>OX451741.1:73278876-75678876 GCA_948472305.1 Vicia faba
TTTTCAAATAGTAAATATTAATTTGTTTATTTAAGATTCAATTTTGAATTACTCCCCTAAAATAATTATTTCATATATCAATGAATTGTTTTGCTTAAATTAAGTTTTGTTGTGCCATTGTGGAAATTTTATTTACTTGGCAACATTTTTCAAATGTATAATCCTCTTTTTATATCACAACAAGATCAATGCATTTAATTTTTTAAATAATATTCAGTACAACGAGGAATCAATAATCATTAACTACGTCGAGCCCAAGAATTGATTGCACTCGCAATAGAGTGAACAACCATATTTGCTTGACACTTGACAAAATTCACCACAAAGCTTGGAAAATTAACAACTAAACTAGAAATAGACTCACTAATAATACTAAATTCAGAGTCGCCATTACGATTAAAATGCATTGCTTGAATAACTCATTGGGAATCTCTTTCAAATGTAACAAGCTCCAAGTGCGAAGACATAGCTCTGAGAATTGCATCTTTCAGTGCTAAGGCTTCGGCTTCAATGACGGAAAGAATTCTTGGATCCCACGCAAAACCTGCAGAAATAAAGTTCCCAGAACGATTACACACTCACCACTCACTATTCGTAGTGCCATTGTTATTATTAAAATGCGCATCAACATTACACTTCAGCCAGCCCATTAGTGGTTTATTTCAATGTTAGCATGTTTAATATTAAGAAGAAGCGAACATAAGACTATTTTATAGATGAAATAAAAAAATATTAATTTGAAATAAATTATTTTTATTATTATTGATTTAATCATTTTTTGATCAAATGAATTATTTTAATATAAATATACAAATGTTATACGACTTATCCAATTAAATGTCAAGTTTTATATGTTCAATTAACACCTCTTTTTGTTACAAATATAATATTAAACATTTTCCCAACTCTTGATTAAAAAATATCATAATTTTTTTTTGTTTGTTTTTATAAACTAAATTTATTTTCAAAATTTCTTCCGATAGATCCCATAATTAATCTACAAATACAGATATTTTAGGAATTTTCCTAAAATATTAATTATATTTTAATGGTTATAATAATGTCTTCCATATTCTACGTAAAACATTTTAAATAAATTTTTTTTGAGTTGTCCTAATGTGTAATACCACATTCTTGGTGATTTACTATATTTTTATTTTTTTTTCAATTTATTTATAACTAATTTTTAAAAACTTTAATGATTTCATAAAAAATGTATTATATTTTCTAAATAAGTTTTTTTGCACCACTATGTAAAATCTTAAATATATGGAAACATATTTATAATCCAAGAGTGTCTCTATTATTTTAATATTAATGTGTTTGATACTATGAGGATTAAAACAACCGTACAATTAACATATGAAATAAATATATATTAATTTGGAATATATTTTATTTTTATTTTTTAATTAACTTATAAATGAAGCCACAACATTAGAATTGAAGTGTTATTTTGATAAAAATATTGGGCAATACTTAAGTTTTAACCCTATATATACTAATTTACTCTTTAACAAAAACGTTAGTCTAATATACAAGTGAAATAGTTACATATTAACTAAAAACAAATTATTTTTAAAATATTTGTAGAAATCATTTGATGATATTATATTATAATATAAGCCACGATATTAGCTTTTAGTTATAATATTTATGAAAATAATGGACATCCCTTACTTTTTTATTTAAATATTGGTAAAAAAAACCACTTACGGGATAAAAAATATTTTGGTACGATTTTTTAAAGAATAATAAATTTGACATCTTAAATAATTTTATATTGTATATTAACTGTCTTAATAATAACAAAATATCAAGTCTTTTTCTTTAAAGGAGTAGAAATATTTTGTTAATTGAAGTTAATGGTAGATTTTTTTTATAACCTGGTGAAGTTATTTTTGTGATTTTGTTAGGTAGATATAATTACAAAACTGATGACAACTATTAATTAAAGAATATTTAAATACAATAATTAAATATAACTTTTTTTTCAATGCAACTATTAAGTAAAAATTATTGTAATAAATATTTAATAGGAAATTACATTTTTTATTGTTCAGCTCTTTTCATGAAAATTAAAGACACTCTGTTTGTAGCTAAATTTATTCAAAATATGAAGGAATTATTCATTTTATATTAAAATTTCCGAAATTGCAAGTTGCAACAACATTCACCCTTCCCTTCTAAACATGAGCCCCCACTAGGGTGGCCAATTTGTTTACAAAATTGGTCACACCGTTCTGGCCCTGTTGGACAAAAATTTGATGCAAAGCACAATTTTTGATCGGATTCGATTTCTCCTGAAACAATAATTAAACTTTCATTAGGAACAATATATGAAACTGTGAAATTATAACTTTTCAAGAATCGTGTATTCTATTTCATAAAACTAAATTTCCTTTTGCAAAAACACATGCCTTTTAATATAGATGACATTATCCTACCATCCTAGTTATTTTACTAAAAACAAAGCAAATGAAGTAATGAAAATTGAGTTATAGGTATAATTTATTACCGGCAACGATGTCTGAAGCAATGAAAATGATCAAAAATGTTAAAAGAAGAGTCTTGTAGAATGCCATTTTGTTTTTAAATTTTGAAATAAGCATTTTGCAGTGGCCTATTTATTGACTTGGAGAGTTAAATTAGAACATTATGTTCATTTAAGCCAAAGGAAAAAATTGAATTACAAAATCAGAGAATATAAAAATTGTATCTTTTAGTTTAATGCTTTGCACTTAATTTTATGTTTTTTTAATCGATCACGTAGTTAATATACAAATTTTGCAATTATTGTTAATTTAATTATTTATTTTGTCAAATATTAACTTCTTGTAGGGACAATTTTAAATGATTATACTACAATTTTAAAAGTGGGACAATTAAAAAAAAACATTTAACATCATATTAAATATACAAGTTTTATACAACATATCCTATAATGTTTTTTTACTTTTATACGTGCAAATAACATCACTTTTATTAGTAAATCATTAGTAATATTAAACATTTGTGCAACTCATGATTAAAAATTAGTTTTTTTTTTACAAATTTATTACCCTAGATCCCATAATAATCTACAAACACAGAGAATATAATTTGGGTAAAATTTTTATTACATATTTTGCTTACAATATATTTCACAACCAAATTATACAAAATAAAATAAAAAAGTTTATAAATTGTTTTAAAACATCATTTATATTTTTCTACATATTGTGGTTATAATGTCTTCCATATCCAACACTAAAAAGTATAATAAATTTTTTCGGTTGTCCAAATTTCTATTACAACATTATTGGTAGTTTTAAATATTAAAAATATTTATATATGTTTACATTCTAATTTTTAAATATTTATTATCTAACATTAATGATTTTATCTATAAATGAGTTGAATTTCCTAAATAATTTTTTAATATACGCATATGAAAATTTTTAAATAGATGGAAACATATTTAAAAATAAAAATAGTTACTCTTTTTTTAACAGTAACGTTTTAGATATTATGAGGAGGAAAAAAATTATTTAATTAACATATGAAATTAATAAATATTAATTTAGAATAAATTATTTTTACTTAATGTTACTAATATATCTGTTAAGATTTTCTTGTAACTTAAACCACAATATTAGCTTTTAAATTTGTATTTTGATTAAAAAAAATTGGGCAACACTTGAGTTTCTATCTATTTAATAAACATCGGTAAAAACAAAAAAAAATTATACTAAAAGGCTTACAAAAATCACTCTGTACGTTTATAAGGTTTATTAGGGAATACTAAATGCAATTTATTAAAAAAAAATATTTTCAAGAATATATTTTCCTAACATAAACTCTTAATTTAAAATCAAATCAGTTCACAATCTCTGAGATAATAGAACCAGAGCGCGAAAGAAAGAAAAATCAAATTATTTGTGTTTTTAAAAAACCACTTTTCTTAATCCCATAAAGATCACGATTTGTAGAGTAGAGTATTTTCAAATAGTAAATATTAATTTGTTTATTTAAGATTCAATTTTGAATTACTCCCCTAAAATAATTATTTCATATATCAATGAATTGTTTTGCTTAAATTAAGTTTTGTTGTGCCATTGTGGAAATTTTATTTACTTGGCAACATTTTTCAAATGTATAATCCTCTTTTTATATCACAACAAGATCAATGCATTTAATTTTTTAAATAATATTCAGTACAACGAGGAATCAATAATCATTAACTACGTCGAGCCCAAGAATTGATTGCACTCGCAATAGAGTGAACAACCATATTTGCTTGACACTTGACAAAATTCACCACAAAGCTTGGAAAATTAACAACTAAACTAGAAATAGACTCACTAATAATACTAAATTCAGAGTCGCCATTACGATTAAAATGCATTGCTTGAATAACTCATTGGGAATCTCTTTCAAATGTAACAAGCTCCAAGTGCGAAGACATAGCTCTGAGAATTGCATCTTTCAGTGCTAAGGCTTCGGCTTCAATGACGGAAAGAATTCTTGGATCCCACGCAAAACCTGCAGAAATAAAGTTCCCAGAACGATTACACACTCACCACTCACTATTCGTAGTGCCATTGTTATTATTAAAATGCGCATCAACATTACACTTCAGCCAGCCCATTAGTGGTTTATTTCAATGTTAGCATGTTTAATATTAAGAAGAAGCGAACATAAGACTATTTTATAGATGAAATAAAAAAATATTAATTTGAAATAAATTATTTTTATTATTATTGATTTAATCATTTTTTGATCAAATGAATTATTTTAATATAAATATACAAATGTTATACGACTTATCCAATTAAATGTCAAGTTTTATATGTTCAATTAACACCTCTTTTTGTTACAAATATAATATTAAACATTTTCCCAACTCTTGATTAAAAAATATCATAATTTTTTTTTGTTTGTTTTTATAAACTAAATTTATTTTCAAAATTTCTTCCGATAGATCCCATAATTAATCTACAAATACAGATATTTTAGGAATTTTCCTAAAATATTAATTATATTTTAATGGTTATAATAATGTCTTCCATATTCTACGTAAAACATTTTAAATAAATTTTTTTTGAGTTGTCCTAATGTGTAATACCACATTCTTGGTGATTTACTATATTTTTATTTTTTTTTCAATTTATTTATAACTAATTTTTAAAAACTTTAATGATTTCATAAAAAATGTATTATATTTTCTAAATAAGTTTTTTTGCACCACTATGTAAAATCTTAAATATATGGAAACATATTTATAATCCAAGAGTGTCTCTATTATTTTAATATTAATGTGTTTGATACTATGAGGATTAAAACAACCGTACAATTAACATATGAAATAAATATATATTAATTTGGAATATATTTTATTTTTATTTTTTAATTAACTTATAAATGAAGCCACAACATTAGAATTGAAGTGTTATTTTGATAAAAATATTGGGCAATACTTAAGTTTTAACCCTATATATACTAATTTACTCTTTAACAAAAACGTTAGTCTAATATACAAGTGAAATAGTTACATATTAACTAAAAACAAATTATTTTTAAAATATTTGTAGAAATCATTTGATGATATTATATTATAATATAAGCCACGATATTAGCTTTTAGTTATAATATTTATGAAAATAATGGACATCCCTTACTTTTTTATTTAAATATTGGTAAAAAAAACCACTTACGGGATAAAAAATATTTTGGTACGATTTTTTAAAGAATAATAAATTTGACATCTTAAATAATTTTATATTGTATATTAACTGTCTTAATAATAACAAAATATCAAGTCTTTTTCTTTAAAGGAGTAGAAATATTTTGTTAATTGAAGTTAATGGTAGATTTTTTTTATAACCTGGTGAAGTTATTTTTGTGATTTTGTTAGGTAGATATAATTACAAAACTGATGACAACTATTAATTAAAGAATATTTAAATACAATAATTAAATATAACTTTTTTTTCAATGCAACTATTAAGTAAAAATTATTGTAATAAATATTTAATAGGAAATTACATTTTTTATTGTTCAGCTCTTTTCATGAAAATTAAAGACACTCTGTTTGTAGCTAAATTTATTCAAAATATGAAGGAATTATTCATTTTATATTAAAATTTCCGAAATTGCAAGTTGCAACAACATTCACCCTTCCCTTCTAAACATGAGCCCCCACTAGGGTGGCCAATTTGTTTACAAAATTGGTCACACCGTTCTGGCCCTGTTGGACAAAAATTTGATGCAAAGCACAATTTTTGATCGGATTCGATTTCTCCTGAAACAATAATTAAACTTTCATTAGGAACAATATATGAAACTGTGAAATTATAACTTTTCAAGAATCGTGTATTCTATTTCATAAAACTAAATTTCCTTTTGCAAAAACACATGCCTTTTAATATAGATGACATTATCCTACCATCCTAGTTATTTTACTAAAAACAAAGCAAATGAAGTAATGAAAATTGAGTTATAGGTATAATTTATTACCGGCAACGATGTCTGAAGCAATGAAAATGATCAAAAATGTTAAAAGAAGAGTCTTGTAGAATGCCATTTTGTTTTTAAATTTTGAAATAAGCATTTTGCAGTGGCCTATTTATTGACTTGGAGAGTTAAATTAGAACATTATGTTCATTTAAGCCAAAGGAAAAAATTGAATTACAAAATCAGAGAATATAAAAATTGTATCTTTTAGTTTAATGCTTTGCACTTAATTTTATGTTTTTTTAATCGATCACGTAGTTAATATACAAATTTTGCAATTATTGTTAATTTAATTATTTATTTTGTCAAATATTAACTTCTTGTAGGGACAATTTTAAATGATTATACTACAATTTTAAAAGTGGGACAATTAAAAAAAAACATTTAACATCATATTAAATATACAAGTTTTATACATCATATCCTATAATGTTTTTTTACTTTTATACGTGCAAATAACATCACTTTTATTAGTAAATCATTAGTAATATTAAACATTTGTGCAACTCATGATTAAAAATTAGTTTTTTTTTTACAAATTTATTACCCTAGATCCCATAATAATCTACAAACACAGAGAATATAATTTGGGTAAAATTTTTATTACATATTTTGCTTACAATATATTTCACAACCAAATTATACAAAATAAAATAAAAAAGTTTATAAATTGTTTTAAAACATCATTTATATTTTTCTACATATTGTGGTTATAATGTCTTCCATATCCAACACTAAAAAGTATAATAAATTTTTTCGGTTGTCCAAATTTCTATTACAACATTATTGGTAGTTTTAAATATTAAAAATATTTATATATGTTTACATTCTAATTTTTAAATATTTATTATCTAACATTAATGATTTTATCTATAAATGAGTTGAATTTCCTAAATAATTTTTTAATATACGCATATGAAAATTTTTAAATAGATGGAAACATATTTAAAAATAAAAATAGTTACTCTTTTTTTAACAGTAACGTTTTAGATATTATGAGGAGGAAAAAAATTATTTAATTAACATATGAAATTAATAAATATTAATTTAGAATAAATTATTTTTACTTAATGTTACTAATATATCTGTTAAGATTTTCTTGTAACTTAAACCACAATATTAGCTTTTAAATTTGTATTTTGATTAAAAAAAATTGGGCAACACTTGAGTTTCTATCTATTTAATAAACATCGGTAAAAACAAAAAAAAATTATACTAAAAGGCTTACAAAAATCACTCTGTACGTTTATAAGGTTTATTAGGGAATACTAAATGCAATTTATTAAAAAAAAATATTTTCAAGAATATATTTTCCTAACATAAACTCTTAATTTAAAATCAAATCAGTTCACAATCTCTGAGATAATAGAACCAGAGCGCGAAAGAAAGAAAAATCAAATTATTTGTGTTTTTAAAAAACCACTTTTCTTAATCCCATAAAGATCACGATTTGTAGAGTAGAGTATTTTCAAATAGTAAATATTAATTTGTTTATTTAAGATTCAATTTTGAATTACTCCCCTAAAATAATTATTTCATATATCAATGAATTGTTTTGCTTAAATTAAGTTTTGTTGTGCCATTGTGGAAATTTTATTTACTTGGCAACATTTTTCAAATGTATAATCCTCTTTTTATATCACAACAAGATCAATGCATTTAATTTTTTAAATAATATTCAGTACAACGAGGAATCAATAATCATTAACTACGTCGAGCCCAAGAATTGATTGCACTCGCAATAGAGTGAACAACCATATTTGCTTGACACTTGACAAAATTCACCACAAAGCTTGGAAAATTAACAACTAAACTAGAAATAGACTCACTAATAATACTAAATTCAGAGTCGCCATTACGATTAAAATGCATTGCTTGAATAACTCATTGGGAATCTCTTTCAAATGTAACAAGCTCCAAGTGCGAAGACATAGCTCTGAGAATTGCATCTTTCAGTGCTAAGGCTTCGGCTTCAATGACGGAAAGAATTCTTGGATCCCACGCAAAACCTGCAGAAATAAAGTTCCCAGAACGATTACACACTCACCACTCACTATTCGTAGTGCCATTGTTATTATTAAAATGCGCATCAACATTACACTTCAGCCAGCCCATTAGTGGTTTATTTCAATGTTAGCATGTTTAATATTAAGAAGAAGCGAACATAAGACTATTTTATAGATGAAATAAAAAAATATTAATTTGAAATAAATTATTTTTATTATTATTGATTTAATCATTTTTTGATCAAATGAATTATTTTAATATAAATATACAAATGTTATACGACTTATCCAATTAAATGTCAAGTTTTATATGTTCAATTAACACCTCTTTTTGTTACAAATATAATATTAAACATTTTCCCAACTCTTGATTAAAAAATATCATAATTTTTTTTTGTTTGTTTTTATAAACTAAATTTATTTTCAAAATTTCTTCCGATAGATCCCATAATTAATCTACAAATACAAATATTTTAGGAATTTTCCTAAAATATTAATTATATTTTAATGGTTATAATAATGTCTTCCATATTCTACGTAAAACATTTTAAATAAATTTTTTTTGAGTTGTCCTAATGTGTAATACCACATTCTTGGTGATTTACTATATTTTTATTTTTTTTTCAATTTATTTATAACTAATTTTTAAAAACTTTAATGATTTCATAAAAAATGTATTATATTTTCTAAATAAGTTTTTTTGCACCACTATGTAAAATCTTAAATATATGGAAACATATTTATAATCCAAGAGTGTCTCTATTATTTTAATATTAATGTGTTTGATACTATGAGGATTAAAACAACCGTACAATTAACATATGAAATAAATATATATTAATTTGGAATATATTTTATTTTTATTTTTTAATTAACTTATAAATGAAGCCACAACATTAGAATTGAAGTGTTATTTTGATAAAAATATTGGGCAATACTTAAGTTTTAACCCTATATATACTAATTTACTCTTTAACAAAAACGTTAGTCTAATATACAAGTGAAATAGTTACATATTAACTAAAAACAAATTATTTTTAAAATATTTGTAGAAATCATTTGATGATATTATATTATAATATAAGCCACGATATTAGCTTTTAGTTATAATATTTATGAAAATAATGGACATCCCTTACTTTTTTATTTAAATATTGGTAAAAAAAACCACTTACGGGATAAAAAATATTTTGGTACGATTTTTTAAAGAATAATAAATTTGACATCTTAAATAATTTTATATTGTATATTAACTGTCTTAATAATAACAAAATATCAAGTCTTTTTCTTTAAAGGAGTAGAAATATTTTGTTAATTGAAGTTAATGGTAGATTTTTTTTATAACCTGGTGAAGTTATTTTTGTGATTTTGTTAGGTAGATATAATTACAAAACTGATGACAACTATTAATTAAAGAATATTTAAATACAATAATTAAATATAACTTTTTTTTCAATGCAACTATTAAGTAAAAATTATTGTAATAAATATTTAATAGGAAATTACATTTTTTATTGTTCAGCTCTTTTCATGAAAATTAAAGACACTCTGTTTGTAGCTAAATTTATTCAAAATATGAAGGAATTATTCATTTTATATTAAAATTTCCGAAATTGCAAGTTGCAACAACATTCACCCTTCCCTTCTAAACATGAGCCCCCACTAGGGTGGCCAATTTGTTTACAAAATTGGTCACACCGTTCTGGCCCTGTTGGACAAAAATTTGATGCAAAGCACAATTTTTGATCGGATTCGATTTCTCCTGAAACAATAATTAAACTTTCATTAGGAACAATATATGAAACTGTGAAATTATAACTTTTCAAGAATCGTGTATTCTATTTCATAAAACTAAATTTCCTTTTGCAAAAACACATGCCTTTTAATATAGATGACATTATCCTACCATCCTAGTTATTTTACTAAAAACAAAGCAAATGAAGTAATGAAAATTGAGTTATAGGTATAATTTATTACCGGCAACGATGTCTGAAGCAATGAAAATGATCAAAAATGTTAAAAGAAGAGTCTTGTAGAATGCCATTTTGTTTTTAAATTTTGAAATAAGCATTTTGCAGTGGCCTATTTATTGACTTGGAGAGTTAAATTAGAACATTATGTTCATTTAAGCCAAAGGAAAAAATTGAATTACAAAATCAGAGAATATAAAAATTGTATCTTTTAGTTTAATGCTTTGCACTTAATTTTATGTTTTTTTAATCGATCACGTAGTTAATATACAAATTTTGCAATTATTGTTAATTTAATTATTTATTTTGTCAAATATTAACTTCTTGTAGGGACAATTTTAAATGATTATACTACAATTTTAAAAGTGGGACAATTAAAAAAAAACATTTAACATCATATTAAATATACAAGTTTTATACAACATATCCTATAATGTTTTTTTACTTTTATACGTGCAAATAACATCACTTTTATTAGTAAATCATTAGTAATATTAAACATTTGTGCAACTCATGATTAAAAATTAGTTTTTTTTTTACAAATTTATTACCCTAGATCCCATAATAATCTACAAACACAGAGAATATAATTTGGGTAAAATTTTTATTACATATTTTGCTTACAATATATTTCACAACCAAATTATACAAAATAAAATAAAAAAGTTTATAAATTGTTTTAAAACATCATTTATATTTTTCTACATATTGTGGTTATAATGTCTTCCATATCCAACACTAAAAAGTATAATAAATTTTTTCGGTTGTCCAAATTTCTATTACAACATTATTGGTAGTTTTAAATATTAAAAATATTTATATATGTTTACATTCTAATTTTTAAATATTTATTATCTAACATTAATGATTTTATCTATAAATGAGTTGAATTTCCTAAATAATTTTTTAATATACGCATATGAAAATTTTTAAATAGATGGAAACATATTTAAAAATAAAAATAGTTACTCTTTTTTTAACAGTAACGTTTTAGATATTATGAGGAGGAAAAAAATTATTTAATTAACATATGAAATTAATAAATATTAATTTAGAATAAATTATTTTTACTTAATGTTACTAATATATCTGTTAAGATTTTCTTGTAACTTAAACCACAATATTAGCTTTTAAATTTGTATTTTGATTAAAAAAAATTGGGCAACACTTGAGTTTCTATCTATTTAATAAACATCGGTAAAAACAAAAAAAAATTATACTAAAAGGCTTACAAAAATCACTCTGTACGTTTATAAGGTTTATTAGGGAATACTAAATGCAATTTATTAAAAAAAAATATTTTCAAGAATATATTTTCCTAACATAAACTCTTAATTTAAAATCAAATCAGTTCACAATCTCTGAGATAATAGAACCAGAGCGCGAAAGAAAGAAAAATCAAATTATTTGTGTTTTTAAAAAACCACTTTTCTTAATCCCATAAAGATCACGATTTGTAGAGTAGAGTATTTTCAAATAGTAAATATTAATTTGTTTATTTAAGATTCAATTTTGAATTACTCCCCTAAAATAATTATTTCATATATCAATGAATTGTTTTTCTTAAATTAAGTTTTGTTGTGCCATTGTGGAAATTTTATTTACTTGGCAACATTTTTCAAATGTATAATCCTCTTTTTATATCACAACAAGATCAATGCATTTAATTTTTTAAATAATATTCAGTACAACGAGGAATCAATAATCATTAACTACGTCGAGCCCAAGAATTGATTGCACTCGCAATAGAGTGAACAACCATATTTGCTTGACACTTGACAAAATTCACCACAAAGCTTGGAAAATTAACAACTAAACTAGAAATAGACTCACTAATAATACTAAATTCAGAGTCGCCATTACGATTAAAATGCATTGCTTGAATAACTCATTGGGAATCTCTTTCAAATGTAACAAGCTCCAAGTGCGAAGACATAGCTCTGAGAATTGCATCTTTCAGTGCTAAGGCTTCGGCTTCAATGACGGAAAGAATTCTTGGATCCCACGCAAAACCTGCAGAAATAAAGTTCCCAGAACGATTACACACTCACCACTCACTATTCGTAGTGCCATTGTTATTATTAAAATGCGCATCAACATTACACTTCAGCCAGCCCATTAGTGGTTTATTTCAATGTTAGCATGTTTAATATTAAGAAGAAGCGAACATAAGACTATTTTATAGATGAAATAAAAAAATATTAATTTGAAATAAATTATTTTTATTATTATTGATTTAATCATTTTTTGATCAAATGAATTATTTTAATATAAATATACAAATGTTATACGACTTATCCAATTAAATGTCAAGTTTTATATGTTCAATTAACACCTCTTTTTGTTACAAATATAATATTAAACATTTTCCCAACTCTTGATTAAAAAATATCATAATTTTTTTTTGTTTGTTTTTATAAACTAAATTTATTTTCAAAATTTCTTCCGATAGATCCCATAATTAATCTACAAATACAAATATTTTAGGAATTTTCCTAAAATATTAATTATATTTTAATGGTTATAATAATGTCTTCCATATTCTACGTAAAACATTTTAAATAAATTTTTTTTGAGTTGTCCTAATGTGTAATACCACATTCTTGGTGATTTACTATATTTTTATTTTTTTTTCAATTTATTTATAACTAATTTTTAAAAACTTTAATGATTTCATAAAAAATGTATTATATTTTCTAAATAAGTTTTTTTGCACCACTATGTAAAATCTTAAATATATGGAAACATATTTATAATCCAAGAGTGTCTCTATTATTTTAATATTAATGTGTTTGATACTATGAGGATTAAAACAACCGTACAATTAACATATGAAATAAATATATATTAATTTGGAATATATTTTATTTTTATTTTTTAATTAACTTATAAATGAAGCCACAACATTAGAATTGAAGTGTTATTTTGATAAAAATATTGGGCAATACTTAAGTTTTAACCCTATATATACTAATTTACTCTTTAACAAAAACGTTAGTCTAATATACAAGTGAAATAGTTACATATTAACTAAAAACAAATTATTTTTAAAATATTTGTAGAAATCATTTGATGATATTATATTATAATATAAGCCACGATATTAGCTTTTAGTTATAATATTTATGAAAATAATGGACATCCCTTACTTTTTTATTTAAATATTGGTAAAAAAAACCACTTACGGGATAAAAAATATTTTGGTACGATTTTTTAAAGAATAATAAATTTGACATCTTAAATAATTTTATATTGTATATTAACTGTCTTAATAATAACAAAATATCAAGTCTTTTTCTTTAAAGGAGTAGAAATATTTTGTTAATTGAAGTTAATGGTAGATTTTTTTTATAACCTGGTGAAGTTATTTTTGTGATTTTGTTAGGTAGATATAATTACAAAACTGATGACAACTATTAATTAAAGAATATTTAAATACAATAATTAAATATAACTTTTTTTTCAATGCAACTATTAAGTAAAAATTATTGTAATAAATATTTAATAGGAAATTACATTTTTTATTGTTCAGCTCTTTTCATGAAAATTAAAGACACTCTGTTTGTAGCTAAATTTATTCAAAATATGAAGGAATTATTCATTTTATATTAAAATTTCCGAAATTGCAAGTTGCAACAACATTCACCCTTCCCTTCTAAACATGAGCCCCCACTAGGGTGGCCAATTTGTTTACAAAATTGGTCACACCGTTCTGGCCCTGTTGGACAAAAATTCGATGCAAAGCACAATTTTTGATCGGATTCGATTTCTCCTGAAACAATAATTAAACTTTCATTAGGAACAATATATGAAACTGTGAAATTATAACTTTTCAAGAATCGTGTATTCTATTTCATAAAACTAAATTTCCTTTTGCAAAAACACATGCCTTTTAATATAGATGACATTATCCTACCATCCTAGTTATTTTACTAAAAACAAAGCAAATGAAGTAATGAAAATTGAGTTATAGGTATAATTTATTACCGGCAACGATGTCTGAAGCAATGAAAATGATCAAAAATGTTAAAAGAAGAGTCTTGTAGAATGCCATTTTGTTTTTAAATTTTGAAATAAGCATTTTGCAGTGGCCTATTTATTGACTTGGAGAGTTAAATTAGAACATTATGTTCATTTAAGCCAAAGGAAAAAATTGAATTACAAAATCAGAGAATATAAAAATTGTATCTTTTAGTTTAATGCTTTGCACTTAATTTTATGTTTTTTTAATCGATCACGTAGTTAATATACAAATTTTGCAATTATTGTTAATTTAATTATTTATTTTGTCAAATATTAACTTCTTGTAGGGACAATTTTAAATGATTATACTACAATTTTAAAAGTGGGACAATTAAAAAAAAACATTTAACATCATATTAAATATACAAGTTTTATACAACATATCCTATAATGTTTTTTTACTTTTATACGTGCAAATAACATCACTTTTATTAGTAAATCATTAGTAATATTAAACATTTGTGCAACTCATGATTAAAAATTAGTTTTTTTTTTACAAATTTATTACCCTAGATCCCATAATAATCTACAAACACAGAGAATATAATTTGGGTAAAATTTTTATTACATATTTTGCTTACAATATATTTCACAACCAAATTATACAAAATAAAATAAAAAAGTTTATAAATTGTTTTAAAACATCATTTATATTTTTCTACATATTGTGGTTATAATGTCTTCCATATCCAACACTAAAAAGTATAATAAATTTTTTCGGTTGTCCAAATTTCTATTACAACATTATTGGTAGTTTTAAATATTAAAAATATTTATATATGTTTACATTCTAATTTTTAAATATTTATTATCTAACATTAATGATTTTATCTATAAATGAGTTGAATTTCCTAAATAATTTTTTAATATACGCATATGAAAATTTTTAAATAGATGGAAACATATTTAAAAATAAAAATAGTTACTCTTTTTTTAACAGTAACGTTTTAGATATTATGAGGAGGAAAAAAATTATTTAATTAACATATGAAATTAATAAATATTAATTTAGAATAAATTATTTTTACTTAATGTTACTAATATATCTGTTAAGATTTTCTTGTAACTTAAACCACAATATTAGCTTTTAAATTTGTATTTTGATTAAAAAAAATTGGGCAACACTTGAGTTTCTATCTATTTAATAAACATCGGTAAAAACAAAAAAAAATTATACTAAAAGGCTTACAAAAATCATTCTGTACGTTTATAAGGTTTATTAGGGAATACTAAATGCAATTTATTAAAAAAAAATATTTTCAAGATTATATTTTCCTAACATAAACTCTTAATTTAAAATCAAATCAGTTCACAATCTCTGAGATAATAGAACCAGAGCGCGAAAGAAAGAAAAATCAAATTATTTGTGTTTTTAAAAAACCACTTTTCTTAATCCCATAAAGATCACGATTTGTAGAGTAGAGTATTTTCAAATAGTAAATATTAATTTGTTTATTTAAGATTCAATTTTGAATTACTCCCCTAAAATAATTATTGTATATATCAATGAATTGTTTTGCTTAAATTAAGTTTTGTTGTGCCATTGTGGAAATTTTATTTACTTGGCAACATTTTTCAAATGTATAATCCTCTTTTTATATCACAACAAGATCAATGCATTTAATTTTTTAAATAATATTCAGTACAACGAGGAATCAATAATCATTAACTACGTCGAGCCCAAGAATTGATTGCACTCGCAATAGAGTGAACAACCATATTTGCTTGACACTTGACAAAATTCACCACAAAGCTTGGAAAATTAACAACTAAACTAGAAATAGACTCACTAATAATACTAAATTCAGAGTCGCCATTACGATTAAAATGCATTGCTTGAATAACTCATTGAGAATCTCTTTCAAATGTAACAAACTCCAAGTGCGAAGACATAGCTCTGAGAATTGCATCTTTCAGTGCTAAGGCTTCGGCTTCAATGACGGAAAGAATTCTTGGATCCCACGCAAAACCTGCAGAAATAAAGTTCTCAGAACGATTACACACTCACCACTCACTATTCGTAGTGCCATTGTTATTATTAAAATGCGCATCAACATTACACTTCAGCCAGCCCATTAGTGGTTTATTTCAATGTTAGCATGTTTAATATTAAGAAGAAGCGAACATAAGACTATTTTATAGATGAAATAAAAAAATATTAATTTGAAATAAATTATTTTTATTATTATTGATTTAATCATTTTTTGATCAAATGAATTATTTTAATATAAATATACAAATGTTATACGACTTATCCAATTAAATGTCAAGTTTTATATGTTCAATTAACACCTCTTTTTGTTACAAATATAATATTAAACATTTTCCCAACTCTTGATTAAAAAATATCATAATTTTTTTTTGTTTGTTTTTATAAACTAAATTTATTTTCAAAATTTCTTCCGATAGATCCCATAATTAATCTACAAATACAGATATTTTAGGAATTTTCCTAAAATATTAATTATATTTTAATGGTTATAATAATGTCTTCCATATTCTATGTAAAACATTTTAAATAAATTTTTTTTGAGTTGTCCTAATGTGTAATACCACATTCTTGGTGATTTACTATATATTTATTTTTTTTTCAATTTATTTATAACTAATTTTTAAAAACTTTAATGATTTCATAAAAAATGTATTATATTTTCTAAATAAGTTTTTTTGCACCACTATGTAAAATCTTAAATATATGGAAACATATTTATAATCCAAGAGTGTCTCTATTATTTTAATATTAATGTGTTTGATACTATGAGGATTAAAACAACCGTACAATTAACATATGAAATAAATATATATTAATTTGGAATATTTTTTATTTTTATTTTTTAATTAACTTGTAAATGAAGCCACAACATTAGAATTGAAGTGTTATTTTGATAAAAATATTGGGCAATACTTAAGTTTTAACCCTATATATACTAATTTACTCTTTAACAAAAACGTTAGTCTAATATACAAGTGAAATAGTTACATATTAACTAAAAACAAATTATTTTTAAATTATTTGTAGAAATCATTTGATGATATTATATTATAATATAAGCCACGATATTAGCTTTTAGTTATAATATTTATGAAAATAATGGACATCCCTTACTTTTTTATTTAAATATTGGTAAAAAAACCACTTACGGGATAAAAAATATTTTGGTACGATTTTTTAAAGAATAATAAATTTGACATCTTAAATAATTTTATATTGTATATTAACTGTCTTAATAATAACAAAATATCAAGTCTTTTTCTTTAAAGGAGTAGAAATATTTTGTTAATTGAAGTTAATGGTAGATTTTTTTTATAACCTGGTGAAGTTATTTTTGTGATTTTGTTAGGTAGATATAATTACAAAACTGATGACAACTATTAATTAAAGAATATTTAAATACAATAATTAAATATAACTTTTTTTTCAATGCAACTATTAAGTAAAAATTATTGTAATAAATATTTAATAGGAAATTACATTTTTTATTGTTCAGCTCTTTTCATGAAAATTAAAGACACTCTGTTTGTAGCTAAATTTATTCAAAATATGAAGGAATTATTCATTTTATATTAAAATTTCCGAAATTGCAAGTTGCAACAACATTCACCCTTCCCTTCTAAACATGAGCCCCCACTAGGGTGGCCAATTTGTTTACAAAATTGGTCACACCGTTCTGGCCCTGTTGGACAAAAATTCGATGCAAAGCACAATTTTTGATCGGATTCGATTTCTCCTGAAACAATAATTAAACTTTCATTAGGAACAATATATGAAACTGTGAAATTATAACTTTTCAAGAATCGTGTATTCTATTTCATAAAACTAAATTTCCTTTTGCAAAAACACATGCCTTTTAATATAGATGACATTATCCTACCATCCTAGTTATTTTACTAAAAACAAAGCAAATGAAGTAATGAAAATTGAGTTATAGGTATAATTTATTACCGGCAACGATGTCTGAAGCAATGAAAATGATCAAAAATGTTAAAAGAAGAGTCTTGTAGAATGCCATTTTGTTTTTAAATTTTGAAATAAGCATTTTGCAGTGGCCTATTTATTGACTTGGAGAGTTAAATTAGAACATTATGTTCATTTAAGCCAAAGGAAAAAATTGAATTACAAAATCAGAGAATATAAAAATTGTATCTTTTAGTTTAATGCTTTGCACTTAATTTTATGTTTTTTTAATCGATCACGTAGTTAATATACAAATTTTGCAATTATTGTTAATTTAATTATTTATTTTGTCAAATATTAACTTCTTGTAGGGACAATTTTAAATGATTATACTACAATTTTAAAAGTGGGACAATTAAAAAAAAACATTTAACATCATATTAAATATACAAGTTTTATACAACATATCCTATAATGTTTTTTTACTTTTATACGTGCAAATAACATCACTTTTATTAGTAAATCATTAGTAATATTAAACATTTGTGCAACTCATGATTAAAAATTAGTTTTTTTTTTACAAATTTATTACCCTAGATCCCATAATAATCTACAAACACAGAGAATATAATTTGGGTAAAATTTTTATTACATATTTTGCTTACAATATATTTCACAACCAAATTATACAAAATAAAATAAAAAAGTTTATAAATTGTTTTAAAACATCATTTATATTTTTCTACATATTGTGGTTATAATGTCTTCCATATCCAACACTAAAAAGTATAATAAATTTTTTCGGTTGTCCAAATTTCTATTACAACATTATTGGTAGTTTTAAATATTAAAAATATTTATATATGTTTACATTCTAATTTTTAAATATTTATTATCTAACATTAATGATTTTATCTATAAATGAGTTGAATTTCCTAAATAATTTTTTAATATACGCATATGAAAATTTTTAAATAGATGGAAACATATTTAAAAATAAAAATAGTTACTCTTTTTTTAACAGTAACGTTTTAGATATTATGAGGAGGAAAAAAATTATTTAATTAACATATGAAATTAATAAATATTAATTTAGAATAAATTATTTTTACTTAATGTTACTAATATATCTGTTAAGATTTTCTTGTAACTTAAACCACAATATTAGCTTTTAAATTTGTATTTTGATTAAAAAAAATTGGGCAACACTTGAGTTTCTATCTATTTAATAAACATCGGTAAAAACAAAAAAAAATTATACTAAAAGGCTTACAAAAATCACTCTGTACGTTTATAAGGTTTATTAGGGAATACTAAATGCAATTTATTAAAAAAAAATATTTTCAAGAATATATTTTCCTAACATAAACTCTTAATTTAAAATCAAATCAGTTCACAATCTCTGAGATAATAGAACCAGAGCGCGAAAGAAAGAAAAATCAAATTATTTGTGTTTTTAAAAAACCACTTTTCTTAATCCCATAAAGATCACGATTTGTAGAGTAGAGTATTTTCAAATAGTAAATATTAATTTGTTTATTTAAGATTCAATTTTAAATTACTCCCCTAAAATAATTATTTCATATATCAATGAATTGTTTTGCTTAAATTAAGTTTTGTTGTGCCATTGTGGAAATTTTATTTACTTGGCAACATTTTTCAAATGTATAATCCTCTTTTTATATCACAACAAGATCAATGCATTTAATTTTTTAAATAATATTCAGTACAACGAGGAATCAATAATCATTAACTACGTCGAGCCCAAGAATTGATTGCACTCGCAATAGAGTGAACAACCATATTTGCTTGACACTTGACAAAATTCACCACAAAGCTTCGAAAATTAACAACTAAACTAGAAATAGACTCACTAATAATACTAAATTCAGAGTCGCCATTACGATTAAAATGCATTGCTTGAATAACTCATTGGGAATCTCTTTCAAATGTAACAAGCTCCAAGTGCGAAGACATAGCTCTGAGAATTGCATCTTTCAGTGCTAAGGCTTCGGCTTCAATGACGGAAAGAATTCTTGGATCCCACGCAAAACCTGCAGAAATAAAGTTCCCAGAACGATTACACACTCACCACTCACTATTCGTAGTGCCATTGTTATTATTAAAATGCGCATCAACATTACACTTCAGCCAGCCCATTAGTGGTTTATTTCAATGTTAGCATGTTTAATATTAAGAAGAAGCGAACATAAGACTATTTTATAGATGAAATAAAAAAATATTAATTTGAAATAAATTATTTTTATTATTATTGATTTAATCATTTTTTGATCAAATGAATTATTTTAATATAAATATACAAATGTTATACGACTTATCCAATTAAATGTCAAGTTTTATATGTTCAATTAACACCTCTTTTTGTTACAAATATAATATTAAACATTTTCCCAACTCTTGATTAAAAAATATCATAATTTTTTTTTGTTTGTTTTTATAAACTAAATTTATTTTCAAAATTTCTTCCGATAGATCCCATAATTAATCTACAAATACAGATATTTTAGGAATTTTCCTAAAATATTAATTATATTTTAATGGTTATAATAATGTCTTCCATATTCTACGTAAAACATTTTAAATAAATTTTTTTTGAGTTGTCCTAATGTGTAATACCACATTCTTGGTGATTTACTATATTTTTATTTTTTTTTCAATTTATTTATAACTAATTTTTAAAAACTTTAATGATTTCATAAAAAATGTATTATATTTTCTAAATAAGTTTTTTTGCACCACTATGTAAAATCTTAAATATATGGAAACATATTTATAATCCAAGAGTGTCTCTATTATTTTAATATTAATGTGTTTGATACTATGAGGATTAAAACAACCGTACAATTAACATATGAAATAAATATATATTAATTTGGAATATATTTTATTTTTATTTTTTAATTAACTTATAAATGAAGCCACAACATTAGAATTGAAGTGTTATTTTGATAAAAATATTGGGCAATACTTAAGTTTTAACCCTATATATACTAATTTACTCTTTAACAAAAACGTTAGTCTAATATACAAGTGAAATAGTTACATATTAACTAAAAACAAATTATTTTTAAAATATTTGTAGAAATCATTTGATGATATTATATTATAATATAAGCCACGATATTAGCTTTTAGTTATAATATTTATGAAAATAATGGACATCCCTTACTTTTTTATTTAAATATTGGTAAAAAAAACCACTTACGGGATAAAAAATATTTTGGTACGATTTTTTAAAGAATAATAAATTTGACATCTTAAATAATTTTATATTGTATATTAACTGTCTTAATAATAACAAAATATCAAGTCTTTTTCTTTAAAGGAGTAGAAATATTTTGTTAATTGAAGTTAATGGTAGATTTTTTTTATAACCTGGTGAAGTTATTTTTGTGATTTTGTTAGGTAGATATAATTACAAAACTGATGACAACTATTAATTAAAGAATATTTAAATACAATAATTAAATATAACTTTTTTTTCAATGCAACTATTAAGTAAAAATTATTGTAATAAATATTTAATAGGAAATTACATTTTTTATTGTTCAGCTCTTTTCATGAAAATTAAAGACACTCTGTTTGTAGCTAAATTTATTCAAAATATGAAGGAATTATTCATTTTATATTAAAATTTCCGAAATTGCAAGTTGCAACAACATTCACCCTTCCCTTCTAAACATGAGCCCCCACTAGGGTGGCCAATTTGTTTACAAAATTGGTCACACCGTTCTGGCCCTGTTGGACAAAAATTTGATGCAAAGCACAATTTTTGATCGGATTCGATTTCTCCTGAAACAATAATTAAACTTTCATTAGGAACAATATATGAAACTGTGAAATTATAACTTTTCAAGAATCGTGTATTCTATTTCATAAAACTAAATTTCCTTTTGCAAAAACACATGCCTTTTAATATAGATGACATTATCCTACCATCCTAGTTATTTTACTAAAAACAAAGCAAATGAAGTAATGAAAATTGAGTTATAGGTATAATTTATTACCGGCAACGATGTCTGAAGCAATGAAAATGATCAAAAATGTTAAAAGAAGAGTCTTGTAGAATGCCATTTTGTTTTTAAATTTTGAAATAAGCATTTTGCAGTGGCCTATTTATTGACTTGGAGAGTTAAATTAGAACATTATGTTCATTTAAGCCAAAGGAAAAAATTGAATTACAAAATCAGAGAATATAAAAATTGTATCTTTTAGTTTAATGCTTTGCACTTAATTTTATGTTTTTTTAATCGATCACGTAGTTAATATACAAATTTTGCAATTATTGTTAATTTAATTATTTATTTTGTCAAATATTAACTTCTTGTAGGGACAATTTTAAATGATTATACTACAATTTTAAAAGTGGGACAATTAAAAAAAAACATTTAACATCATATTAAATATACAAGTTTTATACAACATATCCTATAATGTTTTTTTACTTTTATACGTGCAAATAACATCACTTTTATTAGTAAATCATTAGTAATATTAAACATTTGTGCAACTCATGATTAAAAATTAGTTTTTTTTTTACAAATTTATTACCCTAGATCCCATAATAATCTACAAACACAGAGAATATAATTTGGGTAAAATTTTTATTACATATTTTGCTTACAATATATTTCACAACCAAATTATACAAAATAAAATAAAAAAGTTTATAAATTGTTTTAAAACATCATTTATATTTTTCTACATATTGTGGTTATAATGTCTTCCATATCCAACACTAAAAAGTATAATAAATTTTTTCGGTTGTCCAAATTTCTATTACAACATTATTGGTAGTTTTAAATATTAAAAATATTTATATATGTTTACATTCTAATTTTTAAATATTTATTATCTAACATTAATGATTTTATCTATAAATGAGTTGAATTTCCTAAATAATTTTTTAATATACGCATATGAAAATTTTTAAATAGATGGAAACATATTTAAAAATAAAAATAGTTACTCTTTTTTTAACAGTAACGTTTTAGATATTATGAGGAGGAAAAAAATTATTTAATTAACATATGAAATTAATAAATATTAATTTAGAATAAATTATTTTTACTTAATGTTACTAATATATCTGTTAAGATTTTCTTGTAACTTAAACCACAATATTAGCTTTTAAATTTGTATTTTGATTAAAAAAAATTGGGCAACACTTGAGTTTCTATCTATTTAATAAACATCGGTAAAAACAAAAAAAAATTATACTAAAAGGCTTACAAAAATCACTCTGTACGTTTATAAGGTTTATTAGGGAATACTAAATGCAATTTATTAAAAAAAAATATTTTCAAGAATATATTTTCCTAACATAAACTCTTAATTTAAAATCAAATCAGTTCACAATCTCTGAGATAATAGAACCAGAGCGCGAAAGAAAGAAAAATCAAATTATTTGTGTTTTTAAAAAACCACTTTTCTTAATCCCATAAAGATCACGATTTGTAGAGTAGAGTATTTTCAAATAGTAAATATTAATTTGTTTATTTAAGATTCAATTTTGAATTACTCCCCTAAAATAATTATTTCATATATCAATGAATTGTTTTGCTTAAATTAAGTTTTGTTGTGCCATTGTGGAAATTTTATTTACTTGGCAACATTTTTCAAATGTATAATCCTCTTTTTATATCACAACAAGATCAATGCATTTAATTTTTTAAATAATATTCAGTACAACGAGGAATCAATAATCATTAACTACGTCGAGCCCAAGAATTGATTGCACTCGCAATAGAGTGAACAACCATATTTGCTTGACACTTGACAAAATTCACCACAAAGCTTGGAAAATTAACAACTAAACTAGAAATAGACTCACTAATAATACTAAATTCAGAGTCGCCATTACGATTAAAATGCATTGCTTGAATAACTCATTGGGAATCTCTTTCAAATGTAACAAGCTCCAAGTGCGAAGACATAGCTCTGAGAATTGCATCTTTCAGTGCTAAGGCTTCGGCTTCAATGACGGAAAGAATTCTTGGATCCCACGCAAAACCTGCAGAAATAAAGTTCCCAGAACGATTACACACTCACCACTCACTATTCGTAGTGCCATTGTTATTATTAAAATGCGCATCAACATTACACTTCAGCCAGCCCATTAGTGGTTTATTTCAATGTTAGCATGTTTAATATTAAGAAGAAGCGAACATAAGACTATTTTATAGATGAAATAAAAAAATATTAATTTGAAATAAATTATTTTTATTATTATTGATTTAATCATTTTTTGATCAAATGAATTATTTTAATATAAATATACAAATGTTATACGACTTATCCAATTAAATGTCAAGTTTTATATGTTCAATTAACACCTCTTTTTGTTACAAATATAATATTAAACATTTTCCCAACTCTTGATTAAAAAATATCATAATTTTTTTTTGTTTGTTTTTATAAACTAAATTTATTTTCAAAATTTCTTCCGATAGATCCCATAATTAATCTACAAATACAGATATTTTAGGAATTTTCCTAAAATATTAATTATATTTTAATGGTTATAATAATGTCTTCCATATTCTACGTAAAACATTTTAAATAAATTTTTTTTGAGTTGTCCTAATGTGTAATACCACATTCTTGGTGATTTACTATATATTTATTTTTTTTTCAATTTATTTATAACTAATTTTTAAAAACTTTAATGATTTCATAAAAAATGTATTATATTTTCTAAATAAGTTTTTTTGCACCACTATGTAAAATCTTAAATATATGGAAACATATTTATAATCCAAGAGTGTCTCTATTATTTTAATATTAATGTGTTTGATACTATGAGGATTAAAACAACCGTACAATTAACATATGAAATAAATATATATTAATTTGGAATATATTTTATTTTTATTTTTTAATTAACTTATAAATGAAGCCACAACATTAGAATTGAAGTGTTATTTTGATAAAAATATTGGGCAATACTTAAGTTTTAACCCTATATATACTAATTTACTCTTTAACAAAAACGTTAGTCTAATATACAAGTGAAATAGTTACATATTAACTAAAAACAAATTATTTTTAAAATATTTGTAGAAATCATTTGATGATATTATATTATAATATAAGCCACGATATTAGCTTTTAGTTATAATATTTATGAAAATAATGGACATCCCTTACTTTTTTATTTAAATATTGGTAAAAAAAACCACTTACGGGATAAAAAATATTTTGGTACGATTTTTTAAAGAATAATAAATTTGACATCTTAAATAATTTTATATTGTATATTAACTGTCTTAATAATAACAAAATATCAAGTCTTTTTCTTTAAAGGAGTAGAAATATTTTGTTAATTGAAGTTAATGGTAGATTTTTTTTATAACCTGGTGAAGTTATTTTTGTGATTTTGTTAGGTAGATATAATTACAAAACTGATGACAACTATTAATTAAACAATATTTAAATACAATAATTAAATATAACTTTTTTTTCAATGCAACTATTAAGTAAAAATTATTGTAATAAATATTTAATAGGAAATTACATTTTTTATTGTTCAGCTCTTTTCATGAAAATTAAAGACACTCTGTTTGTAGCTAAATTTATTCAAAATATGAAGGAATTATTCATTTTATATTAAAATTTCCGAAATTGCAAGTTGCAACAACATTCACCCTTCCCTTCTAAACATGAGCCCCCACTAGGGTGGCCAATTTGTTTACAAAATTGGTCACACCGTTCTGGCCCTGTTGGACAAAAATTTGATGCAAAGCACAATTTTTGATCGGATTCGATTTCTCCTGAAACAATAATTAAACTTTCATTAGGAACAATATATGAAACTGTGAAATTATAACTTTTCAAGAATCGTGTATTCTATTTCATAAAACTAAATTTCCTTTTGCAAAAACACATGCCTTTTAATATAGATGACATTATCCTACCATCCTAGTTATTTTACTAAAAACAAAGCAAATGAAGTAATGAAAATTGAGTTATAGGTATAATTTATTACCGGCAACGATGTCTGAAGCAATGAAAATGATCAAAAATGTTAAAAGAAGAGTCTTGTAGAATGCCATTTTGTTTTTAAATTTTGAAATAAGCATTTTGCAGTGGCCTATTTATTGACTTGGAGAGTTAAATTAGAACATTATGTTCATTTAAGCCAAAGGAAAAAATTGAATTACAAAATCAGAGAATATAAAAATTGTATCTTTTAGTTTAATGCTTTGCACTTAATTTTATGTTTTTTTAATCGATCACGTAGTTAATATACAAATTTTGCAATTATTGTTAATTTAATTATTTATTTTGTCAAATATTAACTTCTTGTAGGGACAATTTTAAATGATTATACTACAATTTTAAAAGTGGGACAATTAAAAAAAAACATTTAACATCATATTAAATATACAAGTTTTATACAACATATCCTATAATGTTTTTTTACTTTTATACGTGCAAATAACATCACTTTTATTAGTAAATCATTAGTAATATTAAACATTTGTGCAACTCATGATTAAAAATTAGTTTTTTTTTTACAAATTTATTACCCTAGATCCCATAATAATCTACAAACACAGAGAATATAATTTGGGTAAAATTTTTATTACATATTTTGCTTACAATATATTTCACAACCAAATTATACAAAATAAAATAAAAAAGTTTATAAATTGTTTTAAAACATCATTTATAATTTTCTACATATTGTGGTTATAATGTCTTCCATATCCAACACTAAAAAGTATAATAAATTTTTTCGGTTGTCCAAATTTCTATTACAACATTATTGGTAGTTTTAAATATTAAAAATATTTATATATGTTTACATTCTAATTTTTAAATATTTATTATCTAACATTAATGATTTTATCTATAAATGAGTTGAATTTCCTAAATAATTTTTTAATATACGCATATGAAAATTTTTAAATAGATGGAAACATATTTAAAAATAAAAATAGTTACTCTTTTTTTAACAGTAACGTTTTAGATATTATGAGGAGGAAAAAAATTATTTAATTAACATATGAAATTAATAAATATTAATTTAGAATAAATTATTTTTACTTAATGTTACTAATATATCTGTTAAGATTTTCTTGTAACTTAAACCACAATATTAGCTTTTAAATTTGTATTTTGATTAAAAAAAATTGGGCAACACTTGAGTTTCTATCTATTTAATAAACATCGGTAAAAACAAAAAAAAATTATACTAAAAGGCTTACAAAAATCACTCTGTACGTTTATAAGGTTTATTAGGGAATACTAAATGCAATTTATTAAAAAAAAATATTTTCAAGAATATATTTTCCTAACATAAACTCTTAATTTAAAATCAAATCAGTTCACAATCTCTGAGATAATAGAACCAGAGCGCGAAAGAAAGAAAAATCAAATTATTTGTGTTTTTAAAAAACCACTTTTCTTAATCCCATAAAGATCACGATTTGTAGAGTAGAGTATTTTCAAATAGTAAATATTAATTTGTTTATTTAAGATTCAATTTTGAATTACTCCCCTAAAATAATTATTTCATATATCAATGAATTGTTTTGCTTAAATTAAGTTTTGTTGTGCCATTGTGGAAATTTTATTTACTTGGCAACATTTTTCAAATGTATAATCCTCTTTTTATATCACAACAAGATCAATGCATTTAATTTTTTAAATAATATTCAGTACAACGAGGAATCAATAATCATTAACTACGTCGAGCCCAAGAATTGATTGCACTCGCAATAGAGTGAACAACCATATTTGCTTGACACTTGACAAAATTCACCACAAAGCTTGGAAAATTAACAACTAAACTAGAAATAGACTCACTAATAATACTAAATTCAGAGTCGCCATTACGATTAAAATGCATTGCTTGAATAACTCATTGGGAATCTCTTTCAAATGTAACAAGCTCCAAGTGCGAAGACATAGCTCTGAGAATTGCATCTTTCAGTGCTAAGGCTTCGGCTTCAATGACGGAAAGAATTCTTGGATCCCACGCAAAACCTGCAGAAATAAAGTTCCCAGAACGATTACACACTCACCACTCACTATTCGTAGTGCCATTGTTATTATTAAAATGCGCATCAACATTACACTTCAGCCAGCCCATTAGTGGTTTATTTCAATGTTAGCATGTTTAATATTAAGAAGAAGCGAACATAAGACTATTTTATAGATGAAATAAAAAAATATTAATTTGAAATAAATTATTTTTATTATTATTGATTTAATCATTTTTTGATCAAATGAATTATTTTAATATAAATATACAAATGTTATACGACTTATCCAATTAAATGTCAAGTTTTATATGTTCAATTAACACCTCTTTTTGTTACAAATATAATATTAAACATTTTCCCAACTCTTGATTAAAAAATATCATAATTTTTTTTTGTTTGTTTTTATAAACTAAATTTATTTTCAAAATTTCTTCCGATAGATCCCATAATTAATCTACAAATACAGATATTTTAGGAATTTTCCTAAAATATTAATTATATTTTAATGGTTATAATAATGTCTTCCATATTCTACGTAAAACATTTTAAATAAATTTTTTTTGAGTTGTCCTAATGTGTAATACCACATTCTTGGTGATTTACTATATTTTTATTTTTTTTTCAATTTATTTATAACTAATTTTTAAAAACTTTAATGATTTCATAAAAAATGTATTATATTTTCTAAATAAGTTTTTTTGCACCACTATGTAAAATCTTAAATATATGGAAACATATTTATAATCCAAGAGTGTCTCTATTATTTTAATATTAATGTGTTTGATACTATGAGGATTAAAACAACCGTACAATTAACATATGAAATAAATATATATTAATTTGGAATATATTTTATTTTTATTTTTTAATTAACTTATAAATGAAGCCACAACATTAGAATTGAAGTGTTATTTTGATAAAAATATTGGGCAATACTTAAGTTTTAACCCTATATATACTAATTTACTCTTTAACAAAAACGTTAGTCTAATATACAAGTGAAATAGTTACATATTAACTAAAAACAAATTATTTTTAAAATATTTGTAGAAATCATTTGATGATATTATATTATAATATAAGCCACGATATTAGCTTTTAGTTATAATATTTATGAAAATAATGGACATCCCTTACTTTTTTATTTAAATATTGGTAAAAAAAACCACTTACGGGATAAAAAATATTTTGGTACGATTTTTTAAAGAATAATAAATTTGACATCTTAAATAATTTTATATTGTATATTAACTGTCTTAATAATAACAAAATATCAAGTCTTTTTCTTTAAAGGAGTAGAAATATTTTGTTAATTGAAGTTAATGGTAGATTTTTTTTATAACCTGGTGAAGTTATTTTTGTGATTTTGTTAGGTAGATATAATTACAAAACTGATGACAACTATTAATTAAAGAATATTTAAATACAATAATTAAATATAACTTTTTTTTCAATGCAACTATTAAGTAAAAATTATTGTAATAAATATTTAATAGGAAATTACATTTTTTATTGTTCAGCTCTTTTCATGAAAATTAAAGACACTCTGTTTGTAGCTAAATTTATTCAAAATATGAAGGAATTATTCATTTTATATTAAAATTTCCGAAATTGCAAGTTGCAACAACATTCACCCTTCCCTTCTAAACATGAGCCCCCACTAGGGTGGCCAATTTGTTTACAAAATTGGTCACACCGTTCTGGCCCTGTTGGACAAAAATTTGATGCAAAGCACAATTTTTGATCGGATTCGATTTCTCCTGAAACAATAATTAAACTTTCATTAGGAACAATATATGAAACTGTGAAATTATAACTTTTCAAGAATCGTGTATTCTATTTCATAAAACTAAATTTCCTTTTGCAAAAACACATGCCTTTTAATATAGATGACATTATCCTACCATCCTAGTTATTTTACTAAAAACAAAGCAAATGAAGTAATGAAAATTGAGTTATAGGTATAATTTATTACCGGCAACGATGTCTGAAGCAATGAAAATGATCAAAAATGTTAAAAGAAGAGTCTTGTAGAATGCCATTTTGTTTTTAAATTTTGAAATAAGCATTTTGCAGTGGCCTATTTATTGACTTGGAGAGTTAAATTAGAACATTATGTTCATTTAAGCCAAAGGAAAAAATTGAATTACAAAATCAGAGAATATAAAAATTGTATCTTTTAGTTTAATGCTTTGCACTTAATTTTATGTTTTTTTAATCGATCACGTAGTTAATATACAAATTTTGCAATTATTGTTAATTTAATTATTTATTTTGTCAAATATTAACTTCTTGTAGGGACAATTTTAAATGATTATACTACAATTTTAAAAGTGGGACAATTAAAAAAAAACATTTAACATCATATTAAATATACAAGTTTTATACAACATATCCTATAATGTTTTTTTACTTTTATACGTGCAAATAACATCACTTTTATTAGTAAATCATTAGTAATATTAAACATTTGTGCAACTCATGATTAAAAATTAGTTTTTTTTTTACAAATTTATTACCCTAGATCCCATAATAATCTACAAACACAGAGAATATAATTTGGGTAAAATTTTTATTACATATTTTGCTTACAATATATTTCACAACCAAATTATACAAAATAAAATAAAAAAGTTTATAAATTGTTTTAAAACATCATTTATATTTTTCTACATATTGTGGTTATAATGTCTTCCATATCCAACACTAAAAAGTATAATAAATTTTTTCGGTTGTCCAAATTTCTATTACAACATTATTGGTAGTTTTAAATATTAAAAATATTTATATATGTTTACATTCTAATTTTTAAATATTTATTATCTAACATTAATGATTTTATCTATAAATGAGTTGAATTTCCTAAATAATTTTTTAATATACGCATATGAAAATTTTTAAATAGATGGAAACATATTTAAAAATAAAAATAGTTACTCTTTTTTTAACAGTAACGTTTTAGATATTATGAGGAGGAAAAAAATTATTTAATTAACATATGAAATTAATAAATATTAATTTAGAATAAATTATTTTTACTTAATGTTACTAATATATCTGTTAAGATTTTCTTGTAACTTAAACCACAATATTAGCTTTTAAATTTGTATTTTGATTAAAAAAAATTGGGCAACACTTGAGTTTCTATCTATTTAATAAACATCGGTAAAAACAAAAAAAAATTATACTAAAAGGCTTACAAAAATCACTCTGTACGTTTATAAGGTTTATTAGGGAATACTAAATGCAATTTATTAAAAAAAAATATTTTCAAGAATATATTTTCCTAACATAAACTCTTAATTTAAAATCAAATCAGTTCACAATCTCTGAGATAATAGAACCAGAGCGCGAAAGAAAGAAAAATCAAATTATTTGTGTTTTTAAAAAACCACTTTTCTTAATCCCATAAAGATCACGATTTGTAGAGTAGAGTATTTTCAAATAGTAAATATTAATTTGTTTATTTAAGATTCAATTTTGAATTACTCCCCTAAAATAATTATTTCATATATCAATGAATTGTTTTGCTTAAATTAAGTTTTGTTGTGCCATTGTGGAAATTTTATTTACTTGGCAACATTTTTCAAATGTATAATCCTCTTTTTATATCACAACAAGATCAATGCATTTAATTTTTTAAATAATATTCAGTACAACGAGGAATCAATAATCATTAACTACGTCGAGCCCAAGAATTGATTGCACTCGCAATAGAGTGAACAACCATATTTGCTTGACACTTGACAAAATTCACCACAAAGCTTGGAAAATTAACAACTAAACTAGAAATAGACTCACTAATAATACTAAATTCAGAGTCGCCATTACGATTAAAATGCATTGCTTGAATAACTCATTGGGAATCTCTTTCAAATGTAACAAGCTCCAAGTGCGAAGACATAGCTCTGAGAATTGCATCTTTCAGTGCTAAGGCTTCGGCTTCAATGACGGAAAGAATTCTTGGATCCCACGCAAAACCAGCAGAAATAAAGTTCCCAGAACGATTACACACTCACCACTCACTATTCGTAGTGCCATTGTTATTATTAAAATGCGCATCAACATTACACTTCAGCCAGCCCATTAGTGGTTTATTTCAATGTTAGCATGTTTAATATTAAGAAGAAGCGAACATAAGACTATTTTATAGATGAAATAAAAAAATATTAATTTGAAATAAATTATTTTTATTATTATTGATTTAATCATTTTTTGATCAAATGAATTATTTTAATATAAATATACAAATGTTATACGACTTATCCAATTAAATGTCAAGTTTTATATGTTCAATTAACACCTCTTTTTGTTACAAATATAATATTAAACATTTTCCCAACTCTTGATTAAAAAATATCATAATTTTTTTTTGTTTGTTTTTATAAACTAAATTTATTTTCAAAATTTCTTCCGATAGATCCCATAATTAATCTACAAATACAGATATTTTAGGAATTTTCCTAAAATATTAATTATATTTTAATGGTTATAATAATGTCTTCCATATTCTATGTAAAACATTTTAAATAAATTTTTTTTGAGTTGTCCTAATGTGTAATACCACATTCTTGGTGATTTACTATATATTTTTTTTTTTTCAATTTATTTATAACTAATTTTTAAAAACTTTAATGATTTCATAAAAAATGTATTATATTTTCTAAATAAGTTTTTTTGCACCACTATGTAAAATCTTAAATATATGGAAACATATTTATAATCCAAGAGTGTCTCTATTATTTTAATATTAATGTGTTTGATACTATGACGATTAAAACAACCGTACAATTAACATATGAAATAAATATATATTAATTTGGAATATTTTTTATTTTTATTTTTTAATTAACTTGTAAATGAAGCCACAACATTAGAATTGAAGTGTTATTTTGATAAAAATATTGGGCAATACTTAAGTTTTAACCCTATATATACTAATTTACTCTTTAACAAAAACGTTAGTCTAATATACAAGTGAAATAGTTACATATTAACTAAAAACAAATTATTTTTAAAATATTTGTAGAAATCATTTGATGATATTATATTATAATATAAGCCACGATATTAGCTTTTAGTTATAATATTTATGAAAATAATGGACATCCCTTACTTTTTTATTTAAATATTGGTAAAAAAAACCACTTACGGGATAAAAAATATTTTGGTACGATTTTTTAAAGAATAATAAATTTGACATCTTAAATAATTTTATATTGTATATTAACTGTCTTAATAATAACAAAATATCAAGTCTTTTTCTTTAAAGGAGTAGAAATATTTTGTTAATTGAAGTTAATGGTAGATTTTTTTTATAACCTGGTGAAGTTATTTTTGTGATTTTGTTAGGTAGATATAATTACAAAACTGATGACAACTATTAATTAAAGAATATTTAAATACAATAATTAAATATAACTTTTTTTTCAATGCAACTATTAAGTAAAAATTATTGTAATAAATATTTAATAGGAAATTACATTTTTTATTGTTCAGCTCTTTTCATGAAAATTAAAGACACTCTGTTTGTAGCTAAATTTATTCAAAATATGAAGGAATTATTCATTTTATATTAAAATTTCCGAAATTGCAAGTTGCAACAACATTCACCCTTCCCTTCTAAACATGAGCCCCCACTAGGGTGGCCAATTTGTTTACAAAATTGGTCACACCGTTCTGGCCCTGTTGGACAAAAATTTGATGCAAAGCACAATTTTTGATCGGATTCGATTTCTCCTGAAACAATAATTAAACTTTCATTAGGAACAATATATGAAACTGTGAAATTATAACTTTTCAAGAATCGTGTATTCTATTTCATAAAACTAAATTTCCTTTTGCAAAAACACATGCCTTTTAATATAGATGACATTATCCTACCATCCTAGTTATTTTACTAAAAACAAAGCAAATGAAGTAATGAAAATTGAGTTATAGGTATAATTTATTACCGGCAACGATGTCTGAAGCAATGAAAATGATCAAAAATGTTAAAAGAAGAGTCTTGTAGAATGCCATTTTGTTTTTAAATTTTGAAATAAGCATTTTGCAGTGGCCTATTTATTGACTTGGAGAGTTAAATTAGAACATTATGTTCATTTAAGCCAAAGGAAAAAATTGAATTACAAAATCAGAGAATATAAAAATTGTATCTTTTAGTTTAATGCTTTGCACTTAATTTTATGTTTTTTTAATCGATCACGTAGTTAATATACAAATTTTGCAATTATTGTTAATTTAATTATTTATTTTGTCAAATATTAACTTCTTGTAGGGACAATTTTAAATGATTATACTACAATTTTAAAAGTGGGACAATTAAAAAAAAACATTTAACATCATATTAAATATACAAGTTTTATACAACATATCCTATAATGTTTTTTTACTTTTATACGTGCAAATAACATCACTTTTATTAGTAAATCATTAGTAATATTAAACATTTGTGCAACTCATGATTAAAAATTAGTTTTTTTTTTACAAATTTATTACCCTAGATCCCATAATAATCTACAAACACAGAGAATATAATTTGGGTAAAATTTTTATTACATATTTTGCTTACAATATATTTCACAACCAAATTATACAAAATAAAATAAAAAAGTTTATAAATTGTTTTAAAACATCATTTATATTTTTCTACATATTGTGGTTATAATGTCTTCCATATCCAACACTAAAAAGTATAATAAATTTTTTCGGTTGTCCAAATTTCTATTACAACATTATTGGTAGTTTTAAATATTAAAAATATTTATATATGTTTACATTCTAATTTTTAAATATTTATTATCTAACATTAATGATTTTATCTATAAATGAGTTGAATTTCCTAAATAATTTTTTAATATACGCATATGAAAATTTTTAAATAGATGGAAACATATTTAAAAATAAAAATAGTTACTCTTTTTTTAACAGTAACGTTTTAGATATTATGAGGAGGAAAAAAATTATTTAATTAACATATGAAATTAATAAATATTAATTTAGAATAAATTATTTTTACTTAATGTTACTAATATATCTGTTAAGATTTTCTTGTAACTTAAACCACAATATTAGCTTTTAAATTTGTATTTTGATTAAAAAAAATTGGGCAACACTTGAGTTTCTATCTATTTAATAAACATCGGTAAAAACAAAAAAAAATTATACTAAAAGGCTTACAAAAATCACTCTGTACGTTTATAAGGTTTATTAGGGAATACTAAATGCAATTTATTAAAAAAAAATATTTTCAAGAATATATTTTCCTAACATAAACTCTTAATTTAAAATCAAATCAGTTCACAATCTCTGAGATAATAGAACCAGAGCGCGAAAGAAAGAAAAATCAAATTATTTGTGTTTTTAAAAAACCACTTTTCTTAATCCCATAAAGATCACGATTTGTAGAGTAGAGTATTTTCAAATAGTAAATATTAATTTGTTTATTTAAGATTCAATTTTGAATTACTCCCCTAAAATAATTATTTCATATATCAATGAATTGTTTTGCTTAAATTAAGTTTTGTTGTGCCATTGTGGAAATTTTATTTACTTGGCAACATTTTTCAAATGTATAATCCTCTTTTTATATCACAACAAGATCAATGCATTTAATTTTTTAAATAATATTCAGTACAACGAGGAATCAATAATCATTAACTACGTCGAGCCCAAGAATTGATTGCACTCGCAATAGAGTGAACAACCATATTTGCTTGACACTTGACAAAATTCACCACAAAGCTTGGAAAATTAACAACTAAACTAGAAATAGACTCACTAATAATACTAAATTCAGAGTCGCCATTACGATTAAAATGCATTGCTTGAATAACTCATTGGGAATCTCTTTCAAATGTAACAAGCTCCAAGTGCGAAGACATAGCTCTGAGAATTGCATCTTTCAGTGCTAAGGCTTCGGCTTCAATGACGGAAAGAATTCTTGGATCCCACGCAAAACCTGCAGAAATAAAGTTCCCAGAACGATTACACACTCACCACTCACTATTCGTAGTGCCATTGTTATTATTAAAATGCGCATCAACATTACACTTCAGCCAGCCCATTAGTGGTTTATTTCAATGTTAGCATGTTTAATATTAAGAAGAAGCGAACATAAGACTATTTTATAGATGAAATAAAAAAATATTAATTTGAAATAAATTATTTTTATTATTATTGATTTAATCATTTTTTGATCAAATGAATTATTTTAATATAAATATACAAATGTTATACGACTTATCCAATTAAATGTCAAGTTTTATATGTTCAATTAACACCTCTTTTTGTTACAAATATAATATTAAACATTTTCCCAACTCTTGATTAAAAAATATCATAATTTTTTTTTGTTTGTTTTTATAAACTAAATTTATTTTCAAAATTTCTTCCGATAGATCCCATAATTAATCTACAAATACAGATATTTTAGGAATTTTCCTAAAATATTAATTATATTTTAATGGTTATAATAATGTCTTCCATATTCTACGTAAAACATTTTAAATAAATTTTTTTTGAGTTGTCCTAATGTGTAATACCACATTCTTGGTGATTTACTATATTTTTATTTTTTTTTCAATTTATTTATAACTAATTTTTAAAAACTTTAATGATTTCATAAAAAATGTATTATATTTTCTAAATAAGTTTTTTTGCACCACTATGTAAAATCTTAAATATATGGAAACATATTTATAATCCAAGAGTGTCTCTATTATTTTAATATTAATGTGTTTGATACTATGAGGATTAAAACAACCGTACAATTAACATATGAAATAAATATATATTAATTTGGAATATATTTTATTTTTATTTTTTAATTAACTTATAAATGAAGCCACAACATTAGAATTGAAGTGTTATTTTGATAAAAATATTGGGCAATACTTAAGTTTTAACCCTATATATACTAATTTACTCTTTAACAAAAACGTTAGTCTAATATACAAGTGAAATAGTTACATATTAACTAAAAACAAATTATTTTTAAAATATTTGTAGAAATCATTTGATGATATTATATTATAATATAAGCCACGATATTAGCTTTTAGTTATAATATTTATGAAAATAATGGACATCCCTTACTTTTTTATTTAAATATTGGTAAAAAAAACCACTTACGGGATAAAAAATATTTTGGTACGATTTTTTAAAGAATAATAAATTTGACATCTTAAATAATTTTATATTGTATATTAACTGTCTTAATAATAACAAAATATCAAGTCTTTTTCTTTAAAGGAGTAGAAATATTTTGTTAATTGAAGTTAATGGTAGATTTTTTTTATAACCTGGTGAAGTTATTTTTGTGATTTTGTTAGGTAGATATAATTACAAAACTGATGACAACTATTAATTAAAGAATATTTAAATACAATAATTAAATATAACTTTTTTTTCAATGCAACTATTAAGTAAAAATTATTGTAATAAATATTTAATAGGAAATTACATTTTTTATTGTTCAGCTCTTTTCATGAAAATTAAAGACACTCTGTTTGTAGCTAAATTTATTCAAAATATGAAGGAATTATTCATTTTATATTAAAATTTCCGAAATTGCAAGTTGCAACAACATTCACCCTTCCCTTCTAAACATGAGCCCCCACTAGGGTGGCCAATTTGTTTACAAAATTGGTCACACCGTTCTGGCCCTGTTGGACAAAAATTTGATGCAAAGCACAATTTTTGATCGGATTCGATTTCTCCTGAAACAATAATTAAACTTTCATTAGGAACAATATATGAAACTGTGAAATTATAACTTTTCAAGAATCGTGTATTCTATTTCATAAAACTAAATTTCCTTTTGCAAAAACACATGCCTTTTAATATAGATGACATTATCCTACCATCCTAGTTATTTTACTAAAAACAAAGCAAATGAAGTAATGAAAATTGAGTTATAGGTATAATTTATTACCGGCAACGATGTCTGAAGCAATGAAAATGATCAAAAATGTTAAAAGAAGAGTCTTGTAGAATGCCATTTTGTTTTTAAATTTTGAAATAAGCATTTTGCAGTGGCCTATTTATTGACTTGGAGAGTTAAATTAGAACATTATGTTCATTTAAGCCAAAGGAAAAAATTGAATTACAAAATCAGAGAATATAAAAATTGTATCTTTTAGTTTAATGCTTTGCACTTAATTTTATGTTTTTTAATCGATCACGTAGTTAATATACAAATTTTGCAATTATTGTTAATTTAATTATTTATTTTGTCAAATATTAACTTCTTGTAGGGACAATTTTAAATGATTATACTACAATTTTAAAAGTGGGACAATTAAAAAAAAACATTTAACATCATATTAAATATACAAGTTTTATACAACATATCCTATAATGTTTTTTTACTTTTATACGTGCAAATAACATCACTTTTATTAGTAAATCATTAGTAATATTAAACATTTGTGCAACTCATGATTAAAAATTAGTTTTTTTTTTACAAATTTATTACCCTAGATCCCATAATAATCTACAAACACAGAGAATATAATTTGGGTAAAATTTTTATTACATATTTTGCTTACAATATATTTCACAACCAAATTATACAAAATAAAATAAAAAAGTTTATAAATTGTTTTAAAACATCATTTATATTTTTCTACATATTGTGGTTATAATGTCTTCCATATCCAACACTAAAAAGTATAATAAATTTTTTCGGTTGTCCAAATTTCTATTACAACATTATTGGTAGTTTTAAATATTAAAAATATTTATATATGTTTACATTCTAATTTTTAAATATTTATTATCTAACATTAATGATTTTATCTATAAATGAGTTGAATTTCCTAAATAATTTTTTAATATACGCATATGAAAATTTTTAAATAGATGGAAACATATTTAAAAATAAAAATAGTTACTCTTTTTTTAACAGTAACGTTTTAGATATTATGAGGAGGAAAAAAATTATTTAATTAACATATGAAATTAATAAATATTAATTTAGAATAAATTATTTTTACTTAATGTTACTAATATATCTGTTAAGATTTTCTTGTAACTTAAACCACAATATTAGCTTTTAAATTTGTATTTTGATTAAAAAAAATTGGGCAACACTTGAGTTTCTATCTATTTAATAAACATCGGTAAAAACAAAAAAAAATTATACTAAAAGGCTTACAAAAATCACTCTGTACGTTTATAAGGTTTATTAGGGAATACTAAATGCAATTTATTAAAAAAAAATATTTTCAAGAATATATTTTCCTAACATAAACTCTTAATTTAAAATCAAATCAGTTCACAATCTCTGAGATAATAGAACCAGAGCGCGAAAGAAAGAAAAATCAAATTATTTGTGTTTTTAAAAAACCACTTTTCTTAATCCCATAAAGATCACGATTTGTAGAGTAGAGTATTTTCAAATAGTAAATATTAATTTGTTTATTTAAGATTCAATTTTGAATTACTCCCCTAAAATAATTATTTCATATATCAATGAATTGTTTTGCTTAAATTAAGTTTTGTTGTGCCATTGTGGAAATTTTATTTACTTGGCAACATTTTTCAAATGTATAATCCTCTTTTTATATCACAACAAGATCAATGCATTTAATTTTTTAAATAATATTCAGTACAACGAGGAATCAATAATCATTAACTACGTCGAGCCCAAGAATTGATTGCACTCGCAATAGAGTGAACAACCATATTTGCTTGACACTTGACAAAATTCACCACAAAGCTTGGAAAATTAACAACTAAACTAGAAATAGACTCACTAATAATACTAAATTCAGAGTCGCCATTACGATTAAAATGCATTGCTTGAATAACTCATTGGGAATCTCTTTCAAATGTAACAAGCTCCAAGTGCGAAGACATAGCTCTGAGAATTGCATCTTTCAGTGCTAAGGCTTCGGCTTCAATGACGGAAAGAATTCTTGGATCCCACGCAAAACCTGCAGAAATAAAGTTCCCAGAACGATTACACACTCACCACTCACTATTCGTAGTGCCATTGTTATTATTAAAATGCGCATCAACATTACACTTCAGCCAGCCCATTAGTGGTTTATTTCAATGTTAGCATGTTTAATATTAAGAAGAAGCGAACATAAGACTATTTTATAGATGAAATAAAAAAATATTAATTTGAAATAAATTATTTTTATTATTATTGATTTAATCATTTTTTGATCAAATGAATTATTTTAATATAAATATACAAATGTTATACGACTTATCCAATTAAATGTCAAGTTTTATATGTTCAATTAACACCTCTTTTTGTTACAAATATAATATTAAACATTTTCCCAACTCTTGATTAAAAAATATCATAATTTTTTTTTGTTTGTTTTTATAAACTAAATTTATTTTCAAAATTTCTTCCGATAGATCCCATAATTAATCTACAAATACAGATATTTTAGGAATTTTCCTAAAATATTAATTATATTTTAATGGTTATAATAATGTCTTCCATATTCTACGTAAAACATTTTAAATAAATTTTTTTTGAGTTGTCCTAATGTGTAATACCACATTCTTGGTGATTTACTATATTTTTATTTTTTTTTCAATTTATTTATAACTAATTTTTAAAAACTTTAATGATTTCATAAAAAATGTATTATATTTTCTAAATAAGTTTTTTTGCACCACTATGTAAAATCTTAAATATATGGAAACATATTTATAATCCAAGAGTGTCTCTATTATTTTAATATTAATGTGTTTGATACTATGAGGATTAAAACAACCGTACAATTAACATATGAAATAAATATATATTAATTTGGAATATATTTTATTTTTATTTTTTAATTAACTTATAAATGAAGCCACAACATTAGAATTGAAGTGTTATTTTGATAAAAATATTGGGCAATACTTAAGTTTTAACCCTATATATACTAATTTACTCTTTAACAAAAACGTTAGTCTAATATACAAGTGAAATAGTTACATATTAACTAAAAACAAATTATTTTTAAAATATTTGTAGAAATCATTTGATGATATTATATTATAATATAAGCCACGATATTAGCTTTTAGTTATAATATTTATGAAAATAATGGACATCCCTTACTTTTTTATTTAAATATTGGTAAAAAAAACCACTTACGGGATAAAAAATATTTTGGTACGATTTTTTAAAGAATAATAAATTTGACATCTTAAATAATTTTATATTGTATATTAACTGTCTTAATAATAACAAAATATCAAGTCTTTTTCTTTAAAGGAGTAGAAATATTTTGTTAATTGAAGTTAATGGTAGATTTTTTTTATAACCTGGTGAAGTTATTTTTGTGATTTTGTTAGGTAGATATAATTACAAAACTGATGACAACTATTAATTAAAGAATATTTAAATACAATAATTAAATATAACTTTTTTTTCAATGCAACTATTAAGTAAAAATTATTGTAATAAATATTTAATAGGAAATTACATTTTTTATTGTTCAGCTCTTTTCATGAAAATTAAAGACACTCTGTTTGTAGCTAAATTTATTCAAAATATGAAGGAATTATTCATTTTATATTAAAATTTCCGAAATTGCAAGTTGCAACAACATTCACCCTTCCCTTCTAAACATGAGCCCCCACTAGGGTGGCCAATTTGTTTACAAAATTGGTCACACCGTTCTGGCCCTGTTGGACAAAAATTTGATGCAAAGCACAATTTTTGATCGGATTCGATTTCTCCTGAAACAATAATTAAACTTTCATTAGGAACAATATATGAAACTGTGAAATTATAACTTTTCAAGAATCGTGTATTCTATTTCATAAAACTAAATTTCCTTTTGCAAAAACACATGCCTTTTAATATAGATGACATTATCCTACCATCCTAGTTATTTTACTAAAAACAAAGCAAATGAAGTAATGAAAATTGAGTTATAGGTATAATTTATTACCGGCAACGATGTCTGAAGCAATGAAAATGATCAAAAATGTTAAAAGAAGAGTCTTGTAGAATGCCATTTTGTTTTTAAATTTTGAAATAAGCATTTTGCAGTGGCCTATTTATTGACTTGGAGAGTTAAATTAGAACATTATGTTCATTTAAGCCAAAGGAAAAAATTGAATTACAAAATCAGAGAATATAAAAATTGTATCTTTTAGTTTAATGCTTTGCACTTAATTTTATGTTTTTTTAATCGATCACGTAGTTAATATACAAATTTTGCAATTATTGTTAATTTAATTATTTATTTTGTCAAATATTAACTTCTTGTAGGGACAATTTTAAATGATTATACTACAATTTTAAAAGTGGGACAATTAAAAAAAAACATTTAACATCATATTAAATATACAAGTTTTATACAACATATCCTATAATGTTTTTTTACTTTTATACGTGCAAATAACATCACTTTTATTAGTAAATCATTAGTAATATTAAACATTTGTGCAACTCATGATTAAAAATTAGTTTTTTTTTTACAAATTTATTACCCTAGATCCCATAATAATCTACAAACACAGAGAATATAATTTGGGTAAAATTTTTATTACATATTTTGCTTACAATATATTTCACAACCAAATTATACAAAATAAAATAAAAAAGTTTATAAATTGTTTTAAAACATCATTTATATTTTTCTACATATTGTGGTTATAATGTCTTCCATATCCAACACTAAAAAGTATAATAAATTTTTTCGGTTGTCCAAATTTCTATTACAACATTATTGGTAGTTTTAAATATTAAAAATATTTATATATGTTTACATTCTAATTTTTAAATATTTATTATCTAACATTAATGATTTTATCTATAAATGAGTTGAATTTCCTAAATAATTTTTTAATATACGCATATGAAAATTTTTAAATAGATGGAAACATATTTAAAAATAAAAATAGTTACTCTTTTTTTAACAGTAACGTTTTAGATATTATGAGGAGGAAAAAAATTATTTAATTAACATATGAAATTAATAAATATTAATTTAGAATAAATTATTTTTACTTAATGTTACTAATATATATGTTAAGATTTTCTTGTAACTTAAACCACAATATTAGCTTTTAAATTTGTATTTTGATTAAAAAAAATTGGGCAACACTTGAGTTTCTATCTATTTAATAAACATCGGTAAAAACAAAAAAAAATTATACTAAAAGGCTTACAAAAATCACTCTGTACGTTTATAAGGTTTATTAGGGAATACTAAATGCAATTTATTAAAAAAAAATATTTTCAAGAATATATTTTCCTAACATAAACTCTTAATTTAAAATCAAATCAGTTCACAATCTCTGAGATAATAGAACCAGAGCGCGAAAGAAAGAAAAATCAAATTATTTGTGTTTTTAAAAAACCACTTTTCTTAATCCCATAAAGATCACGATTTGTAGAGTAGAGTATTTTCAAATAGTAAATATTAATTTGTTTATTTAAGATTCAATTTTGAATTACTCCCCTAAAATAATTATTTCATATATCAATGAATTGTTTTGCTTAAATTAAGTTTTGTTGTGCCATTGTGGAAATTTTATTTACTTGGCAACATTTTTCAAATGTATAATCCTCTTTTTATATCACAACAAGATCAATGCATTTAATTTTTTAAATAATATTCAGTACAACGAGGAATCAATAATCATTAACTACGTCGAGCCCAAGAATTGATTGCACTCGCAATAGAGTGAACAACCATATTTGCTTGACACTTGACAAAATTCACCACAAAGCTTGGAAAATTAACAACTAAACTAGAAATAGACTCACTAATAATACTAAATTCAGAGTCGCCATTACGATTAAAATGCATTGCTTGAATAACTCATTGGGAATCTCTTTCAAATGTAACAAGCTCCAAGTGCGAAGACATAGCTCTGAGAATTGCATCTTTCAGTGCTAAGGCTTCGGCTTCAATGACGGAAAGAATTCTTGGATCCCACGCAAAACCTGCAGAAATAAAGTTCCCAGAACGATTACACACTCACCACTCACTATTCGTAGTGCCATTGTTATTATTAAAATGCGCATCAACATTACACTTCAGCCAGCCCATTAGTGGTTTATTTCAATGTTAGCATGTTTAATATTAAGAAGAAGCGAACATAAGACTATTTTATAGATGAAATAAAAAAATATTAATTTGAAATAAATTATTTTTATTATTATTGATTTAATCATTTTTTGATCAAATGAATTATTTTAATATAAATATACAAATGTTATACGACTTATCCAATTAAATGTCAAGTTTTATATGTTCAATTAACACCTCTTTTTGTTACAAATATAATATTAAACATTTTCCCAACTCTTGATTAAAAAATATCATAATTTTTTTTTGTTTGTTTTTATAAACTAAATTTATTTTCAAAATTTCTTCCGATAGATCCCATAATTAATCTACAAATACAGATATTTTAGGAATTTTCCTAAAATATTAATTATATTTTAATGGTTATAATAATGTCTTCCATATTCTATGTAAAACATTTTAAATAAATTTTTTTTGAGTTGTCCTAATGTGTAATACCACATTCTTGGTGATTTACTATATATTTATTTTTTTTTCAATTTATTTATAACTAATTTTTAAAAACTTTAATGATTTCATAAAAAATGTATTATATTTTCTAAATAAGTTTTTTTGCACCACTATGTAAAATCTTAAATATATGGAAACATATTTATAATCCAAGAGTGTCTCTATTATTTTAATATTAATGTGTTTGATACTATGACGATTAAAACAACCGTACAATTAACATATGAAATAAATATATATTAATTTGGAATATTTTTTATTTTTATTTTTATTAACTTGTAAATGAAGCCACAACATTAGAATTGAAGTGTTATTTTGATAAAAATATTGGGCAATACTTAAGTTTTAACCCTATATATACTAATTTACTCTTTAACAAAAACGTTAGTCTAATTACAAGTGAAATAGTTACATATTAACTAAAAACAAATTATTTTTAAAATATTTGTAGAAATCATTTGATGATATTATATTATAATATAAGCCCACGATATTAGCTTTTAGTTATAATAATTTATGAAAATAATGGACATCCCTTACTTTTTTATTTAAATATTGGTAAAAAAAAACCACTTACGGGATAAAAAATATTTTGGTACGATTTTTTAAAGAATAATAAATTTGACATCTTAAATAATTTTATATTGTATATTAACTGTCTTAATAATAACAAAATATCAAGTCTTTTTCTTTAAAGGAGTAGAAATATTTTGTTAATTGAAGTTAATGGTAGATTTTTTTTATAACCTGGTGAAGTTATTTTTGTGATTTTGTTAGGTAGATATAATTACAAAACTGATGACAACTATTAAATAAAGAATATTTAAATACAATAATTAAATATAACTTTTTTTTCAATGCAACTATTAAGTAAAAATTATTGTAATAAATATTTAATAGGAAATTACATTTTTTTATTGTTCAGCTCTTTTCATGAAAAATTAAAGACACTCTGTTTCGTAGCTAAATTTATTCAAAATATGGAATTATTCATTTTATATTAAAATTTCCGAAATTGCAAGTTGCAACAACATTCACCCTTCCCTTCTAAACATGAGCCCCCACTAGGGTGGCCAATTTGTTTACAAAATTGGTCACACGGTTCTGGCCCTGTTGGACAAAAATTTGATGCAAAGCACAATTTTTGATCGGATTCGATTTCTCCTGAAACAATAATTAAACTTTCATTAGGAACAATATATGAAACTGTGAAATTATAACTTTTCAAGAATCGTGTATTCTATTTCATAAAACTAAATTTCCTTTTGCAAAAACACATGCCTTTTAATATAGATGACATTATCCTACCATCCTAGTTATTTTACTAAAAACAAAGCAAATGAAGTAATGAAAATTGAGTTATAGGTATAATTTATTACCGGCAACGATGTCTGAAGCAATGAAAATGATCAAAAATGTTAAAAGAAGAGTCTTGTAGAATGCCATTTTGTTTTTAAATTTTGAAATAAGCATTTTGCAGTGGCCTATTTATTGACTTGGAGAGTTAAATTAGAACATTATGTTCATTTAAGCCAAAGGAAAAAATTGAATTACAAAATCAGAGAATATAAAAATTGTATCTTTTAGTTTAATGCTTTGCACTTAATTTTATGTTTTTTTAATCGATCACGTAGTTAATATACAAATTTTGCAATTATTGTTAATTTAATTATTTATTTTGTCAAATATTAACTTCTTGTAGGGACAATTTTAAATGATTATACTACAATTTTAAAAGTGGGACAATTAAAAAAAAACATTTAACATCATATTAAATATACAAGTTTTATACAACATATCCTATAATGTTTTTTTACTTTTATACGTGCAAATAACATCACTTTTATTAGTAAATCATTAGTAATATTAAACATTTGTGCAACTCATGATTAAAAATTAGTTTTTTTTTTTACAAATTTATTACCCTAGATCCCATAATAATCTACAAACACAGAGAATATAATTTGGGTAAAATTTTTATTACATATTTTGCTTACAATATATTTCACAACCAAATTATACAAAATAAAATAAAAAAGTTTATAAATTGTTTTAAAACATCATTTATATTTTTCTACATATTGTGGTTATAATGTCTTCCATATCCAACACTAAAAAGTATAATAAATTTTTTCGGTTGTCCAAATTTCTATTACAACATTATTGGTAGTTTTAAATATTAAAAATATTTATATATGTTTACATTCTAATTTTTAAATATTTATTATCTAACATTAATGATTTTATCTATAAATGAGTTGAATTTCCTAAATAATTTTTTAATATACGCATATGAAAATTTTTAAATAGATGGAAACATATTTAAAAATAAAAATAGTTACTCTTTTTTTAACAGTAACGTTTTAGATATTATGAGGAGGAAAAAAATTATTTAATTAACATATGAAATTAATAAATATTAATTTAGAATAAATTATTTTTACTTAATGTTACTAATATATCTGTTAAGATTTTCTTGTAACTTAAACCACAATATTAGCTTTTAAATTTGTATTTTGATTAAAAAAAATTGGGCAACACTTGAGTTTCTATCTATTTAATAAACATCGGTAAAAACAAAAAAAAATTATACTAAAAGGCTTACAAAAATCACTCTGTACGTTTATAAGGTTTATTAGGGAATACTAAATGCAATTTATTAAAAAAAAATATTTTCAAGAATATATTTTCCTAACATAAACTCTTAATTTAAAATCAAATCAGTTCACAATCTCTGAGATAATAGAACCAGAGCGCGAAAGAAAGAAAAATCAAATTATTTGTGTTTTTAAAAAACCACTTTTCTTAATCCCATAAAGATCACGATTTGTAGAGTAGAGTATTTTCAAATAGTAAATATTAATTTGTTTATTTAAGATTCAATTTTGAATTACTCCCCTAAAATAATTATTTCATATATCAATGAATTGTTTTGCTTAAATTAAGTTTTGTTGTGCCATTGTGGAAATTTTATTTACTTGGCAACATTTTTCAAATGTATAATCCTCTTTTTATATCACAACAAGATCAATGCATTTAATTTTTTAAATAATATTCAGTACAACGAGGAATCAATAATCATTAACTACGTCGAGCCCAAGAATTGATTGCACTCGCAATAGAGTGAACAACCATATTTGCTTGACACTTGACAAAATTCACCACAAAGCTTGGAAAATTAACAACTAAACTAGAAATAGACTCACTAATAATACTAAATTCAGAGTCGCCATTACGATTAAAATGCATTGCTTGAATAACTCATTGGGAATCTCTTTCAAATGTAACAAGCTCCAAGTGCGAAGACATAGCTCTGAGAATTGCATCTTTCAGTGCTAAGGCTTCGGCTTCAATGACGGAAAGAATTCTTGGATCCCACGCAAAACCTGCAGAAATAAAGTTCCCAGAACGATTACACACTCACCACTCACTATTCGTAGTGCCATTGTTATTATTAAAATGCGCATCAACATTACACTTCAGCCAGCCCATTAGTGGTTTATTTCAATGTTAGCATGTTTAATATTAAGAAGAAGCGAACATAAGACTATTTTATAGATGAAATAAAAGAATATTAATTTGAAATAAATTATTTTTATTATTATTGATTTAATCATTTTTTGATCAAATGAATTATTTTAATATAAATATACAAATGTTATACGACTTATCCAATTAAATGTCAAGTTTTATATGTTCAATTAACACCTCTTTTTGTTACAAATATAATATTAAACATTTTCCCAACTCTTGATTAAAAAATATCATAATTTTTTTTTGTTTGTTTTTATAAACTAAATTTATTTTCAAAATTTCTTCCGATAGATCCCATAATTAATCTACAAATACAGATATTTTAGGAATTTTCCTAAAATATTAATTATATTTTAATGGTTATAATAATGTCTTCCATATTCTATGTAAAACATTTTAAATAAATTTTTTTTGAGTTGTCCTAATGTGTAATACCACATTCTTGGTGATTTACTATATATTTATTTTTTTTTCAATTTATTTATAACTAATTTTTAAAAACTTTAATGATTTCATAAAAAATGTATTATATTTTCTAAATAAGTTTTTTTGCACCACTATGTAAAATCTTAAATATATGGAAACATATTTATAATCCAAGAGTGTCTCTATTATTTTAATATTAATGTGTTTGATACTATGACGATTAAAACAACCGTACAATTAACATATGAAATAAATATATATTAATTTGGAATATTTTTTATTTTTATTTTTTAATTAACTTGTAAATGAAGCCACAACATTAGAATTGAAGTGTTATTTTGATAAAAATATTGGGCAATACTTAAGTTTTAACCCTATATATACTAATTTACTCTTTAACAAAAACGTTAGTCTAATATACAAGTGAAATAGTTACATATTAACTAAAAACAAATTATTTTTAAAATATTTGTAGAAATCATTTGATGATATTATATTATAATATAAGCCACGATATTAGCTTTTAGTTATAATATTTATGAAAATAATGGACATCCCTTACTTTTTTATTTAAATATTGGTAAAAAAAACCACTTACGGGATAAAAAATATTTTGGTACGATTTTTTAAAGAATAATAAATTTGACATCTTAAATAATTTTATATTGTATATTAACTGTCTTAATAATAACAAAATATCAAGTCTTTTTCTTTAAAGGAGTAGAAATATTTTGTTAATTGAAGTTAATGGTAGATTTTTTTTATAACCTGGTGAAGTTATTTTTGTGATTTTGTTAGGTAGATATAATTACAAAACTGATGACAACTATTAATTAAAGAATATTTAAATACAATAATTAAATATAACTTTTTTTTCAATGCAACTATTAAGTAAAAATTATTGTAATAAATATTTAATAGGAAATTACATTTTTTATTGTTCAGCTCTTTTCATGAAAATTAAAGACACTCTGTTTGTAGCTAAATTTATTCAAAATATGAAGGAATTATTCATTTTATATTAAAATTTCCGAAATTGCAAGTTGCAACAACATTCACCCTTCCCTTCTAAACATGAGCCCCCACTAGGGTGGCCAATTTGTTTACAAAATTGGTCACACCGTTCTGGCCCTGTTGGACAAAAATTTGATGCAAAGCACAATTTTTGATCGGATTCGATTTCTCCTGAAACAATAATTAAACTTTCATTAGGAACAATATATGAAACTGTGAAATTATAACTTTTCAAGAATCGTGTATTCTATTTCATAAAACTAAATTTCCTTTTGCAAAAACACATGCCTTTTAATATAGATGACATTATCCTACCATCCTAGTTATTTTACTAAAAACAAAGCAAATGAAGTAATGAAAATTGAGTTATAGGTATAATTTATTACCGGCAACGATGTCTGAAGCAATGAAAATGATCAAAAATGTTAAAAGAAGAGTCTTGTAGAATGCCATTTTGTTTTTAAATTTTGAAATAAGCATTTTGCAGTGGCCTATTTATTGACTTGGAGAGTTAAATTAGAACATTATGTTCATTTAAGCCAAAGGAAAAAATTGAATTACAAAATCAGAGAATATAAAAATTGTATCTTTTAGTTTAATGCTTTGCACTTAATTTTATGTTTTTTTAATCGATCACGTAGTTAATATACAAATTTTGCAATTATTGTTAATTTAATTATTTATTTTGTCAAATATTAACTTCTTGTAGGGACAATTTTAAATGATTATACTACAATTTTAAAAGTGGGACAATTAAAAAAAAACATTTAACATCATATTAAATATACAAGTTTTATACAACATATCCTATAATGTTTTTTTACTTTTATACGTGCAAATAACATCACTTTTATTAGTAAATCATTAGTAATATTAAACATTTGTGCAACTCATGATTAAAAATTAGTTTTTTTTTTACAAATTTATTACCCTAGATCCCATAATAATCTACAAACACAGAGAATATAATTTGGGTAAAATTTTTATTACATATTTTGCTTACAATATATTTCACAACCAAATTATACAAAATAAAATAAAAAAGTTTATAAATTGTTTTAAAACATCATTTATATTTTTCTACATATTGTGGTTATAATGTCTTCCATATCCAACACTAAAAAGTATAATAAATTTTTTCGGTTGTCCAAATTTCTATTACAACATTATTGGTAGTTTTAAATATTAAAAATATTTATATATGTTTACATTCTAATTTTTAAATATTTATTATCTAACATTAATGATTTTATCTATAAATGAGTTGAATTTCCTAAATAATTTTTTAATATACGCATATGAAAATTTTTAAATAGATGGAAACATATTTAAAAATAAAAATAGTTACTCTTTTTTTAACAGTAACGTTTTAGATATTATGAGGAGGAAAAAAATTATTTAATTAACATATGAAATTAATAAATATTAATTTAGAATAAATTATTTTTACTTAATGTTACTAATATATATGTTAAGATTTTCTTGTAACTTAAACCACAATATTAGCTTTTAAATTTGTATTTTGATTAAAAAAAATTGGGCAACACTTGAGTTTCTATCTATTTAATAAACATCGGTAAAAACAAAAAAAAATTATACTAAAAGGCTTACAAAAATCACTCTGTACGTTTATAAGGTTTATTAGGGAATACTAAATGCAATTTATTAAAAAAAAATATTTTCAAGAATATATTTTCCTAACATAAACTCTTAATTTAAAATCAAATCAGTTCACAATCTCTGAGATAATAGAACCAGAGCGCGAAAGAAAGAAAAATCAAATTATTTGTGTTTTTAAAAAACCACTTTTCTTAATCCCATAAAGATCACGATTTGTAGAGTAGAGTATTTTCAAATAGTAAATATTAATTTGTTTATTTAAGATTCAATTTTGAATTACTCCCCTAAAATAATTATTTCATATATCAATGAATTGTTTTGCTTAAATTAAGTTTTGTTGTGCCATTGTGGAAATTTTATTTACTTGGCAACATTTTTCAAATGTATAATCCTCTTTTTATATCACAACAAGATCAATGCATTTAATTTTTTAAATAATATTCAGTACAACGAGGAATCAATAATCATTAACTACGTCGAGCCCAAGAATTGATTGCACTCGCAATAGAGTGAACAACCATATTTGCTTGACACTTGACAAAATTCACCACAAAGCTTGGAAAATTAACAACTAAACTAGAAATAGACTCACTAATAATACTAAATTCAGAGTCGCCATTACGATTAAAATGCATTGCTTGAATAACTCATTGGGAATCTCTTTCAAATGTAACAAACTCCAAGTGCGAAGACATAGCTCTGAGAATTGCATCTTTCAGTGCTAAGGCTTCGGCTTCAATGACGGAAAGAATTCTTGGATCCCACGCAAAACCTGCAGAAATAAAGTTCTCAGAACGATTACACACTCACCACTCACTATTCGTAGTGCCATTGTTATTATTAAAATGCGCATCAACATTACACTTCAGCCAACCCATTAGTGGTTTATTTCAATGTTAGCATGTTTAATATTAAGAAGAAGCGAACATAAGACTATTTTATAGATGAAATAAAAAAATATTAATTTGAAATAAATTATTTTTATTATTATTGATTTAATCATTTTTTGATCAAATGAATTATTTTAATATAAATATACAAATGTTATACGACTTATCCAATTAAATGTCAAGTTTTATATGTTCAATTAACACCTCTTTTTGTTACAAATATAATATTAAACATTTTCCCAACTCTTGATTAAAAAATATCATAATTTTTTTTTGTTTGTTTTTATAAACTAAATTTATTTTCAAAATTTCTTCCGATAGATCCCATAATTAATCTACAAATACAGATATTTTAGGAATTTTCCTAAAATATTAATTATATTTTAATGGTTATAATAATGTCTTCCATATTCTAAGTAAAACATTTTAAATAAATTTTTTTTGAGTTGTCCTAATGTGTAATACCACATTCTTGGTGATTTACTATATATTTATTTTTTTTTCAATTTATTTATAACTAATTTTTAAAAACTTTAATGATTTCATAAAAAATGTATTATATTTTCTAAATAAGTTTTTTTGCACCACTATGTAAAATCTTAAATATATGGAAACATATTTATAATCCAAGAGTGTCTCTATTATTTTAATATTAATGTGTTTGATACTATGACGATTAAAACAACCGTACAATTAACATATGAAATAAATATATATTAATTTGGAATATTTTTTATTTTTATTTTTTAATTAACTTGTAAATGAAGCCACAACATTAGAATTGAAGTGTTATTTTGATAAAAATATTGGGCAATACTTAAGTTTTAACCCTATATATACTAATTTACTCTTTAACAAAAACGTTAGTCTAATATACAAGTGAAATAGTTACATATTAACTAAAAACAAATTATTTTTAAAATATTTGTAGAAATCATTTGATGATATTATATTATAATATAAGCCACGATATTAGCTTTTAGTTATAATATTTATGAAAATAATGGACATCCCTTACTTTTTTATTTAAATATTGGTAAAAAAAACCACTTACGGGATAAAAAATATTTTGGTACGATTTTTTAAAGAATAATAAATTTGACATCTTAAATAATTTTATATTGTATATTAACTGTCTTAATAATAACAAAATATCAAGTCTTTTTCTTTAAAGGAGTAGAAATATTTTGTTAATTGAAGTTAATGGTAGATTTTTTTTATAACCTGGTGAAGTTATTTTTGTGATTTTGTTAGGTAGATATAATTACAAAACTGATGACAACTATTAATTAAAGAATATTTAAATACAATAATTAAATATAACTTTTTTTTCAATGCAACTATTAAGTAAAAATTATTGTAATAAATATTTAATAGGAAATTACATTTTTTATTGTTCAGCTCTTTTCATGAAAATTAAAGACACTCTGTTTGTAGCTAAATTTATTCAAAATATGAAGGAATTATTCATTTTATATTAAAATTTCCGAAATTGCAAGTTGCAACAACATTCACCCTTCCCTTCTAAACATGAGCCCCCACTAGGGTGGCCAATTTGTTTACAAAATTGGTCACACCGTTCTGGCCCTGTTGGACAAAAATTTGATGCAAAGCACAATTTTTGATCGGATTCGATTTCTCCTGAAACAATAATTAAACTTTCATTAGGAACAATATATGAAACTGTGAAATTATAACTTTTCAAGAATCGTGTATTCTATTTCATAAAACTAAATTTCCTTTTGCAAAAACACATGCCTTTTAATATAGATGACATTATCCTACCATCCTAGTTATTTTACTAAAAACAAAGCAAATGAAGTAATGAAAATTGAGTTATAGGTATAATTTATTACCGGCAACGATGTCTGAAGCAATGAAAATGATCAAAAATGTTAAAAGAAGAGTCTTGTAGAATGCCATTTTGTTTTTAAATTTTGAAATAAGCATTTTGCAGTGGCCTATTTATTGACTTGGAGAGTTAAATTAGAACATTATGTTCATTTAAGCCAAAGGAAAAAATTGAATTACAAAATCAGAGAATATAAAAATTGTATCTTTTAGTTTAATGCTTTGCACTTAATTTTATGTTTTTTTAATCGATCACGTAGTTAATATACAAATTTTGCAATTATTGTTAATTTAATTATTTATTTTGTCAAATATTAACTTCTTGTAGGGACAATTTTAAATGATTATACTACAATTTTAAAAGTGGGACAATTAAAAAAAAACATTTAACATCATATTAAATATACAAGTTTTATACAACATATCCTATAATGTTTTTTTACTTTTATACGTGCAAATAACATCACTTTTATTAGTAAATCATTAGTAATATTAAACATTTGTGCAACTCATGATTAAAAATTAGTTTTTTTTTTACAAATTTATTACCCTAGATCCCATAATAATCTACAAACACAGAGAATATAATTTGGGTAAAATTTTTATTACATATTTTGCTTACAATATATTTCACAACCAAATTATACAAAATAAAATAAAAAAGTTTATAAATTGTTTTAAAACATCATTTATATTTTTCTACATATTGTGGTTATAATGTCTTCCATATCCAACACTAAAAAGTATAATAAATTTTTTCGGTTGTCCAAATTTCTATTACAACATTATTGGTAGTTTTAAATATTAAAAATATTTATATATGTTTACATTCTAATTTTTAAATATTTATTATCTAACATTAATGATTTTATCTATAAATGAGTTGAATTTCCTAAATAATTTTTTAATATACGCATATGAAAATTTTTAAATAGATGGAAACATATTTAAAAATAAAAATAGTTACTCTTTTTTTAACAGTAACGTTTTAGATATTATGAGGAGGAAAAAAATTATTTAATTAACATATGAAATTAATAAATATTAATTTAGAATAAATTATTTTTACTTAATGTTACTAATATATATGTTAAGATTTTCTTGTAACTTAAACCACAATATTAGCTTTTAAATTTGTATTTTGATTAAAAAAAATTGGGCAACACTTGAGTTTCTATCTATTTAATAAACATCGGTAAAAACAAAAAAAAATTATACTAAAAGGCTTACAAAAATCACTCTGTACGTTTATAAGGTTTATTAGGGAATACTAAATGCAATTTATTAAAAAAAAATATTTTCAAGAATATATTTTCCTAACATAAACTCTTAATTTAAAATCAAATCAGTTCACAATCTCTGAGATAATAGAACCAGAGCGCGAAAGAAAGAAAAATCAAATTATTTGTGTTTTTAAAAAACCACTTTTCTTAATCCCATAAAGATCACGATTTGTAGAGTAGAGTATTTTCAAATAGTAAATATTAATTTGTTTATTTAAGATTCAATTTTGAATTACTCCCCTAAAATAATTATTTCATATATCAATGAATTGTTTTGCTTAAATTAAGTTTTGTTGTGCCATTGTGGAAATTTTATTTACTTGGCAACATTTTTCAAATGTATAATCCTCTTTTTATATCACAACAAGATCAATGCATTTAATTTTTTAAATAATATTCAGTACAACGAGGAATCAATAATCATTAACTACGTCGAGCCCAAGAATTGATTGCACTCGCAATAGAGTGAACAACCATATTTGCTTGACACTTGACAAAATTCACCACAAAGCTTGGAAAATTAACAACTAAACTAGAAATAGACTCACTAATAATACTAAATTCAGAGTCGCCATTACGATTAAAATGCATTGCTTGAATAACTCATTGGGAATCTCTTTCAAATGTAACAAACTCCAAGTGCGAAGACATAGCTCTGAGAATTGCATCTTTCAGTGCTAAGGCTTCGGCTTCAATGACGGAAAGAATTCTTGGATCCCACGCAAAACCTGCAGAAATAAAGTTCTCAGAACGATTACACACTCACCACTCACTATTCGTAGTGCCATTGTTATTATTAAAATGCGCATCAACATTACACTTCAGCCAACCCATTAGTGGTTTATTTCAATGTTAGCATGTTTAATATTAAGAAGAAGCGAACATAAGACTATTTTATAGATGAAATAAAAAAATATTAATTTGAAATAAATTATTTTTATTATTATTGATTTAATCATTTTTTGATCAAATGAATTATTTTAATATAAATATACAAATGTTATACGACTTATCCAATTAAATGTCAAGTTTTATATGTTCAATTAACACCTCTTTTTGTTACAAATATAATATTAAACATTTTCCCAACTCTTGATTAAAAAATATCATAATTTTTTTTTGTTTGTTTTTATAAACTAAATTTATTTTCAAAATTTCTTCCGATAGATCCCATAATTAATCTACAAATACAGATATTTTAGGAATTTTCCTAAAATATTAATTATATTTTAATGGTTATAATAATGTCTTCCATATTCTAAGTAAAACATTTTAAATAAATTTTTTTTGAGTTGTCCTAATGTGTAATACCACATTCTTGGTGATTTACTATATATTTATTTTTTTTTCAATTTATTTATAACTAATTTTTAAAAACTTTAATGATTTCATAAAAAATGTATTATATTTTCTAAATAAGTTTTTTTGCACCACTATGTAAAATCTTAAATATATGGAAACATATTTATAATCCAAGAGTGTCTCTATTATTTTAATATTAATGTGTTTGATACTATGACGATTAAAACAACCGTACAATTAACATATGAAATAAATATATATTAATTTGGAATATTTTTTATTTTTATTTTTTAATTAACTTGTAAATGAAGCCACAACATTAGAATTGAAGTGTTATTTTGATAAAAATATTGGGCAATACTTAAGTTTTAACCCTATATATACTAATTTACTCTTTAACAAAAACGTTAGTCTAATATACAAGTGAAATAGTTACATATTAACTAAAAACAAATTATTTTTAAAATATTTGTAGAAATCATTTGATGATATTATATTATAATATAAGCCACGATATTAGCTTTTAGTTATAATATTTATGAAAATAATGGACATCCCTTACTTTTTTATTTAAATATTGGTAAAAAAAACCACTTACGGGATAAAAAATATTTTGGTACGATTTTTTAAAGAATAATAAATTTGACATCTTAAATAATTTTATATTGTATATTAACTGTCTTAATAATAACAAAATATCAAGTCTTTTTCTTTAAAGGAGTAGAAATATTTTGTTAATTGAAGTTAATGGTAGATTTTTTTTATAACCTGGTGAAGTTATTTTTGTGATTTTGTTAGGTAGATATAATTACAAAACTGATGACAACTATTAATTAAAGAATATTTAAATACAATAATTAAATATAACTTTTTTTTCAATTCAACTATTAAGTAAAAATTATTGTAATAAATATTTAATAGGAAATTACATTTTTTATTGTTCAGCTCTTTTCATGAAAATTAAAGACACTCTGTTTGTAGCTAAATTTATTCAAAATATGAAGAAATTATTCATTTTATATTAAAATTTCCGAAATTGCAAGTTGCAACAACATTCACCCTTCCCTTCTAAACATGAGCCCCCACTAGGGTGGCCAATTTGTTTACAAAATTGGTCACACCGTTCTGGCGTTGTTGGACAAAAATTTGATGCAAAGCACAATTTTTGATCGGATTCGATTTCTCCTGAAACAATAATTAAACTTTCATTAGGAACAATATATGTGTTGTACCCCAAAATTTGCCCTCCCATATTCCTCAAGAAATTGCCAAGCCAAGCTACAAAATTCCCCAAGGGTTGTGCAGTGCAACAGTCTCCCATACAGTCAAAATTAGGGTTTTGAGTCTGATCAAGAAAAGGAAGTGTTCAAAGGCCCAATCAAGTCTCACATGCTTACAAACATGGTCAAACATCCTCATATCAAGTTTCAAGGCATTCAGCTCAAGATTGCACAGTCAAAACCCTAAATTGCACTACAGTCAACTGTAGGGGCAAAATGGTCATTTGGCAGTCAAAAGTTCAAATTTTTGGTCAACATATCATTTTGAAGCCACAAACATCATTGGATCAATGCTTGATCATGATTCTCAAAATTTGGCTCAGAAATCATCAAAGATGCAAAAGTTGCTATATTTGGACAGCTGAAAAAGTCAACTGAAATTGACCAGGGCATAACTTTCACATGGATTGTCAGAAAAATTCCATCCAAAGCTCATTTTGAAGAGAAAGACATTTCCTACAACTCATCTTCATACTTCAAGTCCAAGAAATGCTCTCACAAAAAGTTATCAATTTCAACATTATAGGTCATTTTCAAAAGTCAACAAAAAGGGACTTTAAGTCAAAGGCCATAACTTGAGATTGGTAAATCAAAATGACATGGGACCAAAGGCATTGGTTAAAGGACTCAAAGACCTTTCCAAAATGTCCAAGAACATGAGAAAATCTTAAAAATTGAGCAAGTTATGCCTTGTAGAAGTTGGGAAATTTTTGTGAAATGGCAAAAGTCAACTATCCTTGAAAATCCAATTTTGACAAAAGGGCCCCATTTTTCTCACTTTGTTCATCCTTGTCATGCCACACACGTGTCCCATGGTTAATTACAAGACCAAATATTGATTTTTTTATTTTATTTAATTTTTGATGATTTAATTCATTTTAATTCTTTGAAAATTCAAATAAAATTTAAAAACCAATGGAATAGTGTCAAATGAACTTGGACAATTCCTATGTATCATGAACCAACTCAAGAAATCAGGCTAGGGTTCATTTGCATACTAGGTCTAGGTTTTGGCTAAAAAGAAGGAAAATGGTTAATGGAAGAAACCCTAAGACCAATTCTTTCCCAAGCTTGAATTTAGGTCAAAAAACAAACCAATTCCCTTCCATGAGATGCATTGAGTCAAACCCTAACCATAGTGCAGCAAAAGTCTCGCTCAAAAGTGGATTGGAACTTTGAAAATTTGGACATAAAATGCAAATCTGATTTCAAAGCTAGGGAGTTTTTTAAGCCTTAATCTTTATTCCATTAGCATCTTGGACAATCACTGAACGCATTCCACTTCCTAACATCAATCAAAACACCCTGAAACGGTAGCTACAAGTCCAACTGTGAAGCAAAAAATTTCAAATCGCATAGCATAATCCAAGCATTCTTTTGCATTTCTCTTTGTGGATTCTTGCTCACAGTGATGTTTCCATGCTAACCAATATGTTCAATTACGTTTTTGTATCATATATGCGCTTTCACCATTGTTGAATTTCTAGGTTTTCAGGATTCAAAATTAGGGGTTCCTAAAATAAGCAAAATTGGACGTTCCCAACACCATGGTTGTATTCAGGGCATGGAGACGAAGAAGAATGTTACCTCGCGCCTAATTTATATTAGGAAATGAGCTAATCGCTATTTTTCCGTAGCTAGCCTAAGGAAACATCCACAAAACCGTTGCCAATGTATTTTAGTTACAGGGGACACGAGGAAGAAGAAGACGTGTCCACCAGCGATTTGTCCATTCAAAGTTCGCGCGCTTCAAGTCACTAGCGTGTTGCTTTTATTTTATATGATTTATTTGTTTATTATATAACGAATGAATTAACTGGCTCAGATGGCAAGCGAGCGCGTGAGTAATGCATAAGACCTGGGTTCGATTCCCAGGTCTACTTCACTTCAATATTCTTTTTCCATATATGTTCAGGTGTGGATATGACGTTGCAGACTACCATACACTCACCAGATCAGGCCAGCCACGTCACTTAGTGGGATCAGATCAAGGGTTGTGCACTGGGGAATACCATGGGGAAAGTCAACAGGCGTGCATATGATTGGAAAAGTCCACAAAATTCAAAGCAGATGGGCCAGGCTTTTCAAATCTACACCCCCCTGGTTTGCCTTATTGTTTTTTCATTCTTTCTTTAATTTTTTCTTTTTATTTCTTTTCTTTTTATTTAATTAACTATTCTCACAAAAATATAAAAACATTCCAAAAAATCAGAAAAGACCAAAAATAATAATTTTTATATTATAATTATTTTTCATAAAAAATGCTTATAATTAGTTAGCTTTAATTTAGGTTTGTTAAATGTTTTTCATAATAAAAAATCAAAACAATAGAAATAGGTTAATTAACAATGCTCATTCCTCTTAAATTTTTCTTTTTTTATAATATAATTATTAATTTATTTGTTTTCATAAATCAAAATTGTACATAAATTAATTTAGAATTAAATTAGGTTAAAAGTTAAAGTTTTCATAATAAACTTAAAAAAATAATAGAACTAGGGTTTAATATTTAATTCAATTTCAATTAATTTTTCTTTTTTTCTTTTAAATCTAAAAAACACAAAAAATACCATTTTTCATTTAATTTTAATTTTAGATAAACTTAATTATTTTAATTCCTTTAAAGGGTTCAACGCCCTCGCAATTTGAGTATTTTCTTTTTCGCGCGTTTCATTCTTTTGTGAATATAATGTACTTGTACCAAAGCCATGTAATTTAAAATTCTCGCACTTTTTATTTATTCGCTTTATTTATTTTTAGTCAAATCGGGTTCGGTTTTTTGGCGATGTGGACCCGCGCCAGTTGTAATAGTTTAGATTTATTTTCTCGCAAATATATAACTGTTAATAAATATGCATGAAAGAATGAATGCCCAAAAATAAAATCGAATCGTTAGATCACCAATGCATGACAAGACAAACGATAAACTGAAAATGATACACAATTCGCACACACCACCCCTAGGGTACGCCTTACTGTTGCCTTTCGAAAGGTGGTCGTCGAGTATAGGACGTTTTAGTAAGTCCTTATGTCCATGACATGATCCAGTTGCCTCGAAACGGTTGCCTCGGAAAATAAAGGATCAATGGCATAAGGGTAGCTTCTAAGGTATCCTACTGTTGCTCTGGTGACCACCACGTCCCTAAAACTCGAATTGACCCGAACACCTCCAACGGTGGTGCTACCTACCTCTCAATGGTGGGATGGCACTACCTTAAAGGACATTTACACAGACGAATTCCTTAGGGTAGGTAGGTTCTCAAAGGTACTTGCTCTAATTTCAAACAAAACAAAAAACTCTTTTCACACCAACACACTTTCAAAAAACTTTCAAAACAAACTTTTCAAACACTCTGACGTACGAGTTAAATTGAAACTTTTCAAAGAATATTTTTGAAACCCACATTGAAAAGCAAGCACACATTTTGATAACACATTGAGCAAGTACCTAAGAGCCCATGGATAACCATGGATAGAAAGGGTGCTAATACCTTCCCTTTCTATAACCTACCTCCCGAACCGAGAGCAATCTCTTTAAAGGAATTTTTCTGTGCTTTTGTCCTTTCCTATTGGAGAAAATAAAAGACGGTGGCGACTCTTGCTTACCGCGACATTTCGCGAACCAGCGTTAAACAGTCAGTTCCAGATCCACCGATCACAGAACTGGCGACTCTGCTGGGGATACAAACTTAAAGTGAGGTGTACCTTAGGACTAAGATCATTGTGTTTTCAATTGCTTTCCTTGTATGCTTTAAAATTGTGGGTTGCTTGGGAGTTCTATAGATCCTAACCCGGATCTGGGGAATACCTTCTTAGAAAGTAGCAACAAGGCTGTGAGGGAACTGTGCGGGGTATACCGACATGGTTGAAACAGTCTGCTACGTTGATGTGGCATTTTGGTGTGTACCGGTAACCCTTGAGTCAGTCAAGGAGAGTACGGGGCCTCCATGTGGTGTCATGAAGCATCAACAGACCTTAGGAACCTTAAGTGAACAATCTTGGCCTCTTTAGGGTAGTGAGATAACTGACTTTGGTGCAGTCCGAGGTTGGTTGATACTCGATACTACACTCAATTGAGGGTTGCTTTCCTGGAATATTTCGGTCGCCAGTTCAGTGGCTAAATCGAAACGATGAACAATGAAAGCAATCCCGTGATATTGGGAACCTTAGAACCCGGTTACTTTGATTAGGACAGGTTGAACCCACCAACTTCAAGAGGGTACTACCCAGACCTCATGCTGGCCTTAAACCTTAAGGGCCTGTCTTGTGTGCCTTGTGTGCCTTACATGTTTGTCTTTGTAAATATCTGTATTTAATCATAACATCATGACATCATCCAGCATCATATGCATTAACTAACCATTTCAGGGGTTCGAATTTTCATCTTTGTTCTTATTTTGTAGGACATGGAAACTGTTCGTAGAAAGACAATTCCAATCAGTCTTGTAAGGATCCCTCCTCAGCTTAAGGAGCTTATATCCAGGATTCCTGAGAACTCTTCATTCAGTGAAAGGCATGGAAGCCTCATCAGCTTGGTCAACACCAACATTGAGGAAGATATGATAAAAGTCCTGTTCCAATTCTTTGACCCTCTGCATCACTGTTTCACCTTCTTGGACTATCAGTTGGTACCTACATTGGAGGAGTTCTCCCGACTCCTGAAGATCCCTATTCTTGATCAGCTACCCTTCAACGGTACAGAAAAGGAACCTAAGCTTGAAGAGATTGCTAAAGCCTTGCACCTACAGTCATCTGACCTCAAGGGACATTGGGAAGTCAGAAGTGGTATTAAAGGGTTCTTAGCCAGGTTTCTGTTTGAAAAGGCCTATGATTGTTGGAACTCCCTTGACTTGCAAGCTTTTGAAGAGGTTGTGGCCCTCCTTGTTTATGGTTTGGTGTTGTTCCCTAACCCAGATCATCTCATTGATATCAGTGCTGTCCAGATCTTTATGTCCAGGAATCCTATACCTACGTTGCTAGGGGACCTCCTTCACTCATGTTACACTCGAACCATGAGAAAAAGAGGTGTCCTTATGTGATGCACTCCTCTCCTGGGAAAGTGGTTTATTTCGCACCTTCCACGATCAGTCCTGAAGAACGAGCGGGGTTTGAGATGGTCACAACGGTTGATGACTCTTACACATGCAGATATACATTGGTGCCCTAGGTCCAGAGAAGATGTCACTATCATTGATCGTTGCGGAGAGTATCCTAATGTTCCTTTACTTGGAATCAGAGGGGGTATTACTTATAGTCCATGCCTGGCTTGGAGACAATTTGGTTATGCTCGGAGGGATGGTCCTCATGACATGTTGATACCTGACATAGTTTTTGACTTCGACAACGATACTCAAGGACTCCGCCAGAGATTTATCAGAGCTTGGAGGATGCCTAGTAGGATAGACAGCAAGACACTGGGGCACAAGAACTCCATCCCTTTGGAGCCTTACCTTAAGTGGGTACGAGCCCGCTCTCAGAAGTTAGTAATGCCTTATCCTCACATGCTTCCAGTAATCAAAGAGCCTGCCTTGGAAGGAGAGGTGTCTCATGTTATCCAGCACCCTGATATGCCCACATCCTGGGAAGAGATGCAGAAGAGCTGGATCCAGCTTAAGGAAGAGCGGAATTCTCTTGAGACTAGTTTGCATGCCAGTGAAAGGAAGGTCTTGGAGCTCACCCGCCTGTTGCATGAGGAAAGGAGTCTCAACACTTACATAGCTCCAAAGAAGATGCGCAACATATTTTGGATGTGATTTGATCTTTTTGTACTTTTGCCCATGAGGCTTTGATGTATCAAACAATGATTTTCTTAATAATAACGTGTGTTCCTTTTGGTCTACAACAAACCTGAATTTTCGAACCCTTGAATGCATTGCATAAATACATATCATTCATCATGTGCATCGTAGGTACTCTCCTTTTCAGGTTGTTTACCGTTCTTCGCTGTTTATTTCAGCATCATGAATCCTGAATCATCAACCGATGCGGCTATCAAGGCTCTTCAGGCGCAGAACGTCCAGTTTCAGGCGCAAAACGCCCAATTTCAGGAGCTGATCAAGGGCTTGTCTCAGGGTCAACAAGAGTTAAAAACCATGCTTCTGAAGAAGACTAAGAAGAAGAGGAGGACTGTGCTATTTAACACTGGGCGTAGACTCGGGAACACTTTGGTTGTTGAAGCTGAAAGGACTCCTCCATCTGTGACAGAAGGTAGTCACCATGAAAGGGAGGTCACTACTCCTGTGGGCTCTGATACTGAAACAGACTTCAACGACGACCAGTACCCTCCTGCTGAAGACCGGTACAAACAGCTGGAAGACAGATTAAAGGCTGTGGAAGTTCAACGGGTACCTGGATTGGATTTCGGAGACTTGGGGTTATCTACTGGAGTGGTGATCCCGCACAAGTTCAAAACACCTGCCTTCGTGAAGTATGATGGGGCTTCCTGTCCCAAGATGCACCTCCGTTCTTATGTAAGGAAGATCCAGCCTTACACAGCAGACAAGAACCTTTGGATCCACTTCTTCCAGGAGAGTCTTTCAGGGACTCACCTCGATTGGTTCTATCAGCTAGATGGAATCAGCATTCGTAACTGGGAGGATCTGGCCACTGCTTTTTACAAGCAGTATCAGTATAATGCCGACCTCGCTCCTACGCGTACCCAGCTCCAGGGTATGTCGCTAGGGTCGGGTGAAGGTTTTAAGGAGTATGCTCAGAAATGGAGAGACCTGGCTGGCAGGGTGCAGCCACCATTGACGGATCGGGAGCTGGTAGATATGTTCTTAGGGACCCTATCTGGTCCATTTTTCAATCATCTCATTGGTAATTCCTCTGCTGGGTTTACTGATCTGATCCTGACTGGTGAAAGGATCGAGGCCGGTATAAAATCGGGGAAGATACAGAAAGTTGCCTCCTCCAGTACTGAGAAGAAACCCTTCAAAAAGGAGGCTAGTGCTGTATATAACTCCCGGAGAACAGAGCGACCTGAACACCGCCAATCTGTCAGTGCGGTAATGATTGCCAAACCTGCTGCCGCTCCTCGGCCAACTAATCCACAAAAGTTTGAAAGACCCCGGAGAGAGTTTACCCGGTTAAGCATGACCTTATCACAAATCCTGCCACAGTTGCTATCCACCAATTTAGTGACTGTCAAGGAGGCTCCAAAGTTTCCCAACACTGCATCTCCCAAGTTCAATCCAAATGCTCGCTGTGCTTATCACTCTGATAGCCCGGGGCATAACACAGATGACTGTTGGGCCCTAAGAAATAAGGTTCAAGACCTCATTGATGCCAAGGAGATACAGTTTGAGGCGCCCGAGAGGCCGAATGTTGTAAATGCTCCCATGCCCCAGCATGGAGTGAATGTTGTTGAAGAGGATTTGTATGTAGCTTCGGTGGATGATGTTGCTACTCCGTTGCTGATGGTCAAGAGGAATCTGTTGCTAGCCGGTTTATTTCCGGGATGTAGCGAAGGTTGCCTTCTATGTGTTGCTTCCCCTGTTGGTTGTTCTCTGTTGAAGTCAGGCATCCAAAACCTGATAGATAGTAGAGAGATTTTGTTCGAAAAGACTGTTGTTCCTGCTGCTCCTGTTGAAGAAGTGTCGATCGTTACCATCTTCAACAACTATTCCGAGGCTCCTTCAAAGAAGCCTATACAAATTTTGTCAGTTCACAAGAATGTTCCCATCACCATTACTGTTCCGGGGCCTATACCCTACAAATCTGATAAGGCTGTCCCATGGCACTATGGGGCGGATGTTTATGTTCTGGGTGTGAAACAAGAGTGCAACATTGATACTGGTGTCTCCAACATCACCGGGCCTGCTAAGGTCACTCGTAGTGGAAGACTGTTCTCGCCAGACATTGCTCCTCCAGCAATTCATAGGCCTTTGATCTTCACACCTGCCAGAGTGCCTGTTTCTCCTTCTGACCAAGTATCCACCCCTGCTGCTGAGTCATCTGATACTCGGGGCAAGGGAATTGCTGCTGATGTGCCTGCCAGGACGGGGGCACCAAAGACCATTGTTGAGGCTTCCAAGCAGGAAATGGAAGAAATTCTCAAGATAATAAAGAAAAGTGATTTCAATGTTGTGGAACAGCTGGGGCACACCCCCTCTAAAATCTCCATGTTGTCACTGCTGCTGTGTTCAGAGGCCCATGCGAAGGCTCTGATTGCTTTCTTAAAGACTGCCCATGTACCCCAAGATACGACTGCTGACCAGTTCACCGATTGTGTGGCCAACCTAACTGCTGATAATGGCCTGGGTTTCTCTGATGCCGATCTGACAGCAAAGGGGAAGAACCATAATGATGCCCTGCATGTCTCCATTGAATGCAGGGGCACTACTCTTGCTCATGTGCTGGTTGACACAGGTTCTTCATTAAATGTGCTGCCCAAGAAGGCTCTGGATAGGCTGGATTGTGAGGGTCTAGAGCTCAAACCAAGTAGCATTGTTGTCCGGGCCTTTGACGGGTCCAAAAGAATGGTGCATGGTGAAGTGGACATCCCAATCAGGGTTGGGTCACAAGTATTTGATTCAAAATTTTATGTGATGGACATCCATCCGTCCTATTCTTGTTTGCTGGGTCGCCCATGGATCCACAAGGCTGGAGCGGTGACCTCCACATTGCATCAGAAGCTCAAGTACCCGGTCAGGGGGAGGATCGTAACAGTGCAAGGGGAGGAGGAATACATGGTCAGCCACCTCAACTCTTTCAGATACGTGGAAATGGATGGGGAGTTCATTGAAACCCCCTTTCAACATTTTGAGGAGGTACCACCAACCTTGGCAGCAGCAGAAGAGGAAGAAGTTTCTCCTATGAAGATGGCCTCCTTAAAGGACGCCCGGGCTGTGATCGAAAAAGGTGAATGTGCAAACTGGGGCAAGCTTCCTGATCTTACTCCTAAGACTAACAAGTTTGGGCTGGGTTTCACCACAGAAGCTCAGAAAGCGGTGCGCAAGGCAAGAATTGGAAGACCTCCGTTGCTCATCACTCACTCTGGAGTGAATGCTATTGGAGAGGAAGATGGAATAGAAGAGTCAGAGTTCGATAGCTGGATCTACCCAACGGCCGACGGTGGATTGACCAATTGGACTGCTAAAGATTTTACACCCATAACTTTTGTCTCCCAGTAATGAATTTCTTTGTTTTTTGATTTGTAATAAACAATAATTTGAGACTATATGGCCCGGTGTCTTACCCGGGGCACCGTGGTTTTATTTATGAGGGCTTTCGTTTGTCACTATCATATATCATGAATAAAAGCATTGGACGTTTTTCACATTTCAAATTTTGCGCTCCTTTTCTTTCCTTTCTTTACATATTGCAAAACAGCTGTATTTACACACACACTCACTCATACAGGTTTCAATCCACTCTGGATCTCACTGGTAACGACTCTGCTACTGCCAGTTATGACTTCGAAAATCCGATCAACTTAGCCGCCGACGAAGGTGAAGATGATTGCGAAGTGCCTGGTGAACTTGCAAGACTGTTACAACAGGAAGAGAGGGCAATTCAACCCCATGAAGAGCCAGTGGAAATAATAAACTTGGGTACGGAGGAAGACAAGAAAGAGGTGAAGATTGGTGCCAACCTAGAACTCAGCGTGAAGCAACAGTTGACTCAGATGCTGCATGACTATAAAGAAATCTTTGCCTGGTCCTACGAAGATATGCCCGGATTAGATACCGACATTGTGGTCCATCACTTACCTACTAAAGAAGATTTCCCTCCGGTTAAGCAAAAGGTCCGTCGTATGCGTCCAGAGATGTCTGAGAAGATTAAGGCCGAGGTTATGAAGCAGTTTGATGCCGGTTTTCTTGCAGTGACTTCTTACCCTCAGTGGGTTGCTAATGTGGTGCCGGTACCTAAGAAGGACGGTAAGGTCAGGATGTGTGTCGACTACAGGGATCTGAACAGGGCCAGCCCCAAAGATGACTTCCCCTTACCTCACATTGATGTCCTTGTTGATAATACAGCTCAGCACAAGTTGTTCTCTTTCATGGATGGCTTTTCAGGCTACAATCAGATCAAGATGGCCCCTGAAGACATGGAAAAAACCACATTTGTTACTCAGTGGGGCACCTTCTGCTACAAGGTCATGCCGTTCGGTTTAAAGAATGCTGGGGCAACCTACCAACGTGCCATGGTTACCTTATTTCATGATATGATCCATCATGAGATAGAAGTGTATGTGGACGACATGATCGCTAGGTCCCAGACTGAGGAAGAGCACCTAGATCATCTGCAGAAGTTGTTCGACCGGTTGAAACTGTACAAGCTGAGATTGAACCCGAACAAGTGCACCTTCGGGGTAAGATCTGGGAAGTTGCTAGGCTTCGTGGTCAGTGACAAGGGAATTCAAGTGGACCCTGCTAAGGTCAAAGCCATTCAAGAGATGCCAGTTCCTAAGACAGAGAAGGAAGTCAGAGGCTTTCTAGGACGTCTGAATTACATTGCTCGATTCATCTCACATTTAACTGCTACCTGTGAACCAATCTTCAAGCTGCTGAAGAAAGATCAGGTAGTACGTTGGAATGATGAATGCCAGGCTGCTTTTGACAGAATCAAAGAATATCTCCAAGAACCACCCATCCTTATGCCACCAGTTGAAGGGAGACCTTTGATACTTTACCTGACAGTGCTTGATAATGCAATGGGGTGTGTGCTGGGGCAGCATGACGAGTCTGGCCGAAAAGAGCATGCCATTTATTACCTTAGCAAAAAGTTTACCGACTGTGAGACCCGATACTCACTGCTTGAGAAAACTTGCTGCGCTTTGGTATGGGCTGCTCGCCGGCTGAGACAGTATATGCTGACTCACACTACCTTGTTAATCTCAAAAATGGATCCTATAAAGTACATATTCGAAAAGCCTGCTCTGTCTGGGAGAATTGCAAGATGGCAGATGATCTTGACGGAATACGACATTCAGTACACGACCCAAAAAGCCATCAAGGGAAGTGTATTGGCAGACCACCTAGCCCATCAAGCTGTGGATGACTACCAATCAATGAACTTCGAGTTTCCAGACGAAAGCATTATGATAGTAACTGACTGTGAAATACCCGGACCGGATGAAGGACCTGAACCAGGATCCCGATGGTCTATGCACTTTGACGGAGCCTCCAATGCTTTGGGAACTGGTATCGGCGCCATAATCGTATCTCCACAAGGTACTCATACTCCACTCACCGCCCGGCTGTGTTTCAACTGTACCAACAACATGGCGGAGTATGAAGCGTGTATTATGGGTCTTCAAGCTGCGATTGACCTGAGGATCAAATTTCTAAGTGTCTTCGGAGATTCCGCTCTCGTGATCAATCAGATCAAAGGAGAGTGGGATACGAAACACCCAAACTTGATTCCTTACAGAGAATGCGTGTTGGCCCTGATCCCCCACTTCACAGAGATAACATTTGAGCACTTTCCAAGAGAAGAGAATCAGCTGGCGGACGCGTTGGCTACAATGTCTTCAATGTTCAAGGTTAAATGGGACAACGAAGCTCCCCGGATCATCATTTGGAAACTGGACGAACCGGCATACTGTTGTGATCTCGAAACTGAATTGGTAACTGAGAAGCCTTGGTACCACGAAGTGAAGAGATACCTAGAAGCTCAGGAATACCCTGAAGGAGCATCTGTCAATGATAAGAAGTTCCTGAGAAGGTTTGCAGCCAAGTTCTTTCTTAGCAACGGCATCTTGTACAAGCGAAACCAGGATTCAACTCTACTGCGTTGTGTAGATAAGACTGAAGCAGAAAGAATCATGGAAGAGCTACATGAAGGGACTTTTGGTACACACTCCAGCGGACATACCATGGCAAAGAAGATTCTACGGGCAGGGTATTACTGGTCCACCATGGAAGCTGATTGCTACCAACATTCTAGGACATGCCATAAATGCCAGATCTACGCAGACAAGGGGCATGTTCCTCCGGTTCCCCTGAATGTTCTGACTGCGCCTTGGCCATTTGCAATGTGGGGCATAGACATGATCGGTGAGATAAAACCTACGGCATCCAATGGACATCGCTTCATCCTAGTGGCAATTGATTATTTCACGAAGTGGGTTGAGGCAGCATCCTATGCTACGGTAACCAAGACTGTTGTGGCACGGTTCATTCGGCACAACCTGATCTGTCGGTACGGCGTCCCTGAGCGGATTATTACAGACAACGGTACCAATCTGAACAATAAGATGATCACCGAGCTTTGCGAACAGTTCAAGATACAGCACCACAATTCTTCTCCTTACAGACCGAAGATGAATGGGGCTGTAGAAGCAGCTAATAAAAACATCAAGAAGATTGTGCAGAAGATGACAGTAACGTATAAAGATTGGCACGAGATGTTACCATTCGCTCTGCATGGGTATCGTACTTCAGCTAGGACGTCAACTGGGGCAACTCCTTTCTCTCTGGTTTATGGCATGGAGGCAGTCTTGCCGATCGAAGTACAAATTCCTTCTCTCCGGATAATGAAGGATGAAAATCTGAACGAAGATGATTGGATCCAGACACGACTTGATCAACTCAACCTTATTGACGAAAAGAGACTTGCTGCTATCTGCCATGGTCAGACGTATCAGAAGCGAATGATCAGGGCATTTAACAAAAAGGTCAGACCACAGGAATATCAAGTCGGGGATCTGGTGATCAAGCGAATCATCCTTCCTCAGAGTGATCCAAGGGGCAAATGGACCCCTACGTACGAAGGGCCATTTGTGGTTAAGCATGTGTTCTCAGGAGGAGCAATGATATTAACCAACATGGATGGTGACGACCTTCCTCACCCCGCCAATGCAGACATAGTTAAAAAATACTACGCATGAAAAAAGACCCACTAGGCTGACATGTCTAGGCAAAAATTAGGGCTTCCCGTCGAACCAAAAGGGTTCGGGCAAAATGAAGGGATGAAAATGAAAAAATCTGTACACCCGGCAAGTCGAAAACCTGAAAAGGCGGCTTGGGCAAAAATGGGTATCCCGGTGGACTGAAAACCCGAAAAGGCAGTCCAGGCAAAAGTTAGGGATAAAAGCGTAATACTATGTCTCATTGGATCACTTTGCATCCAGAATCCGGTATCTACATCAAGACGGCATCGATCAGTCAGCCTCACCTTCAACCAAGGTCACCAAGTGATGAGACGCTCGGAGTTATAAAGGCTATAGCAGAGTTGAAACCCAGTGGATCATTCATATTTCACACAGCTGTTTTAATTTCTTTTGTACAAAACTTGTAATAAACTCTTTTGCTCGGCGACATTCCGCTTACTAGGACGTCAGCCTCTTGTACACAAAACGCCTATTCACAGGCTATTCAAAATCAATACAAATATACTTTTCAGTTAAACGTGCCAACTGTTTTTTCTTTTTCTGTTTTGGTTTTGCGAAAAACGTCCAAGGTTCAATTTGTGATATATGCATTGATAATAATTTGCTAGCTCATAAATATTTGCATACGAGACAAAGAACTAATTGCAGGTGACACTAGAAACAGGGGCAATAAAGAGTTGTTTGAGCAGTCTAATTGTTCTATCCAAGGTACCAAAGTAGGTTCAGCTAAAGAACCTAACCAGACATCTTAAATTCCCCAGAGAGTGAGACAGCAAGTCAGTGCATTCTTCCCCAGCATATCAAAACTTCCCCAGGAGAGTCCCATCCAAGTTCCCCAGGAAAGGTGGAATTCATCTCCCCAAGCAGTAAGCTTATCCCCAGTAAATTCTGGAAGCTTATCCTTCACAGGACACGAACGCGTCGTCTGGCTTGATTTAAAGAGTTATTTCCTCAACAGGATATAACTGGGTTATCCTCAGCCAAAAACCAAGGGAAAGTCGTCGTCAACGTAGTTCTTTCCTATCCCCAGCGAAGTCTATTCACACTTCCAATACAACAACGGTATCCCCAATAGAGTTACTATCAATATTCAGCAAGGCATCACTCTCCCCACAGAGTATTGCTTCCCAGCATGATCACTAAAGTATCTTTTCTCCCCGCAGAATCTCCCATTCGCCAAGTTTATTCCGCAACGGAGTCATCTTCTCCTACCGGTATCCTTGCAGTTATCATCCCCAGCGGAAGCAAAATCTATTCTTCGACATCAGCCCGGGATACGACTTCCCGGCACCCGTCAAGGATTCATTTTCCTGGACGAAAATATACATAAAACATCACATACAGCATTATAGCATGCATAACGCACTGCATCATACAAATCTCATTTATGTTGAGAACATCATTGCTTGATCCATATCATTGCATATGACTGACTTTTACCTTTCAGGGAAGATCCAGTTAAGTTCTCAAGCTACATTTCAAGACCTAGACTGGTTCAGTCAAAGGCCTTCTCTGGTTCAGTTAAATCGTCCCAAGATTTTCCTGATGCTTATCCCTTTGAAGACATTTCAAGACCTAGACTGGTTCAGTCAAAGGCCTTCTCTGGTTCAGTTAAATCGTCCCAAGATTTTCCTGATGCTTATCCCTTTGAAGACATTTCAAGACCTAGACTGGTTCAGTCAAAGGCCTTCTCTGGTTCAGTTAAATCGTCCCAAGATTTTCCTGATGCTTATCCCTTTGAAGACATTTCAAGACCTAGACCGGTTCAGTTAAATCGTCCCAAGATTTTCCTGATGATTATCCAGTCGAAGGCCTTCTCTGGTTCAGTTAAATTGTCCCAAGATTTCCCTGATGCTGATCTCAGTTGAAGACGTTTCAAGACCTAGACCGGTTCAGTTAAATCGTCCCAAGATTTTCCTGATTGCTTACCCAGTCAAAGGCCTCTCTGGTTCAGTCAGATCGACCCTAAGATCTCCCTGATTCTTATCCCAGTAGAAGACACCCAAGATTTTTCTCAACGAGCGTTGTTGAAGTTAAAGTCACCCCAGGCTCTCTTACCATTCATGCTAAGGAAGTAATCATCCCTGGTTCTTTCATCGCCGTTTGAAGCTCCAGACTCAGCTCCTGTAACCAGTCAGGACACATCTATACCAGGCACCTAAAAATCAGCTCCTGCAACGTGTCAGGTACTCATTTTCTGTTTTGCAGGTATGCAGGTTCTCGCTAAGGAATCTCCCACGCAATCAACATTCAGATGGCATCTATAAGTCCATCATCCTATCCAACAACCTCCAAATGGCATCTATAAGCCCATTCCCACCACACTGCTACCATGTGAGCGCAAATTTCTGGGCACTCTAGTGTCCAATCATCTTCTACCCTCGGATTACGAAAGGCACGTCCGCCAATCTGCATCCTCAGGTCGAAGAAGATTGAACAGGGGCAACTGTTGTACCCCAAAATTTGCCCTCCCATATTCCTCAAGAAATTGCCAAGCCAAGCTACAAAATTCCCCAAGGGTTGTGCAGTGCAACAGTCTCCCATACAGTCAAAATTAGGGTTTTGAGTCTGATCAAGAAAAGGAAGTGTTCAAAGGCCCAATCAAGTCTCACATGCTTACAAACATGGTCAAACATCCTCATATCAAGTTTCAAGGCATTCAGCTCAAGATTGCACAGTCAAAACCCTAAATTGCACTACAGTCAACTGTAGGGGCAAAATGGTCATTTGGCAGTCAAAAGTTCAAATTTTTGGTCAACATATCATTTTGAAGCCACAAACATCATTGGATCAATGCTTGATCATGATTCTCAAAATTTGGCTCAGAAATCATCAAAGATGCAAAAGTTGCTATATTTGGACAGCTGAAAAAGTCAACTGAAATTGACCAGGGCATAACTTTCACATGGATTGTCAGAAAAATTCCATCCAAAGCTCATTTTGAAGAGAAAGACATTTCCTACAACTCATCTTCATACTTCAAGTCCAAGAAATGCTCTCACAAAAAGTTATCAATTTCAACATTATAGGTCATTTTCAAAAGTCAACAAAAAGGGACTTTAAGTCAAAGGCCATAACTTGAGATTGGTAAATCAAAATGACATGGGACCAAAGGCATTGGTTAAAGGACTCAAAGACCTTTCCAAAATGTCCAAGAACATGAGAAAATCTTAAAAATTGAGCAAGTTATGCCTTGTAGAAGTTGGGAAATTTTTGTGAAATGGCAAAAGTCAACTATCCTTGAAAATCCAATTTTGACAAAAGGGCCCCATTTTTCTCACTTTGTTCATCCTTGTCATGCCACACACGTGTCCCATGGTTAATTTCAAGACCAAATATTGATTTTTTTATTTTATTTAATTTTTGATGATTTAATTCATTTTAATTCTTTGAAAATTCAAATAAAATTTAAAAACCAATGGAATAGTGTCAAATGAACTTGGACAATTCCTATGTATCATGAACCAACTCAAGAAATCAGGCTAGGGTTCATTTGCATACTAGGTCTAGGTTTTGGCTAAAAAGAAGGAAAATGGTTAATGGAAGAAACCCTAAGACCAATTCTTTCCCAAGCTTGAATTTAGGTCAAAAAACAAACCAATTCCCTTCCATGAGATGCATTGAGTCAAACCCTAACCATAGTGCAGCAAAAGTCTCGCTCAAAAGTGGATTGGAACTTTGAAAATTTGGACATAAAATGCAAATCTGATTTCAAAGCTAGGGAGTTTTTTAAGCCTTAATCTTTATTCCATTAGCATCTTGGACAATCACTGAACGCATTCCACTTCCTAACATCAATCAAAACACCCTGAAACGGTAGCTACAAGTCCAACTGTGAAGCAAAAAATTTCAAATCGCATAGCATAATCCAAGCATTCTTTTGCATTTCTCTTTGTGGATTCTTGCTCACAGTGATGTTTCCATGCTAACCAATATGTTCAATTACGTTTTTGTATCATATATGCGCTTTCACCATTGTTGAATTTCTAGGTTTTCAGGATTCAAAATTAGGGGTTCCTAAAATAAGCAAAATTGGACGTTCCCAACACCATGGTTGTATTCAGGGCATGGAGACGAAGAAGAATGTTACCTCGCGCCTAATTTATATTAGGAAATGAGCTAATCGCTATTTTTCCGTAGCTAGCCTAAGGAAACATCCACAAAACCGTTGCCAATGTATTTTAGTTACAGGGGACACGAGGAAGAAGAAGACGTGTCCACCAGCGATTTGTCCATTCAAAGTTCGCGCGCTTCAAGTCACTAGCGTGTTGCTTTTATTTTATATGATTTATTTGTTTATTATATAACGAATGAATTAACTGGCTCAGATGGCAAGCGAGCGCGTGAGTAATGCATAAGACCTGGGTTCGATTCCCAGGTCTACTTCACTTCAATATTCTTTTTCCATATATGTTCAGGTGTGGATATGACGTTGCAGACTACCATACACTCACCAGATCAGGCCAGCCACGTCACTTAGTGGGATCAGATCAAGGGTTGTGCACTGGGGAATACCATGGGGAAAGTCAACAGGCGTGCATATGATTGGAAAAGTCCACAAAATTCAAAGCAGATGGGCCAGGCTTTTCAAATCTACACCCCCCTGGTTTGCCTTATTGTTTTTTCATTCTTTCTTTAATTTTTTCTTTTTATTTCTTTTCTTTTTATTTAATTAACTATTCTCACAAAAATATAAAAACATTCCAAAAAATCAGAAAAGACCAAAAATAATAATTTTTATATTATAATTATTTTTCATAAAAAATGCTTATAATTAGTTAGCTTTAATTTAGGTTTGTTAAATGTTTTTCATAATAAAAAATCAAAACAATAGAAATAGGTTAATTAACAATGCTCATTCCTCTTAAATTTTTCTTTTTTTATAATATAATTATTAATTTATTTGTTTTCATAAATCAAAATTGTACATAAATTAATTTAGAATTAAATTAGGTTAAAAGTTAAAGTTTTCATAATAAACTTAAAAAAATAATAGAACTAGGGTTTAATATTTAATTCAATTTCAATTAATTTTTCTTTTTTTCTTTTAAATCTAAAAAACACAAAAAATACCATTTTTCATTTAATTTTAATTTTAGATAAACTTAATTATTTTAATTCCTTTAAAGGGTTCAACGCCCTCGCAATTTGAGTATTTTCTTTTTCGCGCGTTTCATTCTTTTGTGAATATAATGTACTTGTACCAAAGCCATGTAATTTAAAATTCTCGCACTTTTTATTTATTCGCTTTATTTATTTTTAGTCAAATCGGGTTCGGTTTTTTGGCGATGTGGACCCGCGCCAGTTGTAATAGTTTAGATTTATTTTCTCGCAAATATATAACTGTTAATAAATATGCATGAAAGAATGAATGCCCAAAAATAAAATCGAATCGTTAGATCACCAATGCATGACAAGACAAACGATAAACTGAAAATGATACACAATTCGCACACACCACCCCTAGGGTACGCCTCACTGTTGCCTTTCGAAAGGTGGTCGTCGAGTATAGGACGTTTTAGTAAGTCCTTATGTCCATGACATGATCCAGTTGCCTCGAAACGGTTGCCTCGGAAAATAAAGGATCAATGGCATAAGGGTAGCTTCTAAGGTATCCTACTGTTGCTCTGGTGACCACCACGTCCCTAAAACTCGAATTGACCCGAACACCTCCAACGGTGGTGCTACCTACCTCTCAATGGTGGGATGGCACTACCTTAAAGGACATTTACACAGACGAATTCCTTAGGGTAGGTAGGTTCTCAAAGGTACTTGCTCTAATTTCAAACAAAACAAAAAACTCTTTTCACACCAACACACTTTCAAAAAACTTTCAAAACAAACTTTTCAAACACTCTGACGTACGAGTTAAATTGAAACTTTTCAAAGAATATTTTTGAAACCCACATTGAAAAGCAAGCACACATTTTGATAACACATTGAGCAAGTACCTAAGAGCCCATGGATAACCATGGATAGAAAGGGTGCTAATACCTTCCCTTTCTATAACCTACCTCCCGAACCGAGAGCAATCTCTTTAAAGGAATTTTTCTGTGCTTTTGTCCTTTCCTATTGGAGAAAATAAAAGACGGTGGCGACTCTTGCTTACCGCGACATTTCGCGAACCAGCGTTAAACAGTCAGTTCCAGATCCACCGATCACAATATGAAACTGTGAAATTATAACTTTTCAAGAATCGTGTATTCTATTTCATAAAACTAAATTTCCTTTTGCAAAAACACATGCCTTTTAATATAGATGACATTATCCTACCATCCTAGTTATTTTACTAAAAACAAAGCAAATGAAGTAATGAAAATTGAGTTATAGGTATAATTTATTACCGGCAACGATGTCTGAAGCAATGAAAATGATCAAAAATGTTAAAAGAAGAGTCTTGTAGAATGCCATTTTGTTTTTAAATTTTGAAATAAGCATTTTGCAGTGGCCTATTTATTGACTTGGAGAGTTAAATTAGAACATTATGTTCATTTAAGCCAAAGGAAAAAATTGAATTACAAAATCAGAGAATATAAAAATTGTATCTTTTAGTTTAATGCTTTGCACTTAATTTTATGTTTTTTTAATCGATCACGTAGTTAATATACAAATTTTGCAATTATTGTTAATTTAATTATTTATTTTGTCAAATATTAACTTCTTGTAGGGACAATTTTAAATGATTATACTACAATTTTAAAAGTGGGACAATTAAAAAAAAACATTTAACATCATATTAAATATACAAGTTTTATACAACATATCCTATAATGTTTTTTTACTTTTATACGTGCAAATAACATCACTTTTATTAGTAAATCATTAGTAATATTAAACATTTGTGCAACTCATGATTAAAAATTAGTTTTTTTTTTACAAATTTATTACCCTAGATCCCATAATAATCTACAAACACAGAGAATATAATTTGGGTAAAATTTTTATTACATATTTTGCTTACAATATATTTCACAACCAAATTATACAAAATAAAATAAAAAAGTTTATAAATTGTTTTAAAACATCATTTATATTTTTCTACATATTGTGGTTATAATGTCTTCCATATCCAACACTAAAAAGTATAATAAATTTTTTCGGTTGTCCAAATTTCTATTACAACATTATTGGTAGTTTTAAATATTAAAAATATTTATATATGTTTACATTCTAATTTTTAAATATTTATTATCTAACATTAATGATTTTATCTATAAATGAGTTGAATTTCCTAAATAATTTTTTAATATACGCATATGAAAATTTTTAAATAGATGGAAACATATTTAAAAATAAAAATAGTTACTCTTTTTTTAACAGTAACGTTTTAGATATTATGAGGAGGAAAAAAATTATTTAATTAACATATGAAATTAATAAATATTAATTTAGAATAAATTATTTTTACTTAATGTTACTAATATATCTGTTAAGATTTTCTTGTAACTTAAACCACAATATTAGCTTTTAAATTTGTATTTTGATTAAAAAAAATTGGGCAACACTTGAGTTTCTATCTATTTAATAAACATCGGTAAAAACAAAAAAAAATTATACTAAAAGGCTTACAAAAATCACTCTGTACGTTTATAAGGTTTATTAGGGAATACTAAATGCAATTTATTAAAAAAAAATATTTTCAAGAATATATTTTCCTAACATAAACTCTTAATTTAAAATCAAATCAGTTCACAATCTCTGAGATAATAGAACCAGAGCGCGAAAGAAAGAAAAATCAAATTATTTGTGTTTTTAAAAAACCACTTTTCTTAATCCCATAAAGATCACGATTTGTAGAGTAGAGTATTTTCAAATAGTAAATATTAATTTGTTTATTTAAGATTCAATTTTGAATTACTCCCCTAAAATAATTATTTCATATATCAATGAATTGTTTTGCTTAAATTAAGTTTTGTTGTGCCATTGTGGAAATTTTATTTACTTGGCAACATTTTTCAAATGTATAATCCTCTTTTTATATCACAACAAGATCAATGCATTTAATTTTTTAAATAATATTCAGTACAACGAGGAATCAATAATCATTAACTACGTCGAGCCCAAGAATTGATTGCACTCGCAATAGAGTGAACAACCATATTTGCTTGACACTTGACAAAATTCACCACAAAGCTTGGAAAATTAACAACTAAACTAGAAATAGACTCACTAATAATACTAAATTCAGAGTCGCCATTACGATTAAAATGCATTGCTTGAATAACTCATTGGGAATCTCTTTCAAATGTAACAAGCTCCAAGTGCGAAGACATAGCTCTGAGAATTGCATCTTTCAGTGCTAAGGCTTCGGCTTCAATGACGGAAAGAATTCTTGGATCCCACGCAAAACCTGCAGAAATAAAGTTCCCAGAACGATTACACACTCACCACTCACTATTCGTAGTGCCATTGTTATTATTAAAATGCGCATCAACATTACACTTCAGCCAGCCCATTAGTGGTTTATTTCAATGTTAGCATGTTTAATATTAAGAAGAAGCGAACATAAGACTATTTTATAGATGAAATAAAAAAATATTAATTTGAAATAAATTATTTTTATTATTATTGATTTAATCATTTTTTGATCAAATGAATTATTTTAATATAAATATACAAATGTTATACGACTTATCCAATTAAATGTCAAGTTTTATATGTTCAATTAACACCTCTTTTTGTTACAAATATAATATTAAACATTTTCCCAACTCTTGATTAAAAAATATCATAATTTTTTTTTGTTTGTTTTTATAAACTAAATTTATTTTCAAAATTTCTTCCGATAGATCCCATAATTAATCTACAAATACAAATATTTTAGGAATTTTCCTAAAATATTAATTATATTTTAATGGTTATAATAATGTCTTCCATATTCTACGTAAAACATTTTAAATAAATTTTTTTTGAGTTGTCCTAATGTGTAATACCACATTCTTGGTGATTTACTATATTTTTATTTTTTTTTCAATTTATTTATAACTAATTTTTAAAAACTTCAATGATTTCATAAAAAATGTATTATATTTTCTAAATAAGTTTTTTTGCACCACTATGTAAAATCTTAAATATATGGAAACATATTTATAATCCAAGAGTGTCTCTATTATTTTAATATTAATGTGTTTGATACTATGAGGATTAAAACAACCGTACAATTAACATATGAAATAAATATATATTAATTTGGAAATATTTTATTTTTATTTTTTAATTAACTTATAAATGAAGCCACAACATTAGAATTGAAGTGTTATTTTGATAAAAATATTGGGCAATACTTAAGTTTTAACCCTATATATACTAATTTACTCTTTAACAAAAACGTTAGTCTAATATACAAGTGAAATAGTTACATATTAACTAAAAACAAATTATTTTTAAAATATTTGTAGAAATCATTTGATGATATTATATTATAATATAAGCCACGATATTAGCTTTTAGTTATAATATTTATGAAAATAATGGACATCCCTTACTTTTTTATTTAAATATTGGTAAAAAAAACCACTTACGGGATAAAAAATATTTTGGTACGATTTTTTAAAGAATAATAAATTTGACATCTTAAATAATTTTATATTGTATATTAACTGTCTTAATAATAACAAAATATCAAGTCTTTTTCTTTAAAGGAGTAGAAATATTTTGTTAATTGAAGTTAATGGTAGATTTTTTTTATAACCTGGTGAAGTTATTTTTGTGATTTTGTTAGGTAGATATAATTACAAAACTGATGACAACTATTAATTAAAGAATATTTAAATACAATAATTAAATATAACTTTTTTTTCAATGCAACTATTAAGTAAAAATTATTGTAATAAATATTTAATAGGAAATTACATTTTTTATTGTTCAGCTCTTTTCATGAAAATTAAAGACACTCTGTTTGTAGCTAAATTTATTCAAAATATGAAGGAATTATTCATTTTATATTAAAATTTCCGAAATTGCAAGTTGCAACAACATTCACCCTTCCCTTCTAAACATGAGCCCCCACTAGGGTGGCCAATTTGTTTACAAAATTGGTCACACCGTTCTGGCCCTGTTGGACAAAAATTTGATGCAAAGCACAATTTTTGATCGGATTCGATTTCTCCTGAAACAATAATTAAACTTTCATTAGGAACAATATATGAAACTGTGAAATTATAACTTTTCAAGAATCGTGTATTCTATTTCATAAAACTAAATTTCCTTTTGCAAAAACACATGCCTTTTAATATAGATGACATTATCCTACCATCCTAGTTATTTTACTAAAAACAAAGCAAATGAAGTAATGAAAATTGAGTTATAGGTATAATTTATTACCGGCAACGATGTCTGAAGCAATGAAAATGATCAAAAATGTTAAAAGAAGAGTCTTGTAGAATGCCATTTTGTTTTTAAATTTTGAAATAAGCATTTTGCAGTGGCCTATTTATTGACTTGGAGAGTTAAATTAGAACATTATGTTCATTTAAGCCAAAGGAAAAAATTGAATTACAAAATCAGAGAATATAAAAATTGTATCTTTTAGGTTAATGCTTTGCACTTAATTTTATGTTTTTTTAATCGATCACGTAGTTAATATACAAATTTTGCAATTATTGTTAATTTAATTATTTATTTTGTCAAATATTAACTTCTTGTAGGGACAATTTTAAATGATTATACTACAATTTTAAAAGTGGGACAATTAAAAAAAAACATTTAACATCATATTAAATATACAAGTTTTATACAACATATCCTATAATGTTTTTTTACTTTTATACGTGCAAATAACATCACTTTTATTAGTAAATCATTAGTAATATTAAACATTTGTGCAACTCATGATTAAAAATTAGTTTTTTTTTTACAAATTTATTACCCTAGATCCCATAATAATCTACAAACACAGAGAATATAATTTGGGTAAAATTTTTATTACATATTTTGCTTACAATATATTTCACAACCAAATTATACAAAATAAAATAAAAAAGTTTATAAATTGTTTTAAAACATCATTTATATTTTTCTACATATTGTGGTTATAATGTCTTCCATATCCAACACTAAAAAGTATAATAAATTTTTTCGGTTGTCCAAATTTCTATTACAACATTATTGGTAGTTTTAAATATTAAAAATATTTATATATGTTTACATTCTAATTTTTAAATATTTATTATCTAACATTAATGATTTTATCTATAAATGAGTTGAATTTCCTAAATAATTTTTTAATATACGCATATGAAAATTTTTAAATAGATGGAAACATATTTAAAAATAAAAATAGTTACTCTTTTTTTAACAGTAACGTTTTAGATATTATGAGGAGGAAAAAAATTATTTAATTAACATATGAAATTAATAAATATTAATTTAGAATAAATTATTTTTACTTAATGTTACTAATATATCTGTTAAGATTTTCTTGTAACTTAAACCACAATATTAGCTTTTAAATTTGTATTTTGATTAAAAAAAATTGGGCAACACTTGAGTTTCTATCTATTTAATAAACATCGGTAAAAACAAAAAAAAATTATACTAAAAGGCTTACAAAAATCACTCTGTACGTTTATAAGGTTTATTAGGGAATACTAAATGCAATTTATTAAAAAAAAATATTTTCAAGAATATATTTTCCTAACATAAACTCTTAATTTAAAATCAAATCAGTTCACAATCTCTGAGATAATAGAACCAGAGCGCGAAAGAAAGAAAAATCAAATTATTTGTGTTTTTAAAAAACCACTTTTCTTAATCCCATAAAGATCACGATTTGTAGAGTAGAGTATTTTCAAATAGTAAATATTAATTTGTTTATTTAAGATTCAATTTTGAATTACTCCCCTAAAATAATTATTTCATATATCAATGAATTGTTTTGCTTAAATTAAGTTTTGTTGTGCCATTGTGGAAATTTTATTTACTTGGCAACATTTTTCAAATGTATAATCCTCTTTTTATATCACAACAAGATCAATGCATTTAATTTTTTAAATAATATTCAGTACAACGAGGAATCAATAATCATTAACTACGTCGAGCCCAAGAATTGATTGCACTCGCAATAGAGTGAACAACCATATTTGCTTGACACTTGACAAAATTCACCACAAAGCTTGGAAAATTAACAACTAAACTAGAAATAGACTCACTAATAATACTAAATTCAGAGTCGCCATTACGATTAAAATGCATTGCTTGAATAACTCATTGGGAATCTCTTTCAAATGTAACAAGCTCCAAGTGCGAAGACATAGCTCTGAGAATTGCATCTTTCAGTGCTAAGGCTTCGGCTTCAATGACGGAAAGAATTCTTGGATCCCACGCAAAACCTGCAGAAATAAAGTTCCCAGAACGATTACACACTCACCACTCACTATTCGTAGTGCCATTGTTATTATTAAAATGCGCATCAACATTACACTTCAGCCAGCCCATTAGTGGTTTATTTCAATGTTAGCATGTTTAATATTAAGAAGAAGCGAACATAAGACTATTTTATAGATGAAATAAAAAAATATTAATTTGAAATAAATTATTTTTATTATTATTGATTTAATCATTTTTTGATCAAATGAATTATTTTAATATAAATATACAAATGTTATACGACTTATCCAATTAAATGTCAAGTTTTATATGTTCAATTAACACCTCTTTTTGTTACAAATATAATATTAAACATTTTCCCAACTCTTGATTAAAAAATATCATAATTTTTTTTTGTTTGTTTTTATAAACTAAATTTATTTTCAAAATTTCTTCCGATAGATCCCATAATTAATCTACAAATACAAATATTTTAGGAATTTTCCTAAAATATTAATTATATTTTAATGGTTATAATAATGTCTTCCATATTCTACGTAAAACATTTTAAATAAATTTTTTTTGAGTTGTCCTAATGTGTAATACCACATTCTTGGTGATTTACTATATTTTTATTTTTTTTTTCAATTTATTTATAACTAATTTTTAAAAACTTTAATGATTTCATAAAAAATGTATTATATTTTCTAAATAAGTTTTTTTGCACCACTATGTAAAATCTTAAATATATGGAAACATATTTATAATCCAAGAGTGTCTCTATTATTTTAATATTAATGTGTTTGATACTATGAGGATTAAAACAACCGTACAATTAACATATGAAATAAATATATATTAATTTGGAATATATTTTATTTTTATTTTTTAATTAACTTATAAATGAAGCCACAACATTAGAATTGAAGTGTTATTTTGATAAAAATATTGGGCAATACTTAAGTTTTAACCCTATATATACTAATTTACTCTTTAACAAAAACGTTAGTCTAATATACAAGTGAAATAGTTACATATTAACTAAAAACAAATTATTTTTAAAATATTTGTAGAAATCATTTGATGATATTATATTATAATATAAGCCACGATATTAGCTTTTAGTTATAATATTTATGAAAATAATGGACATCCCTTACTTTTTTATTTAAATATTGGTAAAAAAAACCACTTACGGGATAAAAAATATTTTGGTACGATTTTTTAAAGAATAATAAATTTGACATCTTAAATAATTTTATATTGTATATTAACTGTCTTAATAATAACAAAATATCAAGTCTTTTTCTTTAAAGGAGTAGAAATATTTTGTTAATTGAAGTTAATGGTAGATTTTTTTTATAACCTGGTGAAGTTATTTTTGTGATTTTGTTAGGTAGATATAATTACAAAACTGATGACAACTATTAATTAAAGAATATTTAAATACAATAATTAAATATAACTTTTTTTTCAATGCAACTATTAAGTAAAAATTATTGTAATAAATATTTAATAGGAAATTACATTTTTTATTGTTCAGCTCTTTTCATGAAAATTAAAGACACTCTGTTTGTAGCTAAATTTATTCAAAATATGAAGGAATTATTCATTTTATATTAAAATTTCCGAAATTGCAAGTTGCAACAACATTCACCCTTCCCTTCTAAACATGAGCCCCCACTAGGGTGGCCAATTTGTTTACAAAATTGGTCACACCGTTCTGGCCCTGTTGGACAAAAATTTGATGCAAAGCACAATTTTTGATCGGATTCGATTTCTCCTGAAACAATAATTAAACTTTCATTAGGAACAATATATGAAACTGTGAAATTATAACTTTTCAAGAATCGTGTATTCTATTTCATAAAACTAAATTTCCTTTTGCAAAAACACATGCCTTTTAATATAGATGACATTATCCTACCATCCTAGTTATTTTACTAAAAACAAAGCAAATGAAGTAATGAAAATTGAGTTATAGGTATAATTTATTACCGGCAACGATGTCTGAAGCAATGAAAATGATCAAAAATGTTAAAAGAAGAGTCTTGTAGAATGCCATTTTGTTTTTAAATTTTGAAATAAGCATTTTGCAGTGGCCTATTTATTGACTTGGAGAGTTAAATTAGAACATTATGTTCATTTAAGCCAAAGGAAAAAATTGAATTACAAAATCAGAGAATATAAAAATTGTATCTTTTAGTTTAATGCTTTGCACTTAATTTTATGTTTTTTTAATCGATCACGTAGTTAATATACAAATTTTGCAATTATTGTTAATTTAATTATTTATTTTGTCAAATATTAACTTCTTGTAGGGACAATTTTAAATGATTATACTACAATTTTAAAAGTGGGACAATTAAAAAAAAACATTTAACATCATATTAAATATACAAGTTTTATACAACATATCCTATAATGTTTTTTTACTTTTATACGTGCAAATAACATCACTTTTATTAGTAAATCATTAGTAATATTAAACATTTGTGCAACTCATGATTAAAAATTAGTTTTTTTTTTACAAATTTATTACCCTAGATCCCATAATAATCTACAAACACAGAGAATATAATTTGGGTAAAATTTTTATTACATATTTTGCTTACAATATATTTCACAACCAAATTATACAAAATAAAATAAAAAAGTTTATAAATTGTTTTAAAACATCATTTATATTTTTCTACATATTGTGGTTATAATGTCTTCCATATCCAACACTAAAAAGTATAATAAATTTTTTCGGTTGTCCAAATTTCTATTACAACATTATTGGTAGTTTTAAATATTAAAAATATTTATATATGTTTACATTCTAATTTTTAAATATTTATTATCTAACATTAATGATTTTATCTATAAATGAGTTGAATTTCCTAAATAATTTTTTAATATACGCATATGAAAATTTTTAAATAGATGGAAACATATTTAAAAATAAAAATAGTTACTCTTTTTTTAACAGTAACGTTTTAGATATTATGAGGAGGAAAAAAATTATTTAATTAACATATGAAATTAATAAATATTAATTTAGAATAAATTATTTTTACTTAATGTTACTAATATATCTGTTAAGATTTTCTTGTAACTTAAACCACAATATTAGCTTTTAAATTTGTATTTTGATTAAAAAAAATTGGGCAACACTTGAGTTTCTATCTATTTAATAAACATCGGTAAAAACAAAAAAAAATTATACTAAAAGGCTTACAAAAATCACTCTGTACGTTTATAAGGTTTATTAGGGAATACTAAATGCAATTTATTAAAAAAAAATATTTTCAAGAATATATTTTCCTAACATAAACTCTTAATTTAAAATCAAATCAGTTCACAATCTCTGAGATAATAGAACCAGAGCGCGAAAGAAAGAAAAATCAAATTATTTGTGTTTTTAAAAAACCACTTTTCTTAATCCCATAAAGATCACGATTTGTAGAGTAGAGTATTTTCAAATAGTAAATATTAATTTGTTTATTTAAGATTCAATTTTGAATTACTCCCCTAAAATAATTATTTCATATATCAATGAATTGTTTTGCTTAAATTAAGTTTTGTTGTGCCATTGTGGAAATTTTATTTACTTGGCAACATTTTTCAAATGTATAATCCTCTTTTTATATCACAACAAGATCAATGCATTTAATTTTTTAAATAATATTCAGTACAACGAGGAATCAATAATCATTAACTACGTCGAGCCCAAGAATTGATTGCACTCGCAATAGAGTGAACAACCATATTTGCTTGACACTTGACAAAATTCACCACAAAGCTTGGAAAATTAACAACTAAACTAGAAATAGACTCACTAATAATACTAAATTCAGAGTCGCCATTACGATTAAAATGCATTGCTTGAATAACTCATTGGGAATCTCTTTCAAATGTAACAAGCTCCAAGTGCGAAGACATAGCTCTGAGAATTGCATCTTTCAGTGCTAAGGCTTCGGCTTCAATGACGGAAAGAATTCTTGGATCCCACGCAAAACCTGCAGAAATAAAGTTCCCAGAACGATTACACACTCACCACTCACTATTCGTAGTGCCATTGTTATTATTAAAATGCGCATCAACATTACACTTCAGCCAGCCCATTAGTGGTTTATTTCAATGTTAGCATGTTTAATATTAAGAAGAAGCGAACATAAGACTATTTTATAGATGAAATAAAAAAATATTAATTTGAAATAAATTATTTTTATTATTATTGATTTAATCATTTTTTGATCAAATGAATTATTTTAATATAAATATACAAATGTTATACGACTTATCCAATTAAATGTCAAGTTTTATATGTTCAATTAACACCTCTTTTTGTTACAAATATAATATTAAACATTTTCCCAACTCTTGATTAAAAAATATCATAATTTTTTTTTGTTTGTTTTTATAAACTAAATTTATTTTCAAAATTTCTTCCGATAGATCCCATAATTAATCTACAAATACAAATATTTTAGGAATTTTCCTAAAATATTAATTATATTTTAATGGTTATAATAATGTCTTCCATATTCTACGTAAAACATTTTAAATAAATTTTTTTTGAGTTGTCCTAATGTGTAATACCACATTCTTGGTGATTTACTATATTTTTATTTTTTTTTCAATTTATTTATAACTAATTTTTAAAAACTTTAATGATTTCATAAAAAATGTATTATATTTTCTAAATAAGTTTTTTTGCACCACTATGTAAAATCTTAAATATATGGAAACATATTTATAATCCAAGAGTGTCTCTATTATTTTAATATTAATGTGTTTGATACTATGAGGATTAAAACAACCGTACAATTAACATATGAAATAAATATATATTAATTTGGAATATATTTTATTTTTATTTTTTAATTAACTTATAAATGAAGCCACAACATTAGAATTGAAGTGTTATTTTGATAAAAATATTGGGCAATACTTAAGTTTTAACCCTATATATACTAATTTACTCTTTAACAAAAACGTTAGTCTAATATACAAGTGAAATAGTTACATATTAACTAAAAACAAATTATTTTTAAAATATTTGTAGAAATCATTTGATGATATTATATTATAATATAAGCCACGATATTAGCTTTTAGTTATAATATTTATGAAAATAATGGACATCCCTTACTTTTTTATTTAAATATTGGTAAAAAAAACCACTTACGGGATAAAAAATATTTTGGTACGATTTTTTAAAGAATAATAAATTTGACATCTTAAATAATTTTATATTGTATATTAACTGTCTTAATAATAACAAAATATCAAGTCTTTTTCTTTAAAGGAGTAGAAATATTTTGTTAATTGAAGTTAATGGTAGATTTTTTTTATAACCTGGTGAAGTTATTTTTGTGATTTTGTTAGGTAGATATAATTACAAAACTGATGACAACTATTAATTAAAGAATATTTAAATACAATAATTAAATATAACTTTTTTTTCAATGCAACTATTAAGTAAAAATTATTGTAATAAATATTTAATAGGAAATTACATTTTTTATTGTTCAGCTCTTTTCATGAAAATTAAAGACACTCTGTTTGTAGCTAAATTTATTCAAAATATGAAGGAATTATTCATTTTATATTAAAATTTCCGAAATTGCAAGTTGCAACAACATTCACCCTTCCCTTCTAAACATGAGCCCCCACTAGGGTGGCCAATTTGTTTACAAAATTGGTCACACCGTTCTGGCCCTGTTGGACAAAAATTTGATGCAAAGCACAATTTTTGATCGGATTCGATTTCTCCTGAAACAATAATTAAACTTTCATTAGGAACAATATATGAAACTGTGAAATTATAACTTTTCAAGAATCGTGTATTCTATTTCATAAAACTAAATTTCCTTTTGCAAAAACACATGCCTTTTAATATAGATGACATTATCCTACCATCCTAGTTATTTTACTAAAAACAAAGCAAATGAAGTAATGAAAATTGAGTTATAGGTATAATTTATTACCGGCAACGATGTCTGAAGCAATGAAAATGATCAAAAATGTTAAAAGAAGAGTCTTGTAGAATGCCATTTTGTTTTTAAATTTTGAAATAAGCATTTTGCAGTGGCCTATTTATTGACTTGGAGAGTTAAATTAGAACATTATGTTCATTTAAGCCAAAGGAAAAAATTGAATTACAAAATCAGAGAATATAAAAATTGTATCTTTTAGTTTAATGCTTTGCACTTAATTTTATGTTTTTTTAATCGATCACGTAGTTAATATACAAATTTTGCAATTATTGTTAATTTAATTATTTATTTTGTCAAATATTAACTTCTTGTAGGGACAATTTTAAATGATTATACTACAATTTTAAAAGTGGGACAATTAAAAAAAAACATTTAACATCATATTAAATATACAAGTTTTATACAACATATCCTATAATGTTTTTTTACTTTTATACGTGCAAATAACATCACTTTTATTAGTAAATCATTAGTAATATTAAACATTTGTGCAACTCATGATTAAAAATTAGTTTTTTTTTTACAAATTTATTACCCTAGATCCCATAATAATCTACAAACACAGAGAATATAATTTGGGTAAAATTTTTATTACATATTTTGCTTACAATATATTTCACAACCAAATTATACAAAATAAAATAAAAAAGTTTATAAATTGTTTTAAAACATCATTTATATTTTTCTACATATTGTGGTTATAATGTCTTCCATATCCAACACTAAAAAGTATAATAAATTTTTTCGGTTGTCCAAATTTCTATTACAACATTATTGGTAGTTTTAAATATTAAAAATATTTATATATGTTTACATTCTAATTTTTAAATATTTATTATCTAACATTAATGATTTTATCTATAAATGAGTTGAATTTCCTAAATAATTTTTTAATATACGCATATGAAAATTTTTAAATAGATGGAAACATATTTAAAAATAAAAATAGTTACTCTTTTTTTAACAGTAACGTTTTAGATATTATGAGGAGGAAAAAAATTATTTAATTAACATATGAAATTAATAAATATTAATTTAGAATAAATTATTTTTACTTAATGTTACTAATATATCTGTTAAGATTTTCTTGTAACTTAAACCACAATATTAGCTTTTAAATTTGTATTTTGATTAAAAAAAATTGGGCAACACTTGAGTTTCTATCTATTTAATAAACATCGGTAAAAACAAAAAAAAATTATACTAAAAGGCTTACAAAAATCACTCTGTACGTTTATAAGGTTTATTAGGGAATACTAAATGCAATTTATTAAAAAAAAATATTTTCAAGAATATATTTTCCTAACATAAACTCTTAATTTAAAATCAAATCAGTTCACAATCTCTGAGATAATAGAACCAGAGCGCGAAAGAAAGAAAAATCAAATTATTTGTGTTTTTAAAAAACCACTTTTCTTAATCCCATAAAGATCACGATTTGTAGAGTAGAGTATTTTCAAATAGTAAATATTAATTTGTTTATTTAAGATTCAATTTTGAATTACTCCCCTAAAATAATTATTTCATATATCAATGAATTGTTTTGCTTAAATTAAGTTTTGTTGTGCCATTGTGGAAATTTTATTTACTTGGCAACATTTTTCAAATGTATAATCCTCTTTTTATATCACAACAAGATCAATGCATTTAATTTTTTAAATAATATTCAGTACAACGAGGAATCAATAATCATTAACTACGTCGAGCCCAAGAATTGATTGCACTCGCAATAGAGTGAACAACCATATTTGCTTGACACTTGACAAAATTCACCACAAAGCTTGGAAAATTAACAACTAAACTAGAAATAGACTCACTAATAATACTAAATTCAGAGTCGCCATTACGATTAAAATGCATTGCTTGAATAACTCATTGGGAATCTCTTTCAAATGTAACAAGCTCCAAGTGCGAAGACATAGCTCTGAGAATTGCATCTTTCAGTGCTAAGGCTTCGGCTTCAATGACGGAAAGAATTCTTGGATCCCACGCAAAACCTGCAGAAATAAAGTTCCCAGAACGATTACACACTCACCACTCACTATTCGTAGTGCCATTGTTATTATTAAAATGCGCATCAACATTACACTTCAGCCAGCCCATTAGTGGTTTATTTCAATGTTAGCATGTTTAATATTAAGAAGAAGCGAACATAAGACTATTTTATAGATGAAATAAAAAAATATTAATTTGAAATAAATTATTTTTATTATTATTGATTTAATCATTTTTTGATCAAATGAATTATTTTAATATAAATATACAAATGTTATACGACTTATCCAATTAAATGTCAAGTTTTATATGTTCAATTAACACCTCTTTTTGTTACAAATATAATATTAAACATTTTCCCAACTCTTGATTAAAAAATATCATAATTTTTTTTTGTTTGTTTTTATAAACTAAATTTATTTTCAAAATTTCTTCCGATAGATCCCATAATTAATCTACAAATACAAATATTTTAGGAATTTTCCTAAAATATTAATTATATTTTAATGGTTATAATAATGTCTTCCATATTCTACGTAAAACATTTTAAATAAATTTTTTTTGAGTTGTCCTAATGTGTAATACCACATTCTTGGTGATTTACTATATTTTTATTTTTTTTTCAATTTATTTATAACTAATTTTTAAAAACTTTAATGATTTCATAAAAAATGTATTATATTTTCTAAATAAGTTTTTTTGCACCACTATGTAAAATCTTAAATATATGGAAACATATTTATAATCCAAGAGTGTCTCTATTATTTTAATATTAATGTGTTTGATACTATGAGGATTAAAACAACCGTACAATTAACATATGAAATAAATATATATTAATTTGGAATATATTTTATTTTTATTTTTTAATTAACTTATAAATGAAGCCACAACATTAGAATTGAAGTGTTATTTTGATAAAAATATTGGGCAATACTTAAGTTTTAACCCTATATATACTAATTTACTCTTTAACAAAAACGTTAGTCTAATATACAAGTGAAATAGTTACATATTAACTAAAAACAAATTATTTTTAAAATATTTGTAGAAATCATTTGATGATATTATATTATAATATAAGCCACGATATTAGCTTTTAGTTATAATATTTATGAAAATAATGGACATCCCTTACTTTTTTATTTAAATATTGGTAAAAAAAACCACTTACGGGATAAAAAATATTTTGGTACGATTTTTTAAAGAATAATAAATTTGACATCTTAAATAATTTTATATTGTATATTAACTGTCTTAATAATAACAAAATATCAAGTCTTTTTCTTTAAAGGAGTAGAAATATTTTGTTAATTGAAGTTAATGGTAGATTTTTTTTATAACCTGGTGAAGTTATTTTTGTGATTTTGTTAGGTAGATATAATTACAAAACTGATGACAACTATTAATTAAAGAATATTGAAATACAATAATTAAATATAACTTTTTTTTCAATGCAACTATTAAGTAAAAATTATTGTAATAAATATTTAATAGGAAATTACATTTTTTATTGTTCAGCTCTTTTCATGAAAATTAAAGACACTCTGTTTGTAGCTAAATTTATTCAAAATATGAAGGAATTATTCATTTTATATTAAAATTTCCGAAATTGCAAGTTGCAACAACATTCACCCTTCCCTTCTAAACATGAGCCCCCACTAGGGTGGCCAATTTGTTTACAAAATTGGTCACACCGTTCTGGCCCTGTTGGACAAAAATTTGATGCAAAGCACAATTTTTGATCGGATTCGATTTCTCCTGAAACAATAATTAAACTTTCATTAGGAACAATATATGAAACTGTGAAATTATAACTTTTCAAGAATCGTGTATTCTATTTCATAAAACTAAATTTCCTTTTGCAAAAACACATGCCTTTTAATATAGATGACATTATCCTACCATCCTAGTTATTTTACTAAAAACAAAGCAAATGAAGTAATGAAAATTGAGTTATAGGTATAATTTATTACCGGCAACGATGTCTGAAGCAATGAAAATGATCAAAAATGTTAAAAGAAGAGTCTTGTAGAATGCCATTTTGTTTTTAAATTTTGAAATAAGCATTTTGCAGTGGCCTATTTATTGACTTGGAGAGTTAAATTAGAACATTATGTTCATTTAAGCCAAAGGAAAAAATTGAATTACAAAATCAGAGAATATAAAAATTGTATCTTTTAGTTTAATGCTTTGCACTTAATTTTATGTTTTTTTAATCGATCACGTAGTTAATATACAAATTTTGCAATTATTGTTAATTTAATTATTTATTTTGTCAAATATTAACTTCTTGTAGGGACAATTTTAAATGATTATACTACAATTTTAAAAGTGGGACAATTAAAAAAAAACATTTAACATCATATTAAATATACAAGTTTTATACAACATATCCTATAATGTTTTTTTACTTTTATACGTGCAAATAACATCACTTTTATTAGTAAATCATTAGTAATATTAAACATTTGTGCAACTCATGATTAAAAATTAGTTTTTTTTTTACAAATTTATTACCCTAGATCCCATAATAATCTACAAACACAGAGAATATAATTTGGGTAAAATTTTTATTACATATTTTGCTTACAATATATTTCACAACCAAATTATACAAAATAAAATAAAAAAGTTTATAAATTGTTTTAAAACATCATTTATATTTTTCTACATATTGTGGTTATAATGTCTTCCATATCCAACACTAAAAAGTATAATAAATTTTTTCGGTTGTCCAAATTTCTATTACAACATTATTGGTAGTTTTAAATATTAAAAATATTTATATATGTTTACATTCTAATTTTTAAATATTTATTATCTAACATTAATGATTTTATCTATAAATGAGTTGAATTTCCTAAATAATTTTTTAATATACGCATATGAAAATTTTTAAATAGATGGAAACATATTTAAAAATAAAAATAGTTACTCTTTTTTTAACAGTAACGTTTTAGATATTATGAGGAGGAAAAAAATTATTTAATTAACATATGAAATTAATAAATATTAATTTAGAATAAATTATTTTTACTTAATGTTACTAATATATCTGTTAAGATTTTCTTGTAACTTAAACCACAATATTAGCTTTTAAATTTGTATTTTGATTAAAAAAAATTGGGCAACACTTGAGTTTCTATCTATTTAATAAACATCGGTAAAAACAAAAAAAAATTATACTAAAAGGCTTACAAAAATCACTCTGTACGTTTATAAGGTTTATTAGGGAATACTAAATGCAATTTATTAAAAAAAAATATTTTCAAGAATATATTTTCCTAACATAAACTCTTAATTTAAAATCAAATCAGTTCACAATCTCTGAGATAATAGAACCAGAGCGCGAAAGAAAGAAAAATCAAATTATTTGTGTTTTTAAAAAACCACTTTTCTTAATCCCATAAAGATCACGATTTGTAGAGTAGAGTATTTTCAAATAGTAAATATTAATTTGTTTATTTAAGATTCAATTTTGAATTACTCCCCTAAAATAATTATTTCATATATCAATGAATTGTTTTGCTTAAATTAAGTTTTGTTGTGCCATTGTGGAAATTTTATTTACTTGGCAACATTTTTCAAATGTATAATCCTCTTTTTATATCACAACAAGATCAATGCATTTAATTTTTTAAATAATATTCAGTACAACGAGGAATCAATAATCATTAACTACGTCGAGCCCAAGAATTGATTGCACTCGCAATAGAGTGAACAACCATATTTGCTTGACACTTGACAAAATTCACCACAAAGCTTGGAAAATTAACAACTAAACTAGAAATAGACTCACTAATAATACTAAATTCAGAGTCGCCATTACGATTAAAATGCATTGCTTGAATAACTCATTGGGAATCTCTTTCAAATGTAACAAGCTCCAAGTGCGAAGACATAGCTCTGAGAATTGCATCTTTCAGTGCTAAGGCTTCGGCTTCAATGACGGAAAGAATTCTTGGATCCCACGCAAAACCTGCAGAAATAAAGTTCCCAGAACGATTACACACTCACCACTCACTATTCGTAGTGCCATTGTTATTATTAAAATGCGCATCAACATTACACTTCAGCCAGCCCATTAGTGGTTTATTTCAATGTTAGCATGTTTAATATTAAGAAGAAGCGAACATAAGACTATTTTATAGATGAAATAAAAAAATATTAATTTGAAATAAATTATTTTTATTATTATTGATTTAATCATTTTTTGATCAAATGAATTATTTTAATATAAATATACAAATGTTATACGACTTATCCAATTAAATGTCAAGTTTTATATGTTCAATTAACACCTCTTTTTGTTACAAATATAATATTAAACATTTTCCCAACTCTTGATTAAAAAATATCATAATTTTTTTTTGTTTGTTTTTATAAACTAAATTTATTTTCAAAATTTCTTCCGATAGATCCCATAATTAATCTACAAATACAGATATTTTAGGAATTTTCCTAAAATATTAATTATATTTTAATGGTTATAATAATGTCTTCCATATTCTACGTAAAACATTTTAAATAAATTTTTTTTGAGTTGTCCTAATGTGTAATACCACATTCTTGGTGATTTACTATATTTTTATTTTTTTTTCAATTTATTTATAACTAATTTTTAAAAACTTTAATGATTTCATAAAAAATGTATTATATTTTCTAAATAAGTTTTTTTGCACCACTATGTAAAATCTTAAATATATGGAAACATATTTATAATCCAAGAGTGTCTCTATTATTTTAATATTAATGTGTTTGATACTATGAGGATTAAAACAACCGTACAATTAACATATGAAATAAATATATATTAATTTGGAATATATTTTATTTTTATTTTTTAATTAACTTGTAAATGAAGCCACAACATTAGAATTGAAGTGTTATTTTGATAAAAATATTGGGCAATACTTAAGTTTTAACCCTATATATACTAATTTACTCTTTAACAAAAACGTTAGTCTAATATACAAGTGAAATAGTTACATATTAACTAAAAACAAATTATTTTTAAAATATTTGTAGAAATCATTTGATGATATTATATTATAATATAAGCCACGATATTAGCTTTTAGTTATAATATTTATGAAAATAATGGACATCCCTTACTTTTTTATTTAAATATTGGTAAAAAAAACCACTTACGGGATAAAAAATATTTTGGTACGATTTTTTAAAGAATAATAAATTTGACATCTTAAATAATTTTATATTGTATATTAACTGTCTTAATAATAACAAAATATCAAGTCTTTTTCTTTAAAGGAGTAGAAATATTTTGTTAATTGAAGTTAATGGTAGATTTTTTTTATAACCTGGTGAAGTTATTTTTGTGATTTTGTTAGGTAGATATAATTACAAAACTGATGACAACTATTAATTAAAGAATATTTAAATACAATAATTAAATATAACTTTTTTTTCAATGCAACTATTAAGTAAAAATTATTGTAATAAATATTTAATAGGAAATTACATTTTTTATTGTTCAGCTCTTTTCATGAAAATTAAAGACACTCTGTTTGTAGCTAAATTTATTCAAAATATGAAGGAATTATTCATTTTATATTAAAATTTCCGAAATTGCAAGTTGCAACAACATTCACCCTTCCCTTCTAAACATGAGCCCCCACTAGGGTGGCCAATTTGTTTACAAAATTGGTCACACCGTTCTGGCCCTGTTGGACAAAAATTTGATGCAAAGCACAATTTTTGATCGGATTCGATTTCTCCTGAAACAATAATTAAACTTTCATTAGGAACAATATATGAAACTGTGAAATTATAACTTTTCAAGAATCGTGTATTCTATTTCATAAAACTAAATTTCCTTTTGCAAAAACACATGCCTTTTAATATAGATGACATTATCCTACCATCCTAGTTATTTTACTAAAAACAAAGCAAATGAAGTAATGAAAATTGAGTTATAGGTATAATTTATTACCGGCAACGATGTCTGAAGCAATGAAAATGATCAAAAATGTTAAAAGAAGAGTCTTGTAGAATGCCATTTTGTTTTTAAATTTTGAAATAAGCATTTTGCAGTGGCCTATTTATTGACTTGGAGAGTTAAATTAGAACATTATGTTCATTTAAGCCAAAGGAAAAAATTGAATTACAAAATCAGAGAATATAAAAATTGTATCTTTTAGTTTAATGCTTTGCACTTAATTTTATGTTTTTTTAATCGATCACGTAGTTAATATACAAATTTTGCAATTATTGTTAATTTAATTATTTATTTTGTCAAATATTAACTTCTTGTAGGGACAATTTTAAATGATTATACTACAATTTTAAAAGTGGGACAATTAAAAAAAAACATTTAACATCATATTAAATATACAAGTTTTATACAACATATCCTATAATGTTTTTTTACTTTTATACGTGCAAATAACATCACTTTTATTAGTAAATCATTAGTAATATTAAACATTTGTGCAACTCATGATTAAAAATTAGTTTTTTTTTTACAAATTTATTACCCTAGATCCCATAATAATCTACAAACACAGAGAATATAATTTGGGTAAAATTTTTATTACATATTTTGCTTACAATATATTTCACAACCAAATTATACAAAATAAAATAAAAAAGTTTATAAATTGTTTTAAAACATCATTTATATTTTTCTACATATTGTGGTTATAATGTCTTCCATATCCAACACTAAAAAGTATAATAAATTTTTTCGGTTGTCCAAATTTCTATTACAACATTATTGGTAGTTTTAAATATTAAAAATATTTATATATGTTTACATTCTAATTTTTAAATATTTATTATCTAACATTAATGATTTTATCTATAAATGAGTTGAATTTCCTAAATAATTTTTTAATATACGCATATGAAAATTTTTAAATAGATGGAAACATATTTAAAAATAAAAATAGTTACTCTTTTTTTAACAGTAACGTTTTAGATATTATGAGGAGGAAAAAAATTATTTAATTAACATATGAAATTAATAAATATTAATTTAGAATAAATTATTTTTACTTAATGTTACTAATATATCTGTTAAGATTTTCTTGTAACTTAAACCACAATATTAGCTTTTAAATTTGTATTTTGATTAAAAAAAATTGGGCAACACTTGAGTTTCTATCTATTTAATAAACATCGGTAAAAACAAAAAAAAATTATACTAAAAGGCTTACAAAAATCACTCTGTACGTTTATAAGGTTTATTAGGGAATACTAAATGCAATTTATTAAAAAAAAATATTTTCAAGAATATATTTTCCTAACATAAACTCTTAATTTAAAATCAAATCAGTTCACAATCTCTGAGATAATAGAACCAGAGCGCGAAAGAAAGAAAAATCAAATTATTTGTGTTTTTAAAAAACCACTTTTCTTAATCCCATAAAGATCACGATTTGTAGAGTAGAGTATTTTCAAATAGTAAATATTAATTTGTTTATTTAAGATTCAATTTTGAATTACTCCCCTAAAATAATTATTTCATATATCAATGAATTGTTTTGCTTAAATTAAGTTTTGTTGTGCCATTGTGGAAATTTTATTTACTTGGCAACATTTTTCAAATGTATAATCCTCTTTTTATATCACAACAAGATCAATGCATTTAATTTTTTAAATAATATTCAGTACAACGAGGAATCAATAATCATTAACTACGTCGAGCCCAAGAATTGATTGCACTCGCAATAGAGTGAACAACCATATTTGCTTGACACTTGACAAAATTCACCACAAAGCTTGGAAAATTAACAACTAAACTAGAAATAGACTCACTAATAATACTAAATTCAGAGTCGCCATTACGATTAAAATGCATTGCTTGAATAACTCATTGGGAATCTCTTTCAAATGTAACAAGCTCCAAGTGCGAAGACATAGCTCTGAGAATTGCATCTTTCAGTGCTAAGGCTTCGGCTTCAATGACGGAAAGAATTCTTGGATCCCACGCAAAACCTGCAGAAATAAAGTTCCCAGAACGATTACACACTCACCACTCACTATTCGTAGTGCCATTGTTATTATTAAAATGCGCATCAACATTACACTTCAGCCAGCCCATTAGTGGTTTATTTCAATGTTAGCATGTTTAATATTAAGAAGAAGCGAACATAAGACTATTTTATAGATGAAATAAAAAAATATTAATTTGAAATAAATTATTTTTATTATTATTGATTTAATCATTTTTTGATCAAATGAATTATTTTAATATAAATATACAAATGTTATACGACTTATCCAATTAAATGTCAAGTTTTATATGTTCAATTAACACCTCTTTTTGTTACAAATATAATATTAAACATTTTCCCAACTCTTGATTAAAAAATATCATAATTTTTTTTTGTTTGTTTTTATAAACTAAATTTATTTTCAAAATTTCTTCCGATAGATCCCATAATTAATCTACAAATACAGATATTTTAGGAATTTTCCTAAAATATTAATTATATTTTAATGGTTATAATAATGTCTTCCATATTCTACGTAAAACATTTTAAATAAATTTTTTTTGAGTTGTCCTAATGTGTAATACCACATTCTTGGTGATTTACTATATTTTTATTTTTTTTTCAATTTATTTATAACTAATTTTTAAAAACTTTAATGATTTCATAAAAAATGTATTATATTTTCTAAATAAGTTTTTTTGCACCACTATGTAAAATCTTAAATATATGGAAACATATTTATAATCCAAGAGTGTCTCTATTATTTTAATATTAATGTGTTTGATACTATGAGGATTAAAACAACCGTACAATTAACATATGAAATAAATATATATTAATTTGGAATATATTTTATTTTTATTTTTTAATTAACTTATAAATGAAGCCACAACATTAGAATTGAAGTGTTATTTTGATAAAAATATTGGGCAATACTTAAGTTTTAACCCTATATATACTAATTTACTCTTTAACAAAAACGTTAGTCTAATATACAAGTGAAATAGTTACATATTAACTAAAAACAAATTATTTTTAAAATATTTGTAGAAATCATTTGATGATATTATATTATAATATAAGCCACGATATTAGCTTTTAGTTATAATATTTATGAAAATAATGGACATCCCTTACTTTTTTATTTAAATATTGGTAAAAAAAACCACTTACGGGATAAAAAATATTTTGGTACGATTTTTTAAAGAATAATAAATTTGACATCTTAAATAATTTTATATTGTATATTAACTGTCTTAATAATAACAAAATATCAAGTCTTTTTCTTTAAAGGAGTAGAAATATTTTGTTAATTGAAGTTAATGGTAGATTTTTTTTATAACCTGGTGAAGTTATTTTTGTGATTTTGTTAGGTAGATATAATTACAAAACTGATGACAACTATTAATTAAAGAATATTTAAATACAATAATTAAATATAACTTTTTTTTCAATGCAACTATTAAGTAAAAATTATTGTAATAAATATTTAATAGGAAATTACATTTTTTATTGTTCAGCTCTTTTCATGAAAATTAAAGACACTCTGTTTGTAGCTAAATTTATTCAAAATATGAAGGAATTATTCATTTTATATTAAAATTTCCGAAATTGCAAGTTGCAACAACATTCACCCTTCCCTTCTAAACATGAGCCCCCACTAGGGTGGCCAATTTGTTTACAAAATTGGTCACACCGTTCTGGCCCTGTTGGACAAAAATTTGATGCAAAGCACAATTTTTGATCGGATTCGATTTCTCCTGAAACAATAATTAAACTTTCATTAGGAACAATATATGAAACTGTGAAATTATAACTTTTCAAGAATCGTGTATTCTATTTCATAAAACTAAATTTCCTTTTGCAAAAACACATGCCTTTTAATATAGATGACATTATCCTACCATCCTAGTTATTTTACTAAAAACAAAGCAAATGAAGTAATGAAAATTGAGTTATAGGTATAATTTATTACCGGCAACGATGTCTGAAGCAATGAAAATGATCAAAAATGTTAAAAGAAGAGTCTTGTAGAATGCCATTTTGTTTTTAAATTTTGAAATAAGCATTTTGCAGTGGCCTATTTATTGACTTGGAGAGTTAAATTAGAACATTATGTTCATTTAAGCCAAAGGAAAAAATTGAATTACAAAATCAGAGAATATAAAAATTGTATCTTTTAGTTTAATGCTTTGCACTTAATTTTATGTTTTTTTAATCGATCACGTAGTTAATATACAAATTTTGCAATTATTGTTAATTTAATTATTTATTTTGTCAAATATTAACTTCTTGTAGGGACAATTTTAAATGATTATACTACAATTTTAAAAGTGGGACAATTAAAAAAAAACATTTAACATCATATTAAATATACAAGTTTTATACAACATATCCTATAATGTTTTTTTACTTTTATACGTGCAAATAACATCACTTTTATTAGTAAATCATTAGTAATATTAAACATTTGTGCAACTCATGATTAAAAATTAGTTTTTTTTTTACAAATTTATTACCCTAGATCCCATAATAATCTACAAACACAGAGAATATAATTTGGGTAAAATTTTTATTACATATTTTGCTTACAATATATTTCACAACCAAATTATACAAAATAAAATAAAAAAGTTTATAAATTGTTTTAAAACATCATTTATATTTTTCTACATATTGTGGTTATAATGTCTTCCATATCCAACACTAAAAAGTATAATAAATTTTTTCGGTTGTCCAAATTTCTATTACAACATTATTGGTAGTTTTAAATATTAAAAATATTTATATATGTTTACATTCTAATTTTTAAATATTTATTATCTAACATTAATGATTTTATCTATAAATGAGTTGAATTTCCTAAATAATTTTTTAATATACGCATATGAAAATTTTTAAATAGATGGAAACATATTTAAAAATAAAAATAGTTACTCTTTTTTTAACAGTAACGTTTTAGATATTATGAGGAGGAAAAAAATTATTTAATTAACATATGAAATTAATAAATATTAATTTAGAATAAATTATTTTTACTTAATGTTACTAATATATCTGTTAAGATTTTCTTGTAACTTAAACCACAATATTAGCTTTTAAATTTGTATTTTGATTAAAAAAAATTGGGCAACACTTGAGTTTCTATCTATTTAATAAACATCGGTAAAAACAAAAAAAAATTATACTAAAAGGCTTACAAAAATCACTCTGTACGTTTATAAGGTTTATTAGGGAATACTAAATGCAATTTATTAAAAAAAAATATTTTCAAGAATATATTTTCCTAACATAAACTCTTAATTTAAAATCAAATCAGTTCACAATCTCTGAGATAATAGAACCAGAGCGCGAAAGAAAGAAAAATCAAATTATTTGTGTTTTTAAAAAACCACTTTTCTTAATCCCATAAAGATCACGATTTGTAGAGTAGAGTATTTTCAAATAGTAAATATTAATTTGTTTATTTAAGATTCAATTTTGAATTACTCCCCTAAAATAATTATTTCATATATCAATGAATTGTTTTGCTTAAATTAAGTTTTGTTGTGCCATTGTGGAAATTTTATTTACTTGGCAACATTTTTCAAATGTATAATCCTCTTTTTATATCACAACAAGATCAATGCATTTAATTTTTTAAATAATATTCAGTACAACGAGGAATCAATAATCATTAACTACGTCGAGCCCAAGAATTGATTGCACTCGCAATAGAGTGAACAACCATATTTGCTTGACACTTGACAAAATTCACCACAAAGCTTGGAAAATTAACAACTAAACTAGAAATAGACTCACTAATAATACTAAATTCAGAGTCGCCATTACGATTAAAATGCATTGCTTGAATAACTCATTGGGAATCTCTTTCAAATGTAACAAGCTCCAAGTGCGAAGACATAGCTCTGAGAATTGCATCTTTCAGTGCTAAGGCTTCGGCTTCAATGACGGAAAGAATTCTTGGATCCCACGCAAAACCTGCAGAAATAAAGTTCCCAGAACGATTACACACTCACCACTCACTATTCGTAGTGCCATTGTTATTATTAAAATGCGCATCAACATTACACTTCAGCCAGCCCATTAGTGGTTTATTTCAATGTTAGCATGTTTAATATTAAGAAGAAGCGAACATAAGACTATTTTATAGATGAAATAAAAAAATATTAATTTGAAATAAATTATTTTTATTATTATTGATTTAATCATTTTTTGATCAAATGAATTATTTTAATATAAATATACAAATGTTATACGACTTATCCAATTAAATGTCAAGTTTTATATGTTCAATTAACACCTCTTTTTGTTACAAATATAATATTAAACATTTTCCCAACTCTTGATTAAAAAATATCATAATTTTTTTTTGTTTGTTTTTATAAACTAAATTTATTTTCAAAATTTCTTCCGATAGATCCCATAATTAATCTACAAATACAGATATTTTAGGAATTTTCCTAAAATATTAATTATATTTTAATGGTTATAATAATGTCTTCCATATTCTATGTAAAACATTTTAAATAAATTTTTTTTGAGTTGTCCTAATGTGTAATACCACATTCTTGGTGATTTACTATATATTTATTTTTTTTTCAATTTATTTATAACTAATTTTTAAAAACTTTAATGATTTCATAAAAAATGTATTATATTTTCTAAATAAGTTTTTTTGCACCACTATGTAAAATCTTAAATATATGGAAACATATTTATAATCCAAGAGTGTCTCTATTATTTTAATATTAATGTGTTTGATACTATGACGATTAAAACAACCGTACAATTAACATATGAAATAAATATATATTAATTTGGAATATTTATTATTTTTATTTTTTAATTAACTTGTAAATGAAGCCACAACATTAGAATTGAAGTGTTATTTTGATAAAAATATTGGGCAATACTTAAGTTTTAACCCTATATATACTAATTTACTCTTTAACAAAAACGTTAGTCTAATATACAAGTGAAATAGTTACATATTAACTAAAAACAAATTATTTTTAAAATATTTGTAGAAATCATTTGATGATATTATATTATAATATAAGCCACGATATTAGCTTTTAGTTATAATATTTATGAAAATAATGGACATCCCTTACTTTTTTATTTAAATATTGGTAAAAAAAACCACTTACGGGATAAAAAATATTTTGGTACGATTTTTTAAAGAATAATAAATTTGACATCTTAAATAATTTTATATTGTATATTAACTGTCTTAATAATAACAAAATATCAAGTCTTTTTCTTTAAAGGAGTAGAAATATTTTGTTAATTGAAGTTAATGGTAGATTTTTTTTATAACCTGGTGAAGTTATTTTTGTGATTTTGTTAGGTAGATATAATTACAAAACTGATGACAACTATTAATTAAAGAATATTTAAATACAATAATTAAATATAACTTTTTTTTCAATGCAACTATTAAGTAAAAATTATTGTAATAAATATTTAATAGGAAATTACATTTTTTATTGTTCAGCTCTTTTCATGAAAATTAAAGACACTCTGTTTGTAGCTAAATTTATTCAAAATATGAAGGAATTATTCATTTTATATTAAAATTTCCGAAATTGCAAGTTGCAACAACATTCACCCTTCCCTTCTAAACATGAGCCCCCACTAGGGTGGCCAATTTGTTTACAAAATTGGTCACACCGTTCTGGCCCTGTTGGACAAAAATTTGATGCAAAGCACAATTTTTGATCGGATTCGATTTCTCCTGAAACAATAATTAAACTTTCATTAGGAACAATATATGAAACTGTGAAATTATAACTTTTCAAGAATCGTGTATTCTATTTCATAAAACTAAATTTCCTTTTGCAAAAACACATGCCTTTTAATATAGATGACATTATCCTACCATCCTAGTTATTTTACTAAAAACAAAGCAAATGAAGTAATGAAAATTGAGTTATAGGTATAATTTATTACCGGCAACGATGTCTGAAGCAATGAAAATGATCAAAAATGTTAAAAGAAGAGTCTTGTAGAATGCCATTTTGTTTTTAAATTTTGAAATAAGCATTTTGCAGTGGCCTATTTATTGACTTGGAGAGTTAAATTAGAACATTATGTTCATTTAAGCCAAAGGAAAAAATTGAATTACAAAATCAGAGAATATAAAAATTGTATCTTTTAGTTTAATGCTTTGCACTTAATTTTATGTTTTTTTAATCGATCACGTAGTTAATATACAAATTTTGCAATTATTGTTAATTTAATTATTTATTTTGTCAAATATTAACTTCTTGTAGGGACAATTTTAAATGATTATACTACAATTTTAAAAGTGGGACAATTAAAAAAAAACATTTAACATCATATTAAATATACAAGTTTTATACAACATATCCTATAATGTTTTTTTACTTTTATACGTGCAAATAACATCACTTTTATTAGTAAATCATTAGTAATATTAAACATTTGTGCAACTCATGATTAAAAATTAGTTTTTTTTTTACAAATTTATTACCCTAGATCCCATAATAATCTACAAACACAGAGAATATAATTTGGGTAAAATTTTTATTACATATTTTGCTTACAATATATTTCACAACCAAATTATACAAAATAAAATAAAAAAGTTTATAAATTGTTTTAAAACATCATTTATATTTTTCTACATATTGTGGTTATAATGTCTTCCATATCCAACACTAAAAAGTATAATAAATTTTTTCGGTTGTCCAAATTTCTATTACAACATTATTGGTAGTTTTAAATATTAAAAATATTTATATATGTTTACATTCTAATTTTTAAATATTTATTATCTAACATTAATGATTTTATCTATAAATGAGTTGAATTTCCTAAATAATTTTTTAATATACGCATATGAAAATTTTTAAATAGATGGAAACATATTTAAAAATAAAAATAGTTACTCTTTTTTTAACAGTAACGTTTTAGATATTATGAGGAGGAAAAAAATTATTTAATTAACATATGAAATTAATAAATATTAATTTAGAATAAATTATTTTTACTTAATGTTACTAATATATCTGTTAAGATTTTCTTGTAACTTAAACCACAATATTAGCTTTTAAATTTGTATTTTGATTAAAAAAAATTGGGCAACACTTGAGTTTCTATCTATTTAATAAACATCGGTAAAAACAAAAAAAAATTATACTAAAAGGCTTACAAAAATCACTCTGTACGTTTATAAGGTTTATTAGGGAATACTAAATGCAATTTATTAAAAAAAAATATTTTCAAGAATATATTTTCCTAACATAAACTCTTAATTTAAAATCAAATCAGTTCACAATCTCTGAGATAATAGAACCAGAGCGCGAAAGAAAGAAAAATCAAATTATTTGTGTTTTTAAAAAACCACTTTTCTTAATCCCATAAAGATCACGATTTGTAGAGTAGAGTATTTTCAAATAGTAAATATTAATTTGTTTATTTAAGATTCAATTTTGAATTACTCCCCTAAAATAATTATTTCATATATCAATGAATTGTTTTGCTTAAATTAAGTTTTGTTGTGCCATTGTGGAAATTTTATTTACTTGGCAACATTTTTCAAATGTATAATCCTCTTTTTATATCACAACAAGATCAATGCATTTAATTTTTTAAATAATATTCAGTACAACGAGGAATCAATAATCATTAACTACGTCGAGCCCAAGAATTGATTGCACTCGCAATAGAGTGAACAACCATATTTGCTTGACACTTGACAAAATTCACCACAAAGCTTGGAAAATTAACAACTAAACTAGAAATAGACTCACTAATAATACTAAATTCAGAGTCGCCATTACGATTAAAATGCATTGCTTGAATAACTCATTGGGAATCTCTTTCAAATGTAACAAGCTCCAAGTGCGAAGACATAGCTCTGAGAATTGCATCTTTCAGTGCTAAGGCTTCGGCTTCAATGACGGAAAGAATTCTTGGATCCCACGCAAAACCTGCAGAAATAAAGTTCCCAGAACGATTACACACTCACCACTCACTATTCGTAGTGCCATTGTTATTATTAAAATGCGCATCAACATTACACTTCAGCCAGCCCATTAGTGGTTTATTTCAATGTTAGCATGTTTAATATTAAGAAGAAGCGAACATAAGACTATTTTATAGATGAAATAAAAAAATATTAATTTGAAATAAATTATTTTTATTATTATTGATTTAATCATTTTTTGATCAAATGAATTATTTTAATATAAATATACAAATGTTATACGACTTATCCAATTAAATGTCAAGTTTTATATGTTCAATTAACACCTCTTTTTGTTACAAATATAATATTAAACATTTTCCCAACTCTTGATTAAAAAATATCATAATTTTTTTTTGTTTGTTTTTATAAACTAAATTTATTTTCAAAATTTCTTCCGATAGATCCCATAATTAATCTACAAATACAGATATTTTAGGAATTTTCCTAAAATATTAATTATATTTTAATGGTTATAATAATGTCTTCCATATTCTATGTAAAACATTTTAAATAAATTTTTTTTGAGTTGTCCTAATGTGTAATACCACATTCTTGGTGATTTACTATATATTTATTTTTTTTTCAATTTATTTATAACTAATTTTTAAAAACTTTAATGATTTCATAAAAAATGTATTATATTTTCTAAATAAGTTTTTTTGCACCACTATGTAAAATCTTAAATATATGGAAACATATTTATAATCCAAGAGTGTCTCTATTATTTTAATATTAATGTGTTTGATACTATGACGATTAAAACAACCGTACAATTAACATATGAAATAAATATATATTAATTTGGAATATTTTTTATTTTTATTTTTTAATTAACTTGTAAATGAAGCCACAACATTAGAATTGAAGTGTTATTTTGATAAAAATATTGGGCAATACTTAAGTTTTAACCCTATATATACTAATTTACTCTTTAACAAAAACGTTAGTCTAATATACAAGTGAAATAGTTACATATTAACTAAAAACAAATTATTTTTAAAATATTTGTAGAAATCATTTGATGATATTATATTATAATATAAGCCACGATATTAGCTTTTAGTTATAATATTTATGAAAATAATGGACATCCCTTACTTTTTTATTTAAATATTGGTAAAAAAAACCACTTACGGGATAAAAAATATTTTGGTACGATTTTTTAAAGAATAATAAATTTGACATCTTAAATAATTTTATATTGTATATTAACTGTCTTAATAATAACAAAATATCAAGTCTTTTTCTTTAAAGGAGTAGAAATATTTTGTTAATTGAAGTTAATGGTAGATTTTTTTTATAACCTGGTGAAGTTATTTTTGTGATTTTGTTAGGTAGATATAATTACAAAACTGATGACAACTATTAATTAAAGAATATTTAAATACAATAATTAAATATAACTTTTTTTTCAATGCAACTATTAAGTAAAAATTATTGTAATAAATATTTAATAGGAAATTACATTTTTTATTGTTCAGCTCTTTTCATGAAAATTAAAGACACTCTGTTTGTAGCTAAATTTATTCAAAATATGAAGGAATTATTCATTTTATATTAAAATTTCCGAAATTGCAAGTTGCAACAACATTCACCCTTCCCTTCTAAACATGAGCCCCCACTAGGGTGGCCAATTTGTTTACAAAATTGGTCACACCGTTCTGGCCCTGTTGGACAAAAATTTGATGCAAAGCACAATTTTTGATCGGATTCGATTTCTCCTGAAACAATAATTAAACTTTCATTAGGAACAATATATGAAACTGTGAAATTATAACTTTTCAAGAATCGTGTATTCTATTTCATAAAACTAAATTTCCTTTTGCAAAAACACATGCCTTTTAATATAGATGACATTATCCTACCATCCTAGTTATTTTACTTAAAAACAAAGCAAATGAAGTAATGAAAATTGAGTTATAGGTATAATTTATTACCGGCAACGATGTCTGAAGCAATGAAAATGATCAAAAATGTTAAAAGAAGAGTCTTGTAGAATGCCATTTTGTTTTTAAATTTTGAAATAAGCATTTTGCAGTGGCCTATTTATTGACTTGGAGAGTTAAATTAGAACATTATGTTCATTTAAGCCAAAGGAAAAAATTGAATTACAAAATCAGAGAATATAAAAATTGTATCTTTTAGTTTAATGCTTTGCACTTAATTTTATGTTTTTTTAATCGATCACGTAGTTAATATACAAATTTTGCAATTATTGTTAATTTAATTATTTATTTTGTCAAATATTAACTTCTTGTAGGGACAATTTTAAATGATTATACTACAATTTTAAAAGTGGGACAATTAAAAAAAAACATTTAACATCATATTAAATATACAAGTTTTATACAACATATCCTATAATGTTTTTTTACTTTTATACGTGCAAATAACATCACTTTTATTAGTAAATCATTAGTAATATTAAACATTTGTGCAACTCATGATTAAAAATTAGTTTTTTTTTTACAAATTTATTACCCTAGATCCCATAATAATCTACAAACACAGAGAATATAATTTGGGTAAAATTTTTATTACATATTTTGCTTACAATATATTTCACAACCAAATTATACAAAATAAAATAAAAAAGTTTATAAATTGTTTTAAAACATCATTTATATTTTTCTACATATTGTGGTTATAATGTCTTCCATATCCAACACTAAAAAGTATAATAAATTTTTTCGGTTGTCCAAATTTCTATTACAACATTATTGGTAGTTTTAAATATTAAAAATATTTATATATGTTTACATTCTAATTTTTAAATATTTATTATCTAACATTAATGATTTTATCTATAAATGAGTTGAATTTCCTAAATAATTTTTTAATATACGCATATGAAAATTTTTAAATAGATGGAAACATATTTAAAAATAAAAATAGTTACTCTTTTTTTAACAGTAACGTTTTAGATATTATGAGGAGGAAAAAAATTATTTAATTAACATATGAAATTAATAAATATTAATTTAGAATAAATTATTTTTACTTAATGTTACTAATATATCTGTTAAGATTTTCTTGTAACTTAAACCACAATATTAGCTTTTAAATTTGTATTTTGATTAAAAAAAATTGGGCAACACTTGAGTTTCTATCTATTTAATAAACATCGGTAAAAACAAAAAAAAATTATACTAAAAGGCTTACAAAAATCACTCTGTACGTTTATAAGGTTTATTAGGGAATACTAAATGCAATTTATTAAAAAAAAATATTTTCAAGAATATATTTTCCTAACATAAACTCTTAATTTAAAATCAAATCAGTTCACAATCTCTGAGATAATAGAACCAGAGCGCGAAAGAAAGAAAAATCAAATTATTTGTGTTTTTAAAAAACCACTTTTCTTAATCCCATAAAGATCACGATTTGTAGAGTAGAGTATTTTCAAATAGTAAATATTAATTTGTTTATTTAAGATTCAATTTTGAATTACTCCCCTAAAATAATTATTTCATATATCAATGAATTGTTTTGCTTAAATTAAGTTTTGTTGTGCCATTGTGGAAATTTTATTTACTTGGCAACATTTTTCAAATGTATAATCCTCTTTTTATATCACAACAAGATCAATGCATTTAATTTTTTAAATAATATTCAGTACAACGAGGAATCAATAATCATTAACTACGTCGAGCCCAAGAATTGATTGCACTCGCAATAGAGTGAACAACCATATTTGCTTGACACTTGACAAAATTCACCACAAAGCTTGGAAAATTAACAACTAAACTAGAAATAGACTCACTAATAATACTAAATTCAGAGTCGCCATTACGATTAAAATGCATTGCTTGAATAACTCATTGGGAATCTCTTTCAAATGTAACAAGCTCCAAGTGCGAAGACATAGCTCTGAGAATTGCATCTTTCAGTGCTAAGGCTTCGGCTTCAATGACGGAAAGAATTCTTGGATCCCACGCAAAACCTGCAGAAATAAAGTTCCCAGAACGATTACACACTCACCACTCACTATTCGTAGTGCCATTGTTATTATTAAAATGCGCATCAACATTACACTTCAGCCAGCCCATTAGTGGTTTATTTCAATGTTAGCATGTTTAATATTAAGAAGAAGCGAACATAAGACTATTTTATAGATGAAATAAAAAAATATTAATTTGAAATAAATTATTTTTATTATTATTGATTTAATCATTTTTTGATCAAATGAATTATTTTAATATAAATATACAAATGTTATACGACTTATCCAATTAAATGTCAAGTTTTATATGTTCAATTAACACCTCTTTTTGTTACAAATATAATATTAAACATTTTCCCAACTCTTGATTAAAAAATATCATAATTTTTTTTTGTTTGTTTTTATAAACTAAATTTATTTTCAAAATTTCTTCCGATAGATCCCATAATTAATCTACAAATACAAATATTTTAGGAATTTTCCTAAAATATTAATTATATTTTAATGGTTATAATAATGTCTTCCATATTCTACGTAAAACATTTTAAATAAATTTTTTTTGAGTTGTCCTAATGTGTAATACCACATTCTTGGTGATTTACTATATTTTTATTTTTTTTTCAATTTATTTATAACTAATTTTTAAAAACTTTAATGATTTCATAAAAAATGTATTATATTTTCTAAATAAGTTTTTTTGCACCACTATGTAAAATCTTAAATATATGGAAACATATTTATAATCCAAGAGTGTCTCTATTATTTTAATATTAATGTGTTTGATACTATGAGGATTAAAACAACCGTACAATTAACATATGAAATAAATATATATTAATTTGGAATATATTTTATTTTTATTTTTTAATTAACTTATAAATGAAGCCACAACATTAGAATTGAAGTGTTATTTTGATAAAAATATTGGGCAATACTTAAGTTTTAACCCTATATATACTAATTTACTCTTTAACAAAAACGTTAGTCTAATATACAAGTGAAATAGTTACATATTAACTAAAAACAAATTATTTTTAAAATATTTGTAGAAATCATTTGATGATATTATATTATAATATAAGCCACGATATTAGCTTTTAGTTATAATATTTATGAAAATAATGGACATCCCTTACTTTTTTATTTAAATATTGGTAAAAAAAACCACTTACGGGATAAAAAATATTTTGGTACGATTTTTTAAAGAATAATAAATTTGACATCTTAAATAATTTTATATTGTATATTAACTGTCTTAATAATAACAAAATATCAAGTCTTTTTCTTTAAAGGAGTAGAAATATTTTGTTAATTGAAGTTAATGGTAGATTTTTTTTATAACCTGGTGAAGTTATTTTTGTGATTTTGTTAGGTAGATATAATTACAAAACTGATGACAACTATTAATTAAAGAATATTTAAATACAATAATTAAATATAACTTTTTTTTCAATGCAACTATTAAGTAAAAATTATTGTAATAAATATTTAATAGGAAATTACATTTTTTATTGTTCAGCTCTTTTCATGAAAATTAAAGACACTCTGTTTGTAGCTAAATTTATTCAAAATATGAAGGAATTATTCATTTTATATTAAAATTTCCGAAATTGCAAGTTGCAACAACATTCACCCTTCCCTTCTAAACATGAGCCCCCACTAGGGTGGCCAATTTGTTTACAAAATTGGTCACACCGTTCTGGCCCTGTTGGACAAAAATTTGATGCAAAGCACAATTTTTGATCGGATTCGATTTCTCCTGAAACAATAATTAAACTTTCATTAGGAACAATATATGAAACTGTGAAATTATAACTTTTCAAGAATCGTGTATTCTATTTCATAAAACTAAATTTCCTTTTGCAAAAACACATGCCTTTTAATATAGATGACATTATCCTACCATCCTAGTTATTTTACTAAAAACAAAGCAAATGAAGTAATGAAAATTGAGTTATAGGTATAATTTATTACCGGCAACGATGTCTGAAGCAATGAAAATGATCAAAAATGTTAAAAGAAGAGTCTTGTAGAATGCCATTTTGTTTTTAAATTTTGAAATAAGCATTTTGCAGTGGCCTATTTATTGACTTGGAGAGTTAAATTAGAACATTATGTTCATTTAAGCCAAAGGAAAAAATTGAATTACAAAATCAGAGAATATAAAAATTGTATCTTTTAGTTTAATGCTTTGCACTTAATTTTATGTTTTTTTAATCGATCACGTAGTTAATATACAAATTTTGCAATTATTGTTAATTTAATTATTTATTTTGTCAAATATTAACTTCTTGTAGGGACAATTTTAAATGATTATACTACAATTTTAAAAGTGGGACAATTAAAAAAAAACATTTAACATCATATTAAATATACAAGTTTTATACAACATATCCTATAATGTTTTTTTACTTTTATACGTGCAAATAACATCACTTTTATTAGTAAATCATTAGTAATATTAAACATTTGTGCAACTCATGATTAAAAATTAGTTTTTTTTTTACAAATTTATTACCCTAGATCCCATAATAATCTACAAACACAGAGAATATAATTTGGGTAAAATTTTTATTACATATTTTGCTTACAATATATTTCACAACCAAATTATACAAAATAAAATAAAAAAGTTTATAAATTGTTTTAAAACATCATTTATATTTTTCTACATATTGTGGTTATAATGTCTTCCATATCCAACACTAAAAAGTATAATAAATTTTTTCGGTTGTCCAAATTTCTATTACAACATTATTGGTAGTTTTAAATATTAAAAATATTTATATATGTTTACATTCTAATTTTTAAATATTTATTATCTAACATTAATGATTTTATCTATAAATGAGTTGAATTTCCTAAATAATTTTTTAATATACGCATATGAAAATTTTTAAATAGATGGAAACATATTTAAAAATAAAAATAGTTACTCTTTTTTTAACAGTAACGTTTTAGATATTATGAGGAGGAAAAAAATTATTTAATTAACATATGAAATTAATAAATATTAATTTAGAATAAATTATTTTTACTTAATGTTACTAATATATCTGTTAAGATTTTCTTGTAACTTAAACCACAATATTAGCTTTTAAATTTGTATTTTGATTAAAAAAAATTGGGCAACACTTGAGTTTCTATCTATTTAATAAACATCGGTAAAAACAAAAAAAAATTATACTAAAAGGCTTACAAAAATCACTCTGTACGTTTATAAGGTTTATTAGGGAATACTAAATGCAATTTATTAAAAAAAAATATTTTCAAGAATATATTTTCCTAACATAAACTCTTAATTTAAAATCAAATCAGTTCACAATCTCTGAGATAATAGAACCAGAGCGCGAAAGAAAGAAAAATCAAATTATTTGTGTTTTTAAAAAACCACTTTTCTTAATCCCATAAAGATCACGATTTGTAGAGTAGAGTATTTTCAAATAGTAAATATTAATTTGTTTATTTAAGATTCAATTTTGAATTACTCCCCTAAAATAATTATTTCATATATCAATGAATTGTTTTGCTTAAATTAAGTTTTGTTGTGCCATTGTGGAAATTTTATTTACTTGGCAACATTTTTCAAATGTATAATCCTCTTTTTATATCACAACAAGATCAATGCATTTAATTTTTTAAATAATATTCAGTACAACGAGGAATCAATAATCATTAACTACGTCGAGCCCAAGAATTGATTGCACTCGCAATAGAGTGAACAACCATATTTGCTTGACACTTGACAAAATTCACCACAAAGCTTGGAAAATTAACAACTAAACTAGAAATAGACTCACTAATAATACTAAATTCAGAGTCGCCATTACGATTAAAATGCATTGCTTGAATAACTCATTGGGAATCTCTTTCAAATGTAACAAGCTCCAAGTGCGAAGACATAGCTCTGAGAATTGCATCTTTCAGTGCTAAGGCTTCGGCTTCAATGACGGAAAGAATTCTTGGATCCCACGCAAAACCTGCAGAAATAAAGTTCCCAGAACGATTACACACTCACCACTCACTATTCGTAGTGCCATTGTTATTATTAAAATGCGCATCAACATTACACTTCAGCCAGCCCATTAGTGGTTTATTTCAATGTTAGCATGTTTAATATTAAGAAGAAGCGAACATAAGACTATTTTATAGATGAAATAAAAAAATATTTATTTGAAATAAATTATTTTTATTATTATTGATTTAATCATTTTTTGATCAAATGAATTATTTTAATATAAATATACAAATGTTATACGACTTATCCAATTAAATGTCAAGTTTTATATGTTCAATTAACACCTCTTTTTGTTACAAATATAATATTAAACATTTTCCCAACTCTTGATTAAAAAATATCATAATTTTTTTTTGTTTGTTTTTATAAACTAAATTTATTTTCAAAATTTCTTCCGATAGATCCCATAATTAATCTACAAATACAAATATTTTAGGAATTTTCCTAAAATATTAATTATATTTTAATGGTTATAATAATGTCTTCCATATTCTACGTAAAACATTTTAAATAAATTTTTTTTGAGTTGTCCTAATGTGTAATACCACATTCTTGGTGATTTACTATATTTTTATTTTTTTTTCAATTTATTTATAACTAATTTTTAAAAACTTTAATGATTTCATAAAAAATGTATTATATTTTCTAAATAAGTTTTTTTGCACCACTATGTAAAATCTTAAATATATGGAAACATATTTATAATCCAAGAGTGTCTCTATTATTTTAATATTAATGTGTTTGATACTATGAGGATTAAAACAACCGTACAATTAACATATGAAATAAATATATATTAATTTGGAATATATTTTATTTTTATTTTTTAATTAACTTATAAATGAAGCCACAACATTAGAATTGAAGTGTTATTTTGATAAAAATATTGGGCAATACTTAAGTTTTAACCCTATATATACTAATTTACTCTTTAACAAAAACGTTAGTCTAATATACAAGTGAAATAGTTACATATTAACTAAAAACAAATTATTTTTAAAATATTTGTAGAAATCATTTGATGATATTATATTATAATATAAGCCACGATATTAGCTTTTAGTTATAATATTTATGAAAATAATGGACATCCCTTACTTTTTTATTTAAATATTGGTAAAAAAAACCACTTACGGGATAAAAAATATTTTGGTACGATTTTTTAAAGAATAATAAATTTGACATCTTAAATAATTTTATATTGTATATTAACTGTCTTAATAATAACAAAATATCAAGTCTTTTTCTTTAAAGGAGTAGAAATATTTTGTTAATTGAAGTTAATGGTAGATTTTTTTTATAACCTGGTGAAGTTATTTTTGTGATTTTGTTAGGTAGATATAATTACAAAACTGATGACAACTATTAATTAAAGAATATTGAAATACAATAATTAAATATAACTTTTTTTTCAATGCAACTATTAAGTAAAAATTATTGTAATAAATATTTAATAGGAAATTACATTTTTTATTGTTCAGCTCTTTTCATGAAAATTAAAGACACTCTGTTTGTAGCTAAATTTATTCAAAATATGAAGGAATTATTCATTTTATATTAAAATTTCCGAAATTGCAAGTTGCAACAACATTCACCCTTCCCTTCTAAACATGAGCCCCCACTAGGGTGGCCAATTTGTTTACAAAATTGGTCACACCGTTCTGGCCCTGTTGGACAAAAATTTGATGCAAAGCACAATTTTTGATCGGATTCGATTTCTCCTGAAACAATAATTAAACTTTCATTAGGAACAATATATGAAACTGTGAAATTATAACTTTTCAAGAATCGTGTATTCTATTTCATAAAACTAAATTTCCTTTTGCAAAAACACATGCCTTTTAATATAGATGACATTATCCTACCATCCTAGTTATTTTACTAAAAACAAAGCAAATGAAGTAATGAAAATTGAGTTATAGGTATAATTTATTACCGGCAACGATGTCTGAAGCAATGAAAATGATCAAAAATGTTAAAAGAAGAGTCTTGTAGAATGCCATTTTGTTTTTAAATTTTGAAATAAGCATTTTGCAGTGGCCTATTTATTGACTTGGAGAGTTAAATTAGAACATTATGTTCATTTAAGCCAAAGGAAAAAATTGAATTACAAAATCAGAGAATATAAAAATTGTATCTTTTAGTTTAATGCTTTGCACTTAATTTTATGTTTTTTTAATCGATCACGTAGTTAATATACAAATTTTGCAATTATTGTTAATTTAATTATTTATTTTGTCAAATATTAACTTCTTGTAGGGACAATTTTAAATGATTATACTACAATTTTAAAAGTGGGACAATTAAAAAAAAACATTTAACATCATATTAAATATACAAGTTTTATACAACATATCCTATAATGTTTTTTTACTTTTATACGTGCAAATAACATCACTTTTATTAGTAAATCATTAGTAATATTAAACATTTGTGCAACTCATGATTAAAAATTAGTTTTTTTTTTACAAATTTATTACCCTAGATCCCATAATAATCTACAAACACAGAGAATATAATTTGGGTAAAATTTTTATTACATATTTTGCTTACAATATATTTCACAACCAAATTATACAAAATAAAATAAAAAAGTTTATAAATTGTTTTAAAACATCATTTATATTTTTCTACATATTGTGGTTATAATGTCTTCCATATCCAACACTAAAAAGTATAATAAATTTTTTCGGTTGTCCAAATTTCTATTACAACATTATTGGTAGTTTTAAATATTAAAAATATTTATATATGTTTACATTCTAATTTTTAAATATTTATTATCTAACATTAATGATTTTATCTATAAATGAGTTGAATTTCCTAAATAATTTTTTAATATACGCATATGAAAATTTTTAAATAGATGGAAACATATTTAAAAATAAAAATAGTTACTCTTTTTTTAACAGTAACGTTTTAGATATTATGAGGAGGAAAAAAATTATTTAATTAACATATGAAATTAATAAATATTAATTTAGAATAAATTATTTTTACTTAATGTTACTAATATATCTGTTAAGATTTTCTTGTAACTTAAACCACAATATTAGCTTTTAAATTTGTATTTTGATTAAAAAAAATTGGGCAACACTTGAGTTTCTATCTATTTAATAAACATCGGTAAAAACAAAAAAAAATTATACTAAAAGGCTTACAAAAATCACTCTGTACGTTTATAAGGTTTATTAGGGAATACTAAATGCAATTTATTAAAAAAAAATATTTTCAAGAATATATTTTCCTAACATAAACTCTTAATTTAAAATCAAATCAGTTCACAATCTCTGAGATAATAGAACCAGAGCGCGAAAGAAAGAAAAATCAAATTATTTGTGTTTTTAAAAAACCACTTTTCTTAATCCCATAAAGATCACGATTTGTAGAGTAGAGTATTTTCAAATAGTAAATATTAATTTGTTTATTTAAGATTCAATTTTGAATTACTCCCCTAAAATAATTATTTCATATATCAATGAATTGTTTTGCTTAAATTAAGTTTTGTTGTGCCATTGTGGAAATTTTATTTACTTGGCAACATTTTTCAAATGTATAATCCTCTTTTTATATCACAACAAGATCAATGCATTTAATTTTTTAAATAATATTCAGTACAACGAGGAATCAATAATCATTAACTACGTCGAGCCCAAGAATTGATTGCACTCGCAATAGAGTGAACAACCATATTTGCTTGACACTTGACAAAATTCACCACAAAGCTTGGAAAATTAACAACTAAACTAGAAATAGACTCACTAATAATACTAAATTCAGAGTCGCCATTACGATTAAAATGCATTGCTTGAATAACTCATTGGGAATCTCTTTCAAATGTAACAAGCTCCAAGTGCGAAGACATAGCTCTGAGAATTGCATCTTTCAGTGCTAAGGCTTCGGCTTCAATGACGGAAAGAATTCTTGGATCCCACGCAAAACCTGCAGAAATAAAGTTCCCAGAACGATTACACACTCACCACTCACTATTCGTAGTGCCATTGTTATTATTAAAATGCGCATCAACATTACACTTCAGCCAGCCCATTAGTGGTTTATTTCAATGTTAGCATGTTTAATATTAAGAAGAAGCGAACATAAGACTATTTTATAGATGAAATAAAAAAATATTAATTTGAAATAAATTATTTTTATTATTATTGATTTAATCATTTTTTGATCAAATGAATTATTTTAATATAAATATACAAATGTTATACGACTTATCCAATTAAATGTCAAGTTTTATATGTTCAATTAACACCTCTTTTTGTTACAAATATAATATTAAACATTTTCCCAACTCTTGATTAAAAAATATCATAATTTTTTTTTGTTTGTTTTTATAAACTAAATTTATTTTCAAAATTTCTTCCGATAGATCCCATAATTAATCTACAAATACAAATATTTTAGGAATTTTCCTAAAATATTAATTATATTTTAATGGTTATAATAATGTCTTCCATATTCTACGTAAAACATTTTAAATAAATTTTTTTTGAGTTGTCCTAATGTGTAATACCACATTCTTGGTGATTTACTATATTTTTATTTTTTTTTCAATTTATTTATAACTAATTTTTAAAAACTTTAATGATTTCATAAAAAATGTATTATATTTTCTAAATAAGTTTTTTTGCACCACTATGTAAAATCTTAAATATATGGAAACATATTTATAATCCAAGAGTGTCTCTATTATTTTAATATTAATGTGTTTGATACTATGAGGATTAAAACAACCGTACAATTAACATATGAAATAAATATATATTAATTTGGAATATATTTTATTTTTATTTTTTAATTAACTTATAAATGAAGCCACAACATTAGAATTGAAGTGTTATTTTGATAAAAATATTGGGCAATACTTAAGTTTTAACCCTATATATACTAATTTACTCTTTAACAAAAACGTTAGTCTAATATACAAGTGAAATAGTTACATATTAACTAAAAACAAATTATTTTTAAAATATTTGTAGAAATCATTTGATGATATTATATTATAATATAAGCCACGATATTAGCTTTTAGTTATAATATTTATGAAAATAATGGACATCCCTTACTTTTTTATTTAAATATTGGTAAAAAAAACCACTTACGGGATAAAAAATATTTTGGTACGATTTTTTAAAGAATAATAAATTTGACATCTTAAATAATTTTATATTGTATATTAACTGTCTTAATAATAACAAAATATCAAGTCTTTTTCTTTAAAGGAGTAGAAATATTTTGTTAATTGAAGTTAATGGTAGATTTTTTTTATAACCTGGTGAAGTTATTTTTGTGATTTTGTTAGGTAGATATAATTACAAAACTGATGACAACTATTAATTAAAGAATATTTAAATACAATAATTAAATATAACTTTTTTTTCAATGCAACTATTAAGTAAAAATTATTGTAATAAATATTTAATAGGAAATTACATTTTTTATTGTTCAGCTCTTTTCATGAAAATTAAAGACACTCTGTTTGTAGCTAAATTTATTCAAAATATGAAGGAATTATTCATTTTATATTAAAATTTCCGAAATTGCAAGTTGCAACAACATTCACCCTTCCCTTCTAAACATGAGCCCCCACTAGGGTGGCCAATTTGTTTACAAAATTGGTCACACCGTTCTGGCCCTGTTGGACAAAAATTTGATGCAAAGCACAATTTTTGATCGGATTCGATTTCTCCTGAAACAATAATTAAACTTTCATTAGGAACAATATATGAAACTGTGAAATTATAACTTTTCAAGAATCGTGTATTCTATTTCATAAAACTAAATTTCCTTTTGCAAAAACACATGCCTTTTAATATAGATGACATTATCCTACCATCCTAGTTATTTTACTAAAAACAAAGCAAATGAAGTAATGAAAATTGAGTTATAGGTATAATTTATTACCGGCAACGATGTCTGAAGCAATGAAAATGATCAAAAATGTTAAAAGAAGAGTCTTGTAGAATGCCATTTTGTTTTTAAATTTTGAAATAAGCATTTTGCAGTGGCCTATTTATTGACTTGGAGAGTTAAATTAGAACATTATGTTCATTTAAGCCAAAGGAAAAAATTGAATTACAAAATCAGAGAATATAAAAATTGTATCTTTTAGTTTAATGCTTTGCACTTAATTTTATGTTTTTTTAATCGATCACGTAGTTAATATACAAATTTTGCAATTATTGTTAATTTAATTATTTATTTTGTCAAATATTAACTTCTTGTAGGGACAATTTTAAATGATTATACTACAATTTTAAAAGTGGGACAATTAAAAAAAAACATTTAACATCATATTAAATATACAAGTTTTATACAACATATCCTATAATGTTTTTTTACTTTTATACGTGCAAATAACATCACTTTTATTAGTAAATCATTAGTAATATTAAACATTTGTGCAACTCATGATTAAAAATTAGTTTTTTTTTTACAAATTTATTACCCTAGATCCCATAATAATCTACAAACACAGAGAATATAATTTGGGTAAAATTTTTATTACATATTTTGCTTACAATATATTTCACAACCAAATTATACAAAATAAAATAAAAAAGTTTATAAATTGTTTTAAAACATCATTTATATTTTTCTACATATTGTGGTTATAATGTCTTCCATATCCAACACTAAAAAGTATAATAAATTTTTTCGGTTGTCCAAATTTCTATTACAACATTATTGGTAGTTTTAAATATTAAAAATATTTATATATGTTTACATTCTAATTTTTAAATATTTATTATCTAACATTAATGATTTTATCTATAAATGAGTTGAATTTCCTAAATAATTTTTTAATATACGCATATGAAAATTTTTAAATAGATGGAAACATATTTAAAAATAAAAATAGTTACTCTTTTTTTAACAGTAACGTTTTAGATATTATGAGGAGGAAAAAAATTATTTAATTAACATATGAAATTAATAAATATTAATTTAGAATAAATTATTTTTACTTAATGTTACTAATATATCTGTTAAGATTTTCTTGTAACTTAAACCACAATATTAGCTTTTAAATTTGTATTTTGATTAAAAAAAATTGGGCAACACTTGAGTTTCTATCTATTTAATAAACATCGGTAAAAACAAAAAAAAATTATACTAAAAGGCTTACAAAAATCACTCTGTACGTTTATAAGGTTTATTAGGGAATACTAAATGCAATTTATTAAAAAAAAATATTTTCAAGAATATATTTTCCTAACATAAACTCTTAATTTAAAATCAAATCAGTTCACAATCTCTGAGATAATAGAACCAGAGCGCGAAAGAAAGAAAAATCAAATTATTTGTGTTTTTAAAAAACCACTTTTCTTAATCCCATAAAGATCACGATTTGTAGAGTAGAGTATTTTCAAATAGTAAATATTAATTTGTTTATTTAAGATTCAATTTTGAATTACTCCCCTAAAATAATTATTTCATATATCAATGAATTGTTTTGCTTAAATTAAGTTTTGTTGTGCCATTGTGGAAATTTTATTTACTTGGCAACATTTTTCAAATGTATAATCCTCTTTTTATATCACAACAAGATCAATGCATTTAATTTTTTAAATAATATTCAGTACAACGAGGAATCAATAATCATTAACTACGTCGAGCCCAAGAATTGATTGCACTCGCAATAGAGTGAACAACCATATTTGCTTGACACTTGACAAAATTCACCACAAAGCTTGGAAAATTAACAACTAAACTAGAAATAGACTCACTAATAATACTAAATTCAGAGTCGCCATTACGATTAAAATGCATTGCTTGAATAACTCATTGGGAATCTCTTTCAAATGTAACAAGCTCCAAGTGCGAAGACATAGCTCTGAGAATTGCATCTTTCAGTGCTAAGGCTTCGGCTTCAATGACGGAAAGAATTCTTGGATCCCACGCAAAACCTGCAGAAATAAAGTTCCCAGAACGATTACACACTCACCACTCACTATTCGTAGTGCCATTGTTATTATTAAAATGCGCATCAACATTACACTTCAGCCAGCCCATTAGTGGTTTATTTCAATGTTAGCATGTTTAATATTAAGAAGAAGCGAACATAAGACTATTTTATAGATGAAATAAAAAAATATTAATTTGAAATAAATTATTTTTATTATTATTGATTTAATCATTTTTTGATCAAATGAATTATTTTAATATAAATATACAAATGTTATACGACTTATCCAATTAAATGTCAAGTTTTATATGTTCAATTAACACCTCTTTTTGTTACAAATATAATATTAAACATTTTCCCAACTCTTGATTAAAAAATATCATAATTTTTTTTTGTTTGTTTTTATAAACTAAATTTATTTTCAAAATTTCTTCCGATAGATCCCATAATTAATCTACAAATACAAATATTTTAGGAATTTTCCTAAAATATTAATTATATTTTAATGGTTATAATAATGTCTTCCATATTCTACGTAAAACATTTTAAATAAATTTTTTTTGAGTTGTCCTAATGTGTAATACCACATTCTTGGTGATTTACTATATTTTTATTTTTTTTTCAATTTATTTATAACTAATTTTTAAAAACTTTAATGATTTCATAAAAAATGTATTATATTTTCTAAATAAGTTTTTTTGCACCACTATGTAAAATCTTAAATATATGGAAACATATTTATAATCCAAGAGTGTCTCTATTATTTTAATATTAATGTGTTTGATACTATGAGGATTAAAACAACCGTACAATTAACATATGAAATAAATATATATTAATTTGGAATATATTTTATTTTTATTTTTTAATTAACTTATAAATGAAGCCACAACATTAGAATTGAAGTGTTATTTTGATAAAAATATTGGGCAATACTTAAGTTTTAACCCTATATATACTAATTTACTCTTTAACAAAAACGTTAGTCTAATATACAAGTGAAATAGTTACATATTAACTAAAAACAAATTATTTTTAAAATATTTGTAGAAATCATTTGATGATATTATATTATAATATAAGCCACGATATTAGCTTTTAGTTATAATATTTATGAAAATAATGGACATCCCTTACTTTTTTATTTAAATATTGGTAAAAAAAACCACTTACGGGATAAAAAATATTTTGGTACGATTTTTTAAAGAATAATAAATTTGACATCTTAAATAATTTTATATTGTATATTAACTGTCTTAATAATAACAAAATATCAAGTCTTTTTCTTTAAAGGAGTAGAAATATTTTGTTAATTGAAGTTAATGGTAGATTTTTTTTATAACCTGGTGAAGTTATTTTTGTGATTTTGTTAGGTAGATATAATTACAAAACTGATGACAACTATTAATTAAAGAATATTTAAATACAATAATTAAATATAACTTTTTTTTCAATGCAACTATTAAGTAAAAATTATTGTAATAAATATTTAATAGGAAATTACATTTTTTATTGTTCAGCTCTTTTCATGAAAATTAAAGACACTCTGTTTGTAGCTAAATTTATTCAAAATATGAAGGAATTATTCATTTTATATTAAAATTTCCGAAATTGCAAGTTGCAACAACATTCACCCTTCCCTTCTAAACATGAGCCCCCACTAGGGTGGCCAATTTGTTTACAAAATTGGTCACACCGTTCTGGCCCTGTTGGACAAAAATTTGATGCAAAGCACAATTTTTGATCGGATTCGATTTCTCCTGAAACAATAATTAAACTTTCATTAGGAACAATATATGAAACTGTGAAATTATAACTTTTCAAGAATCGTGTATTCTATTTCATAAAACTAAATTTCCTTTTGCAAAAACACATGCCTTTTAATATAGATGACATTATCCTACCATCCTAGTTATTTTACTAAAAACAAAGCAAATGAAGTAATGAAAATTGAGTTATAGGTATAATTTATTACCGGCAACGATGTCTGAAGCAATGAAAATGATCAAAAATGTTAAAAGAAGAGTCTTGTAGAATGCCATTTTGTTTTTAAATTTTGAAATAAGCATTTTGCAGTGGCCTATTTATTGACTTGGAGAGTTAAATTAGAACATTATGTTCATTTAAGCCAAAGGAAAAAATTGAATTACAAAATCAGAGAATATAAAAATTGTATCTTTTAGTTTAATGCTTTGCACTTAATTTTATGTTTTTTTAATCGATCACGTAGTTAATATACAAATTTTGCAATTATTGTTAATTTAATTATTTATTTTGTCAAATATTAACTTCTTGTAGGGACAATTTTAAATGATTATACTACAATTTTAAAAGTGGGACAATTAAAAAAAAACATTTAACATCATATTAAATATACAAGTTTTATACAACATATCCTATAATGTTTTTTTACTTTTATACGTGCAAATAACATCACTTTTATTAGTAAATCATTAGTAATATTAAACATTTGTGCAACTCATGATTAAAAATTAGTTTTTTTTTTACAAATTTATTACCCTAGATCCCATAATAATCTACAAACACAGAGAATATAATTTGGGTAAAATTTTTATTACATATTTTGCTTACAATATATTTCACAACCAAATTATACAAAATAAAATAAAAAAGTTTATAAATTGTTTTAAAACATCATTTATATTTTTCTACATATTGTGGTTATAATGTCTTCCATATCCAACACTAAAAAGTATAATAAATTTTTTCGGTTGTCCAAATTTCTATTACAACATTATTGGTAGTTTTAAATATTAAAAATATTTATATATGTTTACATTCTAATTTTTAAATATTTATTATCTAACATTAATGATTTTATCTATAAATGAGTTGAATTTCCTAAATAATTTTTTAATATACGCATATGAAAATTTTTAAATAGATGGAAACATATTTAAAAATAAAAATAGTTACTCTTTTTTTAACAGTAACGTTTTAGATATTATGAGGAGGAAAAAAATTATTTAATTAACATATGAAATTAATAAATATTAATTTAGAATAAATTATTTTTACTTAATGTTACTAATATATCTGTTAAGATTTTCTTGTAACTTAAACCACAATATTAGCTTTTAAATTTGTATTTTGATTAAAAAAAATTGGGCAACACTTGAGTTTCTATCTATTTAATAAACATCGGTAAAAACAAAAAAAAATTATACTAAAAGGCTTACAAAAATCACTCTGTACGTTTATAAGGTTTATTAGGGAATACTAAATGCAATTTATTAAAAAAAAATATTTTCAAGAATATATTTTCCTAACATAAACTCTTAATTTAAAATCAAATCAGTTCACAATCTCTGAGATAATAGAACCAGAGCGCGAAAGAAAGAAAAATCAAATTATTTGTGTTTTTAAAAAACCACTTTTCTTAATCCCATAAAGATCACGATTTGTAGAGTAGAGTATTTTCAAATAGTAAATATTAATTTGTTTATTTAAGATTCAATTTTGAATTACTCCCCTAAAATAATTATTTCATATATCAATGAATTGTTTTGCTTAAATTAAGTTTTGTTGTGCCATTGTGGAAATTTTATTTACTTGGCAACATTTTTCAAATGTATAATCCTCTTTTTATATCACAACAAGATCAATGCATTTAATTTTTTAAATAATATTCAGTACAACGAGGAATCAATAATCATTAACTACGTCGAGCCCAAGAATTGATTGCACTCGCAATAGAGTGAACAACCATATTTGCTTGACACTTGACAAAATTCACCACAAAGCTTGGAAAATTAACAACTAAACTAGAAATAGACTCACTAATAATACTAAATTCAGAGTCGCCATTACGATTAAAATGCATTGCTTGAATAACTCATTGGGAATCTCTTTCAAATGTAACAAGCTCCAAGTGCGAAGACATAGCTCTGAGAATTGCATCTTTCAGTGCTAAGGCTTCGGCTTCAATGACGGAAAGAATTCTTGGATCCCACGCAAAACCTGCAGAAATAAAGTTCCCAGAACGATTACACACTCACCACTCACTATTCGTAGTGCCATTGTTATTATTAAAATGCGCATCAACATTACACTTCAGCCAGCCCATTAGTGGTTTATTTCAATGTTAGCATGTTTAATATTAAGAAGAAGCGAACATAAGACTATTTTATAGATGAAATAAAAAAATATTAATTTGAAATAAATTATTTTTATTATTATTGATTTAATCATTTTTTGATCAAATGAATTATTTTAATATAAATATACAAATGTTATACGACTTATCCAATTAAATGTCAAGTTTTATATGTTCAATTAACACCTCTTTTTGTTACAAATATAATATTAAACATTTTCCCAACTCTTGATTAAAAAATATCATAATTTTTTTTTGTTTGTTTTTATAAACTAAATTTATTTTCAAAATTTCTTCCGATAGATCCCATAATTAATCTACAAATACAAATATTTTAGGAATTTTCCTAAAATATTAATTATATTTTAATGGTTATAATAATGTCTTCCATATTCTACGTAAAACATTTTAAATAAATTTTTTTTGAGTTGTCCTAATGTGTAATACCACATTCTTGGTGATTTACTATATTTTTATTTTTTTTTCAATTTATTTATAACTAATTTTTAAAAACTTTAATGATTTCATAAAAAATGTATTATATTTTCTAAATAAGTTTTTTTGCACCACTATGTAAAATCTTAAATATATGGAAACATATTTATAATCCAAGAGTGTCTCTATTATTTTAATATTAATGTGTTTGATACTATGAGGATTAAAACAACCGTACAATTAACATATGAAATAAATATATATTAATTTGGAATATATTTTATTTTTATTTTTTAATTAACTTATAAATGAAGCCACAACATTAGAATTGAAGTGTTATTTTGATAAAAATATTGGGCAATACTTAAGTTTTAACCCTATATATACTAATTTACTCTTTAACAAAAACGTTAGTCTAATATACAAGTGAAATAGTTACATATTAACTAAAAACAAATTATTTTTAAAATATTTGTAGAAATCATTTGATGATATTATATTATAATATAAGCCACGATATTAGCTTTTAGTTATAATATTTATGAAAATAATGGACATCCCTTACTTTTTTATTTAAATATTGGTAAAAAAAACCACTTACGGGATAAAAAATATTTTGGTACGATTTTTTAAAGAATAATAAATTTGACATCTTAAATAATTTTATATTGTATATTAACTGTCTTAATAATAACAAAATATCAAGTCTTTTTCTTTAAAGGAGTAGAAATATTTTGTTAATTGAAGTTAATGGTAGATTTTTTTTATAACCTGGTGAAGTTATTTTTGTGATTTTGTTAGGTAGATATAATTACAAAACTGATGACAACTATTAATTAAAGAATATTGAAATACAATAATTAAATATAACTTTTTTTTCAATGCAACTATTAAGTAAAAATTATTGTAATAAATATTTAATAGGAAATTACATTTTTTATTGTTCAGCTCTTTTCATGAAAATTAAAGACACTCTGTTTGTAGCTAAATTTATTCAAAATATGAAGGAATTATTCATTTTATATTAAAATTTCCGAAATTGCAAGTTGCAACAACATTCACCCTTCCCTTCTAAACATGAGCCCCCACTAGGGTGGCCAATTTGTTTACAAAATTGGTCACACCGTTCTGGCCCTGTTGGACAAAAATTTGATGCAAAGCACAATTTTTGATCGGATTCGATTTCTCCTGAAACAATAATTAAACTTTCATTAGGAACAATATATGAAACTGTGAAATTATAACTTTTCAAGAATCGTGTATTCTATTTCATAAAACTAAATTTCCTTTTGCAAAAACACATGCCTTTTAATATAGATGACATTATCCTACCATCCTAGTTATTTTACTAAAAACAAAGCAAATGAAGTAATGAAAATTGAGTTATAGGTATAATTTATTACCGGCAACGATGTCTGAAGCAATGAAAATGATCAAAAATGTTAAAAGAAGAGTCTTGTAGAATGCCATTTTGTTTTTAAATTTTGAAATAAGCATTTTGCAGTGGCCTATTTATTGACTTGGAGAGTTAAATTAGAACATTATGTTCATTTAAGCCAAAGGAAAAAATTGAATTACAAAATCAGAGAATATAAAAATTGTATCTTTTAGTTTAATGCTTTGCACTTAATTTTATGTTTTTTTAATCGATCACGTAGTTAATATACAAATTTTGCAATTATTGTTAATTTAATTATTTATTTTGTCAAATATTAACTTCTTGTAGGGACAATTTTAAATGATTATACTACAATTTTAAAAGTGGGACAATTAAAAAAAAACATTTAACATCATATTAAATATACAAGTTTTATACAACATATCCTATAATGTTTTTTTACTTTTATACGTGCAAATAACATCACTTTTATTAGTAAATCATTAGTAATATTAAACATTTGTGCAACTCATGATTAAAAATTAGTTTTTTTTTTACAAATTTATTACCCTAGATCCCATAATAATCTACAAACACAGAGAATATAATTTGGGTAAAATTTTTATTACATATTTTGCTTACAATATATTTCACAACCAAATTATACAAAATAAAATAAAAAAGTTTATAAATTGTTTTAAAACATCATTTATATTTTTCTACATATTGTGGTTATAATGTCTTCCATATCCAACACTAAAAAGTATAATAAATTTTTTCGGTTGTCCAAATTTCTATTACAACATTATTGGTAGTTTTAAATATTAAAAATATTTATATATGTTTACATTCTAATTTTTAAATATTTATTATCTAACATTAATGATTTTATCTATAAATGAGTTGAATTTCCTAAATAATTTTTTAATATACGCATATGAAAATTTTTAAATAGATGGAAACATATTTAAAAATAAAAATAGTTACTCTTTTTTTAACAGTAACGTTTTAGATATTATGAGGAGGAAAAAAATTATTTAATTAACATATGAAATTAATAAATATTAATTTAGAATAAATTATTTTTACTTAATGTTACTAATATATCTGTTAAGATTTTCTTGTAACTTAAACCACAATATTAGCTTTTAAATTTGTATTTTGATTAAAAAAAATTGGGCAACACTTGAGTTTCTATCTATTTAATAAACATCGGTAAAAACAAAAAAAAATTATACTAAAAGGCTTACAAAAATCACTCTGTACGTTTATAAGGTTTATTAGGGAATACTAAATGCAATTTATTAAAAAAAAATATTTTCAAGAATATATTTTCCTAACATAAACTCTTAATTTAAAATCAAATCAGTTCACAATCTCTGAGATAATAGAACCAGAGCGCGAAAGAAAGAAAAATCAAATTATTTGTGTTTTTAAAAAACCACTTTTCTTAATCCCATAAAGATCACGATTTGTAGAGTAGAGTATTTTCAAATAGTAAATATTAATTTGTTTATTTAAGATTCAATTTTGAATTACTCCCCTAAAATAATTATTTCATATATCAATGAATTGTTTTGCTTAAATTAAGTTTTGTTGTGCCATTGTGGAAATTTTATTTACTTGGCAACATTTTTCAAATGTATAATCCTCTTTTTATATCACAACAAGATCAATGCATTTAATTTTTTAAATAATATTCAGTACAACGAGGAATCAATAATCATTAACTACGTCGAGCCCAAGAATTGATTGCACTCGCAATAGAGTGAACAACCATATTTGCTTGACACTTGACAAAATTCACCACAAAGCTTGGAAAATTAACAACTAAACTAGAAATAGACTCACTAATAATACTAAATTCAGAGTCGCCATTACGATTAAAATGCATTGCTTGAATAACTCATTGGGAATCTCTTTCAAATGTAACAAGCTCCAAGTGCGAAGACATAGCTCTGAGAATTGCATCTTTCAGTGCTAAGGCTTCGGCTTCAATGACGGAAAGAATTCTTGGATCCCACGCAAAACCTGCAGAAATAAAGTTCCCAGAACGATTACACACTCACCACTCACTATTCGTAGTGCCATTGTTATTATTAAAATGCGCATCAACATTACACTTCAGCCAGCCCATTAGTGGTTTATTTCAATGTTAGCATGTTTAATATTAAGAAGAAGCGAACATAAGACTATTTTATAGATGAAATAAAAAAATATTAATTTGAAATAAATTATTTTTATTATTATTGATTTAATCATTTTTTGATCAAATGAATTATTTTAATATAAATATACAAATGTTATACGACTTATCCAATTAAATGTCAAGTTTTATATGTTCAATTAACACCTCTTTTTGTTACAAATATAATATTAAACATTTTCCCAACTCTTGATTAAAAAATATCATAATTTTTTTTTGTTTGTTTTTATAAACTAAATTTATTTTCAAAATTTCTTCCGATAGATCCCATAATTAATCTACAAATACAAATATTTTAGGAATTTTCCTAAAATATTAATTATATTTTAATGGTTATAATAATGTCTTCCATATTCTACGTAAAACATTTTAAATAAATTTTTTTTGAGTTGTCCTAATGTGTAATACCACATTCTTGGTGATTTACTATATTTTTATTTTTTTTTCAATTTATTTATAACTAATTTTTAAAAACTTTAATGATTTCATAAAAAATGTATTATATTTTCTAAATAAGTTTTTTTGCACCACTATGTAAAATCTTAAATATATGGAAACATATTTATAATCCAAGAGTGTCTCTATTATTTTAATATTAATGTGTTTGATACTATGAGGATTAAAACAACCGTACAATTAACATATGAAATAAATATATATTAATTTGGAATATATTTTATTTTTATTTTTTAATTAACTTATAAATGAAGCCACAACATTAGAATTGAAGTGTTATTTTGATAAAAATATTGGGCAATACTTAAGTTTTAACCCTATATATACTAATTTACTCTTTAACAAAAACGTTAGTCTAATATACAAGTGAAATAGTTACATATTAACTAAAAACAAATTATTTTTAAAATATTTGTAGAAATCATTTGATGATATTATATTATAATATAAGCCACGATATTAGCTTTTAGTTATAATATTTATGAAAATAATGGACATCCCTTACTTTTTTATTTAAATATTGGTAAAAAAAACCACTTACGGGATAAAAAATATTTTGGTACGATTTTTTAAAGAATAATAAATTTGACATCTTAAATAATTTTATATTGTATATTAACTGTCTTAATAATAACAAAATATCAAGTCTTTTTCTTTAAAGGAGTAGAAATATTTTGTTAATTGAAGTTAATGGTAGATTTTTTTTATAACCTGGTGAAGTTATTTTTGTGATTTTGTTAGGTAGATATAATTACAAAACTGATGACAACTATTAATTAAAGAATATTTAAATACAATAATTAAATATAACTTTTTTTTCAATGCAACTATTAAGTAAAAATTATTGTAATAAATATTTAATAGGAAATTACATTTTTTATTGTTCAGCTCTTTTCATGAAAATTAAAGACACTCTGTTTGTAGCTAAATTTATTCAAAATATGAAGGAATTATTCATTTTATATTAAAATTTCCGAAATTGCAAGTTGCAACAACATTCACCCTTCCCTTCTAAACATGAGCCCCCACTAGGGTGGCCAATTTGTTTACAAAATTGGTCACACCGTTCTGGCCCTGTTGGACAAAAATTTGATGCAAAGCACAATTTTTGATCGGATTCGATTTCTCCTGAAACAATAATTAAACTTTCATTAGGAACAATATATGAAACTGTGAAATTATAACTTTTCAAGAATCGTGTATTCTATTTCATAAAACTAAATTTCCTTTTGCAAAAACACATGCCTTTTAATATAGATGACATTATCCTACCATCCTAGTTATTTTACTAAAAACAAAGCAAATGAAGTAATGAAAATTGAGTTATAGGTATAATTTATTACCGGCAACGATGTCTGAAGCAATGAAAATGATCAAAAATGTTAAAAGAAGAGTCTTGTAGAATGCCATTTTGTTTTTAAATTTTGAAATAAGCATTTTGCAGTGGCCTATTTATTGACTTGGAGAGTTAAATTAGAACATTATGTTCATTTAAGCCAAAGGAAAAAATTGAATTACAAAATCAGAGAATATAAAAATTGTATCTTTTAGTTTAATGCTTTGCACTTAATTTTATGTTTTTTTAATCGATCACGTAGTTAATATACAAATTTTGCAATTATTGTTAATTTAATTATTTATTTTGTCAAATATTAACTTCTTGTAGGGACAATTTTAAATGATTATACTACAATTTTAAAAGTGGGACAATTAAAAAAAAACATTTAACATCATATTAAATATACAAGTTTTATACAACATATCCTATAATGTTTTTTTACTTTTATACGTGCAAATAACATCACTTTTATTAGTAAATCATTAGTAATATTAAACATTTGTGCAACTCATGATTAAAAATTAGTTTTTTTTTTACAAATTTATTACCCTAGATCCCATAATAATCTACAAACACAGAGAATATAATTTGGGTAAAATTTTTATTACATATTTTGCTTACAATATATTTCACAACCAAATTATACAAAATAAAATAAAAAAGTTTATAAATTGTTTTAAAACATCATTTATATTTTTCTACATATTGTGGTTATAATGTCTTCCATATCCAACACTAAAAAGTATAATAAATTTTTTCGGTTGTCCAAATTTCTATTACAACATTATTGGTAGTTTTAAATATTAAAAATATTTATATATGTTTACATTCTAATTTTTAAATATTTATTATCTAACATTAATGATTTTATCTATAAATGAGTTGAATTTCCTAAATAATTTTTTAATATACGCATATGAAAATTTTTAAATAGATGGAAACATATTTAAAAATAAAAATAGTTACTCTTTTTTTAACAGTAACGTTTTAGATATTATGAGGAGGAAAAAAATTATTTAATTAACATATGAAATTAATAAATATTAATTTAGAATAAATTATTTTTACTTAATGTTACTAATATATCTGTTAAGATTTTCTTGTAACTTAAACCACAATATTAGCTTTTAAATTTGTATTTTGATTAAAAAAAATTGGGCAACACTTGAGTTTCTATCTATTTAATAAACATCGGTAAAAACAAAAAAAAATTATACTAAAAGGCTTACAAAAATCACTCTGTACGTTTATAAGGTTTATTAGGGAATACTAAATGCAATTTATTAAAAAAAAATATTTTCAAGAATATATTTTCCTAACATAAACTCTTAATTTAAAATCAAATCAGTTCACAATCTCTGAGATAATAGAACCAGAGCGCGAAAGAAAGAAAAATCAAATTATTTGTGTTTTTAAAAAACCACTTTTCTTAATCCCATAAAGATCACGATTTGTAGAGTAGAGTATTTTCAAATAGTAAATATTAATTTGTTTATTTAAGATTCAATTTTGAATTACTCCCCTAAAATAATTATTTCATATATCAATGAATTGTTTTGCTTAAATTAAGTTTTGTTGTGCCATTGTGGAAATTTTATTTACTTGGCAACATTTTTCAAATGTATAATCCTCTTTTTATATCACAACAAGATCAATGCATTTAATTTTTTAAATAATATTCAGTACAACGAGGAATCAATAATCATTAACTACGTCGAGCCCAAGAATTGATTGCACTCGCAATAGAGTGAACAACCATATTTGCTTGACACTTGACAAAATTCACCACAAAGCTTGGAAAATTAACAACTAAACTAGAAATAGACTCACTAATAATACTAAATTCAGAGTCGCCATTACGATTAAAATGCATTGCTTGAATAACTCATTGGGAATCTCTTTCAAATGTAACAAGCTCCAAGTGCGAAGACATAGCTCTGAGAATTGCATCTTTCAGTGCTAAGGCTTCGGCTTCAATGACGGAAAGAATTCTTGGATCCCACGCAAAACCTGCAGAAATAAAGTTCCCAGAACGATTACACACTCACCACTCACTATTCGTAGTGCCATTGTTATTATTAAAATGCGCATCAACATTACACTTCAGCCAGCCCATTAGTGGTTTATTTCAATGTTAGCATGTTTAATATTAAGAAGAAGCGAACATAAGACTATTTTATAGATGAAATAAAAAAATATTAATTTGAAATAAATTATTTTTATTATTATTGATTTAATCATTTTTTGATCAAATGAATTATTTTAATATAAATATACAAATGTTATACGACTTATCCAATTAAATGTCAAGTTTTATATGTTCAATTAACACCTCTTTTTGTTACAAATATAATATTAAACATTTTCCCAACTCTTGATTAAAAAATATCATAATTTTTTTTTGTTTGTTTTTATAAACTAAATTTATTTTCAAAATTTCTTCCGATAGATCCCATAATTAATCTACAAATACAAATATTTTAGGAATTTTCCTAAAATATTAATTATATTTTAATGGTTATAATAATGTCTTCCATATTCTACGTAAAACATTTTAAATAAATTTTTTTTGAGTTGTCCTAATGTGTAATACCACATTCTTGGTGATTTACTATATTTTTATTTTTTTTTCAATTTATTTATAACTAATTTTTAAAAACTTTAATGATTTCATAAAAAATGTATTATATTTTCTAAATAAGTTTTTTTGCACCACTATGTAAAATCTTAAATATATGGAAACATATTTATAATCCAAGAGTGTCTCTATTATTTTAATATTAATGTGTTTGATACTATGAGGATTAAAACAACCGTACAATTAACATATGAAATAAATATATATTAATTTGGAATATATTTTATTTTTATTTTTTAATTAACTTATAAATGAAGCCACAACATTAGAATTGAAGTGTTATTTTGATAAAAATATTGGGCAATACTTAAGTTTTAACCCTATATATACTAATTTACTCTTTAACAAAAACGTTAGTCTAATATACAAGTGAAATAGTTACATATTAACTAAAAACAAATTATTTTTAAAATATTTGTAGAAATCATTTGATGATATTATATTATAATATAAGCCACGATATTAGCTTTTAGTTATAATATTTATGAAAATAATGGACATCCCTTACTTTTTTATTTAAATATTGGTAAAAAAAACCACTTACGGGATAAAAAATATTTTGGTACGATTTTTTAAAGAATAATAAATTTGACATCTTAAATAATTTTATATTGTATATTAACTGTCTTAATAATAACAAAATATCAAGTCTTTTTCTTTAAAGGAGTAGAAATATTTTGTTAATTGAAGTTAATGGTAGATTTTTTTTATAACCTGGTGAAGTTATTTTTGTGATTTTGTTAGGTAGATATAATTACAAAACTGATGACAACTATTAATTAAAGAATATTTAAATACAATAATTAAATATAACTTTTTTTTCAATGCAACTATTAAGTAAAAATTATTGTAATAAATATTTAATAGGAAATTACATTTTTTATTGTTCAGCTCTTTTCATGAAAATTAAAGACACTCTGTTTGTAGCTAAATTTATTCAAAATATGAAGGAATTATTCATTTTATATTAAAATTTCCGAAATTGCAAGTTGCAACAACATTCACCCTTCCCTTCTAAACATGAGCCCCCACTAGGGTGGCCAATTTGTTTACAAAATTGGTCACACCGTTCTGGCCCTGTTGGACAAAAATTTGATGCAAAGCACAATTTTTGATCGGATTCGATTTCTCCTGAAACAATAATTAAACTTTCATTAGGAACAATATATGAAACTGTGAAATTATAACTTTTCAAGAATCGTGTATTCTATTTCATAAAACTAAATTTCCTTTTGCAAAAACACATGCCTTTTAATATAGATGACATTATCCTACCATCCTAGTTATTTTACTAAAAACAAAGCAAATGAAGTAATGAAAATTGAGTTATAGGTATAATTTATTACCGGCAACGATGTCTGAAGCAATGAAAATGATCAAAAATGTTAAAAGAAGAGTCTTGTAGAATGCCATTTTGTTTTTAAATTTTGAAATAAGCATTTTGCAGTGGCCTATTTATTGACTTGGAGAGTTAAATTAGAACATTATGTTCATTTAAGCCAAAGGAAAAAATTGAATTACAAAATCAGAGAATATAAAAATTGTATCTTTTAGTTTAATGCTTTGCACTTAATTTTATGTTTTTTTAATCGATCACGTAGTTAATATACAAATTTTGCAATTATTGTTAATTTAATTATTTATTTTGTCAAATATTAACTTCTTGTAGGGACAATTTTAAATGATTATACTACAATTTTAAAAGTGGGACAATTAAAAAAAAACATTTAACATCATATTAAATATACAAGTTTTATACAACATATCCTATAATGTTTTTTTACTTTTATACGTGCAAATAACATCACTTTTATTAGTAAATCATTAGTAATATTAAACATTTGTGCAACTCATGATTAAAAATTAGTTTTTTTTTTACAAATTTATTACCCTAGATCCCATAATAATCTACAAACACAGAGAATATAATTTGGGTAAAATTTTTATTACATATTTTGCTTACAATATATTTCACAACCAAATTATACAAAATAAAATAAAAAAGTTTATAAATTGTTTTAAAACATCATTTATATTTTTCTACATATTGTGGTTATAATGTCTTCCATATCCAACACTAAAAAGTATAATAAATTTTTTCGGTTGTCCAAATTTCTATTACAACATTATTGGTAGTTTTAAATATTAAAAATATTTATATATGTTTACATTCTAATTTTTAAATATTTATTATCTAACATTAATGATTTTATCTATAAATGAGTTGAATTTCCTAAATAATTTTTTAATATACGCATATGAAAATTTTTAAATAGATGGAAACATATTTAAAAATAAAAATAGTTACTCTTTTTTTAACAGTAACGTTTTAGATATTATGAGGAGGAAAAAAATTATTTAATTAACATATGAAATTAATAAATATTAATTTAGAATAAATTATTTTTACTTAATGTTACTAATATATCTGTTAAGATTTTCTTGTAACTTAAACCACAATATTAGCTTTTAAATTTGTATTTTGATTAAAAAAAATTGGGCAACACTTGAGTTTCTATCTATTTAATAAACATCGGTAAAAACAAAAAAAAATTATACTAAAAGGCTTACAAAAATCACTCTGTACGTTTATAAGGTTTATTAGGGAATACTAAATGCAATTTATTAAAAAAAAATATTTTCAAGAATATATTTTCCTAACATAAACTCTTAATTTAAAATCAAATCAGTTCACAATCTCTGAGATAATAGAACCAGAGCGCGAAAGAAAGAAAAATCAAATTATTTGTGTTTTTAAAAAACCACTTTTCTTAATCCCATAAAGATCACGATTTGTAGAGTAGAGTATTTTCAAATAGTAAATATTAATTTGTTTATTTAAGATTCAATTTTGAATTACTCCCCTAAAATAATTATTTCATATATCAATGAATTGTTTTGCTTAAATTAAGTTTTGTTGTGCCATTGTGGAAATTTTATTTACTTGGCAACATTTTTCAAATGTATAATCCTCTTTTTATATCACAACAAGATCAATGCATTTAATTTTTTAAATAATATTCAGTACAACGAGGAATCAATAATCATTAACTACGTCGAGCCCAAGAATTGATTGCACTCGCAATAGAGTGAACAACCATATTTGCTTGACACTTGACAAAATTCACCACAAAGCTTGGAAAATTAACAACTAAACTAGAAATAGACTCACTAATAATACTAAATTCAGAGTCGCCATTACGATTAAAATGCATTGCTTGAATAACTCATTGGGAATCTCTTTCAAATGTAACAAGCTCCAAGTGCGAAGACATAGCTCTGAGAATTGCATCTTTCAGTGCTAAGGCTTCGGCTTCAATGATGGAAAGAATTCTTGGATCCCAAGCAAAACCTGCAGAAATAAAGTTCCCAGAACGATTACACACTCACCACTCACTATTCGTAGTGCCATTGTTATTATTAAAATGCGCATCAACATTACACTCCAGCCAGCCCATTAGTGGTTTATTTCAATGTTAGCATGTTTAATATTAAGAAGAAGCGAACATAAGACTATTTTATAGATGAAATAAAAAAATATTAATTTGAAATAAATTATTTTTATTATTATTGATTTAATCATTTTTTGATCAAATGAATTATTTTAATATAAATATACAAATGTTATACGACTTATCCAATTAAATGTCAAGTTTTATATGTTCAATTAACACCTCTTTTTGTTACAAATATAATATTAAACATTTTCCCAACTCTTGATTAAAAAATATCATAATTTTTTTTTGTTTGTTTTTATAAACTAAATTTATTTTCAAAATTTCTTCCGATAGATCCCATAATTAATCTACAAATACAAATATTTTAGGAATTTTCCTAAAATATTAATTATATTTTAATGGTTATAATAATGTCTTCCATATTCTACGTAAAACATTTTAAATAAATTTTTTTTGAGTTGTCCTAATGTGTAATACCACATTCTTGGTGATTTACTATATTTTTATTTTTTTTTCAATTTATTTATAACTAATTTTTAAAAACTTTAATGATTTCATAAAAAATGTATTATATTTTCTAAATAAGTTTTTTTGCACCACTATGTAAAATCTTAAATATATGGAAACATATTTATAATCCAAGAGTGTCTCTATTATTTTAATATTAATGTGTTTGATACTATGAGGATTAAAACAACCGTACAATTAACATATGAAATAAATATATATTAATTTGGAATATATTTTATTTTTATTTTTTAATTAACTTATAAATGAAGCCACAACATTAGAATTGAAGTGTTATTTTGATAAAAATATTGGGCAATACTTAAGTTTTAACCCTATATATACTAATTTACTCTTTAACAAAAACGTTAGTCTAATATACAAGTGAAATAGTTACATATTAACTAAAAACAAATTATTTTTAAAATATTTGTAGAAATCATTTGATGATATTATATTATAATATAAGCCACGATATTAGCTTTTAGTTATAATATTTATGAAAATAATGGACATCCCTTACTTTTTTATTTAAATATTGGTAAAAAAAACCACTTACGGGATAAAAAATATTTTGGTACGATTTTTTAAAGAATAATAAATTTGACATCTTAAATAATTTTATATTGTATATTAACTGTCTTAATAATAACAAAATATCAAGTCTTTTTCTTTAAAGGAGTAGAAATATTTTGTTAATTGAAGTTAATGGTAGATTTTTTTTATAACCTGGTGAAGTTATTTTTGTGATTTTGTTAGGTAGATATAATTACAAAACTGATGACAACTATTAATTAAAGAATATTTAAATACAATAATTAAATATAACTTTTTTTTCAATGCAACTATTAAGTAAAAATTATTGTAATAAATATTTAATAGGAAATTACATTTTTTATTGTTCAGCTCTTTTCATGAAAATTAAAGACACTCTGTTTGTAGCTAAATTTATTCAAAATATGAAGGAATTATTCATTTTATATTAAAATTTCCGAAATTGCAAGTTGCAACAACATTCACCCTTCCCTTCTAAACATGAGCCCCCACTAGGGTGGCCAATTTGTTTACAAAATTGGTCACACCGTTCTGGCCCTGTTGGACAAAAATTTGATGCAAAGCACAATTTTTGATCGGATTCGATTTCTCCTGAAACAATAATTAAACTTTCATTAGGAACAATATATGAAACTGTGAAATTATAACTTTTCAAGAATCGTGTATTCTATTTCATAAAACTAAATTTCCTTTTGCAAAAACACATGCCTTTTAATATAGATGACATTATCCTACCATCCTAGTTATTTTACTAAAAACAAAGCAAATGAAGTAATGAAAATTGAGTTATAGGTATAATTTATTACCGGCAACGATGTCTGAAGCAATGAAAATGATCAAAAATGTTAAAAGAAGAGTCTTGTAGAATGCCATTTTGTTTTTAAATTTTGAAATAAGCATTTTGCAGTGGCCTATTTATTGACTTGGAGAGTTAAATTAGAACATTATGTTCATTTAAGCCAAAGGAAAAAATTGAATTACAAAATCAGAGAATATAAAAATTGTATCTTTTAGTTTAATGCTTTGCACTTAATTTTATGTTTTTTTAATCGATCACGTAGTTAATATACAAATTTTGCAATTATTGTTAATTTAATTATTTATTTTGTCAAATATTAACTTCTTGTAGGGACAATTTTAAATGATTATACTACAATTTTAAAAGTGGGACAATTAAAAAAAAACATTTAACATCATATTAAATATACAAGTTTTATACAACATATCCTATAATGTTTTTTTACTTTTATACGTGCAAATAACATCACTTTTATTAGTAAATCATTAGTAATATTAAACATTTGTGCAACTCATGATTAAAAATTAGTTTTTTTTTTACAAATTTATTACCCTAGATCCCATAATAATCTACAAACACAGAGAATATAATTTGGGTAAAATTTTTATTACATATTTTGCTTACAATATATTTCACAACCAAATTATACAAAATAAAATAAAAAAGTTTATAAATTGTTTTAAAACATCATTTATATTTTTCTACATATTGTGGTTATAATGTCTTCCATATCCAACACTAAAAAGTATAATAAATTTTTTCGGTTGTCCAAATTTCTATTACAACATTATTGGTAGTTTTAAATATTAAAAATATTTATATATGTTTACATTCTAATTTTTAAATATTTATTATCTAACATTAATGATTTTATCTATAAATGAGTTGAATTTCCTAAATAATTTTTTAATATACGCATATGAAAATTTTTAAATAGATGGAAACATATTTAAAAATAAAAATAGTTACTCTTTTTTTAACAGTAACGTTTTAGATATTATGAGGAGGAAAAAAATTATTTAATTAACATATGAAATTAATAAATATTAATTTAGAATAAATTATTTTTACTTAATGTTACTAATATATCTGTTAAGATTTTCTTGTAACTTAAACCACAATATTAGCTTTTAAATTTGTATTTTGATTAAAAAAAATTGGGCAACACTTGAGTTTCTATCTATTTAATAAACATCGGTAAAAACAAAAAAAAATTATACTAAAAGGCTTACAAAAATCACTCTGTACGTTTATAAGGTTTATTAGGGAATACTAAATGCAATTTATTAAAAAAAAATATTTTCAAGAATATATTTTCCTAACATAAACTCTTAATTTAAAATCAAATCAGTTCACAATCTCTGAGATAATAGAACCAGAGCGCGAAAGAAAGAAAAATCAAATTATTTGTGTTTTTAAAAAACCACTTTTCTTAATCCCATAAAGATCACGATTTGTAGAGTAGAGTATTTTCAAATAGTAAATATTAATTTGTTTATTTAAGATTCAATTTTGAATTACTCCCCTAAAATAATTATTTCATATATCAATGAATTGTTTTGCTTAAATTAAGTTTTGTTGTGCCATTGTGGAAATTTTATTTACTTGGCAACATTTTTCAAATGTATAATCCTCTTTTTATATCACAACAAGATCAATGCATTTAATTTTTTAAATAATATTCAGTACAACGAGGAATCAATAATCATTAACTACGTCGAGCCCAAGAATTGATTGCACTCGCAATAGAGTGAACAACCATATTTGCTTGACACTTGACAAAATTCACCACAAAGCTTGGAAAATTAACAACTAAACTAGAAATAGACTCACTAATAATACTAAATTCAGAGTCGCCATTACGATTAAAATGCATTGCTTGAATAACTCATTGGGAATCTCTTTCAAATGTAACAAGCTCCAAGTGCGAAGACATAGCTCTGAGAATTGCATCTTTCAGTGCTAAGGCTTCGGCTTCAATGACGGAAAGAATTCTTGGATCCCACGCAAAACCTGCAGAAATAAAGTTCCCAGAACGATTACACACTCACCACTCACTATTCGTAGTGCCATTGTTATTATTAAAATGCGCATCAACATTACACTTCAGCCAGCCCATTAGTGGTTTATTTCAATGTTAGCATGTTTAATATTAAGAAGAAGCGAACATAAGACTATTTTATAGATGAAATAAAAAAATATTAATTTGAAATAAATTATTTTTATTATTATTGATTTAATCATTTTTTGATCAAATGAATTATTTTAATATAAATATACAAATGTTATACGACTTATCCAATTAAATGTCAAGTTTTATATGTTCAATTAACACCTCTTTTTGTTACAAATATAATATTAAACATTTTCCCAACTCTTGATTAAAAAATATCATAATTTTTTTTTGTTTGTTTTTATAAACTAAATTTATTTTCAAAATTTCTTCCGATAGATCCCATAATTAATCTACAAATACAGATATTTTAGGAATTTTCCTAAAATATTAATTATATTTTAATGGTTATAATAATGTCTTCCATATTCTACGTAAAACATTTTAAATAAATTTTTTTTGAGTTGTCCTAATGTGTAATACCACATTCTTGGTGATTTACTATATTTTTATTTTTTTTTCAATTTATTTATAACTAACTTTTAAAAACTTTAATGATTTCATAAAAAATGTATTATATTTTCTAAATAAGTTTTTTTGCACCACTATGTAAAATCTTAAATATATGGAAACATATTTATAATCCAAGAGTGTCTCTATTATTTTAATATTAATGTGTTTGATACTATGAGGATTAAAACAACCGTACAATTAACATATGAAATAAATATATATTAATTTGGAATATATTTTATTTTTATTTTTTAATTAACTTATAAATGAAGCCACAACATTAGAATTGAAGTGTTATTTTGATAAAAATATTGGGCAATACTTAAGTTTTAACCCTATATATACTAATTTACTCTTTAACAAAAACGTTAGTCTAATATACAAGTGAAATAGTTACATATTAACTAAAAACAAATTATTTTTAAAATATTTGTAGAAATCATTTGATGATATTATATTATAATATAAGCCACGATATTAGCTTTTAGTTATAATATTTATGAAAATAATGGACATCCCTTACTTTTTTATTTAAATATTGGTAAAAAAAACCACTTACGGGATAAAAAATATTTTGGTACGATTTTTTAAAGAATAATAAATTTGACATCTTAAATAATTTTATATTGTATATTAACTGTCTTAATAATAACAAAATATCAAGTCTTTTTCTTTAAAGGAGTAGAAATATTTTGTTAATTGAAGTTAATGGTAGATTTTTTTTATAACCTGGTGAAGTTATTTTTGTGATTTTGTTAGGTAGATATAATTACAAAACTGATGACAACTATTAATTAAAGAATATTTAAATACAATAATTAAATATAACTTTTTTTTCAATGCAACTATTAAGTATAAATTATTGTAATAAATATTTAATAGGAAATTACATTTTTTATTGTTCAGCTCTTTTCATGAAAATTAAAGACACTCTGTTTGTAGCTAAATTTATTCAAAATATGAAGAAATTATTCATTTTATATTAAAATTTCCGAAATTGCAAGTTGCAACAACATTCACCCTTCCCTTCTAAACATGAGCCCCCACTAGGGTGGCCAATTTGTTTACAAAATTGGTCACACCGTTCTGGCGTTGTTGGACAAAAATTTGATGCAAAGCACAATTTTTGATCGGATTCGATTTCTCCTGAAACAATAATTAAACTTTCATTAGGAACAATATATGAAACTGTGAAATTATAACTTTTCAAGAATCGTGTATTCTATTTCATAAAACTAAATTTCCTTTTGCAAAAACACATGCCTTTTAATATAGATGACATTATCCTACCATCCTAGTTATTTTACTAAAAACAAAGCAAATGAAGTAATGAAAATTGAGTTATAGGTATAATTTATTACCGGCAACGATGTCTGAAGCAATGAAAATGATCAAAAATGTTAAAAGAAGAGTCTTGTAGAATGCCATTTTGTTTTTAAATTTTGAAATAAGCATTTTGCAGTGGCCTATTTATTGACTTGGAGAGTTAAATTAGAACATTATGTTCATTTAAGCCAAAGGAAAAAATTGAATTACAAAATCAGAGAATATAAAAATTGTATCTTTTAGTTTAATGCTTTGCACTTAATTTTATGTTTTTTTAATCGATCACGTAGTTAATATACAAAATTTGCAATTATTGTTAATTTAATTATTTATTTTGTCAAATATTAACTTCTTGTAGGGACAATTTTAAATGATTATACTACAATTTTAAAAGTGGGACAATTAAAAAAAAACATTTAACATCATATTAAATATACAAGTTTTATACAACATATCCTATAATGTTTTTTTACTTTTATACGTGCAAATAACATCACTTTTATTAGTAAATCATTAGTAATATTAAACATTTGTGCAACTCATGATTAAAAATTAGTTTTTTTTTTACAAATTTATTACCCTAGATCCCATAATAATCTACAAACACAGAGAATATAATTTGGGTAAAATTTTTATTACATATTTTGCTTACAATATATTTCACAACCAAATTATACAAAATAAAATAAAAAAGTTTATAAATTGTTTTAAAACATCATTTATATTTTTCTACATATTGTGGTTATAATGTCTTCCATATCCAACACTAAAAAGTATAATAAATTTTTTCGGTTGTCCAAATTTCTATTACAACATTATTGGTAGTTTTAAATATTAAAAATATTTATATATGTTTACATTCTAATTTTTAAATATTTATTATCTAACATTAATGATTTTATCTATAAATGAGTTGAATTTCCTAAATAATTTTTTAATATACGCATATGAAAATTTTTAAATAGATGGAAACATATTTAAAAATAAAAATAGTTACTCTTTTTTTAACAGTAACGTTTTAGATATTATGAGGAGGAAAAAAATTATTTAATTAACATATGAAATTAATAAATATTAATTTAGAATAAATTATTTTTACTTAATGTTACTAATATATCTGTTAAGATTTTCTTGTAACTTAAACCACAATATTAGCTTTTAAATTTGTATTTTGATTAAAAAAAATTGGGCAACACTTGAGTTTCTATCTATTTAATAAACATCGGTAAAAACAAAAAAAAATTATACTAAAAGGCTTACAAAAATCACTCTGTACGTTTATAAGGTTTATTAGGGAATACTAAATGCAATTTATTAAAAAAAAATATTTTCAAGAATATATTTTCCTAACATAAACTCTTAATTTAAAATCAAATCAGTTCACAATCTCTGAGATAATAGAACCAGAGCGCGAAAGAAAGAAAAATCAAATTATTTGTGTTTTTAAAAAACCACTTTTCTTAATCCCATAAAGATCACGATCTGTAGAGTAGAGTATTTTCAAATAGTAAATATTAATTTGTTTATTTAAGATTCAATTTTGAATTACTCCCCTAAAATAATTATTTCATATATCAATGAATTGTTTTGCTTAAATTAAGTTTTGTTGTGCCATTGTGGAAATTTTATTTACTTGGCAACATTTTTCAAATGTATAATCCTCTTTTTATATCACAACAAGATCAATGCATTTAATTTTTTAAATAATATTCAGTACAACGAGGAATCAATAATCATTAACTACGTCGAGCCCAAGAATTGATTGCACTCGCAATAGAGTGAACAACCATATTTGCTTGACACTTGACAAAATTCACCACAAAGCTTGGAAAATTAACAACTAAACTAGAAATAGACTCACTAATAATACTAAATTCAGAGTCGCCATTACGATTAAAATGCATTGCTTGAATAACTCATTGGGAATCTCTTTCAAATGTAACAAGCTCCAAGTGCGAAGACATAGCTCTGAGAATTGCATCTTTCAGTGCTAAGGCTTCGGCTTCAATGACGGAAAGAATTCATGGATCCCACGCAAAACCTGCAGAAATAAAGTTCCCAGAACGATTACACACTCACCACTCACTATTCGTAGTGCCATTGTTATTATTAAAATGCGCATCAACATTACACTTCAGCCAGCCCATTAGTGGTTTATTTCAATGTTAGCATGTTTAATATTAAGAAGAAGCGAACATAAGACTATTTTATAGATGAAATAAAAAAATATTAATTTGAAATAAATTATTTTTATTATTATTGATTTAATCATTTTTTGATCAAATGAATTATTTTAATATAAATATACAAATGTTATACGACTTATCCAATTAAATGTCAAGTTTTATATGTTCAATTAACACCTCTTTTTGTTACAAATATAATATTAAACATTTTCCCAACTCTTGATTAAAAAATATCATAATTTTTTTTTGTTTGTTTTTATAAACTAAATTTATTTTCAAAATTTCTTCTGATAGATCCCATAATTAATCTACAAATACAGATATTTTAGGAATTTTCCTAAAATATTAATTATATTTTAATGGTTATAATAATGTCTTCCATATTCTATGTAAAACATTTTAAATAAATTTTTTTTGAGTTGTCCTAATGTGTAATACCACATTCTTGGTGATTTACTATATTTTTATTTTTTTTTCAATTTATTTATAACTAATTTTTAAAAACTTTAATGATTTCATAAAAAATGTATTATATTTTCTAAATAAGTTTTTTTGCACCACTATGTAAAATCTTAAATATATGGAAACATATTTATAATCCAAGAGTGTCTCTATTATTTTAATATTAATGTGTTTGATACTATGAGGATTAAAACAACCGTACAATTAACATATGAAATAAATATATATTAATTTGGAATATATTTTATTTTTATTTTTTAATAAACTTATAAATGAAGCCACAACATTAGAATTGAAGTGTTATTTTGATAAAAATATTGGGCAATACTTAAGTTTTAACCCTATAAATACTAATTTACTCTTTAACAAAAACGTTACTCTAATATACAAGTGAAATAGTTACATATTAACTAAAAATAAATTATTTTTATAATATTTTTCAAAATCATTTGATCATATTATATTATAATATAAGCCACGATATTAGCTTTTAGTTATTATTTTTATGAAAATAATGGACATCCCTTACTTTTTTATTTAAATATTGGTAAAAAAACCACTTACGGGGTAAAAAAAATTTTGGTACGATTTTTTAAAGAATAATAAATTTCACATCTTAAATAATTTTATATTGTATATTAACTATCTTAATAATAACAAAATATCAAGAGTTTTTCTTTAAAGTAGTAGAAATATTTTGTTAATTGAAGTTAATGGTAGATTTTTTTTATAACCTGGTGAAGTTATTTTTGTGAGTTTGTTAGGTAGATATAATTACAAAACTGATGACAACTATTAATTAAAGAATATTTAAATACAATACTTAAATATAACTCTTTTTCATTGCAACTATTAAGTAAAAATTATTCTAATAAATATTTAATAGGAAATTACATTTTTGATTGTTCAACTCTTTTCATGAAAATTAAAGACACTCTGTTTGTAGCTAAATTTATTCAAAATATGAAGAAATTATTCATTTTATATTAAAATTTCCGAAATTGCAAGTTGCAACAACATTCACCCTTCCCTTCTAAACATGAGCCCCCACTAGGGTGGCCAATTTGTTTACAAAATTGGTCACACCGTTCTGGCGTTGTTGGACAAAAATTTGATGCAAAGCACAATTTTTGATCGGATTCGATTTCTCCTGAAACAATAATTAAACTTTCATTAGGAACAATATATGAAACTGTGAAATTATAACTTTTCAAGAATCGTGTATTCTATTTCATAAAACTAAATTTCCTTTTGCAAAAACACATGCCTTTTAATATAGATGACATTATCCTACCATCCTATTTATTTTACTAAAAACAAAGCAAATGAAGTAATGAAAATTGAGTTATAGGTATGATTTATTACCGGCAACGATGTCTGAAGCAATGAAAATGATCAAAAATGTTAAAAGAAGAGTCTTGTAGAATGCCATTTTGTTTTTAAATTTTGAAATAAGCATTTTGCAGTGGCCTACTTATTGACTTGGAGAGTTAAATTAGAACATTATGTTCATTTATGCCAAAGGAAAAAATTGAATTACAAAATCAGAGAATATAAAAATTGTATCTTTTAGTTTAATGCTTTGCACTTAATTTTATGTTTTTTTAATCAATCACGTAGTTAATATACAAAATTTGCAATTATTGTTAATTTAATTATTTATTTTGTCAAATATTAACTTCTTGTAGGGACAATTTTAAATGATTATACTACAATTTTAAAAGTGGGACAATTAAAAAAAAAACATTTAACATCATATTAAATATACAAGTTTTATACAACATATCCTATAATGTTTTTTTACTTTTATACGTGCAAATAACATCACTTTTATTAGTAAATCATTAGTAATATTAAACATTTGTGCAACTCATGATTAAAAATTAGTTTTTTTTTTACAAATTTATTACCCTAGATCCCATAATAATCTACAAACACAGAGAATATAATTTGGGTAAAATTTTTATTACATATTTTGCTTACAATATATTTCACAACCAAATTATACAAAATAAAATAAAAAAGTTTATAAATTGTTTTAAAACATCATTTATATTTTTCTACATATTGTGGTTATAATGTCTTCCATATCCAACACTAAAAAGTATAATAAATTTTTTCGGTTGTCCAAATTTCTATTACAACATTATTGGTAGTTTTAAATATTAAAAATATTTATATATGTTTACATTCTAATTTTTAAATATTTTTTATCTAACATTAATGATTTTATCTATAAATGAGTTGAATTTCCTAAATAATTTTTTAATATACGCATATGAAAATTTTTAAATAGATGGAAACATATTTAAAAATAAAAATAGTTACTCTTTTTTTAACAGTAACGTTTTAGATATTATGAGGAGGAAAAAAATTATTTAATTAACATATGAAATTAATAAATATTAATTTAGAATAAATTATTTTTACTTAATGTTACTAATATATCTGTTAAGATTTTCTTGTAACTTAAACCACAATATTAGCTTTTAAATTTGTATTTTGATTAAAAAAAATTGGGCAACACTTGAGTTTCTATCTATTTAATAAACATCGGTAAAAACAAAAAAAAATTATACTAAAAGGCTTACAAAAATCACTCTGTACGTTTATAAGGTTTATTAGGGAATACTAAATGCAATTTATTAAAAAAAAATATTTTCAAGAATATATTTTCCTAACATAAACTCTTAATTTAAAATCAAATCAGTTCACAATCTCTGAGATAATAGAACCAGAGCGCGAAAGAAAGAAAAATCAAATTATTTGTGTTTTTAAAAAACCACTTTTCTTAATCCCATAAAGATCACGATCTGTAGAGTAGAGTATTTTCAAATAGTAAATATTAATTTGTTTATTTAAGATTCAATTTTGAATTACTCCCCTAAAATAATTATTTCATATATCAATGAATTGTTTTGCTTAAATTAAGTTTTGTTGTGCCATTGTGGAAATTTTATTTACTTGGCAACATTTTTCAAATGTATAATCCTCTTTTTATATCACAACAAGATCAATGCATTTAATTTTTTAAATAATATTCAGTACAACGAGGAATCAATAATCATTAACTACGTCGAGCCCAAGAATTGATTGCACTCGCAATAGAGTGAACAACCATATTTGCTTGACACTTGACAAAATTCACCACAAAGCTTGGAAAATTAACAACTAAACTAGAAATAGACTCACTAATAATACTAAATTCAGAGTCGCCATTACGATTAAAATGCATTGCTTGAATAACTCATTGGGAATCTCTTTCAAATGTAACAAGCTCCAAGTGCGAAGACATAGCTCTGAGAATTGCATCTTTCAGTGCTAAGGCTTCGGCTTCAATGACGGAAAGAATTCATGGATCCCACGCAAAACCTGCAGAAATAAAGTTCCCAGAACGATTACACACTCACCACTCACTATTCGTAGTGCCATTGTTATTATTAAAATGCGCATCAACATTACACTTCAGCCAGCCCATTAGTGGTTTATTTCAATGTTAGCATGTTTAATATTAAGAAGAAGCGAACATAAGACTATTTTATAGATGAAATAAAAAAATATTAATTTGAAATAAATTATTTTTATTATTATTGATTTAATCATTTTTTGATCAAATGAATTATTTTAATATAAATATACAAATGTTATACGACTTATCCAATTAAATGTCAAGTTTTATATGTTCAATTAACACCTCTTTTTGTTACAAATATAATATTAAACATTTTCCCAACTCTTGATTAAAAAATATCATAATTTTTTTTTGTTTGTTTTTATAAACTAAATTTATTTTCAAAATTTCTTCTGATAGATCCCATAATTAATCTACAAATACAGATATTTTAGGAATTTTCCTAAAATATTAATTATATTTTAATGGTTATAATAATGTCTTCCATATTCTATGTAAAACATTTTAAATAAATTTTTTTTGAGTTGTCCTAATGTGTAATACCACATTCTTGGTGATTTACTATATTTTTATTTTTTTTTCAATTTATTTATAACTAATTTTTAAAAACTTTAATGATTTCATAAAAAATGTATTATATTTTCTAAATAAGTTTTTTTGCACCACTATGTAAAATCTTAAATATATGGAAACATATTTATAATCCAAGAGTGTCTCTATTATTTTAATATTAATGTGTTTGATACTATGAGGATTAAAACAACCGTACAATTAACATATGAAATAAATATATATTAATTTGGAATATATTTTATTTTTATTTTTTAATAAACTTATAAATGAAGCCACAACATTAGAATTGAAGTGTTATTTTGATAAAAATATTGGGCAATACTTAAGTTTTAACCCTATATATACTAATTTGCTCTTTAACAAAAACGTTACTCTAATATACAAGTGAAATAGTTACATATTAACTAAAAATAAATTATTTTTATAATATTTTTCAAAATAATTTGATCATATTATATTATAATATAAGCCACGATATTAGCTTTTAGTTATTATTTTTATGAAAATAATGGACATCCCTTACTTTTTTATTTAAATATTGGTAAAAAAACCACTTACGGGGTAAAAAAAATTTTGGTACGATTTTTTAAAGAATAATAAATTTCACATCTTAAATAATTTTATATTGTATATTAACTATCTTAATAATAACAAAATATCAAGAGTTTTTCTTTAAAGTAGTAGAAATATTTTGTTAATTGAAGTTAATGGTAGATTTTTTTTATAACCTGGTGAAGTTATTTTTGTGAGTTTGTTAGGTAGATATAATTACAAAACTGATGACAACTATTAATTAAAGAATATTTAAATACAATACTTAAATATAACTCTTTTTCATTGCAACTATTAAGTAAAAATTATTCTAATAAATATTTAATAGGAAATTACATTTTTGATTGTTCAACTCTTTTCATGAAAATTAAAGACACTCTGTTTGTAGCTAAATTTATTCAAAATATGAAGAAATTATTCATTTTATATTAAAATTTCCGAAATTGCAAGTTGCAACAACATTCACCCTTCCCTTCTAAACATGAGCCCCCACTAGGGTGGCCAATTTGTTTACAAAATTGGTCACACCGTTCTGGCGTTGTTGGACAAAAATTTGATGCAAAGCACAATTTTTGATCGGATTCGATTTCTCCTGAAACAATAATTAAACTTTCATTAGGAACAATATATGAAACTGTGAAATTATAACTTTTCAAGAATCGTGTATTCTATTTCATAAAACTAAATTTCCTTTTGCAAAAACACATGCCTTTTAATATAGATGACATTATCCTACCATCCTAGTTATTTTACTAAAAACAAAGCAAATGAAGTAATGAAAATTGAGTTATAGGTATGATTTATTACCGGCAACGATGTCTGAAGCAATGAAAATGATCAAAAATGTTAAAAGAAGAGTCTTGTAGAATGCCATTTTGTTTTTAAATTTTGAAATAAGCATTTTGCAGTGGCCTACTTATTGACTTGGAGAGTTAAATTAGAACATTATGTTCATTTATGCCAAAGGAAAAAATTGAATTACAAAATCAGAGAATATAAAAATTGTATCTTTTAGTTTAATGCTTTGCACTTAATTTTATGTTTTTTTAATCAATCACGTAGTTAATATACAAAATTTGCAATTATTGTTAATTTAATTATTTATTTTGTCAAATATTAACTTCTTGTAGGGACAATTTTAAATGATTATACTACAATTTTAAAAGTGGGACAATTAAAAAAAAACATTTAACATCATATTAAATATACAAGTTTTATACAACATATCCTATAATGTTTTTTTACTTTTATACGTGCAAATAACATCACTTTTATTAGTAAATCATTAGTAATATTAAACATTTGTGCAACTCATGATTAAAAATTAGTTTTTTTTTTACAAATTTATTACCCTAGATCCCATAATAATCTACAAACACAGAGAATATAATTTGGGTAAAATTTTTATTACATATTTTGCTTACAATATATTTCACAACCAAATTATACAAAATAAAATAAAAAAGTTTATAAATTGTTTTAAAACATCATTTATATTTTTCTACATATTGTGGTTATAATGTCTTCCATATCCAACACTAAAAAGTATAATAAATTTTTTCGGTTGTCCAAATTTCTATTACAACATTATTGGTAGTTTTAAATATTAAAAATATTTATATATGTTTACATTCTAATTTTTAAATATTTTTTATCTAACATTAATGATTTTATCTATAAATGAGTTGAATTTCCTAAATAATTTTTTAATATACGCATATGAAAATTTTTAAATAGATGGAAACATATTTAAAAATAAAAATAGTTACTCTTTTTTTAACAGTAACGTTTTAGATATTATGAGGAGGAAAAAAATTATTTAATTAACATATGAAATTAATAAATATTAATTTAGAATAAATTATTTTTACTTAATGTTACTAATATATCTGTTAAGATTTTCTTGTAACTTAAACCACAATATTAGCTTTTAAATTTGTATTTTGATTAAAAAAAATTGGGCAACACTTGAGTTTCTATCTATTTAATAAACATCGGTAAAAACAAAAAAAAATTATACTAAAAGGCTTACAAAAATCACTCTGTACGTTTATAAGGTTTATTAGGGAATACTAAATGCAATTTATTAAAAAAAAATATTTTCAAGAATATATTTTCCTAACATAAACTCTTAATTTAAAATCAAATCAGTTCACAATCTCTGAGATAATAGAACCAGAGCGCGAAAGAAAGAAAAATCAAATTATTTGTGTTTTTAAAAAACCACTTTTCTTAATCCCATAAAGATCACGATTTGTAGAGTAGAGTATTTTCAAATAGTAAATATTAATTTGTTTATTTAAGATTCAATTTTGAATTACTCCCCTAAAATAATTATTGTATATATCAATGAATTGTTTTGCTTAAATTAAGTTTTGTTGTGCCATTGTGGAAATTTTATTTACTTGGCAACATTTTTCAAATGTATAATCCTCTTTTTATATCACAACAAGATCAATGCATTTAATTTTTTAAATAATATTCAGTACAACGAGGAATCAATAATCATTAACTACGTCGAGCCCAAGAATTGATTGCACTCGCAATAGAGTGAACAACCATATTTGCTTGACACTTGACAAAATTCAACACAAAGCTTGGAAAATTAACAACTAAACTAGAAATAGACTCACTAATAATACTAAATTCAGAGTCGCCATTACGATTAAAATGCATTGCTTGAATAACTCATTGGGAATCTCTTTCAAATGTAACAAGCTCCAAGTGCGAAGACATAGCTCTGAGAATTGCATCTTTCAGTGCTAAGGCTTCGGCTTCAATGACGGAAAGAATTCATGGATCCCACGCAAAACCTGCAGAAATAAAGTTCCCAGAACGATTACACACTCACCACTCACTATTCGTAGTGCCATTGTTATTATTAAAATGCGCATCAACATTACACTTCAGCCAGCCCATTAGTGGTTTATTTCAATGTTAGCATGTTTAATATTAAGAAGAAGCGAACATAAGACTATTTTATAGATGAAATAAAAAAATATTAATTTGAAATAAATTATTTTTATTATTATTGATTTAATCATTTTTTGATCAAATGAATTATTTTAATATAAATATACAAATGTTATACGACTTATCCAATTAAATGTCAAGTTTTATATGTTCAATTAACACCTCTTTTTGTTACAAATATAATATTAAACATTTTCCCAACTCTTGATTAAAAAATATCATAATTTTTTTTTGTTTGTTTTTATAAACTAAATTTATTTTCAAAATTTCTTCTGATAGATCCCATAATTAATCTACAAATACAGATATTTTAGGAATTTTCCTAAAATATTAATTATATTTTAATGGTTATAATAATGTCTTCCATATTCTATGTAAAACATTTTAAATAAATTTTTTTTGAGTTGTCCTAATGTGTAATACCACATTCTTGGTGATTTACTATATTTTTATTTTTTTTTCAATTTATTTATAACTAATTTTTAAAAACTTTAATGATTTCATAAAAAATGTATTATATTTTCTAAATAAGTTTTTTTGCACCACTATGTAAAATCTTAAATATATGGAAACATATTTATAATCCAAGAGTGTCTCTATTATTTTAATATTAATGTGTTTGATACTATGAGGATTAAAACAACCGTACAATTAACATATGAAATAAATATATATTAATTTGGAATATATTTTATTTTTATTTTTTAATAAACTTATAAATGAAGCCACAACATTAGAATTGAAGTGTTATTTTGATAAAAATATTGGGCAATACTTAAGTTTTAACCCTATAAATACTAATTTACTCTTTAACAAAAACGTTACTCTAATATACAAGTGAAATAGTTACATATTAACTAAAAATAAATTATTTTTATAATATTTTTCAAAATCATTTGATCATATTATATTATAATATAAGCCACGATATTAGCTTTTAGTTATTATTTTTATGAAAATAATGGACATCCCTTACTTTTTTATTTAAATATTGGTAAAAAAACCACTTACGGGGTAAAAAAAATTTTGGTACGATTTTTTAAAGAATAATAAATTTCACATCTTAAATAATTTTATATTGTATATTAACTATCTTAATAATAACAAAATATCAAGAGTTTTTCTTTAAAGTAGTAGAAATATTTTGTTAATTGAAGTTAATGGTAGATTTTTTTTATAACCTGGTGAAGTTATTTTTGTGAGTTTGTTAGGTAGATATAATTACAAAACTGATGACAACTATTAATTAAAGAATATTTAAATACAATACTTAAATATAACTCTTTTTCATTGCAACTATTAAGTAAAAATTATTCTAATAAATATTTAATAGGAAATTACATTTTTGATTGTTCAGCTCTTTTCATGAAAATTAAAGACACTCTGTTTGTAGCTAAATTTATTCAAAATATGAAGAAATTATTCATTTTATATTAAAATTTCCGAAATTGCAAGTTGCAACAACATTCACCCTTCCCTTCTAAACATGAGCCCCCACTAGGGTGGCCAATTTGTTTACAAAATTGGTCACACCGTTCTGGCGTTGTTGGACAAAAATTTGATGCAAAGCACAATTTTTGATCGGATTCGATTTCTCCTGAAACAATAATTAAACTTTCATTAGGAACAATATATGAAACTGTGAAATTATAACTTTTCAAGAATCGTGTATTCTATTTCATAAAACTAAATTTCCTTTTGCAAAAACACATGCCTTTTAATATAGATGACATTATCCTACCATCCTATTTATTTTACTAAAAACAAAGCAAATGAAGTAATGAAAATTGAGTTATAGGTATGATTTATTACCGGCAACGATGTCTGAAGCAATGAAAATGATCAAAAATGTTAAAAGAAGAGTCTTGTAGAATGCCATTTTGTTTTTAAATTTTGAAATAAGCATTTTGCAGTGGCCTACTTATTGACTTGGAGAGTTAAATTAGAACATTATGTTCATTTATGCCAAAGGAAAAAATTGAATTACAAAATCAGAGAATATAAAAATTGTATCTTTTAGTTTAATGCTTTGCACTTAATTTTATGTTTTTTTAATCGATCACGTAGTTAATATACAAAATTTGCAATTATTGTTAATTTAATTATTTATTTTGTCAAATATTAACTTCTTGTAGGGACAATTTTAAATGATTATACTACAATTTTAAAAGTGGGACAATTAAAAAAAAAACATTTAACATCATATTAAATATACAAGTTTTATACAACATATCCTATAATGTTTTTTTACTTTTATACGTGCAAATAACATCACTTTTATTAGTAAATCATTAGTAATATTAAACATTTGTGCAACTCATGATTAAAAATTAGTTTTTTTTTTACAAATTTATTACCCTAGATCCCATAATAATCTACAAACACAGAGAATATAATTTGGGTAAAATTTTTATTACATATTTTGCTTACAATATATTTCACAACCAAATTATACAAAATAAAATAAAAAAGTTTATAAATTGTTTTAAAACATCATTTATATTTTTCTACATATTGTGGTTATAATGTCTTCCATATCCAACACTAAAAAGTATAATAAATTTTTTCGGTTGTCCAAATTTCTATTACAACATTATTGGTAGTTTTAAATATTAAAAATATTTATATATGTTTACATTCTAATTTTTAAATATTTATTATCTAACATTAATGATTTTATCTATAAATGAGTTGAATTTCCTAAATAATTTTTTAATATACGCATATGAAAATTTTTAAATAGATGGCAACATATTTAAAAATAAAAATAGTTACTCTTTTTTTAACAGTAACGTTTTAGATATTATGAGGAGGAAAAAAATTATTTAATTAACATATGAAATTAATAAATATTAATTTAGAATAAATTATTTTTACTTAATGTTACTAATATATCTGTTAAGATTTTCTTGTAACTTAAACCACAATATTAGCTTTTAAATTTGTATTTTGATTTAAAAAAATTGGGCAACACTTGAGTTTCTATCTATTTAATAAACATCAGTAAAAACAAAAAAAAATTATACTAAAAGGCTTACAAAAATCACTCTGTACGTTTATAAGGTTTATTAGGGAATACTAAATGCAATTTATTAAAAAAAAATATTTTCAAGAATATATTTTCCTAACATAAACTCTTAATTTAAAATCAAATCAGTTCACAATCTCTGAGATAATAGAACCAGAGCGCGAAAGAAAGAAAAATCAAATTATTTGTGTTTTTAAAAAACCACTTTTCTTAATCCCATAAAGATCACGATTTGTAGAGTAGAGTATTTTCAAATAGTAAATATTAATTTGTTTATTTAAGATTCAATTTTGAATTACTCCCCTAAAATAATTATTGTATATATCAATGAATTGTTTTGCTTAAATTAAGTTTTGTTGTGCCATTGTGGAAATTTTATTTACTTGGCAACATTTTTCAAATGTATAATCCTCTTTTTATATCACAACAAGATCAATGCATTTAATTTTTTAAATAATATTCAGTACAACGAGGAATCAATAATCATTAACTACGTCGAGCCCAAGAATTGATTGCACTCGCAATAGAGTGAACAACCATATTTGCTTGACACTTGACAAAATTCACCACAAAGCTTGGAAAATTAACAACTAAACTAGAAATAGACTCACTAATAATACTAAATTCAGAGTCGCCATTACGATTAAAATGCAATGCTTGAATAACTCATTGGGAATCTCTTTCAAATGTAACAAACTCCAAGTGCGAAGACATAGCTCTGAGAATTGCATCCTTAAGTGCTAAGGCTTGGGCTTCAATGACGGGAAGAATTCTTGGATCCCAAGCAAAACCTGCAGAAATAAAGTTCCCAGAACGATTACACACGCACCACTCACTATTCGTAGTGCCATTGTTATTATTAAAAGGCGCATCAACATTACACTTCAGCCAGCCCACTAGTGGTTTATTTCAATGTTAACGTGTTTAATATTAAGAAGAAGCGAACATAAGACTATTTTATAGATGAAATAAAAAAAATATTAATTTGAAAGAAATTATTTTTATTATTATTGATTTAATCATTTTTTGATCAAATAAATTATTTTAATATAAATATACAAATGTTATACGACTTATCCAATTAAATGTCAAGTTTTAAATGTTCAATTAACACCTCTTTTTATTATAAAGATAATATTAAACATTTTCCCAACTCTTGATTAAAAAATATCATAATTTTTTTTCGTTTGTTTTTATAAACTAAATTTATTTTTAAAATGTCTTTCGGTAGATCACATAATTAATCTACAAATACAAATATTTTAGGAATTGTCCTAAAATATTAATTATATTTTAATGGTTATAATAATGTCTTCCATATTCTATGTAAAACATTTTAAATAATTTTTTTTGAGTTGTCCTAATGTGTAATACCACATTCTTGGTGATTTACTATATTTTTATTTTTTTCCAATTATTTTATAACTAATTTTTAAAAACTTTAATGATTTCATAAAAAATGTATTATATTTTCTAAATAAGTTTTTTTGGCACCACTATGTAAAATCTTAAATATATGGAAACATATTTATAATCCAAGAGAGTCTCTATTATTTTAATATTAATGTGTTTGATACTATGAGGATTAAAACAACCGTTCAATTAACATATGAAATAAATATATATTAATTTGAAATATATTTTATTTTTATTTTTTAATTAACTTGTAAATGAAGCCACGACATTAGAATTGAAGTGTTATTTTGATAAAAATATTGGGCAATACTTAAGTTTTAACCCTATAAATACTAATTTACTCTTTAACAAAAACGTTACTCTAATATACAAGTGAAATAGTTACATATTAACTAAAAATAAATTATTTTTATAATATTTTTCAAAATCATTTGATCATATTATATTATAATATAAGCCACGATATTAGCTTTTAGTTATTATTTTTATGAAAATAATGGACATCCCTTACTTTTTTATTTAAATATTGGTAAAAAAACCACTTACGGGGTAAAAAAAAATTTGGTACGATTTTTTAAAGAATAATAAATTTCACATCTTAAATAATTTTATATTGTATATTAACTATCTTAATAATAACAAAATATCAAGAGTTTTTCTTTAAAGTAGTAGAAATATTTTGTTAATTGAAGTTAATGGTAGATTTTTTTTATAACCTGGTGAAGTTATTTTTGTGAGTGTGTTAGGTAGATATAATTACAAAACTGATGACAACTATTAATTAAAGAATATTTAAATACAATACTTAAATATAACTTTTTTTCATTGCAACTATTAAGTAAAAATTATTCTAATAAATATTTAATAGGAAATTACATTTTTGATTGTTCAACTCTTTTCATGAAAATTAAAGACACTCTGTTTGTAGCTAAATTTATTCAAAATATGAAGAAATTATTCATTTTATATTAAAATTTCCGAAATTTCAAGTTGCAACAACATTCACCCTTCCCTTCTAAACATGAGCCCCACTAGGGTGGCCAATTTCTTTACAAAATTGGTCACACCGTTCTGGCATTGTTGGACAAAAATTTGATGCAAAGCACAATTTTTGATCGGATTCGATTTCTCCTGAAACAATAATTAAACTTTCATTAGGAACAATATATGAAACTGTGAAATTCTAACTTTTCAAAAATCTTGTATTCTATTTCATAAAACTAATTTTCCATTTGCAAAAACACATGCCTTTTAATTTAGATGACATTATCCTACCATCCTAGTTATTTTACTAAAAATAAAGTAAATGAAGTAATGAAAATTGAGTTATAGGTATAATTTATTACCGGCAACGATGCCTGAAGCAATGAAAATGATCAAAAATGTTAAAAGAAGAGTCTTGTAGAATGCCATTTTGTTTTTAAATTTTGAAATAAGCATTTTTCAGTGGCCTACTTATTGACTTGGAGAGTTAAATTAGAACGTTAGGTTCATTTAAGCAAAAGGAAAAAATTGAATTACAAAATCAGAGAATATAAAAATTGTATCTTTTAGTTTAATGCTTTGCACTTAATTTTATGTTTTTTTAACCGATCACGTAGTTAATATACAAAATTTATAATTATTTTTAATTTAATTATTTATTTTGTCAAATATTAACTTTTTGTAGGGACAATTTTAAATGATTATATTATAATTTTAATAGTAGGACAATTAAAAAAAACACATTTAACACCATATTAAATATACAAGTTTTATACAACATATCCTATAATGTTTTTTTTAATTTTATACGTGCAAATAACATCACTTTTATTAGTAAATCATTAGTAATATTAAACATTTGTGCGACTCATGATTAAAAATTAGTTTTTTTTTTTACAAATTTATTACCCTACATCCCATAATAATCTACAAACACAGAGAATATAATTTGGGTAAAATTTCTATGACATATTTTGGCTAAAATATATTTCACAACCAAATTATACAAAATAAAATAAAAAAGTTTATAAATTGTTTTAATACATCATTTGTATTTTTCTACATATTGTACTTATAATGTCTTCCATATCCAACACTAAAAAGTATAATTAAATTTTTTCGGTTGTCCAAATTTCTATTACAACACTATTGGTAGTTTTAACTTTTAAAAATATTATATATGTTTACATTCTAATTTTTAAATATTTATTATATAACAATAATGATTTTATCTATAAATGAGTTGAATTTCCTAAATAATTTTTTGATATACGCATATGAAAATTTTTAAATAGATGGAAACATATTTCAAAATAAAAATAGTTACTCTTTTTTTAAGAGTAACATTTTAGATATTATGAGGAGGAAAAAAATTATTTAATTAACATATGAAATTAATAAATATTAATTTAGAATAAATTATTTTTACTTAATGTTACTAATATATCTGTTGAGATTTTCTTGTAACTTAAACCACAATATTAGCTTTTAAATTTGTATTTTGATTTAAAAAATTGGGCAACACTTGAGTTTGTATCTATTTTATAAACATCGGTAAAAACAAAAAAAAAATTATACTAAAAGGCTTACAAAAATCACTATGTACGTTTATAAGGTTTATTAGGGAATACTAAATGCAATTTATTAAAAAATAATTTGAAGAATGTATTTTCCTAACAAAAACAATTAATTTTAAATCAAATCAGTTCACAATCTCTGAGATAATAGAACCAGAGCGCGAAAGAAAGAAAAATCAAATTATTTGTGTTTTTAAAAAACCACTTTTCTTAATCCCATAAAGATCACGATCTATTAACTGTCTTAATAATAACTAAATATCACGTCTTTTTCATTAAAGGAGTAGAAATATTTTGTTAATTAAAGTTAATGGCATATCTTTTTTATAACATGGTGAAGTTATTTTTGTCAATTTGTTAGGTAAATATAATTACAAAACTGATGACAACTATTGATTAAAGAATATTTAAATACAATAATTAAATATAACTTGTTTTTCATTGCAATTATTAAGTAAAAATTATTGAAATAAATATTTAATAAGAAATTACATTTTTGATTGTTCTACTTTTTTCATAAAAATTAAAGACACTTTGTTTGCAGCTAAATTTATTCAAAATATGAAGAAATTATTTATTTTATATTAAAACTTCCGAAATTGCAAGTTACAACAACATTAACCCTTCCCTTCTAAACATGAGCCTCCACTAGGGTGGCCAATTTTCTTACAAAATTGGTCACACCGTTCTGACGTTGTTGGACAAAATTTGATGCAAAGCACAATTTTTGATCGGATTCGATTTCTCCTGAAACAATAATTAAACTTTCATTAAGAACAATATATGAAATTGTGAAATTCTAACTTTTCAAAAATACTGTATTCTATTTCATAAAATTAATTTTCCTTTTGCAAAAACACATGCCTTTTAATATAGATGACATTATCCTACCATCCTAGTTATTTTACTAAAAATAAAGCAAATGAAGTAATGAAAATTGAGTTATAGGTATAATTTATTACCGGCAACGATGCCTGAAGCAATGAAAATGATCAAAAATGTTAAAAGAAGAGTCTTGTAGAATGCCATTTTGTTTTTAAATTTTGAAATAAGCATTTTTCAGTGGCCTACTTATTGACTTGGAGAGTTAAATTAGAACATTAGGTTCATTTAAGCAAAAGGAAAAAATTGAATTACAAAATCAGAGAATATAAAAATTGTATCTTTTAGTTTAATGTTTTGCACTTAATTTTATGTTTTTTTAACCGATCACGTAGTTAATATACAAAATTTATAATTATTTTTAATTTAATTATTTATTTTGTCAAATATTAACTTCTTGTAGGGACAATTTTAAATGATTATATTATAATTTTAATAGTGGGACAATTAAAAAAAACACATTTAACACCATATTAAATATACAAGTTTTATACAACATATCCTATAATGTTTTTTTTTAATTTTATACGTGCAAATAACATCACTTTTATTAGTAAATCATTAGTAATATTAAACATTTGTGCGACTCATGATTAAAAATTAGTTTTTTTTTTTACAAATTTATTACCCTAGATCCCATAATAATCTACAAACACAGAGAATATAATTTGGGTAAAATTTCTATGACATATTTTGGCTACAATATATTTCACAACCAAATTATACAAAATAAAATAAAAAAGTTTATAAATTGTTTTAAAACATCATTTGTATTTTTCTACATATTGTGCTTATAATGTCTTCCATATCCAACACTAAAAAGTATAATTAAACTTTTTCGGTTGTCCAAATTTCTATTACAACACTATTGGTAGTTTTAACTTTTAAAAATATTATATATGTTTACATTCTAATTTTTAAATATTTATTATATAACAATAATGATTTTATCTATAAATGAGTTGAATTTCCTAAATAATTTTTTGATATACGCATATGAAAATTTTTAAATAGATGGAAACATATTTCAAAATAAAAATAGTTACTCTTTTTTTAAGAGTAACATTTTAGATATTATGAGGAGGAAAAAAATTATTTAATTAACATATGAAATTAATAAATATTAATTTAGAATAAATTATTTTTACTTAATGTTACTAATATATCTGTTGAGATTTTCTTGTAACTTAAACCACAATATTAGCTTTTAAATTTGTATTTTGATTTAAAAAATTGGGCAACACTTGAGTTTGTATCTACTTTATAAACATCGGTAAAAACAAAAAAAAAAACTATACTAAAAGGCTTACAAAAATCACTCTGTACGTTTATAAGGTTTATTAGGGAATACTAAATGCAATTTATTAAAAAAAAAATTGAAGAATGTATTTTCCTAACAAAAACAATTAATTTTAAATCAAATCAGTTCACAATCTCTGAGATAATAGAACCAGAGCGCGAAAGAAAGAAAAATCAAATTATTTGTGTTTTTAAAAAACCACTTTTCTTAATGCCATAAAGATCACGATCTATTAACTGTCTTAATAATAACTAAATATCACGTCTTTTTCATTAAAGGAGTAGAAATATTTTGTTAATTAAAGTTAATGGTATATCTTTTTTATAACATGGTGAAGTTATTTTTGTCAGTTTGTTAGGTAAATATAATTACAAAACTGATGACAACTATTGATTAAAGAATATTTAAATACAATAATTAAATATAACTTGTTTTTCATTGCAATTATTAAGTAAAAATTATTGAAATATATATTTAATAAGAAATTACATTTTTGATTGTTCTACTTTTTTCATAAAAATTAAAGACACTCTGTTTGCAGCTAAATTTATTCAAAATATGAAGAAATTATTTATTTTATATTAAAACTTCCGAAATTGCAAGTTACAACAACATTAACCCTTCCCTTCTAAACATGAGCCTCCACTAGGGTGGCCAATTTTCTTACAAAATTGGTCACACCGTTCTGACGTTGTTGTACAAAATTTGATGCAAAGCACAATTTTTGATCGGATTCGATTTCTCCTGAAACAATAATTAAACTTTCATTAAGAACAATATATGAAATTGTGAAATTCTAACTTTTCAAAAATCCTGTATTCTATTTCATAAAACTAATTTTTATTTTGCAAAAACACATGCCTTTTCATATAGAAGACATTATCCTACCATCCTATTGATTTTACTAAAAACAAAGCAAATGAAGTAATGAAAATTGAGTTATAGGTATAGTTTATTACCGGCAACAATGCCTAAAGCAATGAAAATGATCAAAAATGTTAAAAGAAGATTCTTGTAGAATGCCATTTTGTTTTTAAATTTTGAAATAAGCATTTTGCAATGGCCTATTTATTGACTTGGAGAGTTATATTAGAACATTAGGTTCATGAAAGCAAAAGGAAAAATTTGAATTACGAAATCAGAGAATTTAAAACTTGTATCTTTTAGTTTAATGCTTTTCACTTAATTTTATGCTTTTTTAACCGATCACGTAGTTAATATACAAAATTTACAAATATTATTAATTTAATTATTTATTTTGTCAAATATTAACTTCTTGTAGGGACAATTTTAAATGATTATATTACCATTTTAATAGTGGGACAATTAAAAAAAAATACTTTAACACCATATTAAATATACAAGTTTTATACAACATATCTTATAAATTTTTTTTACTTTTATACGTTCAAATAACATCACTTTTATTAGTAAATCATTGGTAATATTAAACATTTGTGCAACTCATGATTAAAAATTAGTTTTTTTTTTTACAAATTTATTACCGTAGATCCCATAATAATATACAAATTCAGAGAATATAATTTGCGTAAAAATTTTATTACATATTTTGGCTATAATATATTTCACAATCAAATTATACAAAATAAATTTAAAAAGTTTATAAATTGTTTTAAAACATCATCTATATTTTTCTACATATTGTGGTTATAATGTCTTCCATATCCAACACTCACTAAAAAGTATAATTAAATTTTTTCGGTTGTCCAAATGTCTATTACAACACTATTGGTAGTTTTAACTACTTAAAATATTTTTATATATTTACATTATAATTTTTAAATATTTATTATAAAACATTAATTATTTTATCTATAAATGAGTTGTATTTCCTAAATAATTTTTTTATATACCCATATGAAAAAATTTAAATAGATGGAAACATATTTCAAAATCAAAATAGTCACTCTTTTTTAACAGTAACATTTTAGATCAATGTTTTAAAACTCAGATCGGTGATCGAGTCGGTAAAGTAACTGGGTCATTTGGTTACTGGTCGGAACAGTGGGTCACTGGTCAGACCACATGGCTTTTGACCTAGTTTCTATAAAAAATATATTTATTACCTGAAATTTGTAACTATAAAAATATAGAAAATTATAAATTCAAATAATTTAGAATAAACAAAAGTATTAGTAACAATCAAAATAAGTGATAGAAACTTAATGTAGAAAATTATAAATTCAAAGAAGTGATAGAAACTTAATAATTCATAGGTTATAGTATTATAATAAGTCACAAAAATCCATACTCAACGATCCATAATTTTTTATGTCCATGAAGTCAAATTGTCATAATCTTGATATTCATATCCATCTTCAACTTCATCTTCTCCACCAACTTCATCTTCTCTGGTGTTGCTTTTTTCTTGATTCACAGTATCAACAATAATATCTTATTACCCATATCTCCATCTTCATCCTCATCTAAATCTATTTGATCTATAACAATATTTTAAAAAATAATTAACAAAAAAAATTTAGAGATGGTAAATATGAGACATTAAATTGATTCACAACCACAACCTATATTATGCTCATATTAGAACATACCAATATCACTTGAAATTGGTTGGATGGTCATATTTGCAAGATCATTATGCAATGCTTCCAACTCTTCATTGGTTAAGAGAGGTGGTGAATCCTCTAATATCCAACTAGAATGGTCGACAATTGTTTCAATATTGATAGGATCATAACTCCCATTTCTTATTTTCCTAAGCACACATGAATTAAATCTAAGTATATGTATTTAAATATAAATATATAATGATCATAGAAAAATAACCATAATAATACCTATTTTGAAGTCTCAAGTTGTAACAAACAAACACTAAATCATTAAGCTTTTCATGCTCCAATCTATTTATTTTTTTGGAATGAATATGCTCAAATATACTCCAATTGTATTCACAACCCGAAGCACTACAAGTTTGGCTTAAAATACGAATAGCTAACCTTTGCAAAGTTGGTGTACAATTGCCATAAGTTTCCCACTATTGATCTATTTATACCATGTGATTAAATAAATTTATAAACATATTGAATTATAAAATAAAATATATATCAAGAGTTAGAAGTTATGAAATTACCTTCCCTCACAATACATCGTTCATCCACGGCTGATTTCCTTCCAAAATATAATTCACCGTCTTTGAATATTCTCATCTCATCTGTTAACTTCAATCGAATTTCAGAATTTCAATTAGCATGCTTTTCAATGACATCTAAAAGTCCTGATGTTGTGGATGAATGTTTTTCAAATTCTACATCATTATATCTACAAGCTGGATTCAACCAATAACCGACAGCATGAAGATTTTTGCGGAACTGTGAATCCCAACGTTTATCTAAGATTTTCAAGTAAGGATCCACTTTCTTCTTATTTCTTTGAAACCTCCTCACCATATCCTTTCTAGCTTTGACTATAGATTTGTATAGAATTCCCATAGCAGGTTTATCTTCACTATCAACAATACGCAACACACACACAAGTGATTCAGTGATTTTAACTACATCATCACATTTACTCCAAAATCTAGAATCTAAAACTTGATCCACAAACTGTTTTGCCTTTGCTTCTTTGGCATATGCTGAGCTTGTCCATTCTTTAGATGTTACCATGGCTCTTAGTGAGTTTTTGTGAGACAAAATACTTTGCATGGCAATGAAATTAGTGGCAAACCGAGTTGGAGCAAGACGAAGGATTTCTCTTCCACCTGTTTGCTTTCTCATTAAATACAATACATAACAATGGTTATAAATATATTTGGTAACATTAGAAGCATGTGACACTGTCTCACTTACTTCCTCTAATTTTCCCATGTCTTGCAACATCAAGTTAATGCAATGTGCCACACAAGGAGACCAAAATAAAGTATGAAACTCATTTGTAATAACCTTCCAGCAGCAACATAATTTGCAGCATTATCTGTCATTATGTGAACTACATTTTCAGGCCCAACAAATAAAACCACTTCTCTAAAAAACTTATACAACATATTTGCAGTTTTTGAAGCATGAGAAGCATCAACGAATTTTAGAAAAATAGTACCTTTGGGACAATAAACTAGAAAGTTTATAAGAGTTCTTCTTTTTTGATTAGTCCATCCATCGGCTATTAGAGTACAACCAGTTTTCTTCCAAATCTAACGATACTCCTCTATCAAGTTGTTCACATCTTCAACCCATTTATTTAACAAATAGCCACGAACACTATGCATAGTTGGAACTTTATACCCCAGACTCATGCTGCAAAGTGCATCAGCCATAGATTGAAAATACGCAGAATTAGCTGCATTGAATGGCACAGATGAATCAATGAACCATCTTGCAATAGGTAGATCACGCTTCTCCACCAATTCCTTACTTTGTAACACACTTTTATAGAAGGTTGAGCTCCAGGAGTTGTTCTAGGCATAAAATAATTACCAATACGACTAGTATTCTTTCTCTTTTGAGACACAATCACTGAATTTGATCTTGATTGTTCTACATCCATTTCTACTACACCACCCTCTTGAGTAGTAAGATCAACATCAAAATTTTGTGCTTGAGTCTTTCTTCTCTTAAATGCACCTTCATCAAGATTTTGTTTCATTTGATATTGAACATATGGAGGCACCTTTTTACATGTTACAACTTGACCTTTTATTCCAGCCAAATGGAATTTAAGCCTATTAATCCACCCTCCTCTAATAATTTTATCATAGTAAATACACAAATTAACAAGTTTTCATTTTTCTTCAATTTGTTTACAATGACCCCAAGCTATATCAGTTTTTCCCCTACTGCTCTAGATTTGGGTTGGATTTTGAGATGTAACTTCTTCCGAAGTTATTACTTCAGTGGGTGATGCCATATCTAATATCAATCAAAATTTAAAAATAAAAAACTATATTACAAAAATATTAACAAAACATAATTCTAAACTACAATTATTGAATTTATAAAAACATTATAAGAAACATTAAATATGTAGCATATCTAAATCCAAAATATATGAATATGTTGTTGTATATTACATATAGGCTACCAAGTATCATTACTGTGCATCACCATATATAATAAAAAAATAGAAATTTTGCTTTCCAGCCTTTGCTATATATTTTAGATTAATAAAATCCTAAAACTTTTCTTTGTTATATAATTTAAATTAATAAAAAACAGAAAACTTTGTCTTACTATATAATTTAGATTACATGGTTTTAACCCAATTTCTATCTCCATAATATATACAACGACTATTACAGTAATATATATCTATCCCAATTTCTATCTCCAATATACAACAACTTTATTACCAGTCTATAATAAGTTAATTCATAAAAGTATAAAACTGCTTCATTCATACAAATTCTATCTCAATTTATTAAACTAAAAGACCCAATTTTATAGAAAATGATCAAATTTAATCATTTATTTTCTATATCAATTAATCAACAAAATGAAACAATAATATTCATATTGAAAAACATCAATGCAAATTAGACCAAGTAAAAAAGAAATAACCTATTTTTGATGTTTTGATGAAATTTTTGACGGCAAACAAGGAATATCAAATAACAGCAGCAAGTGGGAGTTTTTGTTGGTAGAGAAAATTGAGAATATGACTTCAATTAGAAAAAGAAAAGACAGAATAAAAAAGAAAAACTTTCAAATGTCTAGGTTTGTGAAACGACGAGGCAAAGCGTTTATGTTAATTTTTTTTTCAAAAGCCCTAAAAAATAAAATAAATAGTCAAACCCGCCGATTCAGTAAAAACCGCCGGTTCACACCGGTTTCATCCGGTCTAAATGTAATTCCGGTCTTATCCCTTAAACGAACCGTCTGGCCCACCGGTTCTCGGTCAGACCGATCCGACCGGCCGGGTCAGACTGGGTTTTAAAACATTGTTTTAGATATTATGAGGAGGAAAAAAATTATTTAATTAACATATGAAATTAATAAATGTTAATTTGGAATAAATGATTTTTACTTAATGTTACTAATATATTTTTGGGATTTTCTTGTAACTTAAACCACAATATTAGCTTATAAATTATATATTTTGATTAAAAAAAATTGGGCAACACTTGAGTTTCTATCTATTTTATAAACATCGGTAAAAACAAAAAAAAATTAATACTAAAAGGCTTAAAAATATCACTCTGCGTTAAAAAGGTTTAGTAGGGAATAATAAATGCAATTTATTAAAAAAAAATTTCAAGAATGTAATGTCCTAACATAAACAATTAGTTTAAAATCAAATCAATTCAAAATCTCTGAGATAATAGAGTCCCATTGCCCAAGAAACCAGAGCGCGAAAGAAAGAAAAATCAAATTATTTGTGTTTTTAAAAAATCACTTTTCTTAATCCCATAAAGACCACGATCTATAGAGTAAAGTATTTTTAAACTAATAAATATTAATTTGTTTATTTACGATTCAATTTTGTATTATTTGCAAAAAATAATTATTTCATATATCAATGAATTGTTTTGCTTAAATTAAGTTTTGTGGTGCCATTGTGGAAATTTTATTTACTTGGCAACATATTTCAAATGTATAATCCTCTCTTTTTATATCACAACAAGATCAATGCATTTAATTTATTAAATAATATTCAGTACAACGAGGAATCAATAATCATTAACTACGTCGAGCCCAAGAATTGGTTGCACTTGCAATAGAGTGAGCAATCATATTTGCTTGACATTTGACTAAATTCACCTCAAAGCTTAGAAAATTAACAAATAAACTAGAAATAGGCTCAATAATAAGACTAAATTCAGAGTCACCATTACGATTATAATGGATTGCTTTAATAAATCTTTGGGAATCACTTTCAAATGTAACAAACTCCAAGTGCGAAGACATAGCTCTGAGAATTGCATCCTTAAGTGCTAAGGCTTCGGCTTCAATGACGGGAAGAATTCTTGGATCCCACGCAAAACCTGCAGAAATAAAGTTCCCAGAACGATTACACATGCACCACTCACTATTCGTAGTGCTATTGTTGTTATTAAAAGACGCATCAACATTACACTTCAGTCAGCCCATTAGTGATTTATTTCAATGTTAATATGTTTAATATTAAGAGGAAGCGAACATAAGACTACATTATAGATGAAATAAAAAATATTAATTTGAAAGAATTTTTTTTTATTATTATTGATTTAATGATTTGTTGATCAAATGAATTATTTTAATATAAATATACAAATGTTATACGACTTATCCAATTAAATCTCAACTTTTATATGTTCAATTAAGACCTCTCTTTTTTATAAAGATAATATTAAACATTTTCCAAACTCTTGATTAAAAAATATCATAATTTTTTTCCGTTTGCTTTTATAAACTAAATTCATTTTTAAAATTTCTTCCGATAGATCCCATAATTCATCTACAAATAAAGATATTTTAGGAATGGTCCTAAAATATTGTTTATATTTTAATGTTTATAATAATGTCTTCTATATTCTACATAAAACATTTTAAATAAATTGTTTTTGAGTTGTCCTAATGTGTAATACAACATTCTTGGTAATTTACTCTATTTTTATTTTTTTTCAATTAATTTATAACTAATTTTTTAAAACTTTAATGATTTCATAAAAAAAATGTATTATATTTTCTAAATAAGTTTTTTTTTGCACCACTATGTAAAATCTTAAATATATGGAACCATATTTATAATCCAAGATAGTCTCTCTTATTTTAATATTAATGTGTTTGATACTATCAGGATTAAAACAACCGTCCAATTAACATATGAAATAAATATATATTAATTTGGAATATATTTTATCTTTATTTTTTAATTAACTTGTAAATGAAGGCACAACTTTAGAATTGAAATGTTATTTTGATAAAAATATTGGGCAGTACTTAAGTTTTGGTCCTATAAATAATAATTTACTCTTTAACAAAAACATTAGTCTAATATACAAGTGAAATAGTTACATATTAACTAAAAATAAATTATTTTTATAATATTTGTTAAAATCATTTGATAATATTATATTATAATATGAGCCACGATATTAGCTTTTAGTTATTATTTTCATGAAAATAATGGTAATCCCTTACTTTTTTATTTAAATATTGGTACAAAAAACCACTTACAGGATAAAAAAAATTTGGTACGATTTTTTAAAGAATAATAAATTTCACATCTTAAATAATTTTATATTGTATATTAAATGTCTTAATAATAACAAAATATCAAGTCTTTTTCATTAAAAGAGTAGAAATATTTTGTTAATTAAAGTTAATGGTATATCTTTTTTATAACCTGGTGAAGTTATTTTTATCAGTTTGTTAGGTAAATATAATTACAAAACTGATGACAACTATTGATTAAAGAATATTTAATTACAATAATTAAATATAACTTGTTTTTCATTGCAACTATTAAGTAAAAATTATTGAAATAAATATTTAATAAGAAATTACATTTTTTATTGTTCAACTTTTTTCATAAAAATTAAAGATACTCTGTTTGTAGCTAAATTTATTCAAAATATGAAGACATTATTTATTTTATATTAAAATTTCCGAAATTGCAAGTAGCAACAACATTCACCTTTCCCTTCTAAACATGAGCCTCCACTAGGGTGGCCAATTTGCTTACAAAATTGGTCACACCGTTCTGGCATTGTTGGACAAAAATTTGATACAAAGCACAATTTTTAATCGTATTTGATTTCTCATGAAACAATAATTAAACTTTCATTAAGAACAATATATGAAATTGTGAAATTCTAACTTTTCAAAAATCCTGTATTCTATTTCATAAAACTAATTTTTCTTTTGCAAAAACACATGTCTTTTAATATAGAAGACATTATCCTACCATCCTAGTGATTTTACTCAAAACAAAAAAAAACAAATGAAGTAATGAAAATTGAGTTATAGGTATAATTTATTACCGGCAACGATGCCTGAAGCAATGAAAATGATCAAAAATGTTAAAAGAAGATTATTGTAGAATGCTATTTTGTTTTTAAATTTTGAAATAAGCATTTTGCAATGGCCTATTTATTGACTTGGAGAGTTAAATTAGAACATTAGGTTCATGTAAGCAAGAGGAAAAAATTGAATTACGAAATCAGAGAATTTAAAAATTGTATCTTTTAGTTCAATGCTTTTCACTTAATTTTATGCTTTTTTAACGATCACGTAGTTAATATACAAAATTTACAAATATTAGTAATTTAATTATTTATTTTGTCAAATATTAACTTCTTGTAGGGACAATTTTAAAAGATTATATTATCATTTTAGTAATGGGATAATTAAAAAAAAAACATATTTAACACCATATTAAATATACAAGTTTTATACAACATATCCTATAAATTTTTTTTACTTTTATACGTTCAAATAACATCACTTTTATTAGAAAATCATTGGTAATATTAAACATTTGTGTAACTCGTGATTAAAAATTAGTTTTCTTTTTTACAAATTTATTACCGTAGATCCCATAATAATATACAAATACAGAGAATATAATTTGTGTAAAAATTTTATTACATATTTTGGCTACAATATATTTCACAACCAAATTATACAAAATAAAATAAAAAAGTTTATAAATTGTTTTAAAACATCATCATTATTTTTCTACATACTGTGGTTATAATGTCTTCCATATCCAACACTAAAAAGTATAATTAAATTTTTTCGGTTGTCCAAATGTCTATTACAACAGTATTGATAGTTTTAACTATTTAAAATATTTTTATATATTTACATTATAATTTTTAAATATTTATTATAAAACATTAATGATTTTATCTATAAATTAGTTGTATTTCCTAAATAATTTTTTGATATACCCATATGAAAAAATTTAAATAGATGGAAACATATTTCAAAATCAAAATAGTCACTCTTTTTTTAACAGTAACGTTTTAGATATTATGAGGAGGAAAAAAATTATTTAATTAACATATGAAATTAATAAATATTAATTTGAAATAAATTATTTTTACTTAATGTTACTAATATATTTGTCGAGATTTTCTTGTAACTTAAACCACAATATTAGCTTTTAAATTTATATTTTGATTTTAAAAAATTGGGCAACACTTGAGTTTCTATCTATTTTATAAACATCGGTTAAAACAAAAAAAAACTAAAATTCTTAAAAAAATCACTCTTTACGTTTATAAGGTTTATTAGGGAATAATAAATGCAATTTATTAAATAAAAAAATTTCAAGAATGTAATTTCCTAATATAAACAATTAGTTTAAAATTAAATCAGTTCACAATCTCTGAGATAATAGAGCCCCATTCCCCAAGGAACCAGAGCGCGAAAGAAAGAAAAATCAAATTATTTGTGTTTTTAAAAAACCACTTTTCTTAATCCCATAAAGATCACGATTTGTAGAGTAGAGTATTTTCAAATAGTAAATATTAATTTGTTTATTTAAGATTCAATTTTGAATTACTCCCCTAAAATAATTATTTCATATATCAATGAATTGTTTTGCTTAAATTAAGTTTTGTTGTGCCATTGTGGAAATTTTATTTACTTGGCAACATTTTTCAAATGTATAATCCTCTTTTTATATCACAACAAGATCAATGCATTTAATTTTTTAAATAATATTCAGTACAACGAGGAATCAATAATCATTAACTACGTCGAGCCCAAGAATTGATTGCACTCGCAATAGAGTGAACAACCATATTTGCTTGACACTTGACAAAATTCACCACAAAGCTTGGAAAATTAACAACTAAACTAGAAATAGACTCACTAATAATACTAAATTCAGAGTCGCCATTACGATTAAAATGCATTGCTTGAATAACTCATTGGGAATCTCTTTCAAATGTAACAAGCTCCAAGTGCGAAGACATAGCTCTGAGAATTGCATCTTTCAGTGCTAAGGCTTCGGCTTCAATGACGGAAAGAATTCTTGGATCCCACGCAAAACCTGCAGAAATAAAGTTCCCAGAACGATTACACACTCACCACTCACTATTCGTAGTGCCATTGTTATTATTAAAATGCGCATCAACATTACACTTCAGCCAGCCCATTATTGGTTTATTTCAATGTTAGCATGTTTAATATTAAGAAGAAGCGAACATAAGACTATTTTATAGATGAAATAAAAAAATTTTAATTTGAAATAAATTATTTTTATTATTATTGATTTAATCATTTTTTGATCAAATGAATTATTTTAATATAAATATACAAATGTTATACGACTTATCCAATTAAATGTCAAGTTTTATATGTTCAATTAACACCTCTTTTTGTTACAAATATAATATTAAACATTTTCCCAACTCTTGATTAAAAAATATCATAATTTTTTTTTGTTTGTTTTTATAAACTAAATTTATTTTCAAAATTTCTTCCGATAGATCCCATAATTAATCTACAAATACAGATATTTTAGGAATTTTCCTAAAATATTAATTATATTTTAATGGTTATAATAATGTCTTCCATATTCTACGTAAAACATTTTAAATAAATTTTTTTTGAGTTGTCCTAATGTGTAATACCACATTCTTGGTGATTTACTATATTTTTATTTTTTTTTCAATTTATTTATAACTAATTTTTAAAAACTTTAATGATTTCATAAAAAATGTATTATATTTTCTAAATAAGTTTTTTTGCACCACTATGTAAAATCTTAAATATATGGAAACATATTTATAATCCAAGAGTGTCTCTATTATTTTAATATTAATGTGTTTGATACTATGAGGATTAAAACAACCGTACAATTAACATATGAAATAAATATATATTAATTTGGAATATATTTTATTTTTATTTTTTAATTAACTTATAAATGAAGCCACAACATTAGAATTGAAGTGTTATTTTGATAAAAATATTGGGCAATACTTAAGTTTTAACCCTATATATACTAATTTACTCTTTAACAAAAACGTTAGTCTAATATACAAGTGAAATAGTTACATATTAACTAAAAACAAATTATTTTTAAAATATTTGTAGAAATCATTTGATGATATTATATTATAATATAAGCCACGATATTAGCTTTTAGTTATAATATTTATGAAAATAATGGACATCCCTTACTTTTTTATTTAAATATTGGTAAAAAAACCACTTACGGGGGATAAAAAATATTTTGGTACGATTTTTTAAAGAATAATAAATTTGACATCTTAAATAATTTTATATTGTATATTAACTGTCTTAATAATAACAAAATATCAAGTCTTTTTCTTTAAAGGAGTAGAAATATTTTGTTAATTGAAGTTAATGGTAGATTTTTTTTATAACCTGGTGAAGTTATTTTTGTGATTTTGTTAGGTAGATATAATTACAAAACTGATGACAACTATTAATTAAAGAATATTTAAATACAATAATTAAATATAACTTTTTTTTCAATGCAACTATTAAGTAAAAATTATTGTAATAAATATTTAATAGGAAATTACATTTTTTATTGTTCAGCTCTTTTCATGAAAATTAAAGACACTCTGTTTGTAGCTAAATTTATTCAAAATATGAAGAAATTATTCATTTTATATTAAAATTTCCGAAATTGCAAGTTGCAACAACATTCACCCTTCCCTTCTAAACATGAGCCCCCACTAGGGTGGCCAATTTGTTTACAAAATTGGTCACACCGTTCTGGCGTTGTTGGACAAAAATTTGATGCAAAGCACAATTTTTGATCGGATTCGATTTCTCCTGAAACAATAATTAAACTTTCATTAGGAACAATATATGAAACTGTGAAATTATAACTTTTCAAGAATCGTGTATTCTATTTCATAAAACTAAATTTCCTTTTGCAAAAACACATGCCTTTTAATATAGATGACATTATCCTACCATCCTAGTTATTTTACTAAAAACAAAGCAAATGAAGTAATGAAAATTGAGTTATAGGTATAATTTATTACCGACAACGATGTCTGAAGCAATGAAAATGATCAAAAATGTTAAAAGAAGAGTCTTGTAGAATGCCATTTTGTTTTTAAATTTTGAAATAAGCATTTTGCAGTGGCCTATTTATTGACTTGGAGAGTTAAATTAGAACATTATGTTCATTTAAGCCAAAGGAAAAAATTGAATTACAAAATCAGAGAATATAAAAATTGTATCTTTTAGTTTAATGCTTTGCACTTAATTTTATGTTTTTTTAATCGATCACGTAGTTAATATACAAAATTTGCAATTATTGTTAATTTAATTATTTATTTTGTCAAATATTAACTTCTTGTAGCGACAATTTTAAATGATTATACTACAATTTTAAAAGTGGGACAATTAAAAAAAAACATTTAACATCATATTAAATATACAAGTTTTATACAACATATCCTATAATGTTTTTTTACTTTTATACGTGCAAATAACATCACTTTTATTAGTAAATCATTAGTAATATTAAACATTTGTGCAACTCATGATTAAAAATTAGTTTTTTTTTTACAAATTTATTACCCTAGATCCCATAATAATCTACAAACACAGAGAATATAATTTGGGTAAAATTTTTATTACATATTTTGCTTACAATATATTTCACAACCAAATTATACAAAATAAAATAAAAAAGTTTATAAATTGTTTTAAAACATCATTTATATTTTTCTACATATTGTGGTTATAATGTCTTCCATATCCAACACTAAAAAGTATAATAAATTTTTTCGGTTGTCCAAATTTCTATTACAACATTATTGGTAGTTTTAAATATTAAAAATATTTATATATGTTTACATTCTAATTTTTAAATATTTTTTATCTAACATTAATGATTTTATCTATAAATGAGTTGAATTTCCTAAATAATTTTTTAATATACGCATATGAAAATTTTTAAATAGATGGAAACATATTTAAAAATAAAAATAGTTACTCTTTTTTTAACAGTAACGTTTTAGATATTATGAGGAGGAAAAAAATTATTTAATTAACATATGAAATTAATAAATATTAATTTAGAATAAATTATTTTTACTTAATGTTACTAATATATCTGTTAAGATTTTCTTGTAACTTAAACCACAATATTAGCTTTTAAATTTGTATTTTGATTAAAAAAAATTGGGCAACACTTGAGTTTCTATCTATTTAATAAACATCGGTAAAAACAAAAAAAAATTATACTAAAAGGCTTACAAAAATCACTCTGTACGTTTATAAGGTTTATTAGGGAATACTAAATGCAATTTATTAAAAAAAAATATTTTCAAGAATATATTTTCCTAACATAAACTCTTAATTTAAAATCAAATCAGTTCACAATATCTGAGATAATAGAACCAGAGCGCGAAAGAAAGAAAAATCAAATTATTTGTGTTTTTAAAAAACCACTTTTCTTAATCCCATAAAGATCACGATTTGTAGAGTAGAGTATTTTCAAATAGTAAATATTAATTTGTTTATTTAAGATTCAATTTTGAATTACTCCCCTAAAATAATTATTTCATATATCAATGAATTGTTTTGCTTAAATTAAGTTTTGTTGTGCCATTGTGGAAATTTTATTTACTTGGCAACATTTTTCAAATGTATAATCCTCTTTTTATATCACAACAAGATCAATGCATTTAATTTTTTAAATAATATTCAGTACAACGAGGAATCAATAATCATTAACTACGTCGAGCCCAAGAATTGATTGCACTCGCAATAGAGTGAACAACCATATTTGCTTGACACTTGACAAAATTCACCACAAAGCTTGGAAAATTAACAACTAAACTAGAAATAGACTCACTAATAATACTAAATTCAGAGTCGCCATTACGATTAAAATGCATTGCTTGAATAACTCATTGGGAATCTCTTTCAAATGTAACAAGCTCCAAGTGCGAAGACATAGCTCTGAGAATTGCATCTTTCAGTGCTAAGGCTTCGGCTTCAATGACGGAAAGAATTCTTGGATCCCACGCAAAACCTGCAGAAATAAAGTTCCCAGAACGATTACACACTCACCACTCACTATTCGTAGTGCCATTGTTATTATTAAAATGCGCATCAACATTACACTTCAGCCAGCCCATTATTGGTTTATTTCAATGTTAGCATGTTTAATATTAAGAAGAAGCGAACATAAGACTATTTTATAGATGAAATAAAAAAATTTTAATTTGAAATAAATTATTTTTATTATTATTGATTTAATCATTTTTTGATCAAATGAATTATTTTAATATAAATATACAAATGTTATACGACTTATCCAATTAAATGTCAAGTTTTATATGTTCAATTAACACCTCTTTTTGTTACAAATATAATATTAAACATTTTCCCAACTCTTGATTAAAAAATATCATAATTTTTTTTTGTTTGTTTTTATAAACTAAATTTATTTTCAAAATTTCTTCCGATAGATCCCATAATTAATCTACAAATACAGATATTTTAGGAATTTTCCTAAAATATTAATTATATTTTAATGGTTATAATAATGTCTTCCATATTCTACGTAAAACATTTTAAATAAATTTTTTTTGAGTTGTCCTAATGTGTAATACCACATTCTTGGTGATTTACTATATTTTTATTTTTTTTTCAATTTATTTATAACTAATTTTTAAAAACTTTAATGATTTCATAAAAAATGTATTATATTTTCTAAATAAGTTTTTTTGCACCACTATGTAAAATCTTAAATATATGGAAACATATTTATAATCCAAGAGTGTCTCTATTATTTTAATATTAATGTGTTTGATACTATGAGGATTAAAACAACCGTACAATTAACATATGAAATAAATATATATTAATTTGGAATATATTTTATTTTTATTTTTTAATTAACTTATAAATGAAGCCACAACATTAGAATTGAAGTGTTATTTTGATAAAAATATTGGGCAATACTTAAGTTTTAACCCTATATATACTAATTTACTCTTTAACAAAAACGTTAGTCTAATATACAAGTGAAATAGTAACATATTAACTAAAAACAAATTATTTTTAAAATATTTGTAGAAATCATTTGATGATATTATATTATAATATAAGCCACGATATTAGCTTTTAGTTATAATATTTATGAAAATAATGGACATCCCTTACTTTTTTATTTAAATATTGGTAAAAAAAACCACTTACGGGGGATAAAAAATATTTTGGTACGATTTTTTAAAGAATAATAAATTTGACATCTTAAATAATTTTATATTGTATATTAGCTGTCTTAATAATAACAAAATATCAAGTCTTTTTCTTTAAAGGAGTAGAAATATTTTGTTAATTAAAGTTAATGGTAGATTTTTTTTATAACCTGGTGAAGTTATTTTTGTGATTTTGTTAGGTAGATATAATTACAAAACTGATGACAACTATTAATTAAAGAATATTTAAATACAATAATTAAATATAACTTTTTTTTCAATGCAACTATTAAGTAAAAATTATTGTAATAAATATTTAATAGGAAATTACATTTTTTATTGTTCAGCTCTTTTCATGAAAATTAAAGACACTCTGTTTGTAGCTAAATTTATTCAAAATATGAAGAAATTATTCATTTTATATTAAAATTTCCGAAATTGCAAGTTGCAACAACATTCACCCTTCCCTTCTAAACATGAGCCCCCACTAGGGTGGCCAATTTGTTTACAAAATTGGTCACACCGTTCTGGCGTTGTTGGACAAAAATTTGATGCAAAGCACAATTTTTGATCGGATTCGATTTCTCCTGAAACAATAATTAAACTTTCATTAGGAACAATATATGAAACTGTGAAATTATAACTTTTCAAGAATCGTGTATTCTATTTCATAAAACTAAATTTCCTTTTGCAAAAACACATGCCTTTTAATATAGATGACATTATCCTACCATCCTAGTTATTTTACTAAAAACAAAGCAAATGAAGTAATGAAAATTGAGTTATAGGTATAATTTATTACCGGCAACGATGTCTGAAGCAATGAAAATGATCAAAAATGTTAAAAGAAGAGTCTTGTAGAATGCCATTTTGTTTTTAAATTTTGAAATAAGCATTTTGCAGTGGCCTATTTATTGACTTGGAGAGTTAAATTAGAACATTATGTTCATTTAAGCCAAAGGAAAAAATTGAATTACAAAATCAGAGAATATAAAAATTGTATCTTTTAGTTTAATGCTTTGCACTTAATTTTATGTTTTTTTAATCGATCACGTAGTTAATATACAAAATTTGCAATTATTGTTAATTTAATTATTTATTTTGTCAAATATTAACTTCTTGTAGGGACAATTTTAAATGATTATACTACAGTTTTAAAAGTGGGACAATTAAAAAAAAACATTTAACATCATATTAAATATACAAGTTTTATACAACATATCCTATAATGTTTTTTTACTTTTATACGTGCAAATAACATCACTTTTATTAGTAAATCATTAGTAATATTAAACATTTGTGCAACTCATGATTAAAAATTAGTTTTTTTTTTACAAATTTATTACCCTAGATCCCATAATAATCTACAAACACAGAGAATATAATTTGGGTAAAATTTTTATTACATATTTTGCTTACAATATATTTCACAACCAAATTATACAAAATAAAATAAAAAAGTTTATAAATTGTTTTAAAACATCATTTATATTTTTCTACATATTGTGGTTATAATGTCTTCCATATCCAACACTAAAAAGTATAATAAATTTTTTCGGTTGTCCAAATTTCTATTACAACATTATTGGTAGTTTTAAATATTAAAAATATTTATATATGTTTACATTCTAATTTTTAAATATTTATTATCTAACATTAATGATTTTATCTATAAATGAGTTGAATTTCCTAAATAATTTTTTAATATACGCATATGAAAATTTTTAAATAGATGGCAACATATTTAAAAATAAAAATAGTTACTCTTTTTTTAACAGTAACGTTTTAGATATTATGAGGAGGAAAAAAATTATTTAATTAACATATGAAATTAATAAATATTAATTTAGAATAAATTATTTTTACTTAATGTTACTAATATATCTGTTAAGATTTTCTTGTAACTTAAACCACAATATTAGCTTTTAAATTTGTATTTTGATTAAAAAAAATTGGGCAACACTTGAGTTTCTATCTATTTAATAAACATCAGTAAAAACAAAAAAAAATTATACTAAAAGGCTTACAAAAATCACTCTGTACGTTTATAAGGTTTATTAGGGAATACTAAATGCAATTTATTAAAAAAAAATATTTTCAAGAATATATTTTCCTAACATAAACTCTTAATTTAAAATCAAATCAGTTCACAATCTCTGAGATAATAGAACCAGAGCGCGAAAGAAAGAAAAATTAAATTATTTGTGTTTTTAAAAAACCACTTTTCTTAATCCCATAAAGATCACGATTTGTAGAGTAGAGTATTTTCAAATATTAAATATTAATTTGTTTATTTAAGATTCAATTTTGAATTACTCCCCTAAAATAATTATTGTATATATCAATGAATTGTTTTGCTTAAATTAAGTTTTGTTGTGCCATTGTGGAAATTTTATTTACTTGGCAACATTTTTCAAATGTATAATCCTCTTTTTATATCACAACAAGATCAATGCATTTAATTTTTTAAATAATATTCAGTACAACGAGGAATCAATAATCATTAACTACGTCGAGCCCAGGAATTGATTGCACTCGCAATAGAGTGAACAACCATATTTGTTTGACACTTGACAAAATTCACCACAAAGCTTGGAAAATTAACAACTAAACTAGAAATAGACTCACTAATAATACTAAATTCAGAGTCGCCATTACGATTAAAATGCAATGCTTGAATAACTCATTGGGAATCTCTTTCAAATGTAACAAACTCCAAGTGCGAAGACATAGCTCTGAGAATTGCATCCTTAAGTGCTAAGGCTTGGGCTTCAATGACGGGAAGAATTCTTGGATCCCAAGCAAAACCTGCAGAAATAAAGTTCCCAGAACGATTACACACGCACCACTCACTATTCGTAGTGCCATTGTTATTATTAAAAGGCGCATCAACATTACACTTCAGCCAGCCCACTAGTGGTTTATTTCAATGTTAACGTGTTTAATATTAAGAAGAAGCGAACATAAGACTATTTTATAGATGAAATAAAAAAAATATTAATTTGAAAGAAATTATTTTTATTATTATTGATTTAATCATTTTTTGATCAAATAAATTATTTTAATATAAATATACAAATGTTATACGACTTATCCAATTAAATGTCAAGTTTTAAATGTTCAATTAACACCTCTTTTTATTATAAAGATAATATTAAACATTTTCCCAACTCTTGATTAAAAAATATCATAATTTTTTTTCGTTTGTTTTTATAAACTAAATTTATTTTTAAAATGTCTTTCGGTAGATCACATAATTAATCTACAAATACAAATATTTTAGGAATTGTCCTAAAATATTAATTATATTTTAATGGTTATAATAATGTCTTCCATATTCTATGTAAAACATTTTAAATAATTTTTTTTGAGTTGTCCTAATGTGTAATACCACATTCTTGGTGATTTACTATATTTTTATTTTTTTCCAATTATTTTATAACTAATTTTTAAAAACTTTAATGATTTCATAAAAAATGTATTATATTTTCTAAATAAGTTTTTTTGGCACCACTATGTAAAATCTTAAATATATGGAAACATATTTATAATCCAAGAGAGTCTCTATTATTTTAATATTAATGTGTTTGATACTATGAGGATTAAAACAACCGTTCAATTAACATATGAAATAAATATATATTAATTTGAAATATATTTTATTTTTATTTTTTAATTAACTTGTAAATGAAGCCACGACATTAGAATTGAAGTGTTATTTTGATAAAAATATTGGGCAATACTTAAGTTTTAACCCTATAAATACTAATTTACTCTTTAACAAAAACGTTACTCTAATATACAAGTGAAATAGTTACATATTAACTAAAAATAAATTATTTTTATAATATTTTTCAAAATCATTTGATCATATTATATTATAATATAAGCCACGATATTAGCTTTTAGTTATTATTTTTATGAAAATAATGGACATCCCTTACTTTTTTATTTAAATATTGGTAAAAAAACCACTTACGGGGTAAAAAAAAATTTGGTACGATTTTTTAAAGAATAATAAATTTCACATCTTAAATAATTTTATATTGTATATTAACTATCTTAATAATAACAAAATATCAAGAGTTTTTCTTTAAAGTAGTAGAAATATTTTGTTAATTGAAGTTAATGGTAGATTTTTTTTATAACCTGGTGAAGTTATTTTTGTGAGTTTGTTAGGTAGATATAATTACAAAACTGATGACAACTATTAATTAAAGAATATTTAAATACAATACTTAAATATAACTTTTTTTCATTGCAACTATTAAGTAAAAATTATTCTAATAAATATTTAATAGGAAATTACATTTTTGATTGTTCAACTCTTTTCATGAAAATTAAAGACACTCTGTTTGTAGCTAAATTTATTCAAAATATGAAGAAATTATTCATTTTATATTAAAATTTCCGAAATTTCAAGTTGCAACAACATTCACCCTTCCCTTCTAAACATGAGCCCCACTAGGGTGGCCAATTTCTTTACAAAATTGGTCACACCGTTCTGGCATTGTTGGACAAAAATTTGATGCAAAGCACAATTTTTGATCGGATTCGATTTCTCCTGAAACAATAATTAAACTTTCATTAGGAACAATATATGAAACTGTGAAATTCTAACTTTTCAAAAATCTTGTATTCTATTTCATAAAACTAATTTTCCATTTGCAAAAACACATGCCTTTTAATTTAGATGACATTATCCTACCATCCTAGTTATTTTACTAAAAATAAAGTAAATGAAGTAATGAAAATTGAGTTATAGGTATAATTTATTACCGGCAACGATGCCTGAAGCAATGAAAATGATCAAAAATGTTAAAAGAAGAGTCTTGTAGAATGCCATTTTGTTTTTAAATTTTGAAATAAGCATTTTTCAGTGGCCTACTTATTGACTTGGAGAGTTAAATTAGAACGTTAGGTTCATTTAAGCAAAAGGAAAAAATTGAATTACAAAATCAGAGAATATAAAAATTGTATCTTTTAGTTTAATGCTTTGCACTTAATTTTATGTTTTTTTAACCGATCACGTAGTTAATATACAAAATTTATAATTATTTATAATTTAATTATTTATTTTGTCAAATATTAACTTTTTGTAGGGACAATTTTAAATGATTATATTATAATTTTAATAGTAGGACAATTAAAAAAAACACATTTAACACCATATTAAATATACAAGTTTTATACAACATATCCTATAATGTTTTTTTTAATTTTATACGTGCAAATAACATCACTTTTATTAGTAAATCATTAGTAATATTAAACATTTGTGCGACTCATGATTAAAAATTAGTTTTTTTTTTTACAAATTTATTACCCTACATCCCATAATAATCTACAAACACAGAGAATATAATTTGGGTAAAATTTCTATGACATATTTTGGCTAAAATATATTTCACAACCAAATTATACAAAATAAAATAAAAAAGTTTATAAATTGTTTTAATACATCATTTTTATTTTTCTACATATTGTACTTATAATGTCTTCCATATCCAACACTAAAAAGTATAATTAAATTTTTTCGGTTGTCCAAATTTCTATTACAACACTATTGGTAGTTTTAACTTTTAAAAATATTATATATGTTTACATTCTAATTTTTAAATATTTATTATATAACAATAATGATTTTATCTATAAATGAGTTGAATTTCCTAAATAATTTTTTGATATACGCATATGAAAATTTTTAAATAGATGGAAACATATTTCAAAATAAAAATAGTTACTCTTTTTTTAAGAGTAACATTTTAGATATTATGAGGAGGAAAAAAATTATTTAATTAACATATGAAATTAATAAATATTAATTTAGAATAAATTATTTTTACTTAATGTTACTAATATATCTGTTGAGATTTTCTTGTAACTTAAACCACAATATTAGCTTTTAAATTTGTATTTTGATTTAAAAAATTGGGCAACACTTGAGTTTGTATCTATTTTATAAACATCGGTAAAAACAAAAAAAAATTATACTAAAAGGCTTACAAAAATCACTATGTACGTTTATAAGGTTTATTAGGGAATACTAAATGCAATTTATTAAAAAAAAATTTGAAGAATGTATTTTCCTAACAAAAACAATTAATTTTAAATCAAATCAGTTCACAATCTCTGAGATAATAGAACCAGAGCGCGAAAGAAAGAAAAATCAAATTATTTGTGTTTTTAAAAAACCACTTTTCTTAATCCCATAAAGATCACGATCTATTAACTGTCTTAATAATAACTAAATATCACGTCTTTTTCATTAAAGGAGTAGAAATATTTTGTTAATTAAAGTTAATGGCATATCTTTTTTATAACATGGTGAAGTTATTTTTGTCAATTTGTTAGGTAAATATAATTACAAAACTGATGACAACTATTGATTAAAGAATATTTAAATACAATAATTAAATATAACTTGTTTTTCATTGCAATTATTAAGTAAAAATTATTGAAATAAATATTTAATAAGAAATTACATTTTTGATTGTTCTACTTTTTTCATAAAAATTAAAGACACTTTGTTTGCAGCTAAATTTATTCAAAATATGAAGAAATTATTTATTTTATATTAAAACTTCCGAAATTGCAAGTTACAACAACATTAACCCTTCCCTTCTAAACATGAGCCTCCACTAGGGTGGCCAATTTTCTTACAAAATTGGTCACACCGTTCTGACGTTGTTGGACAAAATTTGATGCAAAGCACAATTTTTGATCGGATTCGATTTCTCCTGAAACAGTAATTAAACTTTCATTAAGAACAATATATGAAATTGTGAAATTCTAACTTTTCAAAAATACTGTATTCTATTTCATAAAATTAATTTTCCTTTTGCAAAAACACATGCCTTTTAATATAGATGACATTATCCTACCATCCTAGTTATTTTACTAAAAATAAAGCAAATGAAGTAATGAAAATTGAGTTATAGGTATAATTTATTACCGGCAACGATGCCTGAAGCAATGAAAATGATCAAAAATGTTAAAAGAAGAGTCTTGTAGAATGCCATTTTATTTTTAAATTTTGAAATAAGCATTTTTCAGTGGCCTACTTATTGACTTGGAGAGTTAAATTAGAACATTAGGTTCATTTAAGCAAAAGGAAAAAATTGAATTACAAAATCAGAGAATATAAAAATTGTATCTTTTAGTTTAATGTTTTGCACTTAATTTTATGTTTTTTTAACCGATCACGTAGTTAATATACAAAATTTATAATTATTTTTAATTTAATTATTTATTTTGTCAAATATTAACTTCTTGTAGGGACAATTTTAAATGATTATATTATAATTTTAATAGTGGGACAATTAAAAAAAACACATTTAACACCATATTAAATATACAAGTTTTATACAACATATCCTATAATGTTTTTTTTTTAATTTTATACGTGCAAATAACATCACTTTTATTAGTAAATCATTAGTAATATTAAACATTTGTGCGACTCATGATTAAAAATTAGTTTTTTTTTTTACAAATTTATTACCCTAGATCCCATAATAATCTACAAACACAGAGAATATAATTTGGGTAAAATTTCTATGACATATTTTGGCTACAATATATTTCACAACCAAATTATACAAAATAAAATAAAAAAGTTTATAAATTGTTTTAAAACATCATTTGTATTTTTCTACATATTGTGCTTATAATGTCTTCCATATCCAACACTAAAAAGTATAATTAAACTTTTTCGGTTGTCCAAATTTCTATTACAACACTATTGGTAGTTTTAACTTTTAAAAATATTATATATGTTTACATTCTAATTTTTAAATATTTATTATATAACAATAATGATTTTATCTATAAATGAGTTGAATTTCCTAAATAATTTTTTGATATACGCATATGAAAATTTTTAAATAGATGGAAACATATTTCAAAATAAAAATAGTTACTCTTTTTTTAAGAGTAACATTTTAGATATTATGAGGAGGAAAAAAATTATTTAATTAACATATGAAATTAATAAATATTAATTTAGAATAAATTATTTTTACTTAATGTTACTAATATATCTGTTGAGATTTTCTTGTAACTTAAACCACAATATTAGCTTTTAAATTTGTATTTTGATTTAAAAAATTGGGCAACACTTGAGTTTGTATCTACTTTATAAACATCGGTAAAAACAAAAAAAAAACTATACTAAAAGGCTTACAAAAATCACTCTGTACGTTTATAAGGTTTATTAGGGAATACTAAATGCAATTTATTAAAAAAAATTGAAGAATGTATTTTCCTAACAAAAACAATTAATTTTAAATCAAATCAGTTCACAATCTCTGAGATAATAGAACCAGAGCGCGAAAGAAAGAAAAATCAAATTATTTGTGTTTTTAAAAAACCACTTTTCTTAATGCCATAAAGATCACGATCTATTAACTGTCTTAATAATAACTAAATATCACGTCTTTTTCATTAAAGGAGTAGAAATATTTTGTTAATTAAAGTTAATGGTATATCTTTTTTATAACATGGTGAAGTTATTTTTGTCAGTTTGTTAGGTAAATATAATTACAAAACTGATGACAACTATTGATTAAAGAATATTTAAATACAATAATTAAATATAACTTGTTTTTCATTGCAATTATTAAGTAAAAATTATTGAAATATATATTTAATAAGAAATTACATTTTTGATTGTTCTACTTTTTTCATAAAAATTAAAGACACTCTGTTTGCAGCTAAATTTATTCAAAATATGAAGAAATTATTTATTTTATATTAAAACTTCCGAAATTGCAAGTTACAACAACATTAACCCTTCCCTTCTAAACATGAGCCTCCACTAGGGTGGCCAATTTTCTTACAAAATTGGTCACACCGTTCTGACGTTGTTGTACAAAATTTGATGCAAAGCACAATTTTTGATCGGATTCGATTTCTCCTGAAACAATAATTAAACTTTCATTAAGAACAATATATGAAATTGTGAAATTCTAACTTTTCAAAAATCCTGTATTCTATTTCATAAAACTAATTTTTATTTTGCAAAAACACATGCCTTTTCATATAGAAGACATTATCCTACCATCCTAGTGATTTTACTAAAAACAAAGCAAATGAAGTAATGAAAATTGAGTTATAGGTATAGTTTATTACCGGCAACAATGCCTAAAGCAATGAAAATGATCAAAAATGTTAAAAGAAGATTCTTGTAGAATGCCATTTTGTTTTTAAATTTTGAAATAAGCATTTTGCAATGGCCTATTTATTGACTTGGAGAGTTATATTAGAACATTAGGTTCATGAAAGCAAAAGGAAAAATTTGAATTACGAAATCAGAGAATTTAAAACTTGTATCTTTTAGTTTAATGCTTTTCACTTAATTTTATGCTTTTTTAACCGATCACGTAGTTAATATACAAAATTTACAAATATTATTAATTTAATTATTTATTTTGTCAAATATTAACTTCTTGTAGGGACAATTTTAAATGATTATATTACCATTTTAATAGTGGGACAATTAAAAAAAAATACTTTAACACCATATTAAATATACAAGTTTTATACAACATATCTTATAAATTTTTTTTACTTTTATACGTTCAAATAACATCACTTTTATTAGTAAATCATTGGTAATATTAAACATTTGTGCAACTCATGATTAAAAATTAGTTTTTTTTTTTACAAATTTATTACCGTAGATCCCATAATAATATACAAATTCAGAGAATATAATTTGCGTAAAAATTTTATTACATATTTTGGCTATAATATATATCACATTCAAATTATACAAAATAAATTAAAAAAGTTTATAAATTGTTTTAAAACATCATCTATATTTTTCTACATATTGTGGTTATAATGTCTTCCATATCCAACACTCACTAAAAAGTATAATTAAATTTTTTCGGTTGTCCAAATGTCTATTACAACACTATTGGTAGTTTTAACTACTTAAAATATTTTTATATATTTACATTATAATTTTTAAATATTTATTATAAAACATTAATTATTTTATCTATAAATGAGTTGTATTTCCTAAATAATTTTTTTATATACCCATATGAAAAAATTTAAATAGATGGAAACATATTTCAAAATCAAAATAGTCACTCTTTTTTAACAGTAACATTTTAGATCAATGTTTTAAAACTCAGATCGGTGATCGAGTCGGTAAAGTAAATGGGTCATTTGGTTACTGGTCGGAACAGTGGGTCACTGGTCAGACCGCATGGCTTTTGACCTAGTTTCTATAAAAAATATATTTATTACCTGAAATTTGTAACTATAAAAATATAGAAAATTATAAATTCAAATAATTTAGAATAAACAAAAGTATTAGTAACAATCAAAATAAGTGATAGAAACTTAATGTAGAAAATTATAAATTCAAAGAAGTGATAGAAACTTAATAATTCATAGGTTATAGTATTATAATAAGTCACAAAAATCCATACTCAACGATCCATAATTTTTTATGTCCATGAAGTCAAATTGTCATAATCTTGATATTCATATCCATCTTCAACTTCATCTTCTCCACCAACTTCATCTTCTCTGGTGTTGCTTTTTTCTTGATTCACAGTATCAACAATAATATCTTATTACCCATATCTCCATCTTCATCCTCATCTAAATCTATTTGATCTATAACAATATTTTAAAAAATAATTAACAAAAAAAATTTAGAGATGGTAAATATGAGACATTAAATTGATTCACAACCACAACCTATATTATGCTCATATTAGAACATACCAATATCACTTGAAATTGGTTGGATGGTCATATTTGCAAGATCATTATGCAATGCTTCCAACTCTTCATTGGTTAAGAGAGGTGGTGAATCCTCTAATATCCAACTAGAATGGTCGACAATTGTTTCAATATTGATAGGATCATAACTCCCATTTCTTATTTTCCTAAGCACACATGAATTAAATCTAAGTATATGTATTTAAATATAAATATATAATGATCATAGAAAAATAACCATAATAATACCTATTTTGAAGTCTCAAGTTGTAACAAACAAACACTAAATCATTAAGCTTTTCATGCTCCAATCTATTTCTTTTTTTGGAATGAATATGCTCAAATATACTCCAATTGTATTCACAACCCGAAGCACTACAAGTTTGGCTTAAAATACGAATAGCTAACCTTTGCAAAGTTGGTGTACAATTGCCATAAGTTTCCCACTATTGATCTATTTATACCATGTGATTAAATAAATTTATAAACATATTGAATTATAAAATAAAATATATATCAAGAGTTAGAAGTTATGAAATTACCTTCCCTCACAATACATCGTTCATCCACGGCTGATTTCCTTCCAAAATATAATTCACCGTCTTTGAATATTCTCATCTCATCTGTTAACTTCAATCGAATTTCAGAATTTCAATTAGCATGCTTTTCAATGACATCTAAAAGTCCTGATGTTGTGGATGCATGTTTTTCAAATTCTACATCATTATATCTACAAGCTGGATTCAACCAATAACCGACAGCATGAAGATTTTTGCGGAACTGTGAATCCCAACGTTTATCTAAGATTTTCAAGTAAGGATCCACTTTCTTCTTATTTCTTTGAAACCTCCTCACCATATCCTTTCTAGCTTTGACTATAGATTTGTATAGAATTCCCATAGCAGGTTTATCTTCACTATCAACAATACGCAACACACACACAAGTGATTCAGTGATTTTAACTACATCATCACATTTACTCCAAAATCTAGAATCTAAAACTTGATCCACAAACTGTTTTGCCTTTGCTTCTTTGGCATATGCTGAGCTTGTCCATTCTTTAGATGTTACCATGGCTCTTAGTGAGTTTTTGTGAGACAAAATACTTTGCATGGCAATGAAATTAGTGGCAAACCGAGTTGGAGCAAGACGAAGGATTTCTCTTCCACCTGTTTGCTTTCTCATTAAATACAATACATAACAATGGTTATAAATATATTTGGTAACATTAGAAGCATGTGACACTGTCTCACTTACTTCCTCTAATTTTCCCATGTCTTGCAACATCAAGTTAATGCAATGTGCCACACAAGGAGACCAAAATAAAGTATGAAACTCATTTGTAATAACCTTCCAGCAGCAACATAATTTGCAGCATTATCTGTCATTATGTGAACTACATTTTCAGGCCCAACAAATAAAACCACTTCTCTAAAAAACTTATACAACATATTTGCAGTTTTTGAAGCATGAGAAGCATCAACGAATTTTAGAAAAATAGTACCTTTGGGACAATAAACTAGAAAGTTTATAAGAGTTCTTCTTTTTTGATTAGTCCATCCATCGGCTATTAGAGTACAACCAGTTTTCTTCCAAATCTAACGATACTCCTCTATCAAGTTGTTCACATCTTCAACCCATTTATTTAACAAATAGCCACGAACACTATGCATAGTTGGAACTTTATACCCCAGACTCATGCTGCAAAGTGCATCAGCCATAGATTGAAAATACGCAGAATTAGCTGCATTGAATGGCACAGATGAATCAATGAACCATCTTGCAATAGGTAGATCACGCTTCTCCACCAATTCCTTACTTTGTAACACACTTTTATAGAAGGTTGAGCTCCAGGAGTTGTTCTAGGCATAAAATAATTACCAATACGACTAGTATTCTTTCTCTTTTGAGACACAATCACTGAATTTGATCTTGATTGTTCTACATCCATTTCTACTACACCACCCTCTTGAGTAGTAAGATCAACATCAAAATTTTGTGCTTGAGTCTTTCTTCTCTTAAATGCACCTTCATCAAGATTTTGTTTCATTTGATATTGAACATATGGAGGCACCTTTTTACATGTTTCAACTTGACCTTTTATTCCAGCCAAATGGAATTTAAGCCTATTAATCCACCCTCCTCTAATAATTTTATCATAGTAAATACACAAATTAACAAGTTTTCATTTTTCTTCAATTTGTTTACAATGACCCCAAGCTATATCAGTTTTTCCCCTACTGCTCTAGATTTGGGTTGGATTTTGAGATGTAACTTCTTCCGAAGTTATTACTTCAGTGGGTGATGCCATATCTAATATCAATCAAAATTTAAAAATAAAAAACTATATTACAAAAATATTAACAAAACACAATTCTAAACTACAATTATTGAATTTATAAAAACATTATAAGAAACATTAAATATGTAGCATATCTAAATCCAAAATATATGAATATGTTGTTGTATATTACATATAGGCTACCAAGTATCATTACTGTGCATCACCATATATAATAAAAAAATAGAAATTTTGCTTTCCAGCCTTTGCTATATATTTTAGATTAATAAAATCCTAAAACTTTTCTTTGTTATATAATTTAAATTAATAAAAAACAGAAAACTTTGTCTTACTATATAATTTAGATTACATGGTTTTAACCCAATTTCTATCTCCATAATATATACAACGACTATTACAGTAATATATATCTATCCCAATTTCTATCTCCAATATACAACAACTTTATTACCAGTCTATAATAAGTTAATTCATAAAAGTATAAAGCTGCTTCATTCATACAAATTCTATCTCAATTTATTAAACTAAAAGACCCAATTTTATAGAAAATGATCAAATTTAATCATTTATTTTCTATATCAATTAATCAACAAAATGAAACAATAATATTCATATTGAAAAACATCAATGCAAATTAGACCAAGTAAAAAAGAAATAACCTATTTTTGATGTTTTGATGAAATTTTTGACGGCAAACAAGGAATATCAAATAACAGCAGCAAGTGGGAGTTTTTGTTGGTAGAGAAAATTGAGAATATGACTTCAATTAGAAAAAGAAAAGACAGAATAAAAAAGAAAAACTTTCAAATGTCTAGGTTTGTGAAACGACGAGGCAAAGCGTTTATGTTAATTTTTTTTTCAAAAGCCCTAAAAAATAAAATAAATAGTCAAACCCGCCGATTCAGTAAAAACCGCCGGTTCACACCGGTTTCATCCGGTCTAAATGTAATTCCGGTCTTATCCCTTAAACGAACCGTCTGGCCCACCGGTTCTCGGTCAGACCGATCCGACCGGCCGGGTCAGACTGGGTTTTAAAACATTGTTTTAGATATTATGAGGAGGAAAAAAATTATTTAATTAACATATGAAATTAATAAATGTTAATTTGGAATAAATGATTTTTACTTAATGTTACTAATATATTTTTGGGATTTTCTTGTAACTTAAACCACAATATTAGCTTATAAATTATATATTTTGATTAAAAAAAATTGGGCAACACTTGAGTTTCTATCTATTTTATAAACATCGGTAAAAACAAAAAAAAATTAATACTAAAAGGCTTAAAAATATCACTCTGCGTTTAAAAGGTTTAGTAGGGAATAATAAATGCAATTTATTAAAAAAAAATTTCAAGAATGTAATGTCCTAACATAAACAATTAGTTTAAAATCAAATCAATTCACAATCTCTGAGATAATAGAGTCCCATTGCCCAAGAAACCAGAGCGCGAAAGAAAGAAAAATCAAATTATTTGTGTTTTTAAAAAATCACTTTTCTTAATCCCATAAAGACCACGATCTATAGAGTAAAGTATTTTTAAACTAATACATATTAATTTGTTTATTTACGATTCAATTTTGTATTATTTGCAAAAAATAATTATTTCATATATCAATGAATTGTTTTGCTTAAATTAAGTTTTGTGGTGCCATTGTGGAAATTTTATTTACTTGGCAACATATTTCAAATGTATAATCCTCTCTTTTTATATCACAACAAGATCAATGCATTTAATTTATTAAATAATATTCAGTAAAACGAGGAATCAATAATCATTAACTACGTCGAGCCCAAGAATTGGTTGCACTTGCAATAGAGTGAGCAATCATATTTGCTTGACATTTGACTATATTCACCTCAAAGCTTAGAAAATTAACAAATAAACTAGAAATAGGCTCAATAATAAGACTAAATTCAGAGTCACCATTACGATTATAATGGATTGCTTTAATAAATCTTTGGGAATCACTTTCAAATGTAACAAACTCCAAGTGCGAAGACATAGCTCTGAGAATTGCATCCTTAAGTGCTAAGGCTTCGGCTTCAATGACGGGAAGAATTCTTGGATCCCACGCAAAACCTGCAGAAATAAAGTTCCCAGAACGATTACACATGCACCACTCACTATTCGTAGTGCTATTGTTGTTATTAAAAGACGCATCAACATTACACTTCAGTCAGCCCATTAGTGATTTATTTCAATGTTAATATGTTTAATATTAAGAGGAAGCGAACATAAGACTACTTTATAGATGAAATAAAAAATATTAATTTGAAAGAATTTTTTTTTATTATTATTGATTTAATGATTTGTTGATCAAATGAATTATTTTAATATAAATATACAAATGTTATACGACTTATCCAATTAAATCTCAACTTTTATATGTTCAATTAAGACCTCTCTTTTTTATAAAGATAATATTAAACATTTTCCAAACTCTTGATTAAAAAATATCATAATTTTTTTCCGTTTGCTTTTATAAACTAAATTCATTTTTAAAATTTCTTCCGATAGATCCCATAATTCATCTACAAATAAAGATATTTTAGGAATGGTCCTAAAATATTGTTTATATTTTAATGTTTATAATAATGTCTTCTATATTCTACATAAAACATTTTAAATAAATTGTTTTTGAGTTGTCCTAATGTGTAATACAACATTCTTGGTAATTTACTCTATTTTTATTTTTTTTCAATTAATTTATAACTAATTTTTTAAAACTTTAATGATTTCATAAAAAAAATGTATTATATTTTCTAAATAAGTTTTTTTTTGCACCACTATGTAAAATCTTAAATATATGGAACCATATTTATAATCCAAGATAGTCTCTCTTATTTTAATATTAATGTGTTTGATACTATCAGGATTAAAACAACCGTCCAATTAACATATGAAATAAATATATATTAATTTGGAATATATTTTATCTTTATTTTTTAATTAACTTGTAAATGAAGGCACAACTTTAGAATTGAAATGTTATTTTGATAAAAATATTGGGCAGTACTTAAGTTTTGGTCCTATAAATAATAATTTACTCTTTAACAAAAACATTAGTCTAATATACAAGTGAAATAGTTACATATTAACTAAAAATAAATTATTTTTATAATATTTGTTAAAATCATTTGATAATATTATATTATAATATGAGCCACGATATTAGCTTTTAGTTATTATTTTCATGAAAATAATGGTAATCCCTTACTTTTTTATTTAAATATTGGTACAAAAAACCACTTACAGGATAAAAAAAATTTGGTACGATTTTTTAAAGAATAATAAATTTCACATCTTAAATAATTTTATATTGTATATTAAATGTCTTTATAATAACAAAATATCAAGTCTTTTTCATTAAAAGAGTAGAAATATTTTGGTAATTAAAGTTAATGGTATATCTTTTTTATAACCTGGTGAAGTTATTTTTATCAGTTTGTTAGGTAAATATAATTACAAAACTGATGGCAACTATTGATTAAAGAATATTTAATTACAATAATTAAATATAACTTGTTTTTCATTGCAACTATTAAGTAAAAATTATTGAAATAAATATTTAATAAGAAATTACATTTTTTATTGTTCAACTTTTTTCATAAAAATTAAAGATACTCTGTTTGTAGCTAAATTTATTCAAAATATGAAGACATTATTTATTTTATATTAAAATTTCCGAAATTGCAAGTAGCAACAACATTCACCTTTCCCTTCTAAACATGAGCCTCCACTAGGGTGGCCAATTTGCTTACAAAATTGGTCACACCGTTCTGGCATTGTTGGACAAAAATTTGATACAAAGCACAATTTTTAATCGTATTTGATTTCTCATGAAACAATAATTAAACTTTCATTAAGAACAATATATGAAATTGTGAAATTCTAACTTTTCAAAAATCCTGTATTCTATTTCATAAAACTAATTTTTCTTTTGCAAAAACACATGTCTTTTAATATAGAAGACATTATCATACCATCCTAGTGATTTTACTCAAAAAAAAAAAAAACAAATGAAGTAATGAAAATTGAGTTATAGGTATAATTTATTACCGGCAACGATGCCTGAAGCAATGAAAATGATCAAAAATGTTAAAAGAAGATTATTGTAGAATGCTATTTTGTTTTTAAATTTTGAAATAAGCATTTTGCAATGGCCTATTTATTGACTTGGAGAGTTAAATTAGAACATTAGGTTCATGTAAGCAAGAGGAAAAAATTGAATTACGAAATCAGAGAATTTAAAAATTGTATCTTTTAGTTTAATGCTTTTCACTTAATTTTATGCTTTTTTAACGATCACGTAGTTAATATACAAAATTTACAAATATTAGTAATTTAATTATTTATTTTGTCAAATATTAACTTCTTGTAGGGACAATTTTAAAAGATTATATTATCATTTTAGTAATGGGATAATTAAAAAAAAAACATAATTAACACCATATTAAATATACAAGTTTTATACAACATATCCTATAAATTTTTTTTACTTTTATACGTTCAAATAACATCACTTTTATTAGAAAATCATTGGTAATATTAAACATTTGTGCAACTCGTGATTAAAAATTAGTTTTCTTTTTTACAAATTTATTACCGTAGATCCCATAATAATATACAAATACAGAGAATATAATTTGTGTAAAAATTTTATTACATATTTTGGCTACAATATATTTCACAACCAAATTATACAAAATAAAATAAAAAAGTTTATAAATTGTTTTAAAACATCATCATTATTTTTCTACATACCGTGGTTATAATGTCTTCCATATCCAACACTAAAAAGTATAATTAAATTTTTTCGGTTGTCCAAATGTCTATTACAACAGTATTGATAGTTTTAACTATTTAAAATATTTTTATATATTTACATTATAATTTTTAAATATTTATTATAAAACATTAATGATTTTATCTATAAATTAGTTGTATTTCCTAAATAATTTTTTGATATACCCATATGAAAAAATTTAAATAGATGGAAACATATTTCAAAATCAAAATAGTCACTCTTTTTTTAACAGTAACGTTTTAGATATTATGAGGAGGAAAAAAATTATTTAATTAACATATGAAATTAATAAATATTAATTTGAAATAAATTATTTTTACTTAATGTTACTAATATATTTGTCGAGATTTTCTTGTAACTTAAACCACAATATTAGCTTTTAAATTTATATTTTGATTTTAAAAAATTGGGCAACACTTGAGTTTCTATCTATTTTATAAACATCGGTTAAAACAAAAAAAAACTAAAATTCTTAAAAAAATCACTCTATACGTTTATAAGGTTTATTAGGGAATAATAAATGCAATTTATTAAATAAAAAAATTTCAAGAATGTAATTTCCTAATATAAACAATTAGTTTAAAATTAAATCAGTTCACAATCTCTGAGATAATAGAGCCCCATTCCCCAAGGAACCAGAGCGCGAAAGAAAGAAAAATCAAATTATTTGTGTTTTTAAAAAACCACTTTTCTTAATCCCATAAAGATCACGATTTGTAGAGTAGAGTATTTTCAAATAGTAAATATTAATTTGTTTATTTAAGATTCAATTTTGAATTACTCCCCTAAAATAATTATTTCATATATCAATGAATTGTTTTGCTTAAATTAAGTTTTGTTGTGCCATTGTGGAAATTTTATTTACTTGGCAACATTTTTCAAATGTATAATCCTCTTTTTATATCACAACAAGATCAATGCATTTAATTTTTTAAATAATATTCAGTACAACGAGGAATCAATAATCATTAACTACGTCGAGCCCAAGAATTGATTGCACTCGCAATAGAGTGAACAACCATATTTGCTTGACACTTGACAAAATTCACCACAAAGCTTGGAAAATTAACAACTAAACTAGAAATAGACTCACTAATAATACTAAATTCAGAGTCGCCATTACGATTAAAATGCATTGCTTGAATAACTCATTGGGAATCTCTTTCAAATGTAACAAGCTCCAAGTGCGAAGACATAGCTCTGAGAATTGCATCTTTCAGTGCTAAGGCTTCGGCTTCAATGACGGAAAGAATTCTTGGATCCCACGCAAAACCTGCAGAAATAAAGTTCCCAGAACGATTACACACTCACCACTCACTATTCGTAGTGCCATTGTTATTATTAAAATGCGCATCAACATTACACTTCAGCCAGCCCATTATTGGTTTATTTCAATGTTAGCATGTTTAATATTAAGAAGAAGCGAACATAAGACTATTTTATAGATGAAATAAAAAAATTTTAATTTGAAATAAATTATTTTTATTATTATTGATTTAATCATTTTTTGATCAAATGAATTATTTTAATATAAATATACAAATGTTATACGACTTATCCAATTAAATGTCAAGTTTTATATGTTCAATTAACACCTCTTTTTGTTACAAATATAATATTAAACATTTTCCCAACTCTTGATTAAAAAATATCATAATTTTTTTTTGTTTGTTTTTATAAACTAAATTTATTTTCAAAATTTCTTCCGATAGATCCCATAATTAATCTACAAATACAGATATTTTAGGAATTTTCCTAAAATATTAATTATATTTTAATGGTTATAATAATGTCTTCCATATTCTACGTAAAACATTTTAAATAAATTTTTTTTGAGTTGTCCTAATGTGTAATACCACATTCTTGGTGATTTACTATATTTTTATTTTTTTTTCAATTTATTTATAACTAATTTTTAAAAACTTTAATGATTTCATAAAAAATGTATTATATTTTCTAAATAAGTTTTTTTGCACCACTATGTAAAATCTTAAATATATGGAAACATATTTATAATCCAAGAGTGTCTCTATTATTTTAATATTAATGTGTTTGATACTATGAGGATTAAAACAACCGTACAATTAACATATGAAATAAATATATATTAATTTGGAATATATTTTATTTTTATTTTTTAATTAACTTATAAATGAAGCCACAACATTAGAATTGAAGTGTTATTTTGATAAAAATATTGGGCAATACTTAAGTTTTAACCCTATATATACTAATTTACTCTTTAACAAAAACGTTAGTCTAATATACAAGTGAAATAGTTACATATTAACTAAAAACAAATTATTTTTAAAATATTTGTAGAAATCATTTGATGATATTATATTATAATATAAGCCACGATATTAGCTTTTAGTTATAATATTTATGAAAATAATGGACATCCCTTACTTTTTTATTTAAATATTGGTAAAAAAAACCACTTACGGGATAAAAAATATTTTGGTACGATTTTTTAAAGAATAATAAATTTGACATCTTAAATAATTTTATATTGTATATTAACTGTCTTAATAATAACAAAATATCAAGTCTTTTTCTTTAAAGGAGTAGAAATATTTTGTTAATTGAAGTTAATGGTAGATTTTTTTTATAACCTGGTGAAGTTATTTTTGTGATTTTGTTAGGTAGATATAATTACAAAACTGATGACAACTATTAATTAAAGAATATTTAAATACAATAATTAAATATAACTTTTTTTTCAATGCAACTATTAAGTAAAAATTATTGTAATAAATATTTAATAGGAAATTACATTTTTTATTGTTCAGCTCTTTTCATGAAAATTAAAGACACTCTGTTTGTAGCTAAATTTATTCAAAATATGAAGAAATTATTCATTTTATATTAAAATTTCCGAAATTGCAAGTTGCAACAACATTCACCCTTCCCTTCTAAACATGAGCCCCCACTAGGGTGGCCAATTTGTTTACAAAATTGGTCACACCGTTCTGGCGTTGTTGGACAAAAATTTGATGCAAAGCACAATTTTTGATCGGATTCGATTTCTCCTGAAACAATAATTAAACTTTCATTAGGAACAATATATGAAACTGTGAAATTAAAACTTTTCAAGAATCGTGTATTCTATTTCATAAAACTAAATTTCCTTTTGCAAAAACACATGCCTTTTAATATAGATGACATTATCCTACCATCCTAGTTATTTTACTAAAAACAAAGCAAATGAAGTAATGAAAATTGAGTTATAGGTATAATTTATTACCGGCAACGATGTCTGAAGCAATGAAAATGATCAAAAATGTTAAAAGAAGAGTCTTGTAGAATGCCATTTTGTTTTTAAATTTTGAAATAAGCATTTTGCAGTGGCCTATTTATTGACTTGGAGAGTTAAATTAGAAAATTATGTTCATTTAAGCCAAAGGAAAAAATTGAATTACAAAATCAGAGAATATAAAAATTGTATCTTTTAGTTTAATGCTTTGCACTTAATTTTATGTTTTTTTAATCGATCACGTAGTTAATATACAAAATTTGCAATTATTGTTAATTTAATTATTTATTTTGTCAAATATTAACTTCTTGTAGCGACAATTTTAAATGATTATACTACAATTTTAAAAGTGGGACAATTAAAAAAAAACATTTAACATCATATTAAATATACAAGTTTTATACAACATATCCTATAATGTTTTTTTACTTTTATACGTGCAAATAACATCACTTTTATTAGTAAATCATTAGTAATATTAAACATTTGTGCAACTCATGATTAAAAATTAGTTTTTTTTTTACAAATTTATTACCCTAGATCCCATAATAATCTACAAACACAGAGAATATAATTTGGGTAAAATTTTTATTACATATTTTGCTTACAATATATTTCACAACCAAATTATACAAAATAAAATAAAAAAGTTTATAAATTGTTTTAAAACATCATTTATATTTTTCTACATATTGTGGTTATAATGTCTTCCATATCCAACACTAAAAAATATAATAAATTTTTTCGGTTGTCCAAATTTCTATTACAACATTATTGGTAGTTTTAAATATTAAAAATATTTATATATGTTTACATTCTAATTTTTAAATATTTTTTATCTAACATTAATGATTTTATCTATAAATGAGTTGAATTTCCTAAATAATTTTTTAATATACGCATATGAAAATTTTTAAATAGATGGAAACATATTTAAAAATAAAAATAGTTACTCTTTTTTTAACAGTAACGTTTTAGATATTATGAGGAGGAAAAAAATTATTTAATTAACATATGAAATTAATAAATATTAATTTAGAATAAATTATTTTTACTTAATGTTACTAATATATCTGTTAAGATTTTCTTGTAACTTAAACCACAATATTAGCTTTTAAATTTGTATTTTGATTAAAAAAAATTGGGCAACACTTGAGTTTCTATCTATTTAATAAACATCGGTAAAAACAAAAATCAATTATACTAAAAGGCTTACAAAAATCACTCTGTACGTTTATAAGGTTTATTAGGGAATACTAAATGCAATTTATTAAAAAAAAATATTTTCAAGAATATATTTTCCTAACATAAACTCTTAATTTAAAATCAAATCAGTTCACAATCTCTGAGATAATAGAACCAGAGCGCGAAAGAAAGAAAAATCAAATTATTTGTGTTTTTAAAAAACCACTTTTCTTAATCCCATAAAGATCACGATTTGTAGAGTAGAGTATTTTCAAATAGTAAATATTAATTTGTTTATTTAAGATTCAATTTTGAATTACTCCCCTAAAATAATTATTTCATATATCAATGAATTGTTTTGCTTAAATTAAGTTTTGTTGTGCCATTGTGGAAATTTTATTTACTTGGCAACATTTTTCAAATGTATAATCCTCTTTTTATATCACAACAAGATCAATGCATTTAATTTTTTAAATAATATTCAGTACAACGAGGAATCAATAATCATTAACTACGTCGAGCCCAAGAATTGATTGCACTCGCAATAGAGTGAACAACCATATTTGTTTGACACTTGACAGAATTCACCACAAAGCTTGGAAAATTAACAACTAAACTAGAAATAGACTCACTAATAATACTAAATTCAGAGTCGCCATTACGATTAAAATGCATTGCTTGAATAACTCATTGGGAATCTCTTTCAAATGTAACAAGCTCCAAGTGCGAAGACATAGCTCTGAGAATTGCATCTTTCAGTGCTAAGGCTTCGGCTTCAATGACGGAAAGAATTCTTGGATCCCACGCAAAACCTGCAGAAATAAAGTTCCCAGAACGATTACACACTCACCACTCACTATTCGTAGTGCCATTGTTATTATTAAAATGCGCATCAACATTACACTTCAGCCAGCCCATTAGTGGTTTATTTCAATGTTAGCATGTTTAATATTAAGAAGAAGCGAACATAAGACTATTTTATAGATGAAATTAAAAAATATTAATTTGAAATAAATTATTTTTATTATTATTGATTTAATCATTTTTTGATCAAATGAATTATTTTAATATAAATATACAAATGTTATACGACTTATCCAATTAAATGTCAAGTTTTATATGTTCAATTAACACCTCTTTTTGTTACAAATATAATATTAAACATTTTCCCAACTCTTGATTAAAAAATATCATAATTTTTTTTTGTTTGTTTTTATAAACTAAATTTATTTTCAAAATTTCTTCCGATAGATCCCATAATTAATCTACAAATACAGATATTTTAGGAATTTTCCTAAAATATTAATTATATTTTAATGGTTATAATAATGTCTTCCATATTCTACGTAAAACATTTTAAATAAATTTTTTTTGAGTTGTCCTAATGTGTAATACCACATTCTTGGTGATTTACTATATTTTTATTTTTTTTTCAATTTATTTATAACTAATTTTTAAAAACTTTAATGATTTCATAAAAAATGTATTATATTTTCTAAATAAGTTTTTTTGCACCACTATGTAAAATCTTAAATATATGGAAACATATTTATAATCCAAGAGTGTCTCTATTATTTTAATATTAATGTGTTTGATACTATGAGGATTAAAACAACCGTACAATTAACATATGAAATAAATATATATTAATTTGGAATATATTTTATTTTTATTTTTTAATTAACTTATAAATGAAGCCACAACATTAGAATTGAAGTGTTATTTTGATAAAAATATTGGGCAATACTTAAGTTTTAACCCTATATATACTAATTTACTCTTTAACAAAAACGTTAGTCTAATATACAAGTGAAATAGTTACATATTAACTAAAAACAAATTATTTTTAAAATATTTGTAGAAATCATTTGATGATATTATATTATAATATAAGCCACGATATTAGCTTTTAGTTATAATATTTATGAAAATAATGGACATCCCTTACTTTTTTATTTAAATATTGGTAAAAAAACCACTTACGGGATAAAAAATATTTTGGTACGATTTTTTAAAGAATAATAAATTTGACATCTTAAATAATTTTATATTGTATATTAACTGTCTTAATAATAACAAAATATCAAGTCTTTTTCTTTAAAGGAGTAGAAATATTTTGTTAATTGAAGTTAATGGTAGATTTTTTTTATAACCTGGTGAAGTTATTTTTGTGATTTTGTTAGGTAGATATAATTACAAAACTGATGACAACTATTAATTAAAGAATATTTAAATACAATAATTAAATATAACTTTTTTTTCAATGCAACTATTAAGTAAAAATTATTGTAATAAATATTTAATAGGAAATTACATTTTTTATTGTTCAGCTCTTTTCATGAAAATTAAAGACACTCTGTTTGTAGCTAAATTTATTCAAAATATGAAGAAATTATTCATTTTATATTAAAATTTCCAAAATTGCAAGTTGCAACAACATTCACCCTTCCCTTCTAAACATGAGCCCCCACTAGGGTGGCCAATTTGTTTACAAAATTGGTCACACCGTTCTGGCGTTGTTGGACAAAAATTTGATGCAAAGCACAATTTTTGATCGGATTCGATTTCTCCTGAAACAATAATTAAACTTTCATTAGGAACAATATATGAAACTGTGAAATTATAACTTTTCAAGAATCGTGTATTCTATTTCATAAAACTAAATTTCCTTTTGCAAAAACACATGCCTTTTAATATAGATGACATTATCCTACCATCCTAGTTATTTTACTAAAAACAAAGCAAATGAAGTAATGAAAATTGAGTTATAGGTATAATTTATTACCGGCAACGATGTCTGAAGCAATGAAAATGATCAAAAATGTTAAAAGAAGAGTCTTGTAGAATGCCATTTTGTTTTTAAATTTTGAAATAAGCATTTTGCAGTGGCCTATTTATTGACTTGGAGAGTTAAATTAGAAAATTATGTTCATTTAAGCCAAAGGAAAAAATTGAATTACAAAATCAGAGAATATAAAAATTGTATCTTTTAGTTTAATGCTTTGCACTTAATTTTATGTTTTTTTAATCGATCACGTAGTTAATATACAAAATTTGCAATTATTGTTAATTTAATTATTTATTTTGTCAAATATTAACTTCTTGTAGGGACAATTTTAAATGATTATACTACAATTTTAAAAGTGGGACAATTAAAAAAAAACATTTAACATCATATTAAATATACAAGTTTTATACAACATATCCTATAATGTTTTTTTACTTTTATACGTGCAAATAACATCACTTTTATTAGTAAATCATTAGTAATATTAAACATTTGTGCAACTCATGATTAAAAATTAGTTTTTTTTTTTACAAATTTATTACCCTAGATCCCATAATAATCTACAAACACAGAGAATATAATTTGGGTAAAATTTTTATTACATATTTTGCTTACAATATATTTCACAACCAAATTATACAAAATAAAATAAAAAAGTTTATAAATTGTTTTAAAACATCATTTATATTTTTCTACATATTGTGGTTATAATGTCTTCCATATCCAACACTAAAAAGTATAATAAATTTTTTCGGTTGTCCAAATTTCTATTACAACATTATTGGTAGTTTTAAATATTAAAAATATTTATATATGTTTACATTCTAATTTTTAAATATTTATTATCTAACATTAATGATTTTATCTATAAATGAGTTGAATTTCCTAAATAATTTTTTAATATACGCATATGAAAATTTTTAAATAGATGGAAACATATTTAAAAATAAAAATAGTTACTCTTTTTTTAACAGTAACGTTTTAGATATTATGAGGAGGAAAAAAATTATTTAATTAACATATGAAATTAATAAATATTAATTTAGAATAAATTATTTTTACTTAATGTTACTAATATATCTGTTAAGATTTTCTTGTAACTTAAACCACAATATTAGCTTTTAAATTTGTATTTTGATTAAAAAAAATTGGGCAACACTTGACTTTCTATCTATTTAATAAACATCGGTAAAAACAAAAAAAAATTATACTAAAAGGCTTACAAAAATCACTCTGTACGTTTATAAGGTTTATTAGGGAATACTAAATGCAATTTATTAAAAAAAAATATTTTCAAGAATATATTTTCCTAACATAAACTCTTAATTTAAAATCAAATCAGTTCACAATCTCTGAGATAATAGAACCAGAGCGCGAAAGAAAGAAAAATCAAATTATTTGTGTTTTTAAAAAACCACTTTTCTTAATCCCATAAAGATCACGATTTGTAGAGTAGAGTATTTTCAAATAGTAAATATTAATTTGTTTATTTAAGATTCAATTTTGAATTACTCCCCTAAAATAATTATTTCATATATCAATGAATTGTTTTGCTTAAATTAAGTTTTGTTGTGCCATTGTGGAAATTTTATTTACTTGGCAACATTTTTCAAATGTATAATCCTCTTTTTATATCACAACAAGATCAATGCATTTAATTTTTTAAATAATATTCAGTACAACGAGGAATCAATAATCATTAACTACGTCGAGCCCAAGAATTGATTGCACTCGCAATAGAGTGAACAACCATATTTGCTTGACACTTGACAAAATTCACCACAAAGCTTGGAAAATTAACAACTAAACTAGAAATAGACTCACTAATAATACTAAATTCAGAGTCGCCATTACGATTAAAATGCATTGCTTGAATAACTCATTGGGAATCTCTTTCAAATGTAACAAGCTCCAAGTGCGAAGACATAGCTCTGAGAATTGCATCTTTCAGTGCTAAGGCTTCGGCTTCAATGACGGAAAGAATTCATGGATCCCACGCAAAACCTGCAGAAATAAAGTTCCCAGAACGATTACACACTCACCACTCACTATTCGTAGTGCCATTGTTATTATTAAAATGCGCATCAACATTACACTTCAGCCAGCCCATTAGTGGTTTATTTCAATGTTAGCATGTTTAATATTAAGAAGAAGCGAACATAAGACTATTTTATAGATGAAATAAAAAAATATTAATTTGAAATAAATTATTTTTATTATTATTGATTTAATCATTTTTTGATCAAATGAATTATTTTAATATAAATATACAAATGTTATACGACTTATCCAATTAAATGTCAAGTTTTATATGTTCAATTAACACCTCTTTTTGTTACAAATATAATATTAAACATTTTCCCAACTCTTGATTAAAAAATATCATAATTTTTTTTTGTTTGTTTTTATAAACTAAATTTATTTTCAAAATTTCTTCCGATAGATCCCATAATTAATCTACAAATACAGATATTTTAGGAATTTTCCTAAAATATTAATTATATTTTAATGGTTATAATAATGTCTTCCATATTCTACGTAAAACATTTTAAATAAATTTTTTTGAGTTGTCCTAATGTGTAATACCACATTCTTGGTGATTTACTATATTTTTATTTTTTTTTCAATTTATTTATAACTAATTTTTAAAAACTTTAATGATTTCATAAAAAATGTATTATATTTTCTAAATAAGTTTTTTTGCACCACTATGTAAAATCTTAAATATATGGAAACATATTTATAATCCAAGAGTGTCTCTATTATTTTAATATTAATGTGTTTGATACTATGAGGATTAAAACAACCGTACAATTAACATATGAAATAAATATATATTAATTTGGAATATATTTTATTTTTATTTTTTAATTAACTTATAAATGAAGCCACAACATTAGAATTGAAGTGTTATTTTGATAAAAATATTGGGCAATACTTAAGTTTTAACCCTATATATACTAATTTACTCTTTAACAAAAACGTTAGTCTAATATACAAGTGAAATAGTTACATATTAACTAAAAACAAATTATTTTTAAAATATTTGTAGAAATCATTTGATGATATTATATTATAATATAAGCCACAATATTAGCTTTTAGTTATAATATTTATGAAAATAATGGACATCCCTTACTTTTTTATTTAAATATTGGTAAAAAAACCACTTACGGGATAAAAAATATTTTGGTACGATTTTTTAAAGAATAATAAATTTGACATCTTAAATAATTTTATATTGTATATTAACTGTCTTAATAATAACAAAATATCAAGTCTTTTTCTTTAAAGGAGTAGAAATATTTTGTTAATTGAAGTTAATGGTAGATTTTTTTTATAACCTGGTGAAGTTATTTTTGTGATTTTGTTAGGTAGATATAATTACAAAACTGATGACAACTATTAATTAAAGAATATTTAAATACAATAATTAAATATAACTTTTTTTTCAATGCAACTATTAAGTAAAAATTATTGTAATAAATATTTAATAGGAAATTACATTTTTTATTGTTCAGCTCTTTTCATGAAAATTAAAGACACTCTGTTTGTAGCTAAATTTATTCAAAATATGAAGAAATTATTCATTTTATATTAAAATTTCCGAAATTGCAAGTTGCAACAACATTCACCCTTCCCTTCTAAACATGAGCCCCCACTAGGGTGGCCAATTTGTTTACAAAATTGGTCACACCGTTCTGGCGTTGTTGGACAAAAATTTGATGCAAAGCACAATTTTTGATCGGATTCGATTTCTCCTGAAACAATAATTAAACTTTCATTAGGAACAATATATGAAACTGTGAAATTATAACTTTTCAAGAATCGTGTATTCTATTTCATAAAACTAAATTTCCTTTTGCAAAAACACATGCCTTTTAATATAGATGACATTATCCTACCATCCTAGTTATTTTACTAAAAACAAAGCAAATGAAGTAATGAAAATTGAGTTATAGGTATAATTTATTACCGGCAACGATGTCTGAAGCAATGAAAATGATCAAAAATGTTAAAAGAAGAGTCTTGTAGAATGCCATTTTGTTTTTAAATTTTGAAATAAGCATTTTGCAGTGGCCTATTTATTGACTTGGAGAGTTAAATTAGAAAATTATGTTCATTTAAGCCAAAGGAAAAAATTGAATTACAAAATCAGAGAATATAAAAATTGTATCTTTTAGTTTAATGCTTTGCACTTAATTTTATGTTTTTTTAATCGATCACGTAGTTAATATACAAAATTTGCAATTATTGTTAATTTAATTATTTATTTTGTCAAATATTAACTTCTTGTAGGGACAATTTTAAATGATTATACTACAATTTTAAAAGTGGGACAATTAAAAAAAAACATTTAACATCATATTAAATATACAAGTTTTATACAACATATCCTATAATGTTTTTTTACTTTTATACGTGCAAATAACATCACTTTTATTAGTAAATCATTAGTAATATTAAACATTTGTGCAACTCATGATTAAAAATTAGTTTTTTTTTTTACAAATTTATTACCCTAGATCCCATAATAATCTACAAACACAGAGAATATAATTTGGGTAAAATTTTTATTACATATTTTGCTTACAATATATTTCACAACCGAATTATACAAAATAAAATAAAAAAGTTTATAAATTGTTTTAAAACATCATTTATATTTTTCTACATATTGTGGTTATAATGTCTTCCATATCCAACACTAAAAAGTATAATAAATTTTTTCGGTTGTCCAAATTTCTATTACAACATTATTGGTAGTTTTAAATATTAAAAATATTTATATATGTTTACATTCTAATTTTTAAATATTTATTATCTAACATTAATGATTTTATCTATAAATGAGTTGAATTTCCTAAATAATTTTTTAATATACGCATATGAAAATTTTTAAATAGATGGAAACATATTTAAAAATAAAAATAGTTACTCTTTTTTTAACAGTAACGTTTTAGATATTATGAGGAGGAAAAAAATTATTTAATTAACATATGAAATTAATAAATATTAATTTAGAATAAATTATTTTTACTTAATGTTACTAATATATCTGTTAAGATTTTCTTGTAACTTAAACCACAATATTAGCTTTTAAATTTGTATTTTGATTAAAAAAAATTGGGCAACACTTGACTTTCTATCTATTTAATAAACATCGGTAAAAACAAAAAAAAATTATACTAAAAGGCTTACAAAAATCACTCTGTACGTTTATAAGGTTTATTAGGGAATACTAAATGCAATTTATTAAAAAAAAATATTTTCAAGAATATATTTTCCTAACATAAACTCTTAATTTAAAATCAAATCAGTTCACAATCTCTGAGATAATAGAACCAGAGCGCGAAAGAAAGAAAAATCAAATTATTTGTGTTTTTAAAAAACCACTTTTCTTAATCCCATAAAGATCACGATTTGTAGAGTAGAGTATTTTCAAATAGTAAATATTAATTTGTTTATTTAAGATTCAATTTTGAATTACTCCCCTAAAATAATTATTTCATATATCAATGAATTGTTTTGCTTAAATTAAGTTTTGTTGTGCCATTGTGGAAATTTTATTTACTTGCAACATTTTTCAAATGTATAATCCTCTTTTTATATCACAACAAGATCAATGCATTTAATTTTTTAAATAATATTCAGTACAACGAGGAATCAATAATCATTAACTACGTCGAGCCCAAGAATTGATTGCACTCGCAATAGAGTGAACAACCATATTTGCTTGACACTTGACAAAATTCACCACAAAGCTTGGAAAATTAACAACTAAACTAGAAATAGACTCACTAATAATACTAAATTCAGAGTCGCCATTACGATTAAAATGCATTGCTTGAATAACTCATTGGGAATCTCTTTCAAATGTAACAAGCTCCAAGTGCGAAGACATAGCTCTGAGAATTGCATCTTTCAGTGCTAAGGCTTCGGCTTCAATGACGGAAAGAATTCATGGATCCCACGCAAAACCTGCAGAAATAAAGTTCCCAGAACGATTACACACTCACCACTCACTATTCGTAGTGCCATTGTTATTATTAAAATGCGCATCAACATTACACTTCAGCCAGCCCATTAGTGGTTTATTTCAATGTTAGCATGTTTAATATTAAGAAGAAGCGAACATAAGACTATTTTATAGATGAAATAAAAAAATATTAATTTGAAATAAATTATTTTTATTATTATTGATTTAATCATTTTTTGATCAAATGAATTATTTTAATATAAATATACAAATGTTATACGACTTATCCAATTAAATGTCAAGTTTTATATGTTCAATTAACACCTCTTTTTGTTACAAATATAATATTAAACATTTTCCCAACTCTTGATTAAAAAATATCATAATTTTTTTTTGTTTGTTTTTATAAACTAAATTTATTTTCAAAATTTCTTCCGATAGATCCCATAATTAATCTACAAATACAGATATTTTAGGAATTTTCCTAAAATATTAATTATATTTTAATGGTTATAATAATGTCTTCCATATTCTACGTAAAACATTTTAAATAAATTTTTTTTGAGTTGTCCTAATGTGTAATACCACATTCTTGGTGATTTACTATATTTTTATTTTTTTTTCAATTTATTTATAACTAATTTTTAAAAACTTTAATGATTTCATAAAAAATGTATTATATTTTCTAAATAAGTTTTTTTGCACCACTATGTAAAATCTTAAATATATGGAAACATATTTATAATCCAAGAGTGTCTCTATTATTTTAATATTAATGTGTTTGATACTATGACGATTAAAACAACCGTACAATTAACATATGAAATAAATATATATTAATTTGGAATATATTTTATTTTTATTTTTTAATTAACTTATAAATGAAGCCACAACATTAGAATTGAAGTGTTATTTTGATAAAAATATTGGGCAATACTTAAGTTTTAACCCTATATATACTAATTTACTCTTTAACAAAAACGTTAGTCTAATATACAAGTGAAATAGTTACATATTAACTAAAAACAAATTATTTTTAAAATATTTGTAGAAATCATTTGATGATATTATATTATAATATAAGCCACAATATTAGCTTTTAGTTATAATATTTATGAAAATAATGGACATCCCTTACTTTTTTATTTAAATATTGGTAAAAAAACCACTTACGGGATAAAAAATATTTTGGTACGATTTTTTAAAGAATAATAAATTTGACATCTTAAATAATTTTATATTGTATATTAACTGTCTTAATAATAACAAAATATCAAGTCTTTTTCTTTAAAGGAGTAGAAATATTTTGTTAATTGAAGTTAATGGTAGATTTTTTTTATAACCTGGTGAAGTTATTTTTGTGATTTTGTTAGGTAGATATAATTACAAAACTGATGACAACTATTAATTAAAGAATATTTAAATACAATAATTAAATATAACTTTTTTTTCAATGCAACTATTAAGTAAAAATTATTGTAATAAATATTTAATAGGAAATTACATTTTTTATTGTTCAGCTCTTTTCATGAAAATTAAAGACACTCTGTTTGTAGCTAAATTTATTCAAAATATGAAGAAATTATTCATTTTATATTAAAATTTCCGAAATTGCAAGTTGCAACAACATTCACCCTTCCCTTCTAAACATGAGCCCCCACTAGGGTGGCCAATTTGTTTACAAAATTGGTCACACCGTTCTGGCGTTGTTGGACAAAAATTTGATGCAAAGCACAATTTTTGATCGGATTCGATTTCTCCTGAAACAATAATTAAACTTTCATTAGGAACAATATATGAAACTGTGAAATTATAACTTTTCAAGAATCGTGTATTCTATTTCATAAAACTAAATTTCCTTTTGCAAAAACACATGCCTTTTAATATAGATGACATTATCCTACCATCCTAGTTATTTTACTAAAAACAAAGCAAATGAAGTAATGAAAATTGAGTTATAGGTATAATTTATTACCGGCAACGATGTCTGAAGCAATGAAAATGATCAAAAATGTTAAAAGAAGAGTCTTGTAGAATGCCATTTTGTTTTTAAATTTTGAAATAAGCATTTTGCAGTGGCCTATTTATTGACTTGGAGAGTTAAATTAGAACATTATGATCATTTAAGCCAAAGGAAAAAATTGAATTACAAAATCAGAGAATATAAAAATTGTATCTTTTAGTTTAATGCTTTGCACTTAATTTTATGTTTTTTTAATCGATCACGTAGTTAATATACAAATTTTGCAATTATTGTTAATTTAATTATTTATTTTGTCAAATATTAACTTCTTGTAGGGACAATTTTAAATGATTATACTACAATTTTAAAAGTGGGACAATTAAAAAAAAACATTTAACATCATATTAAATATACAAGTTTTATACAACATATCCTATAATGTTTTTTTACTTTTATACGTGCAAATAACATCACTTTTATTAGTAAATCATTAGTAATATTAAACATTTGTGCAACTCATGATTAAAAATTAGTTTTTTTTTTACAAATTTATTACCCTAGATCCCATAATAATCTACAAACACAGAGAATATAATTTGGGTAAAAATTTTATTACATATTTTGCTTACAATATATTTCACAACCAAATTATACAAAATAAAATAAAAAAGTTTATAAATTGTTTTAAAACATCATTTATATTTTTCTACATATTGTGGTTATAATGTCTTCCATATCCAACACTAAAAAGTATAATAAATTTTTTCGGTTGTCCAAATTTCTATTACAACATTATTGGTAGTTTTAAATATTAAAAATATTTATATATGTTTACATTCTAATTTTTAAATATTTATTATCTAACATTAATGATTTTATCTATAAATGAGTTGAATTTCCTAAATAATTTTTTAATATACGCATATGAAAATTTTTAAATAGATGGAAGCATATTTAAAAATAAAAATAGTTACTCTTTTTTTAACAGTAACGTTTTAGATATTATGAGGAGGAAAAAAATTATTTAATTAACATATGAAATTAATAAATATTAATTTAGAATAAATTATTTTTACTTAATGTTACTAATATATCTGTTAAGATTTTCTTGTAACTTAAACCACAATATTAGCTTTTAAATTTGTATTTTGATTAAAAAAAATTGGGCAACACTTGAGTTTCTATCTATTTAATAAACATCGGTAAAAACAAAAAAAAATTATACTAAAAGGCTTACAAAAATCACTATGTACGTTTATAAGGTTTATTAGGGAATACTAAATGCAATTTATTAAAAAAAAATATTTTCAAGAATATATTTTCCTAACATAAACTCTTAATTTAAAATCAAATCAGTTCACAATCTCTGAGATAATAGAACCAGAGCGCGAAAGAAAGAAAAATCAAATTATTTGTGTTTTTAAAAAACCACTTTTCTTAATCCCATAAAGATCACGATTTGTAGAGTAGAGTATTTTCAAATAGTAAATATTAATTTGTTTATTTAAGATTCAATTTTGAATTACTCCCCTAAAATAATTATTTCATATATCAATGAATTGTTTTGCTTAAATTAAGTTTTGTTGTGCCATTGTGGAAATTTTATTTACTTGGCAACATTTTTCAAATGTATAATCCTCTTTTTATATCACAACAAGATCAATGCATTTAATTTTTTAAATAATATTCAGTACAACGAGGAATCAATAATCATTAACTACGTCGAGCCCAAGAATTGATTGCACTCGCAATAGAGTGAACAACCATATTTGCTTGACACTTGACAAAATTCACCACAAAGCTTGCAAAATTAACAACTAAACTAGAAATAGACTCACTAATAATACTAAATTCAGAGTCGCCATTACGATTAAAATGCATTGCTTGAATAACTCATTGGGAATCTCTTTCAAATGTAACAAGCTCCAAGTGCGAAGACATAGCTCTGAGAATTGCATCTTTCAGTGCTAAGGCTTCGGCTTCAATGACGGAAAGAATTCTTGGATCCCACGCAAAACCTGCAGAAATAAAGTTCCCAGAACGATTACACACTCACCACTCACTATTCGTAGTGCCATTGTTATTATTAAAATGCGCATCAACATTACACTTCAGCCAGCCCATTAGTGGTTTATTTCAATGTTAGCATGTTTAATATTAAGAAGAAGCGAACATAAGACTATTTTATAGATGAAATAAAAAAATATTAATTTGAAATAAATTATTTTTATTATTATTGATTTAATCATTTTTTGATCAAATGAATTATTTTAATATAAATATACAAATGTTATACGACTTATCCAATTAAATGTCAAGTTTTATATGTTCAATTAACACCTCTTTTTGTTACAAATATAATATTAAACATTTTCCCAACTCTTGATTAAAAAATATCATAATTTTTTTTTGTTTGTTTTTATAAACTAAATTTATTTTCAAAATTTCTTCCGATAGATCCCATAATTAATCTACAAATACAGATATTTTAGGAATTTTCCTAAAATATTAATGGTTATAATAATGTCTTCCATATTCTATGTAAAACATTTTAAATAAATTTTTTTTGAGTTGTCCTAATGTGTAATACCACATTCTTGGTGATTTACTATATTTTTATTTTTTTTTCAATTTATTTATAACTAATTTTTAAAAACTTTAATGATTTCATAAAAAATGTATTATATTTTCTAAATAAGTTTTTTTGCACCACTATGTAAAATCTTAAATATATGGAAACATATTTATAATCCAAGAGTGTCTCTATTATTTTAATATTAATGTGTTTGATACTATGAGGATTAAAACAACCGTACAATTAACATATGAAATAAATATATATTAATTTGGAATATATTTTATTTTTATTTTTTAATTAACTTATAAATGAAGCCACAACATTAGAATTGAAGTGTTATTTTGATAAAAATAGTGGGCAATACTTAAGTTTTAACCCTATATATACTAATTTACTCTTTAACAAAAACGTTAGTCTAATATACAAGTGAAATAGTTACATATTAACTAAAAACAAATTATTTTTAAAATATTTGTAGAAATCATTTGATGATATTATATTATAATATAAGCCACAATATTAGCTTTTAGTTATAATATTTATGAAAATAATGGACATCCCTTACTTTTTTATTTAAATATTGGTAAAAAAACCACTTACGGGATAAAAAATATTTTGGTATGATTTTTTAAAGAATAATAAATTTGACATCTTAAATAATTTTATATTGTATATTAACTGTGTTAATAATAACAAAATATCAAGTCTTTTTCTTTAAAGGAGTAGAAATATTTTGTTAATTGAAGTTAATGGTAGATTTTTTTTATAACCTGGTGAAGTTATTTTTGTGATTTTGTTAGGTAGATATAATTACAAAACTGATGACAACTATTAATTAAAGAATATTTAAATACAATAATTAAATATAACTTTTTTTTTCAATGCAACTATTAAGTAAAAATTATTGTAATAAATATTTAATAGGAAATTACATTTTTTATTGTTCAGCTCTTTTCATGAAAATTAAAGACACTCTGTTTGTAGCTAAATTTATTCAAAATATGAAGAAATTATTCATTTTATATTAAAATTTCCGAAATTGCAAGTTGCAACAACATTCACCCTTCCCTTCTAAACATGAGCCCCCACTAGGGTGGCCAATTTGTTTACAAAATTGGTCACACCGTTCTGGCGTTGTTGGACAAAAATTTGATGCAAAGCACAATTTTTGATCGGATTCGATTTCTCCTGAAACAATAATTAAACTTTCATTAGGAACAATATATGAAACTGTGAAATTATAACTTTTCAAGAATCGTGTATTCTATTTCATAAAACTAAATTTCCTTTTGCAAAAACACATGCCTTTTAATATAGATGACATTATCCTACCATCCTAGTTATTTTACTAAAAACAAAGCAAATGAAGTAATGAAAATTGAGTTATAGGTATAATTTATTACCGGCAACGATGTCTGAAGCAATGAAAATGATCAAAAATGTTAAAAGAAGAGTCTTGTAGAATGCCATTTTGTTTTTAAATTTTGAAATAAGCATTTTGCAGTGGCCTATTTATTGACTTGGAGAGTTAAATTAGAAAATTATGTTCATTTAAGCCAAAGGAAAAAATTGAATTACAAAATCAGAGAATATAAAAATTGTATCTTTTAGTTTAATGCTTTGCACTTAATTTTATGTTTTTTTAATCGATCACGTAGTTAATATACAAAATTTGCAATTATTGTTAATTTAATTATTTATTTTGTCAAATATTAACTTCTTGTAGGGACAATTTTAAATGATTATACTACAATTTTAAAAGTGGGACAATTAAAAAAAAACATTTAACATCATATTAAATATACAAGTTTTATACAACATATCCTATAATGTTTTTTTACTTTTATACGTGCAAATAACATCACTTTTATTAGTAAATCATTAGTAATATTAAACATTTGTGCAACTCATGATTAAAAATTAGTTTTTTTTTTACAAATTTATTACCCTAGATCCCATAATAATCTACAAACACAGAGAATATAATTTGGGTAAAATTTTTATTACATATTTTGCTTACAATATATTTCACAACCAAATTATACAAAATAAAATAAAAAAGTTTATAAATTGTTTTAAAACATCATTTATATTTTTCTACATATTGTGGTTATAATGTCTTCCATATCCAACACTAAAAAGTATAATAAATTTTTTCGGTTGTCCAAATTTCTATTACAACATTATTGGTAGTTTTAAATATTAAAAATATTTATATATGTTTACATTCTAATTTTTAAATATTTATTATCTAACATTAATGATTTTATCTATAAATGAGTTGAATTTCCTAAATAATTTTTTAATATACGCATATGAAAATTTTTAAATAGATGGAAACATATTTAAAAAAAAAAATAGTTACTCTTTTTTTAACAGTAACGTTTTAGATATTATGAGGAGGAAAAAAATTATTTAACTAACATATGAAATTAATAAATATTAATTTCGAATAAATTATTTTTACTTAATGTTACTAATATATCTGTTAAGATTTTCTTGTAACTTAAACCACAATATTAGCTTTTAAATTTGTATTTTGATTAAAAAAAATTGGGCAACACTTGAGTTTCTATCTATTTAATAAACATCGGTAAAAACAAAAAAAAATTATACTAAAAGGCTTACAAAAATCACTCTGTACGTTTATAAGGTTTATTAGGGAATACTAAATGCAATTTATTAAAAAAAAATATTTTCAAGAATATATTTTCCTAACATAAACTCTTAATTTAAAATCAAATCAGTTCACAATCTCTGAGATAATAGAACCAGAGCGCGAAAGAAAGAAAAATCAAATTATTTGTGTTTTTAAAAAACCACTTTTCTTAATCCCATAAAGATCACGATTTGTAGAGTAGAGTATTTTCAAATTGTAAATATTAATTTGTTTATTTAAGATTCAATTTTGAATTACTCCCCTAAAATAATTATTTCATATATCAATGAATTGTTTTGCTTAAATTAAGTTTTGTTGTGCCATTGTGGAAATTTTATTTACTTGGCAACATTTTTCAAATGTATAATCCTCTTTTTATATCACAACAAGATCAATGCATTTAATTTTTTAAATAATATTCAGTACAACGAGGAATCAATAATCATTAACTACGTCGAGCCCAAGAATTGATTGCACTCGCAATAGAGTGAACAACCATATTTGCTTGACACTTGACAAAATTCACCACAAAGCTTGGAAAATTAACAACTAAACTAGAAATAGACTCACTAATAATACTAAATTCAGAGTCGCCATTACGATTAAAATGCATTGCTTGAATAACTCATTGGGAATCTCTTTCAAATGTAACAAGCTCCAAGTGCGAAGACATAGCTCTGAGAATTGCATCTTTCAGTGCTAAGGCTTCGGCTTCAATGACGGAAAGAATTCATGGATCCCACGCAAAACCTGCAGAAATAAAGTTCCCAGAACGATTACACACTCACCACTCACTATTCGTAGTGCCATTGTTATTATTAAAATGCGCATCAACATTACACTTCAGCCAGCCCATTAGTGGTTTATTTCAATGTTAGCATGTTTAATATTAAGAAGAAGCGAACATAAGACTATTTTATAGATGAAATAAAAAAATATTAATTTGAAATAAATTATTTTTATTATTATTGATTTAATCATTTTTTGATCAAATGAATTATTTTAATATAAATATACAAATGTTATACGACTTATCCAATTAAATGTCAAGTTTTATATGTTCAATTAACACCTCTTTTTGTTACAAATATAATATTAAACATTTTCCCAACTCTTGATTAAAAAATATCATAATTTTTTTTTGTTTGTTTTTATAAACTAAATTTATTTTCAAAATTTCTTCCGATAGATCCCATAATTAATCTACAAATACAGATATTTTAGGAATTTTCCTAAAATATTAATTATATTTTAATGGTTATAATAATGTCTTCCATATTCTACGTAAAACATTTTAAATAAATTTTTTTTGAGTTGTCCTAATGTGTAATACCACATTCTTGGTGATTTACTATATTTTTATTTTTTTTTCAATTTATTTATAACTAATTTTTAAAAACTTTAATGATTTCATAAAAAATGTATTATATTTTCTAAATAAGTTTTTTTGCACCACTATGTAAAATCTTAAATATATGGAAACATATTTATAATCCAAGAGTGTCTCTATTATTTTAATATTAATGTGTTTGATACTATGAGGATTAAAACAACCGTACAATTAACATATGAAATAAATATATATTAATTTGGAATATATTTTATTTTTATTTTTTAATTAACTTATAAATGAAGCCACAACATTAGAATTGAAGTGTTATTTTGATAAAAATATTGGGCAATTCTTAAGTTTTAACCCTATATATACTAATTTACTCTTTAACAAAAACGTTAGTCTAATATACAAGTGAAATAGTTACATATTAACTAAAAACAAATTATTTTTAAAATATTTGTAGAAATCATTTGATGATATTATATTATAATATAAGCCACGATATTAGCTTTTAGTTATAATATTTATGAAAATAATGGACATCCCTTACTTTTTTATTTAAATATTGGTAAAAAAACCACTTACGGGATAAAAAATATTTTGGTACGATTTTTTAAAGAATAATAAATTTGACATCTTAAATAATTTTATATTGTATATTAACTGGCTTAATAATAACAAAATATCAAGTCTTTTTCTTTAAAGGAGTAGAAATATTTTGTTAATTGAAGTTAATGGTAGATTTTTTTTATAACCTGGTGAAGTTATTTTTGTGATTTTGTTAGGTAGATATAATTACAAAACTGATGACAACTATTAATTAAAGAATATTTAAATACAATAATTAAATATAACTTTTTTTTCAATGCAACTATTAAGTAAAAATTATTGTAATAAATATTTAATAGGAAATTACATTTTTTATTGTTCAGCTCTTTTCATGAAAATTAAAGACACTCTGTTTGTAGCTAAATTTATTCAAAATATGAAGAAATTATTCATTTTATATTAAAATTTCCGAAATTGCAAGTTGCAACAACATTCACCCTTCCCTTCTAAACATGAGCCCCCACTAGGGTGGCCAATTTGTTTACAAAATTGGTCACACCGTTCTGGCGTTGTTGGACAAAAATTTGATGCAAAGCACAATTTTTGATCGGATTCGATTTCTCCTGAAACAATAATTAAACTTTCATTAGGAACAATATATGAAACTGTGAAATTATAACTTTTCAAGAATCGTGTATTCTATTTCATAAAACTAAATTTCCTTTTGCAAAAACACATGCCTTTTAATATAGATGACATTATCCTACCATCCTAGTTATTTTACTAAAAACAAAGCAAATGAAGTAATGAAAATTGAGTTATAGGTATGATTTATTACCGGCAACGATGTCTGAAGCAATGAAAATGATCAAAAATGTTAAAAGAAGAGTCTTGTAGAATGCCATTTTGTTTTTAAATTTTGAAATAAGCATTTTGCAGTGGCCTATTTATTGACTTGGAGAGTTAAATTAGAACTTTATGTTCATTTATGCCAAAGGAAAAAATTGAATTACAAAATCAGAGAATATAAAAATTGTATCTTTTAGTTTAATGCTTTGCACTTAATTTTATGTTTTTTTAATCGATCACGTAGTTAATATACAAAATTTGCAATTATTGTTAATTTAATTATTTATTTTGTCAAATATTAACTTCTTGTAGGGACAATTTTAAATGATTATACTACAATTTTAAAAGTGGGACAATTAAAAAAAAACATTTAACATCATATTAAATATACAAGTTTTATACAACATATCCTATAATGTTTTTTTACTTTTATACGTGCAAATAACATCACTTTTATTAGTAAATCATTAGTAATATTAAACATTTGTGCAACTCATGATTAAAAATTAGTTTTTTTTTTACAAATTTATTACCCTAGATCCCATAATAATCTACAAACACAGAGAATATAATTTGGGTAAAATTTTTATTACATATTTTGCTTACAATATATTTCACAACCAAATTATACAAAATAAAATAAAAAAGTTTATAAATTGTTTTAAAACATCATTTATATTTTTCTACATATTGTGGTTATAATGTCTTCCATATCCAACACTAAAAAGTATAATAAATTTTTTCGGTTGTCCAAATTTCTATTACAACATTATTGGTAGTTTTAAATATTAAAAATATTTATATATGTTTACATTCTAATTTTTAAATATTTTTTATCTAACATTAATGATTTTATCTATAAATGAGTTGAATTTCCTAAATAATTTTTTAATATACGCATATGAAATTTTTTAAATAGATGGAAACATATTTAAAAATAAAAATAGTTACTCTTTTTTTAACAGTAACGTTTTAGATATTATGAGGAGGAAAAAAATTATTTAATTAACATATGAAATTAATAAATATTAATTTAGAATAAATTATTTTTACTTAATGTTACTAATATATCTGTTAAGATTTTCTTGTAACTTAAACCACAATATTAGCTTTTAAATTTGTATTTTGATTAAAAAAAATTGGGCAACACTTGAGTTTCTATCTATTTAATAAACATCGGTAAAAACAAAAAAAAATTATACTAAAAGGCTTATAAAAATCACTTTGTACGTTTATAAGGTTTATTAGGGAATACTAAATGCAATTTATTAAAAAAAAATATTTTCAAGAATATATTTTCCTAACATAAACTCTTAATTTAAAATCAAATCAGTTCACAATCTCTGAGATAATAGAACCAGAGCGCGAAAGAAAGAAAAATCAAATTATTTGTGTTTTTAAAAAACCACTTTTCTTAATCCCATAAAGATCACGATTAGTAGAGTAGAGTATTTTCAAATAGTAAATATTAATTTGTTTATTTAAGATTCAATTTTGAATTACTCCCCTAAAATAATTATTGTATATATCAATGAATTGTTTTGCTTAAATTAAGTTTTGTTGTGCCATTGTGGAAATTTTATTTACTTGGCAACATTTTTCAAATGTATAATCCTCTTTTTATATCACAACAAGATCAATGCATTTAATTTTTTAAATAATATTCAGTACAACGAGGAATCAATAATCATTAACTACGTCGAGCCCAAGAATTGATTGCACTCGCAATAGAGTGAACAACCATATTTGCTTGACACTTGACAAAATTCACCACAAAGCTTGGAAAATTAACAACTAAACTAGAAATAGACTCACTAATAATACTAAATTCAGAGTCGCCATTACGATTAAAATGCATTGCTTGAATAACTCATTGGGAATCTCTTTCAAATGTAACAAGCTCCAAGTGCGAAGACATAGCTCTGAGAATTGCATCTTTCAGTGCTAAGGCTTCGGCTTCAATGACGGAAAGAATTCTTGGATCCCACGCAAAACCTGCAGAAATAAAGTTCCCAGAACGATTACACACTCACCACTCACTATTCGTAGTGCCATTGTTATTATTAAAATGCGCATCAACATTACACTTCAGCCAGCCCATTAGTGGTTTATTTCAATGTTAGCATGTTTAATATTAAGAAGAAGCGAACATAAGACTATTTTATAGATGAAATAAAAAAATATTAATTTGAAATAAAATATTTTTATTATTATTGATTTAATCATTTTTTGATCAAATGAATTATTTTAATATAAATATACAAATGTTATACGACTTATCCAATTAAATGTCAAGTTTTATATGTTCAATTAACACCTCTTTTTGTTACAAATATATTATTAAACATTTTCCCAACTCTTGATTAAAAAATATCATAATTTTTTTTTTTGTTTTTATAAACTAAATTTATTTTCAAAATTTCTTCCGATAGATCCCATAATTAATCTACAAATACAGATATTTTAGGAATTTTCCTAAAATATTAATTATATTTTAATGGTTATAATAATGTCTTCCATATTCTACGTAAAACATTTTAAATAAATTTTTTTTGAGTTGTCCTAATGTGTAATACCACATTCTTGGTGATTTACTATATTTTTATTTTTTTTTCAATTTATTTATAACTAATTTTTAAAAACTTTAATGATTTCATAAAAAATGTATTATATTTTCTAAATAAGTTTTTTTGCACCACTATGTAAAATCTTAAATATATGGAAACATATTTATAATCCAAGAGTGTCTCTATTATTTTAATATTAATGTGTTTGATACTATGAGGATTAAAACAACCGTACAATTAACATATGAAATAAATATATATTAATTTGGAATATATTTTATTTTTATTTTTTAATTAACTTATAAATGAAGCCACAACATTAGAATTGAAGTGTTATTTTGATAAAAATATTGGGCAATACTTAAGTTTTAACCCTATATATACTAATTTACTCTTTAACAAAAACGTTAGTCTAATATACAAGTGAAATAGTTACATATTAACTAAAAACAAATTATTTTTAAAATATTTGTAGAAATCATTTGATGATATTATATTATAATATAAGCCACGATATTAGCTTTTAGTTATAATATTTATGAAAATAATGGACATCCCTTACTTTTTTATTTAAATATTGGTAAAAAAACCACTTACGGGATAAAAAATATTTTGGTACGATTTTTTAAAGAATAATAAATTTGACATCTTAAATAATTTTATATTGTATATTAACTGTCTTAATAATAACAAAATATCAAGTCTTTTTCTTTAAAGGAGTAGAAATATTTTGTTAATTGAAGTTAATGGTAGATTTTTTTTATAACCTGGTGAAGTTATTTTTGTGATTTTGTTAGGTAGATATAATTACAAAACTGATGACAACTATTAATTAAAGAATATTTAAATACAATAATTAAATATAACTTTTTTTTCAATGCAACTATTAAGTAAAAATTATTGTAATAAATATTTAATAGGTAATTACATTTTTTATTGTTCAGCTCTTTTCATGAAAATTAAAGACACTCTGTTTGTAGCTAAATTTATTCAAAATATGAAGAAATTATTCATTTTATATTAAAATTTCCGAAATTACAAGTTGCAACAACATTCACCCTTCCCTTCTAAACATGAGCCCCCACTAGGGTGGCCAATTTGTTTACAAAATTGGTCACACCGTTCTGGCGTTGTTGGACAAAAATTTGATGCAAAGCACAATTTTTGATCGGATTCGATTTCTCCTGAAACAATAATTAAACTTTCATTAGGAACAATATATGAAACTGTGAAATTATAACTTTTCAAGAATCGTGTATTCTATTTCATAAAACTAAATTTCCTTTTGCAAAAACACATGCCTTTTAATATAGATGACATTATCCTACCATCCTAGTTATTTTACTAAAAACAAAGCAAATGAAGTAATGAAAATTGAGTTATAGGTATGATTTATTACCGGCAACGATGTCTGAAGCAATGAAAATGATCAAAAATGTTAAAAGAAGAGTCTTGTAGAATGCCATTTTGTTTTTAAATTTTGAAATAAGCATTTTGCAGTGGCCTATTTATTGACTTGGAGAGTTAAATTAGAACATTATGTTCATTTATGCCAAAGGAAAAAATTGAATTACAAAATCAGAGAATATAAAAATTGTATCTTTTAGTTTAATGCTTTGCACTTAATTTTATGTTTTTTTAATCGATCACGTAGTTAATATACAAAATTTGCAATTATTGTTAATTTAATTATTTATTTTGTCAAATATTAACTTCTTTTAGGGACAATTTTAAATGATTATACTACAATTTTAAAAGTGGGACAATTAAAAAAAAACATTTAACATCATATTAAATATACAAGTTTTATACAACATATCCTATAATGTTTTTTTACTTTTATACGTGCAAATAACATCACTTTTATTAGTAAATCATTAGTAATATTAAACATTTGTGCAACTCATGATTAAAAATTAGTTTTTTTTTTACAAATTTATTACCCTAGATCCCATAATAATCTACAAACACAGAGAATATAATTTGGGTAAAATTTTTATTACATATTTTGCTTACAATATATTTCACAACCAAATTATACAAAATAAAATAAAAAAGTTTATAAATTGTTTTAAAACATCATTTATATTTTTCTACATATTGTGGTTATAATGTCTTCCATATCCAACACTAAAAAGTATAATAAATTTTTTCGGTTGTCCAAATTTCTATTACAACATTATTGGTAGTTTTAAATATTAAAAATATTTATATATGTTTACATTCTAATTTTTAAATATTTTTTATCTAACATTAATGATTTTATCTATAAATGAGTTGAATTTCCTAAATAATTTTTTAATATACGCATATGAAAATTTTTAAATAGATGGAAACATATTTAAAAATAAAAATAGTTACTCTTTTTTTAACAGTAACGTTTTAGATATTATGAGGAGGAAAAAAATTATTTAATTAACATATGAAATTAATAAATATTAATTTAGAATAAATTATTTTTACTTAATGTTACTAATATATCTGTTAAGATTTTCTTGTAACTTAAACCACAATATTAGCTTTTAAATTTGTATTTTGATTAAAAAAAATTGGGCAACACTTGAGTTTCTATCTATTTAATAAACATCGGTAAAAACAAAAAAAAATTATACTAAAAGGCTTACAAAAATCACTCTGTACGTTTATAAGGTTTATTAGGGAATACTAAATGCAATTTATTAAAAAAAAATATTTTCAAGAATATATTTTCCTAACATAAACTCTTAATTTAAAATCAAATCAGTTCACAATCTCTGAGATAATAGAACCAGAGCGCGAAAGAAAGAAAAATCAAATTATTTGTGTTTTTAAAAAACCACTTTTCTTAATCCCATAAAGATCACGATCTGTAGAGTAGAGTATTTTCAAATAGTAAATATTAATTTGTTTATTTAAGATTCAATTTTGAATTACTCCCCTAAAATAATTATTTCATATATCAATGAATTGTTTTGCTTAAATTAAGTTTTGTTGTGCCATTGTGGAAATTTTATTTACTTGGCAACATTTTTCAAATGTATAATCCTCTTTTTATATCACAACAAGATCAATGCATTTAATTTTTTAAATAATATTCAGTACAACGTGGAATCAATAATCATTAACTACGTCGAGCCCAAGAATTGATTGCACTCGCAATAGAGTGAACAACCATATTTGCTTGACACTTGACAAAATTCACCACAAAGCTTGGAAAATTAACAACTAAACTAGAAATAGACTCACTAATAATACTAAATTCAGAGTCGCCATTACGATTAAAATGCATTGCTTGAATAACTCATTGGGAATCTCTTTCAAATGTAACAAGCTCCAAGTGCGAAGACATAGCTCTGAGAATTGCATCTTTCAGTGCTAAGGCTTCGGCTTCAATGACGGAAAGAATTCTTGGATCCCACGCAAAACCTGCAGAAATAAAGTTCCCAGAACGATTACACACTCACCACTCACTATTCGTAGTGCCATTGTTATTATTAAAATGCGCATCAACATTACACTTCAGCCAGCCCATTAGTGGTTTATTTCAATGTTAGCATGTTTAATATTAAGAAGAAGCGAACATAAGACTATTTTATAGATGAAATAAAAAAATATTAATTTGAAATAAAATATTTTTATTATTATTGATTTAATCATTTTTTGATCAAATGAATTATTTTAATATAAATATACAAATGTTATACGACTTATCAAATTAAATGTCAAGTTTTAAATGTTCAATTAACACCTCTTTTTGTTATAAAGATAATATTAAACATTTTCCCAACTCTTGATTAAAAAATATCATAATTTTTTTTTGTTTGTTTTTATAAACTAAATTTATTTTCAAAATTTCTTCTGATAGATCCCATAATTAATCTACAAATACAGATATTTTAGGAATTGTCCTAAAATATTAATTATATTTTAATGGTTATAATAATGTCTTCCATATTCTATGTAAAACATTTTAAATAAATTTTTTTTGAGTTGTCCTAATGTGTAATACCACATTCTTGGTGATTTACTATATTTTTATTTTTTTTTCAATTTATTTATAACTAATTTTTAAAAACTTTAATGATTTCATAAAAAATGTATTATATTTTCTAAATAAGTTTTTTGGCACCACTATGTAAAATCTTAAATATATGGAAACATATTTATAATCCAAGAGAGTCTCTATTATTTTAATATTAATGTGTTTGATACTATGAGGATTAAAACAACCGTACAATTAACATATGAAATAAATATATATTAATTTGGAATATATTTTATTTTTATTTTTTAATTAACTTGTAAATGAAGCCACGACATTAGAATTGAAGTGTTATTTTGATAAAAATATTGGGCAATACTTAAGTTTTAACCCTATAAATACTAATTTACTCTTTAACAAAAACGTTACTCTAATATACAAGTGAAATAGTTACATATTAACTAAAAATAAATTATTTTTATAATATTTTTCAAAATCATTTGATCATATTATATTATAATATAAGCCACGATATTAGCTTTTAGTTATTATTTTTATGAAAATAATGGACATCCCTTACTTTTTTATTTAAATATTGGTAAAAAAACCACTTACGGGGTAAAAAAAAATTTGGTACGATTTTTTAAAGAATAATAAATTTCACATCTTAAATAATTTTATATTGTATATTAACTGTCTTAATAATAACAAAATATCAAGAGTTTTTCTTTAAAGTAGTAGAAATATTTTGTTAATTGAAGTTAATGGTAGATTTTTTTTATAACCTGGTGAAGTTATTTTTGTGAGTTTGTTAGGTAGATATAATTACAAAACTGATGACAACTATTAATTAAAGAATATTTAAATACAATACATAAATATAACTTTTTTTCATTGCAACTATTAAGTAAAAATTATTCTAATAAATATTTAATAGGAAATTACATTTTTGATTGTTCAGCTCTTTTCATGAAAATTAAAGACACTCTGTTTGTAGCTAAATTTATTCAAAATATGAAGAAATTATTCATTTTATATTAAAATTTCCGAAATTTCAAGTTGCAACAACATTCACCCTTCCCTTCTAAACATGAGCCCCACTAGGGTGGCCAATTTCTTTACAAAATTGGTCACACCGTTCTGGCGTTGTTGGACAAAAATTTGATGCAAAGCACAATTTTTGATCGGATTCGATTTCTCCTGAAACAATAATTAAACTTTCATTAGGAATAATATATGAAACTGTGAAATTCTAACTTTTCAAAAATCTTGTATTCTATTTCATAAAACTAATTTTCCATTTGCAAAAACACATGCCTTTTAATTTAGATGACATTATCCTACCATCCTAGTTATTTTACTAAAATTAAAGCAAATGAAGTAATGAAAATTGAGTTATAGGTATGATTTATTACCGGCAACGATGCCTGAAGCAATGAAAATGATCAAAAATGTTAAAAGAAGAGTCTTGTAGAATGCCATTTTGTTTTTAAATTTTGAAATAAGCATTTTTCAGTGGCCTACTTATTGACTTGGAGAGTTAAATTAGAACGTTAGGTTCATTTAAGCAAAAGGAAAAAATTGAATTACAAAATCAGAGAATATAAAAATTGTATCTTTTAGTTTAATGCTTTGCACTTAATTTTATGTTTTTTTAACCGATCACGTAGTTAATATACAAAATTTATAATTATTTTTAATTTAATTATTTATTTTGTCAAATATTAACTTTTTGTAGGGACAATTTTAAATGATTATATTATAATTTTAATAGTAGGACAATTAAAAAAAACACATTTAACACCATATTAAATATACAAGTTTTATACAACATATCCTATAATGTTTTTTTTAATTTTATACGTGCAAATAACATCACTTTTATTAGTAAATCATTAGTAATATTAAACATTTGTGCGACTCATGATTAAAAATTAGTTTTTTTTTTTACAAATTTATTACCCTACATCCCATAATAATCTACAAACACAGAGAATATAATTTGGGTAAAATTTCTATGACATATTTTGGCTAAAATATATTTCACAACCAAATTATACAAAATAAAATAAAAAAGTTTATAAATTGTTTTAATACATCATTTGTATTTTTCTACATATTGTACTTATAATGTCTTCCATATCCAACACTAAAAAGTATAATTAAATTTTTTCGGTTGTCCAAATTTCTATTACAACACTATTGGTAGTTTTAACTTTTAAAAATATTATATATGTTTACATTCTAATTTTTAAATATTTATTATATAACAATAATGATTTTATCTATAAATGAGTTGAATTTCCTAAATAATTTTTTGATATACCCATATGAAAATTTTTAAATAGATGGAAACATATTTCAAAATAAAAATAGTTACTCTTTTTTTAAGAGTAACATTTTAGATATTATGAGGAGGAAAAAAATTATTTAATTAACATATGAAATTAATAAATATTAATTTAGAATAAATTATTTTTACTTAATGTTACTAATATATCTGTTGAGATTTTCTTGTAACTTAAACCACAATATTAGCTTTTAAATTTGTATTTTGATTTAAAAAATTGGGCAACACTTGAGTTTGTATCTATTTTATAAACATCGGTAAAAACAAAAAAAAAATTATACTAAAAGGCTTACAAAAATCACTATGTACGTTTATAAGGTTTATTAGGGAATACTAAATGCAATTTATTAAAAAAAAATTTGAAGAATGTATTTTCCTAACAAAAACAATTAATTTTAAATCAAATCAGTTCACAATCTCTGAGATAATAGAACCAGAGCGCGAAAGTAAGAAAAATCAAATTATTTGTGTTTTTAAAAAACCACTTTTCTTAATCTCATAAAGATCACGATCTATTAACTGTCTTAATAATAACTAAATATCACGTCTTTTTCATTAAAGGAGTAGAAATATTTTGTTAATTAAAGTTAATGGCATATCTTTTTTATAACATGGTGAAGTTATTTTTGTCAATTTGTTAGGTAAATATAATTACAAAACTGATGACAACTATTGATTAAAGAATATTTAAATACAATAATTAAATATAACTTGTTTTTCATTGCAATTATTAACTAAAAATTATTGAAATAAATATTTAATAAGAAATTACATTTTTGATTGTTCTACTTTTTTCATAAAAATTAAAGACACTTTGTTTGCAGCTAAATTTATTCAAAATATGAAGAAATTATTTATTTTATATTAAAACTTCCGAAATTGCAAGTTACAACAACATTAACCCTTCCCTTCTAAACATGAGCCTCCACTAGGGTGGCCAATTTTCTTACAAAATTGGTCACACCGTTCTGACGTTGATGGACAAAATTTGATGCAAAGCACAATTTTTGATCGGATTCGATTTCTCCTGAAACAATAATTAAACTTTCATTAAGAACAATATATGAAATTGTGAAATTCTAACTTTTCAAAAATACTGTATTCTATTTCATAAAATTAATTTTCCTTTTGCAAAAACACATGCCTTTTAATATAGATGACATTATCCTACCATCCTAGTTATTTTACTAAAAATAAAGCAAATGAAGTAATGAAAATTGAGTTATAGGTATAATTTATTACCGGCAACGATGCCTGAAGCAATGAAAATGATCAAAAATGTTAAAAGAAGAGTCTTGTAGAATGCCATTTTGTTTTTAAATTTTGAAATAAGCATTTTTCAGTGGCCTACTTATTGACTTGGAGAGTTAAATTAGAACATTAGGTTCATTTAAGCAAAAGGAAAAAATTGAATTACAAAATCAGAGAATATAAAAATTGTATCTTTTAGTTTAATGTTTTGCACTTAATTTTATGTTTTTTTAACCGATCACGTAGTTAATATACAAAATTTATAATTATTTTTAATTTAATTATTTATTTTGTCAAATATTAACTTCTTGTAGGGACAATTTTAAATGATTATATTATAATTTTAATAGTGGGACAATTAAAAAAAACACATTTAACACCATATTAAATATACAAGTTTTATACAACATATCCTATAATGTTTTTTTTTTAATTTTATACGTGCAAATAACATCACTTTTATTAGTAAATCATTAGTAATATTAAACATTTGTGCGACTCATGATTAAAAATTAGTTTTTTTTTTTTACAAATTTATTACCCTAGATCCCATAATAATCTACAAACACAGAGAATATAATTTGGGTAAAATTTCTATGACATATTTTGGCTACAATATATTTCACAACCAAATTATACAAAATAAAATAAAAAAGTTTATAAATTGTTTTAAAACATCATTTGTATTTTTCTACATATTGTGCTTATAATGTCTTCCATATCCAACACTAAAAAGTATAATTAAACTTTTTCGGTTGTCCAAATTTCTATTACAACACTATTGGTAGTTTTAACTTTTAAAAATATTATATATGTTTACATTCTAATTTTTAAATATTTATTATATAACAATAATGATTTTATCTATAAATGAGTTGAATTTCCTAAATAATTTTTTGATATACGCATATGAAAATTTTTAAATTGATGGAAACATATTTCAAAATAAAAATAGTTACTCTTTTTTTAAGAGTAACATTTTAGATATTATGAGGAGGAAAAAAATTATTTAATTAACATATGAAATTAATAAATATTAATTTAGAATAAATTATTTTTACTTAATGTTACTAATATATCTGTTGAGATTTTCTTGTAACTTAAACCACAATATTAGCTTTTAAATTTGTATTTTGATTTAAAAAATTGGGCAACACTTGAGTTTGTATCTACTTTATAAACATCGGTAAAAACAAAAAAAAAACTATACTAAAAGGCTTACAAAAATCACTCTGTACGTTTATAAGGTTTATTAGGGAATACTAAATGCAATTTATTAAAAAAAAAATTGAAGAATGTATTTTCCTAACAAAAACAATTAATTTTAAATCAAATCAGTTCACAATCTCTGAGATAATAGAACCAGAGCGCGAAAGAAAGAAAAATCAAATTATTTGTGTTTTTAAAAAACCACTTTTCTTAATGCCATAAAGATCACGATCTATTAACTGTCTTAATAATAACTAAATATCACGTCTTTTTCATTAAAGGAGTAGAAATATTTTGTTAATTAAAGTTAATGGTATATCTTTTTTATAACATGGTGAAGTTATTTTTGTCAGTTTGTTAGGTAAATATAATTACAAAACTGATGACAACTATTGATTAAAGAATATTTAAATACAATAATTAAATATAACTTGTTTTTCATTGCAATTATTAAGTAAAAATTATTGAAATATATATTTAATAAGAAATTACATTTTTGATTGTTCTACTTTTTTTCATAAAAATTAAAGACACTCTGTTTGCAGCTAAATTTATTCAAAATATGAAGAAATTATTTATTTTATATTAAAACTTCCGAAATTGCAAGTTACAACAACATTAACCCTTCCCTTCTAAACATGAGCCTCCACTAGGGTGGCCAATTTTCTTACAAAATTGGTCACACCGTTCTGACGTTGTTGTACAAAATTTGATGCAAAGCACAATTTTTGATCGGATTCGATTTCTCCTGAAACAATAATTAAACTTTCATTAAGAACAATATATGAAATTGTGAAATACTAACTTTTCAAAAATCCTGTATTCTATTTCATAAAACTAATTTTTATTTTGCAAAAACACATGCCTTTTCATATAGAAGACATTATCCTACCATCCTAGTGATTTTACTAAAAACAAAGCAAATGAAGTAATGAAAATTGAGTTATAGGTATAGTTTATTACCGGCAACAATGCCTAAAGCAATGAAAATGATCAAAAATGTTAAAAGAAGATTCTTGTAGAATGCTATTTTGTTTTTAAATTTTGAAATAAGCATTTTGCAATGGCCTATTTATTGACTTGGAGAGTTAAATTAGAACATTAGGTTCATGTAAGCAAGAGGAAAAAATTGAATTACGAAATCAGAGAATTTAAAAATTGTATCTTTTAGTTTAATGCTTTTCACTTAATTTTATGCTTTTTTAACGATCACGTAGTTAATATACAAAATTTACAAATATTAGTAATTTAATTATTTATTTTGTCAAATATTAACTTCTTGTAGGGACAATTTTAAAAGATTATATTATCATTTTAGTAATGGGATAATTAAAAAAAAAACATATTTAACACCATATTAAATATACAAGTTTTATACAACATATCCTATAAATTTTTTTTACTTTTATACGTTCAAATAACATCACTTTTATTAGAAAATCATTGGTAATATTAAACATTTGTGTAACTCGTGATTAAAAATTAGTTTTCTTTTTTACAAATTTATTACCGTAGATCCCATAATAATATACAAATACAGAGAATATAATTTGTGTAAAAATTTTATTACATATTTTGGCTACAATATATTTCACAACCAAATTATACAAAATAAAATAAAAAAGTTTATAAATTGTTTTAAAACATCATCATTATTTTTCTACATACTGTGGTTATAATGTCTTCCATATCCAACACTCACTAAAAAGTATAATTAAATTTTTTCGGTTGTCCAAATGTCTATTACAACACTATTGGTAGTTTTAACTACTTAAAATATTTTTATATATTTACATTATAATTTTTAAATATTTATTATAAAACATTAATGATTTTATCTATAAATGAGTTGTATTTCCTAAATAATTTTTTTATATACCCATATGAAAAAATTTAAATAGATGGAAACATATTTCAAAATCAAAATAGTCACTCTTTTTTAACAGTAACATTTTAGATCAATGTTTTAAAACTCAGATCGGTGATCGAGTCGGTAAAGTAACTGGGTCATTTGGTTACTGGTCGGAACAGTGGGTCACTGGTCAGACCGCATGGCTTTTGACCTAGTTTCTATAAAAAATATATTTATTACCTGAAATTTGTAACTATAAAAATGTAGAAAATTATAAATTCAAATAATTTAGAATAAACAAAAGTATTAGTAACAATCAAAATAAGTGATAGAAACTTAATGTAGAAAATTATAAATTCAAAGAAGTGATAGAAACTTAATAATTCATAGGTTATAGTATTATAATAAGTCACAAAAATCCATACTCAACGATCCATAATTTTTTATGTCCATGAAGTCAAATTGTCATAATCTTGATATTCATATCCATCTTCAACTTCATCTTCTCCACCAACTTCATCTTCTCTGGTGTTGCTTTTTTCTTGATTCACAGTATCAACAATAATATCTTATTACCCATATCTCCATCTTCATCCTCATCTAAATCTATTTGATCTATAACAATATTTTAAAAAATAATTAACAAAAAAAATTTAGAGATGGTAAATATGAGACATTAAATTGATTCACAACCACAACCTATATTATGCTCATATTAGAACATACCAATATCACTTGAAATTGGTTGGATGGTCATATTTGCAAGATCATTATGCAATGCTTCCAACTCTTCATTGGTTAAGAGAGGTGGTGAATCCTCTAATATCCAACTAGAATGGTCGACAATTGTTTCAATATTGATAGGATCATAACTCCCATTTCTTATTTTCCTAAGCACACATGAATTAAATCTAAGTATATGTATTTAAATATAAATATATAATGATCATAGAAAAATAACCATAATAATACCTATTTTGAAGTCTCAAGTTGTAACAAACAAACACTAAATCATTAAGCTTTTCATGCTCCAATCTATTTCTTTTTTTGGAATGAATATGCTCAAATATACTCCAATTGTATTCACAACCCGAAGCACTACAAGTTTGGCTTAAAATACGAATAGCTAACCTTTGCAAAGTTGGTGTACAATTGCCATAAGTTTCCCACTATTGATCTATTTATACCATGTGATTAAATAAATTTATAAACATATTGAATTATAAAATAAAATATATATCAAGAGTTAGAAGTTATGAAATTACCTTCCCTCACAATACATCGTTCATCCACGGCTGATTTCCTTCCAAAATATAATTCACCGTCTTTGAATATTCTCATCTCATCTGTTAACTTCAATCGAATTTCAGAATTTCAATTAGCATGCTTTTCAATGACATCTAAAAGTCCTGATGTTGTGGATGCATGTTTTTCAAATTCTACATCATTATATCTACAAGCTGGATTCAACCAATAACCGACAGCATGAAGATTTTTGCGGAACTGTGAATCCCAACGTTTATCTAAGATTTTCAAGTAAGGATCCACTTTCTTCTTATTTCTTTGAAACCTCCTCACCATATCCTTTCTAGCTTTGACTATAGATTTGTATAGAATTCCCATAGCAGGTTTATCTTCACTATCAACAATACGCAACACACACACAAGTGATTCAGTGATTTTAACTACATCATCACATTTACTCCAAAATCTAGAATCTAAAACTTGATCCACAAACTGTTTTGCCTTTGCTTCTTTGGCATATGCTGAGCTTGTCCATTCTTTAGATGTTACCATGGCTCTTAGTGAGTTTTTGTGAGACAAAATACTTTGCATGGCAATGAAATTAGTGGCAAACCGAGTTGGAGCAAGACGAAGGATTTCTCTTCCACCTGTTTGCTTTCTCATTAAATACAATACATAACAATGGTTATAAATATATTTGGTAACATTAGAAGCATGTGACACTGTCTCACTTACTTCCTCTAATTTTCCCATGTCTTGCAACATCAAGTTAATGCAATGTGCCACACAAGGAGACCAAAATAAAGTATGAAACTCATTTGTAATAACCTTCCAGCAGCAACATAATTTGCAGCATTATCTGTCATTATGTGAACTACATTTTCAGGCCCAACAAATAAAACCACTTCTCTAAAAAACTTATACAACATATTTGCAGTTTTTGAAGCATGAGAAGCATCAACGAATTTTAGAAAAATAGTACCTTTGGGACAATAAACTAGAAAGTTTATAAGAGTTCTTCTTTTTTGATTAGTCCATCCATCGGCTATTAGAGTACAACCAGTTTTCTTCCAAATCTAACGATACTCCTCTATCAAGTTGTTCACATCTTCAACCCATTTATTTAACAAATAGCCACGAACACTATGCATAGTTGGAACTTTATACCCCAGACTCATGCTGCAAAGTGCATCAGCCATAGATTGAAAATACGCAGAATTAGCTGCATTGAATGGCACAGATGAATCAATGAACCATCTTGCAATAGGTAGATCACGCTTCTCCACCAATTCCTTACTTTGTAACACACTTTTATAGAAGGTTGAGCTCCAGGAGTTGTTCTAGGCATAAAATAATTACCAATACGACTAGTATTCTTTCTCTTTTGAGACACAATCACTGAATTTGATCTTGATTGTTCTACATCCATTTCTACTACACCACCCTCTTGAGTAGTAAGATCAACATCAAAATTTTGTGCTTGAGTCTTTCTTCTCTTAAATGCACCTTCATCAAGATTTTGTTTCATTTGATATTGAACATATGGAGGCACCTTTTTACATGTTTCAACTTGACCTTTTATTCCAGCCAAATGGAATTTAAGCCTATTAATCCACCCTCCTCTAATAATTTTATCATAGTAAATACACAAATTAACAAGTTTTCATTTTTCTTCAATTTGTTTACAATGACCCCAAGCTATATCAGTTTTTCCCCTACTGCTCTAGATTTGGGTTGGATTTTGAGATGTAACTTCTTCCGAAGTTATTACTTCAGTGGGTGATGCCATATCTAATATCAATCAAAATTTAAAAATAAAAAACTATATTACAAAAATATTAACAAAACACAATTCTAAACTACAATTATTGAATTTATAAAAACATTATAAGAAACATTAAATATGTAGCATATCTAAATCCAAAATATATGAATATGTTGTTGTATATTACATATAGGCTACCAAGTATCATTACTGTGCATCACCATATATAATAAAAAAATAGAAATTTTGCTTTCCAGCCTTTGCTATATATTTTAGATTAATAAAATCCTAAAACTTTTCTTTGTTATATAATTTAAATTAATAAAAAACAGAAAACTTTGTCTTACTATATAATTTAGATTACATGGTTTTAACCCAATTTCTATCTCCATAATATATACAACGACTATTACAGTAATATATATCTATCCCAATTTCTATCTCCAATATACAACAACTTTATTACCAGTCTATAATAAGTTAATTCATAAAAGTATAAAACTGCTTCATTCATACAAATTCTATCTCAATTTATTAAACTAAAAGACCCAATTTTATAGAAAATGATCAAATTTAATCATTTATTTTCTATATCAATTAATCAACAAAATGAAACAATAATATTCATATTGAAAAACATCAATGCAAATTAGACCAAGTAAAAAAGAAATAACCTATTTTTGATGTTTTGATGAAATTTTTGACGGCAAACAAGGAATATCAAATAACAGCAGCAAGTGGGAGTTTTTGTTGGTAGAGAAAATTGAGAATATGACTTCAATTAGAAAAAGAAAAGACAGAATAAAAAAGAAAAACTTTCAAATGTCTAGGTTTGTGAAACGACGAGGCAAAGCGTTTATGTTAATTTTTTTTTCAAAAGCCCTAAAAAATAAAATAAATAGTCAAACCCGCCGATTCAGTAAAAACCGCCGGTTCACACCGGTTTCATCCGGTCTAAATGTAATTCCGGTCTTATCCCTTAAACGAACCGTCTGGCCCACCGGTTCTCGGTCAGACCCATCCGACCGGCCGGGTCAGACTGGGTTTTAAAACATTGTTTTAGATATTATGAGGAGGAAAAAAATTATTTAATTAACATATGAAATTAATAAATGTTAATTTGGAATAAATGATTTTTACTTAATGTTACTAATATATTTTTGGGATTTTTTTGTAACTTAAACCACAATATTAGCTTATAAATTATATATTTTGATTAAAAAAAATTGGGCAACACTTGAGTTTCTATCTATTTTATAAACATCGGTAAAAACAAAAAAAAATTAATACTAAAAGGCTTAAAAATATCACTCTGCGTTTAAAAGGTTTAGTAGGGAATAATAAATGCAATTTATTAAAAAAAAATTTCAAGAATGTAATGTCCTAACATAAACAATTAGTTTAAAATCAAATCAATTCACAATCTCTGAGATAATAGAGTCCCATTGCCCAAGAAACCAGAGCGCGAAAGAAAGAAAAATCAAATTATTTGTGTTTTTAAAAAATCACTTTTCTTAATCCCATAAAGACCACGATCTATAGAGTAAAGTATTTTTCAACTAATAAATATTAATTTGTTTATTTACGATTCAATTTTGTATTATTTGCAAAAAATAATTATTTCATATATCAATGAATTGTTTTGCTTAAATTAAGTTTTGTGGTGCCATTGTGGAAATTTTATTTACTTGGCAACATATTTCAAATGTATAATCCTCTCTTTTTATATCACAACAAGATCAATGCATTTAATTTATTAAATAATATTCAGTACAACGAGGAATCAATAATCATTAACTACGTCGAGCCCAAGAATTGGTTGCACTTGCAATAGAGTGAGCAATCATATTTGCTTGACATTTGACTAAATTCACCTCAAAGCTTAGAAAATTAACAAATAAACTAGAAATAGGCTCAATAATAAGACTAAATTCAGAGTCACCATTACGATTATAATGGATTGCTTTAATAAATCTTTGGGAATCACTTTCAAATGTAACAAACTCCAACTGCGAAGACATAGCTCTGAGAATTGCATCCTTAAGTGCTAAGGCTTCGGCTTCAATGACGGGAAGAATTCTTGGATCCCACGCAAAACCTGCAGAAATAAAGTTCCCAGAACGATTACACATGCACCACTCACTATTCGTAGTGCTATTGTTGTTATTAAAAGACGCATCAACATTACACTTCAGTCAGCCCATTAGTGATTTATTTCAATGTTAATATGTTTAATATTAAGAGGAAGCGAACATAAGACTACTTTATAGATGAAATAAAAAATATTAATTTGAAAGTATTTTTTTTTATTATTATTGATTTAATGATTTGTTGATCAAATGAATTATTTTAATATAAATATACAAATGTTATACGACTTATCCAATTAAATCTCAACTTTTATATGTTCAATTAAGACCTCTCTTTTTTATAAAGATAATATTAAACATTTTCCAAACTCTTGATTAAAAAATATCATAATTTTTTTCCGTTTGCTTTTATAAACTAAATTCATTTTTAAAATTTCTTCCGATAGATCCCATAATTCATCTACAAATAAAGATATTTTAGGAATGGTCCTAAAATATTGTTTATATTTTAATGTTTATAATAATGTCTTCTATATTCTACATAAAACATTTTAAATAAATTGTTTTTGAGTTGTCCTAATGTGTAATACAACATTCTTGGTAATTTACTCTATTTTTATTTTTTTTCAATTAATTTATAACTAATTTTTTAAAACTTTAATGATTTCATAAAAAAAATGTATTATATTTTCTAAATAAGTTTTTTTTTGCACCACTATGTAAAATCTTAAATATATGGAAACATATTTATAATCCAAGATAGTCTCTCTTATTTTAATATTAATGTGTTTGATACTATCAGGATTAAAACAACCGTCCAATTAACATATGAAATAAATATATATTAATTTGGAATATATTTTATCTTTATTTTTTAATTAACTTGTAAATGAAGGCACAACTTTAGAATTGAAATGTTATTTTGATAAAAATATTGGGCAGTACTTAAGTTTTGGTCCTATAAATAATAATTTACTCTTTAACAAAAACATTAGTCTAATATACAAGTGAAATAGTTACATATTAACTAAAAATAAATTATTTTTATAATATTTGTTAAAATCATTTGATAATATTATATTATAATATGAGCCACGATATTAGCTTTTAGTTATTATTTTCATGAAAATAATGGTAATCCCTTACTTTTTTATTTAAATATTGGTACAAAAAACCACTTACAGGATAAAAAAAATTTGGTACGATTTTTTAAAGAATAATAAATTTCACATCTTAAATAATTTTATATTGTATATTAAATGTCTTAATAATAACAAAATATCAAGTCTTTTTCATTAAAAGAGTAGAAATATTTTGTTAATTAAAGTTAATGGTATATCTTTTTTATAACCTGGTGAAGTTATTTTTATCAGTTTGTTAGGTAAATATAATTACAAAACTGATGACAACTATTGATTAAAGAATATTTAATTACAATAATTAAATATAACTTGTTTTTCATTGCAACTATTAAGTAAAAATTATTGAAATAAATATTTAATAAGAAATTACATTTTTTATTGTTCAACTTTTTTCATAAAAATTAAAGATACTCTGTTTGTAGCTAAATTTATTCAAAATATGAAGACATTATTTATTTTATATTAAAATTTCCGAAATTGCAAGTAGCAACAACATTCACCTTTCCCTTCTAAACATGAGCCTCCACTAGGGTGGCCAATTTGCTTACAAAATTGGTCACACCGTTCTGGCATTGTTGGACAAAAATTTGATACAAAGCACAATTTTTAATCGTATTTGATTTCTCATGAAACAATAATTAAACTTTCATTAAGAACAATATATGAAATTGTGAAATTCTAACTTTTCAAAAATCCTGTATTCTATTTCATAAAACTAATTTTTCTTTTGCAAAAACACATGTCTTTTAATATAGAAGACAATCCTACCATCCTAGTGATTTTACTCAAAAAAAAAAAAAACAAATGAAGTAATGAAAATTGAGTTATAGGTATAATTTATTACCGGCAACGATGCCTGAAGCAATGAAAATGATCAAAAATGTTAAAAGAAGATTATTGTAGAATGCTATTTTGTTTTTAAATTTTGAAATAAGCATTTTGCAATGGCCTATTTATTGACTTGGAGAGTTAAATTAGAACATTAGGTTCATGTAAGCAAGAGGAAAAAATTGAATTACGAAATCAGAGAATTTAAAAATTGTATCTTTTAGTTTAATGCTTTTCACTTAATTTTATGCTTTTTTAACGATCACGTAGTTAATATACAAAATTTACAAATATTAGTAATTTAATTATTTATTTTGTCAAATATTAACTTCTTGTAGGGACAATTTTAAAAGATTATATTATCATTTTAGTAATGGGATAATTAAAAAAAAACATATTTAACACCATATTAAATATACAAGTTTTATACAACATATCCTATAAATTTTTTTTACTTTTATACGTTCAAATAACATCACTTTTATTAGAAAATCATTGGTAATATTAAACATTTGTGTAACTCGTGATTAAAAATTAGTTTTCTTTTTTACAAATTTATTACCGTAGATCCCATAATAATATACAAATACAGAGAATATAATTTGTGTAAAAATTTTATTACATATTTTGGCTACAATATATTTCACAACCAAATTATACAAAATAAAATAAAAAAGTTTATAAATTGTTTTAAAACATCATCATTATTTTTCTACATACTGTGGTTATAATGTCTTCCATATCCAACACTAAAAAGTATAATTAAATTTTTTCGGTTGTCCAAATGTCTATTACAACAGTATTGATAGTTTTAACTATTTAAAATATTTTTATATATTTACATTATAATTTTTAAATATTTATTATAAAACATTAATGATTTTATCTATAAATTAGTTGTATTTCCTAAATAATTTTTTGATATACCCATATGAAAAAATTTAAATAGATGGAAACATATTTCAAAATCAAAATAGTCACTCTTTTTTTAACAGTAACGTTTTAGATATTATGAGGAGGAAAAAAATTATTTAATTAACATATGAAATTAATAAATATTAATTTGAAATAAATTATTTTTACTTAATGTTACTAATATATTTGTCGAGATTTTCTTGTAACTTAAACCACAATATTAGCTTTTAAATTTATATTTTGATTTTAAAAAATTGGGCAACACTTGAGTTTCTATCTATTTTATAAACATCGGTTAAAAAAAAAAAAAAACTAAAATTCTTAAAAAAATCACTCTATACGTTTATAAGGTTTATTAGGGAATAATAAATGCAATTTATTAAATAAAAAAATTTCAAGAATGTAATTTCCTAACATAAACAATTAGTTTAAAATTAAATCAGTTCACAATCTCTGAGATAATAGAGCCCCATTCCCCAAGGAACCAGAGCGCGAAAGAAAGAAAAATCAAATTATTTGTGTTTTTAAAAAACCACTTTTCTTAATCCCATAAAGATCACGATCTGTAGAGTAGAGTATTTTCAACTAATAAATATTAATTTGTTTATTTGCGATTCAATTTTGAATTATTTTCAAAAAATAATTATTTCATATATCAATGAATTGTTTTGCTTAAATTAAGTTTTATTGTGCCATTGTGGAAATTTTACTTACTTGGCAACATATTTCAAATGTATAATCCTCTCTTTTTATATCACAACAAGATCAATGCATATAATTTACTAAATAATATTCAGTACAGCGAGGAATCAATAATTATTAACTACGTCGAGCCCAAGAATTGATTGCACTCGCAATAGAGTGAGCAACCATATTTGATTGACATTTGATAAAATTCCCCTCAAAGCTTGGAAAATTAACAAATAAAGTAGAAATAGACTCAATAATAAGACTAAATTCAGAGTCGCCATTACGATTATAATGGATTGCTTGAATAACTCTTTGGGAATCACTTTCAAATGTAACAAACTCCAAGTGCGAAGTCATAGCTCTTAGAATTGCATCCTTAAGTGTTGAGGCTTCGACTTCAATGACGGGAAGAATTCTTGGATCCCAAGCAAAACCTGGAGAAATAAAGTTCCCAGAATGATTACACACGCACCACTCGCTATTCGTAGTGCCATTGTTGTTATTAAAAGACGCATCAACATTACAGTTCAGCCAGTCCATTAGTGGTTTATTTCAATGTTAACATGTTTAATATTAATAGGAAGCGAACATAAGACTACTTTATAGATGAAATAAAAAAAATTTAATTTGAAAGAAATTATTTTTATTATTATTGATTTAATCATTTGTTGATCAAATGAATTAATTTAATATAAATATACAAATGTTATACGACTTATCCAATTAAATGTCAATTTTTAAATGTTCAATTAAGACCTCTTTTTATTATAAAGATAATATTAAACATTTTCTCAACTCTTGATTAAAAAATATCATAATTTTTTTCGGTTGTTTTTAAAAACTAAATTTATTTTTAAAATATCTTACAGTAGATCCCATAATTCATCTACAAATACAGATATTTTAGGAATGGTCCTAAAATATAGTTTATATTTTAATGGTTATAATAACGTCTTTCATATTCTACATAAAACATTTTAAATAAATTGTTTTTGAGTTGTCCTAATATGTAATACAACATTCTTGGAAATTTACTCTATTTTTATTTATTTTCAATTTATTTATAACTAATTTTTTAAAACTTTAATGATTTCATAAAAAAATGTATTATATTTTTTAAATAAGTTTTTTTGGCACCACTATGTAAAATCTTAAATATATGGAAACATATTTATAATCCAAGATAGTCTCTTTTATTTTAATATTAATGTGTTTGAAACTATGAGGATTAAAACAACCGTCCAATTAACATATGAAATAAATATATATTAATTTGGAATATATTTTATCTTTATTTTTTAATTAACTTGTAAATGAAGGCACAACTTTAGAATTGAAATGTTATTTTGATACAAATATTGGGCAGTACTTAAGTTTTGCTCCAATAAATATTAATTTATTCTTTAACAAAAACATTAGTCTAATATACAAGTGAAATAGTAACATATTAACTAAAAATAAATTATTTTTATAATATTTGTTAAAATCATTTGATGAAACCACAAAGAGAAACCGCAAAGAATCTCATGAAGACAAGCTCGCAGCGAACTAGGAAGGCCCTTAACGCGTCTACGCGAAAAAGGGGACTAGAGCGTATTATTTGGAAAACTTACAAGGGGAATAGCTCGTTCGATCATGGAATGCTGAAATGCTAAAACAATATTACAGTTAAAAACACTGATCAGTTGGCGAGTTTGCTCGACGAGATAAACTCACTCAGGCCCGATCACGCGTGCATGCCTAGGCACAAGCATGGCACCCAAAGTATTCATAAGGGGGAAGGCTCTGCTCTGTTGACGAGCGCACCCTCCGTAGTCCTTGTGCCACGACGGTAGAACGCCCGACTCATGACGGGAGGTTCACGCTACCGAACCTGGGTCTCTTGAAATGAGACATGAGTTCCGGCCCTCGCCCGGTATTCACCTTGGTCGTTTGATCAGTTTCCCCGCACTGACGAACATATAAAACGAGCACATCCCCGCTATAAACTCTTAGCAAAATATAAATCGTCCTAAATGTGCTAGTTTGTCAACAAACATGTAAAAAACACAAGTTAAATATTCAAAGCAAATGACCATTGGCCGGAATTTAAATAAAACGACCACTCGGGCCGATAATATGCGAATATTACATAAACAACCAATAGCCCGGAAAAACAAATACAACAAATACGGCACGCAGGCCAAAATTAACATAAAGCGATCATCCTTATGCTTGCCCTTCAACAATGGGCGATAATTGGGAGGGACCCCCGGTCGGCTGGGCAACAATATCCCTGAGGTAATCAAGAACCAGAATCTGACCGCCATATACATAGTAATTGGCCCCCATTCCTAAGGTGTTAATCTCAACTCTGGGGTTCAACACACACATCTAATTCACAGTATTTTCGAAGCTCCCCTCAGAAGCAGCCTGAGCGTCGTCCATGGCCAACTAAAAACGAGCATCCAGCTCGGCCCGAGTCTTCCGATCCTTAGTATCCTTTGGCTCGTCTTCAGCGGGCGTAACCTCGGCAGTCAGGGCTTCCACCTTTCCCTCAAGGTCCTTTCTCTCAAGAAAAAGAATCATGCGTTCCTCGGAGAGCTTCCCCGATTCTTCCTCAGACAACTTCAGGGCTTTGTCCTTCTCGACCAAGGCTTTCTCGCTCGCAGCCAGCTTAGCCTGAAGATTCTTCATTTCTTCCTCCTGAGATGAACTCCCCTCGGTGTAAGCAACCACCATCTCCAAGATCCGCATCATACCGCCAGTATCTTGCGCCAGCATTTCCCTCTTCTCCTAGCGGACCATTCCCTCGAGATGGAGAGATTCGTCCCGGGAAAGACTGAGAGTTGTGCCCTTGAAAAGAGACTTCTCCATCTAGCAGGGAGGCAGTTCATACGTTCCTTTTCCTTATTCACCGGTCAGTTCAACACTCCCCTTGGCTCGCAGCCTCTTCGCCTTCGAGGAAACCGCATCGGGGGAAAGAGCGACTATAGGATGAGCCGAAGATGAGTTGCCCGACCCCGAGGCAGGAGCTGGTCCTAAACTAATTTGTGCATCCTTCAGGGCCTCCTTGCTTTGGCAGCGAGAGTCTTAGCAAAGCGCTCCTGAGCAGGATTCATAATCTATGCAAAACAAACAAAAAGAAACATAGTTAGTAAACAAGGGGTCAGATAAACGACGACCACTTACCCAATTATATAGTAGGGTCCTCGCTTACAAGGAGATCCTTGAAGTTTATGAGGCACGGCTCCTATACGGGCTCCCCGTTTTTATCCAACACGGGCCTACCTCTCTGACCAACTCGTTTACCCGAGGTATTCGAGCCACGAACGCAGTCAGGGTGGAAAAGCTCTCCAGATCCTCATCACTGAGCTCCCTCACTATCTAAATGTAGGAGCCCAATTCTCTATCGACGTCCTTCCTCGTCCATTGAAACGGGAACTTATAAATCAGCTTCACAGTAGGCTCCCCTAGCTCGTTTAGACGGGGAGTGTCGTCCTTATTTACCGTTGACACAGTCCTAAAGAAGTACAACATGTCCTTGGTCGAGGAGGGCTGCGCTAAGATGTATTTATACTTAAAGTGGAGGACAAACTCTAAATAGGATTTGAAAAACTTCCCATTGCGTTAATTCAGGGATACCCATCCCCACTTTCTGTCGACCTTTCTCCTCTGAACGTGGAAGCAGTAGAAAAAAAGTGGAATGATGGCCTCTATCTTCAGGTGTCGCAAACTATTTCGAACGCCCGCATGAATACGATACCGTTCGGATGAAGTTGGGAGGGAGCGACATACAAATACCTGAAAACAGCCACCTCGAAGTCGGAGAACGGGAGGCGAAGTCGCATCTCTCTAAAAACAATGTCGTACATTGGGATCCTCCTCTTGTCATATTTCGAGCAGATTCTGCTCTCCTTCCAAGGAATGTATAACGACTATTCCTCCTAGGCCTCCTCCTTATGAGTGTATACGTTTGTGAAGACATCCTCCCCATGCTCGTAAAAATACATCGGCCAGTCTCAGGGGTTGTGTGACCCAATCCCGAGGGTCCTCCTCGTCCCCAGGAGGAAACAAGCTGCCCTTATCGGCGGAAGTTACACCTACGTCAAGCACCCCCGTTTGATTTCGTTCTTCCCCGGAAATTTCCAAGATGCTCAATGAGCTACTTGTCCCATCCGAGGAACTCCCAGAAGACTGTGTAGAATCACACAAAATTTCAACCCGAGCAGTATCAGTCATGGCACCTAAAAAGCAGACGAAAAAGATGAGCTCGACATCAATGCCAGACCACCCTTCCACCGCTAAACAAGCGAAATGGAGTTGGGAAACATGATCATATCCCCGACAGAAACCCTCACTGAGGCGTACTATCGTACCCGAAAATATGCCCTCCCATTTTTCTTTAAATCATTCTTTCAAGGCTCTTCAAATGGTCGAAACAATCAAGGTTTGATTCGTCAAGGTGCTCCTCCTAGACCAAAGACCCATAACTAGGGTTTGGAATTTCTCAAGGAAATTTGATTTGAAAAGGTCTCAAATGGCTTTCATGGTTCTTCATAGGTCCTCAACAAGGTTCATGTCAAGTTTCAACCCCTACATCACAAGTTTGCTCAGTCAATGGCTCAAATGCTTAAAAATCAACTATATTGATCAAAAAGTCAAATATGGTCAACATACAGTCAAACTTCAAGATTTTTGGTCAACATCAACATTTTGAAGTGATATTCATCATTTGATCAAGGGTTGATCATGATTCCCCAAGGAAAGTCCTCAGATCATCAAAAGTCAAGAATTACAAAATTAGAGTTTTCCTTAGGAGAAGTCAACTGAACTTTGACCAGGCATAACTTTCTCGCGCTTTATCAAATTTTCCCAACCAAAGCCCATTTTGAATAAAATTATATTCTCTATAACTTTGTATTTATTCTCAAGTCCAAAAAATGATTCATTTGGAAGATATGATCTCATACATTATAGGTCATTTTCAAAAAGTCAACAAAAGACACTTTTTGTCAAGGCAACTTACATCAAGATAATCTCTCCAAATGAAAAAATGATTAAAAGAGAAAGTGTATAGGACATCTTGGAATTTCCAAAAATTAAAATATCATCTTCAGAAAACGAAAATTGAGAAAGTTATGAGTTTCACAAGTTGGACAATTTTCAAGAAATACATGAAATCTCAATTGAGCAAATTTGTGATTTTAAGTTATTGGGGCTAACGTTTTAGAGTTCAAACATACTCATGACATATCCAAGAGCCTCTAAAACTATCCATGCAGTATTTTGATTTTTATTTGAAATTTTTTATTTAAATATAAAAGAAATCAAGTGAAATATCAAAAAAATGGATCAAGGCATAAGTGGGCTTCATTTGGATCATTAAAGAGGCCCAAATTCATGCAAGGTACATTACAAATGACCAGGTTCATGCAGCAAACGAAAGTGGCAAGGGATCACGAAGTTTGGAAACTTTTCAAAACTTGATTTTTGTTTTAAACCATGGTTTAATGGTGAGATTCCTTGCAATGATGGTGGCTTTAATGGTGTGATTCTTTACCATATTGATCTAGACTCCTACTCCTCTATAAATACACAATATTGCAAGCTTAAAGGGGACGGAAAAAAACATTGCAAAAAAAGCTTCACAAAATTCTCAAGAAAAAATTCTCAAAGTTGCAAAATTCATAACTACATTCCCAGGCGTGATCAGTCCAACCAAGTGATTAAATCATATCCCTGAGGCTTCCAGGAGTTGAACCAGGCCGACAACCAAGCCCTTCCACGTCCAAAACTCCCACATCCGATCATATTGGTTTTGTAAGGTTTTAATTCCTCGAACTCTCTAATCACGTGATTTAAAGTAATTCAATATATACATCCATGTTGTTATTAATATTTAGAATGGATCTAACGCGTCACGTGTAAGGTTTGGTGCATAAACACTAAAATGCCATTGTTAGGGCTCAAGAACCATTGAGTTTCAGATCTCACTCTACAGGCCATTTTAGGCGAACCGAGGCACCTCCCGACAAGGAGATGAACGACGCCATCCTCCGAGAAGAACTAGATATGGTGGAAGAAACCATAATAGGAGCGGCCCTACGAGAGGCCTCGCTCAAATAAAAAATAGCCATACGCTACGACGCCAAGGCCATACGACGAGTGTTCCGGGTTGGCAGTCTTGTCTTAAAGAGAAACCACAAAGAATCTCATAAAGGCAAGCTCGCAACGAATTGGGAAGGCCCTTATCACGTCTACGCTAAAATGGGAACTAGAGCGTATTACTTGGAAAACTTACAAGGGGAATAGCTCGTTCGATCTTGGAACACTGAAAAGCTAAAACAATATTACAGTTAAAAACACTTATCAGTCGGCGAGTTTGATCAACGAGACAAACTCACTCAGGCTCGACCACGCGTGCATGCCTAGGCACAAGCATGGCACCCAAAGTATTCATAACGGGCAAGGTCCCGCTTTGTTGACGAATGCACCCTTAGTCTGACATGGATAACTCGACCGAGCTCCGTAGTCCTTGTGCCACGACGGTAGAATGCCCGACTCGTGACAAGAGGTTCACGCCACCGAACCCGGGTCTCTCGAAACAAGACCTAAGTTCCGAACCTCTCCCGGTATTCACCCTGGTCGTTTAATCAGTTTCCACGCACTGATGAACATATAAAATAAGAATATCCCTACTATAAACTCTTAGCAAAATATAAATCGTCCTAAACGGGCTAGTTTGTCAACAAACATGTAAAAAACACAAGTTAAATATTCAAAGCAAACGACCATTGGCTGGAATTTAAATAAAATGACTACTCGGGCCGATAATGTGGGAATATTACATAAACGGCCAATATCCCGAAAAAACAAATACAACAAATACGGAACGCAGGCCGAAATTAACATAAAGAGATCATCCTTCCGCTTCCCCTTCAACTATGCGAGACAATTGCGCGGGACCCCTGGTCGGCTGGGCAATAATATCCCTGAGGTAATCAGGAACCAGAATCTGACTACCAGCTACATAGTAATTGGCCCCCATTCCTAAGGTGTTAAGCTGAACACTAAGGTTCAACACGCGCATCTAATTCACAGCATCTTCGAATCTCCCCTTGGAAGCAACCTGAGCGTCATCCACGACGAACTGAAAACGAGCATCCAACTCGGCCGGAGTCTCCAGATCCTTACTATCCTATGGCTCATCGTCAGCGGGCATAACCTCGGAAGTCATGGCTGCCACCTTTCACTCAAGGTCCTTTCTCTCAAGAAAAAGAACCATGTGTTCCTCGGAGATCTTCCCAGATTCTTCCTCAGACAGCTTCAGGGATTTGTCCTTCTCGACCAAGGCTTTCTCGCTCGCAGCCAGCTTAGCCCGAAGATTCTTCATTTCTGCGTCCTGAGATGAACTCCCCTCAGTGTAATCAACCACCATCTCTAAGATCCGCATCATACCGCCAACATCTTGCGCCAACATCGCCCTCTTCTCCTGGCGGCCCATTCCCTCGAGATGGAGAGATTCGGCTCGGGAAAGACGGAGAGCCGCGCCCTTGAAAAAATACTTCTCCATCCAGTAGGGAGGAAGTTCATTCTTTCATTTTCCTTATTCACCGGTCATGTTAACACTCCCCTCGGCTTGCTGCCTCTTCGCGTTCGAGGAAACAACACCGGGGGAAAGAGTGACTATAGGCTAAGCCGAAGATGAGTCGCCTAACCTCGAGGCAGAAGCTGGTCCTGAACTAGTTTGTGCATCCTTCAGGGCCCTCCTCACTCTGGAAGCGAGAGTCTTAGCAAAGCGCTCCTGAGCAGGATTCATAATCTCTGCAAAACAAATAAAAATAAACATAGTCAGTAAACAAGGGGTCAGATAAACGACGACCACTTACTACTATTATAAGCATACACACACACACACACACGTACACACACACACATATATATATATATATATATATATATATATATATATATATATATATATATATATATATATATATATATATATATATATATATATATATATATATATATATATATATATATATATATATATATATATATATATAGCAGGGTCATCGCTTCCGAGGAGCTTCTTGAAGTTTATGAGGCACGACTCTTATACGGGATCCCCATTTTTATCCAACACGGGCCTACCTCTCTGACCCACTCGTTGTACGCAAGGGATTTGAGCCACGAACACGGACATGGTGGAAAATCTCACCAGATCCTCATCGCCGAGCTCCCCTACTCTCCAAATGTAGGAGCCCAATTCTCCATTGAAGTGCTTCCTCGTCCATTGGAACGGGAAATTATAAATCAGTTTCACAGTAGGCTCCCCTTGCTTGTTTAGACGGGGAGTGCCAATCTCATTAACCGTCGACGCAGTCCTAAAGAAGTTCAACATCGCCTTGGTTGAGGAGGGCTGCACTAAGATGTATTTGTCCTTAAAATGGTGGACAAACTCTAAATAGGATTTGAAAAACTTCCCATTGCCTTAATTCAGGGATACCCATCCCCACTTTCTGTCGACCTTGCTCCTCTTAATGTGGAAGCAGTAGAATAACAGTGGAATGGTGGCCCCTATCTTCAGGTGGTCGCAAACAATTTCGAATGCCCGCATGAATGCGATGTCGTTCAGATGAAGTTGGGAGGGAGCCACACCCAAATGCTTGAAAACAACCACCTGGAAGTCAGAGAACAGGAGGCGAAGGCCCATCTCGTACATATTTTGCTTACAATATATTTCACAACCAAATTATACAAAATAAAATAAAAAAGTTTATAAATTGTTTTAATACATCATTTGTATTTTTCTACATATTGTACTTATAATGTCTTCCATATCCAACACTAAAAAGTATAATTAAATTTTTTCGGTTGTCCAAATTTCTATTACAACACTATTGGTAGTTTTAACTTTTAAAAATATTATATATGTTTACATTCTAATTTTTAAATATTTATTATATAACAATAATGATTTTATCTATAAATGAGTTGAATTTCCTAAATAATTTTTTGATATACGCATATGAAAATTTTTAAATAGATGGAAACATATTTCAAAATAAAAATAGTTACTCTTTTTTTAAGAGTAACATTTTAGATATTATGAGGAGGAAAAAAATTATTTAATTAACATATGAAATTAATAAATATTAATTTAGAATAAATTATTTTTACTTAATGTTACTAATATATCTGTTAAGATTTTCTTGTAACTTAAACCACAATATTAGCTTTTAAATTTGTATTTTGATTAAAAAAAATTGGGCAACACTTGAGTTTCTATCTATTTAATAAACATCGGTAAAAACAAAAAAAAATTATACTAAAAGGCTTATAAAAATCACTCTGTACGTTTATAAGGTTTATTAGGGAATACTAAATGCAATTTATTAAAAAAAAATATTTTCAAGAATATATTTTCCTAACATAAACTCTTAATTTAAAATCAAATCAGTTCACAATCTCTGAGATAATAGAACCAGAGCGCGAAAGAAAGAAAAATCAAATTATTTGTGTTTTTAAAAAACCACTTTTCTTAATCCCATAAAGATCACGATTAGTAGAGTAGAGTATTTTAAAATAGTAAATATTAATTTGTTTATTTAAGATTCAATTTTGAATTACTCCCCTAAAATAATTATTGTATATATCAATGAATTGTTTTGCTTAAATTAAGTTTTGTTGTGCCATTGTGGAAATTTTATTTACTTGGCAACATTTTTCAAATGTATAATCCTCTTTTTATATCACAACAAGATCAATGCATTTAATTTTTTAAATAATATTCAGTACAACGAGGAATCAATAATCATTAACTACGTCGAGCCCAAGAATTGATTGCACTCGCAATAGAGTGAACAACCATATTTGCTTGACACTTGACAAAATTCACCACAAAGCTTGGAAAATTAACAACTAAACTAGAAATAGACTCACTAATAATACTAAATTCAGAGTCGCCATTACGATTAAAATGCATTGCTTGAATAACTCATTGGGAATCTCTTTCAAATGTAACAAACTCCAAGTGCGAAGACATAGCTCTGAGAATTGCATCTTTCAGTGCTAAGGCTTCGGCTTCAATGACGGAAAGAATTCTTGGATCCCACGCAAAACCTGCAGAAATAAAGTTCCCAGAACGATTACACACTCACCACTCACTATTCGTAGTGCCATTGTTATTATTAAAATGCGCATCAACATTACACTTCAGCCAGCCCATTAGTGGTTTATTTCAATGTTAGCATGTTTAATATTAAGAAGAAGCGAACATAAGACTATTTTATAGATGAAATAAAAAAATATTAATTTGAAATAAATTATTTTTATTATTATTGATTTAATCATTTTTTGATCAAATGAATTATTTTAATATAAATATACAAATGTTATACGACTTATCCAATTAAATGTCAAGTTTTATATGTTCAATTAACACCTCTTTTTGTTACAAATATAATATTAAACATTTTCCCAACTCTTGATTAAAAAATATCATAATTTTTTTTTGTTTGTTTTTATAAACTAAATTTATTTTCAAAATTTCTTCCGATAGATCCCATAATTAATCTACAAATACAGATATTTTAGGAATTTTCCTAAAATATTAATTATATTTTAATGGTTATAATAATGTCTTCCATATTCTATGTAAAACATTTTAAATAAATTTTTTTTGAGTTGTCCTAATGTGTAATACCACATTCTTGGTGATTTACTATATTTTTATTTTTTTTTCAATTTATTTATAACTAATTTTTAAAAACTTTAATGATTTCATAAAAAATGTATTATATTTTCTAAATAAGTTTTTTTGCACCACTATGTAAAATCTTAAATATATGGAAACATATTTATAATCCAAGAGTGTCTCTATTATTTTAATATTAATGTGTTTGATACTATGAGGATTAAAACAACCGTACAATTAACATATGAAATAAATATATATTAATTTGGAATATATTTTATTTTTATTTTTTAATTAACTTATAAATGAAGCCACAACATTAGAATTGAAGTGTTATTTTGATAAAAATATTGGGCAATACTTAAGTTTTAACCCTATATATACTAATTTACTCTTTAACAAAAACGTTAGTCTAATATACAAGTGAAATAGTTACATATTAACTAAAAACAAATTATTTTTAAAATATTTGTAGAAATCATTTGATGATATTATATTATAATATAAGCCACGATATTAGCTTTTAGTTATAATATTTATGAAAATAATGGACATCCCTTACTTTTTTATTTAAATATTGGTAAAAAAACCACTTACGGGATAAAAAATATTTTGGTACGATTTTTTAAAGAATAATAAATTTGACATCTTAAATAATTTTATATTGTATATTAACTGTCTTAATAATAACAAAATATCAAGTCTTTTTCTTTAAAGGAGTAGAAATATTTTGTTAATTGAAGTTAATGGTAGATTTTTTTTATAACCTGGTGAAGTTATTTTTGTGATTTTGTTAGGTAGATATAATTACAAAACTGATGACAACTATTAATTAAAGAATATTTAAATACAATAATTAAATATAACTTTTTTTTCAATGCAACTATTAAGTAAAAATTATTGTAATAAATATTTAATAGGAAATTACATTTTTTATTGTTCAGCTCTTTTCATGAAAATTAAAGACACTCTGTTTGTAGCTAAATTTATTCAAAATATGAAGAAATTATTCATTTTATATTAAAATTTCCGAAATTGCAAGTTGCAACAACATTCACCCTTCCCTTCTAAACATGAGCCCCCACTAGGGTGGCCAATTTGTTTACAAAATTGGTCACACCGTTCTGGCGTTGTTGGACAAAAATTTGATGCAAAGCACAATTTTTGATCGGATTCGATTTCTCCTGAAACAATAATTAAACTTTCATTAGGAACAATATATGAAACTGTGAAATTATAACTTTTCAAGAATCGTGTATTCTATTTCATAAAACTAAATTTCCTTTTGCAAAAACACATGGCTTTTAATATAGATGACATTATCCTACCATCCTAGTTATTTTACTAAAAAAAAAGCAAATGAAGTAATGAAAATTGAGTTATAGGTATGATTTATTACCGGCAACGATGTCTGAAGCAATGAAAATGATCAAAAATGTTAAAAGAAGAGTCTTGTAGAATGCCATTTTGTTTTTAAATTTTGAAATAAGCATTTTGCAGTGGCCTATTTATTGACTTGGAGAGTTAAATTAGAACATTATGTTCATTTATGCCAAAGGAAAAAATTGAATTACAAAATCAGAGAATATAAAAATTGTATCTTTTAGTTTAATGCTTTGCACTTAATTTTATGTTTTTTTAATCGATCACGTAGTTAATATACAAAATTTGCAATTATTGTTAATTTAATTATTTATTTTGTCAAATATTAACTTCTTGTAGGGACAATTTTAAATGATTATACTACAATTTTAAAAGTGGGACAATTAAAAAAAAACATTTAACATCATATTAAATATACAAGTTTTATACAACATATCCTATAATGTTTTTTTACTTTTATACGTGCAAATAACATCACTTTTATTAGTAAATCATTAGTAATATTAAACATTTGTGCAACTCATGATTAAAAATTAGTTTTTTTTTTACAAATTTATTACCCTAGATCCCATAATAATCTACAAACACAAAGAATATAATTTGGGTAAAATTTTTATTACATATTTTGCTTACAATATATTTCACAACCAAATTATACAAAATAAAATAAAAAAGTTTATAAATTGTTTTAAAACATCATTTATATTTTTCTACATATTGTGGTTATAATGTCTTCCATATCCAACACTAAAAAGTATAATAAATTTTTTCGGTTGTCCAAATTTCTATTACAACATTATTGGTAGTTTTAAATATTAAAAATATTTATATATGTTTACATTCTAATTTTTAAATATTTTTTATCTAACATTAATGATTTTATCTATAAATGAGTTGAATTTCCTAAATAATTTTTTAATATACGCATATGAAAATTTTTAAATAGATGGAAACATATTTAAAAATAAAAATAGTTACTCTTTTTTTAACAGTAACGTTTTAGATATTATGAGGAGGAAAAAAATTATTTAATTAACATATGAAATTAATAAATATTAATTTAGAATAAATTATTTTTACTTAATGTTACTAATATATCTGTTTTCTTGTAACTTAAACCACAATATTTGCTTTTAAATTTGTATTTTGATTAAAAAAAATTGGGCAACACTTGAGTTTCTATCTATTTAATAAACATCGGTAAAAACAAAAAAAAATTATACTAAAAGGCTTATAAAAATCACTCTGTACGTTTATAAGGTTTATTAGGGAATACTAAATGCAATTTATTAAAAAAAAATATTTTCAAGAATATATTTTCCTAACATAAACTCTTAATTTAAAATCAAATCAGTTCACAATCTCTGAGATAATAGAACCAGAGCGCGAAAGAAAGAAAAATCAAATTATTTGTGTTTTTAAAAAACCACTTTTCTTAATCCCATAAAGATCACGATTAGTAGAGTAGAGTATTTTCAAATAGTAAATATTAATTTGTTTATTTAAGATTCAATTTTGAATTACTCCCCTAAAATAATTATTGTATATATCAATGAATTGTTTTGCTTAAATTAAGTTTTGTTGTGCCATTGTGGAAATTTTATTTACTTGGCAACATTTTTCAAATGTATAATCCTCTTTTTATATCACAACAAGATCAATGCATTTAATTTTTTAAATAATATTCAGTACAACGAGGAATCAATAATCATTAACTACGTCGAGCCCAAGAATTGATTGCACTCGCAATAGAGTGAACAACCATATTTGCTTGACACTTGACAAAATTCACCACAAAGCTTGGAAAATTAACAACTAAACTAGAAATAGACTCACTAATAATACTAAATTCAGAGTCGCCATTACGATTAAAATGCATTGCTTGAATAACTCATTGGGAATCTCTTTCAAATGTAACAAACTCCAAGTGCGAAGACATAGCTCTGAGAATTGCATCTTTCAGTGCTAAGGCTTCGGCTTCAATGACGGAAAGAATTCTTGGATCCCACGCAAAACCTGCAGAAATAAAGTTCCCAGAACGATTACACACTCACCACTCACTATTCGTAGTGCCATTGTTATTATTAAAATGCGCATCAACATTACACTTCAGCCAGCCCATTAGTGGTTTATTTCAATGTTAGCATGTTTAATATTAAGAAGAAGCGAACATAAGACTATTTTATAGATGAAATAAAAAAATATTAATTTGAAATAAATTATTTTTATTATTATTGATTTAATCATTTTTTGATCAAATGAATTATTTTAATATAAATATACAAATGTTATACGACTTATCCAATTAAATGTCAAGTTTTATATGTTCAATTAACACCTCTTTTTGTTACAAATATAATATTAAACATTTTCCCAACTCTTGATTAAAAAATATCATAATTTTTTTTTGTTTGTTTTTATAAACTAAATTTATTTTCAAAATTTCTTCCGATAGATCCCATAATTAATCTACAAATACAGATATTTTAGGAATTTTCCTAAAATATTAATTATATTTTAATGGTTATAATAATGTCTTCCATATTCTATGTAAAACATTTTAAATAAATTTTTTTTGAGTTGTCCTAATGTGTAATACCACATTCTTGGTGATTTACTATATTTTTATTTTTTTTTTCAATTTATTTATAACTAATTTTTAAAAACTTTAATGATTTCATAAAAAATGTATTATATTTTCTAAATAAGTTTTTTTGCACCACTATGTAAAATCTTAAATATATGGAAACATATTTATAATCCAAGAGTGTCTCTATTATTTTAATATTAATGTGTTTGATACTATGAGGATTAAAACAACCGTACAATTAACATATGAAATAAATATATATTAATTTGGAATATATTTTATTTTTATTTTTTAATTAACTTATAAATGAAGCCACAACATTAGAATTGAAGTGTTATTTTGATAAAAATATTGGGCAATACTTAAGTTTTAACCCTATATATACTAATTTACTCTTTAACAAAAACGTTAGTCTAATATACAAGTGAAATAGTTACATATTAACTAAAAACAAATTATTTTTAAAATATTTGTAGAAATCATTTGATGATATTATATTATAATATAAGCCACGATATTAGCTTTTAGTTATAATATTTATGAAAATAATGGACATCCCTTACTTTTTTATTTAAATATTGGTAAAAAAACCACTTACGGGATAAAAAATATTTTGGTACGATTTTTTAAAGAATAATAAATTTGACATCTTAAATAATTTTATATTGTATATTAACTGTCTTAATAATAACAAAATATCAAGTCTTTTTCTTTAAAGGAGTAGAAATATTTTGTTAATTGAAGTTAATGGTAGATTTTTTTTATAACCTGGTGAAGTTATTTTTGTGATTTTGTTAGGTAGATATAATTACAAAACTGATGACAACTATTAATTAAAGAATATTTAAATACAATAATTAAATATAACTTTTTTTTCAATGCAACTATTAAGTAAAAATTATTGTAATAAATATTTAATAGGAAATTACATTTTTTATTGTTCAGCTCTTTTCATGAAAATTAAAGACACTCTGTTTGTAGCTAAATTTATTCAAAATATGAAGAAATTATTCATTTTATATTAAAATTTCCGAAATTGCAAGTTGCAACAACATTCACCCTTCCCTTCTAAACATGAGCCCCCACTAGGGTGGCCAATTTGTTTACAAAATTGGTCACACCGTTCTGGCGTTGTTGGACAAAAATTTGATGCAAAGCACAATTTTTGATCGGATTCGATTTCTCCTGAAACAATAATTAAACTTTCATTAGGAACAATATATGAAACTGTGAAATTATAACTTTTCAAGAATCGTGTATTCTATTTCATAAAACTAAATTTCCTTTTGCAAAAACACATGCCTTTTAATATAGATGACATTATCCTACCATCCTAGTTATTTTACTAAAAACAAAGCAAATGAAGTAATGAAAATTGAGTTATAGGTATGATTTATTACCGGCAACGATGTCTGAAGCAATGAAAATGATCAAAAATGTTAAAAGAAGAGTCTTGTAGAATGCCATTTTGTTTTTAAATTTTGAAATAAGCATTTTGCAGTGGCCTATTTATTGACTTGGAGAGTTAAATTAGAACATTATGTTCATTTATGCCAAAGGAAAAAATTGAATTACAAAATCAGAGAATATAAAAATTGTATCTTTTAGTTTAATGCTTTGCACTTAATTTTATGTTTTTTTAATCGATCACGTAGTTAATATACAAAATTTGCAATTATTGTTAATTTAATTATTTATTTTGTCAAATATTAACTTCTTGTAGGGACAATTTTAAATGATTATACTACAATTTTAAAAGTGGGACAATTAAAAAAAAAACATTTAACATCATATTAAATATACAAGTTTTATACAACATATCCTATAATGTTTTTTTACTTTTATACGTGCAAATAACATCACTTTTATTAGTAAATCATTAGTAATATTAAACATTTGTGCAACTCATGATTAAAAATTAGTTTTTTTTTTACAAATTTATTACCCTAGATCCCATAATAATCTACAAACACAGAGAATATAATTTGGGTAAAATTTTTGTTACATATTTTGCTTACAATATATTTCACAACCAAATTATACAAAATAAAATAAAAAAGTTTATAAATTGTTTTAAAACATCATTTATATTTTTCTACATACTGTGGTTATAATGTCTTCCATATCCAACACTAAAAAGTATAATAAATTTTTTCGGTTGTCCAAATTTCTATTACAACATTATTGGTAGTTTTAAATATTAAAAATATTTATATATGTTTACATTCTAATTTTTAAATATTTTTTATCTAACATTAATGATTTTATCTATAAATGAGTTGAATTTCCTAAATAATTTTTTAATATACGCATATGAAAATTTTTAAATAGATGGAAACATATTTAAAAATAAAAATAGTTACTCTTTTTTTAACAGTAACGTTTTAGATATTATGAGGAGGAAAAAAATTATTTAATTAACATATGAAATTAATAAATATTAATTTAGAATAAATTATTTTTACTTAATGTTACTAAGATATCTGTTAAGATTTTCTTGTAACTTAAACCACAATATTAGCTTTTAAATTTGTATTTTGATTAAAAAAAATTGGGCAACACTTGAGTTTCTATCTATTTAATAAACATCGGTAAAAACAAAAAAAAATTATACTAAAAGGCTTACAAAAATCACTCTGTACGTTTATAAGGTTTATTAGGGAATACTAAATGCAATTTATTAAAAAAAAATATTTTCAAGAATATATTTTCCTAACATAAACTCTTAATTTAAAATCAAATCAGTTCACAATCTCTGAGATAATAGAACCAGACCGCGAAAGAAAGAAAAATCAAATTATTTGTGTTTTTAAAAAACCACTTTTCTTAATCCCATAAAGATCACGATCTGTAGAGTAGAGTATTTTCAAATAGTAAATATTAATTTGTTTATTTAAGATTCAATTTTGAATTACTCCCCTAAAATAATTATTTCATATATCAATGAATTGTTTTGCTTAAATTAAGTTTTGTTGTGCCATTGTGGAAATTTTATTTACTTGGCAACATTTTTCAAATGTATAATCCTCTTTTTATATCACAACAAGATCAATGCATTTAATTTTTTAAATAATATTCAATACAACGAGGAATCAATAATCATTAACTCCGTCGAGCCCAAGAATTGATTGCACTCGCAATAGAGTGAACAACCATATTTGCTTGACACTTGACAAAATTCACCACAAAGCTTGGAAAATTAACAACTAAACTAGAAATAGACTCACTAATAATACTAAATTCAGAGTCGCCATTACGATTAAAATGCATTGCTTGAATAACTCATTGGGAATCTCTTTCAAATGTAACAAGCTCCAAGTGCGAAGACATAGCTCTGAGAATTGCATCTTTCAGTGCTAAGGCTTCGGCTTCAATGACGGAAAGAATTCATGGATCCCACGCAAAACCTGCAGAAATAAAGTTCCCAGAACGATTACACACGCACCACTCACTATTCGTAGTGCCATTGTTATTATTAAAAGGCGCATCAACATTACACTTCAGCCAGCCCACTAGTGGTTTATTTCAATGTTAACGTGTTTAATATTAAGAAGAAGCGAACATAAGACTATTTTATAGATGAAATAAAAAAAATATTAATTTGAAAGAAATTATTTTTATTATTATTGATTTAATCATTTTTTGATCAAATAAATTATTTTAATATAAATATACAAATGTTATACGACTTATCCAATTAAATGTCAAGTTTTAAATGTTCAATTAACACCTCTTTTTCTTATAAAGATAATATTAAACATTTTCCCAACTCTTGATTAAAAAATATCATAATTTTTTTTCGTTTGTTTTTATAAACTAAATTTATTTTTAAAATGTCTTTCGGTAGATCACATAATTAATCTACAAATACAAATATTTTAGGAATTGTCCTAAAATATTAATTATATTTTAATGGTTATAATAATGTCTTCCATATTCTATGTAAAACATTTTAAATAATTTTTTTTGAGTTGTCCTAATGTGTAATACCACATTCTTGGTGATTTACTATATTTTTATTTTTTTCCAATTATTTTATAACTAATTTTTAAAAACTTTAATGATTTCATAAAAAATGTATTATATTTTCTAAATAAGTTTTTTTGGCACCACTATGTAAAATCTTAAATATATGGAAACATATTTATAATCCAAGAGAGTCTCTATTATTTTAATATTAATGTGTTTGATACTATGAGGATTAAAACAACCGTTCAATTAACATATGAAATAAATATATATTAATTTGGAATATATTTTATTTTTATTTTTTAATTAACTTGTAAATGAAGCCACGACATTAGAATTGAAGTGTTATTTTGATAAAAATATTGGGCAATACTTAAGTTTTAACCCTATAAATACTAATTTACTCTTTAACAAAAACGTTACTCTAATATACAAGTGAAATAGTTACATATTAACTAAAAATAAATTATTTTTATAATATTTTTCAAAATCATTTGATCATATTATATTATAATATAAGCCACGATATTAGCTTTTAGTTATTATTTTTATGAAAATAATGGACATCCCTTACTTTTTTATTTAAATATTGGTAAAAAAACCACTTACGGGGTAAAAAAAATTTTGGTACGATTTTTTAAAGAATAATAAATTTCACATCTTAAATAATTTTATATTGTATATTAACTGTCTTAATAATAACAAAATATCAAGAGTTTTTCTTTAAAGTAGTAGAAATATTTTGTTAATTGAAGTTAATGGTAGATTTTTTTTATAACCTGGTGATGTTATTTTTGTGAGTTTGTTAGGTAGATATAATTACAAAACTGATGACAACTATTAATTAAAGAATATTTAAATACAATACATAAATATAACTTTTTTTCATTGCAACTATTAAGTAAAAATTATTCTAATAAATATTTAATAGGAAATTACATTTTTGATTGTTCAACTCTTTTCATGAAAATTAAAGACACTCTGTTTGTAGCTAAATTTATTCAAAATATGAAGAAATTATTCATTTTATATTAAAATTTCCGAAATTTCAAGTTGCAACAACATTCACCCTTCCCTTCTAAACATGAGCCCCACTAGGGTGGCCAATTTCTTTACAAAATTGGTCACACCGTTCTGGCATTGTTGGACAAAAATTTGATGCAAAGCACAATTTTTGATCGGATTCGATTTCTCCTGAAACAATAATTAAACTTTCATTAGGAACAATATATGAAACTGTGAAATTCTAACTTTTCAAAAATCTTGTATTCTATTTCATAAAACTAATTTTCCATTTGCAAAAACACATGCCTTTTAATTTAGATGACATTATCCTACCATCCTAGTTATTTTACTAAAAATAAAGCAAATGAAGTAATGAAAATTGAGTTATAGGTATAATTTATTACCGGCAACGATGCCTGAAGCAATGAAAATGATCAAAAATGTTAAAAGAAGAGTCTTGTAGAATGCCATTTTGTTTTTAAATTTTGAAATAAGCATTTTTCAGTGGCCTACTTATTGACTTGGAGAGTTAAATTAGAACGTTAGGTTCATTTAAGCAAAAGGAAAAAATTGAATTACAAAATCAGAGAATATAAAAATTATATCTTTTAGTTTAATGCTTTGCACTTAATTTTATGTTTTTTTAACCGATCACGTAGTTAATATACAAAATTTATAATTATTTTTAATTTAATTATTTATTTTGTCAAATATTAACTTTTTGTAGGGACAATTTTAAATGATTATATTATAATTTTAATAGTAGGACAATTAAAAAAAACACATTTAACACCATATTAAATATACAAGTTTTATACAACATATCCTATAATGTTTTTTTTAATTTTATACGTGCAAATAACATCACTTTTATTAGTAAATCATTAGTAATATTAAACATTTGTGCGACTCATGATTAAAAATTAGTTTTTTTTTTTACAAATTTATTACCCTACATCCCATAATAATCTACAAACACAGAGAATATAATTTGGGTAAAATTTCTATGACATATTTTGGCTAAAATATATTTCACAACCAAATTATACAAAATAAAATAAAAAAGTTTATAAATTGTTTTAATACATCATTTGTATTTTTCTACATATTGTACTTATAATGTCTTCCATATCCAACACTAAAAAGTATAATTAAATTTTTTCGGTTGTCCAAATTTCTATTACAACACTATTGGTAGTTTTAACTTTTAAAAATATTATATATGTTTACATTCTAATTTTTAAATATTTATTATATAACAATAATGATTTTATCTATAAATGAGTTGAATTTCCTAAATAATTTTTTGATATACGCATATGAAAATTTTTAAATAGATGGAAACATATTTCAAAATAAAAATAGTTACTCTTTTTTTAAGAGTAACATTTTAGATATTATGAGGAGGAAAAAAATTATTTAATTAACATATGAAATTAATAAATATTAATTTAGAATAAATTATTTTTACTTAATGTTACTAATATATCTGTTGAAATTTTCTTGTAACTTAAACCACAATATTAGCTTTTAAATTTGTATTTTGATTTAAAAAATTGGGCAACACTTGAGTTTGTATCTATTTTATAAACATCGGTAAAAACAAAAAAAAAATTATACTAAAAGGCTTACAAAAATCACTATGTACGTTTATAAGGTTTATTAGGGAATACTAAATGCAATTTATTATAAAAAAATTTGAAGAATGTATTTTCCTAACAAAAACAATTAATTTTAAATCAAATCAGTTCACAATCTCTGAGATAATAGAACCAGAGCGCGAAAGTAAGAAAAATCAAATTATTTGTGTTTTTAAAAAAACACTTTTCTTAATCTCATAAAGATCACGATCTATTAACTGTCTTAATAATAACTAAATATCACGTCTTTTTCATTAAAGGAGTAGAAATATTTTGTTAATTAAAGTTAATGGCATATCTTTTTTATAACATGGTGAAGTTATTTTTGTCAATTTGTTAGGTAAATATAATTACAAAACTGATGACAACTATTGATTAAAGAATATTTAAATACAATAATTAAATATAACTTCTTTTTCATTGCAATTATTAACTAAAAATTATTGAAATAAATATTTAATAAGAAATTACATTTTTGATTGTTCTACTTTTTTCATAAAAATTAAAGACACTTTGTTTGCAGCTAAATTTATTCAAAATATGAAGAAATTATTTATTTTATATTAAAACTTCCGAAATTGCAAGTTACAACAACATTAACCCTTCCCTTCTAAACATGAGCCTCCACTAGGGTGGCCAATTTTCTTACAAAATTGGTCACACCGTTCTGACGTTGTTGGACAAAATTTGATGCAAAGCACAATTTTTGATCGGATTCGATTTCTCCTGAAACAATAATTAAACTTTCATTAAGAACAATATATGAAATTGTGAAATTCTAACTTTTCAAAAATACTGTATTCTATTTCATAAAATTAATTTTCCTTTTGCAAAAACACATGCCTTTTAATATAGATGACATTATCCTACCATCCTAGTTATTTTACTAAAAATAAAGCAAATGAAGTAATGAAAATTGAGTTATAGGTATAATTTATTACCGGCAACGATGCCTGAAGCAATGAAAATGATCAAAAATGTTAAAAGAAGAGTCTTGTAGAATGCCATTTTGTTTTTAAATTTTGAAATAAGCATTTTTCAGTGGCCTACTTATTGACTTGGAGAGTTAAATTAGAACATTTGGTTCATTTAAGCAAAAGGAAAAAATTGAATTACAAAATCAGAGAATATAAAAATTGTATCTTTTAGTTTAATGTTTTGCACTTAATTTTATGTTTTTTTAACCGATCACGTAGTTAATATACAAAATTTATAATTATTTTTAATTTAATTATTTATTTTGTCAAATATTAACTTCTTGTAGGGACAATTTTAAATGATTATATTATAATTTTAATAGTGGGACAATTAAAAAAAACACATTTAACACCATATTAAATATACAAGTTTTATACAACATATCCTATAATGTTTTTTTTTAATTTTATACGTGCAAATAACATCACTTTTATTAGTAAATCATTAGTAATATTAAACATTTGTGCGACTCATGATTAAAAATTAGTTTTTTTTTTTACAAATTTATTACCCTAGATCCCATAATAATCTACAAACACAGAGAATATAATTTGGGTAAAATTTCTATGACATATTTTGGCTACAATATATTTCACAACCAAATTATACAAAATAAAATAAAAAAGTTTATAAATTGTTTTAAAACATCATTTGTATTTTTCTACATATTGTGCTTATAATGTCTTCCATATCCAACACTAAAAAGTATAATTAAACTTTTTCGGTTGTCCAAATTTCTATTACAACACTATTGGTAGTTTTAACTTTTAAAAATATTATATATGTTTACATTCTAATTTTTAAATATTTATTATATAACAATAATGATTTTATCTATAAATGAGTTGAATTTCCTAAATAATTTTTTGATATACGCATATGAAAATTTTTAAATTGATGGAAACATATTTCAAAATAAAAATAGTTACTCTTTTTTTAAGAGTAACATTTTAGATATTATGAGGAGGAAAAAAATTATTTAATTAACATATGAAATTAATAAATATTAATTTAGAATAAATTATTTTTACTTAATGTTACTAATATATCTGTTGAGATTTTCTTGTAACTTAAACCACAATATTAGCTTTTAAATTTGTATTTTGATTTAAAAAATTGGGCAACACTTGAGTTTGTATCTACTTTATAAACATCGGTAAAAACAAAAAAAAAACTATACTAAAAGGCTTACAAAAATCACTTTGTACGTTTATAAGGTTTATTAGGGAATACTAAATGCAATTTATTAAAAAAAAAATTGAAGAATGTATTTTCCTAACAAAAACAATTAATTTTAAATCAAATCAGTTCATAATCTCTGAGATAATAGAACCAGAGCGCGAAAGAAAGAAAAATCAAATTATTTGTGTTTTTAAAAAACCACTTTTCTTAATGCCATAAAGATCACGATCTATTAACTGTCTTAATAATAACTAAATATCACGTCTTTTTCATTAAAGGAGTAGAAATATTTTGTTAATTAAAGTTAATGGTATATCTTTTTTATAACATGGTGAAGTTATTTTTGTCAGTTTGTTAGGTAAATATAATTACAAAACTGATGACAACTATTGATTAAAGAATATTTAAATACAATAATTAAATATAACTTGTTTTTCATTGCAATTATTAAGTAAAAATTATTGAAATATATATTTAATAAGAAATTACATTTTTGATTGTTCTACTTTTTTTCATAAAAATTAAAGACACTCTGTTTGCAGCTAAATTTATTCAAAATATGAAGAAATTATTTATTTTATATTAAAACTTCCGAAATTGCAAGTTACAACAACATTAACCCTTCCCTTCTAAACATGAGCCTCCACTAGGGTGGCCAATTTTCTTACAAAATTGGTCACACCGTTCTGACGTTGTTGTACAAAATTTGATGCAAAGCACAATTTTTGATCGGATTCGATTTCTCCTGAAACAATAATTAAACTTTCATTAAGAACAATATATGAAATTGTGAAATACTAACTTTTCAAAAATCCTGTATTCTATTTCATAAAACTAATTTTTATTTTGCAAAAACACATGCCTTTTCATATAGAAGACATTATCCTACCATCCTAGTGATTTTACTAAAAACAAAGCAAATGAAGTAATGAAAATTGAGTTATAGGTATAGTTTATTACCGGCAACAATGCCTAAAGCAATGAAAATGATCAAAAATGTTAAAAGAAGATTCTTGTAGAATGCCATTTTGTTTTTAAATTTTGAAATAAGCATTTTGCAATGGCCTATTTATTGACTTGGAGAGTTATATTAGAACATTAGGTTCATGAAAGCAAAAGAAAAAATTTGAATTACGAAATCAGAGAATTTAAAACTTGTATCTTTTAGTTTAATGCTTTTCACTTAATTTTATGCTTTTTTAACCGATCACGTAGTTAATATACAAAATTTACAAATATTATTAATTTAATTATTTATTTTGTCAAATATTAACTTCTTGTAGGGACAATTTTAAATGATTATATTACCATTTTAATAGTGGGACAATTAAAAAAAAATACTTTAACACCATATTAAATATACAAGTTTTATACAACATATCTTATAAATTTTTTTTACTTTTATACGTTCAAATAACATCACTTTTATTAGTAAATCATTGGTAATATTAAACATTTGTGCAACTCATGATTAAAAATTAGTTTTTTTTTTTACAAATTTATTACCGTAGATCCCATAATAATATACAAATTCAGAGAATATAATTTGCGTAAAAATTTTATTACATATTTTGGCTATAATATATTTCACAATCAAATTATACAAAATAAATTAAAAAAGTTTATAAATTGTTTTAAAACATCATCTATATTTTTCTACATATTGTGGTTATAATGTCTTCCATATCCAACACTCACTAAAAAGTATAATTAAATTTTTTCGGTTGTCCAAATGTCTATTACAACACTATTGGTAGTTTTAACTACTTAAAATATTTTTATATATTTACATTATAATTTTTAAATATTTATTATAAAACATTAATGATTTTATCTATAAATGAGTTGTATTTCCTAAATAATTTTTTTATATACCCATATGAAAAAATTTAAATAGATGGAAACATATTTCAAAATCAAAATAGTCACTCTTTTTTAACAGTAACATTTTAGATCAATGTTTTAAAACTCAGATCGGTGATCGAGTCGGTAAAGTAACTGGGTCATTTGGTTACTGGTCGGAACAGTGGGTCACTGGTCAGACCGCATGGCTTTTGACCTAGTTTCTATAAAAAAAAAATTTATTACCTGAAATTTGTAACTATAAAAATGTAGAAAATTATAAATTCAAATAATTTAGAATAAACAAAAGTATTAGTAACAATCAAAATAAGTGATAGAAACTTAATGTAGAAAATTATAAATTCAAAGAAGTGATAGAAACTTAATAATTCATAGGTTATAGTATTATAATAAGTCACAAAAATCCATACTCAACGATCCATAATTTTTTATGTCCATGAAGTCAAATTGTCATAATCTTGATATTCATATCCATCTTCAACTTCATCTTCTCCACCAACTTCATCTTCTCTGGTGTTGCTTTTTTCTTGATTCACAGTATCAACAATAATATCTTATTACCCATATCTCCATCTTCATCCTCATCTAAATCTATTTGATCTATAACAATATTTTAAAAAATAATTAACAAAAAAAATTTAGAGATGGTAAATATGAGACATTAAATTGATTCACAACCACAACCTATATTATGCTCATATTAGAACATACCAATATCACTTGAAATTGGTTGGATGGTCATATTTGCAAGATCATTATGCAATGCTTCCAACTCTTTATTGGTTAAGAGAGGTGGTGAATCCTCTAATATCCAACTAGAATGGTCGACAATTGTTTCAATATTGATAGGATCATAACTCCCATTTCTTATTTTCCTAAGCACACATGAATTAAATCTAAGTATATGTATTTAAATATAAATATATAATGATCATAGAAAAATAACCATAATAATACCTATTTTGAAGTCTCAAGTTGTAACAAACAAACACTAAATCATTAAGCTTTTCATGCTCCAATCTATTTCTTTTTTTGGAATGAATATGCTCAAATATACTCCAATTGTATTCACAACCCGAAGCACTACAAGTTTGGCTTAAAATACGAATAGCTAACCTTTGCAAAGTTGGTGTACAATTGCCATAAGTTTCCCACTATTGATCTATTTATACCATGTGATTAAATAAATTTATAAACATATTGAATTATAAAATAAAATATATATCAAGAGTTAGAAGTTATGAAATTACCTTCCCTCACAATACATCGTTCATCCACGGCTGATTTCCTTCCAAAATATAATTCACCGTCTTTGAATATTCTCATCTCATCTGTTAACTTCAATCGAATTTCAGAATTTCAATTAGCATGCTTTTCAATGACATCTAAAAGTCCTGATGTTGTGGATGCATGTTTTTCAAATTCTACATCATTATATCTACAAGCTGGATTCAACCAATAACCGACAGCATGAAGATTTTTGCGGAACTGTGAATCCCAACGTTTATCTAAGATTTTCAAGTAAGGATCCACTTTCTTCTTATTTCTTTGAAACCTCCTCACCATATCCTTTCTAGCTTTGACTATAGATTTGTATAGAATTCCCATAGCAGGTTTATCTTCACTATCAACAATACGCAACACACACACAAGTGATTCAGTGATTTTAACTACATCATCACATTTACTCCAAAATCTAGAATCTAAAACTTGATCCACAAACTGTTTTGCCTTTGCTTCTTTGGCATATGCTGAGCTTGTCCATTCTTTAGATGTTACCATGGCTCTTAGTGAGTTTTTGTGAGACAAAATACTTTGCATGGCAATGAAATTAGTGGCAAACCGAGTTGGAGCAAGACGAAGGATTTCTCTTCCACCTGTTTGCTTTCTCATTAAATACAATACATAACAATGGTTATAAATATATTTGGTAACATTAGAAGCATGTGACACTGTCTCACTTACTTCCTCTAATTTTCCCATGTCTTGCAACATCAAGTTAATGCAATGTGCCACACAAGGAGACCAAAATAAAGTATGAAACTCATTTGTAATAACCTTCAAGCAGCAACATAATTTGCAGCATTATCTGTCATTATGTGAACTACATTTTCAGGCCCAACAAATAAAACCACTTCTCTAAAAAACTTATACAACATATTTGCAGTTTTTGAAGCATGAGAAGCATCAACGAATTTTAGAAAAATAGTACCTTTGGGACAATAAACTAGAAAGTTTATAAGAGTTCTTCTTTTTTGATTAGTCCATCCATCGGCTATTAGAGTACAACCAGTTTTCTTCCAAATCTAACGATACTCCTCTATCAAGTTGTTCACATCTTCAACCCATTTATTTAACAAATAGCCACGAACACTATGCATAGTTGGAACTTTATACCCCAGACTCATGCTGCAAAGTGCATCAGCCATAGATTGAAAATACGCAGAATTAGCTGCATTGAATGGCACAGATGAATCAATGAACCATCTTGCAATAGGTAGATCACGCTTCTCCACCAATTCCTTACTTTGTAACACACTTTTATAGAAGGTTGAGCTCCAGGAGTTGTTCTAGGCATAAAATAATTACCAATACGACTAGTATTCTTTCTCTTTTGAGACACAATCACTGAATTTGATCTTGATTGTTCTACATCCATTTCTACTACACCACCCTCTTGAGTAGTAAGATCAACATCAAAATTTTGTGCTTGAGTCTTTCTTCTCTTAAATGCACCTTCATCAAGATTTTGTTTCATTTGATATTGAACATATGGAGGCACCTTTTTACATGTTTCAACTTGACCTTTTATTCCAGCCAAATGGAATTTAAGCCTATTAATCCACCCTCCTCTAATAATTTTATCATAGTAAATACACAAATTAACAAGTTTTCATTTTTCTTCAATTTGTTTACAATGACCCCAAGCTATATCAGTTTTTCCCCTACTGCTCTAGATTTGGGTTGGATTTTGAGATGTAACTTCTTCCGAAGTTATTACTTCAGTGGGTGATGCCATATCTAATATCAATCAAAATTTAAAAATAAAAAACTATATTACAAAAATATTAACAAAACACAATTCTAAACTACAATTATTGAATTTATAAAAACATTATAAGAAACATTAAATATGTAGCATATCTAAATCCAAAATATATGAATATGTTGTTGTATATTACATATAGGCTACCAAGTATCATTACTGTGCATCACCATATATAATAAAAAAATAGAAATTTTGCTTTCCAGCCTTTGCTATATATTTTAGATTAATAAAATCCTAAAACTTTTCTTTGTTATATAATTTAAATTAATAAAAAACAGAAAACTTTGTCTTACTATATAATTTAGATTACATGGTTTTAACCCAATTTCTATCTCCATAATATATACAACGACTATTACAGTAATATATATCTATCCCAATTTCTATCTCCAATATACAACAACTTTATTACCAGTCTATAATAAGTTAATTCATAAAAGTATAAAACTGCTTCATTCATACAAATTCTATCTCAATTTATTAAACTAAAAGACCCAATTTTATAGAAAATGATCAAATTTAATCATTTATTTTCTATATCAATTAATCAACAAAATGAAACAATAATATTCATATTGAAAAACATCAATGCAAATTAGACCAAGTAAAAAAGAAATAACCTATTTTTGATGTTTTGATGAAATTTTTGACGGCAAACAAGGAATATCAAATAACAGCAGCAAGTGGGAGTTTTTGTTGGTAGAGAAAATTGAGAATATGACTTCAATTAGAAAAAGAAAAGACAGAATAAAAAAGAAAAACTTTCAAATGTCTAGGTTTGTGAAACGACGAGGCAAAGCGTTTATGTTAATTTTTTTTTCAAAAGCCCTAAAAAATAAAATAAATAGTCAAACCCGCCGATTCAGTAAAAACCGCCGGTTCACACCGGTTTCATCCGGTCTAAATGTAATTCCGGTCTTATCCCTTAAACGAACCGTCTGGCCCACCGGTTCTCGGTCAGACCCATCCGACCGGCCGGGTCAGACTGGGTTTTAAAACATTGTTTTAGATATTATGAGGAGGAAAAAAATTATTTAATTAACATATGAAATTAATAAATGTTAATTTGGAATAAATGATTTTTACTTAATGTTACTAATATATTTTTGGGATTTTCTTGTAACTTAAACCACAATATTAGCTTATAAATTATATATTTTGATTAAAAAAAATTGGGCAACACTTGAGTTTCTATCTATTTTATAAACATCGGTAAAAACAAAAAAAAATTAATACTAAAAGGCTTAAAAATATCACTCTGCGTTTAAAAGGTTTAGTAGGGAATAATAAATGCAATTTATTAAAAAAAAATTTCAAGAATGTAATGTCCTAACATAAACAATTAGTTTAAAATCAAATCAATTCACAATCTCTGAGATAATAGAGTCCCATTGCCCAAGAAACCAGAGCGCGAAAGAAAGAAAAATCAAATTATTTGTGTTTTTAAAAAATCACTTTTCTTAATCCCATAAAGACCACGATCTATAGAGTAAAGTATTTTTCAACTAATAAATATTAATTTGTTTATTTACGATTCAATTTTGTATTATTTGCAAAAAATAATTATTTCATATATCAATGAATTGTTTTGCTTAAATTAAGTTTTGTGGTGCCATTGTGGAAATTTTATTTACTTGGCAACATATTTCAAATGTATAATCCTCTCTTTTTATATCACAACAAGATCAATGCATTTAATTTATTAAATAATATTCAGTACAACGAGGAATCAATAATCATTAACTACGTCGAGCCCAAGAATTGGTTGCACTTGCAATAGAGTGAGCAATCATATTTGCTTGACATTTGACTAAATTCACCTCAAAGCTTAGAAAATTAACAAATAAACTAGAAATAGGCTCAATAATAAGACTAAATTCAGAGTCACCATTACGATTATAATGGATTGCTTTAATAAATCTTTGGGAATCACTTTCAAATGTAACAAACTCCAACTGCGAAGACATAGCTCTGAGAATTGCATCCTTAAGTGCTAAGGCTTCGGCTTCAATGACGGGAAGAATTCTTGGATCCCACGCAAAACCTGCAGAAATAAAGTTCCCAGAACGATTACACATGCACCACTCACTATTCGTAGTGCTATTGTTGTTATTAAAAGACGCATCAACATTACACTTCAGTCAGCCCATTAGTGATTTATTTCAATGTTAATATGTTTAATATTTAGAGGAAGCGAACATAAGACTACTTTATAGATGAAATAAAAAATATTAATTTGAAAGAATTTTTTTTTATTATTATTGATTTAATGATTTGTTGATCAAATGAATTATTTTAATATAAATATACAAATGTTATACGACTTATCCAATTAAATCTCAACTTTTATATGTTCAATTAAGACCTCTCTTTTTTATAAAGATAATATTAAACATTTTCCAAACTCTTGATTAAAAAATATCATAATTTTTTTCCGTTTGCTTTTATAAACTAAATTCATTTTTAAAATTTCTTCCGATAGATCCCATAATTCATCTACAAATAAAGATATTTTAGGAATGGTCCTAAAATATTGTTTATATTTTAATGTTTATAATAATGTCTTCTATATTCTACATAAAACATTTTAAATAAATTGTTTTTGAGTTGTCCTAATGTGTAATACAACATTCTTGGTAATTTACTCTATTTTTATTTTTTTACAATTAATTTATAACTAATTTTTTAAAACTTTAATGATTTCATAAAAAAAATGTATTATATTTTCTAAATAAGTTTTTTTTTGCACCACTATGTAAAATCTTAAATATATGGAAACATATTTATAATCCAAGATAGTCTCTCTTATTTTAATATTAATGTGTTTGATACTATCAGGATTAAAACAACCGTCCAATTAACATATGAAATAAATATATATTAATTTGGAATATATTTTATCTTTATTATTTAATTAACTTGTAAATGAAGGCACAACTTTAGAATTGAAATGTTATTTTGATAAAAATATTGGGCAGTACTTAAGTTTTGGTCCTATAAATAATAATTTACTCTTTAACAAAAACATTAGTCTAATATACAAGTGAAATAGTTACATATTAACTAAAAATAAATTATTTTTATAATATTTGTTAAAATCATTTGATAATATTATATTATAATATGAGCCACGATATTAGCTTTTAGTTATTATTTTCATGAAAATAATGGTAATCCCTTACTTTTTTATTTAAATATTGGTACAAAAAACCACTTACAGGATAAAAAAAATTTGGTACGATTTTTTAAAGAATAATAAATTTCACATCTTAAATAATTTTATATTGTATATTAAATGTCTTAATAATAACAAAATATCAAGTCTTTTTCATTAAAAGAGTAGAAATATTTTGTTAATTAAAGTTAATGGTATATCTTTTTTATAACCTGGTGAAGTTATTTTTATCAGTTTGTTAGGTAAATATAATTACAAAACTGATGACAACTATTGATTAAAGAATATTTAATTACAATAATTAAATATAACTTGTTTTTCATTGCAACTATTAAGTAAAAATTATTGAAATAAATATTTAATAAGAAATTACATTTTTTATTGTTCAACTTTTTTCATAAAAATTAAAGATACTCTGTTTGTAGCTAAATTTATTCAAAATATGAAGACATTATTTATTTTATATTAAAATTTCCGAAATTGCAAGTAGCAACAACATTCACCTTTCCCTTCTAAACATGAGCCTCCACTAGGGTGGCCAATTTGCTTACAAAATTGGTCACACCGTTCTGGCATTGTTGGACAAAAATTTGATACAAAGCACAATTTTTAATCGGATTTGATTTCTCATGAAACAATAATTAAACTTTCATTAAGAACAATATATGAAATTGTGAAATTCTAACTTTTCAAAAATCCTGTATTCTATTTCATAAAACTAATTTTTCTTTTGCAAAAACACATGTCTTTTAATATAGAAGACATTATCCTACCATCCTAGTGATTTTACTCAAAAAAAAAAAAAAGCAAATGAAGTAATGAAAATTGAGTTATAGGTATAATTTATTACCGGCAACGATGCCTGAAGCAATGAAAATGATCAAAAATGTTAAAAGAAGATTATTGTAGAATGCTATTTTGTTTTTAAATTTTGAAATAAGCATTTTGCAATGGCCTATTTATTGACTTGGAGAGTTAAATTAGAACATTAGGTTCATGTAAGCAAGAGGAAAAAATTGAATTACGAAATCAGAGAATTTAAAAATTGTATCTTTTAGTTTAATGCTTTTCACTTAATTTTATGCTTTTTTAACGATCACGTAGTTAATATACAAAATTTACAAATATTAGTAATTTAATTATTTATTTTGTCAAATATTAACTTCTTGTAGGGACAATTTTAAAAGATTATATTATCATTTTAGTAATGGGATAATTAAAAAAAAAAACATATTTAACACCATATTAAATATACAAGTTTTATACAACATATCCTATAAATTTTTTTTACTTTTATACGTTCAAATAACATCACTTTTATTAGAAAATCATTGGTAATATTAAACATTTGTGCAACTCGTGATTAAAAATTAGTTTTCTTTTTTACAAATTTATTACCGTAGATCCCATAATAATATACAAATACAGAGAATATAATTTGTGTAAAAATTTTATTACATATTTTGGCTACAATATATTTCACAACCAAATTATACAAAATAAAATAAAAAAGTTTATAAATTGTTTTAAAACATCATCATTATTTTTCTACATTCTGTGGTTATAATGTCTTCCATATCCAACACTAAAAAGTATAATTAAATTTTTTCGGTTGTCCAAATGTCTATTACAACAGTATTGATAGTTTTAACTATTTAAAATATTTTTATATATTTACATTATAATTTTTAAATATTTATTATAAAACATTAATGATTTTATGTATAAATTAGTTGTATTTCCTAAATAATTTTTTGATATACCCATATGAAAAAATTTAAATAGATGGAAACATATTTCAAAATCAAAATAGTCACTCTTTTTTTAACAGTAACGTTTTAGATATTATGAGGAGGAAAAAAATTATTTAATTAACATATGAAATTAATAAATATTAATTTGAAATAAATTATTTTTACTTAATGTTACTAATATATTTGTCGAGATTTTCTTGTAACTTAAACCACAATATTAGCTTTTAAATTTATATTTTGATTTTAAAAAATTGGGCAACACTTGAGTTTCTATCTATTTTATAAACATCGGTTAAAACAAAAAAAAACTAAAATTCTTAAAAAAATCACTCTATACGTTTATAAGGTTTATTAGGGAATAATAAATGCAATTTATTAAATAAAAAAATTTCAAGAATGTAATTTCCTAACATAAACAATTAGTTTAAAATTAAATCAGTTCACAATCTCTGAGATAATAGAGCCCCATTCCCCAAGGAACCAGAGCGCGAAAGAAAGAAAAATCAAATTATTTGTGTTTTTAAAAAACCACTTTTCTTAATCCCATAAAGATCACGATCTGTAGAGTAGAGTATTTTCAACTAATAAATATTAATTTGTTTATTTGCGATTCAATTTTGAATTATTTTCAAAAAATAATTATTTCATATATCAATGAATTGTTTTGCTTAAATTAAGTTTTATTGTGCCATTGTGGAAATTTTACTTACTTGGCAACATATTTCAAATGTATAATCCTCTCTTTTTATATCACAACAAGATCAATGCATATAATTTACTAAATAATATTCAGTACAGCGAGGAATCAATAATTATTAACTACGTCGAGCCCAAGAATTGATTGCACTCGCAATAGAGTGAGCAACCATATTTGATTGACATTTGATAAAATTCCCCTCAAAGCTTGGAAAATTAACAAATAAAGTAGAAATAGACTCAATAATAAGACTAAATTCAGAGTCGCCATTACGATTATAATGGATTGCTTGAATAACTCTTTGGGAATCACTTTCAAATGTAACAAACTCCAAGTGCGAAGTCATAGCTCTTAGAATTGCATCCTTAAGTGTTGAGGCTTCGACTTCAATGACGGGAAGAATTCTTGGATCCCAAGCAAAACCTGGAGAAATAAAGTTCCCAGAATGATTACACACGCACCACTCGCTATTCGTAGTGCCATTGTTGTTATTAAAAGACGCATCAACATTACAGTTCAGCCAGTCCATTAGTGGTTTATTTCAATGTTAACATGTTTAATATTAATAGGAAGCGAACATAAGACTACTTTATAGATGAAATAAAAAAAATTTAATTTGAAAGAAATTATTTTTATTATTATTGATTTAATCATTTGTTGATCAAATGAATTAATTTAATATAAATATACAAATGTTATACGACTTATCCAATTAAATGTCAATTTTTAAATGTTCAATTAAGACCTCTTTTTATTATAAAGATAATATTAAACATTTTCTCAACTCTTGATTAAAAAATATCATAATTTTTTTCGGTTGTTTTTAAAAACTAAATTTATTTTTAAAATATCTTACAGTAGATCCCATAATTCATCTACAAATACAGATATTTTAGGAATGGTCCTAAAATATAGTTTATATTTTAATGGTTATAATAACGTCTTTCATATTCTACATAAAACATTTTAAATAAATTGTTTTTGAGTTGTCCTAATATGTAATACAACATTCTTGGAAATTTACTCTATTTTTATTTATTTTCAATTTATTTATAACTAATTTTTTAAAACTTTAATGATTTCATAAAAAAATGTATTATATTTTTTAAATAAGTTTTTTTGGCACCACTATGTAAAATCTTAAATATATGGAAACATATTTATAATCCAAGATAGTCTCTTTTATTTTAATATTAATGTGTTTGAAACTATGAGGATTAAAACAACCGTCCAATTAACATATGAAATAAATATATATTAATTTGGAATATATTTTATCTTTATTTTTTAATTAACTTGTAAATGAAGGCACAACTTTAGAATTGAAATGTTATTTTGATACAAATATTGGGCAGTACTTAAGTTTTGCTCCAATAAATATTAATTTATTCTTTAACAAAAACATTAGTCTAATATACAAGTGAAATAGTAACATATTAACTAAAAATAAATTATTTTTATAATATTTGTTAAAATCATTTGATGAAACCACAAAGAGAAACCACAAAGAATCTCATGAAGACAAGCTCGCAGCGAACTAGGAAGGCCCTTAACGCGTCTACGCGAAAAAGGGGACTAGAGCGTATTATTTGGAAAACTTACAAGGGGAATAGCTCGTTCGATCATGGAATGCTGAAATGCTAAAACAATATTACAGTTAAAAACACTGATCAGTTGGCGAGTTTGCTCGACGAGATAAACTCACTCAGGCCCGATCACGCGTGCATGCCTAGGCACAAGCATGGCACCCAAAGTATTCATAAGGGGGAAGGCTCTGCTCTGTTGACGAGCGCACCCTCCGTAGTCCTTGTGCCACGACGGTAGAACGCCCGACTCATGACGGGAGGTTCACGCTACCGAACCTGGGTCTCTTGAAATGAGACCTGAGTTCCGGCCCTCGCCCGGTATTCACCTTGGTCGTTTGATCAGTTTCCCCGCACTGACGAACATATAAAACGAGCACATCCCCGCTATAAACTCTTAGCAAAATATAAATCGTCCTAAATGTGCTAGTTTGTCAACAAACATGTAAAAAACACAAGTTAAATATTCAAAGCAAACGACCATTGGCCGGAATTTAAATAAAACGACCACTCGGGCCGATAATATGCGAATATTACATAAACAACCAATAGCCCGGAAAAACAAATACAACAAATACGGCACGCAAGCCAAAATTAACATAAAGCGATCATCCTTATGCTTGCCCTTCAACAATGGGCGATAATTGGGAGGGACCCCCGGTCGGCTGGGCAACAATATCCCTGAGGTAATCAAGAACCAGAATCTGACCGCCATATACATAGTAATTGGCCCCCATTCCTAAGGTGTTAATCTCAACTCTGGGGTTCAACACACACATCTAATTCACAGTATTTTCGAAGCTCCCCTCAGAAGCAGCCTGAGCGTCGTCCATGGCCAACTAAAAACGAGCATCCAGCTCGGCCCGAGTCTTCCGATCCTTAGTATCCTTTGGCTCGTCTTCAGCGGGCGTAACCTCGGCAGTCAGGGCTTCCACCTTTCCCTCAAGGTCCTTTCTCTCAAGAAAAAGAATCATGCGTTCCTCGGAGAGCTTCCCCGATTCTTCCTCAGACAACTTCAAGGCTTTGTCCTTCTCGACCAAGGCTTTCTCGCTCGCAGCCAGCTTAGCCTGAAGATTCTTCATTTCTTCCTCCTGAGATGAACTCCCCTCGGTGTAAGCAACCACCATCTCCAAGATCCGCATCATACCGCCAGTATCTTGCGCCAGCATTTCCCTCTTCTCCTAGCGGACCATTCCCTCGAGATGGAGAGATTCGTCCCGGGAAAGACTGAGAGTTGTGCCCTTGAAAAGAGACTTCTCCATCTAGCAGGGAGGCAGTTCATACGTTCCTTTTCCTTATTCACCGGTCAGTTCAACACTCCCCTTGGCTCGCAGCCTCTTCACCTTCGAGGAAACCGCATCGGGGGAAAGAGCGACTATAGGATGAGCCGAAGATGAGTTGCCCGACCCCGAGGCAGGAGCTGGTCCTAAACTAATTTGTGCATCCTTCAGGGCCTCCTTGCTTTGGCAGCGAGAGTCTTAGCAAAGCGCTCCTGAGCAGGATTCATAATCTATGCAAAACAAACAAAAAGAAACATAGTTAGTAAACAAGGGGTCAGATAAACGACGACCACTTACCCAATTATATAGTAGGGTCCTCGCTTACAAGGAGATCCTTGAAGTTTATGAGGCACGGCTCCTATACGGGCTCCCCGTTTTTATCCAACACGGGCCTACCTCTCTGACCAACTCGTTTACCCGAGGTATTCGAGCCACGAACGCAGTCAGGGTGGAAAAGCTCTCCAGATCCTCATCACTGAGCTCCCTCACTATCTAAATGTAGGAGCCCAATTCTCTATCGACGTCCTTCCTCGTCCATTGAAACGGGAACTTATAAATCAGCTTCACAGTAGGCTCCCCTAGCTCGTTTAGACGGGGAGTGTCGTCCTTATTTACCGTTGACACAGTCCTAAAGAAGTACAACATGTCCTTGGTCGAGGAGGGCTGCGCTAAGATGTATTTATACTTAAAGTGGAGGACAAACTCTAAATAGGATTTGAAAAACTTCCCATTGCGTTAATTCAGGGATACCCATCCCCACTTTCTGTCGACCTTTCTCCTCTGAACGTGGAAGCAGTAGAAAAAAAGTGGAATGATGGCCTCTATCTTCAGGTGTCGCAAACTATTTCGAACGCCCGCATGAATACGATACCGTTCGGATGAAGTTGGGAGGGAGCGACATACAAATACCTGAAAACAGCCACCTCGAAGTCGGAGAACGGGAGGCGAAGTCGCATCTCTCTAAAACCAATGTCGTACATTGGGATCCTCCTCTTGTCATATTTCGAGCAGATTCTTCTCTCCTTCCAAGGAATGTATAACGACTATTCCTCCTGGGCCTCCTCCTTATGAGTGTATACGTTTGTGAAGACATCCTCCCCATGCTCGTAAAAATACATCGGCCAGTCTCAGGGGTTGTGTGACCCAATCCCGAGGGTCCTCCTCGTCCCCAGGAGGAAACAAGCTGCCCTTATCGGCGGAAGTTACACCTACGTCAAGCACCCCCGTTTGATTTCGTTCTTCCCCGGAAATTTCCAAGATGCTCAATGAGCTACTTGTCCCATCCGAGGAACTCCCAGAAGACTGTGTAGAATCACACAAAATTTCAACCCGAGCAGTATCAGTCATGGCACCTAAAAAGCAGACGAAAAAGATGAGCTCGACATCAATCCCAGACCACCCTTCCACCGCTAAACAAGCGAAATGGAGTTGGGAAACATGATCATATCCCCGACAGAAACCCTCACTGAGGCGTACTATCGTACCCGAAAATATGCCCTCCCATTTTTCTTTAAATCATTCTTTCAAGGCTCTTCAAATGGTCGAAACAATCAAGGTTTGATTCGTCAAGGTGCTCCTCCTAGACCAAAGACCCATAACTAGGGTTTGGAATTTCCCAAGGAAATTTGGTTTGCAAAGGTCTCAAATGGCTTTCATGGTTCTTCATAGGTCCTCAACAAGGTTCATGTCAAGTTTCAACCCCTACATCACAAGTTTGCTCAGTCAATGGCTCAAATGCTTAAAAATCAACTATATTGATCAAAAAGTCAAATATGGTCAACATACAGTCAAACTTCAAGATTTTTGGTCAACATCAACATTTTGAAGTGATATTCATCATTTGATCAAGGGTTGATCATGATACCCCAAGGAAAGTCCTCATATCGTCAAAATTCAAGAATTGCCAAATTAGGGTTTTCCTTAGGAGAAGTCAACTGAACTTTGACCAGGCATAACTTTCTCGCGCTTCATCAAATTTTCCCCAACTAAAGCGCATTTTGAAGAAAATTCTATTCTCTATAACTTTTTATTTATTCTCAAGTTCAAAAAATGCTTCATTCGGAAGATATGATCTCATACATTATAGGTCATTTTCACAAAGTCAACAAAAGACACTTTTTGTAAAGGCAACTTACATCAAGATAATGTCTCCAAATGGAAAAATGATTTAAATAGAAAGTGTAGAGGACATCTTGGGATATCCAAAAAGTCAAAGATCATCTTCAAAAAAAAAGAAAATTGAGCAAGTTATGAGTTTCACAAGTTGGACAATTTTCAAGAAATACATGAAATCTCAATTGAGCAAATTTGTGATTTTAAGTTATTGGGCCTAACTTTTTAGAGTTCAAACATACTCATGACATATCCAAGATCCTATAAAAACTATCCATGCATTATTTGGATTTTAATTTTAATTTTTTTCATTTAAATATAAAAGAAATCAAGTGAAATATCAAACAAATGGATCAAGGCTTAAGTGGGCTTCATTTGGGCCATTCAAGAGGCCCAAATTCGTGCAAGGTACATCACAAATGACCAGTTCATGCAGCAAATAAAAGTGGCAAGGGATCATGAAGTTTGGAAACTTTGTAAAACTTGATTTTTGTTTTAAACCATAGTTTAATGGTGTGATTCATTGCCACATTGGTGGCTTTAATGGTGTGATTCTTTACCATATTGATCTAGCCTCCTACTCCTCTATAAATATATAACATTGCAAGATTAAAGGGGACGAAAAAAAACATTGCAAAGAAAGCTTCACAAAATTCTCAAGAAAAAATTCTCAAAGTTGCAAAATTCATAACTACATTCCCAGGCGTGATCAATCCAAACCAGTGATCAAATCATATCCCTGAGGCTCCCAGGAGTTGAACCAGGCCAATAACCAAGCCCTTCCACGTCAAAAACTCCCACATCCGATCATATTGGTTTTGTAAGGTTTTAATTCCTTGAACTCTCTAATAATGTGATTTAAAGTAATTATATGCATACATCCATGTTGTTATCAATATTTAGAACGGATCTAACGTGTCACGTGTAAGGTTTGGTGCAGAAATACTAAAATGTCATTTTTATGGCTCAAGAACCATTTAGTTTCGGATCTCACTCTACAAGTCATTTTAGGCTAAACTAATGCCATATTTGAACTCGCAGCATGCAATTTAGGTCCAAGGATTCGAGCTGTTTTTTGTTTTGCAGGTTTTCAAAAAAATACATCATCGGAGAAGATGGTATTTCTCCCCCATGTCTTGCTAGAACGCATAGGCCAATGTTATTGGGCTTAATGGATTTCAAATCTATGCACCCCCCCCCCCTAATTACTTGTTTTGCAGTTTGGCCGAATTTAATTTTTTGTCTTTTTCTTTTATTATTTGTTTTCTTTTATTTCAATTAATTTCTTTTCCCTAAAAATCATAAAATCAAAATCACAAAAATAATTAGACTTAGATTTTCATTAATTAAATTAATTTTAATTAATCATTTGTAATCACTTTTTTAAAATTAATTAATCAATTAGAATTAGGTTTTCTTTTTCTTAATTTAATTTAAATATTTTCCTAAAACAAATAAAAACAACAAAAATATTTCTTTTATCACTTAGAAATTTTTCTTAGGTTTTTCCTCCATCCTTTCATATTTCTTTCTTTCTTCCCCCGCGCGTCTATTTATTTATTCACATTAATTTTCATAATTATGTAACTGTATAAAGGATGTAATCGTTTTAATTAAGACTTTTACACTTTTCTTTCCCCCCGTTTTGGTTTGTAATTCCCCCACCCTGAAGCATTGTAATAGTGTAGATTTAAATTCCCGCATCTTTATTTTCGTACTAATATTAACTGTTAGATGAATGCTAATAGGATTGTACGAAAAGACTAAAAGTAAATGCTGGTACTGTACCCCAAAATTTTCCCTCCCATTTTCACACAAGACATACTCCTAGAGGTCCTAAATTGCTCAAAGTTGACTAAGAATTGACCAGACAAATCCTCATCTTAAGACAATAAGTCTCAAACTAGGGTCTCAATTTCAAATAAGATGGTTGAGTCCCAAGGGTCCCAAATGTCCTCCATTGCCCTAATATTTCCCCAAGATCATCCATGTCAAGTTTCATGCCTTACACAACAAGTTTGCTCAGCCAACTGCTCAGATGTCTGAAAATCAACTACACTAGGTCAAAAGTCAATTGTGGCCTATATACAGTCAAACTTTAATATTTTTAGTCAGCATTAACATTTTGAAGAAATCTCCATCATTTCATCAAGGGTTGATCATTATTCTACAAGAAATGCTCCTAACTCATCAAAAGTCAAAAATGGAAATTTAGAGTTTCTATAGGATGTCAACCAAACCTTGACCAGGCATAACTTTCTCATACTTTATCAGAAATTTTCCAACCAACACTTATTTTGAAGAGAATCCAATTCCCTACAACTTCTATTCAGCCCTCAAGGCCAAGAAATGCCTCAATCAAAAGATACAAGTTCATACATTATAGTTCATTTTAAAAAGTCAACAAAAACACCAGTTGGGTCAAAGCTCCTTACATGAACATGGAAGATGCAATTGATTTGAAACCAAAAAGGTTGTTTAGAGGACATCCTACGCTTTCTGAAAAGTCCAAGAACACCATCTTAGGGTTAAAAATGAGAGAGATATGCATTGCTAAAATTGACCAATTTTTTGAAATGTGCATAAAGTTAATATTGACCAAATTGCATTTTTCTCCAAATGGGCCCTTGTTTTTATATTTTAAACGTGTTCCTAACATGGCCCACTACCGCTGAGCCTACTCACATATTATTTCATTATTTTTATTATTTGTTTTGACTTTTTATTCATTAAAATCAAATAAAATAGTGGAATAATAAAATCAAATCCAAGATTTGATTTTATGACCACATGATGAGTCTATAATCAGCTGGCAAGTCAAGGAAATCGTGCAAGGGATGATTGGGATGAATATAGCATAATTTGGCCAAATTTTGAAATAAAAAATACAAGATGCATATCAAATCTTTTCTCACAAATTTTCAAAGATTGTGTTCAGTTTTGTTGACCTAATTCACTCTACAATATATTCATAACATTCCTAGATCAAAAAAACATGATTTGGCTATGTAGAATTTAGAGAAGAAACTCAAAATTTTGGACAAAAAAGTAGTGATCGAATTTTGATTTAGAGGCAGATTCAAGGACTTTGAAGGTTGGAAATCTGTTCCTGGACATATTTGGAAGTTAGCTGGATCACTTGCACGCTTCAAGACGCCCATAATCGTCCTCCACGACACCACGGTTTATCTTTCATTCTTGAATTTGGTTTTGAGAATTTACGCATTATAAATGAATTCTAAACATACATTCATGTATGTTTCATCATTTAGAATCTGTTTGTATAATTAATTATGAGTTTTGAGGCATATTTGATAACCTGTCATTGTTAGGGTTTAGAGGTGCGTTTTAGGGCTTTTTGTTTCAGGAAAAATCAGGGCCAAAGATGAACATCATTGCACTCAAGAGATCAAACCCAGTTGATCTATGTATTTAGATTAAATTTATGTTGCTTGATTTTGATTTTTGAAATATACAGGTCCTATAGTTACAACCATGTCTGTAGGTAAAGGTTCCTTGTCTAAAACGACAGTCCATCAAGGTAGGTAAAGGTTCCTTGTCTAAAACGACAGTCCATCAAGGAAGACGACTGCATGGCATGATTCGATTGACTAGTTTGAACTTGGCGCGCGTTTTATTACAATCACTAACCTTTATTATATATAATATATTATTTGTGTTTTAAATAACGAATGAAGAGTTGGCTCAGTGGCAAGGCTGGATGGTTTCAAAGTGCGCGCGTGTAGGAGGTCAGGGGTTTGATCTTTTCCTCCCATATATTATTTTTCTTAACATCTATTTGCAGATCCAATGCTATCATTCCCAGCGCGCTCATCCTACACCTCAAGTTCATCAACCTTGGATCAATCAACACCCATATCTCACGCTTCAAGGCTGCATCCCCATGATGGACCTCCAGGCTCCCAAGAACACTAGATCTAGCGCTGGTTATGGGCCACAGGATCTTGGGCTTTGGACAAATTCAGCAACACACCATCCAATTTGGGTTTACACCCCTCAGGCCCATTCCTTCAGTCTTTTTAATTTTACTATTTTTATTTTTTTAATTATTTTAATTTCTTTTTAAATCAGTGTTTTTTATAAAATCAGAAAATCACCACAAAAATAGGACTTAGTTTTTTTTATTAAATTAATTTTTGCAAATTAATCATTTTAATCAATTTTAACTTATTTTCATGAATTAAAATTAATTAGAAGATTAGGTCAATTTCAAATAATTTTTTTTATAAAAAATTTAAAAAAACATTTTCAATGAGAAAATTAGTTTTTTAGGGTTTTTCACTTTTTTTCAATTCTAATTCTCACGCTTAATTATTTTTGCAATACGATTTATTTTTCATTATTGATGTAACAGCGCCCGGTTTGTAATAGTTTAATTAGAGTTTTAATTCTGCATTTTTACTTTTCAGTCATTAATTATGTAATTGCACCAAAGCCTTGTAATTTAGGAATTTTATCTTTCTACCATTTATTTCCTCGCATGATAAACTGCTTAGATGAATGATTAATAGGGTTGGATGAAAGATAATGATTTATTGAACCTAGAAAACCTTAATTGCAAGATAAATAATCTAACTGAATCATTTGTACACTCGCACCTCTAGGGTAACCTCACTTGTTGTCTTCGGAAAAATAATGGGCATGTCCCTCGAACGTAGGGATACCCTTAGCAAAGACCCTCGGTTAAAGTCATCATAAATATCATAGTCCCTCAATGTTCCTCGAGTTGCCTACGAGAAATTATTTTGTCCCTCGATGTTGCCTACGAATATACGATGACAGTCCCTTCGAACTGCTAAGGTATCCCTATATGTTTCCTTCTATGACCATAATGATGACCCTCTCGACTGTTGCCTCGGTATAAAAGTGATCTTAGGGCTTTAGGACAGTTACTAAGAGATCTTGCCCTGCTGCCTTAGTGACCGTATGTCCCTTTCGATAGTCCCTCAAACATCCAACGACTAGGGTTACCTACTCACCAATAGTAGGATAACACGGTCTAAAGGATAGGAGGAAAAGAACGCCTTTTTTCGAGTAGGTAGATAATTGTTAGTTACTTGCTCAAACAATCCTTTTTACACACCACACTTTCAAACATTTTTCAAACAAAGTTTTCAAAATGCTTTATCACACTCTTGAGGACTGATATAGGAGTTACCATAAAGTGAATCGTTGCACTAAGGCAATTTTCAAAGCTTTTCAAACACAAAAACACAAGCAATTTTAGAAAATGAGCAAGTACCTAAGAGCCCATGGAAAACCATGGATGGAAAGGGTGCTAACACCTTCCATTTCCATAATCTACCCCCCGTACTTAGAAATCTCGAAAAAAAGGTCTTTTCTGTTCTTTTCACCCTTTCCTTTGTTGGATAAAAGAAAAGTCGGTGGCGACTCTTGCTTACCGCGACATTTGCGGAAAAAAAACACAAACCAGTATTAACAGTTGGTTTTGCCATCGTATCACAGAACTGGCGACTCTGTTGGGGACTAAACTATAAAGTGGGGTTTACCTTAGGATCTAGATCATTTTAAATTTGATTTCTTTGTTTGCTTTGACTGCTTTATCTTTGAGGGTTTGTTTGTGGTATTCTTGTAAATATCCTACACCCGGATCTGGGGCACCGTATTAGATAAGTAGCAATAAACCATGGAGATTGTACGGTGTAGACCTATATGGACAAAGTGGTGGCTACGTTAGCGCGATACTTTGGATTGTACTAATTTTACTTGAGTAACTTAAGGATAACAATTGGCTTCCTCATAGTGTCACTAAGCGCTAACTGACCTTTAGATCCTTTAATTGACTAATCCTAGCCATTAGGAAGTAGTGAGATAACTGGCTTTGGTTTCGACCGAAGATTGATTGATACTCGATACTACACTCATTGAGGTTGGACTTTTAGGATTTTTTTGCTGCAATACTTCGGTGCGGAGCTGAAACAATTTCTGAAGGGAAGGTCAGTGATATTGAGGCTCCTTTGAACCCGATTACTATTAATAGGATAGGTTAAGCCAACTGAATATTCAAGAGGGTACATACCTTAAAAACTCATGTAAGCCTTTGAACCTAAGGTCTATTGTATGATTTGCTTGTGTTTATCTGTGATTTTTAGCATAATCATGACATCATAAACATCATGACATTCATACATACTAATCATTTCACGGACCTGTTGGATTTACCTCTTGGTTGTTTTGTAGGATATGAATTCAAGTCGCAGAAAAACCATCTGAATTCACTTCACAAAAGTTCCTCCTAAGCTCAAGGAATTAGTCTTGAAAGTCACCGAGGACTCATCATTCCATAAAAGACATGGTCACTTACTCAATTTGGTTACCACCGGGTTTGACGAAGGTTTGATGAGTGTCTTATTCCAGTTCTTCAACCCTAAGCACCATTGATTCACGTTCCCCAATTAGCAACTAGTGCCTATGCTAGAAGAATTCTGTAAGTTACTTGGTTTACCTATATTGGAGAGATTACGTTTCACTGGTTTAGAACAAGACCCAACTTCTGAAAATATTGTCGTAGCTTTGCACTTGAAACCATCTGACATTGAGGCCAATTGGGAAAAAAGAAGTGGAGTTAAGGGTCTCCTTGCAAATTTCCTGATGAAGAAAGCTCAGATTTTCCTGGATGCTATGAGATATCATGCCTTCGAAGATGTATTAGCCCTCTTGATCTATGGGTTGGTCCTGTTTCCTAATTCAGATCAACTTATAGATGTGAATGCCATCAACATCTTTCTTGATCACAATCTGGTTCCTACATTGCTCGGGGACATCCTACATTCTCTCCATACTCGTACTTTGAAGAAGCGAGGAACTCTCACGTGTTGCACCCCTCTGCTATATAGGTGGTTCATTTCACACCTTCCTCGGTCAGTAATGCAAAATGGTTTAGGATTAAGGTGGAGTCAAAGACTAATGTCTCTCTCTCACTCTGACATCCATTGGTGTCCTCGCTCTCAAGAGGACATTTCTTTTATTGATCGTTGCAGAGAATTTCCTAATGTGCCACTCCTGGGGATTAGGGGGGGCATCACCTACAATCCTTCTTTAGCACTACGTAAGTTTGGCTATGCACGGAGAGATGGTCCACTGGATATGCTCATCTAGGGTATTGTGTTCAACTACTTAGATGATTTGCATAATTATCGTCAGAGGTTCATCCGCTCTTGGGGCAATGTTAGGAAGACCGATAGTAAGACTTTGGGGCGTAAGAACTCCATCCCCTTGGAACCTTACCTCAAATGGGTGAGAGCTCGAGCCCAAAGTCTTATGATGCCATACGATTCCATCTTACCGGTGATCTTAGAACCTATTGTTCAAGGGGGCGAGTCTCGTATTATTCTCCATCCTGATATGCCAACCAACTTCGAAGAGCTGCAAAAGTCTTGGATCCAGCCCAAGGAAGAACGAGATACTTTTGAGGCTCAATTCTATGAAAGTGAGAAGAAGGTGATGGAATTAACCAAACAAATTCATGAAGAGAGGAACTTCAACACCTACCTCAACACCAAGAGGAAGCGACCATGGGAGACTTAGGAATTTCCTTTCAATGTTTATCTTTGTGTAATCTTTTGTTTCTTTAAAAACTGGCTAATAAAAGGTTTTGCTTTTTGGTTTTGTTTAAAAGAGCTTAAATCCAATAAGTTCCTTGAAATCATTGCATACACATGTCATACACATCATTGCATAAACAGGTTTCATAACAGGTTTCTCATATTCTTCGCTGTTTATTTCAGCAAGAAATGGCTCTAGAACAAACTGTGAAAGACTTACAGACTCATAACGCACAATTCCAACAAATGATCATGGCTATAGACAAAGGATAGGAGGAACTGAAAGCCCTGATTGTTAAAGACAAGGCTAAGAAGCCGAGAAGGACAGATGGTGTGGTAAATCTGGGAAGAAGATTCAAGGGACCGTTGAAGCAAATGGTTGATCTGACCTCTTCATCCAAATAAGGAGAGAACCAAGAGGGTGAGACAAGAGAGGAAGACCCTAGTCCGGAGGAATCTGATAATGACACTGATTACAATGAAGAGAAATATCCTCTGGCTGACGAAAGGTACAAACAACTGGAAGAGCGTCTTAGTGCAATGGAGATTCAGAAAGTTCCCGGGATGGACTTTGAAGAGCTGGGTTTAGTGTCTGGGATTGTTATTCTGCCAAAGTTCAAGGCACCAGTGTTTTCTAAATACGATTTGGTTTCGTGTCCCAAGATGCAACTCCGATCTTATGTGAGGAAGATACAACCTCACACTGCTGACAGAGACTTGTGGGTCCATTTCTTTCAGGATAGTCTATCTGGAACTCAGTTAGATTGGTTCTATCAGTTGGAGAGGACCAACATCCATAATTGGGAAGACCTGGCCGCTTCTTTTTATAAGAAATATTAGTACAATGCATACCTTGCTCCCACCCGTACTCAACTCCAGAGTATGGTTATGGGTTCGAGCGAGGGTTTCAAAGACTATGCTCAGAAGTAGAGGGACTTAGCAGGAAGAGTCCAGCCTCCCCTGTCTGATAGGGAGCTAGTGGACATGTTTCTGGGTACCCTGTTCGGTCCATTATTTAATCATCTAATTGGAAGTTCCTCGGCCGACTTCACTGAATTAATCTTGACAGGGGAGATAGTGGAAGATGGAATTAAGAATGGGAAGATCCAATAGGACGCATCCTCCAGTGCCGTGAGAAAACCATTCGTTGGGAAAAAAGAGGTTACTATTGTGAACCATAAACAGAGTCAGGACAGAACTGAACGTCGTCCAACAGTAGGGGTTATTGTGATCCCTAAGGCTTCACCCACTCAACGAGGAATAATCAGCAGAGAACAGAAAGGCCGGTAAGACAATTCACCCAGATAAATATGACTCTAGCCCAAGTTTTGCCCCATTTGTTGAGATCCAATCTGGTAACCTTGCGAGAAGCGCCAAAGAATAACAACACTACCTCTCCCCGCTACAATCCAAATTCTCGTTGTGCTTATCATTTGGAAAGTTCGGGTCATGATACAAACGACTGTTGGGCTTTGAAAAATAAAGTACAAGACCTTCTCAAGGCGAAGGAAATTGAGTTTGATGCATGTTGTACCCCAAAATTTTCCCTCTCATTTCTCAAGGAATCACCCTGGATCCTCAAGTTTGCTTTCATCCAATGCCAAGCCTTGAATTATCAATTTTTCCAAGCAAACCATTCACAAGGGCAAAATGGTCAATTGCACACTAAGAAGTCTAACTTTGACTTTTGGATCAAAATCAAATCTCAAAAATCATATTTCATCAAGACATGTTGGAATATGAAGTTTGTTTAATCAAGAATTTCAAAAGTCAAATTTTACTTTGGAAAAGTCAAATTCTAAATACTTAGAAATTTTTCTAAGTGATTAAGAAATATGAAAATTTCAGAACTTATGACCAGATTATCACCATAACGCTCAGCAAATTCTGGATATTCTGAAGACAGAGTTTGGTTAGAACTTCTGGGCAAGTTTTCACAAAAAGCTCAATCAGAGTTTTCCAGGGTAATTCAAAGAAGGTTAAGAAGTGTGCTGCAAGCTTTCTAGAAAGTCTGAAAGCTCCTTTAGAACATGCTGGAGCCAGAAGATAAAAGGATCGGAAGATTGGATGCTACGCTGAAGCAGAACTTCTGATCCAGAATTATGCAATGATACATAGTTTCACATGGCAGGATTTCTGATCGGATAAATCTCATCATCATTTAATGCTCACAACCAATTTTGAGTCTTTATCCAAGGGATTTCCCCCACGTGTACTCCTACTGTCTTGGGAAAGAAAACTTTTGTACAAAAGTGTTCTAGGCCCATCCGCTGCTTCTACTTTTCCTTAATTCATGCTGACAAATCCAACTTAGGCGCTTCTAACCATCCTACTTGATGCATTGAACCATGCTTGTTTAAGCTTACTTCAAGAGTAAGTCAGCTTCTAGCATATGATGTTGGCGCCCCTTGACATCTCCAAACTATAAAACCTTTGCCTATAAATAAAACACCATTGGCCATTGAGAAGAGGTCGGAAAATTGAGAAAGAAAAGTCTTGAACCCCTGCAAAAATTCCAAGAATCCACAAAACTATAAACACAAAAATACAAAACCTTAGCATTTGATTCTTGCATTCAAACTCCATTTTTCTTTCTCAAATGTTTCTTGACTAAAGCCATCCACGCAGTTGCTGATTCACATATTAGAAGTTACCCTAACTTCTGTGTTCCTACTGCCATACACTCTCCATCCACCTCCACCTCAAAGAAGTCAGAGTATCACCCCTTGGCTGTTCCAGAAGTTTAAAACTTCCATCCTGCTGAGTACGTGAAGAAGTTTGTCAGATCATCACCATAGTTCAGGACCAACCTCCAGTTCATAGAATCTTTTCCAGCTGCAAGGTAAGTTTTCTGCTGACTCTCATCATACTAATTAGGCATTGTCAGATTTTTCATATTTAACACAATGTAGATATTCTGATCCTGATGATGTACATATTCTGAAATTTCATGCATCTGACTGCCTAAGTAGAAGGAATCCGAGTTTAGAGTTTCATAAAGAAATTAGGACTCCGAATTAGGATTAGCAAATTCATATTGCTTCTGATTTGTGCTTCTGATATTTCATGAAACTTGTCATAACTGTTATATGTGCAACTTCTGTTTTATTAAGAAATGACTAAGTTGTAGATGTTCTGACTAGCATGGAGAGAGGCAAAGTTCTGACAGTTGCATCAGAAATTCAGAAAACTTCCAAATTCTCAGAAGATCCAGAACTTCTGAACTTCCATATTTCTACTAACGTTGTTTTTGTTTGTGCAGCAAGTCATAGTCAGAACTTCTGACCTCTTCTATTCTCAGCATTTGTGCTGATTTTTTTTCTTTCTCTTTTATTATTTTTTTTGCCATCATCTTTATTTTTCATTAATCAAAAAACACCAAAAATATTTCCTATTCACATGCTATATTTTCCTTTAATATAAAAAGACAAAAAATATTTTCTTAAACAAAACTTTTTTTTTACGAGACAAACATTTTACTTTTCCTGTACATTCTTATCCATTCAATATTGTTGTAATAGTAACATAGGATTTAATTTTCAATCCCCATTTGAAATTTGTACACCCCATCCCCCTAATGATTGTAATAACGTAGAATCTTTATTTTTCGTACTTTTATTACTTTCATATATTGTTAGTAATTAGGGTGTGTATGGCAAGACTAAAACCAATATTTAGAAAACCCTAATTCAAGACAAATTATGCATGCAATCAAATACACTCGCACACTTACACCCTTAGGGTAATTCCAATTATTGCGTTACAAAAATGGCCATGTTATGCATGTGGGATGTGTTAGCACAAACAAATCGAAAAATACAAGATCATAGTCCCTCGATGACGCTATCAAAGTTGCCTTTCAAAATGATCTTAGTCCCTAAATAAAAGTGCTAAGTCATCTCACAACATTGCTATCATGGTTATACGATGACCCATGCCCGTCCCTTCACATCCAACGATGGGGCTTCTTACCAAAACAATGGTAATATAGCAACGTCTAAAGGGGGAGAAAAAACACATCTAAGACCTTTTGAGTAGGTATATTTCTCCTAGTTACTTGCTCAATTTCAAAACAAACATCCTTGCTATTTTCAAAAAAAATCACATACACTTTCAAAAGACTTTCCAAACATGAAACATTTTAAAAACTCAACACTTTGTATATGTTCTTACGAACGAGAACTATTAAATTTTTTTCCTAAACGATGGCGCCTTTTCAAAATACTTTCAAAAACCACACAAAGCACATTTTCAAACAAAAGCAAGTGATCTAGCAAGTAACTAAGAGCCCATGGAAAACCATGGATGAAAAGGGTGCTAATACCTTCCATTTTCATAATCTACCCCCCAAACTCAAGAAAACATCTCTAAAGGTCTTTCCTGTGCTTTTTAACCTTTCCTTTTGGATAAAAGAAAATTTGGTGGCGACTCTTGCTAAACGGCAACATTTGCAAACACAAACGCAAAACCTCAAGTCAGTTCTCCCACCGTATCACAGAACTGGAGACTCTGCTGGGGAATATTATAAAAGTGGGGTTACCTTAGGGTTAGATCACATTTACTTGCTTTCTTTGTTTGATTTGCATGCTTTACATTATGGATCTCTGTTTGGGCTTGCTTTGATCCTCCACCCAGATCTGGGGACACCTTTTAGGTAAATAGCAATAGATTGTGGAAACTGTATGGCATAGACCGATATGGTTGAAACAATGGCTATGTTAGTGTGACGCATTTGTGGGTACCGGTATCCCTCGTGGTGAATCAAGGAGAATACGGAGCCGCTGAGTGGCGTCATGAAGCACTAACTGACTTTAGCACCCTAATTGAACAAACTTGGCCATTAGGACGTAGTGAGATAACCGGTTTCAGTGTAGAGCTAAAAATTGGTTGATACTCGATACTACACTCATTGAGGCTGGACTTTTGGGATATCTCGACCGCAAGAAAAGATTGATTGTGCTGAGACAATGCCTAAAAGAAAGGTCGGTGATATTGAGATCCTTTAGAACCCGATCACTATTACTAGGACAGGTTAAGCCAACTAAACTTCAAGAGGGTACTTACCTATAAAGCCTCATGCAAGCCTAAAACATAGGGATTTGTTTGCTTTGTGTGTATATATTTACTTGTACATAACATCATAAGCATCATACTCACATTCACTAACCGTTTCAAGGATTTCGAAATTTATCTTTGTCTTTGTTTTGTAGGTCATGAATTCCGGCCGAAGAAACACCATCCGAATCAGCTTTGTAAAAGCACACCCTCAGCTTCAAGAGTTAGCCTCAAGAGATCCCGTGGATTCTCCTTTTACCAAGAAATATGGTCGACTCCTTAGTTTGGCCACGTCCAATTTCCAAGAAGAGATGATGTGTGTACTACTCCAATTCTTTGATTTCGTACATCATTGTTTCACTTTCCCGGACTATCAGTTGGTACCTACACTAGAAGAGTTCTCCCTACTCTCAGGAGTGCCTATGCTTGATCAGATACCGTTCACCGGTCTAGAAGGGATTCCAAAACCTGAAATCATTGCTGAAGCTTTGCATCTGAAAAGAGCTGATGTCATAACCAATTGGGAGACAAGAAGTGGAGTAAAAGGTTTCCTATCCAGGTTTCTATTAGAGAAGGCTCGTTCATTCTGGGACGACATGGATTTCCAAGCTTTCGAAGACTTCCTGGCTCTACTCATTTATGGTTTGGTTCTGTTCCCCAACTCAGACCAATTCATAGATATTAACACCATCAAAGTCTTTCTCTCTCGCAATCCCGTACCTACCTTATTGGGAGACATCCTGCATTGTCTTCATACCCGCACCATGAAGAAAAGTGGTACTCTCTTGTGTTGTATTCCCTTACTCTCCAAATAGTTCACTTGACACCTACCTCAATCAGTACTGAAGAACGAGAAAAGACTGACATGGTCTCAAAGGATAATGTCCTTCACCCATTCTGACATCCGTTGGTGTTCAAGATCCTTGGAAGACGTCTCTATCATTGACCGTTGTGGGGAATTCCCTAACGTACCCTTGCTTGGTATTAGGGGAGGTATAACCTACAATCCCTGTTTAGCTCTTTGACAGTTTGGGTATGCCCGAAGAGAAGGCCCTCATCTGATGCTCATTCAAGGTCTGGTGTTCGATTATGACAAAGAAGACCAAGATTTCCACCAGAGGTTTACACGAGCTTGGGGAATGGTAAACAAAGTGGACAGTAGGACGTTGGGACACAAAAACTTCATCCCTCTCAAGCCTTACAATAGATGGGTACAGGCTCATGCTCAGACACTCGTAATGCCTTATCCTTCCATTTTGCCAGTCATTGTAGAACCTATGGTCGAATGAGATGTTTCCTACACTATCCTCCACCCCGACATGCCTACCTCTCTCGAAGACTTACAAAAAGGTTGGATCCAGTTGAAGGAAGAACGAGATACTTTCGAGGCTCAGTTCTATGCTAGTGAGAAGAGGGTCTTGGAGCTTATGAAATAACTACAAGAAGAGCAGAATGTGAACACTTATCTCGCGCCAAAGAGGATGTGTTAGGTCTTTTTATCCTAGAAAGCTATTTTGTAAGCCCAAGAGGCATGATGTAATCTTTCTTTTTTTGACTAATGAAAGTTAAAGTTTGTTCATTCTTGTCTATGCAAATTTATATTTCGTTAATCCTTGAAACCATTCTCATATTGCATATTCATGCATCATGACATGACAGGTTTCCGCATAACAAGTTTCCTTATCTCTCTGTTGTTTATTTCAGCAAGATGGATCTAGAGAAGACTGTGACGGAACTCCAAGCCCAGAATTCCTAATTTCAGGAAGCTTTACTCGCCCTGGCCAAGGGGAAACAAGATATGATGGCTTTGTTGGACGCTAAGAATAAGCCAAAGAATAAAGCTCTACTCAACAAGGGTAAAAGGTTCAAAGAGACAATCTGTCAAATTCCAGTAGAGGAAGATTAATCCGAAGGGGACGAAAACAAGATTGGTGAGGTCAAAAGTACTCAGGATGACTGTATCAATGACCAAGAATCTGATGATGATTATTTCAATGAATAGTATCCACCCGCAGACATCAAATACAAGTAGCTAGAAGACAGGTTGAAAGTTGTTGAAATGCAAGTTGTTCCCGGTTTAAATTTTGAAGATTTGGGCTTAATCTATGGATTAGTCATTCCCCACAAGTTCAAAATACCAACCTTTGCAAAATACGATGGGGTTTCTTGTCCAAAGCTCCATTTGAAGTCTTATGTGTGCAAGATACAACGACACACTGCTGATAAAAAAGTCTGGGTTCACTTTTTCCAAGAGAGTCTGGCTGGAACACAACTTGAATGGTTTTATCAGTTGGATGGCTCTCGCATCAATACTTGGGAGGGTCTAGCTACTGCCTTCAACCATCAATATCAGTATAACGCCGACTTGGCACCGACAAGGGTTTAATTGCAAAATATGACCATGGGGAAGAATGAAGGGTTTAAGGAATATGCACAGTGTTGTACCCCAATTTTTGCCCTTAAGATCCCTTCAGCATACCATATTGTTTCAATCACAACAATATCACAATAGGGCTTTTGGTTCTTTTCCCTATCTTTAGCTTTGCTATTTTGAGGAGTTACCAAGCACCTTGACTTGTTTTATTTTATGATCATGAATATTTTGTTTTGAATTTCTTTCTAATTAATAAAATGCAATGTTGGTTTGTCTTACTTGTTAATAATGTAGGTAAAGGCAATGAGGTTTAGCAAGTTGCTTCATGGGTTCATGAGTCTATTTCCATGCCCTAGTCAACATAGCTTGAGGAGTTCAAACTTCACTATTGGAGTGGTTTTAGAAGAAATGGTATGACAAAGCTTACTTTGGTTCAACATATTCCAAAGTTATCAAAATTGATCAAAAGTACAAAGGGTTGAGGGAAGAAGTTGTCATGATGAAACAAGGTCTTGCTCCTATTGGTCACAAGAGCACATTTCTCTCAAATTTCAAGATATGGAAGTGGTTTTGGTTGCTATGAGTCCTCATCATCATCCTCATTAACTTATATTCACAAAGAAATAATATTGGCACAAGAAGTTTGTTCAAACTTGTCAATGTTCCTCAAGGCATTCTCTTGATCTAGAGGCTAGGGTTTTGAACTTCAAAGGAGTATATCTTGCTCACCTTTTGGTATTTTTGAGTGATACTAAATATATCTTTCTCTTCAAAGAGTTACCAACAAATCACTTCAAAAGTTCCAAGGAGTTTTCATGTGGAAGGAACTTGGTGAAGAAGAAAGATTATAAGTCATATAGATTGAAATTCTGGTTGCAGATACTTAATGTCACAGTGAATGTTATGACACCGTATCTGACACTCTTCAAGACAGTAAAACTAAAAGCAGTAAATAACACAGTCAATTGTTTACCCAGTTCAGTGTGTAACAACGCCTACTCTGGGGGCTACCAAGCCAGGGAGGAAATCCACTATAAGAGATATTAATTCAGGAATAAACCAACCATTTTATCTCCTTCACTTAAGACCTACCCAATGCAACTTCAATCTAAGTTCACCTTAAACCTGAGTTCCTACTCACTCCCCCTCAATCACAGCAGTGACATTAAACAATTAACTAATGAAATTTTGAAGACACTCTTCAGAACATACACTTGATTTTGCTTCACAGCTTTTAATCAAGTAACACAAACACTCGTGCTTCAAAGCTTTGAGTGATACACAATCCCAACTTGACTTTGCTTCAAAGCTTTAATCAAGTGACACAAACACTCGTGCTTCAAAGCTTTGAGTGATACACAACCCTTACAATCAAATCCTACTCCAAGTCACTTATCACAACGATAATTGCTTGGATTACAGTAGTTACAACTATACAGTCCCTTATTGATCTTCTGTAAAAAGTCTCTTCCACCAACATTCTTCATGACGAATATATAGGCTGCTATTCTTCAGTTAGGGCTTCCACGAAAATATCTAGGGTTAATTAGGTTTAACCTCAAGACTTGGTCATGGGACTTTAATAACCAGATTAGGGTTAAGCAAAGTTAACCTAAGTCCACGTGAGAATCTGATCTGAACTGAATAACCAGATTCCTGAAACTTCTCAGAAAATAATAAATCTGCACAAGTGTTAGTTCAGTACAGGATGTCTTAACATTGGTTATGACAACAAGAATCCTGTTTACAGATTTTGGTAGAATGCACTAAATATGATCATTGCATAATGATCAGCTAAACACTCATATTGAGCAGCTTCTGTATGACATTCTTTTTCAGCAGAATGTGCCTTGTGTCCCAGAATGTTATGACATCAGTCATGACATTCACACAACTGGTTTTACCAAAAAACATGCCAACATCCAAACACTTACAAACTCCCCCTTTGGCAAATTTTTGGCTAAAACCCCTAAACAATCAGAGATTAGAAAACAGCAGAATTAATAAAATCCACCAAGTCTAATTCTACCAAAATAAATTATCACACAAATTCTTCTCCCCCTCTTTAGCCATAAATAGGCCAAATATACATGTACTTTTATACAGTCATCCAAACACAGACAAAAAAATTCAAAAGTCATTTGCAGCATCAGGTACCAGCAGCAAACTTTTCAACTGCAATGATCTTCAAGCACTGTCATCTTCAGAGGAGGCACTGTCTTCAGCATGAAGCTGGTCTTCAGCAGCATCCTCTTCCCTTCTTTGTCCTTCAATCTCCTCCTGTTCTAGTCTAGCAATCAGGTCCTCAAGAGTCCTTTTCCTTGTGTCAAGCTCTTTGCAGGTTTCCTTCAGCACAGCTATAACATCAGTTTTCTTGGAATGATATTTCACAGTTGATATCTCAGCTGATGTCATGACAATGTCAGGAACATGTGTTCCCTGAAATAGCTTATAGCGCAACCCAAGAGCAGGGGCTCTTTTGCATACAATATCTTTTTCGACTAGAATGTCAGGATACTGAGCAAGGACTATACCACATATGAGAGAGGGAAAGGCAATAGGGCCTTTAATAGCATAGCTTCCAACATGTTTTAAGGTTTGATCAAAGATATACCTGCCATAGTCAAGGTTTGTCCTAGTTCCAACAGCATAAATGAATATTCCCAAGCCTGTGGAGATGGTTGATTTATAGTTGGTGGGAACCCAGTTAGTTGCACCAATTTTGTGCAGAATGGCAAATTTCATGCTCAGCTTGCTTGCATTCAGTTTCCCTTTTAAGGGCCAGCTCTTGACTTGGTTTGCAGTGATGGTTTGGCACACTTGGTTGTCAGTAACCTCTAGCTCAGGGCAGGCATCATCTGGTCTTCCTAGGAATTTTTTTATTTCAAAGGGAGAGAATTTTACCTTCCTTCCTCTCACATATACACACTTAAAGTCAGCTGACTTTCCATCAGCACACCCTTCAGATAAATTCACTATGAATTCTTTGACAAGAACTTCATAGCAGTTGGTAAACTTTACCACAATATTTATTAGACCAATAGTTTTGATTAGATCCATGATCTCTTTACATTCCATGGCACTGGTGTTCAGTTCTCTTTCCAAGGCTATCCTTTTCAAACTTACATACTTCCACCTGTTTGCATTCTCAGGATGGTGAAAGGAAATGTTGTCAGTGGGGACTTCAGGGACTTTAGGCATTTTGCTTGAGGAGAGTTTCCTTTTGAGAGGAATGTCTTCAACATCAAATTCAAATTCTGATTCCTCATCAGATTCAGAGGGTTCAGGTTCTTTCCTTTTATTTGCTATTGGTTGTCTCACAGGTTTTGAGAGACTACCAGCAGGTACTCGAGTTTTCACCTTCCCTTTTGACAATCCAGCCTTCACAGTTTCTACTCCAGTCTTGTTCTCAGACCTGGTTTTCTTATGAACAATATCAACAACCTTTCCTTTTCTGTTCATCATTCTTCTAGCTATGTTAGGGTTGATATTTGCAATTAAGTCATTATCAGAGTATTCTTCATCAACATCAATAATCGGAGGTTCAACATCCTTCTCATTAGGGTTCTGGTGATCATCAAGATTTTCAGGAAATTTCCTAATGTTATCATCTGGTGTCTCAACATTCTGAGAGACATCTGGATTTATTTCAACATTTGGACTAGCAGATTCTTGATTCAAGGGTACAGAAATGCCAGGTACAGAGTGATTCTCATTTAGAATCCTAGTGACAAGTCTAGCTATAGCTTGATGAACATAAGCTGAGTCTTCCCTATTTGCTATTTATAAAGGAACAGAAGATGATGGTTGAGAGGTTTTACCAGATGAAGAAGCTTGTGACCTCCTTGCATGTCTGGTTCGCAGCTTCTTAACCTTAGTGGGGTCAGCTGCTAGTTCACGAAGAGGAGTTATCTCCAGAACATTAGAATCCAAGCAGTTTGTGATTGCCCTAGGTTCTCGATCAGAGGATGCGGAAGAAGCAGTTGTCTTTGAAGAGGATGAAGTCATGGATAGTTGAGACATTTTGAGAGTTTAAGAAAGCAGGTAGCAGTAATAGTGCAGTCTTCGTTTGAGAGATTGATGATTTTTGCAGAAACGCGAGAGGAGTGAGATAAATGAGCGTCTACTCAACTTCTTAAAATCTTGGAAAGAAATAAGGAAGTAGATGCTTAGCCCAATCATAGTAGACTTAACATCTCTCTCATCCCTTGTTTTGAGCAAAATTAATTGCTACATATCTTCATGTTGGCAAATACCCAGCTTGCCCCTCAAATTTTCAAATTGATTTACATCAAGTGCCTTGGTAAAAATGTCAGCCAGTTGTAGTTCTGTGGAAACATGTTCCAGTTTAATCGTCTTCTCCTCTACAAGATCTCTGATGAAGTGATGTCTAATGTCAATATGCTTGGTCCTGCTATGCTGAATAGGATTCTTGGAAATGTTGATAGTGCTCAGATTGTCACAGTATAATGTCATAACATCTTGTGTGACATTATACTCAGTAAGCATCTGTTTCATCCAGATCATTTGAGAACAGCTACTACCAGCTGCTATGTATTCAGCTTCAGCAGTAGATAAAGACACACAGTTCTGTTTCTTGCTGAACCAGGAAACAAGATTATTTCCTAAGAAGAAACATCCTCCAAAGGTTCTTTTTCTATCATCAGCACTTCCAGCCCAATCAGCATCACAGTAACCAGTCAGAGTTGGTGCACATCCATGAGAGTACAGCAAGCCATAGTTGTGGGTTCCACTTACATACTTCAGAATTCTCTTCACTTGGTTGTTATGACTTACTTTGGGTTCAGCCTGGTATCTTGCACATACTCCAACTGCAAAAGCAATGTCAGGTCTGTTAGCTGTTAAGTATAGCAAACTTCCTATAATACTTCTGTATAAGCTTTGGTCCACCTTGACCCCACTTGAATCTTTGGACAGCTTTAAGTGAGTAGGTGCAGGAGTCCTTTTTTGACTGGCATTCTCCATCCCAAACTTCTTGACAATGTTCTTTGCATACTTGCTTTGAGACAAAAAAATTGAGTCTTCCATCTGTGTGACTTGCAGTCCAAGAAAGTAGGTCAATTCTCCCATGAGGCTCATTTCGAACTCAGCTTGCATCTGGTCAGTAAAATGTTTAACCATTTTATCTGACATTCCCCCAAACACTATGTCATCAACATAGATTTGAGCTACCATTATCTTTCCTCCTTCATTTTTGAAAAAAAGAGTTTTATCCAAGCCTCCTTTCCTGTATCCTTTGTCAGAGAGAAATTTTGTCAACCTGTCATACCATGCTCTAGGAGCTTGTTTCAGGCCATATAAATCTTTCCTCAATTTGTAGACATGATCAGGGCAGTTTGGATCCACAAATCCTTTAGGATGTTCCACATAAACTTCCTCATTTGAGTACCCATTTAGGAAGGAACTTTTTACATCCATCTGAAATAACTTGAACTTGTGGAGACAAGCAATACCCAATAAGATTCTGATTGATTCCAATCTGGCTACAGGAGCAAACGTCTCATCAAAATCAACCCCTTCAACTTGAGTGTATCCTTGAGCAACAAGTCTTGCCTTATTCCTGGTGACAACTCCTTCAACATCTGATTTGTTCTTGTAGATCCATTTTGTTCTAATGATGTTTGTTCCTCCTGTTCTAGGAACTAACTCCCATACTTCATGTTGCTTGAATTGGTTCAATTCATCTTGCATTGCTCCAATCCAATATTCATCAGTCAAAGCTTCCTTAACATTTCTTGGTTCAATCTTAGACACAAAACAAGAGTTTGAGATGATTTCTCTAGATCTTGTAATGATTCCACTGTTAGGATCTCCTATGATGAGTTCCTTAGGATGATCTTTTTGAATTCTGATGGAGGGGTCTTTTTTAGCTTCCTTTGATTCAGATTCTGATGAAGTAGTTTTAGGAATATCATCCTTTTAAGTTGAAGTTTCAAAGAATGTCTCAACATCATATGGGACATTTGTTTCCTCATGGTAATCATCCACTATGACATTTATAGATTCCATCATAACTTTGGTCCTGGAATTGAATACCCTATAAGCTCTGCTGTTGGTAGAGTATCCTAGGAATATTCCTTCATCACTTTTAGGGTCCATCTTTCTCCTTTGTTCACGATCTGTCAGAATATAGCATTTGCTTCCAAGTACATGGAAGTACTTCACTGTAGGCTTTCTTCCTTTCCAAAGTTCATAAACGGTGGATGATGTTCCCTTTCTCAAGGTGACCCTGTTATGGACATAACAGGCTGTATTCATAGCTTCAACCCAAAAATGAATAGGAAGTCTTTTGGCATGTATCATTGCTCTGGCATATTCCTGTATAGTTCTGTTTTTCCTTTCCACAACTCCATTTTGTTGAGGAGTTATGGGTGAAGAGAATTCATGATTAATTCCTTCTGAGGAGTAGAACTCATCAAACTTACTGTTTTCAAATTCCTTGCCATGATCACTTCTGATCCTGACAATGCATCCTTCTTTCTCTCTTTGAATTCTTTTGCACAGTTCCTTAAAAACTTCAAATACATCAGACTTTTCTCTAATGAAGTTAATCCAGGTGAATCTGGAAAAATCATCCACAACAACATAGGCATATTTTTTTCCACCAAGACTTTCTACCTGCATTGGTCCCATCAGATCCATGTGTAGAAGCTCTAACACCTTAGAGGTGGTCAGATGTCTTGACTTTCGATGTGACATTCTAGTCTGCTTTCCAACCTGACATTCACCACATACTCTCCCTTCATCAATTTGCAACCTTGGAATCCCTCTGACTGCTTCCATAGATATAATCCTTTTCATTCCTCTTAGATGTAAATGACCAAGTTTTTGGTGCCACAGTTTCACTTCTTTTTCTTCTTTGGTAATAGAGAACACAGAAGAATAATTAGTGTTCTCAGACTCCCATAAGTAACAGTTGTCTTTAGATCTGACACCTCTCATTACAACTTCTTGTTTCTCATTAGTTACAAGGCATTCTGACTTGGTGAAGTTAACCTTGAATCCTAGATCACATAATTGACTGATGCTTATAAGATTAGCAGTCAAGCCTTTTACTAGCAATACTTCATTTAGGTTTGGAACTCCAGGACAGTCCAAGTTTCCAACTCCTTTGATTTCTCCTCTAGCACCATCTCCAAAAGTCACATAACTAGTAGTGTGAGGTTTAACATTATTGAGAAGATTCTTGATTCCAGTCATGTGTTTAGAACACCCACTATCAAAGTACCAGTCTTCCTTTGCAGAGACTCTAAGGGAGGTGTGACCTATCAGGGCAGTAGCCTTTTTCTTCCACTGTTGAGTATATGGTGTCATGTTAGACTTAGGTTTGACAACTGGGGTCTGATTCGGATATCCATATAATTTGAAGCAGAATGGCTTTATGTGACCAAACCTCCCACAATGATGACATCTCCATCTTTGATACTTTTTCTTCATATTTCTCTGTTTGCGATGTTGAGTGCTATGTTGTGACATCTGCTTTGACATTTGTTTATCAGGCCTGATCTTCTTCTTGTCTATAATAGCTTTCTTTGCTGCCACAAATCCCAGACCAGACTTGTCTCCCATATTTTGTCCAACCTGAAGGATTTCTTCTAATTTGTCAGTTCCATTTGTCAACATCTTGACATATTTGGTCATCTGGTCAAGTTTTGAGTTTAGCATTTGAACTTCCTCTTCTAGATGACTTATAGTATTAACGCCTGCCTTCTTCTCAGCCTCCAGCTTTACTATGAGTTTTGTTTGTTTCTCATTTTGCTGACAGACTTCAGCACTTCTGATACATAACTTCTTGTAGGAGTTAGCCAGTTCTTCAAATGTCACTTCCTCATCACTAGAGTCACTATCAGAGTCACAAATACCAGTTAGTGCAGTAACTAGTTTGGAAGATTCTTCTTCAGAATTACTTTCTGAGTCACAGTCAGACCAAGTAACAGACATTCCTTTCTTTTGTTTCTTCAGAAAGGTTGGACATTCAGCTCGAATGTGCCCATATCCTTCACATCCATGGCATTGAATTCCTTTGCTTTGATTTCCCTTCTCTTCAGACTTTGGTCTTCTGCTGGAGTCATAGGATCTGTTTATCTTAGAAGGGATGTTCTTAACATTTAACCTTGACTTTGGGTCCATTTTCTTGATGAGTTTGTTGAACTGTCTTCCAAGCATGGCTATAGCTTCTAAAATATTTTCTTCTTCATCCTCCTTGTTTTCATCTTCAGTATTAGATACAAGTGCTATGCTCTTGTTTTTCTTGTCAACATTGTCACTGATCCCCATCTCAAAGGTCTGAAGAGACCCAATGAGTTCATCCACTTTCAAGTTGCAGATATCCTGAGCTTCCTCTATAGCAGTCACCTTCATTGCAAATCTTTTAGGCAAAGATCTGAGAATCTTTCTCACCAGCTTTTCTTCTGACATCTTTTCTCCCAATGCTCCTGAGGTGTTGGCAATTTCCAAGATGTTCATGTGAAACTCATGAATGGTCTCATCTTCCATCATCCTTAGGTTCTCAAATTTGGTAGTCAGCATCTGAAGCCTTGACATTTTTACTTTGGATGTGCCCTCATGGGTAGTTTTGAGAGTGTCCCAAACCTCCTTGTCCAATTCACATTGATGTACTAGTCTGAATATGTTTCTATCAATTCCATTGAACAAGGCATTTAAAGCTTTAGAGTTACCCAGGGCTAACTCATCTTCTTCTTTGCTCCATTCTTTCTCAGGTTTCAGACTGATTGTCCCATCTTTCCCAGTTATGGTGGGATGGTTCCATCCTTTGTCAGCAGCTCTCCAAGCCTTTTTGTCCAGTGATTTTAAGAAGGCAATCATACGAGGTTTTCGTAGTCATAATTTGATCCATCCAGAATGGGTGGTCTATTTCCAAAACCTCCTTCTTTGTCCATAGCGCCAGAAAATAATATCCCTAGATCTCACCCAGTAAGACAGGCAGGGTGCCTGCTCTGATGCCAATTGAAATTTTGGCTGCAGATACTTAATGTCATAGTGAATGTTATGACACCGTATCTGACACTCTTCAAGACAGTAAAACTAAAAGCAGTAAATAACACAGTCAATTGTTTACCCAGTTCAGTGTGTAACAACACCTACTTTGGGGGCTACCAAGCCAGGGAGGAAATCCACTATAAGAGATATTAATTCAGGAATAAACCAACCAGTTTATCTCCTTCACTTAAGACCTACCCAATGCAACTTCAATCTAAGTTCACCTTAAACCTGAGTTCCTACTCACTCCCCCTCAATCACAGCAGTGACATTAAACAATTGACTAATGAAATTATGAAGACACTCTTCAGAATATACACTTGATTTTGCTTCACAGCTTTTAATCAAGTAACACAAACACTCGTGCTTCAAAGCTTTAAGTGATACACAATCCCAACTTGACTTTGCTTCAAAGCTTTAATCAAGTGACACAAACACTCGTGCTTTAAAGCTTTGAGTGATACACAACCCTTACAATCAAATCCTACTCCAAGTCACTTATCACAATGATAATTGCTTGGATTACAGTAGTTACAACTATACAGTCCCTTATTGATCTTCTATAAAAAGTCTCTTCCACCAACAGTCTTCATGAGGAATATATAGGCTGCTATTCTTCAGTTAGGGCTTCCACTAAAATAGTTAGGGTTAATTAGGTTTAACCTCAAGACTTGGTCATGGGACTTTAACAACCAGATTAGGGTTAAGCAAAGTTAACCTAAGTCCACGTGAGAATCTGATCTGGACTGAAGAACCAGATTCCTGAAACTTCTCAGAAAATAATAAATCTGCACAAGTGTTAGTTCAGTACAGGATGTCTTAACATTGGTTATGACAACAAGAATCCTGTTTACAGATTTTGGTAGAATGCACTAAATACGATCATTGCATAATGATCAGCTAAACACTCATATTGAGCAGCTCCTGTATGACATTCTTTTCAGCAGAATGTGCCTTGTGTCCCAGAATGTTATGACATCAGTCATGACATTCACACAACTGGTTTTACCAAAAAACATGCCAACATCCAAACACTTACACAGATGAATCCCCAATTTTCCATATGTGACTTAAAATGGTCATAACTTGGTCAATTTTTATCACCTTGAGTCCATTCATTTTCCATGATGATCTTAAAGATGTGTACTTTGTGCCTTCTTTTATGTGCAAAGTGAGAAAATGGATGGAAGTTGCCTTAAGAATGCAAAAGATTATAGGTCATTTCATAATTTTTGGCCAACTTCAACAAGTCATAACTTGCTCACTTTTTGGAGATTTTGAGTGGGTCAAATTTAAAATTGTCATCCAAGAGATCCACTTCATTCCATCTTTTTTGGTCAAGAGCAAATTCTAAGTGGAAGGCCATGTTTGGATACAAAAGATTATAGGTCATTTTTGAAGAAGAACTTGAAATATTTCTAAGTATGGAAAGTCAACTTTTTTTCTTCAACTTTGACTCCATGTTACTTTCAGCTCAAGCATCCATTTGATTCCATTATTTTACCATTGCAAAGCTTGTAACCTCATCTTTCCAAAGCATCAAGAATTATGCCCTAAGGCCCCTTGAGTTGGAAATGCCATGGATTTGAATTTGGTAATTTGAAACTGAATTTTTCACAAAGTCAGGATTTTGAAATCTTTATTTTGGCTTCTAATCACAAGTTTTCCACGCGTTTTTGTTTCTAATCCTGATTAGTAACTTGCCAGAAGTGATTAGCATCATGAAATGCACGATTTGGCTGAGTTTTGATCAAGTTTGAGTCACACTTTCTTCATGATGCAGACCCACACGAATTCCCTCCAAAATGCATCATTTGCTCTTCCTTTTGATCCCATTCACTTCCCTATAAATAGAGGGTCATCCCCCATCCATTTTCCCAAGCTTAGAGAGCCAAGAACACCCTGCCAAAGCCTCACACGAACCCACTTTTTCTGAATTCAGTTTTTGAAATTTAAGCTTCCTTTTCCAAAATTCTTTGCGCATTCATCATCCTTGAACTTCATACAAACTCTACAGCATTTAAACCAATCAAAGCGACCTATAATTCAAGCCACAGAAGACCAGTTTCAGAGCTTTTTACTTGAACTTCGAAAAGGTAGAATTCTCCACCAATTGAATCCAAATCAAGCACTAATTTGTTCTACTCCTTTGTCTGATTCTAATGCTGCTTACAATTTTTAAATCCATTGAGAATTGAGAGAGAAATCCCAAATTGAAGGTGCTCTCTATTTTCTGAGTTTTTTATTCATATCTCTCTCCATACTTTATATAAATTTGGCGCGATGGTTGTGTTAGAATCGTCTTGAAGAGACGAGTTTAATGATGCTAGCCTGGGATCTTAATTTTTCCATTTGAAGGATCTCACAAAATCCCCATTACAGGGTGTCTGGAGGTTGAAGATGATGACATGTCTCGTCTCAGCCAATGATAGCGTGCCAAGCGTTTTAATTTCATTGGTTTCCCTTTTTCTAATCACATGCGTGTTTCACTAAGGTCCATATCAAGCATAGCGCGTCTGGTCCATTGGATTAGCTTACTAACGTGTTTTGACTTTGATCTGATGGTCCACATCCTTTTGGTTTTATTTTATTTTCTGATTTTATATTTTATTTGATTAAATTTTCAAAAATTCATAACTCTTTTATTTTTTATCCAAAAATTATGAAAAAATACACAAAAATACTTTGAATTATTTCTGATCTTATGAATTTTTTTCTTCACATTTTTATTTTGACATTTGGTATTTTTTATATTTTTTGTATTATTTGCTTTCTTTTAATTACTTAAAAAAATACTTTATGACATTTCTTAATTCTGAAAAAATTCATAAATATTATTTTGCATATTTTTGACTTTCTAGAAATTTTAGGGAATTTTATGTTGAGGTTTACTATTTTTGATCTATTTTATGTTTATTTTAGCAATTTTAAATAGTTTAAAAATAGTTTCTGACTTTTAAAAATTACCAAAATTTTTATAAAAATATTTGGATCCATTTTTGATTTTTCTATGGCTTTATTTTTCATTTCTTAATTAATTTGAACATAATTGATATTTTCCTCATTATTTTCTATTTTTTAAACATTTTTTTAACCTTTTAATATATATATATATATATATATATATATATATATATATATATATATATATATATATATATATATATATATATATATATATATATATATATATATATATATATATATATATATATATATATATATATATATATATATATATATATATATATATATATATATATATATATATATATATATATATATATATATATATATATATATATATATATATATATATATATATATATATATATATATATATATATATATATATATATATATATTATTTTGTGATTATTTTCTGGCTGTCTTGAGTTGATTTTTTTGATCATGACTTTATTAACATCATTGGATCCATGGTGTTGAGTTTAACTCCACAAAAAATTGATGAATGATTTTAATAATAGTTTGATTAAAATATTAATTCAAATGTGGTTTCTCTTTTTGCCCTAATCCCTCTTCATCTCATCCTCTTCTCATTGCACTAAATGTTGTTGGAGCATGATATCTATATCATGTCTCAAAACAAATGGTGCATAGATTGCTATTGACCGGCCTCAAAATAGGTGTGAATTCTATATAAGTCCACTTACTATTTGGAGACATATCTTCAATGGGTCCAATCGAGAGCCATTCAGTTGAAAATGTCGTATACTCGAGAGACACCCATGCCTAACCTATTTGTGAAGACCACTCCTCCTTTATTTGATGATCTAGAAGAGTTGCAACTCGCTTTGGTTAGGATGCAACAGGAAAAGGGATGCTTGGAAGAATAAGTTCCAGACTTTAAAGAGTTCCTACAGAGCAGACCTGAAGGAGAAAGACGATTTGATCGAGATCCTTGAGAGTCGAGCGGTGGAGTCTATGGAGAGGCAAGGGGATTTATTTTCTCCTAAGCCTCAAACATGTGCTGATTACTCACTTCCTGATCCAGATGATTGGAAAGAGGTTGCTATCAGACATGTGGAAGAAAACCAGAGGTTGAGGGCTCAGATTGCCAGGCTCACAGGGAAGAGCCAGCGTACAGATTGATCTCCATCAGTTCTTTTTCTTAGGATTTTAGATTATATTTTCATCTTGTACTTGGGATCATTGAAACTTGTAATCCATTTTGAAGTTATTATAATAAAAAATTTCAGTATTTCAAAAGCTTTATTATTCTGATGTTTACAATATGTCTAATCTTAAGTCCCTTGAAATATTAAAATAAATCATGTGCATTGCACATCATGCATCATATTGCACATATTTCTTGCATTTGTTATGCATATCCAGGTGACTTACCAAGCTTCTTTACTTGATTCAGCAAGCTGACTCACCACTACAACACACGGGCTAACTTCAAAAAGAAGATGGACAACTTAGAATAGGAGAATCGCGAGCTGCGCAAAGAAGTTTCTGCTTTGAAGGCCGGCTTGGCCAATTTGATTGCTCCGATGGAAGCTCTGGTGGTTGCTCAGAATCAGCCACTGAGCGTTCAACCTCAACCAACAAGGGAAAATACTGAAGTTTCGACTGTTCCTGTATCCGCTACTCCAGCTGTTGTTTAAAATCGTATGCCTTAAGGTTATCCATGGGGAATGCCAGAGAATTTTGCACCTGAAGGTTTCAATCTTAGCCCTCAAGATGCTCTAGTGGTTAAGACTGTTGTTACCCCTGCACCTCTTGTGGTGCATACTACTCCTGCTACACCTTCTTCGGTGAATTTGATTCCGTTTGTTAATGAAGATGTGTGTCGTCCTTTCCCTCCGCCGAGTGAAGACTTGGGTCTTTATGACAGAATAAATGATTTTCAAGAGCAGTTTGATAGAATGCAAAGAGAGATGAAGGCTCTTAGGGGAAAAGAGTTATTTGGGAAGAATGTGAATGAGCTATGTTTGGTCCCAAATGTAAAAATATTTGCTAAGTTCAAGGTCCCAGAATTTGAGAAGTACAAGGGCAACACTTGCCCTCGTGCTCACTTGGTGATGTACGTGAGGAGAATGTCTACCCACGCCAATGATCAGTGTCTGTTGATTCACTTTCTTCAGGATAGTCGGACCGGTGTAGTGTTGAAGTGGTATATGAGTCTAGACAGCGCTAACATCCATACTTTTAATGATTTGGGAGAAGCATTCATCAAACAATACAAGTACAATGTGGACATGGCACCCGACCATGACCAACTTAGGGCCATGGTTCATAAAGACAAGGAATTGTTCAAAGAGTATGCACAGAGATGGCGCGAAGTAGCTACGCAAGTGATTTCTCCCATGGAGGAGAAAGAAATGATACGATTTTTCTGAAGATGCTGGGTGCTTTCTACTACGAAAGAATGGTAGCAAGCGCACCAAGCGATTTTACAGAGATGGTAGGAATGGGTGTCCGCCTAGAAGAGGCTGTAACAGAAGGTCGTTTGACGAAGAGTGAAGGGTTCGGAGGTGTGAAGAAGCCATCTTATGGGTTTACCAAGAAGAAAGAGGGGGATACAAATGTTGTTATACAAGAGAGGAGGGTAAACGCTCCTAGAAGGAATTATCAGCGTCACCAGCAAGTTGCCTCAGTTACTCATGTGATGAATGTCGCTCTAACTACTGTTGCTTACCAAAGACCATCCCAATAGGGGAACTGTGATCGGTGGGAATAGAACTGACTGTTTTGGAATGCTGGTTCGCATTTTGCGTTTGTTTTCGCAAAATGTCGCGGTAAGCAAGAGTCGCCACCGTATTTTATTTTATCCAACAAGGAAAGGACAAAAGCACAAAAAATTCCTTTTTGAGATATTTCTCGGGTTCGGGAGGTAGATTATAGAAAGGGAAGGTGTTAGCGCCCTTTCTATCCGTGGTTATCCACGGGCTCTTAGGTACTTGTTCATTATGTTTTCAAAAATTGCTTTTCTTTATGTTTGTGGGTTTGAAAGAGTTTTTGTTTGAAAGGAGTGTAAGTGCGAAAAGTTTTGTTTTGTTTTTAAAAGGAGAAAGTACTTAAGAACCATCTACCTACTCAAAAAGGAATTAAACTGTACAAGTGTCCTTTAGACAATGCTATCCCACTATTGAGGAGCAGGTAGCATCGTCGTTAGAGTTTTCGGGTCAATTCGATTAAGGGATGTGTGGTCACTAAAGCAACGTTAGGATGCCTTAGCGGTAACCCTAATGTCTTAGATCATTTTTATCCAAGGCAACCGTTTCGAGGCAACTTATGATCTTTGGACAAGAGGGCGACCTCTAAAACTTCCTATACTCAATGACCACGTTCGAGGCAACCAAGTGAGGTGTACCCTAAGAGTGGCATGTGCGAGTGTATTGTTTTTCAGTTATATTATCTTTGTACATGTTAATGGTGAGCTACTGTTGATTTTAAATTAAAATTGATCTTGTCATGCATTGCCTATTATTCAAACATCTAACAGTTAATGGCTGCGGAAATTAAATTGCAGAAAATAAATCTACGCTATTACAAGGCGTCGGGTATTTACATCGCCAAAGACAAACCCTTAAAAATTAAATTGTGAAAAGTAAATAAAAACGATAAATAAGTAAATAAAATCCTAAGTTAAAAGCTATTACATTCCCGAAGCAGTTATAATATTGAAATATGGATCAAAAACTATTCGCGCGCGAGAAAATTAAATCGAAGCGTTTTTAGGGTTTTGACCCTTTTATTGAATAAAGCATATTTTTGTTGCTTTTTGAATTAAAAATTAGTCTAAATTAATAATTTAATTAATTAATGAAAAGAAATTTTTTTTTGGTTTTTTATTATTTAAGGAAATAAAAAATAAAAGTGATTAAAAAGTTAATAAAAATCCTTATTCTAAATTGATTTCAATTTAATGCAAAAGATATTAAAATTGTACCTAATTAAAACTAAATTAATTGATTAAAATTTATTTACAAAAATAATGACATAGAAAATATTATTTTATTTTTGGTTTTCTGATTTTTTTTTATAAAAAGGGTTAATTTGATAATTAATTAAATAATAATAATAAAACAAATAAATAATAAAAAAGAAATAAAATATAAGAGAGAAATACTCAAGGGGGGGGGGGGGGGTGGGCCTGAATTTGGTGTTTGAATGGTAATTTGTTGGCCCAAAATGCTTCAGCCTTGTTGGACTTTTGAAATCTAGTGCATGCTCGTTGACTATAATCCATGGTGGTCCTTCAACCTTGGCATTTGGATCTTGGCCTGAAACCACCTGGAATTTGATGGGATGAGTAACATGGTGGTCCATGCTTTGGGCGCTACACCTGAGTACCTGAAGAAAAAATATAACAAGGTTTTGGGGGACCTGGGATTCGAACCCAGGTCCCATTGCTCATATGCCAGCGCGCTCACCAACCAACCAACTTGTTCATTCATTTATTGGAATAGAGAACAAATAATATATTCAAAAACAATTAAATATGCCCTGCAAAAAAATAAAAACGCGCTAATGATTCAAACGGGCCAATGGATGCAAGCCACGATATCATCTTCCTCCACGCATCTCTGGTTATTTACCTGCGGATTTTTATCCGAAGGAAGTTTCGTAGGGTATCTCAAAAACCCTCTCCAGGCCATGTAAATGAAATCCATGAGTACCAACGTACTCGTCTCTTCCTCCTAGTCATCCCTGTAACCACTATTCACCTTGATTTTTCCTGTACACAAAATGCCTAAAAACAACACAACAAAACCCTAGGTTTGGGTATACGATTATAGGACATGAAAATGAAATTAAATGATGCAGATTTGTTAGAAATTTGATGAGGATCAAGATTATGTTAATAGTTTATCAAAAGGATGCAAGAATGAATGTTTTCGATTTCATGTTCAGAGCAAGGTTCATGGAGACTTACAGTGAGTTTTAGGCAATGAAAGGACTTGGTTTTGATTGATATCGCTTCACTGGATGTCAAGGAAGAGAGCTACATTGTGATTTTGGTCTGAATCAAGCTCCAATGTGGATTTCGGAATTCAAGTTTCCAAGCTTTTTTCCACAATTGTTCTGGCCGTTTCTGTAGAGTTTTTTGTGCGTTCTTGGTTGCTTTAGGTTGTATATGTATCAAGCAAGCAACTAGGTCAAATCTTGGGCTTCCAATCTTTATGCATTCATGGTTTGGGATTTGATATGATCCCCATTGATAAGCTTTCCAAATATGCCTCAAATCTGATTTTTTGTGCATAATAAGACCTGATACGAATTTGATTAGGTATATCTTGTTAATTGAAAGCTGCAATGATAAAAAAAATCTCATTCCATTAATTTTTGGATTTTATTTGAATTAATATAGATTTAAAATGAATTAAATCAATAAAAATTAAATAAAATAGAAAAATAAATGTTTGGTCATGAAATTAGAGATGGGAAACGTGTGTGGTGTGACAAGACTATATCAAGTGGAAAAAAGTGGGTCCTTTTGTCAAAAATTAGAGTTTTGAGGATAGTTGACTTTTGGCAATTTTGGAAAAATGCCCAACTTCAACAATGCATAACTTCTTCAATTTTGAACTTTTGGAAGTGTTCTTTGACTTTTTAGAAACCTTGAGATGTCTTCTAAGCAAAATTTTTTGTCTCATCTAATTTTGATGTTCCATGCTCAAGTTATATGCTTTGGAAAAAAAAGTGTTTTTGTTGACTTTCAAAAATGACCTATAATGTCCAAATTTGTAACTTTTTATGAGAGCATTTCTTGATCTTGGGGTGTGAATATGGATTGTAGGAAATTGCATCCTGTTCAAAATGAGCTTTGGATGGGTCATTTCTCATAAAGTATGAGAAAGTTATGCTTGGTCAAAGTTGAGTTGACTTTTCCTACAAAACCCTAAGTTAGCAACTTTTGAATCTTGATGAATCTTGAGCAATACTTGATGAATCCTGATCAACCCTTGATAAAATGATGAATTATCCTTCAAAATGAGAATTTTGACAAAAATTCTTGAGGTTTGACTGTATTTGGGACACAGTTGACTTTTGCCCTAGCACAGTCGATTTTTGGGCCTTTTGAGCAATTGACTGACCAAACTTCCTCTGCAAGGCTTGAAATTTGACATGGATGAACTTAAGATCATATTAAGACATTGGGAAACACTTGAGACCTTTTGGATATGAGGACCTTAATGCAACACAAAACCCTAATTTTGACTTGACTGCCTTAGGAGGTGATTTGACTGTCCAATCTTTGAGTCAACTTGAGCAACTTGAAGATCATTCTTGGCAAAATCTTGAGGGATATGGGAGGGCAAATTTTGGGCTACAACAGTTGCCCCTGTTCAATTTTTTTAAACCTGAGGATATAGATTATCTTTCAAGCCTTTCGTGATCCGAAGGTGGAAGATAATTGAACACTAGAGTGCCCAGCAATTTGCACTCACATGGTGTAGTATCAACATTGTGATGTCGGGTAGGGGCTTACAGATGCCATTTGGAGATTGTTGGTAGGAGGATGGGCTTACAGATGCCATCTGCAGGAATGTTGATCGCATAAGAGATTCCTTAGCGAGAACTTGCATACATGTGGTTGTAAAAGATTCCACTAAGGAAGTCTAACCTTTGTTGAGATTTAGAACTGTGGCCTATATTTCAACTGAGAGAATGCCTCGGCTGAGTCCTAAGAACCTATCTGTAATCCAATTGGGGGGAAACATCTTCATCAAGATCTAGGAACTGTCTCGTGCTCAATGTAGTATACCGTTGAGGTTATAGAAGTTATCCATACTATGACGGAGGAAAACATCAAGATCTAGGAACTGACTCATGCTCAATGGAGTATACCGTTGGGGTTATAGTACTCGTCCACACTATGACGTAGGGAAACATCTTCAACAAGATCTAGGAACTATCTCGTACTCAATGGAGTATACCGTTGAGGTTATAGAACTTGTCCACACTATGACGGAGGAAAACATAAAGATCTAAGAACTGACTCGTGCTCAATGGAGTATACCGTTGAGGTTATAGTACTCGTCCACACTATGACGTAGGGAAACATCTTCATCAAGATCTAGGAACTGTCTCGTGCTCAATGGAGTATACCGTTGAGGTTATAGAACTTGTCCACACTATGACAGAGGAAAACATCAAGATCTAGGAATTGACTCGTGCTCAATGGAGTATACCATTGAGGTTATAGTACTCGTCCATACTATGACGTAGAGAAACATCTTCATCAAGATCTAGGAACTGTGTCGTGCTCAATGGAGTATACCGTTGAGGTTATAGAACTTGTCCACACTATGACGGAGGAAAACATCAGGATCTAGGAACTGACTCGTGCTAATGGAGTATACCGTTGAGGTTATAGTACTCGTCCACACTATGATGTAGAGAAACATCTTCATCAAGATCTAGGAACTGTCTCGTGCTCAATGGAGTATACCGTTGAGGTTATAGAACTTGTCCACACTTTGACGGAGGAAAAATGTCGAGATTGAGAACCTTATTTGAAATTCAAGCGAGGATAATTCAATTGAGATTTAAGAACTGGTCAGGTCTTCGACTAAGCTGAGAACTTTAACTGTATCTTTCCTGAAAAGTAAAGGTCAGTCATATGCAATGCATCATATGGATCAGGCAATGATGTTCTCAAAATAAATGAGATTGTATTCATATGATGCGTATATGCATGTATCATGATGTATGGGAATATAATGTTTTAGCTGGGGAAAATAAATCCCGGAGCTGCTGGAGAATAGAGTTGAGTTCTTCGTTTCTGCTGGGGATGATGAACGGAGATGATAAACCTGTAGGAGAGAAGAACTCTGTTGGGGGAATAAACTGATGAAGAGATTACTCCGAGGGGAATTACTCTGTGGGGAAGAGACGTTCTGCTGAAGATTTTAATGATAACTCCGCTGGGGATTCTATTGATAAGCTCTGTTGGGGATTTTGATAATGAACTTCGCTGGGATAGAAAGAACTTCGCTGGGGATGATCTTTCAGTTGTAACTTGCTGAGGATAACCCAGTTAGACTCTTGTGAGGATAACCTTATGAATTTGGCTGGGGAGATTCATTTGTGCTCTGCAGGGGATAAGCTTCTAGAATCTACTGGGTAAGATGATTCAACTCTGACGGGGAAGCTTTTTTAGACTGCGCTGAGGAAATGACTCCACTGGGGTATCTTGTATTCCGCCGGGGAATATTCTTATATTCTGTTGAGGAATATTAAGACTGCCAGGGATATCCTTATACTTGTTGGGGAATGTATTTATACTCCGCTGAGGGATATTAAGACCTTCTGAGGATACCAATCCTTTTTAGGGCTGATGGTAGATTAACTCTGCTTGGGGAAAGCATTGTTGATTCGTTCATAGTTGCGAGTCTCAGCGGTGAGAGCTACCAATACTGTCTTACTCTATGGGGAGTGAAAGTATCTTAGCCATATTCTTCAGCTGAACCTACATTGGTACCTTGGTGGACAAAGTAACTACACAGTTTGGACATTTCTTATGCCCCTGTTTCTGATATTACCCGTAATTCGGCCTTTGTTTCATATGTACATATTTATGAGCCGCAATTAATGTCAAATGCATATATCAAAAATGAACATTGGACGTTCTTTACAAAACAAAACAGATAAAGGAAAAACAATTTGAAATTTGTCTGAACATGAATTTGTATTGATTTTGAAGTTTGCCTGAAAATAGGCGTTTTTGTACAAGAGGCTGGCGTCCTAGTAAGAGAACGCCGCCGAACAAATGGAATCTATACAATTTGTGAAAATAAAACAAAATAGCTATGTGAATAATACCACTGGGTTCCAACTCTGCTATTGCCTTTATATCTTCAAGCGTCTCATCATTTTGCTGCTTAGTTGAAGATGAATCTGATTGATTAGTGTCGTCCGAGCTTGATAGTCGATACCGAAGTCTGGATGCGAGGTGATCCAATGAGACATAGTGTTACGCTTTAATCCCTAATTTTTGCCTGGACCGCCCTTTCGGGTTTTTAGTCCACCGGGATACCCATTTTTGCCCAAGCCGCCTTTTCAGGTTTTCGACTTGCTGGGTGTACAGATTTTTTTATTTTCATCCCTTATTTTTTCCTGAACCCTTTTGGTTCGCCGGGAAGCCCTTACTTTTGCCTAGGCCAGTCGACCTAGCGGGTCTTTGATTGTGCGTAGTATCTTTTCACTATGTCTGCATTGACGGGGTGAGGAAGGTCGTCACCATCCATGGTGGTTAGAATCATCGCTCCTCCTGAGAAAATGTTCTTAACCATAAATGGCCCTTCGTAAGTAGGGGTCCATTTGCCCCTGGGATCACCTTGAGTTAAGATAATGCGCTTGATCACCAGGTCCCCAACTTGATACTCTTGCCGTCTGACTTTCTTGTTAAATGCCTTGATCATCCGTTTTTGGTACATCTGCCCATGACAAATAGCAGTAAGTCTCTTTTCATCGATTAGGTTTAGTTGATCAAGTCGGGTCTGAATCCAGTCATCTTCACTCAAACCCGCATCCTTCATGATCCTAAGAGAGGGTATCTGAACTTCGATGGGCAAGACAGCCTCCATACCATATACCAAGGAATAGGGTGTTGCCCCTGTTGACGTCCGTGCTGAGGTACGGTACCCATGAAGAGAAAATGGTAACATCTCGTGCTAGTCTTTGTATGTCACTGTCATCTTCTGCACAATCTTCTTAATGTTTTTATTAGCCGCTTCTACATCCCCATTCATCTTCGACCGGTAGAGAGAAGAGTTATGATGATGTATCTTGAATTGCTCGCAGAGCTCAGTGATCATTTTGTTATTAAGATTGGTACCATTGTCCGTGATAATCCTCTCTGGTACACGGTATCGACAGATCAGGTTATGCCGAATGAACCGTGCCACAACGTTCTTGGTTACTGTAGCAAAGGAAGCTGCTTCAACCTACTTGGTAAAGTAATCAATCGCTACCAGGATGAAACGATGCCTGTTGGATGTCGTAGGTCTGATCTCGCCGCTCATATCAATGCCCCACATTGCAAAAGGCCAAGGTGTTGTGAAAACATTCAGAGGAACAGGAGGTATATGCACCTTATCAGCATAGACCTGGCACTTGTGACATGTCCGAGAATGCTGATAACTGTCAGCTTCCATTGTGGACCAGTAATATCCTGCCCGTAGGATTTTCTTTGCCATGGTATGTCCACTGGAATGAGTTCCGAAAGTACCTATGTGCAGCTTTGTCATGATCCTTTCTGCTTCATTCTTATCCACACAACGCAGTAAGGTCGAATCATGGTTACTCTTGTAAAGAATGCCATTGCTGATGAAGAACTTTACCGCGAACCTCCTCAGAAACTTCTTGTAGTTAACAGATGCACCCTCGGGGTACTCTTGAGCTTCAAGGTACCTCTTTACCTCATGATACCAGGGCTTTTCTGTTACCTCTTCAGTCTCAATATCACAGCAATGTGCAGGTTCGTCCAATCTTTCAATAATGATCCGGGGAGCCTCGTTGTCCCATTTGACTTTAAACATAGAAGGCATCGTAGCTAGCGCGTTCGCCAACTGATTCTCCTCTCTTGGGAAGTGTTCAAAGGTTATATCTTCAAAATGGGGAAGTAGTGTCAACACATACTCCGTGTAAGGAATAAGATTAGGGTGTTTCGTATCCCACTCGCCTTTGACCTGACTGATCACGAGGGCGGAATCTCCGAAGACACTTAGAAACCTAATCCTTAGGTCAATTGCAGCTCGAAGACCCATGATGCACGCTTCATACTCTGCCATGTTATTGGTGTAGTTGAAACATAATCGGGCGGTAAACGGAGTATGAGAGCCTTTAGGAGATATGATCACGGCGCCAATGCCATTACCCAAAGCGTTCTAAGCTCCATCAAAGTACATAGACCATCGGGATCCCTCCCCAGGTCCTTCATCTGGTCCAGGTGTCTCACAATCAGTCACTACCATGATATTCTCGTCCGGGAATTCAAAGTTCATAGACTGGTAATCATCCACTGCCTGATGTGCCAAATGGTCTGCCAATACACTTCCCTTGATTGCTTTTTGAGTCGTGTATTGGATGTCATACTTAGTCAAAATCATCTGCCATCTTGCTATTCTTCCGGACAAGGAAGGCTTTTCGAAGATATACTTGATTGGATCCATCTTTGAAATCAGCAGAGTAGTGTGAGTCAGCATATACTGTCTCAGCCGGGGAGCAGCCCATGCCAAAGCGCAACAAGTTTTCTCAAGCAGTGAGTATCGGGTCTCCCAGTCGGTAAACTTTTTGCTAAGGTAATAAATAGCATGCTCTTTTTGGCCAAACTCGTCATGCTGTCCCAGCACACACCCCATTGAGTTGTCAAGTACTGTTAAGTATAAGATCAGAGGTCTCCCTTCAATTTGTGGCATTAGAATAGGTGGCTCCTAGAGATACTCTTTGATCCTTTTGAAAGCGGCCTGACATTCATCGTTCCAACGTACCACTTGATCTTTCTTTAGTAACTTGAAGATTGGTTCACAAGTAGCAGTCAGGTGAGAGATGAATCAGGAAATGTAGTTTAATCGTCCTAGAAAGCCCCTGACCTTCTTCTCTATCTTGAGAGCTGGCATCCCTTGTATGGCTTTCACTTTGGCAGGATCCACTTGAATGCCTTTGTCGCTTACGACGAAACCCAGTAGTTTACCAGACCTTACCCCGAAGGTGCACTTGTTCGGGTTCAATCTTAGCTTGTACAACTTCAACCTGTCAAACAGCTTCTGTAGATGGTCAAGGTGTTCCTCCTCAGTTTGGGACCTCACAATCATATCGTCGTCGTATACTTCAATCTCATGATGGATCATGTCATGAAACAAAGCAACCATGGCACGCTGATACGTTGCCCCAGCATTTTTCAACCCAAAAGGCATGACTTTGTAGTAAAAGGTACCCCACTGAGTAACAAAAGTGGTCTTCTCCATGTCTTAGGGAGCCATCTTTATCTGATTATAACCGGAGAAACCGTCCATGAAGGAGAATACCTTGTGCTGAGCAGTATTGTCAACCAGAACGTCGATGTGAGGTAGAGGGGAGTCATCCTTAGGGCTCGCCCTGTTCAAATCCATGTAGTCAACACACATTCGGACCTTACCATCCTTCTTTGGTACTGGAACCATATTGGCCACCCACTGAGGGTAAGAAGTCACTGCTAGAAAACCGGCGTCAAACTGTTTCATAACTTCAGCCTTGATTTTCTCGGACATCTCTGGGCGCATATGGCCAACCTTCTATTTTACGGGAGGGCAGTCTTCCTTGGTAGGCAGGCGATGAACCACAATGTCAGTATCCAACCCAGGCATATCTTCATAAGACCAGGCAAAGATCTCAACATAGTCATGCAGCATCTGAATCAACCGCTGTTCCACACTAAGCTCCAAGTTTGCACCGATCTTGACTTCTTTCTCGTTTGTTTCAATACCCAGATTCACTGTTTCCAATGGCTCTTCATGTGGCTGAATGGCCCTCTCTTCCTGGAGCAGCAGTCTTGCAAGTTCACCAGGCACTTCGCAGTCATCTTCACCTTCGTCTTCGGCTAAGTTAATCGGATTTTCGAAGTCCTAACTGACAGTAGCAGATTCGTTACCAATGAGATCCAGAGTGGATTGAGACCTGTATATGTGAGTGTGTGTAAAATAGCTGTTTTGCAATATATAATAAAGAAAAACAAGGAGCGCAAAATTTGAAATGCAAGAAACGTCCAATGCTTTTATTAATGATATATGAAAATGACATACAAAAGCCCTCACAAATGAAGCCACGGTTCCCCGGGTAAGACACCGGGCCATAAAGTTTGAAACATTGTCTATTACACATTCAAAACAAAAATTTTCATTACTGGGTGATAACTGAAACGGGCATAGAATCCTTCGCTGTCCAATTGCTTAATCCGCCGTTGGTCGTAGGGTAGATCCAACTGTCGATATCAAACTCTTCATTATCATCATCCCTGATAGCATTAACCCCTGCCTCTTGTTTAGGCTTCTCTGATGCTCCGAACTCAATCTCCTTCGCATCAATTAGGTCTTGTACCCTGTTCCTCAAAACCCAACAATCATCTGTATTATGCCCCGGGCTATCAGAGTGAAAAGCGCAGCGGGCATTAGGGTTGTACTTTGGTGATGTGGTTCTTGGATTCTTTGGAGCTTCTTTTAGAGTCACCAGATTGGTCTTCAGCAACTGTGGAAGAATCTGAGACAAAGTCATGCTGAGACGAGTGAATTGCCTTCGAGGTCTCTCGTCCTTTTGTTGATTGTGATGCTGAGGGGCACTAGTAGGTTTTGAAATAACAACCGCATTGACAACTTGGCGGTGTTCAGGTCTATTATGTCTTCTCGAACTGTAGACAACACTGGACTCTTTCTTAAATGGTTTCTTCTTGGTGCTCAATGAGACACCCTTCTGTATCTTCCCAGCCTTGATACCAGCTTCAATCCTCTCACCAGTCAAAATAAGATATCTAAACCCAGCTGAAGAGCTTCCAATCAGATGGTTAAAGAATGGACCAGACAGGGTCCCGAAAAACATGTCAACAAGTTCACGATCAGCCAAAGGTGGTTGCACCCTTCCGGCAAGGTCTCTCCATTTCTGAGCATACTCTTTAAATCGTTCACCCGTTCCTATTTACATACCCTGGAGTTGGGTACGCGTAGGAGCGAGGTCGGAGTTGTACTGATAATGCCTGTAGAACGCAGTAGCCAAATCATCCCAACTACGGATACTGGCTCCATCCAACTGATAGAACCACTCAAGCTGAGTCCCTGAGAGACTGTCTTGAAAGAAATGGATCCATAAGTTCTTATCAGCGGTGTAAGGTTGGATCTTCCTTACATATGACCAGAGGTGCAGCTTCGGATAGGAAACTCCATCATACTTGGCAAAGGCAGGTGCCTTGAATTTATGGGGAATCACCACCCCAGATGATAGACCTAGATCTCCGAAGTCCAGACCGGGCACCTTCTGTATTTCCATAGCGCTCAAACGGTCTTCCAGCTGTTTGTACTTATCCTCAACAGGAGGATACTGTTCTTCATCATAGTCCATCTCGTTGTCGGAGACCATAGGGCTAGGAGCCCTCCTTTCTTGTGGACTATCCTTCCCTCCAGATGAGGTGGTCAGATCAACTTCATTCTGCAGCCCGTTTCCAAACCTACGTCCCATATTGAACAGGATCGTCCTCTTCTTCTTCTTCTTCTTCTTCTCTTTCAGAATCAAGGTCTTCAAGTCCTGCTGACCCTTAGCTAGATTCATGAACAGCTCTTGAAATTGGGCATTCTGGGCCTGGAGGGCCTTTATAGCTTGCTCAATGGAAGGTTCAGCAGACATGATGATTGAGCGCTGAAATAAACAGCGAAGAAGATAAGAGACCTGTAATGGGGTACCTGTTTATGAGATGCATGGGATGAAATGTGTATGATTTATGATTTCAAAGACAATCAGGATTCAAATTTGTAAACAAGAAAGGAAACACCCTTTATTAGATTTAAACTTCAAAATTTAAATTGTTCAACAAATTGCCTTTAGGCATTACAAAAATGGAAATACTGAAAAGTAAGTAAAAACTGTAAAAGAACATCATCAAAGGTCCATCAACGCTCCCATGGTCTCTTCTTCTCAGTGCGGACATAATCATTCAGAGTTCGCTCATTCTCCAATTGTTTGGTCAGCTTCTGGATCTTCTGCTCTTGTTTATTGAACCTCTCCCGATAGGAATCCCATTCATTCCTCAACTGCATCCAAGACCTCTTCAATGCCCCAATATCAGTAGGCATATAAGGGTGGAGAATAGTTGGAGGAACCCCCTCCTTATTAGCAACTTCAAGAGTGACAGGCCTGACAGCTTCATATGGCATACCTAACTTCTGGGCACGGATGCGGACCCATCTGAGATATGGCTCCATTGGCAGAGAAGTCTTTGGTCCCAACTCATGTGGGTCAGATTGGTGAACTTTGTCCCATGCCCTTATGAATCTACGACGCAGCTCGTCACTATCTCCCTGAAAATCAAAGATGATATGAGGCATCAGCATCTCATGAGGCCCTTCTCTTCTGGCTCTTCCAAACTGACGGAGAGCTAAGCATGGGTTGTAAGAAATTCCTCCATGGAGTCCGATCAATGGAACATTAGGATACTCTCCACAACGATCAATGATAGTCACCTCATCCATACCTTTGAGAGTCCAGATAATGTCATCATTAGTAAGAGACATCACCCTATAAGCCCAGCCCATTCCTTCTTTGTTTTTCAGCACGGACTTAGGGAGGTGCGAAATAAACCACCTTGACAATAAAGGAACACAACACATCAAAGTTCCCCGCTTTCGGGCAGTACGAGCATAGAGCTGATGAAGCATATCACCCAAGAGAGTGGGTACCGGATTCTGAGAGTTGAAAATCTTTATGGCATTAATGTTAACAAAAGTGTCGGGATTCGGAAACAATACCATACCATAAATCAAAAGAGCCAGAATGTCCTCGTACGCCTTGAAGTCTAAGCTATCCCAGAAGTAATTAGCTTTGTCAACTAAAAACTTAGTCAGAAAACCCTTAGCTCCACTTCTAGTTTCCCAGTTAGCCATTACCTCCTCCTTGGTCAAGTGAAGGGCTGCAGTAATTTCTTCGAGCTTAGGAGTCTTTTCCCAACTAGTAAATGGAGTCTTCTCCAAAACAGAGATACCAAGCAGCTCAGAGAACTCTTCCAGGGTAGGAACCAGCTGGAAGTCTTGAAAGGTGAAGCAATGGTATATCGGATCATAAAACTGGACCAGGACACTCATCATTTGTTCGTCCAACTTTGAGGTGACCAAAATGAGAAGAGAACCATGCCTTATGATGAAGGAAGTAGTGTCTGGAATCCTGACAACCAAATCTTTAAGCAGGGTAGGTACTTGGACAAAGTTGATCCGGATAGTATTCCTACGCATGGGCATCATGATGACCTACAAAACAGAGCAAAGATGAAACCCTCTTGTTATTGAAATAGGTTAGTCCTTATGCAAGATGTATGCAATGTCATGATGTCATGATGTCATGATAAAGGCACACCATAAGTATCCATAAAAGGCAAACATGGTAAAGGCACACAAGTCACACTGAAGAGCCCTTAGATTTCAGGTTGGCATGGATCTTAGGTACTACCCTCTTTCAGTTCAGTTGGTTTGAACCTGTCCTAAAAATATTAACCGGGTTCTAGAGGATCTCAATATCACTGACTACCCTCAATCGGTCATAATTCCAGTTTAGCAACCTTTTCTTGCGACCGGAATCATCGCAAGAGTTTAGTCTCAATGAGTGTAGCATACTACTACTGTTCTATGGCCAAGTTGGTCAATTTAAGGTTCTAAGGTCAGTTGGTGCTTAATGACTCCTTAGAAGACCCATATTCTCCTCGTTCCAACACAAGGGATATTGGTACAGACCAAGGTGCCACACCAACGTAGTTACTGCTTCATCTGTATCGGTCTATGTCGTACAGATCCCTCATAGTTTATTGCTACTTACCTAAAGGGTATCCCCAGATCCGGGTTAGGATCTATAGAACTCCGATACAAGCCCACAAAATTAAAGCATTCAAAGCATACAATTGAAAACATAGTGATCTAATCCTAAGTTACGCCTCACTTATAAAAATTCCCCAGCAGAGTCGCCAGTTCTGTGATCGGTGGGAATAGAACTGACTGTTTTGGAATGTTGGTCCACGTTTTGCGTTTGTTTTCGCAAAATGTCGCGGTAAGCAAGAGTCACCACCGTATTTTATTTTATACAACAAGGAAAGGACAAAAGCACAGAAAAATTCCTTTTTGAGATATTTCTCGGGTTCGGGAGGTAGATTATAGAAAGGGAAGGTGTTAGCGCCCTTTCTATCCGTGGTTATCCACGGGCTCTTAGGTACTTTCTCATTATGTTTTCAAAAATTACTTTTCTTTGTGTTTGTGGGTTTGAAAGAGTTTTTGTTTGAAAGGAGTGTAAGTGCGAAAAGTTTTGTTTTGTTTTTAAAAGGAGCAAGTACTTAAGAACCATCTACCTACTCAAAAAGGAATTAAACTGTACAAGTGTCCTTTAGACAATGCTATCCCACTATTGAGGAGCAAGTAGCATCGTCGTTGGAGTTTTCGGGTCAATTCGATTAAGGGACGTGTGGTCACTAAAGCAACGTTAGGATGCCTTAGCGGTAACCCTAATGTCTTAGATCATTTTTATCCGAGGCAACCGTTTCGAGGCAACTTATGATCTTTGGCCAAGAGGGCGACCTCTAAAACTTCCTATACTCAATGACCACGTTCGAGACAACCAAGTGAGGTGTACCCTAAGAGTGGCATGTGCGAGTGTATTGTTTTTCAGTTATATTATCTTTGTACATGTTAATGGTGAGCTACTGTTGATTTTAAATTAAAATTGATCTTGTCATGCATTGCCTATTATTTAAACATCTAACAGTTAATGGCTGCGGAAATTAAATTGCAGAAAATAAATCTATGCTATTACAAGGCGTCGGGTATTTACATCGCCAAAGAAAAACCCTTAAAAATTAAATTGCAAAAAGTAAATAAAAACGATAAATAAATAAATAAAATCCTAAGTTAAAAGCTATTACATTCCCGAAGCAGTTACAATATTGAAATATGGATCAAAAATTATTCGCGCGCGAGAAAATTAAATCGAAGCGTTTTTAGGGTTTTGACCCTTTTATTGAATAAAGCATATTTTTGTTGTTTTTGAATTAAAAATTAGTCTAAATTAATAATTGAATTAATTAATGAAAAGAAAATATTTTTTGGTTTTTTATTATTTAAGGAAAAAAAAAATAAAAGGGATTAAAAAGTTAATAAAAATCCTAATTCTAAAGTGATTTTAATTTAATGCAAAAGATATTAAAATTGTACCTAATTAAAAATAAATTAATTGATTAAAATTTATTTGCAAAAATAATGAAATAGAAAATATTATTTTATTTTTGGTTTTCTGATTTTTTTTATAGAAAGGGTTAATTTGTTAATTAATTAATTAAGATAATAATAATAATAAAAATAATAATAAAACAAATAAATAAAAAAAATATAACAGAGAAATACTCAGGGGGTGTGGGCCTGAATTTGGTGTTTGAATGGCAATTTGTTGGCCCAAAAGCTTCAGCCTTGTTAGACTTTGGAAATCCAGTGCATGCTCGTTGACTCTAATCCATGGTGGTCCTTCAACCTTGGCCTTTGGATCTTGGCCTGAAACCACCTGGCATTTGATGGGATGAGTAACATGGTGGTCCATTCTTTGGGCGCTACACCTGAGTACCTGAAGAAAAAATATAACAAGGTTTTATGGGACCTGGGATTTGAACCCAGGTCCCATTGCTCATATGCCAGCGTGCTCACCAACCAACCAGCTTGTTCATTCGTTTATTGGAATAGATAATAAATAATATATTCAAAAACAATTAAATATGCCCTGCAAAAAAATAAAAACGCGCTAATGATTCAAACGGGCCAATGGATGCAAGCCACGATATCATCTTCCTCCATGCATCTCTGGTTATTTACCTGCGGATTTTTATCCGCAGGAAGTTTCGTAGGGTATCTCAAAAACCCTCTCCAGGCCATGTAAATGAAATCCAAGAGTACCAACGTACTCGTCTCTTCCTCCTGGTCATCCCTGTAACCACTATTCACCTTAATTTTTCCTGTACACAAAATGCCTAAAAACAACACAACAAAACCCTAGGTTCGGGTATACGATTATAGGACATGAAAACGAAATTAAATGATGCAGATTTGTTAGAAATTTGATGAGGATCAAGATTATGTTAATAGTTTATCAAAAGGATGCAAGAATGAATGTTTTCGATTTCATGTTCAGAGTAAGGTTCATGGAGACTTACAGTGAGTTTTAGGCAATGAAAGGACATGGTTTTGATTGATATCGCTTCACTGGATGTCAAGGAAGAGAGCTACGTTGTGATTTTAGTCTGAATCAAGCTCCAATGTGGATTTCAGAATTAAAGTTTCCAAGCTTTTTTCCACAATTGTTCTGTCCATTTCTGTAGAGTTTTTTGTGCGTTCTTGGTTGCTTTAGGTTGTATATGTATCAAGCAAGCAACTAGGTCAAATCTTGGGCTTCCAATCTTTATGCATTCATGGTTTGGGATTTGATATGATCCCCATTGATAAGCTTTCCAAAAATGCCTCAAATCTGATTTTTTGTGCATAATAAGACCTGATACGAGTTTGATTAGGTATATCTTGCTAATTGAAAGCTGCAATGATCAAAAAAATCTCATTCCATTAATTTTTTGATTTTATTTGAATTAATATAGATTTAAAATGAATTAAATCAATAAAAATTAAATAAAATAGAAAAATAAATGTTTGGTCATGAAATTAGAGATGGGACACGTGTGTGGTGTGACAAGACTATATCAAGTGGAAAAAAGTGGGCCCTTTTGTCAAAAATTGGAGTTTTGAGGATAGTTGACTTTTGGCAATTTTGGAAAAATGCCCAACTTCAACAATGCATAACTTCTTCAATTTTGAACTTTTGGAAGTTTTCTTGGACTTTTTAGAAACCATGAGATGTATTCTAATCAAACTTTTTGGTCTCATCTCATTTTGATGTTCCATGCTCAAGTTATAATCTTTGGCAAAATAGGTGTTTTTGTTGACTTTCAAAAATGACCTATAATGTCCAAATTTGTAACTTTTTGTGAGAGCATTTCTTGATCTTGTGGTGTGAAGATGGATTGTAGTAAATTGCATCCTATTAAAAATGAGCTTTGGATGGGTCATTTCTCATAAAGTATGAGAAAGTTATGCTTGGTCAAAGTTTAGTTGACTTTTCCAATAAAACCCTAATTTAGCAACTTTTGAATCTTAATGAATCTTGAGCAATTCTTGATGAATCATGATCAACCCTTGATAAAATGATGAATTATCCTTAAAAATGAGAATTTTGACAAAAAATCTTGAGGTTTGACTATATTTGGGACACAGTTGACTTTTGCCCTAGCACAATCGATTTTTGGGCCTTTTGAGCAATTGACCGACCAAACTTCCTCTGCAAGGCTTGAAATTTGACATGGATGAACTTAAGATCATATTAAGACATTGGGAAAAACTTGAGACCTTTTGGATATGAGGACCTTAATGCAACACAAAACCCTAATTTTGACTTGACTGCCTTAGGAGGTGGTTTGACTGTCCAATCTTTGAGTCAACTTGAGCAACTTGAAGATCATTCTTGGCAAAATCTTGAGGGATATGGGAGGGAAAATTTTGGGGTACAATAGGAACCAAGGGAATAATCAGAGAAGGTAGAACTATGACCCTATTCCCATGAGCTATGCAGAGCTACTACCAGCATTGATTCAGAAGAAGTTAGTCCAGACACGACCACCTCCCTCCGTACCATCACCATTGCCTTGGTATTACAAGGCAGACCAAACGTGTGCTTTCCATCAGGGAGCACCAGGGCATAGAGTTGAGAATTGTTATCCTTTGAGGACTAAAGTGCAAAGGTTGGTGAAGTCCGGAATTCTATCTTTCAAAGACATGGGACCTAATGTGAAAGATAATCCTTTACACAAGCATGGGGGAGTAAATGCTATAAATATGGTGGCCGATTGTCCAGGTGACTTCCGAATTTTTGACATTAATCTGGTTAGAGGAGATTTGGTGAAGATGCATGCAGACCTCTGTGAATTCAGTTACTATACACATGACCACACCGGTTGTGTTGTTTGCAGTACAAACATACAGGGTTGCGAGAAGATAAAGGTTGATTTACAGTAGATGATGGATGAGGGTTTAATCCATATAATCAGGCCTAGGGCAGAGTATGAAGAGGAAGTGAATATGGTTTCTGGATGGCCTGGTGAATTCAGAATTTTTGATGTGGAGTATTTGAATGAGGATCTCGTGCAGTTGCATGCTACATTCTGCTGTACTGCTGGTCAGGTGGAACACCAATATGGATCTTGCATAGTTTACTGTCGAGACCACCGAGGATGTTCTATTGTAAGAGAGGGTGTTCATTTTCTATTAGACAATGGAACTATCAAGATCACAGGTCAGAGGGATGATTATCATGAGGTTGATATGGTTAAAGTTTGCTTAATGGAAGAAGAGTCAGAGGAAGAGTATGCCTCCGCAGATGAGTATTTCTCTTCAGACGAAGATTTATTTTCCGGAAATGACTTTTTGATGTCTGATTGCATTGAGGAAGGGCAAAACATCATTGTGCCTTGTTTTAGCGCACCCACTCATCTTGAAGTGGAGTACCATAGCAAACTAGCTGTTACCCCATTGGTAATTAGTTTGCCATGTCCTATTCCCTATAAATCAGATAAGGTTATGCCTTACAAATACAACGCTACAATCTTAGAAGATGGGGTGGAAGTTCCCATCCAGCCAATGCCTGATGTCAGAAATATAGCTAAAAATAGCAGGGTGACCCATAGCGGTTGTGTGTTTGCGCCGGTTGTACGAAAAGATGTTGTTGCTAGAAAGAAAATTGCTGAGAATGATGAGCCTAAGAAGGATACAGGAGAGACTAGTGGAGCTACATTAGAGAAAGAAGTGGATGACATTTTGAAGATAATTAAGAAGAGCGACTACAGAATTGTAGATCAGCTACTGCAGACACCTTCAAAGATATCTATCCTAGCTTTATTGATGAATTCCTCTGCTCATAGAGAATCATTGATGAGAGTACTAGACCAAGCTTTTGTAGAGAGTGACATGCCATTAGATTAATTTAGAAGCGTAATTGGAAACATTACGTCATGTAACAACTTGAGTTTCTGCGATGACGAGTTACTAGATGAAGGGAGGAATCACAACCTGGCCCTCCAAATATCTATGAACTACAAGAATGATTTGTTGTCCAATGTGCTAATTGATAATGGATCCGCGTTGAATGTTATACCGAGGAGTACTCTCATGAAGTTAAAGTATCAAGGAGCACCTATGCACCCGAGTGGCATCATTGTGAAGGCTTTTGATGGGTCGAGGAAATCTGTCATCGGTGAAGTGGACTTAACCATCCATATAGGACCATATTTGTTCCTGATAACCTTCCAGGTCATGGACATTATTCCCGCATATAGTTGTTTGCTAGGACGGCCATGGATACACGAAGCATGGGCTGTCACTTCAACTCTACATCAGAAGCTAAAATTTGTGCATGAAGGGAAGGTAGTGATCATAAATGGGGAGCAGGTGTTGTTGATATCCCATCTATCCTCTTTCAGTATTGTAGAAGCGGATGAGGCTGCTGTTGGAACCCAGTTCCAAGCCCTATCCATTGACAACATAAGGAGGAATGAGAATTTTGTAGTTTCGCTGAAGGATGCACAACATGTTGTGTGAAATGGTCATAATACAGTTTGGGGACGACTTGTGGATCCACCCATGAACAAGAAAAGAACTAGTTTGGTTTTCTCTTCGAAGAATGGCAAAGGAGAAAGTTTGAAGTTAAAGTCTTCTGTAAACAGTTATGACGATGTTTTTCGCAGCGGATGCTACCTCCATCCAATTGGTTCTGGGATTAATGTTGTTGAAGAGGATGAAGTAGAGCAGGAAGTACCGAATTATGTAACACATGGAGTCCGAGTTCAGAACTTGGTCACCATTAATGTTCCTTCTTGCGTACATGTTTCAAAGTAATTTGTTTTGTTAATCTGTTTCTTTCTTTTGAAAAGCTTTCACTTTGCCCAAGGTGGAAGTATTAATGTTGTAGGGCTTCTCTGTTTGTTATGACTCTTAAGATCATTAATAAAAGTTGTCTTTGCTTTCCCAAATTATGTCTTTTATTTTCTGCTTTTTCTTGGAAAATGGTAATCAGAAAAAAAACCTTTCAAAATAAATAATAACTGAAAATTAATCTGCATGGTCACTTGTTATATGTGTTAGTTTCTAAAAGCAATCATAAATCATATGTGCAGATTAATTAAAAACCCCGTTGAATACAATGACCCTGCACCCTCTCCCAACTTTGAATGTCCTGTGTTTGGGGCTGAAGAAGAAGATTATGATGAGATTCTAGAAGAGGTCTCACGGTTGCTTGAGCACGGGGAAAATACCATTCAGCCATATAAAGAGCCTTTGGAAGTGATCAATTTGGGTTCAGAAGAAGATCCGAAGGAAGTCAAGATTGGAGCATCGTTACATCCTGATGTGGAGAGCGGGTTGATTGAGCTGTTGAAAGATTATGTGGATATTTTTGCTTGGTCTTATCAAGATATGCCTGGTCTAGATACAGATATTGTCGAGCATCATTTGTCGTTGAAGCCAGAGTGTCCGCCAGTTAAACAAAAGTTGAGAAGAACCCACCCAGATATGGCAGTAAAGATCAAAGAGGAAGTCATAAAGCAGATTAATGCTGGTTTTCTTGTGACGTCAGTGTATCCTCAATGGATTTCCAATATTGTCCCAGTTTAGAAAAAAGACGGAAAAGTCCGCATGTGCGTAGATTACAGAGATCTAAATAAAGCTAGTCCAAAAGATGATTTTCCATTGCCTCACATCGACATGTTAGTGGACAGCACTACAAAATTCAAAGTATTCTCATTCATGGACAGATTTTCTGGGTATAATCAAATAAGAATGGCTCCAGAGGACATGGAAAAAACAACGTTTATCATACCCTAGGGAATATTCTGTTACAGAGTGATGCCCTTCGGGTTGAAGAACGCTGGTGCAACGTACCAGAGGGCTATGACAACCCTATTCCATGATCTGATGCACAAAGAAATCGAAGTATATGTTGATGATATGATTTCCAAATCCCAAACTGAAGAAGGGCTTATAGAAGATTTGTTGAAGTTGTTTCAGCGTTTGAGGAAGTATCGTCTCCGCTTGAATCCAAATAAATGAACCTTCGGTGTTAGATCGGGGAAATTGTTGGGTTTCATTGTTAGCCAGAAAGGAATTAAAGTTGACCCCTGATAAAGTCAAAGCAATTCAAGAAACGCCAGCACTGAGAACTGAAAAGCAAGTCAGAGGTTTCCTCGGGCGTTTGAATTATATTTCCAGATTCATTTCCCACATGACTGTAACGTGTGAACCGATCTTTAAGTTGTTAAAAGAAAGATCAAGGTTGTGTGTGGATGGATGACTGCCAAAGGGAATTTGAGAGTATTACATAATATTTGCTTGAACCTCCTATCTTGCTCCCTCCCGTAGAAGGAAGACCGTTGATTTTGTATCTAACAGTGTTAGCTAAATCCATGGGTTGTATTCTGGGACAACAGGATGAAACAAGAAAGAAGGAGTTCACCATTTATTATCTCAGCAAAAAGTTCATTGATTGTGAGTCGCGGTATTCCATGTTGGAAAAGACATGTTGTGGTTTGGCCTGGGCGGCAAAGCGTTTGTGGCAGTATATGTTGAATCATACCACTTGGTTGATCTCTAAAATGGATCTAATTAAGTATATTTTTGAGAAGCCTGCTCTTACTGGGAGAATTGCTCACTGACAGATGTTGTTATCTGAATAAGATATCGAGTACCGCGCTCAAAAGGCTATTAAAAGTAGTGTGATGGAAGATTACCTTGCTCACCAACCGGTGGAAGATCATCAGTCTGCAGAATATGAATTCCCCGATGAGGATGTGATGTTCCTGAAAGTGAAGGATTGTGATGAACCATTGCCTGAGGAAAGCCCTAACCCTGAATCTCGTTGGAGTATGATATTTGATGGAGTGGTGAATGATTATGGTAAAGGAATTGGTGTTGTGATTATCACTCCTCATGGATCACACATTCCTTTTACTGCAAGGTTGACATTTGATTGCACTAATAATATGGCGAAATATGAGGCTTGCATCATGGGTCTTGAGGAAGCTATTGATCTCATAATTAAAATTCTGGATGTGTATGGTGATTCAGCTTTGGTAATAAATCAGATTAAAGGAGAATGGGACACTCGTCACCCTGGCTTGATCCCTTACAAAGATTATGCTAGAAGATTATTACCCTTCTTTAATAAAGTTGAATTCCATCACATCCCTAGAGATGAAAATCAAATGGCGGATGCTCTGGCAACTCTGGCTTCCATGTACCAAGTGAATACTTGGAATGATATACCCCGAATTACAGTTCAACAACTGGATAGGCCCGCTCATGTGTTTATGACAGAGGTGGTAGCAGATGAAAAACCGTGGTATTATGATATCAAGCATTTTCTTCAGGCTCAGGAATACCCGATTGGTGCGTCGAGGAAAGATAGAAAGACACTGAGAAGATTGACAGGCAGTTTCTTCCTCAGTTAAAATGTGTTATACAAGAGAAATTATGACATGGTCTTGCTGAAATGCATGGATAGACATGAAGAAGACATGTTGATGCATGAGATTCATGAAGGTTCATTTGGCACTCATGCTAATGGACATTCGATGGCTAAAAAGATGCTAAGGGCAGGTTATTATTGGTTGACAATGGAATTTGACTGTTACAAATTTGCAAAGAAGTGCCATACATGCCAAGTTTATGCAGACAAAGTCCATGTGCCTCCGACACTTCTCAATGTGATTTCCTCCTCATGGCCTTTCTCTATGTGGGGTATTGACATGATCGGGATGATAGAACCCAAAGATTCGAATGGGCACCATTTTATCTTGGTAGAAATTGACTACTTCATCAAGTGGGTAGAGGTTGCTTAATACGCCAATGTTACCAAATAAGTGGTTGTGCGCTTCATCAAAAATAATCTTATATGCCGGTATGGTGTGCCGAGCAGAATCATCACCGACAATGGCTCGAATTTGAACAACAAGATAATGACGGAATTGTGATAAGAATTCATGATTGTCCATCACAATTCATCTCCATACATGCCAAAAATGAATGGGGCTGTTGAAGCTGCTAATAAGAATATCAAGAGAATTATCCAGAAAATGGTTGTTACTTATAAGGATTGGCATGAAATGCTCCCTTTTGCTCTACATGGATATCGAACATCTGTTCGCACTTCGACATGAGCAACCCCGTTCTCCCTGGTGTATGGAATGGAAGTTGTACTCCCTGTCGAGGTAGAGATTCCCTCGTTACGTGTGATAATGGAAGCCAAGTTGACAGAGGCTGAATGGGTCCATAACAGGTTTGACCAATTGAATTTGATTGAAGAGAAGAGAATGAAAACTTTGTGTCATGGGCAGTTATATCAGAGAAGAATGAAGAAAGCATTTGATAAAAAGGTCAAACCTCGTGAATTCAGAGAAGGCGACCTCGTGCTCAGGAAGATCATGTCTTTCAACACTGATTCTAGGGGCAAGTGGACTCCCAATTTTGAAGGCCCATATGTTGTCAAGAAAGCCTTCTCTGGTGGTGCATTAATTCTTGAAACTATGGATGGCGAGGAGTTCCCACGCCCCATGAATGCTGACGCAGTCAAGAAATACTTCGCCTAAAGAAATAAAAGAACAACTCGCTAAGTTGAAAACCCAAAAGGGAGGCTTAGGCAAAAAATGAGCGTCTCGGTAGGCCGAAAACCCAAAAGAGCGGTCTGGGAAAAAATTAGACACATAAACATAATAAATTTCCCGCTAAGTTGAAAACCCGCAAGGGAAGTGTGATACGGTGGGAGAACTGACTTGAGGTTTTGCGTTTGTATTCGCACTTATTCGGCTTAGCAAGAGTCACCACCGACTTTTTATTTTATCCTAAAGAAAGGTTAAAAAGCACAGCAAAAACCTTTGAGATGTTTTCTTGGGTTCGGGGGGTAGATTATAGAAAGGGAAGGTATTAGCACCCTTTCTATCCATGGTTATCCATGGGCTCTTAGTTACTTGCTTAGATCACTTGCCTTTGATTTTCAATTGTTTGAAATGGTGCTTTGTGTGTGGGTTTGAAAATGTTTTGAAAAGAGGCCATTGTTGTGGCAACCTTTGTAATGATCCATGTTTGAATGTATACAAAGGTGTGTATCTTTTGAAAAGTTTTCAATGTTTTGAAAGTTGTTTTGAAAGTGTGCGTGGAGTATGGTTTTGAAAAATAGGAAAGTGTGTTTTGCAAGATTAGTCAAGTAACTAAGAGTTGTCTACCCCTAAATTTACTCAAAGGTTTTTCCTATGTTTTAACCCTTTTAACAATTTTGTTCCACCATTGTATTTGGTGGACAATCTTGTGTTAGGATGTTAACGGGACAGGCGCGGGTCATCGTTTAGACCATGATTGCAATGGTGCCAAGTGTCTTTGCAAATTTTTCCTTTAAGGGACTTGATCATTTTTAGGCAACTTTCGAAAGCGTCATCGAGAGACTATGATCATTTGATTTGTTTTGTTTTGCCAAAAACACCCAACATGCAACATGGCCCATTATTGAAGGCAACAAGTGGAGTAACCCTAGGGGTGCAAGTGTGAATGGTGTATTGATTCCATGTATTTGTTTTGTATTAGGTTATCTAGCGTTTGATTTTATTTACATACAAACCCTAGGTCTAACCATGGTATATTTGAAAGCGATAAATTGCGGGAATTTAAAGTCTACGCTATTACAAATAAGTATCCGGGAGTGGGGGTACAAGTATTTACAAATGGGGATGAGACTTAATAGGAGAGTAGTGTCCAAATAATTTACAACCAAATCGAATCGATCGCAATGTAAAATGTATCAATGTATAGGAATAAAGCAATGTAAATGTATCAGTGTATTGGTGTAAGTGTAGGTGAATATTTATAAGTGAAATGTTAACTTAATGTAAGATTAAGTATTTATTTATTCTCTTTTGTATTTTTGTTAAGTATGTACAAACAAGAAAATTTAATAAAAGAAAATGTTTTAAATTCTATTTTTTTATGTATTAATATTAATGTATTTTAATTAGTATTTTTATGTACAAAAAGATTTATATAAAAAAAAAGAGAAATTTAAGATAAAAGTCTATTAATCTAATTAAACCTAATGTTCATGTAAATAAAGAAATTTTATAAAAAAGAATTAAGGCATTTTTAATTTATAAACAAAAATAGACTATGTTAGTTTAAATTATAAAAAATAAAATGATAAAAAAGGTTAGTTTATGTAAAAAAGGGAATGGGTATAAAGGGGGTTTGTGGCCCAAAATGAATTGTGAAGGGAATCAGAGGGGGGTATGCGCCAAAAATCTGATGGGCTTAGGCAGATTAGGAAAGGGAAAGGCCCATTTTGTTTCACAAATTATTTTGCAAGGGTTTTTGTTATTTCGTTGCATTTTGGGAATTTAGGGTTCGTGGAATCTCAGAGGCACCGTTCACTTCGTGTTTGCTTCGTCTTCATCCTTCTCACGCCCTAGCCTCTGAACGTCTCTCCGTCTATGGCCACCAAGCGCAACTTCCACTTCTTCTCCCTCTATTGGTTGTTCAAGTAGTGATAAGCAAAGGTAGAAAATTCCCCATTTACGTCTCTTGCTTTAAATCGTGCATATTCTGATTATTATTTTTGTTATTTGTTTCTATGAGATGTGCGTGAAAGGAAAGAAAAGAAAAGATACTACCTTGACCCATGGAGACGGAGGAGGAGGCGGATTGGGAGGCACTGTGGGCGGCCGGAGGCGAGGGGAAACACGTGATGTTTGAGCTAGCTTGCTTTGCTGGAAAACCTGGTACTCTTGTGATCAGTGGATCTGGAACTGACTGTTTAACGCTGGTTCGCGAAATGTCGCGGAAGCAAGAGTCGCCACCGTCTTTTATTTTCTCCAACATGGACAGGACAAAAGCACAGCAAAATTCCTTATGAGATTGTTTCTCGGTTCGGGAGGTAGATTTATAGAAAGGGAAGGTGTTAGCACCCTTTCTATCCATGGTTATCCATGGGCTCTTAGATACTTGCTGATTTGTGTTTTCAAGATGTTTGTTTGCTTTTCAATTGTGCTGTTGGTGCGTTTTGTATATGGAGTGGAAAATAAATAATATAAGATAAAATCAAAATCAATGTTATCAAAATAAAAAAATGTGCGCTGGAATTCAAACCCTCCATTCACGTCTCGCCATGCAAGCTTCTTCTCCACTCGTTCTTGTAACAAAAAAGGATAGCGGGGGTTTTAAACCCCCCCAAAACGCAGGCTTATGAATAATAGCGAATAGCTCATGTTCAATCATAAATTGAGCGCGATGGGTGATTTGGAATCATTGGAATGTCACGAGTGCAATGGTAGTGGTCTCGTGGTCCAATTTTTTCAGGGGAAAGAAACCCCAATTCACAGCTCCTGCAACCCTAGAAAGTTTCAATGGCATATTTCTCTACAGGCGTTGTTAGTTAAATTAAAGGTTACCATTAGTCTCAGAACATTCATATTAGTATAAATCCATATTCAAAATGTATAAGAAATGCATATATATTAGAACACGATTATGAGAAAAGTTTGAGAAAGTTTGACATCAATATACCAATTCCTTGCGCGTGGGGAGTTGATTCTGATTGGAATAGCTTCCTTGGGATGTCAGCAACGTGTTTGGATAGGAATGAGGACCTGGAACAAGCTCTAGAAGTGTTTTCAGTTTTTGAAAATTTTGGCAAAAAATGCAAGTTTGCTTCTGAGTTTTGGGCGCAGCTTAGGTCTTCTTTTTGTTTGTGATAGCTTCTATACATCTTATGCAATGTGTTTGGATGAGAATTATGGCCAATAATGCCTTGCATTGATGCTTAGGATTTTGACATAAACCTCCATTAATACACCTTCCATTTTTGAGTCAATTTTGAATTCTTGCTTCATTTGGCCTTTTGCACGAATTTGGAATATGCATAATGGTGATTCAAAGTTAATCAAAGCCAAATATCCCCCTTAATTAACCTTTTTGATTTTTATTTGATTTTAAAGGATTTAAAATGAATTAAATCCAAAAAAATCTAATAAAAATGAAAAAATTAATTTTAAATATTGAAATAAAAGGTGGGACACGTGGGAAGCATGGCCAAGCTGATTCAAGTGGAAAAAGTGGGCCCCTTTTGTCAAAAAATGAAGTTTCAAGGATAAATGATTTTGGCCATTTCACAAAAATTTCCCAACTTCTCCAATGCATATCATGCTCAATGTTTAAGCTTTGATCATGTTCTTGGACATTTTGGAAAGGTCTTGAAGTCCTCTAACCAATGTCTTTGGTCCCATGTCATTTTGATTTACCAATCTCAAGTTATGGTCTTTGACTTAAAGTCCCTTTTTGTTGACTTTTGAAAATGACCTATAATGTTGAAATTGATAACTTTTTGTGAGAGCATTTCTTGGACTTGGAATGTGAATATGAGTTGTAGGAAATGTCTTCCCCTTCAACATGAGCATTGGATGGAATTTTTTTGATGAACCATGAAAAAGTTATGCCTTGGTCAAGTTACAGTTGACTTTTTAGTTGTCCAAAAATAGAAACTTTTGCATCTTGAGACTTTTTGAGCCAAACTTTGAGAATCATGATCAAGCATTGATCAAATGATGTTTGTGGCTTCAAAATAAGATGTTGACCAAATTTTTTGACTTTTGACTGCCAAATGACCATTTTGCCCCTACAGTTGACTGTTGAGCAATTAGGGTTTTTCACTGTGCAACTTGACCTTGTGAGCCTTGAAACTTGACATGTAGGTGCTTGACAATGTGTATGAGCATGGGAGACTTGATTGAGCTCTTGAAAACTTCAACTTCCTTGCAAGAACCAAAACCCTAGTTTGACTGGCTTAGGAGGATGGTTGATTGTGTAGCCTTTGAGTAGACTTGAGCCATTTGAGGTGATGCTTGGCAAAACTTTGAAGATTATGGGAGGGAAAAATTTTGGGGTACAGTAGTTGCCACTGTTCAATCTTCTTAGACCTGAGGATGTAGATTGGTTGGCGTTCCTTTCGTAATCCAAAGGTGGAAGATGATTGAACACTAGAGTGCCCAGAAATTTGCACTCACGTAATAGAGTATCAGTAGTGTGATAGCGGGAATGGGCTTACAGATGCTATTTGGAGAGGTGGTGGATGATTGTGGAGATGGGCTTATAGATGCCATCGGGAGGTGTCGATCGCGTAAGAGATTCCTTAGCGAGAACTTGCGTACCTGAGAAAGAAAGATAATTACCTGGCCTGTTACAGGAGTTGACCTTAAAATTCTTTATATAGACGTGCCCTGGCTGGCTACAGGAATCAAATCTTTGAACTCTTCAGACGTTCCTTCAACGGGACGATGAGAGAACCTCGGGCGATTACTACATCAACAGTAACGATGAGAGAATCTTTCAGACGCACCCTGGCAAGATACAGGAATCGAGTCTGGTAATGCTAGTTGTCAACAGATACACCCTGGCAAGATACAGGAATCGGATCTTCGAACTCTTCAGACGTGACCTGGCGGGATACAGGAATCGAGTCTGGTACTGTAGTCGTCAACAGATACACCCTGGCAAGATACAGGAATCGGATCTTCGAACTCTTCAGACGTGCCCTGGAAGGATACAGGAATCGAGCCTGGTACTGTAGTCGTCAACAGATACACCCTGGCAAGATACAGGAATCGGATATTCGAACTCTTCAGACGTGCCCTGGCAGGATACAGGAATCGAGTCTGGTACTGTAGTCATCAACAGATACACCCTGGCAAGATACAGGAATCGGATCTTCGAACTCTTCAGACGTGCCCTGGCAGGATACAGGAATCGAGTCTGGTATTGTAGTCGTCAACAGATACACCCTGGCAAGATACAGGAATCGGATCTTCGAACTCTTCAGACGTGCCCTGGCAGGATACAGGAATCGGGTCTGGTACTATAGTCGTCAACAGATACACCCTGGCAAGATACAGGAATCGAGTCTGGTATTGCAGTCGTCAACAGATACACCCTGGCAGGATACAGGAATTGGATCTTTAGTTGCGACCGTTGATGGTAATCATCTTTGTATTAACCTTTGTCCTGAAAAGACAAAATGTTAGTTGTATGCAATGTCATGATGTATGACATGCGACATGTTCTCAGAATGAATGAGATTGTATGTTCGTGATGCGTATATGCATGCTATGAAGATGTGTTGTTTGTGAATGTATGTTTTCGTCTTAGGAAAATAAATCCTTGACGGATGCCGGGAAATAAAATCCTGGGCTGATGTTAGAGAATAGTGTTTCCACTGGGGAGTGATGGTTGCAAGAATAAACCGGTAGGAGAAGATGACTCCGTTGGGGAATAGACTTGTTGGAGAGATTACTCTGCAGGGAGAAAATTATTCTAGCGATCTGGCTGGGGAACAATACTCTGTGGGAAGAGAGGTACTCTGTTGAGATGTTAGTAGTAACTTCGCTGGGGATACCGTCGTTATGTTGGGAGTGTTAATAGACTCCGCTGGGGATAAGAAGACTTCGCCGAGGACGATCTTTCTGTGGCTTTTGGCTGAGGATAACCCAGTTATAAGCTCTGGTGGAGCATAACCTTTGAATAAAAAGTCCGAGGAGACGCGTTCGTGCTCTATAGGGGGAAGCTTCCAGAATCTACTGGGGATAAACTTCGTGCTGGGGAGATGGATTGAACTTTCCTGGGGAAACTTCTGGACTGGACTCTCCTGGTGAAATTCTTGAGATATACCGGGGAAGTGGCTCCACTGAATGTCTAGTATACCGCCGAGGAACAATCTTAGACCAAGACTGCTGGGGATGCTTGTTAGGAATGTTCGTATATTGTTGGGGAATGTTGAGATCTGCTGGGGATACCCAACTTCCTTAAGGTTTTATAGAGTAGGCTAACTCGGCTTGGGGAGAGTGTATTGACTTGCTGGCTCACTCTCTGGGGAATTAAGATATCTTGGTTCTGTTCTTCAGCTGAACTTACCTTGGTACCTTGGTGGATATATCAATTGGATCGCTTTTAGACAACTCATTATTGCCCCTATTTCTAATGTCACCTGTAATCATTTATGAGTTAGCAATTATTGTCAAATGCATATATCACAAGTTGAACCTTGGACGTTCTTCGCAAAACAAAACAGAAAAGGAAAAACAATTGGCAATTTTAGCTGAAAAGTGAATTTATATTGATTTTTGAATTTGCCTGTAAATAGGCGTTTTATGTACAAGAGGCTGACATCCTAGTAAGAGAACACCGCCGAACAAAAGAGTTTATACAAATTTGTACAAAGGGAAAACAAAACAGCTATGTGAAAAGAATAATCCCACTAGGTTCCAACTCTGCTATCGCCTTTATATCTTAGGGTGTCTCATCACTTGATGACCTAGCTGAAGATGAAGATGACTGATCGATGCCGTCTGAACTTGGTGTTGATACCGGATTCTGGATGCAAAGTGATCCAATGAGACATAGTATTACGCTTTATTCCTAACTTTTTCCTGGACCGCCCTTTCGGGTTTTCAGTCCACCGGGATACCCATTTTTGCCCAAGCCGCCTTTTCAGGTTTTCGACCTGCCGGGTGTACAGATTTTTTTCATTTCATCCCTTCATTTTGCCCGAACCCTTTTGGTTCGCCGGGAAGCCCTAACTTTTGCCTAGGTATGTCAACCTAGCGGGTCTTTTTTCATGCGTAGTATCTTTTTACTATGTCTGCATTGGCGGGGTGAGGAAGGTCGTCACCATCTATGTTGGTTAGAACCATGGCTCCTCCTGAGAACACATGTTTAACCACAAATGGCCCTTCGTACGTAGGGGTCCATTTTCCCCTTGGATCACTATGAGGAAGGATGATACGCTTGATTACCAGATCCCCAACTTGATACTCTTGTGGTCTGACCTTTTTGTTAAATGCCCTGATCATCCGTTTTTGGTACGCCTGACCATGACAAATAGCAGCAAGTCTCTTTTCGTCGATTAAATTTAACTGATCAAGTCGTGTCTGGATCCAATCATCTTCATTCAGGTCTGCATCCTTCATTATCCGGAGAGAGGGTATTTGCACTTCGATCGGTAAGACTGCCTCCATACTGTAGACCAAGGAAAAAGAAGTTGACCCGGTTGACGTCCTGGCTGAGGTACGGTACCCATGTAGAGCAAACGGTAACATCTCGTGCCAATCTTTATAAGTCACTGTCATCTTCTGCATGATTTTCTTGATATTCTTATTTGCTGCTTCTACAGCCCCATTCATCTTCGGTCGATAAGGAGAAGAGTTGTGGTGCTGTATTTTGAACTGCTCGCAGAGCTCAGTGATCATCTTGTTATTGAGATTGGTACCGTTGTCTGTAATGATCCTCTCCGGGACGCCGTACCGGCAGATCAGGTAATGCCGAATGAACCGTGCCACAACGTTCTTGGTTACTGTAGCTTAGGAAGCTGCTTCAACCCACTTTGTAAAGTAATCAATCGCTACCAGGATGAAGCGATGCCCGTTGGATGCCGTAGGTTTAATCTCACCGATCATATCTATGCCCCACATTGCAAACGGCCAAGGTGCAGTCAGGACATTCAGAGGAACTGGAGGAACGTGCACCTTATCTGCATAAATCTGGAATTTGTGACATGTCCGAGAATGTTGGTAACAGTCGGCTTCCATTGTGGACCAGAAATACCCTGCCCGAAGGATCTTCTTTGCCATAGTGTGTCCACTGGAATGCGTTCCGAAGGTACCCTCATGCAGCTCTGCCATGATCCTTTCTGCTTCAGTCTTATCCACACAACGCAGTAAGGTTGAATCATGGTTTCGCTTGTACAGGATGTCGTTGCTGAGGAAGAACTTTGCTGCGAACCTTCTCAGAAATTTCTTATCATTGACAGATGCACCTTTAGGATACTCTTGAGCTTCCAAGTATCTCTTCACCTCATGGTACCAGGGCTTCTCAGTCACCAACTCAGTCTCAAGATCACAACAGTATGCCGGTTCGTCCAGTTTCCAGATAATGACCCGGGGAGCCTCATTGTCCCATTTGACTTTGAACATGGAAGACATCGTAGCTAACGCGTCCGCCAACTGATTCTCCTCTCTTGGGAAATGTTCAAAAGTTATCTCTGTGAAATGGGGGATCAATGTCAACACACATTCTCTGTAAGGAATAAGATTCGGATGTTTTGTATCCCACTCCCCTTTGATCTGATTGATCACGAGAGTGGAATCTCCGAAGACACTCAGAAACTTGATCCTTAAGTCGATCGCAGCTCGAAGACCCATGATGCATGCCTCATACTCTGCCATGTTGTTGGTGCAGTTGAAACATAGCTGGGCAGTGAGTGGAGTATGAGTGCCTTGAGGAGATATGATCACAGCGCTGATACCGTTACCCAAAGCATTGGAGGCTCCGTCAAAGTGCATATACCATCGGGACCCTTCCTCAGGTCCTTCATCCGGTCCAGGTATTTCACAATCAGTCACTATCATGATGCTCTTGTCTGGAAACTCGAAGTTCATTGACTGATAGTCGTCTACTGCCTGATGTGCCAAGTGGTCTGCCAATACACTTCCCTTGATAGCTTTCTGAGTCGTGTACTGGATGTCGTATTCTGTCAAGATCATTTGCCATCTCGCTATTCTCCCAGAAAGAGCAGGCTTTTCAAATATGTACTTTATCGGATCCATCTTTGAGATCAATAAGGTAGTGTGAGTCAGCATATACTGTCTCAGCCGGCGAGCAGCCCATACCAAAGCGCAGCAAGTTTTCTCGAGCAATGAGTATCGGGTCTCACAGTCGGTAAACTTTTTGCTAAGGTAATAAATGGCGTGCTCTTTTCGACCAGACTCGTCATGCTGTCCCAGCACACACCCCATTGAGTTGTCAAGTATTGTCAGGTATAATATCAGAGGTCTCCCTTCAACCGGTGGCATAAGAATGGGTGGTTCTTGGAGATACTCTTTGATTCTGTCAAAAGCGGCCTGACATTCATCGTTCCAACGTACTACCTGATCTTTCTTCAGTAGCTTGAAGATTGGTTCGAAAGTAGCAGTTAGATGTGAGATGAATCGAGCAATGTAATTCAGTCGTCCTAGAAAGCCTCTGACCTCTTTCTCTGTCTTAGGAACTGGCATCTCTTGAATGGCTTTAACCTTCGCAGGGTCCACTTGAATACCCTTGTCACTTACGGCGAAGCCTAGCAACTTTCCAGATCTAACCCCGAAGGTGCACTTGTTCGGGTTCAACCTCAGCTTGTACAGTTTCAAACGGTCAAACAGTTTCTGAAGATGATCCAGGTGTTCCTCCTCAGTTTGGGACCTTGCAATCATGTCGTCGACATACACTTCTATCTCATGATGGATCATGTCATGAAATAAAGCAACCATGGCACGTTGGTAGGTTTCCCCAGCATTTTTCAGTCCAAAAGGCATGACCTTGTAGTAGAAGGTGCCCCACTGAGTAACAAAGGTAGTCTTTTCCATGTCTTCAGGAGCCATCTTGATTTGATTATACCCTGAAAAACCATCCATAAGGAGAACACCTTGTGCTGAGCAGTGTTGTCAACAAGGACATCAATGTGAGGTAGAGGGAAGTCATCCTTGGGGCTGGCCCTGTTCAGATCCCTGTAGTCAACACACATTCTGACCTTACCATCTTTCTTTGGTACCGGCACCACATTAGCAACCCACTGAGGGTAAGAGGTCACTGCGAGAAACCCGGCGTCGAATTGCTTCATAACCTCAGCTTTGATCTTCTCAGACATCTCTGGACGCATACGGCGGACCTTTTGCTTAACCGGAGGGCAGTCTTCCTTGGTAGGCAAGTGATGGACCACAATGTCAGTATCTAACCCAGGCATGTCTTCGTAAGACCAGGCGAAGATCTCCACATAATCATGTAACATCTGAGTCAACCGTTGCTTCACGCTGAGCTCTAGGTTGGCACCAATTTTAACTTCCTTTCTGTCCGTCTCAGTACCCAGATTTATCGTTTCCACTGGCTCTTCATGTGGTTGAATTGCCCTCTCTTCCTGGAGTAACCGTCTTGCAAGCTCGCCAGGCACTTCGCAATCATCTTCACCTTCGTCTTCGGCTAAGTTGATCGGATTTTCAAAGTCATAACTGGCAGTAGCAGAGTCGTTACCAGTGAGATCCAGAGTGGATTGAAACCTGTATGGGTGAGTGTGTGTAAATACAACTGTTTTGCAATATATATAAAGAAAGAAAGGGAGCGCAAGATTTGAAATGTGAAAAACGTCCAATGCTTTTATTTATGATATATGACAGTGACAAACAAAAGCCCTCATAAATAAGACCACGGTGCCCCCGGGTAAGACATCGGGCCATACAGTTTCAAATTATTGTTTATTACAAATCCAAAACAAAGAAGTTCATTACTGGGTGACAAAAGTTATGGGGGTAAAGTCTTTCGCGGTCCAGTTGCTAGGTCCACCGTTAGTCGTTGGGTAGATCCAGCTGTCAAACTCGGATTCTTCCACTTCGTCTTCATCCCCAACAACATTCACTCCTGGATTGGTGATGAGCACAGAAGGTCTTCCAATCCTTGCCTTGCGCACAGCCTTCTGAGCCTCTGCAATGAAACCCAGCCCAAACTTGTTAGTCTTAGGAGTAAAATCAGGGAGCTTGCCCCAGTTTGCACATTCACCTCTTTCAATCACAGCCCAGGCGTCCTTTAAGGAGGCAATCTTCAAAGGAGAAACCTCTTCAACCACTGCTTATGCTGCTGCCAATGTTTGTGGCACCTCTTCAAAATGTTGAAAGGGGGTCTCAATGAACTCCCCATCCATTTCCACGTACCTGAAGGAGTTGAGGTGGCTGACCATGTATTCCTCTTCCCCTTGCACTATTACAATCTTCCCCCTGACCGGGTACTTGAGCTTCTGATGCAACATGGAGGTCACAGCTCCAGCCTTGTGGATCAACGGGCGACCCAGCAAACAAGAATAGGATGGACGGATGTCCATCACATAGAATTTTGAATCAAAGACCTGTGACCCCACCCTGATTGGGATGTCAACCTCACCATGTACCATTCTTTTGGACCCGTCAAAGGCCCGGACAATAATGTTACTTGGTTTGAGCTCCAGACCCTCACAGTCCAGCCTGTCCAGAGCCTTCTTGGGTAGCACGTTTAATGAAGAACCAGTGTCAACCAGCACATGAGCAAGAGTAGTGCCCCTGCATTCAATGGAGACATGCAGGGCATCATTATGTTTCTTCCCTTTGGCTGTCAGATCGGCATCAGAGAAACCCAGGCCATTATCAGCGGTTAGGTTGGCCACACAGTCGGTGAACTGATCAGCAGACGTCTCTTGGGGTACATGGGCCGTCTTTAAGAAAGCAATCAGGGCCTTGGGATTGGGCTCTAAACACAGCAGCAGTGACAACATGGAGATTTTGGAGGGGGTGTGCCCCAACTGTTCGACAACGTTGAAATCACTTTTCTTTATTATTTTGAGGATCTCTTCCATCTCCTGCTTGGAAGCCTCAACAATGGTCTTTGGTGCCTCCATCCGGGCAGGCACATCAGCAGCAATCCCCTTGCCCCGAGCATCAGATGACTCGGCGGTAGGGGTGGAAACTTGGTCGGGGGGGATACAGGCACACTGGCAGGTGTGATGATCAAAGGCCTCTGAATTACCGTGGGAGCAATGTCTGGTGAGAACAGTCTTCCACTACGCGTGACCTTAGCAGGCCCAGTGATGTTGGTGACACCAGTATCGGTGTTGAACTCTTGTTTCACTCCCAGAACATAAACATCTGCCCCATAGTGCCATGGGACAGCCTTATCAGACTTGTAGGGGATGGGCCCCGGAACAGTAATGGTGATGGGAGCAATCTTGTGAACAGGCAAAATTTGGACAGGCTTCTTTGAAGGAGCCTTAGAAGGGTTGCTGAAAATGGTAACAATTGAAACTTCTTCAACAGGGGCAGCAGGAACAACAGTCTTTTTGAACAAAATCTCTTTACTATCCATCAGGTTTTGGACGCCTGATTTCAGCAAAGAACAACCAGCAGGGGAAGCAACACATAGAGGGCAACCTTTGCTACATCCCGGAAATAAACCGGCTAGCAACAGGTTCCTCTTGACAGTTAGCAGCAGAGTAGCAACATCTTTCACAGAAGCTACATACAAATCCTCCTCAACAGCATTCACTCCATGCTGGGGCATGGGAGCGGTAACAACATTTGGCCTCTCGGGCGCCTCGAACTGTATCTCCTTGGCATCAATAAGGTCCTGGACCTTATTCCTCAGAGCCCAACACTCATCAGTAGAATGTCCCGGGCTATCAGAGTGATAAGCACAACGAGCATTCGGATTATACTTGAGGGATGTAGTGTTCACAACCTTCGGGGCCTCTCTAACAGTCACCAAGTTGGTTGACAGCAGTTGCGGCAGGATCTGAGAGAGAGTCATGCTGAGCCGAGTATACTGCCGTTTGGGCCTCTCAGCCCTGGGTTGGTTGTATTGTTGTGGAGCAGCAGCAGGCTTAGAAATAACCACCGCGTTGACAGCTTCGCGGCGTTCAGGTTTGTCTTGCCTTCTTGGACCATACACAACACTTGCCTCTTTCTTGAAGGGCTTCTTTTCAATACTTGAGGAGGCAACCTTCTGTATCTTCCCCGATTTTATACCAGCCTCGATCCTCTCACCAGTCAGGATCAGATCAGTAAACCCAGCAGAGGAATTACCAATGAGATGATTGAAAAATGGACCAGATAGGGTCCCCAAGAACATATCCACCAGCTCCCGGTCCGTCAATGGTGGCTGCACCCTGCCATCCAGATCTCTCTATTTCTGTGCGTACTCCTTAAAACCTTCACCCGATCCTAGCGACATACCCTGGAGTTGGGTACGCGCAGGAGCGAGGTCGGAATTATATTGATACTGCTTGTAAAAAGCAGTGGCCAGATCCTCCAAGTTACGAATGTTGGTCCCATCCAGCTGATAGAACCATTCGAGGTGATTCCCTGAAAGACTCTCCTGGAAGAAGTGGATCCATAAGTTCTTGTCTGCTGTGTAAGGCTGGATCTTCCTTACATAAGAACGGAGGTGCATATTGGGACAGGAAGCCCCGTCATATTTCACAAAGGTAGGCGCCTTGAACTTGTGTGGGATCACCAACCCAGTAGATAACCCCAAGTCTCCGAAATCCAGTCCAGGCACACGCTGAATTTCCATAGCATTTAATTTGTCCTCCAGCTGCTTGTACCGGTCCTCAGCAGGAGGGTACTGTTCGTCGTTGAAGTCTGTCTCAGTATCAGAGACCACAGGACTAGGGACCTCCCTTTCTTGGTGACTACCTTCCCCCACAGACGGAGTAGTCCTCTCAGCTTCATTTTGCAAAGTATTCCCGAGTCTGCGCCCAGTGTTGAATAGCACAGTCCCTTTCTTCTTCTTATTCTTCTTCAGGAGCATAGCCTTAAGCTCGTGTTGACCTTGAGCCAAACCCATGATAAGCTCCTGAAATTGTGCGTTCTACACCTGAAGGGCCTTGATAGACAGCTCGGTAGATGATTCAGGGTTCATGATGCTGAAATAAACAGCGAAGAACAGTAAGCAACCTGAAAAGAAGAGTACCTGTGATGCACATGATGAATGATATGTGTTTATGCAATGCATTCAAAGTTTCGAAAATTCAAATTTGTTGTAGACCAAGAGGAACACACGTTATCATTAAGGAAATAATTGTTTGATACATCAGAGCCTCATGGGCAAACATTACAAAAGCAAATCAATCCCAAAAGACACTACGCATCCTCTTCGGAGCAATGTAGGTGTTGAGATTCCTCTCCTCGTGCAATAGGCGGGTAAGCTCCAAGACCTTCTTTTCACTAGCATGTAGACTGATCTCAAGAGAATTCCGTTCTTCCTTAAGCTGGACCCAGCTCTTCTACATCTCTTCCCAGGACGTGGGCATGTCAGGATGTTGAATGGTGTAGGACACCTCTCCTTCCAAGTCTGGCTCTTTGATTACAGGGAGAACATGAGGATAAGGCATCTCTAACTTCTGGGAGCGGTTGCGTACCCCCTATTTCTAATGTCACCTGTAATCATTTATGAGTTAGCAATTATTGTCAAATGCATATATCACAAGTTGAACCTTGGACGTTCTTCGCAAAACAAAACAGAAAAGGAAAAACAATTGGCAATTTTAGCTAAAAAGTGAATTTATATTGATTTTTGAATTTTCCTGTAAATAGGCGTTTTATGTACAAGAGGCTGACATCCTAGTAAGAGAACACCGCTGAACAAAAGAGTTTATACAAATTTGTACAAAGGGAAAACAAAACAGCTATGTGAAAAGAATAATCCCACTGGGTTCCAACTCTGCTATCGCCTTTATATCTTCGGGTGTCTCATCACTTGATGACCTAGCTGAAGATGAAGATGACTGATCGATGCCGTCTGAACTTGGTGTTGATACCGGATTCTGGATGCAAAGTGATCCAATGAGACATAGTATTACGCTTTATCCCTAACTTTTTCCTGGACCGCCCTTTCGGGTTTTCAGTCCACCGGGATACCCATTTTTGCCCAAGCCGCCTTTTCAGGTTTTCGACTTGCCGGGTGTACAGATTTTTTTCATTTCATCCCTTCATTTTGCCCGAACCCTTTTGGTTCGCTGGGAAGCCCTAACTTTTGCCTAGGTATGTCAACCTAGCGGGTCTTTTTTCATGCGTAGTATCTTTTTACTATGTCTGCATTGGCGGGGTGAGGAAGGTCGTCACCATCTATGTTGGTTAGAACCATGGCTCCTCCTGAGAACACATGTTTAACCACAAATGGCCCTTCGTACGTAGGGGTCCATTTTCCCCTTGGATCACTATGAGGAAGGATGATACGCTTGATTACCAGATCCCCAACTTGATACTCTTGTGGTCTGACCTTTTTGTTAAATGCCCTGATCATCCATTTTTGGTACGCCTGACCATGACAAATAGCAGCAAGTCTCTTTTCGTCGATTAAATTTAACTGATCAAGTCGTGTCTGGATCCAATCATCTTCATTCAGGTCTGCATCCTTCATTATCCGGAGAGAGGGTATTTGCACTTCGATCGGTAAGACTGCCTCCATACTGTAGACCAAGGAAAAAGAAGTTGACCCGGTTGACGTCCTGGCTGAGGTACGGTACCCATGTAGAGCGAACGGTAACATCTCGTGCCAATCTTTATAAGTCAGTGTCATCTTCTGCATGATTTTCTTGATATTCTTATTTGCTGCTTCTACAACCCCATTCATCTTCGATCGATAAGGAGAAGAGTTGTGGTGCTGTATTTTGAACTGCTCGCAGAGCTCAGTGATCATCTTGTTATTGAGATTGGTACCGTTGTCTGTAATGATCCTCTCCGGGACGCCGTACCGGCAGATCAGGTAATGCCGAATGAACCGTGCCACAGTGTTCTTGGTTACTGTAGCTTAGGAAGCTGCTTCAACCCACTTTGTAAAGTAATCAATCGCTACCAGGATGAAGCGATGCCCGTTGGATGCCGTAGGTTTAATCTCACCGATCATATCTATGCCCCACATTGCAAACGGCCAAGGTGCAGTCAGGACATTCAGAGGAACTGGAGGAACGTGCACCTTATCTGCATAAATCTGGCATTTGTGACATGTCCGAGAATGTTGGTAACAGTCGGCTTCCATTGTGGACCAGAAATACCCTGCCCGAAGGATCTTCTTTGCCATAGTGTGTCCACTGGAATGCGTTCCGAAGGTACCCTCATGCAGCTCTGCCATGATCCTTTCTGCTTCAGTCTTATCCACACAACGCAGTAAGGTTGAATCATGGTTTCGCTTGTACAGGATGTCGTTGCTGAGGAAGAACTTTGCTGCGAACCTTCTCAGAAATTTCTTATCATTGACAGATGCACCTTTAGGATACTCTTGAGCTTCCAAGTATCTCTTCACCTCATGGTACCAGGGCTTCTCAGTCACCAACTCAGTCTCAAGATCACAATAGTATGCCGGTTCGTCCAGTTTCCAGATAATGACCCGGGGAGCCTCATTGTCCCATTTGACTTTGAACATGGAAGACATCGTAGCTAACGCGTCCGCCAACTGATTCTCCTCTCTTGGGAAATGTTCAAAAGTTATCTCTGTGAAATGGGGGATCAATGTCAACACACATTCTCTGTAAGGAATAAGATTCGGATGTTTCGTATCCCACTCCCCTTTGATCTGATTGATCACGAGAGCGGAATCTCCGAAGACACTCAGAAACTTGATCCTTAAGTCGATCGCAGCTCGAAGACCCATGATGCATGCCTCATACTCTGCCATGTTGTTGGTGCAGTTGAAACATCGCTGGGCAGTGAGTGGAGTATGAGTGCCTTGAGGAGATATGATCACAGCGCTGATACCGTTACCCAAAGCATTGGAGGCTCCGTCAAAGTGCATATACCATCGGGACCCTTCCTCAGGTCCTTCATCCGGTCCAGGTATTTCACAATCAGTCACTATCATGATGCTCTTGTCTGGAAACTCGAAGTTCATTGACTGATAGTCGTCTACTGCCTAATGTGCCAAGTGGTCTGCCAATACACTTCCCTTGATAGCTTTCTGAGTCGTGTACTGGATGTCGTATTCTGTCAAGATCATTTGCCATCTCGCTATTCTCCCAGACAGAGCAGGCTTTTCAAATATGTACTTTATCGGATCCATCTTTGAGATCAATAAGGTAGTGTGAGTCAGCATATACTGTCTCAGCCGGCGAGCAGCCCATACCAAAGCGCAGCAAGTTTTCTCGAGCAATGAGTATCGGGTCTCACAGTCGGTAAACTTTTTGCTAAGGTAATAAATGGCGTGCTCTTTTCGACCAGACTCGTCATGCTGTCCCAGCACACACCCCATTGAGTTGTCAAGTATTGTCAGGTATAATATCAGAGGTCTCCCTTCAACCGGTGGCATAAGAATGGGTGGTTCTTGGAGATACTCTTTGATTCTGTCAAAAGCGGCCTGACATTCATCGTTCCAACGTACTACCTGATCTTTCTTCAGTAGCTTGAAGATTGGTTCGAAAGTAGCAGTTAGATGTGAGATGAATCGAGCAATGTAATTCAGTCGTCCTAGAAAGCCTCTGACCTCTTTCTCTGTCTTAGGAACTGGCATCTCTTGAATGGCTTTAACCTTGGCAGGGTCCACTTGAATACCCTTGTCACTTACGACGAAGCCTAGCAACTTTCCAGATCTAACCCCGAAGGTGCACTTGTTCGGGTTCAACCTCAGCTTGTACAGTTTCAAACGGTCAAACAGTTTCTGCAGAGTATCCAGGTGTTCCTCCTCAGTTTGGGACCTTGCAATCATGTCGTCGACATACACTTCTATCTCATGATGGATCATGTCATGAAATAAAGCAACCATGGCACGTTGGTAGGTTGCCCCAGCATTTTTCAATCCAAAAGGCATGACCTTGTAGTAGAAGGTGCCCCACTGAGTAACAAAGGTAGTCTTTTCCATGTCTTCAGGAGCCATCTTGATTTGATTATACCCTGAAAAACCATCCATGAAGGAGAACACCTTGTGCTGAGCAGTGTTGTCAACAAGGACATCAATGTGAGGTAGAGGGAAGTCATCCTTGGGGCTGGCCCTGTTCAGATCCCTGTAGTCAACACACATTCTGACCTTACCATCTTTCTTTGGTACCGGCACCACATTAGCAACCCACTGAGGGTAAGAGGTCACTGCGAGAAACCCGGCGTCGAATTTCTTCATAACCTCAGCTTTGATCTTCTCAGACATCTCTGGACGCATACGGCGGACCTTTTGCTTAACCGGAGGGCAGTCTTCCTTGGTAGGCAAGTGATGGACCACAATGTCAGTATCTAACCCAGGCATGTCTTCGTAAGAACAGGCGAAGATCTCCACATAATGATGTAACATCTGAGTCAACTGTTGCTTCACGCTGAGCTCTAGGTTGGCACCAATTTTAACTTCCTTTCTGTCCGTCTCAGTACCCAGATTTATCGTTTCCACTGGCTCTTCATGTGGTTGAATTGCCCTCTCTTCCTGGAGTAACCGTCTTGCAAGCTCACCAGGCACTTCGCAATCATCTTCACCTTCGTCTTCGGCTAAGTTGATCGGATTTTCAAAGTCATAACTGGCAGTAGCAGAGTCGTTACCAGTGAGATCCAGAGTGGATTGAAACCTGTATGGGTGAGTGTGTGTAAATACAACTGTTTTGCAATATATATAAAGAAAGAAAGGGAGCGCAAGATTTGAAATGTGAAAAACGTCCAATGCTTTTATTTATGATATATGACAGTGACAAACAAAAGCCCTCATAAATAAGACCACGGTGCCCCCGGGTAAGACATCGGGCCATACAGTTTCAAATTATTGTTTATTACAAATCCAAAACAAAGAAGTTCATTACTGGGTGACAAAAGTTATGGGGGTAAAGTCTTTCGCGGTCCAGTTGCTAGGTCCACCGTTAGTCGTTGGGTAGATCCAGCTGTCAAACTCGGATTCTTCCACTTCGTCTTCATCCCCAACAGCATTCACTCCTGGATTGGTGATGAGCACAGGAGGTCTTCCAATCCTTGCCTTGCGCACAGCCTTCTGAGCCTCTGTAGTGAAACCCAGCCCAAACTTGTTAGTCTTAGGAGTAAAATCAGGGAGCTTGCCCCAGTTTGCACATTCACCTCTTTCAATCACAGCCCAGGCATCCTTTAAGGAGGCCATCTTCAAAGGAGAAACCTCTTCAACCACTGCTTATGCTGCTGCCAATGTTTGTGGCACCTCTTCAAAATGTTTAAAGGGGGTCTCAATGAACTCCCCATCCATTTCCACGTACCTGAAGGAGTTGAGGTGGCTGACCATGTATTCCTCTTCCCCTTGCACTGTTACAATCTTCCCCCTGACCGGGTACTTGAGCTTCTGATGCAACGTGGAGGTCACAGCTCCAGCCTTGTGGATCAACGGGCGACCCAGCAAACAAGAATAGGATGGACGGATGTCCATCACATGGAATTTTGAATCAAAGACCTGTGACCCCACCCTGATTGGGATGTCAACCTCACCATGTACCATTCTTTTGGACCCGTCAAAGGCCCGGACAATAATGTTACTTGGTTTGAGCTCCAGACCCTCACAGTCCAGCCTGTCCAGAGCCTTCTTGGGTAGCACGTTTAATGAAGAACCAGTGTCAACCAGCACATGAGCAAGAGTAGTGCCCCTGCATTCAATGGAGACATGCAAGGCATCATTATGTTTCTTCCCTTTGGCTGTCAGATCGGCATCAGAGAAACCCAGGCCATTATCAGCGGTTAGGTTAGCCACACAATCGGTGAACTGATCAGCAGACGTCTCTTGGGGTACGTGGGCCGTCTTTAAGAAAGCAATCAGGGCCTTGGGATGGGCCTCTGAACACAGCAGCAGTGACAACATGGAGATTTTGGAGGGGGTGTGCCCCAGCTGTTCGACAACGTTGAGATCACTTTTCTTTATTATTTTGAGGATCTCTTCCATCTCCTGCTTGGAAGCCTCAACAATGGTCTTTGGTGCCTCCATCCGGGCAGGCACATCAGCAGCAATCCCCTTGCCCCGAGCATCAGATGACTCGGCGGCAGGGGTGGAAACTTGGTCAGGGGGGGAAATAAGCACACTGGCAGGTGTGATGATCAAAGGCCTCTGAATTACCGTGGGAGCAATGTCTGGTGAGAACAGTCTTCCACTACGCGTGACCTTAGCAGGCCCAGTGATGTTGGTGACACCAGTATCGGTGTTGAACTCTTGTTTCACTACCAGAACATAAACATCTGCCCCATAGTGCCATGGGACAGCCTTATCAGACTTGTAGGGGATGGGCCCCGGAACAGTAATGGTGATGGGAGCAATCTTGTGAACAGGCAAAATTTGGACAGGCTTCTTTGAAAGAGCCTTAGAAGGGTTGCTGAAAATGGTAACAATTGAAACTTCTTCAACAGGGGCAGCAGGAACAGCAGTCTTTTTGAACAAAATCTCTTTACTATCCATCAGGTTTTAGACGCCTGATTTCAGCAAAGAACAACCAGCAGGGGAAGCAACACATAGAGGGCAACCTTTGCTACATCCCGGAAATAAACCGGCTAGCAACAGGTTCCTCTTGACAGTTAGCAGCGGAGTAGCAACATCTTCCACAGAAGCTACATACAAATCCTCCTCAATAGCATTCACTCCATGCTGGGGCATGGGAGCGGTAACAACATTTGGCCTCTCGGGCGCCTCGAACTGTATCTCCTTGGCATCAATAAGGTCCTGGACCTTATTCCTCAGAGCCCAACACTCATCAGTAGAATGTCCCGGGCTATCAGAGTGATAAGCACAACGAGCATTCGGATTATACTTGAGGGATGTAGTGTTCACAACCTTCGGGGCCTCTCTAACAGTCACCAAGTTGGTTGACAGCAGTTGCGGCAGGATCTGAGAGAGAGTCATGCTGAGCCGAGTATACTGCCGTTTGGGCCTCTCAGCCCTGGGTTGGTTGTACTGTTGTGGAGCAGCAGCAGGCTTAGAAATAACCACCGCGTTGACAGCTTGGCGGCGTTCAGGTTTGTCTTGCCTTCTTGGACCATACACATCACTTGCCTCTTTCTTGAAGGGCTTCTTTTCAATACTTGAGGAGGCAACCTTCTGTATCTTCCCCGATTTTATACCAACCTCGATCCTCTCACCAGTCAGGATCAGATCAGTAAACCCAGCAGAGGAATTACCAATGAGATGATTGAAAAATGGACCAGATAGGGTCCCCAAGAACATATCCACCAGCTCCCGGTCCGTCAATGGTGGCTGCACCCTGCCAGCCAGATCTCTCTATTTCTGTGCGTACTCCTTAAAACCTTCACCCGATCCTAGCGACTTACCCTGGAGTTGGGTACGCGTAGGAGCGAGGTCGGAATTATATTGATACTGCTTGTAAAAAGCAGTGGCCAGACCCTCCAAGTTACGAATGTTGGTCCCATCCAGCTGATAGAACCATTCGAGGTGATTCCCTGAAAGACTCTCCTGGAAGAAGTGGATCCATAAGTTCTTGTCTGCTGTGTAAGGCTGGATCTTCCTTACATAAGAACGGAGGTGCATATTGGGACAGGAAGCCCCGTCATACTTCACAAAGGTAAGCGCCTTGAACTTGTGTGGGATCACCACCCCAGTAGATAACCCCAAGTCTCCGAAATCCAGTCCAGGCACACGCTGAATTTCCATAGCATTTAATCTGTCCTCCAGCTGCTTGTACCGGTCCTCAGCAGGAGGGTACTGTTCGTCGTTGAAGTCTGTCTCAGTATCAGAGACCACAGGACTAGGGACCTCCCTTTCTTGGTGACTACCTTCCCCCACAGACGGAGTAGTCCTCTCAGCTTCATTTTGCAAAGTATTCCCGAGTCTGCGCCCAGTGTTGAATAGCACAGTCCTTTTCTTCTTCTTATTCTTCTTCAGGAGCATAGCCTTCAGCTCGTGTTGACCTTGAGCCAAACCCATGATCAGCTCCTGAAATTGTGCGTTCTACACCTGAAGGGCCTTGATAGACAGCTCGGTAGATGATTCAGGGTTCATGATGCTGAAATAAACAGCGAAGAACAGTAAGCAACCTGAAAAGAAGAGTACCTGTGATGCACATGATGAATGATATGTGTTTATGCAATGCATTCAAAGGTTCGAAAATTCAAATTTGTTGTAGACCAAGAGGAACACACGTTATCATTAAGGAAATAATTGTTTGATACATCAGAGCCTCATGGGCAAACATTACAAAAGCAAATCAATCCCAAAAGACACTACGCATCCTCTTCGGAGCAATGTAGGTGTTGAGATTCCTCTCCTCGTGCAATAGGCGGGTAAGCTCCAAGACCTTCTTTTCACTAGCATGTAGACTGATCTCAAGAGAATTCCGTTCTTCCTTAAGCTGGACCCAGCTCTTCTACATCTCTTCCCAGGACGTGGGCCTGTCAGGATGTTGAATGGTGTAGGACACCTCTCCTTCCAAGTCTGGCTCTTTGATTACAGGGAGAACATGAGGATAAGGCATCTCTAACTTCTGGGAGCGGGTGCGTACCCACTTGAGATAAGGTTCCAACGGGATGGAGTTCCTGTGCCCCAGTGTCTTGCTGTCTATCTTTATGGGCATCCTCCAAGCTCTGATAAATCTCTGGCGAAGTCCTTGCGCATCATTGTCGAAGTCAAAAACTATGTCAGGAATTAACATCTCATGAGGGCCATCCCTCCGAGCATAACCAAATTGTCTCCAAGCCAAGCATGGGTTGTAAGTAATACCTCCTCTGATTACAAGTAAAGGAACATTAGGGTACTCCCCGCAACGATCAATGATAGTGACATCCTCTCTGGACCGAGAACACCAATGTATATCAGCATGTGTAAGAGTCATCAACCGTTGTGACCATCTCAAACCCCGCTCGTTCTTCAAAACTGATTGTGGAAGGTGCGAAATAAACCACCTTCCCAGGAGAGGAGTGCAACACATAAGAACACCTCTTTTTCTCATGGTTCGAGTGTAACATGAGTGAAGGATGTCCCCAAGCAACATAGGTATAGGATTTCTGGACATGAAGATCTAGACAGCACTGATATCTATAAGCTGATCTGGGTTAGGGAACAACACCAAACCATAGACAAGGAGGGCCACAACTTCTTCAAAAGCTTGTAGGTCAAGGGAGTTCCAACATTCTTGGGCCTTTTCAAACAGAAACCTGGCTAAGAACCCTTTGATACCACTTCTAGCTTCCTAATGTCCCTTGAGGTCAGATGATTGTAGGTGTAAGAACTTAGCAATCTCTTCAAGTTTGGGTTCCTTTTCCGTACCGTTGTAGGGTAGTTGATCAAGGATAGGGATCTTCAGAAGCCGGGAGAACTCTTCTAATATAGGCACCAGTTGATAATCCAGGAAGGTGAAACAGTGATGCAGAGGGTCAAAGAACTGGAATAGGACCTTTATCATATCTTCCTCAATGTTGGTGTTGACCAAGCTGATGAGTCTTCCATGTCTCTCACTGAATGAAGAGCTCTCGGGAATCCTGGATATAAGCTCCTTAAGATGAGGAGGGATCCTTACAAGGCTGATCTGAATTGTCTTTCTGCGAATAGTTTCCATGTCCTACAAAACAAGAACAAAGATGAAGATTCGAACCCCTGAAATGGTTAGTCAATGCATATGATGCTGGATGATGCTATGATTAAACACACCACAAATATTTACAAAGGCAAACATGATAAGGCACACAAGTCACCACAACCCTTAGAGTTTAGGCCAGCATGGGGTCTGGGTATTACCCTCTTGAAGTTGGTGGGCTCAACCTGTCCTATTAGAAGTAACCGGGTTCTAAGGGTCCCAATATCACTGGATTGCTTTCATTGTTCATCGTTTCGATTTAGCCATTGAACTGGCGACCGAAATATTCCAGGAAAGCAACCCTCATTTGAGTGTAGTATCGAGTATCAACCAACCTCGGACTGCACCAAAGTCGGTTATCTCACTACCCTAAAGAGGCCAAGATAGTTCAATTAAGGTTCCTAAGGTCAGTTGATGCTTCACGACACCACATGGAGGCCCCGTACTCTCCTTGACTGGACTCAAGGGTTACCGGTACACACCAAAGTGCCACATCAACGTAGCAGACTGTTTCAACCATATCGGTATACCCCGCACAGTTCCCTCACAGCCTTTTTGCTACTTTCTAAGAAGGTATCCCCAGATCCGGGTTAGGATCTATAGAACTCCCAAGACAGTCCCACAATTTAAAGCAAACAAGTCAAAGCAATTGAAAACACAGTGATCTTAGTCCTAAGGTACACCCCACTTTAAAAGTGTCCCCAGCAGAGTCGCCAGTTCTGTGATCGGTGGATCTGGAACTAACTGTTTAACGCTGGTTCGCTAAATGTCGCGGAAGCAAGAGTCGCCACCGTCTTTTATTTTCTCCAACATGGACAGGACAAAAGCACAACAAAATTCCTTATGAGATTGTTTCTCGGTTCGGGAGGTAGATTTATAGAAAGGGAAGGTGTTAGCACTCTTTCTATCCATGGTTATCCATGGGCTCTTAGATACTTGCTCATTTGTGTTTTCAAGATGTTTGTTTGCTTTTCAATTATGTTGTTGGTGCGTTTTGTATATGGAGTGGAAAATAAATAATATAAGATAAAATCAAAATCAATGTTATCAAAATAAAAAAACGCGTGCTGGAATTCAAACCCTCCATTCACGTCTCGCCATGCAAGCTTATTCTCCACTCGTTCCTGTAACAAAAAAGGATAGCGGGGGTTTTAAACCCCCCCAAAACGCAGGCTTATGAATAATAGCGAATAGCTCATGTTCAATCATAAATTGAGCGCGATGGGTGATTTGGAATCATTGGAATGTCACAAGTGCAATGGTAGTGGTCTCGTGGTCCAATTTTTTCAGGGGAAAGAAACCCCAATTCACAGCTCCTGCAACCCTAGAAAGTTTCAATGGCATATTTCGCTACAGGCGTTGTTAGTTAAATTAAAGGTTACTATTACTCTCAGAACATTCATATTAGTATAAATCCATATTCAAAATGTATAAGAAATGCATATATATTGGAACACGATTATGAGAAAAGTTTGAGAAAGTTTGACATCAATATACCAATTCCTTGCGCGTGGGGAGTTGATTCTGATAGGAATAGCTTCCTTGGGATGTCAGCAACGTGTTTGGATAGGAATGAGGACCTGAAACAAGCTCTAGAAGTGTTTTCAGTTTTTGAAAATTTTGGCAAAAAATGCAAGTTTGCTTCTGAGTTTTGGGCGCAGCTTAGGTCTTCTTTTTGTTTGTGATAGCTTCTATACATCTTATGCAATGTGTTTGGATGAGAATTATGGCCAATAATGCCTTGCATTGATGCTTAGGATTTTGACATAAACCTCCATTAACACACCTTCCATTTTTGAGTCAATTTTGAATTCTTGCTTCATTTGGCCTTTTGCACGAATTTGGAATATGCATAATGGTGATTAAAAGTTAATCAAAGCCAAATATCCCCCTTAATTAACCTTTTTGATTTTTATTTGATTTTAAAGGATTTAAAATGAATTAAATCCAAAAAAATCTAATAAAAATGAAAAAATTAATTTTAAATATTGAAATAAAAGGTGGGACACTTGGGAAGCATGGCCAAGCTGATTCAAGTGGAAAAAGTGGGCCCCTTTTGTCAAAAAATGAAGTTTCAAGGATAAATGATTTTGGCCATTTCACAAAAATTTCCCAACTTCTCCAATGCATATCATGCTCAATTTTTAAGCTTTGATCATGTTCTTGGACATTTTGGAAAGGTCTTGAAGTCCTCTAATCAATGTCTTTGGTCCCATGTCATTTTGATTTGCCAATCTCAAGTTATGGTCTTTGACTTAAAGTCCCTTTTTGTTGACTTTTGAAAATGACCTATAATGTTGAAATTGATAACTTTTTGTGAGAGCATTTCTTGGACTTGGAATGTGAAGATGAGTTGTAGGAAATGTCTTCCCCTTCAACATGAGAATTGGATGGAATTTTTCTGATGAACCATGAAAAAGTTATGCCTTGGTCAAGTTACAGTTGACTTTTCAGCTGTCCAAAAATAGAAACTTTTGCATCTTGAGACTTTTTGAGCCAAACTTTGAGAATCATGATCAAGCATTGATCAAATGATGTTTGTGGTTTCAAAATAAGATGTTGACCAAAATTTTTGAGTTTTGACTGCCAAATGACCATTTTGCCCCTACAGTTGACTGTTGAGTAATTAGGGTTTTTGACTGTGCAACTTGACCTTGTGAGCCTTGAAACTTGACATGTAGGTGCTTGACAATGTGTATGAGCATGGGAGACTTGATTGAGCTCTTGAAAACTTCAACTTCCTTGCAAGAACCAAAACCCTAGTTTGACTGGCTTAGGAGGATGGTTGATTGTGTAGCGTTTGAGTAGACTTGAGCCATTTGAGGTGATGCTTGGCAAAACTTTGAAGATTATAGGAGGGCAAATTTTGGGGTACAACAACTCTGTTTCACCTTTTTTAGGTTTAGTGATGATATCTGAAAACCTTTTGACAGTTGCCTCTCTTCTTCTCTATTTGCCTCGCTTCTGTATGCTTGTATGCTTTGAGTTTCCGTGTATATTGATAACCCTATGATGAGAACATTCTGAGGGTGTGGTTGGTTCGAACGTTTTGTGTATTTGATGCTTGCCTCTGTGTATTAGGGTGTTTGGAATCTGAGTTTGATAGTGTTGAAAAGTTTGACACAGTTAGGCTTGAGAGCTTTTTGATGCAGGTTTATTTTGATGGCTTCTGTTTGAGGCTTGGCTTGATGTTCTTGATGTATGTTTAAGCTTGGACAGGTTCAGGCCGTTTGTTTACTGGTAGATGTACTGGTTTGTATAATTTGTTGATGGTTAAGGCTTGTTTAGGCTTTTGGAATGAAACTGAGTTTTAGGAATGCAGGTTAGCAGGCTTGGCTTTTGGCAAGCTTTAAGCAGCTTTGTCTTTACAGGTTGATGTGTTTGTTTTTGAAATTGAGCTTAGGTTTCAGTTTTTGGAGAATAGTTGGACAGGACCTATGTTGTTTGAGGCAGGTTGGAGGCAGTCTTGAGATGTTTTTACAGCTTGTGTTGCTTTTTGTATTTTCTGCCTCCTTTTTCTCTTTGTCTGATATGCTTGTTATATCTTTTTTCTCTTCAAGCCTAAGCCTGCTGTAAGCCTTCTTTCCCTCTCTCTTTTTCTCTCTCCACACATTTAAAAAGCATTTTTATTGCTTTAGAAATGTATTACCTCTGAAAAGGTACTGGCCTAGGAAAATGATGTGACTTGAAGGTTGCTTGCAATGCATATTTTCCAGATTTCCTACATCTTTATTGACAGCATTTTGTACTTCTTGATATCTTGATATCATTCTATATCTTTGGACAGTTTTTTGACAGCCTTTTTGGTGGCTCTTGTACCTTTGACAGTTTGGATAGTTTGACATCTTTGGCTTAGTTTGGAATTGTGATTCAGTTTGCCTTTATACTTGTACATGTTGTTTGGAAACTTTGGTTGACAATTTTTTGGATTTATGCAGTATGTTTGACAAACTTTGAATTTGTGTAATTTGTAAATTTGTGCATTTCATACTTTAATTGCAAGCATGCTTCTATCCCTCTTTGTGAACCAAGAGAAATCTTGTGATTTGCAGAGAGGGAAAACTGATTCCGGCCAGTCGCTTTTAACGATGAATTCATTTTTCATCTGTCTGCTCTTTAATTTTATCTGCTTTTGACTTCTTTTCTTTTCTTTGTTTTTGCAGGTAAAGATAATTGAGCAAAGGAGCATTGGATAGAAGATGGAGACTTAGGAAATTTTAGGATAGTTTCAATTTATTCTTCAATAATTTGTAACATTTTCATTGGAAACAAAATGTAAATAAATTTAGAGTTGTTTAAATAATAATTTGTAACAAACAATTAAATATGAATAAAAATCCCTTTTTGTCAGTTAATTCCTTCTTTCAATTCCCTGTTTATTTAATTATTTATAATTCTCAAATTATAATAACTGGAAATAAAATCCCAACCATTTTAACTCATAATAATAAATAACCAATAAACGTCAGGATTTCCGAATAATCAAAGCATTGCACAACTAAACAACAAACGTCCACATGTCCTCTTTTCACTGATTAAATCCAAACACTGCAAATTATCAATCAACAGCCTCAGTCCATATCTCAGAGTAAATTGAAGAGCATTGATAAAATTAATTATTTCTGAGAAATATGCGCACAAAACCCTGATTCTTGGTTAAATGTCAAAGAAGCGTCCGCCTGATCAAAACCTGAGCCAACTCAACCAAACCTTAGTAATCTGCCTGAACTGCTTCAAAAGTTAATGTAAACTCTAACTGAATAGACTGATAAGAAAAAGTCTGTTTGACTGATTCTTACGCCAATCTGAAAAATAAGGAAAAGCCCGAAGCTGTGATTTCTTGTGGAAAAATACGAGGGCAAATTTTGGGGTACAACAGTTGCCCCTGTTCAATCTTCTTGAACCTGAAGAGTTAGATTGGCAAGTTTGCCTTTCGCAACTCGAAGGTAAAAGGAGATTGGACACTAGAGTGCCCAAAAATTTTCACTAGGTGATGTGATGGTAGAGGGAATGGGCTTACAAATGCCATTTGGTGATGGGCTTAGAGATGCCATCTGGAGATGTGACAGAACCTTGTCGGGAATGGGCTTATAGATGCCATTTGGAAGTGTAATGGATAGTGGTGGAGATGGGCTTAAAGATGCCATCTGGGGTGTCGATCGCGTAAGAGATTCCTTAGCGAGAACTTGCGTACCTAAGAAAGAGAGATAATTTCCTGGCCTGTTACAGGGGTTGATCTTCAAACTCTTCATGCAGATAAGCCCTGGCTAGATACAGGTATCGAATCTATAATCAATTGCTCACAGATATGCCCTGGCTAGATACAGGTATCGAATCTGGAATTGGTCGTCTACAGATATGCCCTGGCTGGATACAGGTATCGAATCTGGAATTTGTCATCTACAGGTATGCCCTGGCTGGGTACAGGTATCGAATCTCTAAACTCTTCATGCAGATATGCCCTGGCTGGATATAGGTATCGAATCTACAATCAAACACTTGCAGATATGCCCTGGCTAGATACAGGAATTGAATCTGGAATTGTGACAGTTGATAGTAATCATCTTTGGATTGACCTTTTCTTGAAAAGGCAGAACATTAGTTGTATGCAATGTCATGATGTATGAGATGCTTGATGTCATGATGTTCTCAAAAATAAATGAGATCGTGTGATATGATGCGTATATGTATGTATCAGGATGTATAAAATGTGAAATGTTTATGAATGTGCTTTCGACTAGGAAAATAAATCCTTGACGAAGGCCGGGAGATCAAATCTTGGGCTGATGTTGAAGAGTAGAGTTCTTCGCTTCCGCTGGGGATGATGGTTGCAAGAATAAACCGGTAGGAGAAGATGACTCCGTTGGGGAATAAACTTGTTGGAGAGATTACTCTACGGGGAATTACTCTGTGGGAAGAGATACTTCGCTGAGGTTTTGATGAGAGCTCCTCTGGGGATTCCACTGGTAAGTTATGTTGGGGAATTTGATGAACTACGCTGGGGATAGGAGAATCTTGACTGCTGTCGGGGAAAGTGAATTCTTGACTGCTGCAGGGGAAGGCAAGAATCTTTTGATTGTTGAAAGTGAGAAATCCTGGGACCGCTGTTGGGGAATCCGGAGCTTGGGTTGTATGCCAATCTACTGGGGATTCTTGTCTTGAGGAGATCTTCATTGGAGAATATTCAAATATTCTGTGGGGACCTGAAAATGAGAGTCTTCAATCTGCTTGGGGATTAATAGTTGGAAGTTTTAGCTCCACTGGGGATTGACAGTTTTGGCTCCACTGGGGATTGTGAAACTTGACTCTGAGGGGAGTTAGCTTCTGGAAGGCTCTCTGGCTGGGGAAGTCGAGAATCTTTTGATCGTTGCAGGTATTGATCACGTTGGTCAAGGAGATATTGTACTGGCTTGTTTCAGGTGTTGATCTCTGACTTGAGAAAGAAAGATGGTTCCCTGGCTTGTTTTAGGTGTTGATCTTCAATCTCTTCATATAGATAATTTCTTGGCTTGTTACAGGTTTTAATCCACAATCAGTCATCCACAGATATTTTCCTGGCTTGCTACAGGTGTTAATCTGGAACTTAAGAAATGTTGGTCGAGGAGATACTGTCCTGGCTTGTTTCAGGTGTTGATCTCTGACCTGAGAAAGAAAGATGGTTCCCTGGCTTGTTACAAGTGTTGATCTTCAATCTCTTCATGTAGATAATTTCCTGGCTTGTTACAGGTGTTAATCCACAATCAGTCGTCCACAGATATTTTCCTGGCTTGTTACAGGTGTTGATCTGGAACTTAAGAAATGTTGGTCGAGGAGATACTATCCTGGCTTATTTCAGGTGTTGATCTCTGACCTGAGAAAGAAAGATGGTTCCCTGGCTTGTTACAGGTGTTAATCTTCAATCTCTTCATGTAGATAATTTCCTGGCTTGTTACAGGTGTTAATCCACAATCAGTCGTCCACAAATATTTTCCTGGCTTGTTACAGGTGTTGATCTGGAACTTAAGAAAGGTGACAGAATGGCAACCGTGTCTGGAGCACATCTGGACCGTATCTTCCAGCAGGTGATGGGAATTGTTGAACACTTTTGGCATTCGAATGCCCCAAGTGGTGATGAAGGAGACTTTCCCCAAGTTCACTGAACGTTTGCGAGATTTGTTGAAATCTTGACTGGACTGCCCCAGGTTAACTGAACTTTGAAAGATCTGTTGAAACCTTGACTGGACTGCCCCAGGTTAATTGGATGGTGACATGTCATGCCCCTTGTTGATAGGAGACTCTTCGTTGGAAGTGTCATCCTTTTGAAGTGATTTTACTCACTGAGAGAGTTTTCGTTCCTCCGAACATTCGCTGTATGAATTTCTTCGCTGTCAAACAAATAGTCAAATGCAAACAGTGATATTCAAGCAATGCAAAGTTTATGTTTGTCTCGAAGTTTTGAAAAATGCGTTTTTAGCAGAAAACTTTTTATAAGACAAGTCAACACAAGATTTAGAGCAAAGCCTTACAGGAGTCAGGATACCTTTTGTAACAATATGCTTTCGAATTAACCCATGCTTCAATTAGGACTTTGAAGGGTTGTAACGTGGCTTGGTTCACGGTTTAAGAAACAAAGGATAAAGGCTCAAAGTATATTTGTACCCACCCGCTCTTCGTGATGTTCTTCAACCTTGAGCTCAGTTAATTGTGCGTCGCACTTTATTCGAATTTGGAACGACTTTTGGGTGATGGTTCACCAGCTGAATTTAGGAGGCAGTCATCATCTCCTTTTTCTTTTGCAACATTTTTCATGTTGTTGCAGATTTGTAATGACCTCTTTATTTTGATTTTGATTTGTTATCCCTAACTATTTCCTGAATGTTCCTGTTTTCGAGATCACAGTCAGCTGGATGCCCCACCTTTCTTAAGCCTCCTTTATAGGTTTTGACTTAGTGGGCTTTTCTTTTTTTGAGAGGTAATGACTGCCTATGTGATAGGGAACCATCACTGTCTTTTGATTCCAAAGGAATGCTTTTCTTTGTCTTCGTTTGCTGTATTACGAACTTAGAGTTTGCGACTTTAATGCGCATTTACTTTTGAATTAACTGAGATACTACCCTGCCCCAGGTTTATATCAAAGGTTTTGATTGTTTAGAATAGAAAACTCCTACTTCTTTGGATCGAAGGGGTTGACTAGGGTTTATCTTCCTTATAACTCCAGTGTTTGGGAATTGAATGAAATGCCTGTACATCATCAGAATGGTCTGTTCAAAAGCATACTGTATGAGATTACGATATTATTTCGTCATCCTCCCTCTAAAGGCTCGTAGCTTTTTATCAAGAGTTAATTATCATAAAGAAAGCATAAGAGTAGTGAAAACGAATGGATGAATTCAAGACAAACATATGCAATGCATTAATGAAACAGAGTTTGACATTAAAAGATAATTGTTTGAATAACAAAGAGATTACAATTTTGAAAATTCAAAATTAAACAAAAATCTCTCAGTTTGAGTTTTGTCAAATCAAGTGGAGAACTCCTCAACGGAAGATTTTCATCTCGCCGTCTGGCATGAACCTCAGCACTCCAATGTCAATCATATCTTGAATCTTGTTCTTCAAGGCCCAATAGTCGTCGGTGTCATGTCCCGGGCTATAGGAGTGGTAAACACAAAATGCATCGGGATGATAGTTAGGAGCGGAGGTATTAGGCTTCCGAATAGGATCCCTCAAAGCAGTCAGATTGACTTCTAACAAACGCTCCAGTATCAGAGATGACGGTATGTCAGTCTCAGTGAACTGTCTTCCCGACTTATTTTGATTACGCCGATTACCCCGTTGATGCTGACGAGGTTGTTGATGGGGTTGTGACCCTGAAGCAAGTAGAGGAGCCTTCCCCTTGTCTTCTTGAGTGGATGGGGGTTGAGTGGTGACTTGCTCTTCAACCTCAGATATTTGCCCCAGTTGGTTGTTCCGAAGCAGTTGGTTGACGAGAACTCTGAGTTCCTCTTGTCTTTGAGCCAAGTCCTGGATGAGAGCCATCTGGCCCACCAGTTGCCCCATCATTTGGATCCTCATTGTTGTCAGCTCAGACTGCAGTTCTTCCAACTGATCACTCCTGGCATTGTTTGAATTCCCCTGGACCATGCCCGTCGTGAGGAGAGTTTTCACTTCTTCTTGCCCCAGAGACAGGTTCAAGAACATTTCCTGAAGCTGAGCAGTCTGGTCCCGGATATCCTTGATAGTCCTTTCTAGAGCCATCTCTTACTGAAATAAATAGTAGGAGAGTAAGGAAACCTGAAAAAGGAAAAATCGTCAAGATGCAATGCATGATATGTGGATGCATGCTTTCAAGGATCTCTCGGGGTAAACACAAGAGAATGTTAGAGGTTGAACTTCGGTCTTCGATTGGAGAAATTTGCATTGGTGGATGTCTTTCCACGAGAATCAAGCTCACCATGTCAAGTGGGTCATAGCCCCTGATTCAAGTTGTTGCACTTGATCTTTGATGGAATTTGTTTAGAGGAGAAAACCTCTTGCCCCTTGGTAGACGTCTGGTTCAACGTAACCCTGCATCCAAAGAACCCTCGAGATCCTTGAAATGGTTTATTGAAAATGCTATGGTATGATGTTATGATGTTATGTACATGTATGCAAAAGCAAGTGAGTGTATATACAGGTAATCATATTCACACAAAGCAAACAAGTCCTTAGGTTTAGGCTTGCATGGGGTTTGTAGGTAAGTACCCTCTTGAAGTTTCGTTGGTTAAGACCTATCCTATCAAAAGTAACCGGGTTCTAGAGGATCTCAATATCACTGACTACCCTCAATCGGTCATAACTCCAGCATCGCAATCTTTTCTTGCGGCCAGAACCATCACGAAATTTTAGCCTCAATGAGTGTAGCATACTGCTACCGTTCTATGGCCAAGTTGGGTTAATTTAGGGTTCTAAGGTCGGTTGGTGCTAATGACTCCTCGAAAGACCCATATTCTCCTCGTTGCAACACAAGGGATATCGGTACAGACCAAGGTGTCACACCAACGTAGCCACTGCTTCACCCATGTCGGTATACGCCGGACAGGTCCCTCACAGCTTATGCTACCTAAAGGGTTTCCCCCAGATCCGGGTTAGGATCTATGAAACTCCGATGCAAAGCCCACAAATATAAAAGCAAACAAAGCAAACAATTGAAAACAAGAGTGGTCTAATCCTAAGGTAACCCCACTTTTAAGTACTCCCCAGCAGAGTCGTCAGTTCTGTGATACGGTGGAAGAACTGACTTGAGGTTTTGCGTTTGTATTCGCACTTGTTCGGCTTAGCAAGAGTCTCCACCGACTTTTTATTTTATCCTAAAGAAAGGTTAAAAAGCACAGCAAAAACCTTTGAGATGTTTTCTTGGGTTCGGGGGGTAGATTATAGAAAGGGAAGATATTAGCATCCTTTCTATCCATGGTTATCCGTGGGCTCTTAGTTACTTGCTTAGATCACTTGCCTTTGATTTTCAATTGTTTGAAATGGTGCTTTGTGTGTGGGTTTGAAAATGTTTTGAAAAGAGGCCATTGTTGTGGCAACCTTTGTAATGATCCATGTTTGAATGTATACAAAGGTGTGTATCTTTTGAAAAGTTTTCAATGTTTTGAAAGTTGTTTTGAAAGTGTGCGTGGAGTATGGTTTTGAAAAATAGGCAAGTGTGTTTTGCAAGATTAGTCAAGTAACTAAGAGTTGTCTACCCCTAAATTTACTCAAAGGTTTTACCTATGTTTTAACCCTTTTAACAATTTTGTTCCACCATTGTATTTGGTGGACAATCTTGTGTTAGGATGTTAACGGGACAGGCGCGGGTCATCGTTTAGACCATGATTGCAATGGTGCCAAGTGTCTTGGCAAATTTTTCCTTTAAGGGACTTGATCATTTTTAGGCAACTTTCGAAAGCGTCATCGATAGACTATGATCATTTGATTTGTTTTGTTTTGCCAAAAACACCCAACATGCAACATGGCCCATTATTGAAGGCAACAAGTGGAGTAACCCTAGGGGTGCAAGTGTGAATGGTGTATTGATTCCATGTATTTGTTTTTTATTAGGTTATCTAGTGTTTGATTTTATTTACATACAAACCCTAGGTCTAACCATGGTATATTTGAAAGCGATAAATTGCGGGAATTTAAAGTCTTCGCTATTACAAATAAGTATCCGGGAGTGGGGGTACAAGTATTTACAAATGGGGATGAGACTTAATAGGAGAGTAGTGTCCAAATAATTTACAACCAAATCGAATCGATCGCAATGTAAAATGTATCAATGTATAGGAATAAAGCAATGTAAATGTATCGGTGTATTGGTGTAAGTGTAGGTGAATATTTATAAGTGAAATGTTAACTTAATGTTGAAGTAGTGAAAAACACAAGAAGGGGGGGGGGGGGTTGAATTGTAAAACTGAAATCTAATGCAATGAACAAGATATTTTTATCCTGGTTCTTTTGATCTCAAACTACTCCAGTCCACCCGTCAAGGTGATTTCGCCTCTCTCCAACGAGGTCTTAATCCACTATATTCAACTGAATATTACAGACTGCTTTAACAACTGCTAAAGCCTTCTTGATGCAAACCACAACCCGGTTTGTCAAGGAAACACTTTCTTACAAAGAAATCAAATCTAAGTGTGTGAATGTTTTCTACAAAACTGTATCACAACTGGGATGTATACACAAATTAAAGCTTAGAAACTAGATTGCTAAACAATGATAGAATATCAGAATGTGTAGTGTTTAGCAAAACTGAGAGAAAGAAGATTTTGATCAGCTTTTATGCGTGTAAAGATTTGGAGAGCATTAGCCAATTCAATCTTCAAAGTCTTGTTTATATAGCACTGAGATGTTGAACGTTGGATGCAATATTCTTGATTCAATGCTATTAACAAACTTTCCTTATCGAGCAGATCTTGTCTGGAATGAGGCCGTTGGTATTAATTTGCTTTCAATGCACAATACCGTTGCTTACTTAATGCAAGTTCTGGCTTGGCTCATTCTGACTCTGCTTAGCTGCTGATGAACTATTGTGTTTCTTTATCAGACTGTTGAGCGCAGTTCTGTTCATCAGACTTCAGCATATACGTGAGTTGATCATCTGATTCTGATATTCTGATATGGCAACTTCTGATGCTGATGTCAGGAACCAAATTCTGATGCTGAATAGGTGTGTTCTTGCTTATATCAATCAGAGTATCTGCAAATTAGAACATAATAATTTAGGCAGCAGATAGTTCATACATGAATCACATAAATGATATATCTTTTCACTTTGTTATCATCAAAACTTAAATGTAGGGTAGTAGATTCAAACTTTGTTCTAACAATCTCCCCCTTTTTGATGATGACAAAAACTAGATATTTTTAAATGAAGATAACGTGAAAAGGTATCAGAGAGATGCATCAGAGTAAGAAGTTATCAAAGATAAGGGGTAAGAAAGATATCAGAGTTGAGAGATACTCCCCCTGAGTTTATTACTTCCCTTTGATTACACGTGTTCTTCAGGATCAGATCTTTTTGCCTTTCTTTGAGCATCAGAGTATCAGAGTCTTTGACTATCAGAAGCTTTAGATCAGCATATCAGAGCAGAGCTTCAGATCAGTGTTTCAGAGCTTTTCTTGTCAGAGCTTTGCTTTGGATCAGAGTATCAGAGCGGATCAGAGCTTCATATCTTTTAGTTTTCAGAGTGTCCAGGAGCTTCCTTGTACCTGTAGACTTTAAGCAAAACAAAAAAAACATTTTCAAGTAATAGAGTTAGAATGTTTGAGAATTTCTGTCTTAGTTAACAGTTATTGTTTAAAATATCATTCTTGTTCTCCCCCTTATTGTCAGCAATCAAAAAGTGTAGGTGAGTGCTAAAACAATTAAGATCAGAAAAACTTGTCATATTGAAAGGTTCAGAATCAAAACATGAAAATAGTACAAAACATATTCAAATAGTACATCAGAAAATCAAGGAAAACATGAAAAAGACATGAATGAAAAAAGACTAAGGTTGGGGAGGTAAGCGTGTGAACAGGTTCTCCAGCATGGCTTTGATTTGATCAGCAGTCTCATTCTGCTTGTGCACCATGCTGACAACAATGTCAATCTTGTTATCCTGCACATCCATTCTTTCTTTCATCTTCTGGTCGTTTTCATCCATCCTCTGCTGCAGACGCATGTCATTCAGCTTTAGTTCTTCCAGAGTCTGCCTGTCCAAGGCAGCTTGAGAAGCATCAGAAGCAGGAAGCTTCTGAGAGCTTTCTGCAACATCTTCTGCTTGACTTTCTTCAGCTTGAATGGTCTTGTCTTCTTCTGGTTGCACCTTTGAAGCTAGCTGTTTCTCAGACCAAGGTTCACTATCCAGAGGGAGCACGTCTTCTTTCAGAAGCTGACTTCCAACTTCATTCAGAAGCTTGCTGAAATTCTGTTGTGCCTGCTCATAGTTGATATCCTGCAACTTGAGGGCTTCAGCACGTACCCAAAGTCTGAATTGTGACCAGAGCTGATAAGAAGCAGCTGGGTCAATCATTCCAGGACAGACTTGCTTCAAAGAAGCAATCCATTGCTGCACACCTGTTTCAAAATTCATAATACCAGAGCCAACATCTGGTTGTTTTGGTTTTGGGATGGCAATTTTATGTTTCAAATCAGCAAGACGGTCAAGACTGGTTAAGTCTATGAAGGTCCTGCTGGGGTTTTCAGAGGTTTTCTTGGCAGTAGTTTGTTTTGGAGATGGAGTTTCAGAATCAGAAATTATGATTGGACTGGGTGGTGTTTTGGGAGTATTTGGTGGTGTAGATTCTGGTGAGGATGGCAATTGTGCCAAGGTGATTGGTGTTCCACCGGGCAGCTGGATTGCCAGAGGTGATGGTTGAGGTGAATGAGGTTCAGAGTGATGAAACTCTGGTTGAGGTGATGGTGGATTAATTTCTGGTTGAGGAGAGGGAGACGGAATTGCTGGTTGAGGAGAGGTTGTTGGAATTTCTGGTTGTTCAGGGATAAGGGGTTCTTCTGGAATTGATGAGAGTGGTTGTTGTTGTTCTGGTTCTTCAGCAGATTGCTGTTGTTCTGGTTGTGGAGGAGGGACAATTAGTGGTTCAGAGTTTGGTTGATCAGAAGTGTGTTGATCAATGTCAGACAGCACTTTGTCAATTGCTGATGTTATGGAGATTGTTGGTTTGGGATGTTTGGTTCTGGGTCTTCTGAGTTTTAATGCTTCAGAAGGGTCCTCTTCTGGTACAATTTCATCTATTGTAGGGATGGGGATTGAGATTCTATGAGAGGTTTGAGGAGGAATAGATGCTGGAATAGTAGAAGAATTTAAAACAGAAGCAGCAGATAAATTACCTCTTTTCTTGGGTGTCTGCTGGGATGATCCTTCTGAAGGTGCCTTCCTCTTCTTCGTCTTCTTCAGAGTCACTTCTTGCTGAGGTTGATGCAGAGCTTTGATAATCAGATTTGGATCTGTACCATCTGCCTTGCACGCATCCAAGTATCTGAGAACCACCTCTGGTTTAGATTCTATTTCATAAAATAAAGGAAAGTCACTCAGAGGAACTCTTCTGCTGGTGATATCAGCAATAGGAGTAGCTCTGGGTTCCTTTTGAATATTCTCTATCAACTTCATTTTCTTCAAGTTCTTCGCATTCAGAGGTTTCCCAACAGTTGGTTCAATAGTGCTTAGCTCTTGAGCTTCTATCAGATGCTCAATCAGCCTATTCTCTGTCAGAATATCTGATATCAACCTTCCAAAGGGTATCCAATCCCTCTTTGTTCTTTCTTCTTCCCTAGTTTCCTTCACACTTGTTTTGAGGTGGTTGAACAGAAAATGAGCCAAATTGATTTTTACCTTCTGATCAATAAAGTAGATCAGAAACTGCTGATCCACATTTATGTAATCAGGTGAATTGGTTGGCTTCCTATGGTTGAAGCACCCCAGAATTATCTTAGCCCAAACTCTCTAGTGATCCTTCAGATCTTTGATCTTGCTGCTGGGCACCCCATGGGTGAAAATCCTTGCAGCTATCACGCCCACGTCAGCACATCTTTCAGCCATGTCCACACAGCGGATGCCACCGCCACTGTAACCGATTAACCTTGCAATGTGATCCTCAGTGATCACAATCTTCTTCCCCATAACGAAGGAGGTGACTAGATGTGTTGAAGCCTTGGCATGAATCCATAATTCCTTGACTAACATAGGGAATGTTGGTCCAACCAACCTGTCAAAATACCTTTCCCACTTCTGTGCCCTAACTTCTTCAGTTAGGTCAAAACCGTTCTCCTTCAAGCTTCCAAAATCAATGATTAATTCAGAAAGCACTTCAAGATTCTTCACAGGAGTGAGGAGTGTTCTGAATGGCACTTGATACTGCTTAGATGATGCTTTCTTCTGAGGACCTGCAGAAGCACTGCTGGAGGTTGCCATGTTCACACTAAAAAGGTTTTGAGAAGAAACTGAGAAAAAGGGTTTTGCAAGAGATGAACACAGAAAAAATTGCAGAGAATGCTTGAGTGTTAGTGAGAAACTGTAAAGAATTAGAATGAGAGGTTAATGTGTTTAAATAGAGTTTCAAAATATTTTGAAAAGATAAACATTTTTAAGAAAAAGAAAAATCATGATTGCATTTTAAAAGCATGATTACTTTTCATTAAATGCTTGCTGATTTTGGGGGATTTGAGAAAGATACTTAAAAACGGTTACCAGACATGTGTCTCAATGCACCCAATCAGCGCTTTGCCTTCTCAGAAGCGTGCACGCATTCTGCTTCAGAGATTTGCTGATGATTGGATGACACTTGTTTGATGTAGTGATCAACACGTCTGTCTTTGAGCTTAGACTCTCATATCTTTAGACTTGCATCTGATACAATCTCCATGTTCTATCTTTCTGAAAGAAGATTGATCAGAAGTTCACAGTAAAACAATTACATTCTGAAGGTAAATATATGGAATTAAAACATTTTCACTCTGGACAGACTTTCATGCTGAGATGTTTCAGAATGAAATTAAACCTATCTTCTGAAAGGGGTTTAGTAAAGATATCAGCCCATTGATGGTCTGTATCTATAAATTTTAAGTTCAAAATTCCTTTCTGAATATAGTCCCTAATGAAGTGATGTTTTATTTCTATATGCTTAGCTCTAGAATGTAAAATGGGATTCTTACTTAAGAAAATAGCATAAGTATTATCACAGAGTATAGGAATGTTACTCTCAAAAATCTGGAAGTCTTCAAGCTGACTTTTCATCCAGAGCATTTGTGTGCTACATCCTGCTGCTGCTATGTACTCAGCTTCTGCTGTTGATAGCGCAATTGTTGATTGCCTTTTGCTGGACCAAGAGATCAGATTTTCTCCCAAAAACTGGCAGCTTCCAGAAGTACTTTTACGTTCCACTCTGTCTCCAGCAAAATCAGCATCGCAGTAGCCTACTAAGCTGTAATCACTAGATTTTCTATAAAACAAACCCAGATTAGTAGTACCTTTCAGATACTTGAAAATTCGCTTAACAGCTGTTAAGTGAGATTCTCTAGGATCTGATTGGAATCTAGCACAGATACAAACATTGAATAGTATGTCAGGTCTTGAAGCAGTCAGATAGAGGAGAGAACCAATCATACCTCTGTAGACTTTCTGGTCTACATTTTTGCTTACCTCTTCTCTTTCCAGAATGCACGTGGGTTGCATTGGAATCTTTGATAGCTTACATTCTGAGAGGTCAAATTTCTTCAGAAGATCTCTGATGTATTTGCTCTGATGAATGTAAGTTCCCTCTGGAGTTTGATTGATCTGAATTCCTAGAAAGAATTTCAGTTCCCCCATGAGGCTCATCTCAAATTCTGCCTGCATACACTTAGCAAATTTTCTTCCAAGAGAAGGATTAGTAGAACCAAAAATAATATCATCAACATAAATTTGACAGACTAAGATGTCATTCTTAACTGATTTACAGAATAGAGTAGTGTCCGCTTTCCCTCTGGTGAATTCATTTTCTAACAGAAAGTTACTTAGCCTTTCATACCAAGCTCTGGGAGCTTGTTTCAGACCATATAGTGACTTCTTTAGTTTGAAAACATGTTCTGGATGTTTTGTATTTTCAAAACCAGGGGGTTGGTGTACATAAACTTCTTCTTCTATATAACCATTTAAGAATGCACTTTTGACATCCATCTGATACAAAGTGATGCCTCTATTAACAGCAAATGAAATTAAAAGTATGATAGATTCTAACCTGGCAACTGGGGCAAAGGTTTCTGTATAGTCTATCCCCTCTTGCTGACTATAACCTTGTGCAACCAGTCGTGCCTTGTTTCTGATGACTTCACCTTGTTCATTTAGCTTGTTTCTGAACACCCATCTTGTTCCAATGACGTTGAATCCTTTTGGTCTGGGAACGAGATCCCATACGTCGTTTCTGGTGAATTGATTCAGATCTTCTTGCATTGCCAGAATCCAGTCATTATCCAGAAGTGCTTCATCAATAGAAGAAGGTTCAATCAGAGACATAAGTCCCATAAGAGTTTCTTCAGAGTTTCTGAAGCTTGCTCTTGTTCTGATTGGATCTTCCTTTCTTTCTAAGATAGTCTCTTCTGGGTGATCCAAGCTGCTTCTGGGTAATCTCTTCTGAGGTTGATCAGCAGCTGTTGTAGGATTGCTAGCAGTGCTCCTTTCAGACGTTGAAGGAGTGTCTGTATTGAGAGCTTCTGATGACTTGTCTTCAGAACCTGTAAATTCAATTTCCATACCTGCAAAAACTTCATTCTGCTTTGACTTCTTAGAGTCAAGCTTATCATCAAAACGAACACTGATTGATTCTTCCACAATCTGTGTTTCTGTATTGTATACTATGTACCCTCTTGAGCGTTCAGAGTATCCTAACATAATACACTTCTGTGCTTTAGAGTCAAACTTGTTCAAATAATTCTTTGTATTTAATATAAAGCAAGTACATCCAAATGGATGAAAATATGAAATGTTGGGCTTTCTGTTCTTCCACAATTCATATGGAGTCTTTTCCAGAATAGGTCTTATTGAGATTCTATTCTGAATGTAGCACGCTGTGTTTATTGCCTCTGCCCAGAAGGTCTTAGCAACGTTTGTCTCATTGATCATGGTTCTGGCCATTTCTTGCAATGTTCTGTTCTTTCGTTCTACAACTCCATTTTGTTGGGGAGTTCTAGGACAAGAGAAATCATGCAGAATGCCTCTATCATTAAAGAATGACTCAAAATCTTTGTTTTCAAATTCTCCACCATGATCACTTCTGACTGTAACGATTCTAAGATCCTTTTCATTCTGAACTTGGTTACAGAAGGTAACAAACACAGAGTGTGACTCGTCCTTGTGTCTTAAGAACTTTACCCATGTCCATCTGCTATAGTCATCTACGATTACTAACCCATACTTCTTACCACTGACTGAAGCAGTTTTAACTGGTCCAAATAAGTCAATGTGCAGAAGTTCTAATGGCTTAGAGGTAGAAACAACATTTTTGGATTTAAAAGAAGGTTTTGCAAATTTGCCTTTCTGACATGCTTCACACAGAGCATCTGAATTGAACTTCAAATTAGGAATTCCTCTGACCAGATTGAGTTTGTTAATCTGAGATATTCTTCTCATACTAACATGCCCCAATCTTCTGTGCCAGATCCACTGCTCGTTGTTAACAGACAGAAGGCATTTTACATTCTGACTCTTTAGTTCAGAAAGTTTGATTTTGTAAATGTTGTTTTTCCTCTTACCATTAAACAGGATAGTCCCATCTTTCTGACTAACAGCTTTACATGATTTTTGATTAAAGATTATATCATAACCGTTATCACTTAATTGACTTATGGATAACAGATTATGCATCAATCCATCTACTAGCAGAACATTATTAATAGAGGGAAGATTTCCATTACCTACAGTTCCAGAGCCAATTATCTTTCCCCTCTGATTGCCTCCAAAGCCAACGTGGCCTCCAGGCTTAAGTTCCAGGCTTTGGAACATATGCCTTCTTCCCGTCATGTGTCGTGAGCAGCCAGAGTCCAGGTACCATGACTGGTGTTTCTGACTTGCTGCTAAAGATATCTGCAACATGTATTATTTTATCCTTAGGTACCCAGATTTTCTTGGGTCCTGATTTGTTAGTTTTACCAAAACTCTGGTTGAATTTTGGTTTCACAGAGTGCTTACTGCTAGTGTATTTGATATCATGTGTGTGACCATACACAAAGTGTGAATTCAGAGGAGTGTGTTTAATGGTTAAGTCCATGACATTCTTTGGTGTAGGAACCTTACCTTGGTATCCTATTCCTTTCCTGCCGTTTCTGCTAACTCCATAGATCATTGAAGCCATTTTGCTTCTATCTATGCTTTTAGCGAGGAACTTCTGGAAACTGTGATCATACTCCTTGATGATCTCATCAGCGTTGCTGGGAGTTTCAAAAATTGGTTCCTTCTGAGAGTTTTGTAAAGTGATTTCTAATTTTTAAATCTTATTTCTCAGCTCAGAATTCTCCAATTTGAGACTCTCAGTCTTATTAGAGTCAGATTCAAGATTCCTTTTCAGGTCTCTGAATTTAACTCTAATTTGCTGATACCGTTCCAGAATCTCATTAAGGCTTTCAGCAAGTTCAGCCTTTGTAAAGTTAACAACAAAGTTTGGAAATACCTCTTCAGTATCTGATTCTGAGTCTGATTCAGAAGCTTCACTATCTTCTGAGATGTTAGCCATGAGAGCTATGTTTGCCCTCTCATCATCTGATTTTGAGTCAGCTTCAGACGAGTCAGAGTCATCCCATGTAGCCATGAGACTTTTCTTCTTCTCTCTTCCAAACTTCTTTTTGGGCTTTTCCCTCTGAAGCTTTGGGCAGTCACTCTTATAGTGTCCTTGCTCATTGCACTCATAGCAGATGATGTCCTTGGTGTTTGGCTTTTTGCTACTGGAGGAGCCTTCAGATCTTCTGTATCCAGAGGAAGAATCAGTCCTTCTGTATCTGGAAGAAGACTCGTTCTGATCAGATCTTCTGGGATTCCTGAACTTCCTTTGTCTTTGCTTCCACAGTTGATTTACTCTTCTGGAGAGGAGAGAGAGTTCGTCTTCTTCTGATGAGGATCCATCAGATGTTTCTTCAACTGCCTGCAAAACTTTAGACTCAAATTTTTTGTTAGATTTTAATGCTAAAGGCTTACCTTGCTTCTGAGGCTCGTCAGCTTCTATCTCTATCTCATGACTTCTGAGGGAGCTGATAAGTTCCTCCAGAGTGATTTTGTTGAGATCTTTAGCTAGCTTCAGAGTTGTAACCATACGTCTCCACTGCTTGGGTAAACTTCTGATGATTTTCTTGACATGGTCAGCAGTAGAGTATCCTTTGTCCAGAACCTTGAGACCAGCAACCAGAATCTGGAATCTTGAGAACATTGTTTCAATGGATTCAGATTCTTCCATTTTGAACGCCTCATACTTCTGAATGAGCGCCAGAGCTTTAGTTTCTTTGACCTGAACGTTGCCCTCATGCGTCATTTTGAGTGAGTCAAAAATATTCTTTGCTGTGTCTCTGTTGGAGATCTTTTCATATTCAGTATAGGAGATGGCGCTGAGGAGGATGGTTCTGGCCTTGTGGTGATTCTTGAAGTCACGCTTTTGTTGGTCAGACATTGTTTTTCTATCAATCTTCTGACCGGTTGCATTCACAGGGTGCGTGTATCCGTCTGTCACCATATCCCACAGATCAACATCATGTGCCAAAAAGAAGCTTTCAATTCTGTCTTTCCAGTAATCAAAGTTTTCTCCATCAAAGACTGGAGGTTTGCCGCTGAATCTGTCTCTGTCCTCATTGTTGTCATTGCTGATGTGAGAGTTGTTTCCTGCCATTGTGTTTTTCTGACGCTGGATCTTGTACTGACACGGTTAAGTGTTTTAGCTCAGAACCAGACGCTCTGATGCCAATTGAAGTAGTGAAAAACACAAGAAGGGGGGGGGGGGGGGGGGTTGAATTGTAAAACTGAAATCTAATGCAATGAACAAGATATTTTTATCCTGGTTCGTTTGATCTCAAACTACTCCAGTCCACCCGTCAAGGTGATTTCGCCTCTCTCCAACGAGGTCTTAATCCACTATATTCAACTGAATATTACAGACTGCTTTAACAACTGCTAAAGCCTTCTTGATGCAAACCACAACCCGGTTTGTCAAGGAAACACTTTCTTACAAAGAAATCAAATCTAAGTGTGTGAATGTTTTCTATAAAACTGTATCACAACTGTGATGTATACACAAATTAAAGCTTGGAAACTAGATTGCTAAACAATGATAGAATATCAGAATGTGTAGTGTTTAGCAAAACTGAGAGAAAGAAGATTTTGATCAGCTTTTATGCGTGTAAAGATTTGGAGAGCATTAGCCAATTCAATCTTCAAAGTCTTGTTTATATAGCACTGAGATGTTGAACGTTGGATGCAATATTCTTGATTCAATGCTATTAACAAACTTTCCTTATCGAGCAGATCTTGTCTGGAATGAGGCCGTTGGTATTAATTTGCTTTCAATGCACAGTACCGTTGCTTACTTAATGCAAGTTCTGGCTTGGCTCATTCTGACTCTGCTTAGCTGCTGATGAACTGTTGTGTTTCTTTATCAGAGTGTTGAGCGCAATTCTGTTCATCAGACTTCAGCATATACGTGAGTTGATCATCTGATTCTGATATTCTGATATGGCAACTTCTGATGCTGATGTCAGGAACCAAATTCTGATGCTGAATAGGTGTGTTCTTGCTTATATCAATCAGAGTATCTGCAAATTAGAACATAATAATTTAGGCAGCAGATAGTTCATACATGAATCACATAAATGATATATCTTTTCACTTTGTTATCATCAAAACTTAAATGTAGGATAGTAGATTCAAACTTTGTTCTAACAAATGTAAGATTAAGTATTTATTTATTCTCTTTTGTATTTTTGTTAAGTATGTACAAACAAGAAAATTTAATAAAAGAAAATGTTTTAAATTCTATTTTTTTATGTATTAATATTAATGTATTTTAATTAGTATTTTTATGTTCAAAAAGATTTATATAAAAAAAATAGAAATTTAAGATAAAAGTCTATTAATCTAATTAAACCTAATGTTCATGTAAATAAAGAAAGTTTTATAAAAAAGAATTAAGGCATTTTTAATTTATAAACAAAAATAGACTATGCTAGTTTAAATTATAAAAAATAAAATGATCAAAAAGGTTAGTTTATGTAAAAAAGGGAATGGGCTTAAAGGGGGTTTGTGGCCCAAAATGAATTGTGAAGGGAATCAAAGGGGGGTATGCGCCAAAAATCTGATGGGCTTAGGCAGATTAGGAAAGGGAAAGGCCCATTTTGTTTCACAAATTATTTTGCAAGGGTTTTTGTTGTTTCGTTGCATTTTGGGAATTTAGGGTTCATGGAATCTCAGAGGCACCGTTCACTTCGTGTTTGTTTCGTCTTCATCCTTCTCACGCCCTAGCCTCTGAACGCCTCTCCGTCTATGGCCGCCAAGCGCAACTTCCACTTCTTCTCCCTCTATGGGTTGTTCAAGTAGTGACAAGCAAAGGTAGAAAATTCCCCATTTACGTCTCTTGCTTTAGTTCGTGCATGTTCTGATTATTGTTTTTGTTATTTGTTTCTATGAGATGTGCGTGAAAGGAAAGAAAAGAAAAGATACTACCTTGACCCTTGGAGACGGAGGAGGAGGCGGATTGGGAGGCACTGTGGGCGGCCGGAGGCGAGGGGAAACACGTGATGTTTGAGCTAGCTTGCTTTGCTGGAAAACCTGGTACTCTGTTTCACCTTTTTTAGGTTTAGTGATGATATCTGAAAACCTTTTGACAGTTGCCTCTCTTCTGTATGCTTGTATGCTTTGAGTTTCCTTGTGTATTAATAACCCTATGATGAGAACATTCTGAGGGTGTGGTTGGTTCGAACGTTTTGTGTATTTGATGCTTGCCTCTGTGTATTAGGGTGTTTAGAATCTGAGTTTGATAGTGTTGAAAAGTTTGACACGGTTAGGCTTGAGAGCTTTTTGATGCAGGTTTATTTTGATGGCTTCTGTTTGAGGCTTGGCTTGATGTTCTTGATGTATGTTTAAGCTTGGACAGGTTCAGGTCGTTTGTTTACTGGTTGATTTACTGGTTTGTATAGTTTGTTGATGGATAAGGCTTATTTAGGCTTTTGGAATGAAACTGAGTTTTAGGAATGCAGGTTAGCAGGCTTGGCTTTTGGCAAGCTTTAAGCAGCTTTGTCTTTACAGGTTGATGTGTTTGTTTTTGAAACTGAGCTTAGGTTTCAGTTTTTGGAGAATAGTTGGACATGACCTATGTTGTTTGAGGCAGGTTGGAGGCAGTCTTGAGATGTTTTTACAGCTTGTGTTGCTTTTTGTATTTTCTGCCTCCTTTTTCTCTTTGTCTGATATGCTTGTTATATCTTTTTTTCTCTTCAAGCCTAAGCCTGCTGTAAGCCTTCTTTCCCTCTCTCTTTTTCTCTCTCCACACATTTAAAAAGCATTTTATTGCTTTAGAAATGTATTACCTCTGAAAAGGTACTGGCCTAGGAAAATGATGTGACTTGAAGGTTGCTTGCAATGCATATTTTCCAGTTTTCCTGCATCTTTATTGACAGCATTTTGTACTTCTTGATATCTTGATATCCTTCTATATCTTTGGACAGTTTTTTGACAGCCTTTTTGGTGGCTCTTGTACCTTTGACAGTTTGGATAGTTTGACATCTTTGGCTTAGTTTGGAATTGTGATTCAGTTTGCCTTTATACTTGTACATGTTGTTTGGAAGCTTTGGTTGACAATTTTTTGGATTTATGCAGTATGTTTGACAAACTTTGAATTTGTGCAATTTGTAAATTTGTGCATTTCATACTTTAATTGCAAGCATGCTTCTATCCCTCTTTGTGAACCAAGAGAAATCTTGTGATTTGCAGAGAGGGCAAACTGATCCCAAACCTTGTAATCATCCATGGAGTCTCGCCATTCGCAGACTACCATTCTATTAATGAAATTCGAGCTTTTGCCCAATCCTTTGTGTTCTTATTTTATTTAGCTTGCAAAGACTCCATTTTTTACGTATAATAACTTTGAAAGCAAAAAGATTTAAAAAAAAACAAAATTGATTTTTCAAAAAGAAAAAGAGAGATTTTTACAATTTACTTTTACTTTGAAATTTGTGATGAAACAACGACAACAAAAATGGTGATCCCAGGAATGAACAAACTCCGGTTGTTTTAAGAAATTTTATTTCCCTCATGAAGGTTCTTTCAGGTCATTTTTGCTGGTATGCACATGATCTTTGTGTGTTTCTCAGATAGTTAAAGATGATACCAATCAGTGTAAGGTGCAGTATTGGGTTTGTGATCCCATTATCCCCAGTCAAGTCCTGGTTCACTTTTGATTTTGGGTTTGCATGATCAGAAGCCTCTGTCCCAGATTCCCCAGCGAAGTCTTCCCTCGTATGATGAAAGGTTTTATTCCCTTGGTATGATGAGATGTCGCTCTTTTTGCAGTATTAGCACTAATGGTGACTTCTTGATTCCCCGGGAAGGCTACCCCAGGGCATCTTTTGTTGGAATAGGTGTTCATGATGTAAAGTTTCAATCCACATTTTTATCCAAGAAGGTAGGCTTGAATTCCCCAGTGAGGTTTGATTCTTTCAGCGTCAGTCTGCATTATTTGAGACTGGTCTTGCAATCTCCAGTAGGCATGTTGCTTTTGGAAAATTGTTTCTCCGAAGAAGCCGGATGAAGGATGTTCTATCCTGGTATCTGTTTAATTTGTCTACCTCTGAGTTATGTTCCTCTTTAGTAGAGTTAAAGGCGGGCAATAGGTTTGGTTTCTGCAGTTGGCTTTTACCTTTCTTGGGGTGATCTTTCTGGTTGAAGTTTAGCCAAGTGTTATTAGTACCTGAGGCGGTTTTGTTTGTTTGTTCCTACTGATTGTGTATCTGTTTTGCCAGCATGCGCACAATATCACTCATATATTGATACATACATCATGCATGGTTAAAATTGACAGATCATTGTTCATTAACATTGTGTTATGACCTTCCTGCAACGCTCCTCGCTTAGACGAAGGTGAGGACAATTGTGAGGTGCCTGGAGAACTTGCTAGATTGTTACAACAGAAAGAGAGGGCTATACAGCCTCATCAAGAGCCAGTTGAGACGATAAACTTGGGCACGGAGGTAGACAGAAAAGAAGTCAAGATTGGCACAAATCTGGAGAATAAGGTCAAACAGCAGTTGATATAAATGTTACACGACTATGTTGATATCTTCGCCTGGTAATATGAAGACATGCCTGGTTTAGACACTGATATTGTGGTACATCATCTGTTGACAAAAGAAGATTGCCCTCCAATAAATAAGAAGGTCCATCGCATGCACCCTGAAATGTCAGAGAAGATCAAAGCAGAGGTTATGAAGCAGTTCAACGCTGGGTTCTTAGTTGTCATCTCTTATCCCCAATGGGTTGCCAACATGGTGCCGGTTCCTAAAAAAGACGGTAAGGTACGGATGTGTGTGGACTACGGAGATTTGAACAGGGCGAGCCCCAAAGATAACTTTCCACTCCCCCAAATCGATGTTCTAGTTGATAACACCGTGCAACACAAGATCTTTTCCTTCATGGATGGTTTCTCCAGTTACAATCAGATCAAGATGGCACCCGAAGATATGGAGAAGACAATCTTCGTCACATAGTGGGGCACCTTCTGTTACAAGATGATGCCGTTTGGATTAAAGAATTTAGGGGAAACCTATCAGCGAGCTATGGTCGCCTTATTTCATGACATGATTCACCATGAGATAGAGGTATATGTGGATGACATAATATCCACGTCTCAAACCGAGGAATAGCACCTAGATCATCTGCAAAAGCTGTTTGATAGGTTGAAGACATACAAGCTGAGGTTTAATCCGAACAAGTGCACCTTCGGGGTAAGGTCTGGTAAGCTTCTAGGTTTCGTCGTCAGTGACAAGCACATTCAGGTAGACCCTGCAAAAGTAAAGGCTATACAAGATATGCTGGCTTCTTGCACTGAGAAGGAGGTCAAAGGCTTTTTGGGACACCTAAACTACATTGCCAGGTTCATTTCCCATCTGACTGCTACTTGTGAGCCAATCTTCAAGCTCCTGAAGAAAGATCAAGTGGTAAAATGGAATGATGAATGCCAGATTGCCTTCGAAAGAATCAAGGAATACCTTCAAGAACCACCAATTCTGATGCCTCCGATTGAAGGAAGACCTTTGATAATGTACTTAACAATGTTAGACAATTCAATGGGGTATGTGCTGGGGCAGTATGACGAGTCTGATCGAAAAGAGCACACAATATACTACCTTAGCAAAAAGTTTACCGACTGTGAGACAAGATACTCACCGCTCGAGAAAACTTGATGCGCTTTGGCATGGGCTGCTCGCCGACTGAGACAATATATGTTGACCCATACTACTTTGTTGATATTTAAGATGGATCCAATCAAGTACATCTTCGAGAAGCCCGCACTCTCCGGAAGAATAGCGAGATGGCAGATGACCTTTACCGAATATGATATCCAATATATGACCCAGAAAGCAATCAAGGGAAGTGTATTGGCCGATCATTTGGCCTATCAGGCCGTGGATGACTACCAGTCCATGAATTTTGAGTTCCTGGACGAGAATATTATGTTGGTGACTGACTATGAAGAACCTAGATAGGATGAAGGACCTGAAGAAGGATCCTGATGGACTATGGTTTTTGACGGAGCCTCGAACGCACTCGGTAATGGCATTGGTGCTTTAATCACATCCCCCGAGGGCTGTCATACTCCTTTCACTTCCCGATTATGCTTCAACTGCACCAACAACATGGCGGAGTATGAAGCATGCATCATGGGTCTTAAAGCTGCTATTGACCTGAGGATTAAGTTCTTGAGCGTTTACGGGGATTCAGCCTTGGTGATAAGTCATATCAAAGGAGAGTGGGATATGAAGCACCTGAATCTCATCCCGTACAAAGAACATGTGTTGTAATTACTTCCACACTTTGAAGAGGTCACCTTTGAACATTTTCCACGAGAGTAGAATCAGTTAGCAGACGCGCTAGCCACCATGTCTTCTATGTTCAAGGTCAGGTGGGACAACGAGGCTCCTCAGATCACTATAGAGAGATTCGATGAACCAGCATACTGCTATGAGATCGACACTGAAGGAGTAGTAGACAAACCTTGTTTCTATGAAGTTAAGAGATATCTCGAGGCTCAAGAGTATCCCGAGGGGGCATTTATCAATGATAAGAAGTTTCTGAGAAGGTTCACCGCAAAGTTCTTCCCCAGTAATGGAATCCTCTACAAGCGCAACCATGACTCTACTTTACTTGGGTGCATAGACCAGAGCGAAGCGGAGAGGATTATGACAGATCTACACGAAGGTACCTTCGGAACCCATTTGAGTGGATATACCATAGCTAAAAAGATCCTACGAGTAGGATACTATTGGTCCACTATAGAAGCAGACTGCTATCAGCATTCCCGAACTTGTCACAAATGCCAGTTCTATGCTGATAAGGTGCATGTACCTCCGGTTCCCTGGAACGTCCTGACATCTCCCTGGCCCTTTGTAATATGGGGAATTAAAATGATCGGAGAGATTATACCTACCGCTTCCAATGGGTATCACTTCATCCTGGTGGCCATTGATTATTTCACGAAGTTGGTTGAAGCTGGCACTTTTGCTACTATTACCAAGAATGTTGTGGCGCGATTTATCTGGCATAGCCTGATCTGTCGGTACAGTGTGCCAGAGAGAATCATCATTGATAATGGTACGAGTCTCAACAATATGATGATCATCGAACTCTGTAAACAATTCAAGATCCAGCACCATAATACTTCCCCTTACTGGCCGAAGATGAATGGCGTTATGGAGGCTGCTAACAAGAACATTAAGAAGATCATACAGAAGATGATGGTGACATACAAAGACTGGAACGAGATGTTACCATTTTCTCTTCACGGTTACCGCACCTCTGCACGGTCGTCAATAGGGGAAACACCCCACTCTCTGTTATATGGCATGGAGGCAGTCTTACCCATTGAGGTCCAGATCCTTTCTCTGAGGATGATGAAGGATGCATGTTTGAACAAAGGCGACTGGATCCAGACTCGACTTGACCAGCTGAATTTGATCGATGAGAAGAGACTTATTGTTGTCTGTCATGGTCAAATGTATCAAAAACAGATGATCAAGGCTTTCAACAAAAAAGTCACACGCCAAGAATATCAAGTCAGGGATCTGGTGATCAAGCACATCATACTGCCGCAAGGTGATCCCAGGGGAAAATGGACTCCCACATACGAAGGGCCATTTGTGATCAAAAACATTTTCTCAGGTGGAGCCATGATTCTAACCACCATGGACGGTGACGACCTTCCTCGCCCTGTCAATGCGGACATAGTGAAAAGATACTACGCATGATTAAAGACCCGCTAGGTTGACTGGCCTAGGCAAAAATAAGGGCTTCCTGGAGAACCAAAAGGGTTCGGGCAAAAATAAGGGATGAAAACAAAAATATATGTACACCCGACAAGCCGAAAACCTGAAAAGGCGGCTTGGGCAAAAAAGGGTATCCCAGTAGACTGAAAACCCGAAAGGGCGGTCTAGGAAAAAGTTAGGGATTTAAAGCGTATCACTATGTCCCATTGGATCACCTTGCGACCAGACTTCAGTATCAACTATCCAGCCCAAACGACACCGATCAATCTAGTCAGCTTCGGACAAGTAGCAAAGTGATGAGATGCTCAAAGACACAGTGGCAATATCAGAATTGAAACTCGATGGGATAATTACACATAGTTGTTTGCTTCTCTTTGAACATAATATTGTATAACTTTCATTTTCACGACGGTGTTCTCTTACTAGAGCGTCAGCCTCCTTGTACAAAAACGCTTGTTATAGGCCAACTTCAAAATCAATACAAGTCATTTCTACACAAAAAATATTTGTTTTTGTTTTTTGTTTTGTTTTGCAAAAACATCTAATGATTTATTCTTGACATAATCATTTGAATATGATTGCTATTCACAAATATTTGCATAAGAAACGGAAAGACAGTTGCTTATGACTTAAGGAACAGGGCAAAATCTATAAAAAAATATAATAAAAAAAGAGACATGTCAATGTCGACAGTTACTCCTTCCAGTAGGTACAGGGGCAGAGACAACTTTGAAACGAAGTCACCATTACATGCGCCCCTGTAACATCTATGCTCCCCAGAGAGTAGAGGCAACCAAAAGATTTGACATCGGCTTCCCCAAGAGGGAGTTACTTTCCCCAGCAATGTTTCTTCAGAGAGCAGATATCTATATCCCCCAGCCGAATTTCATAATTGTAAGCGGTTCATAAAGTTTTCTCCCGAGCAGAGTTTATTTCTATGAATACAAAACCTCAATCCCCAACAGAGTTTACTTCTCCAACTACGGAAATTCATTCCTCGGTGGAATTTATTTCCCCGAATCAGAAAAATCTCCCAGCAAAGTATCTTCTCTCGCAAATAGAGTTATTCCCTCGCAGAGTCATTCTCAGGCTGAGTCTCTCCCTGACAGAATATTCACAAACAGAAAGGAGCAAATCCACAGCATAATTATCTCCATTCACCATCCCCAGCAGAAATGAAGGGTTCAACTTCCTAATGCTCTTCAGCAGTTGTGATCGGTGGATCTGGAACTGACTGTTTAACGCTGGTTCGTGAAATGTCGCGGAAGCAAGAGTGGCCACCGTCTTTTATTTTCTCCAAATGGAAAGGACAAAAGCACAGAAAAATTCCTTAAAGAGATTGCTCTCGGTTCGGGAGGTAGGTTATAGAAAGGGAAGGTGTTAGCACCCTTTCTATCCATGGTTATCCATGGGATCTTAGATACTTGCTCAATGTGTTTTCAAAATGTTTTGTTTGCTTTTCAATGTGGGTTTAAAAAGTTTCTTTGAAAAATTTCAGTTCGAATCGTACGTCAGAGTGTTTGAAAAGTTTGCTTTGAAAGCTTTTGAAAAGTGTTGGTGTGAAAAGTCTTTTTGAGTTTGTTTTGAGATTAGAGCAAGTATCCTCGAGAACCTACCTACCCTAAGGAATTCGTCTGTGTAAATGTCCTTAAAAGTAGTGCCATCCCACCATTGAGAGGTAGGTAGCACCACCGTTAGAGGTGTTCGGGTCAATTCGAGTTTTAGGGACATGGTGATCACCAGAGCAATGGGAAGACACCTTAGAAGCTACCCTCATGCCAGGTTCCCGGATCATGAGGACTTACTAAGACATCCTCTACTCGACGATCACCTTTCGAGGCAAGGCAACAGTGAGGCGTACCCTAGGGGTGGTGTGTGCGATTCGTGTGTCGTTTTCAGTTATTTTGTCTTGTCATGTTTATTGGTGTTCTACGCTCGATTTTATTTTAAGTCCATACATTCTTTCATGCTTATTTAACAATTTAATATTTGCGGGAAAATAAATTCTAAGACTATTACAAATGGCGCGGGTCCACATCGCCAAAATTAAACCGGACCCGATTTGACGGAAAGTAATAAAGCAATAAAATAAAAGTGCGAGAAATAAAATCGTTACAACGCTTTGGGAGAATTACATAATTAATTAAACGACATAAAATAAAATACGCGAAATTAAAGAAACGAGGGCGTTGGACCCTTTTTGCAAAAAATTAAAGTTAATGAATTAATTAATTAGAATTAATGTGGAATTAAAAATTAAAGTCAAATGTTTTTGGTATTTTGTATTTTTTTGGAAAAAAGAATTAATTAAAATTAAAACGAAATGTTAAACCTAATTCTAATTATTTTTAAGTTATTAAGAAAAATATTGAATTTTTAACCTAATTTAAACCTAAATGATTTATATACAATTTAATTATGAAAATGAATAAATAATAATAATATTATGATAAAAAGGAAAAATTAAAAGGAATGGAAATTGCTAATTAAACCTAAATTCTATATTTTTATTATTTTATTATGAAAAGAGTTAAAATTGCAACCTAATTAAAACTAATAATTACATGTTAATTTAATTATGAAAATATTAAAATAAAATAATCTATTATATTTTTATCTTTTTCTGATTTTTCTGTATTTTTTATATATTGTAAAAATAATGAATTAAACTAAAACAATAAAACAAATAAAAATAATAATTAAAAAAGATATGAGAAAAATAAAAACACTTGCAAACCAGGGTGGGGGTGTAGTCCCAATTTGTGAAGTATAATCCAAAAGTTTGGGCCCCATAGGCAGTGGCCTGTTTGACTTTTTGAATCATGTGTGACACGTTTGACTAAGGCTTAGTATGCTCTTTGAATCTATGCCTTTGGTGTGGTCGTCTGGGACACGTGTATGCTTGGATCATGAGGTGTATGGTGAGTCTTAGGATTATGCCTGCATGGGAATTATTATAGCAAAATAATATGGAAATTGTCCAGACCTGGGACTTGAACCCAGGTCATGAAGGTCACAAGCACGTACACCTTCCAGCTGAGCTACAACGCTTCAATTAACATATTATAATAAGTAAATAACAAAAAGAAAAACCAACGCGTAGTGGAGAGAAACGCGCGCAATTCAAACGGACCAATGGCTGATGGACACGAAATCATCTTCTTCACTTTTCCTGTAACACAAACTCAAAGGCAACAGTTTTGCAAACGTGGTGTTAGATGGCTTTTAGAAAAATAGCGAATAGCTCAATTCTAAACATAAATTAGGCGCGACTATATCAATCTCTTCGTCCAGATGCGTTGATTGCAATGGTGGTACTGTGATGGTCTAATTTTTCTTGGTCTGAAAACCCCTAATTTAAAACCTGCAAACCCTAGAATCTCAACCATGGTGGAATCGAATATAACGTGTAATAATTCAATCAAAGGCATTGGTTAGCTTAGAAACATCACACTGAACAAGAATCTATAAATAAAAATGCAAAAGGATGTATGAATTATGATATTCGGTTTCAAAAATTGTTTGATACAGTTTGAGTTCAAACTACCAATTCTTGGAGCTTTGGTTGCTGTTTGTGATTGGCACACGTTCAGAGAACCACAATGGAGCTATTGGGATCAAGATTAGGGCTTGAATCGTCCTCTAGAGTGCTTTTCAGTTTTTGACTTTTTGATGAAAATTCCAAGTTTGATATGCCTCTTCCTGCGCAGCTTAAGGTCTAATGCAATTAGGTTTGTGATCCTGCATATGTAGTGAGACAATTAGGTTAAGAAAACTTGATCAAATCCAATGAATTAATGATTTTTGAATATTTGATTTCAAGGATCTTTTTTGAATCTTTTTCATGTGTATTTGGTTCAATCATGCTCAAATCAAACCAAAACTTGCCTAATTAGCATGTGCACGTGATATTGAGAGTAAAACATGCATGAAAAGATTTTTTAGGTCAAGTTTGATATTTTTCATGTATTTAAATAATTTAAATGAATTAATATAAATAATAATTCAAATAAATAAATAAAAAATGAGAAAATACTTCCCTTTGGGCCAAGTGGTCGTGCATAGGCTTGGAATGATGAATCATGGAAGAAAAATGGGGCCATTAGCAATTTTAGGTCATTTGAACCATTGTTGACTTTTCAAAATTCCCAAAAATTTCCCAACTTCCACAAGGCATAACTTGCTCAATTTTTAAGCTTTTCACATGTTCTTGGACATTTTGGAAAGGTCTTTGAGTCCTCTAACCAATGCCGTTGGTCCCATGTCATTTTGATTTACCAATCTCAAGTTATGGCCTTTGACTTAAAGTCCCTTTTTGTTGACTTTTGAAAATGACCTATAATGTTGAAATTGATAACTCTTTGTGAGAGCATTTCTTGGACTTGGAATATGAAGATGAATTGTAGGAAATGTCTTTCTCTTCAAAATGAGCTTTGGATGGAATTTTTCTGATAATCCATGTGAAAGTTATGCCCTGGTCAATTTCAGTTGACTTTTTCAGCTGTCCAAATATAGTAACTTTTGCATCTTGATGATTTTCTGAGCCAAATTTTGAGAATCATGATCAAGCATTGATCCAATGATGTTTGTGGCTTCAAAATGATATGTTGACTAAAAATTTGAACTTTTGACTGCCAAATGACCATTTTGCCCCTACAGTTGACTGTAGTGCAATCTAGGGTTTTGACTGTGCAATTTTGAGCTGAATGCCTTGAAACTTGATATGAGGATACTTGACCATCTTTGTAAGCATGTGAGACTTGATTGGGCCTTTGAAAACTTCCTTTTCTTGATCAGAACTCAAACCCTAGTTTTGACTGTATAGGAGACTGTTGGACTGTGCAACCCTTGGGGAATTTTGTGACTTGGCTTGGCAATTTCTTGAAGAATATGGGAGGACAAATTTTGGGGTGCAACAGTTGCCCCTGTTCAATCTTCTTAGACCTGAGGATGCAGATTGGCTGGCGTGCCTTTCGTAATCCGAGGGTAGAAGATGATTGGACACTAGAGTGCCCAGAAATTTGCGCTCACATGGTAGCAGTGTGATGGGGGAATGGGCTTATGGATGCCATTTAGAGATTGCTGGATAGGATGATGGGCTTATAGACGCCATCTGGATATTGATCGCGTAGGAGATTCTTTAGCTAGAACCTGCATACCTGCAAAATAGAAAATGAGTACCTGACACGCTGCAGGAGCTGATTTTTAGATGCTTTGTATAGATGCATCCTGACTGGTTACAGGAGCTGAATCTGGAGCTTCAACCGCTGATGAATGAACCAAGGATGGTTACTGCCTTAGCATGAATGATAAGAGAACCTTGGGTGATTTTAACTTCAACAACGCTCGTTGAGAAAAATCTTGGTGGGAATTACCATCTTTGCAATATCGGAACGAGAGCCATAGGCTATTATAATCTGAAAGGGAATCACCTCACTCGCCGCCGGAGAGGGAATCATAGGAAAAGGAATTGTCACCTCACACTCCGTCGGGGAGGGAACCATAAGAGACTATTTCCTCACACTCATCGTCGGAGAGGGAATCATCTGAAAAGGACTTACTACCTCACACACCGTCGGAGAGAGAAACATAAGAGACTGTCACCTCACACTCATCGTCGGAGAGGGAAACATCTGAAAAAGGAATTACCACCTCACGCACTTGTCGGAGAGGGGACCATAAGAGATTATCACCTCACACTCATCGTCGGAGAGGGAAACATCTGAAGAAGGAATTACCACCTCACGCACTTGTCGGAGAGGGGACCATAGGAGACTATCACCTCACACTCATCGTCGGAGAGGGAAACATCTGAAGAAGGAATTACCACCTCACGCACTTGTCGGAGAGGGGACCATAGGAGACTATCACCTCACAGTCATCGTCAGAGAGGGAAACATCTGAAGAAGGAATTACCACCTCACGCACTTGTCGGAGAGGGGACCATAAGGAGAAGGAATTACCACCTCACTCGCCGTTGGAGAGGGGACCATAACTTCTGCCGAGTCTTTATCAGAAAAATCCGTGGGGAGTCGATTTAGCTGGACTAGAGAAGGCCTGGGACTGGATAAGAAATCTTCGAAGTCAATTAACTGAACCGGTCTAGGTCTTGAAATGTGATTGAGAATTTCAACTGCATCTTTCCTGAAAGGTAAAGGTCAGTCATATGCAATGCATGATATGGAAATGATGTTCTCAACATAAATGAGATTTGTATGACATAATGCGTCTATGCATGCTATAATGATGTATGTGATGTTTTATGAATGTATGTTTTCGTCTAGGAAAGTAAATCCTTGACAGGTGCCGGGAAGTCATATCCTGGGCTGATGTTGAAGAATAGATTTTCTTCCGCTGGGGATGATAACTGCAAGAATACCGGTAGGAGAAGATGACTCCGTTGGGAAATAAACTTGGCGAATGGAAGATTCTACGGGGAGAAAAGATACTCTAGCAACCATGCTGGGAAGCAATTCTCTGTGGGAAGAGGGATGCCTTGCTGAGTGTTAATAATAATTTGTTGAGGATACTCTTGTTGCGTTGGAAGTGTTGATGGACTTCGCTGGGGTAAGAAGACTTTGTCGAGAACGCTCTTTCCGTGGCTTTTGTCTAAGGATAACCCAGTTATATCCTGTTAGGGAAATAACTCTTTGAATAAAGCCGGACGACGCGTTCGTGCTCTGCGAGGGATAGGCTTCCAGAATTTACTGGGGATAAGCTTAACTGCTTGGGGGAGATGAATTCCATCTTCCTGAGGAACTGGATTGGACTCTCCTGGGGAAGTTTTGATGTGCTAGGGAAGTGATTCCTTCGAATATTGGTATACCGCCGGGGAACAATCTTTAGGCCGAGACTGTCGGGGATGCTTGTTAAGAATATATGCTGCTGGGGAAGTATTGAGATCTACGGGAGAATACTCAATTTCCTTGAGATTTGACAATAGCTTGGAAAAGAATGCACTGACTGCTGACTCTCTGGGGAATTTAAGATGTACTGGTCATGTTCTTTAGCTGAACCTACCTTGGTACCTTGGAGGATAGAGCAATTGGATTGTTTAGACAACTCTTTTATTGCCCCTGTTTCTAGTGTCACCTGCAATTAATTCCTTTGTTTCGTATGCAAATATTTATGAGTTAGCAATTTATTGTCAATGCATACATCACAAATTGAACCTTGGACGTTCTTCGCAAAACAAAACAGAAAAAAGAAAAACACTTGGCACGTTTAACTGAAAATATATTTGTATTGATTTTGAATGGCCTGAAAATAGGCGTTTTGTGTACAAGAGGCTGACGTCCTAGTAAGAGGTACGCCGCCGAACAAAAGAGTTTATACAAGTTTTGTACAAAAGAAAGTAAACAGCTGTGTGAAATATGAATGATCCCACTGGGTTTCAACTCTGCTATTGCCTTTATAACTCCGAGCATCCCATCACTTGATGACCTTGGTTGAAGGTGAAGCTGACTGATCGATGCCGTCTGAACTTGATGTAGATACCGGATTCTGGATGCAAAGTGATCAATGAGACATAGTATTACGCTTCATCCCTAATTTTTGCCTGGACTGCCCTTTCGGGTTTTCAGTCCACCGGGATACCCATTTTTGCCCAAGCCGCCTTTTCAGGTTTTCGACTTGCCGGGTGTACAGATTTTTTCATTTTCATCCCTTCATTTTGCCCGAACCTTTTTGGTTCGACGGGAAGCCCTAATTTTTGCCTAGGCCTGTCAGCCTAGCGGGTCTTTTTTTTATGCGTAGTATTTTTTAACTATGTCTGCATTGGCGGGGTGAGGAAGGTCGTCACCATCCATGTTGGTTAATATCATTGCTCCTCCTGAGAACACATGTTTAACCACAAATGGCCCTTCGTATGTAGGGGTCCATTTGCCCCTTGGATCACTCTGAGGAAGGATGATTCTCTTGATTACCAGATCCCCAACTTGATATTCCTGCGGCCTGACCTTTTTGTTAAATGCCCTGATCATTCGTTTCTGATACGTCTGACCATGACGGATAGTAGCAAGTCTCTTTTCGTCAATGAGGTTGAGTTGGTCAAGTCGTGTCTGGATCCAATCATCTTCGTTCAGATTTGCATCCTTCATTATCCGGAGAGAGGGAATTTGTACTTCGATCGGCAAGACTGCCTCCATGCCATAAACCAGAGAGAAAGGGGTTGCCCCGGTTGACGTCCTGGCTGAGGTACGGTACCCGTGTAGAGCGAACGGTAACATCTCGTGCCAATCTTTATAAGTCACTGTCATCTTCTGCACGATCTTCTTGATGTTCTTATTTGCTGCTTCTACAGCCCCATTCATCTTCGGTCTGTAAGGAGAAGAATTGTGGTGCTGTATCTTGAACTGTTCGCAGAGCTCAACGATCATTTTGTTGTTCAGATTGGTACCGTTGTCTGTAATAATCCGCTCAGGGACGCCGTACCGACAGATCAGATTGTGCCGAATAAACCGTGCCACAACAGTCTTGGTTACCGTAGCATAGGATGCTGCCTCAACCCACTTCGTGAAATAATCAATCGCCACTAGGATGAAGCGATGTCCGTTGGATGCCGTAGGTTTTATCTCACCGATCATGTCTATGCCCCACATTGCAAACGGCCAAGGCGCAGTCAGAACATTCAGGGGAACCGGAGGAACATGCACTTTGTCTGCGTAGATCTGGCACTTGTGGCATGTCCTGGAGTGTTGGTAGCAGTCGGCTTCCATGGTGGACCAATAATATCCTGCCCGTAGGATTTTCTTAGCCATAGTATGTCCACTGGAGTGCGTACCAAAGGTCCCTTCATGTAGATCTTCCATGATCCGTTCTGCTTCCGTCTTATCCACACAACGCAGTAAGGTTGAATCATGGTTTCTCTTGTACAAGATGCCGTTGCTAAGGAAGAACTTGGCTGCGAACCTTCTCAGGAATTTCTTATCATTGACAGAGGCACCTTCAGGGTATTCCTGAGCTTCCAGATATCTCTTCACTTCGTGGTACCAAGGCTTCTCAGTCACCAATTCAGTTTCGAGATCACAACAGTATGCCGGTTCGTCCAGTTTCCAGATGATGATCCGGGGAGCCTCATTATCCCATTTAACCTTGAACATTGAAGACATTGTAGCTAACGCGTCCGCTAACTGATTCTCTTCTCTTGGAAAGTGCTCAAAGGTTATCTCTGTAAAGTGGGAAATCAGGGTCAACACACATTCTCTATAAGGAATCAAGTTTGGATGTTTCGTATCCCACTCTCCCTTGATCTGATTGATCACAAGAGCGGAATCTCCGAAGACACTTAGAAATTTGATCCTTAGGTCAATCGCAGCTTGAAGACCCATGATACACGCCTCATACTCCGCCATGTTGTTAGTACAGTTGAAACACAGCCGGGCAGTGAGTGGAGTATGAGTACCTTGTGGAGATATGATTATGGCGCCGATACCATTTCCCAAAGCATTGGAGGCTCCGTCAAAGTGCATAGACCATCGGGATCCTGGCTCAGGTCCTTCATCCGGTCCAGGTACTTCACAGTCAGTTACAATCATGATGCTTTCATCCGGAAACTCGAAGTTCATTGATTGGTAGTCATCTACAGCTTGATGAGCTAAGTGGTCTGCCAATACACTCCCCTTGATGGCTTTCTGGGTTGTGTACTGAATGTCGTATTCCGTCAAGATCATTTGCCATCTTGCAATTCTCCCAGACAGAGCAGGCTTTTCGAATATGTATTTTATCGGATCCATCTTTGAGATCAACAAGGTAGTGTGAGTCAGCATATACTGTCTCAGCCGGCGAGCAGCCCATACCAAAGCGCAGAAAGTTTTCTCAAGCAGTGAATATCGGGTCTCACAGTCGGTAAACTTTTTGCTAAGGTAATAAATGGCATGCTCTTTTCGGCCAGACTCGTCATGCTGCCCCAGCACACACCCCATTGAGTTGTCAAGCACTGTTAGATATAGTATCAGAGGTCTCCCTTCAACCGGTGGCATAAGGATGGGTGGTTCTTGGAGATACTCTTTGATTTTGTCGAAGGCAGCCTGACATTCATCGTTCCAACGCACTACCTGATCTTTCTTCAGCAGCTTGAAGATTGGCTCACAGGTAGCAGTCAGATGAGAGATGAATCGAGCAATGTAATTCAGGCGTCCTAAAAAGCCTCTGACTTCCTTCTCTGTCTTAGGAACTGGCATCTCTTGAATAGCTTTGACCTTAGCAGGGTCCACTTGAATACCTTTATCACTGACCACGAAGCCTAGCAACTTCCCAGATCTTACCCCGAAGGTGCACTTGTTCGGGTTCAATCTTAGCTTGTACAGTCTCAACCGGTCAAACAACTTCTGCAGATGATCTAGGTGCTCTTCCTCAGTCTGGGACCTAGCGATCATGTCGTCGACATACACTTCGATCTCATGATGGATCATGTCATGAAATAAGGCAACCATGGCACGTTGGTAGGTTGCCCCAGCGTTCTTTAACCCGAATGGCATGACCTTGTAACAGAAGGTGCCCCACTGAGTAACAAATATAGTCTTTTCCATGTCTTCAGGTGCCATCTTGATCTGATTGTAGCCTGAAAAGCCATCCATGAAAGAGAACACTTTGTGCTGAGCTGTATTATCAACAAGGACATCAATGTGAGGTAAGGGGAAGTCATCCTTGGGGCTGGCCCTGTTTAGATCCCTGTAGTCGACACACATTCTGACCTTACCATCCTTCTTTGGTACCGGCACCACATTAGCAACCCACTGAGGGTAAGAAGTCACTGCAAGGAACCCGGCATCAAACTGTTTCATGACCTCGGCCTTAATCTTCTCGGACATCTCTGGACGCATCCGACAGACCTTTTGTTTGACTGGAGGGCAGTCTTCCTTAGTCGGCAAGTGATGGACCACAATGTCGGTATCCAACCCTGGCATGTCTTCGTAGGACCAGGCAAAGATCTCCACATAGTCATGTAACATCTTGGTTAACCGTTGCTTCACGCTGAGCTCTAGGTTGGCACCGATCTTTACCTCTCTCCTGTCTGCCTCAGTACCCAAGTTTATGGTTTCCACTGGCTCTTCATGGGGTTGAATTGCCCTCTCTTCCTGAAGCAACAGTCTTGCAAGCTCGCCAGGCACTTCGCAATCATCTTCACCTTCGTCTTCGGCTAAGTTGATCGGATTTTTGAAGTCATAATTGGCAGTAGCAGAGTTGTTATCAGTAAGATCCAGAGTGGATTGGAACCTGTATGAGTGAGTGTGTGTGTAAATACAGCTGTTTTTGAAAATTATGTAAAGGAAAAGAAAGACAGAAACGGAACACAATATTTGCAAATGCGAAAAATACGTCCAAGATTTTCATTTATGATATATGAAATGACAGTTTGTATGCCCTCACAAATAGAACCACGGTGCCTCGGGTAAGACACCGGGCCATAGAGTTTTATCATTGTTTATTACAAAATAACAAAACAAAAGAAATTTATTACTTAGTAACAAAAGAAACAGGGAGATTGTCCTTTGCGCTCCAATTGTTAAGTCCTTCGTCAGTTGCCGGGTAGATCCAGCTATCAAATTCAGCTTCATCAACTTCCTCTTCATCCCCAATAGCATTAACTCCATGAGCAGGCAGGGGAGCTGTCACCACATTAGGCTTGCCAGACGCCTCAAACTGTACCTCCTTAGCGTCAATGAGATCCTGCAGTTTGTTCTTTAGTGCCCAACAGTCATCGGTAGAGTGCCCCGGGCTTTCTGAATGATAAGCACAACGAGCATTCGGGTTATACTTGGGAGATGTTGTATTGGGGAACTTCGGGGCTTCCCTGACAGTCACTAAGTTGGTGGCTAGCAACTGTGGCAGAATCTGTGATAGGGTCATGCTTAACCGGGTAAATTCTCGCCGGGGTCTTTCAGCCCTTTGAGGATTATTCGACCGAGGAGCGGCAGCAGGCTTAGCAATCATCACCGCGCTGACAGATTGGCGGTGCTCAGGTCTCTCTGATTTCCTGGAACCATACACGGCACTAGACTCCTTTTTGAATGGTTTCTTTTCCGAACTGGATGACGCACCCTTTGCAATCTTCCCAGATTTTAATCCAGCTTCAATCCTCTCTCCAGTCAAGATCAAATCAGTGAAACCAGCAGAAGAATTCCCAATGAGGTGGTTGAAGAATGGCCCAGATAGGGTACCCAAGAACATGTCAACCAGCTCCCGATCAGTCAATGGTGGCTGCACCCTGCCAGCCAGGTCTCTCCACTTCTGAGCGTACTCCTTAAAACCTTCGCTTACGCCTAACGACATACCCTGGAGTTGGGTACGCGTGGGGGCAAGGTCGGCATTATACTGATACTGCTTGTAGAAAGCAGTAGCCAGCTCCTCCCAGTTACGAACTTTGGTCCCATCCAGCTGATAGAACCATTCGAGATGAGTCCCTGAAAGACTCTCCTGGAAGAAGTGGATCCATAGATTCTTATCCGCAGAGTACGGCTGAATTTTCCGAACATAGGACCTTAAGTGCAGCTTGGGACAAGACGCCCCGTCATATTTGGAGAAGGTTGGTGCCTTGAACTTATGCGGGATAATCACACCAGTCGACAAACCCAGATCTCCGAAATCCAGCCCAGGTGCCTGTTGCACCTCCATAGCCTTCAACCTGTCCTCCAGTTGTTTGTATCTGTCATCTGCAGGAGGGTATTGCTCTTCATCAAAATCTGTCTCGTTGTCGGAGACGACCGGACTAGGAACCTTCACTTCTGCCTGAGAAGGACTCTTGCCAACAGAAGAACCAGCCTCTTCATGCTGTAGAGTATTGCCAAACCTTCGGGCCGAGTTGAACAGAACAGTTCTTCTCTTCTTCTTCTTCTCCTTCTTCAGGAGCATAGCCTTCAGTTCTTCTTGGCCTTTAGCCAGACCCTTGATTAGTTCCTGGAATTGTGCATTCTGCACCTGAAGAGCCTTGATTGATGTCTCGGTTGATGCAGATTCTGGATTCATGATGCTGAAATAAACAGCGAAGAACTGTAAGCAACCTGAAAAGAGGAAAAACCTGCTATGCACATGATGTATGAAATGCGTATGGATTATGTTTTCAAAGACAATCGGGAATCAACTTCGTAAACAAAAAGAGAACAAACTTCATTAGATTCAACTTTGTAACTGAAATTATTCAACAAGTTGCCCTTAGGCGTTACATGAAAGGAAATACTGGAAAGGAAATAAAACTGTAAAGGCACATCTGGAGCTCCTTATTGATCCCATGGTCTCCTCTTCTCAGTACGGATGTATGCATTCAGAGCTCTCTCATTCTCCAACTGCTTTGTCAGCTTCTGGATCTTTGATTCCTGCTCGTTGAATTTTTCCCGGTAAGAATCCCGTTCTTCTTGCAATTGCGACCAAGATCTCTTCAATGTCTCATAATCAGTAGGTATCTGAGGAGGAAGGACAGTTGGAGGAACACCATCTTTGTCAGGACATTCAAGAATGACGGGTCTGACAGCTTCATACGGCATACCTAACTTCTGAGCACGGATGCGGACCCATTTGTAGTAGGCTTCCATAGGTAAAGAAGTCTTTGGCCCTAGCTCTTGTGGGTCAGCTTTATGAACCTTGTCCCAAGCCTTGATGAACCTACGACGCAGCTCGTCACTATCCACCTGAAACTCGAAACTGATGTGAGGCACCAACATCTCATGGGGGCCTGCTCTTCTTGCTCTTCCAAACTGACGGAGTGCTAGACATGGATTGTACGAGATCCCTCCTTGAGTACCAATCAGAGGAACATTAGGATACTCCCCGCATCGATCAATAATAGTTATCTCATCCAAACCTCTGCAAGTCCAAATGATGTCTTTATCGGTGAGAGACATTAACCTATGAGCCCAACCTCTTCCTTCTTGGTTCTTCAATACGAACTTAGGGAGGTGCGAAATAAACCACCTCACCAACAAAGGGATACAACACCATAGGGTTCCTCGTCTTCGGGTAGTACGGGCATGAAGTTGTTGCAAGATGTCACCCAAGAGAGTGGGCACAGGGTTCTGAGACATAAAGATCCTAATGGAAGTGACATTGATGAAGTTGTCAGGATTAGGAAACAGGACTAACCCATAGATTAGGAGAGCCAAGATGTCTTCATATGCCCTAAAGTCCAGGTCATTCCAGAAATTGTTAGCTTTGCCAATTAGGAACTTGGCCAAGAAACCCTTAACTCCGCTTCTAGTTACCCAGTTGTCTGTTACCTCTTGATGGGTCAAAGGAAGAGCTGCAGCAATGTCCTCAAGCCTGAGGGTCTTTTCCCAACCAGTAAAGGGAGTCTGATCCAAGATAGGGATACCAAGTAAATTAGAGAACTCTTCCAGGGTAGGGACCAGCTGGAAGTCTTGAAAGGTGAAGCACTGGTACAGAGGGTCATAGAACTGGGTCAGAACACTCATCAACTGTTGATCCCGCTTTGCAGTGACTAAACTGAGAAGGGAGCCATGCCTCTGAATGAAGGAAGTGGTATTTGGAATTCTGCTAACCAACTCATCAAGCAACTCAGGTGAACGAACAAAGTTGAACCAGATAGTATTCCTTCGCACAAGCATCATAATGTCCTACAAAACAGAGCAAAGATGAAACCTTCTTGTCTTTGAAACGGTCAGTTCTTATGCAGGATGCATGCAATGCTCATGATGCTATGATGTTATGATAAAGCACACCACATACAGATACAAAGGCAAACATGGTAAGGCACACAAGTCACACAAGGCAAGCCCCTAAAGTTTAGGCCAGCATGAGGTCTAGGTACTACCCTCTTTCAGTTTGTTGGTTCATACCTGTCCTAATCAAAAGTAACCGGGTTCTTAGAGGATCCCAATATCATTGACTACCCTCAATCGGTCATAACTCCAGCATCGCAATCTTTTCTTGCGGCCAGAACCATCACGAGAGTTTAGCCTCAATGGGCGTAGCATACTGCTACAATTCTAAAGGCCAAGTTGTGTCAATTAAGGTTCTAAGGTTGTTGGTGCTTAATGACTCCTTAGAAGACCCATATTCTCCTCGTTGCGACACAAGGGATATCGGTACAGACTAAGGTGCCACACCAACGTAGCCACTGCTTCACCTGTGTCGGTCTACGCCAGACAGGTCCCTCACAGCTTATGCTACCTAAACAGGGTATCCCCAGATCCGGGTTAGGATCTATGTATCTCCGATGCAACCCACAATAGTAAAGCAAGCAAAACAATACAAGTGAAAACACAGTTATGAACTAGCCCTAAGGTACACCCCACTTTATAAGATGTCCCCAGCAGAGTCGCCAGTTCTGTGATCGGTGGATCTGGAACTGACTGTTTAACGCTGGTTCGCGAAATGTCGCGGAAGCAAGAGTCGCCACCGTCTTTTATTTTCTCCAAATGGAAAGGACAAAAGCACAGAAAAATTCCTTAAAGAGATTGCTCTCGGTTCGGGAGGTAGGTTATAAAAAGGGAAGGTGTTAGCACCCTTTCTATCCATGGTTATCCATGGGCTCTTAGATACTTGCTCAATGTGTTTTAAAAATGTTTTGTTTGCTTTTCAATGTGGGTTTAAAAAGTTTCTTTGAAAAATTTCAGTTCGACTCGTACGTCAGAGTGTTTGAAAAGTTTGCTTTAAAAGCTTTTGAAAAGTGTTGGTGTGAAAAGTCTTTTTGAGTTTGTTTTGAGATTAGAGCAAGTATCCTCGAGAACCTACCTACCCTAAGGAATTCGTCTGTGTAAATGTCCTTAAAAGTAGTGCCATCCCACCATTGAGAGGTAGGTAGCACCACCGTTGGAGGTGTTCGGGTCAATTCGAGTTTTAGGGACATGGTGATCACCAGAGCAATGGGAAGACACCTTAGAAGCTACCCTCATGCCAGGTTCCCGGATCATGAGGACTTACTAAGACATCCTCTACTCGACGATCACCTTTCGAGGCAAGGCAACAGTGAGGCGTACCCTAGGGGTGGTGTGTGCGATTCGTGTGTCGTTTTCAGTTATTTTGTCTTGTCATGTTTATTGGTGTTCTACGCTCGATTTTATTTTAAGTCCATACATTCTTTCATGCTTATTTAACAATTTAATATTTGCGGGAAAATAAATTCTAAGACTATTACAAATGGCGCGGGTCCACATCGCCAAAATTAAACCGGACCCGATTTGACGGAAAGTAATAAAGCGATAAAATAAAAGTGCGAGAAATAAAATCGTTACAACGCTTTGGGAGAATTACATAATTAATTAAACGACATAAAATAAAATACGCGAAATTAAAGAAACGAGGGCGTTGGACCCTTTTTGCAAAAAATTAAAGTTAATGAATTAATTAATTAGAATTAATGTGGAATTAAAAATTAAAGTCAAATGTTTTTGGTATTTTGTATTTTTTTGGAAAAAAGAATTAATTAAAATTAAAACGAAATGTTAAACCTAATTCTAATTATTTTTAAGTTATTAAGAAAAATATTGAATTTTTAACCTAATTTAAACCTAAATGATTTATATACAATTTAATTATGAAAATGAATAAATAATAATAATATTATGATAAAAAGGAAAAATTAAAAGGAATGGAAATTGCTAATTAAACCTAAATTCTATATTTTTATTATTTTATTATGAAAAGAGTTAAAATTGCAACCTAATTAAAACTAATAATTACATGTTAATTTAATTATGAAAATATTAAAATAAAATAATCTATTATATTTTTATCTTTTTCTGATTTTTCTGTATTTTTTATATATTGTAAAAATAATGAATTAAACTAAAACAATAAAACAAATAAAAATAATAATTAAAAAAGATATGAGAAAAATAAAAACACTTGCAAACCAGGGTGGGGGTGTAGTCCCAATTTGTGAGGTATAATCCAAAAGTTTGGGCCCCATAGGCAGTGGCCTGTTTGACTTTCTGAATCATGTGTGACACGTTTGACTAAGGCGTAGTATGCTCTTTGAATCTATGCCTTTGGTGTGGTCGTCTGGGACACGTGTATGCTTGGATCATGAGGTGTATGGTGAGTCTTAGGATTATGCCTGCATGGGAATTATTATAGCAAAATAATATGGAAATTGTCCAGACCTGGGACTTGAACCCAGGTCATGAAGGTCACAAGCACGTACACCTGCCAGCTGAGCTACAACGCTTCAATTAACATATTATAATAAGTAAATAACAAAAAGAAAAACCAACGCGTAGTGGAGAGAAACGCGCGCAATTCAAACGGACCAATGGCTGATGGACACGAAATCATCTTCTTCACTTTTCCTGTAACACAAACTCAAAGGCAACAGTTTTGCAAACGTGGTGTTAGATGGCTTTTAGAAAAATAGCGAATAGCTCAATTCTAAACATAAATTAGGCGCGACTATATCAATCTCTTCGTCCAGATGCGTTGATTGCAATGGTGGTACTGTGATGGTCTAATTTTTCTTGGTCTGAAAACCCCTAATTTAAAACCTGCAAACCCTAGAATCTCAACCATGGTGGAATCGAATATAACGTGTAATAATTCAATCAAAGGCATTGGTTAGCTTAGAAACATCACACTGAACAAGAATCCATAAATAAAAATGCAAAAGGATGTATGAATTATGATATACGGTTTCAAAAATTGTTTGATACAGTTTGAGTTCAAACTACCAATTCTTGGAGCTTTGGTTGCTGTTTGTGATTGGCACACGTTCAGAGAACCACAATGGAGCTATTGGGATCAAGATTAGGGCTTGAATCGTCCTCTAGAGTGCTTTTCAGTTTTTGACTTTTTGATGAAAATTCCAAGTTTGATATGCCTCTTCTTGCGCAGCTTAAGGTCTAATGCAATTAGGTTTGTGATCCTGCATATGTAGTGAGACAATTAGGTTAAGAAAACTTGATCAAATCCAATGAATTAATGATTTTTGAATATTTGATTTCAAGGATCTTTTTTGAATCTTTTTCATGTGTATTTGGTTCAATCATGCTCAAATCAAACCAAAACTTGCCTAATTAGCATGTGCACGTGATATTGAGAGTAAAACATGCATGAAAAGATTTTTTAGGTCAAGTTTGATATTTTTCATGTATTTAAATAATTTAAATGAATTAATATAAATAATAATTCAAATAAATAAATAAAAAATGAGAAAATACTTCCCTTTGGGCCAAGTGGTCGTGCATAGGCTTGGAATGATGAATCATGGAAGAAAAATGGGCCCATTAGCAATTTTAGGTCATTTGAACCATTGTTGACTTTTCAAAATTCCCAAAAATTTCCCAACTTCCACAAGGCATAACTTGCTCAATTTTTAAGCTTTTCACATGTTCTTGGACATTTTGGAAAGGTCTTTGAGTCCTCTAACCAATGCCTTTGGTCCCATGGAATTTTGATTTTCCAATCTCAAGTTATGGCCTTTGACTTAAAGTCCCTTTTTGTTGACTTTTGAAAATGACTTATAATGTTGAAATTGATAACTCTTTGTGAGAGCATTTCTTGGACTTGGAATATGAAGATGAATTGTAGGAAATGTCTTTCTCTTCAAAATGAGCTTTGGATGGAATTTTTCTGATAATCCATGTGAAAGTTATGCCCTGGTCAATTTCAGTTGACTTTTTCAGCTGTCCAAATATAGTAACTTTTGCATCTTGATGATTTTCTGAGCCAAATTTTGAGAATCATGATCAAGCATTGATCCAATGATGTTTGTGGCTTCAAAATTATATGTTGACTAAAAATTTGAACTTTTGACTGCCAAATGACCATTTTGCCCCTACAGTTGACTGTAGTGCAATCTAGGGTTTTGACTGTGCAATTTTGAGCTGAATGCCTTGAAACTTGATATGAGGATACTTGACCATCTTTGTAAGCATGTGAGACTTGATTGGGCCTTTGAAAACTTCCTTTTCTTGATCAGAACTCAAACCCTAGTTTTGACTGTATAGGAGACTGTTGGACTGTGCAACCCTTGGGGAATTTTGTGACTTGGCTTGGCAATTTCTTGAAGAATATGGGAGGGCAAATTTTGGGGTGCAACAGCAGTAGTCTGGGATTTATTTTCCCCGACTAAGAAATACCGTAATAGCATCCCATATTCACACATCCTGGCATGCGCGTACATATTGCATACAGTACAATCTCATTTATTCTAAGAACATCATCGCAATGCATTTCATACATCATGACATTGCATACGACTAAATCTTTACCTTTCAAGGAAAAGATTAAATCAACAAGCTACAACTAACAAAGGGTTATTCCCGGATTTTTCCTCAGAAAGAGGTCCTCACAAGATTTTCTCTGGATCAGCCAGATCGACACTAAGATCTCTCTGATTACTATGCCAGTGGAAGATGTACCAAGACTTTCGTCTGGGTCAGTTTAATCTCTACTAAGATTCTCCTGATTACTATGTGTTGTATCCCAAAATTTGCCCTCCCATATTCTTCAAGAAAATGCCAAGTCAAGCTTCAAAGTTCCCCAAGGGTTGCACAGTGCAAAGGTCTCCTGAACAGTCAAAACTAGGGTTTGTGTTCTGATCAAGAAAATGAAGTTTCCAAAGGTCCAATCAAGTCTCATATGCCTACAAATATGATCAAGCATCCTCACATCAAGTTTCAAGGCTTTCAGTACAAAATTGCACAGTCAAAACCCTAAATTGCACTACAGTCAACTGTAGGGGCAAAATGGTCATTTGACAGTCAAAAGTTCAAATTTTTGGTCAACATATCATTTTTGAAGCCACAAACATCATTTGATCAATGCTTGATCATGATTCTCAAAGTTTGGCTCAGAAATCATCAAGATGCAAAAGTTTCCTTATTTGGACAATTGAAAAAGTCAACTGAAATTGACCAGGGCATAACTTTCACATGGATTATCAGAAAAATTCCATCCAAAGCTCATTTTGAAGAGAAAGACATTTCCTACAACTCATCTTCATACTTCAAGTCCAAGAAATGCTCTCACAAAAAGTTATCAATTTCAACATTATAGGTCATTTTCAAAAGTCAACAAAAAGGGACTTTAAGTCAAAGGCCATAACTTGAGATTGGTAAATCAAAATGACATGGGACCAAAGGCATTGGTTAGAGGACTCAAAGACCTTTCCAAAATGTCCAAGAACATGAGAAAAGCTTAAAAATTGAGCAAGTTGTGCCTTGTGGAAGTTGGGAAATATTTGGATATTTTGAAAAGTCAACATTACTTCAAATGACCTAAAATTGCTAATGGGCTCATGTTTCTTCCACAAATCATCATCCATGGCATGTGCACGACCACTTGGCCCAAAGGGAAGTATTTTTTCACTTTTTATTTTTTTATTTGAATTTTTATTTATAATAATTCACTTAAATCAATTAAATATGTGAAAAATATTTAACCTAACCTAACAAATCTTTTTGTGCATGTTTTGTCCTCAAGATTTCGTGCATGACTCAATATAGAAAGATTTGGATTGAATTGATCTTAATTGATACAAAATTGCATGAAAAATATTTGAAAAAATAAAGCTTGGAAATCAAATCTCAAAATCATGAATACAAGAGATTCTGATCAAATTTGTTAACCTAATTGATCCATTACATAAGCATAAATATAAACCTAATCATGCTAACCATAGAGCTGCGCAGAAAGGCATCAAAAGAACTTGGAATTTTTGCTTAAAAAAGAAAAACTGAAAACCTAATTCTAAAGGGATTCAAGCCAAGATTTCCTTTCCATTAGCTTGCTGAAGGTTCATAGGACATATTCCAATCATTCTCCAAGCCTCATACTCAAGAAGATGTAAGATCACCATGGAAATTGGTGAAGAAAAATCTTGAATCGGTTTCTAACATTCATGCATTCTCAACGTATTTTGTTGTTATGTTTATGTTTCTAATGATGTTTGCAAACTAATCATGTGCTTTAATTGAAGATTTACGCGTTATATGCCAAAGTACCATGTTCGTTTTCTAGGGTTTACAGGATTGGAAATTAGGGCTTTTGCAACAAGGAAAAATTGGCCCTCAAGACCACCACCATTCAAATCATCACGTTCAGACGGTTACAAGGATACCCTCGCGCCTAATTTATGGACCTCCTAGGCCTAATCGCTATTTTTCCAAAGCGTGCCTAGGAGAACAGTTGGAAAACCGTGGCTTAATGTGTTTGTTTCAGAAAAATAAAAAACCCCACGAAGGAGACGATGAAGTGGCGAGAGGTGATAGGGCCGTTTGAATTTCGCGCGCAGTGTCCACTAACTCTTTTGTTTTCTTTTATATTATTTGTTCGTTATTAATATATCAAACGCGTAAACTGGCACGGTTGGTGAGCATAAGGATTGGCAAGGTATGTGACCTGGGTTCGAGCCTCAGGTCTTCAACATTCTCAATATTATTTTGCAATAAGTCTTCACATGCAGGTTCAGCATCCAAGCGTACCATACGCCCTCCAGATCAAACCGTCCACGTCCATCTTGAGATCAATCCAAAGGCTGAGAGATAGAGAACATCATGGACGTGAGTCAACGTGCCAGCATGCTGCCTAGAAAAGTCACATGGGCCAATGGATAAATGGGCTTGAGATTTCTAAAGATGCCTCCTAATTTGGGGTCTGAACCCCCTGGGTTTGTCATTCTCTCTATTTTCCTTGTTTTTATTATTTTCTATTTTTCCTTTTAATTATTGCTTCCAATTAATTAATTATTTTCACAAAAATATAAAAAAAACACATAAAGGTCAGAAAAGAGCAAAAATATAATAATTTTTATTTTAATATTTTCTTAAATAAATTTGCATGTAATTGAATTTAGTCTTAAATTAGGTTTGCAATTTTAATTCTTTTCATAATAAAAATCTAAAAAACATTGAATTAGGTTTAATTAATGTTTTTATTCCTTTTTAATTTTTCTTTTTTATAATAATATTAAATATTTTATTTTTTATAATTAAATTGCATGAAAATAGCTTAGAGTTAATTTAGGTTAAAAAACTTCAATATTTTCTTAATAAATTAAAAATAATTAGAATTAGGGTTAGTATTGATTTTAATTAATTCTTTTTTTTATTATATCCTAAAATATTAAAAAACACAAAAAACAAATTCTTGCTTTCTTTTTTAATTCATTATTAATTCAAATTTTTGCAAAAGGGTCCAACGCCCTCGTTTCGATTTAATTATTAATTCGCATATTATTTTTATTCCGCTTAAATATTCATGTATCTCTCCCGAAGCCATGTAAATTACTTCTCGCACTTTTAATTCTTTTATTTTCTTTAATTCTTTATTTCTTCTGTCAAATCGGGTCCTGGTTAATTTTGGCGATGTGGACCCGCGCCTTTTGTAATAACTTTAGATCTTTACTTTCCCGCAAATATTTTAACTGCTAAATCAAAAGCATGAAAGAATGTATGGACAAAATAAAAACAAGCGTAGAACACCAATAACATGACAAGATAAATACAAATGAAAACGACACACAAATCGCACACACCACCCCTAGGGTACGCCTCACTGTTGCCTTGCCTCGAAAGGTGATCGTCGAGTAGAGGATGTCTTAGTAAGTCCTCATGATCCGGGAACCTGGCATGAGGGTAGCTTCTAAGGTGTCTTCCCGTTGCTCCGGTGATCACCATGTCCCGAACCTCGAATTGACCCGAATACCTCCAACGGTGGTGCTACCTACCTCTCAATGGTGGGATGGCACTACTTTAAAGGACATCTACACAGACGAATTCTTTAGGGTAGGTAGACAACTCTAGATACTTGCTCTAATTTCAAAACAATTCAAAAAGACTTTTCACACTGACACCTTTTCAAAAAGCTTTCGAAAGCAACTTTTCAAACACTCTTGAGGACCGATACAAGAGTCGAACTGAAATTTTCAAAGAAACTTTTTAAAACTCACAGTTGAAAAGCAAACAAACCATTTTTGAAAACACAAATGAGCAAGTATCTAAGAGCCCATGGATAACCATGGATAGAAAGGGTGCTAACACCTTCCCTTTCTATAACCTACCTCCCGAACCGAGAGCAATCTCTTTAAGGAATTTTTCTGTGCTTTTGTCCTTTCCATTTGGAGAAAATAAAAGACGGTGGCGACTCTTGCTTCCGCGACATTTCGCGAACCAGCGTTAAACAGTCAGTTCCAGATCCACCGATCACAGAACTGGCGACTCTGCTGGGGATTTAAACTTAAAGTGAGGTGTACCTTAGGGTTAGTTCATAACTGTGTTTTCAATTGTATTGATTTGCTTGCTTTAAAAATGTGGGTGCATGGGAGTTACATAGATCCTAACCCGGATCTGGGGATACCCTGTTTAGGTAGCATAAGCTGTGAGGGACCTGTCCGGCGTATACCGACATGGGTGAAGCAGTGGCTACGTTGGTGTGGCGCCTTGGTCTGTACCGATATCCCTCGTGTTGAAACAGGGAGAATATGGGTCTTCCAAGGAGTCATCAAGCACCAACAGACCTTAGAACCTTAAATGACCCAACTTGGCCATTAGAACAGTAGCAGTATGCTACGCCCATTGAGGCTAAACTCTCGTGATGGTTCTGGCTGCAAGAAAAGATTGCGATGCTGGAGTTATGACCGATTGAGGGTAGTCAATGATATTGGGATCCTCTAAGAACCCGGTTACTTTGATAGGACAGGTATGAACCAACAAACTGAAAGAGGGTAATACCTAGACCTCATGCTGGCCTAAACTCTAAGGGCTTCTCTTGTGTGACTTGCGTGCCTTCGTACTTGACTATTTGCATGCTTGTTATCTGACACATGAACTACTTGCAGGTTCTGTTTATAGTCCTTGATTAGGACTCACAACAAGGTTTACTGAGTTTCTTGCAGGTTTTGTTTATAGTCCTTAACTAGGACTCATAACAGGGTTACTGAGTGTTTTGCAGGTTTTATTTAGTCCTTAACTAGGACTCATAACAAGGTTTACCGAGTTTCTTGCAGGGTTTGTTTTAGTCCTTAATTAGGACTCATGACAGGTTTACCGAGTTTCTTACAGGTTTTGGTTTGCAGTCCTTAATTGGGACTCATAACAGGGTTACTTACATTACCCCATGCATACCATGACATCATACCATTGCATACATCCTAACCCATTTCAAGGATCTCAAAGGCTTGTGATGCAGGTCATGATAAATCAAACATCTAGCAAGGGGCAAAGAGGATTTATTTTCCCCTAGCCAAAGTTGTCAGGGGCTATGACCCATTTGATATGGTGAGCTCTGACTCCTGAAGAAGGTTCCCTTAACCAAGGTTGCTGGGAAATCAAAACTAGACATGATGACTAAAGTCAGAGGCTATGACCCACTGGATATGGTGAGCCTTTGACCCTTGAAGAAGAGTTCTCAACAACATGGGTGTCCTTCAATCAAGCTATGAATTCCAATGCTAACAAATTTTCTTGTTTACCCTGCGAGGTCCTTGAAAACATTGCATACATGTCATACTCATCATTGCATTACAGGTATCCCTTTTGCAGGTCACTTACCTTTCTCGCTGTTTATTTCAGCAATGGCTTTCCAACAAGATAACCAGGACCTTCTTGCTCAAGAGACTCGGGTCAAGGAAATCCTCCTGAATCTATCCGAGGGGTAGGAAGAGCTAAGGACACTTCTCATGGAAACCTTTGTCAGGAACAGTGCTGAGGATGAAAGGCTGAAACACCTACAAGCTGAGATGGATGCAATGAAAGCCCAAATGCTGGGGCAGAGGAATGCCATTCAAGGTTTAGCTCAAAGACAAGATGAGCTCCGGTGTCTCGTCAACCAACTGCTTCAGGGTAACCAACTAGGGCTAACGTCTAAGGGTAAAAAGCTAGTCATCGTTCGACCATCTTTGAGACAAAGAGGCAAGGAGAAAGCTCCTCATATGGCTTCAGTATCACCAATTCAGTATCAACCTCACCAGCCTCATCCAGACAAGCCCAAAAGACAATTCACCAAGCTCAACGTATCGCTGCCTCAAGCCTTACAACAACTGCTGAGGTTGAACTTGGTAACTCTAAAGGCTCCTCCTAAGAATCCCAACAGGACGCCTTCAAGGTATAACCCCAACGCTCACTGCGCTTATCATTCTGACAGCCCGGGGCATGCTATAGAGGATTGTTGGACTTTGAAGAATAAAATCCAGGACCTGATTGAGGAAGGAGCTGTAGAATTCACCCAAGATGGCCAGGCTGAGTGCTTCTACCATCCCTACAGGAGGCACCACTTGAAGTGACAAGCCCCGAGATTAGAAAATTTTTGTTCATTCGAATGTTCAAGATTGCAATTTTCTTTTGTTCAAACATTTATTCATGTTAAACATTGTTATCACATTAATGCATCGCTTATGTCTATTTTGAATCAATATATTCGTATTCACTAAACGCAAATTATTTTCATATTTTTTCTGATGTCAACTCTCGATTAATAATTCTAAGCCTCTTGAGGGAGGATGACGAAAATGATACCGCGATCATTACATTATGCTTTTGAACGGACCCCGCTTATGAAGTACAGGCATTGTTTCAATTCCTAAACACTGGAGTAATAAGGAAGATAATCCCTCGTCAACCCCTCTGAGCCAAAGAAGTAGAAGTTTTTATTTTCGAAAATCAAAACCCTTAATCATAACCTGGGGCAGGGCAGTTCTCTCAGTTGATCCAAGTGCATAACGAATGGCACCAAAAAGTCCTTACAAAACAAAAGACAGTGATGGTTCCCTACAATCATAAAGACAGGCAGTCGTTATCAAAAATCATAAATGAAAAGCCCAATAAGTCAAAACCTACGAAGGAGACTTACAAAGCTGGGGCATCCCGCTGACTGTAATTCCAAAAAGGAAACAGCTCAGGCAAAAAATAGGGATAACAAAATCAAAAGAAAGAGGTCTCACAAACCCTCAACAAAAACAAAAATGACTGCCTAGTCAGAATAAATCATCAATGTCCGAACCATCACTGGAAAATCAGAACAAAGACTCAAACAAGGTCTAACGTATGATCAACTGAGTTTAGGTTTGGAGAACATCACGAAGAGCGGGTGGGTACAAATAAAATTTGAGCCTTTATCCTTTGTTTCTTAAACCGTGAACCAGGCCACGTTATAACCCTTAAAAGTCCTAGCTGAAGCATGGGTTAGTTCGAAAGCATACTGTTACGAAAGGTATCCTGACTCCTTAAGGCCTACGGTAAATACGGAGTTGACATCACGTTTTACAAACATTCACTTGTTTTATGAAAAAGAATGCATTTTCAAAATCTTCAAGACAGACATAAGCGTTGCATTTTTAACATAACCTTGTTTGTATATGACTTTTTGTTTGAACAGCAGAGAAATTCGCACGATGAATGCCTAATGAACAGAAGCACTTCCAATCAAGGGGCATGGCATGATCATGGTCCGTCATCTGGGGCAGTTCAGTCAAGATTCGGAGAATCTCTCAAAGGCCAAATAGCCTGGGGCAAATCTCCGCCTGAGTCACTTGGGGCATTCCAACAACGAATCTTGCCCGATTAAACATCTTCTGGTGACATGACAGAACACTTCTAACAGGGGCAACTCCCTACTTTCTGAGAACGGACATAATCGAAAAAATACTGCGCACAATCAAAGACCCGCCAGGTTGACATACCTAGGCAAAAATAAGGGCTTCCCGGCGAACCAAAAGGGTTCGGGCAAAATGAAGGGATGAAATGAAAATATCTGTACACCCGGCAAGTCGAAAACCTGAAAGGGCAGCTTGGGCAAAAATGGGTATCCTGGTGGACTGAAAACCCGAAAGGGCGGTCCAGGCAAAAATTAGGGATCAAAGCGTACGACTATGTCCTGTCATCTTATCACCTGCCAACCAGAAGACAGTTGGTCCATCAAACAACTATCAGCACCTCACAGGTCTCCCTCTCCAATATCAGAAACAGGGGCAATAAAAGAGTTGTCTAAACAATCCAATTGTTCTATCCTCCAAGGTACCAAGGTAGGTTCAGCTAAAGAATATGACCAGTACATATTAATTCCCCAGAGAGTGATTCAGCAAAACAGTGCATTCTTCTCCAGGCAGAGTTATCAAATCTCAAGGAAGTTGAGTATCCTCTAGTAGATCTCAATACATCCCCAGCAGCATATATACATATATTCTTAACAAGCATCCCCGGCAGTCTTGGTCTGAAGATTGTTCCCCGGCGGCATACCAGCATTCAAAGGAATCACTTCCCCAGCATATCAAAACTTCCCCAAGAAAGTCCAATCCAGTTCCCCAGGAAGGTTGGAATCTATCTCCCAAAGCAGTAAGCTTATCCCCAGTAGATTCTGGAAGCTTACCCTCGCAGAGCACGAACGCGTCGTCCGGCTTTATTTAAAGAGTTATTTCCTTAACAGGATATAACTGGGTTATCCTCAGCCAAAAGCCACGGAAAGAGCGTCCCCGACGAAATCTCTTTACCCCCAGCGAAGTCTATCAGCACTTCCAACACAACAAAGATATCCCCAGCAAGTTACCATCACAATCCAGCAGAGTATCTCTCTCCCCACAAAGCATCTCTCCCCCACAGAGTATTACTCCCCAGCATGGTCGCTAAAGTATTTTTCTCCCCGCAGAATCTTCCATTTGCCAAGTTTATTCCGCAACAGAGTCATCTTCTCCTACCGGTATTCTTGCAGTTATCATCCCCAGCGGAAGCAAAATCTATTCTTCAACATCAGCCCAGGATATGACTCCCCGGCACCCGTCAAGGATTTACTTTCCTAGACGAAAACATACATTCATAAAACATCACATACATCATTATAGCATGCATAGACGCATTATATCATACAAATCTCATTTATGTTGAGAACATCATTGCTTGATCTATATAATGCATTGCATATGACTGACCTTTACCTTTCAGGAAAGATGTAGTTGAAATTCTCAATCAAATTTCAAGACCTAGACCGGTTCAGTTAATCGACTCCAAAGATTTCTTATCCAGTCCCAGGCCTTCTCTAGTCCAACTAAATCGACTCCCAACAGATTTTTCTGATAAAGACTCAGTAGAAGTTATCCCAGGTTATAATTTCCTATTGGTCCTCTCTCCGACGGTGCATGAGATTTCCATTGTAGGTTTTTCTTTCAGATTATAATTTCCTATGATTCCCTCTCCGACGGTGAGTGAGGTGATATTTCCTTTTCAGATGGTTCCCTCTCTGACGGTGAGTGAGGTGATAATTCCTTTTCAGATGGTTCCCTCTCCGACGGTGAGTGAGGTGATAATTCCTTTTCAGATGGTTCCCTCTCCGATGGTGCGTGAGGTGATAATTAATTTCCGATGGTTCCCTCTCCGACGGTGAGTGAGGTGATAATTCCTTTTCCTATGGTTCCCTCTCCGACGGTGAGTGAGGTGATAATTCCTTTTCCTATGGTTCCCTCTCCGATGGTGAGTGAGGTGATAATTCCTTTTCAGATGGTTCCCTCTCCGACGGTGAGTGAGGTGATAATTCCTTTTCAGATGGTTCCCTCTCCGACGGTGAGTGAGGTGATAATTCCTTTTCCTATGGTTCCCTCTTCGACGGTGAGTGAGGTGATAATTACTTTTCCTATGGTTCCCTCTCCGACGGTGAGTGAGGTGATAATTCCTTTTCCTATGGTTCCCTCTCTGACAGTGAGTGAGGTGATAATTCCTTTTCAGATGGTTCCCTCTCCGACGGTGAGTGAGGTGATAATTCCTTTTCCTATGGTTCCCTCTCCGACGGTGAGTGAGGTGATAATTCCTTTTCAGATGGTTCCCTCTCCGATGGTGCGTGAGGTGATAATTAATTTCCGATGGTTCCCTCTCCGACGGTGAGTGAGATGATAATTCCTTTTCCTATGGTTCCCTCTCCGACGGTGAGTGAGGTGATAATTCCTTTTCCTATGGTTCCCTCTCCGACGGTGAGTGAGGTGATAATTCCTTTTCAGATGGTTCCCTCTCCGACGGTGAGTGAGGTGATAATTCCTTTTCAGATGGTTCCCTCTCTGACGGTGAGTGAGGTGATAATTCCTTTTCCTATGGTTCCCTCTCCGACGGTGAGTGAGGTGATAATTCCTTTTCCTATGGTTCCCTCTCCGACGATGAGTGAGGTGATAATTCCTTTTCCTATGGTTCCCTCTCCGACGGTGAGTGAGGTGATAATTCCTTTTCAGATGGTTCCCTCTCCGACGGTGAGTGAGGTGATAATTCCTTTTCCTATGGTTCCGTCTCCGACGGTGAGTGAGGTGATAATTCCTTTTCCTATGGTTCCCTCTCCGACGGTGAGTGAGGTGATAATTCCTTTTCCTATGGTTCCCTCTCCGACGGTGAGTGAGGTGAAAATTCCTTTTCAGATGGTTCCCTCTCCGACGGTGAGTGAGGTGATAATTCCTTTCAGATTATAATTTCCTATGGTTCCCTCTCCGACGGTGAGTGAGGTGATAATTCCCTTTCAGATTATAATTGCCTATTGGTTCTCTTCCTGACACTGCGAAGATGGTAATTCCCACCAAGATTTTCTCAACGAGCATTGTTGAGGTTAAAGTCACCCAAGGTTCTCTTACCGTCCATGCTAAGGTAGCAACCATCCCTGGTTCATTCATCATCTTTTGAAGCTCCAGACCCAGCTCCTGTAACCAGTCAGGACATATATATGCCAAGCATCTGAAATCAACTCCTGCAACGTGTCAGGTACTCATGTTTCTTTTGCAGGTATGCAGGTTCTCGCTAAGGAATCTCTTACACGATCAACATCCAGATGGCATCTATAAGCCCATTATCTTATCCAACAACCTCTAAATGGCATCTATAAGCCCATTCCACCATCACTGCTACTATGTGAGCGCAAATTTCTGGGCACTCTAGTGTTCAATCATCTTCCACCCTCGGATTACGAAAGGCACGTCAGCCAATCTGCATCCTCATGTCTAAGAAGATTGAACAGGGGCAACTGTTGTACCCCAAAATTTGCCCTCCCATATTCTTCAAGAAAATGCCAAGTCAAGCTTCAAAGTTCCCCAAGGGTTGCACAGTGCAAAGGTCTCCTGAACAGTCAAAACTAGGGTTTGTGTTCTGATCAAGAAAATGAAGTTTCCAAAGGTCCAATCAAGTCTCATATGCCTACAAATATGATCAAGCATCCTCACATCAAGTTTCAAGGCTTTCAGTACAAAATTGCACAGTCAAAACCCTAAATTGCACTACAGTCAACTGTAGGGGCAAAATGGTCATTTGACAGTCAAAAGTTCAAATTTTTGGTCAACATATCATTTTTGAAGCCACAAACATCATTTGATCAATGCTTGATCATGATTCTCAAAGTTTGGCTCAGAAATCATCAAGATGCAAAAGTTTCCTTATTTGGACAGCTGAAAAAGTCAACTGAAATTGACCAGGGCATAACTTTCACATGGATTATCAGAAAAATTCCATCCAAAGCTCATTTTGAAGAGAAAGACATTTCCTACAACTCATCTTCATACTTCAAGTCCAATAAATGCTCTCACAAAAAGTTATCAATTTCAACATTATAGGTCATTTTCAAAAGTCAACAAAAAGGGACTTTAAGTCAAAGGCCATAACTTGAGATTGGTAAATCAAAATGACATGGGACCAAAGGCATTGGTTAGAGGACTCAAAGACCTTTCCAAAATGTCCAAGAACATGAGAAAAGCTTAAAAATTGAGCAAGTTGTGCCTTGTGGAAGTTGGGAAATTTTTGGATATTTTGAAAAGTCAACATTACTTCAAATGACCTAAAATTGCTAATGGGCTCATGTTTCTTCCACAAATCATCATCCATGGCATGTGCACGACCACTTGGCCCAAAGGGAAGTATTTTTTCACTTTTTATTTTTTTATTTGAATTTTTATTCATAATAATTCACTTAAATCAATTAAATATGTGAAAAATATTTAACCTAACCTAACAAATCTTTTTGTGCATGTTTTGTCCTCAAGATTTCGTGCATGACTCAATATAGAAAGATTTGGATTGAATTGATCTTAATTGATACAAAATTGCATGAAAAATATTTGAAAAAATAAAGCTTGGAAATCAAATCTCAAAATCATGAATACAAGAGATTCTGATCAAATTTGTTAACCTAATTGATCCATTACATAAGCATAAATATAAACCTAATCATGCTAACCATAGAGCTGCGCAGAAAGGCATCAAAAGAACTTGGAATTTTTGCTTAAAAAAGAAAAACTGAAAACCTAATTCTAAAGGGATTCAAGCCAAGATTTCCTTTCCATTAGCTTGCTGAAGGTTCATAGGACATATTCCAATCATTCTCCAAGCCTCATACTCAAGAAAATGTAAGATCACCATGGAAATTGGTGAAGAAAAATCTTGAATCGGTTTCTAACATTCATGCATTCTCAACGTATTTTGTTGTTATGTTTATGTTTCTAATGATGTTTGCAAACTAATCATGTGCTTTAATTGAAGATTTACGCGTTATATGCCAAAGTACCATGTTCGTTTTCTAGGGTTTACAGGATTGGAAATTAGGGCTTTTGCAACAAGGAAAAATTGGCCCTCAAGACCACCACCATTCAAATCATCACGTTCAGACGGTTACAAGGATACCCTCGCGCCTAATTTATGGACCTCCTAGGCCTAATCGCTATTTTTCCAAAGCGTGCCTAGGAGAACAGTTGGAAAACCGTGGCTTAATGTGTTTGTTTCAGAAAAATAAAAAACCCCACGAAGGAGACGATGAAGTGGCGAGAGGTGATAGGGCCGTTTGAATTTCGCGCGCAGTGTCCACTAACTCTTTTGTTTTCTTTTATATTATTTGTTCGTTATTAATATATCAAACGCGTAAACTGGCACGGTTGGTGAGCATAAGGATTGGCAAGGTATGTGACCTGGGTTCGAGCCCCAGGTCTTCAACATTCTCAATATTATTTTGCAATAAGTCTTCACATGCAGGTTCAGCATCCAAGCGTACCATACGCCCTCCAGATCAAACCGTCCACGTCCATCTTGAGATCAATCCAAAGGCTGAGAGATAGAGAACAGCATGGACGTGAGTCAACGTGCCAGCATGCTGCCTAGAAAAGTCACATGGGCCAATGGATAAATGGGCTTGAGATTTCTAAAGATGCCTCCTAATTTGGGGTCTGAACCCCCTGGGTTTGTCATTCTCTCTATTTTCCTTGTTTTTATTATTTTCTATTTTTCCTTTTAATTATTGCTTCCAATTAATTAATTATTTTCACAAAAATATAAAAAAAACACATAAAGGTCAGAAAAGAGCAAAAATATAATAATTTTTATTTTAATATTTTCTTAAATAAATTTGCATGTAATTGAATTTAGTCTTAAATTAGGTTTGCAATTTTAATTCTTTTCATAATAAAAATCTAAAAAACATAGAATTAGGTTTAATTAATGTTTTTATTCCTTTTTAATTTTTCTTTTTTATAATAATATTAAATATTTTATTTTTTATAATTAAATTGCATGAAAATAGCTTAGAGTTAATTTAGGTTAAAAAACTTCAATATTTTCTTAATAAATTAAAAATAATTAGAATTAGGGTTAGTATTGATTTTAATTAATTCTTTTTTTTATTAAATCCTAAAATATTAAAAACACACAAAAAACAAATTCTTGCTTTCTTTTTTAATTCATTATTAATTCAAATTTTTGCAAAAGGGTCCAACGCCCTCGTTTCGATTTAATTATTAATTCGCATATTATTTTTATTCCGCTTAAATATTCATGTATCTCTCCCGAAGCCATGTAAATTACTTCTCGCACTTTTAATTCTTTTATTTTCTTTAATTCTTTATTTCTTCTGTCAAATCGGGTCCTGGTTAATTTTGGCGATGTGGACCCGCGCCTTTTGTAATAGCTTTAGATCTTTACTTTCCCGCAAATATTTTAACTGCTAAATCAAAAGCATGAAAGAATGTATGGACAAAATAAAAACAAGTGTAGAACACCAATAACATGACAAGATAAATACAAATGAAAACGACACACAAATCGCACACACCACCCCTAGGGTACGCCTCACTGTTGCCTTGCCTCGAAAGGTGATCGTCGAGTAGAGGATGTCTTAGTAAGTCCTCATGATCCGGGAACCTGGCATGAGGGTAGCTTCTAAGGTGTCTTCCCGTTGCTCCGGTGATCACCATGTCCCGAACCTCGAATTGACCCGAATACCTCCAACGGTGGTGCTACCTACCTCTCAATGGTGGGATGGCACTACTTTAAAGGACATCTACACAGACGAATTCTTTAGGGTAGGTAGACAACTCTAGATACTTGCTCTAATTTCAAAACAATTCAAAAAGACTTTTCACACTGACACCTTTTCAAAAAGCTTTCGAAAGCAACTTTTCAAACACTCTTGAGGACCGATACAAGAGTCGAACTGAAATTTTCAAAGAAACTTTTTAAAACTCACAGTTGAAAAGCAAACAAACCATTTTTGAAAACACAAATGAGCAAGTATCTAAGAGCCCATGGATAACCATGGATAGAAAGGGTGCTAACACCTTCCCTTTCTATAACCTACCTCCCGAACCGAGAGCAATCTCTTTAAGGAATTTTTCTGTGCTTTTGTCCTTTCCATTTGGAGAAAATAAAAGACGGTGGCGACTCTTGCTTCCACGACATTTCGCGAACCAGCGTTAAACAGTCAGTTCCAGATCCACCGATCACACTATGCCAGTCAAAGTTAACCCAAGATCTCTCTGCTCACTATGCCAGTGGAAGAGATTCCAACACTTTCGTCTGGGTCAGTTGAATCGCTACTAAGATTCTCCTGATTACTATGCCAGTCAAAGTTAACCCAAGATCTATCTGCTCACTATGTCGGTGGAAGAGATTCCAAGAATTTCGTCTGGGTCAGTTGAACCGCTACTAAGATATTCTTGATTACTATGCCAGTCAAAGTTATCCCAAGATCTCTCTGCTTACTATGTCGGTGGAAGAGATTCCAAGACTTTCGTCTAGGTCAATTGAATCGCTACTAAGACTCTCCTGATTACTATGCCAATCAAAGTTAACCTAAGATTTTCTCTGGATCAGCCAGATCGACACTAAGATCTCTTTGATTACTATGCCAGTGGAAGGTGTACCAAGACTTTCGTCTGGGTCGGTTGAATCGCTACTAAGATCCTATTGATTATTATGCCAGTCAAAGTTAATTCAAGGCCTTTCTTGGGTTTAGTCAAATCGATACTAAGATTTCTATCCCAGTTAAAGACAACTAGAGACCTTTCTTTGTTTCAGTCAAATTGATACTAAGGTTTCCATTCCAGTTAAAGAAGCTATGAAGCCCAGAAACTGACCGGATAATATTTAATCAACGATTCAAGACACTGTGAAGCCTAGATCCTAACCGGATAACATTTTAATCCCATTTCCCCAATAAGTCACTGTGAAGCCTGGAATACGACCAAATAGCAGTCAACCTTATCATCCTCAGCAAGTCATTGTGAAGCCTGGATCCTGACCAGATAACATTTCACTTCCGTCTCTTCAATAAAGGGATAACTCCCCAGTAGAGTAGCGGACAACTGAAGCTCCTAAACTATATTCCCCAAAATAGAAACCAATATTCCTCAGTGGATTCTTCCTTACCAACATGAATAGAAGTTCTGATGAAGGAATATCTCATGAAAGCATCTACTCTGGATGGCATATTTAAGCCCATCTCCGATGACCCTCCATCGCATTCTCTGGATGGCATCTTTAAGCCCATCTCCGCATATCTTCCATCATCTTCTCCAAATGGCATCTGTAATCCCATTCCCGACATCATCAACCATTAGTATTACTTCATGCGAGTGTAAATTTCTGGGCACTCTAGTGTTCAATCATCTTCCACCCTCAGATCATGAAAGGCAAACAAGCTAATCTAAATCCTCAAGTTTAAGAAGATTGAACAGGGGCAGCTGTTGTACCCAAAAATTTTCCCTCCCATTTTCACAAAAGACATACTCCTAGAGGTCCTCAATTGCTCAAAGTTGACTAAGGATTGACCCGACAAATCCTCCTCTTAAGACAATAAGCCTTAAACTAGGGTCTCAATTTCAAGCAAGATGGTTGAGTACCAAGGGTCCCAAATGTCCTCCATTTCCCTAATATGTCCCCAAGATCATCCATGTCAAGTTTCATGCCTTACACAACAAGTTTGCTCAGCCAACTGCTCAGATGTTTGAAAATCAACTACACTAGGTCAAAAGTTAACTGTGGCCTATATATAGTCAAACTTCAATATTTTTGGTCAACATCAACATTTTTAAGTAATCTCCATCATTTGATCAAGGGTTGATAATTATTCCTCAAGAAATGCTCCTAACTCATAAAAAGTCAAAAATGGCAATTTAGGGTTTCTATATGAAAAGTCAACCAAACTTTGACCAGGCATAACTTTCTCATACTTTATAAGAAATTTTCCAACCAAGGCTCATTTTGAAGAGAATCCAATTACCTACAACTTATCTTCAACCCTCAAGGCCAAGAAATGCCTGAATAAAAAGATACCAGTTCATACATTATAGGTCATTTCAAAAAGTCAACAAAAATACCTTTTGGGTCAAAGAACGTTACATGAACATGGAAGATCCAATTGAGATGAAACCAAAAAGGTTGTTTAAAGGGTATCCTAAGCTTTCTAAAAAGTCTAAGAACACCCTCTTAGGGTTAAAAATGAGAGATATATGCATTTCTAAAGTTGACCAAATTTTGGAAATGTGCATGAAGTCAATATTGACCAAAATGGATTTTTCTCCAAATGGGCCCATGTTTTTATATTTGAAACGTGTTCCTAACATGGCCCATGACACATGAGCCTACTCACATATTATTTCATTATTTTTATTATTTGTTTTGATTTTTTATTCATTAAAATCAAAATAAATCAAATAAAATAGGGGAATAATAAAATAAAATCCAAGATTTGATTTTATGACCACATGACGAGTCTATAATCAGCTGGAAAATCAAGGAAATCGTTCAAGGGATGATTGAGATGAATATAACATAATTTGGCCAAATTTAGAAATAAAAAATACAAGATGCAAATCAAATCTTTTCTCACAAATTTTCAAAGACTGTGTTCAGTTTTGTTGACCTAATTCACTATACTATATAATCATAACATTACCAGATCAAAAAAACAAGGATTGACCGTGTATAATTGAGAGAAGAAACTCAAAATGTTGGACAAAAAAATAGTGATCGAATTTTGATTTAGAGGAAGATTCAAGGACTTTGAAGGTTGGCAATCAGTTCCTGGACATATTTGGAAGCTAGTTGGATCACTTGCACGCATCAAGACACCCATAATCATTCTCCACGACCCCACGATTTGTTCTTCATTCTTGAATTTGGTTTTGAGAATTTATGCATTATAAACGATTTCTAAACATACATTTAGATTTGTATCATCATTTAGAATATGTTTGTATAATTAATTATGATTTTTAGGCATATTTGATAACCTGCCATTGTTAGGGCTTAGAGGTGCGTTTTAGGGCTTTTCGTTTCAGGAAAAATCAGGGCCAAAGATGAACACCATTGCACTCAAGAGATCAAACCCAGTTGATCTATGTATTTAGATTAAATTTATGTTGCTTGGTTGTGATTTTTGAAATATGCAGGTCCTATAGTTACAACCATGTCCGTAGGTAAAGGTTTCTTGTCTAAAACGACAGTCCATCAAGGAAGACGACTGTGTGGCATGATCCGGTTGGCTAGTTTGAACTTGGTGCGTGTTTTATTACAATCGCTAACCTTTATTCTATATAATATATTATTGTTTACAGTGATTTCTGGTAAACAACCGCTAGTCCTCTAAACTATCGAATAATCTTACTGACTGTTATTCAATTTCTCTGGTAACTCGCAGGATCGACTAGATTGATCCTAGGACGTGTTGGTCATTAGGCTAACTCTCATGATCGAATTGGTATTCATGGTTGGTATTTAGAATGTTGTGTATGTGTTTAACTTATTTCGATTTCTCTATTAAAGATCTAAAGGTGTGATCAAGTAAATATGCGCGAAACTAAATTACATGAATAAAGGTCAATTGTAAAGACATGTAAAAACAGCATAAAAGACAAATAAATGACTTCGAATCATAAAAATAGTTAATGTAAAAGATTCTATGGAATGTAAAACAATGTGAAATATGAATAAAGCGTTTAAATGCAAGAAGACTGTAAAATGACTTTAAATAAAAAAGGTGTTCGAATGATAAAAACTTGAAGATAAAGGCATGAAATGTATAACAGTTTCTGAAATGTAAAGTATTTGAAATGGAAAGAAAGCATTTAAATGTAAGGCATCAGTAAAAAGATTTCGAATGAAAACATTTTAAATGCAAAAGCTTGTAAATGGTATTGACATGAAGATAAAGGAAAGTACTGGAAATGATAAAGAGTTTTCATTAAATCATAAACATATGGTGTTATCATACGTACATTGCTCGTGCATTCGTTTCCCTAGCCATGTGGTAATTTGAATGTTTACTGAGTTTTTTGTACAATAGATATGACACTCGAAATCCTAATGCTAAGACTTCTATTTATACTACTTCGACCATAACGGTCTTGCTATAAGATTCTGCCACGTTCAGAACATGCAGAGCAATGCCTCTCTCTTGCTTCCACGCGTCTTCGAATGCTCCAGCGCATATATTTCAAATTTCGAACATCCCGCTTGCATTTGAATTTCAAATGTTTTGGCACTTCTTCGCTTCGAACTCATTTCTTAGATACAGCCTTGTTATCATTTTGAGGCTTCTTTGAATATACTCTCATAACTGTCACTCGAAGCTTCAAGCTTTGATATGCCCATTCGAAGCACTGCTTCTACCATTTCGAAACATGACGTTTTGTTTCATTTCAATAGAAACGTCCAACTTACTTTGCTTCTAATAATATCATCAAAATCTTCAGCCAACAATTATGTGTGTTTTAAATAACGAATGAAGAGTTGGCTCAGTTGCAAGGCTGAATGGTTTTAAAGCGCGTGCGTGTATGAGGTCAGGGGTTTGATCCCTACCTCCCATATATTATTTTTCTTAACATCTATTTGAAGATCCAATGCTATCATTCCCAGCGCGCTCATCCTACACCTCAAGTTCATCACCCTTGGATCAATCAGCACCGAGATCTCACGCTTCCAGGCTGCATCCCCATGATGGACCTCCAGGCTCCCAACAACACTGAATCCAGCGCTGGTTATTGGCCACATGATCTTGGGCTTTGGACAAATTCAGCAACACACCATCCAATTTGGGTTTACACACCTCAGGCCTATTCCTTCACTCTTTTTAATTTTCTATTTTTATTTTATTTAATTAGTTTAATTTCTTTTTAAATCAATGTTTTTTATAAAATCAGAAAATCACCACAAAAATAGGACTTAGTTTTTTTATTAAATTAATTTTTGCAAATTAATTATTTTAATCAATTTTAACTTATTTTTATTAATTAAAATTAATTAAAAGTTTAGGTCAATTTCAAATCTTTTTTTTTATAAAAAATTCAAAAAAACATTTTCAATGAGAAAATTAGTTTTTTAGGGTTTTGCACATTTTTTCAATTCTAATTCTCGCGATTAATTATTTTTACCGTACGATTTATTTTTCATTATTGATGTAAATGCGCCAGGTTTGTAATAGTTTAATTAGGGTTTTAGTTCCGCATTTTTACTTTTCAGTCATTAATTATGTAATTGCACCAAAGCCTTGTAATAGTTAGAAATTTTATCTTTCTTCCATTTATTTCTTCGCACGATAAACTGCTTAGGTGAATGATTAATAGGGTTGCATGAAAGATAATGATTAATTGAACCTAGAAAACCCTAATTGAAAGAGAAATAGTCGAACTGAATCATTTTCACACTCACACCTCTAGGGTAACCTCACTTGTTGCCTTCGGAAAAACAATGGTCATGTCCCTCGAACATAGGGATACCCTTAGCAAAGACCCTCAGTTAAAGTCATCATAAAGATCATAGTCCCTCAATGTCCCTCGATTTTACTATGAGAAATGATCTTGTCCCTCGATGTTGCCTACAAATATACGATGACAGTCCCTTCGAGCTGCTAAGGTATCCCAATATGTTGCCTTCTATGACCTTAACGATGACCCTCACGATTGTTGCCTCGGTATAAAAGTGATCTTAGGGCTTTAGGACAGTTACTAAGAGATCTTGCCCTATTGCCTTAGTGACCGTATGTCCTATTATATAGTCCCTCAAACATCCAACGACTAGGGTTACCTACTCACTAATAGTAGGATAACACGGTCTAAAGGATAAGAGGAAAAGAACGCCTTTCTTCGACTAGGTAGATAACTGTTAGTTACTTGCTCAAACAATCCTTTTTACACACCACACTTTCAAACATTTTTCAAACAAAATTTTCAAAATGCTTTATCACACTCTTGAGGACTGATACAAGAGTTACCATAAAGTGAATCGCCGCACTAAGGCAATTTTCAAAGATTTTCAAACACACAAACACAAGCAATTTTAGAAAATGAGCAAGTACCTAAGAGCCCATGGAAAACCATGGATGGAAAGGGTGTTAACACCTCCCTTTCCATAATCTACCCCTCGTACTAAGAAATCTCGAAAAAATGTCTTTCTATTCTTTTCACCCTTTCCTTTGTTGGATAAAAGAAAAGTCGGTGGCCACTCTTACTTACCGCGAAATTTGCGAACAAAAGATACAAACCAGTATTAACAGTCGGTTCTGCCATCGTATCATAGCTGACAAACCTAACATCCAAGGATAAATAACTGAAACACAACACACTCGCACACACGCACCTCTAAGGTACCTCCACTTGTTGCCTTCGGAATAAATAGTCACGACTCTCGAGCATAAGAGATTTTAGTGGTGACCCTTTGTTTTAAAGATCATAAGTCCCTCGATGACCCTTTCGATGTTGCCTCGGTATATGATATTAAAACATTAAGGGTAATTACTAAAGTATCTTACTAGTTTCTTTCGTGACTGTGCGATGACCCTCGCCCGTCCCTCAAAAACATCCAACGATAGGGCTACCTACTGACTAATAGTAGGATATCACTGTCTAAAGGAAATGAAGAAAATAATGAAAATCTTTCTAGTAGGTAGATATCTCATAGTTTCTTGCTTATACAAATAAAACAATTTTTTACACACATACACAAACTCTTTTCTAAATATATTCAAAGACAAAAACAACTTTGTATACGTTCTCTCCGAAACGAGAAACATTACAAAGTTCGCCGCACTAAGGCGGCTTTTCAAAATATCTTCAAAACACTCCTACACAAAAAAGAATTTTCAAAGTGAGCTAGCAACTAAGAGCCCGTAGATAACTACGGATGGAAAGGGTGCTAACACCTTCCCTTTCCATATCCTACCCCCTTACTCATAAAATTCTCTTGAAAGGTCATTCCTGTTGTTTTCACCCATTCCTTTGTTGGATAAAAGAAAAGTCGGTGGCGACTCTTGCTAACCGCAATATTGCAATAAAATGCAAAACCAGTAAAAGTCAGTTCTCCCAACGTATTATAGAACTGTCGACTCTGCTGGGGAACATAAACTAAAAGTGGGGTTACCTTAGAGCTAGATCTTATAAAAAATGCTTTACTTGTTTGATTTTTGTGCTTTATCTTTTGGGTTTATGTTTGGGTTATTATTAAAGATCCTATACCCGGATCTGGGAAACCTTTTAGATAAGTAACAATAAATCCTGGAGCCTGTACGGTGTAGACCAATATGGATGATATGATAGCTACGTTAGTGCGATACTTTGGCTTTTACTAATATTCCTTGACTCAGTCAAGGATAACATTAGGCTTCCACATAGTGTTATTAGGCACTAAGTGACCTTTAGAACCTTAAATTGACTCATCTTAGCCATTAGAAAGTAGTGAGATGGCTGACTTTGGTACAAACTGAAGTTGGTTGATACTCGATACTACACTCATTGAGATTAGACTTTCGGGATATTTCAGTTGTAATTCAGATGCTTGAGCTAAAACAATGCCTGAGAGAAAGATCAATGATTTGAGATCCCTAGAACCCGATTACTATTGCTAGGATAGGTTGAGCCAACTAAAACTTTAAGAAGGTACTTACCTATAAATTTTATGCAAGCCTGAACCTAAGGCTACTTGTGTGACTTGTTTGCTTTCATTATCTAACAACTTGGAATCCTTGCAGGGTTTTGTTTGTATTCATTATCTAATGATGTGAGTTCCTTGCAGGATTTGTTTATAGTCATTATCCAATAACCTGGGCTTCTTGAAAGACTCACTTGCCTTCATCACCTTACACTTTTTCTTGGTGCATATCATACACATCATAACATCATGCCATAGCATTTCGTTAACCATTTCAAGGATCTCTAGGGCATGTGATGCAGGTTATGATGAACTAGGCGTCTAGCAAGGGGCAAGGGGATTTATTTCTCTCTAGCCAATACCGTCAAAAGACAAAAGCATGATAACTTGAGTCAGAGGCTATGACCCACTCGACATGGTGAGCTTGATTATCGTAGAACGACATTCAACGAGACGAAGTTCTTCAATCAAGGCTACAGTCAAATTCAATTAAAACATCTTCTTGTATTTACCCCGCAAGATCCTTGAAAACATGGCATACATATCATTACATAATAGGTATTCTCAAGACATGTTTCTCATTTTCTTGTTGTTTATTTCAGCAAGGAAAATGGATCTCGAATAGAACGACAGAGATCTCCAAACTCAAGATGCTCGGTTCAAGGAAATGTTCCTAAATCTATCCAAGGGGCAAGAAGAATTGAAAACAATCCTCGTTGGGAACATGACCAAGAAAAATCCCGAAGATAACAAGGATGACCAGTTAGAACAACTGCAAGCTGAGATGGAAAGGATGAGAACCCAAATGAGTAGTCAGATGGATCTTATCCAAAATTTAGCTCGGGGAAAAGAACAGTTGATTATTCTTATCAACAAGCTTCGTTAAGACAGACACGACCGTCTGGGGAAAACTGCTAGAGCTTAGGGCTTAGTCAATGATTAACCTTTCTTGGCAGACAGGGAATTAGGTGACATGTTAATGTAGGGACATGTTGAGAATAATCTCAAGAGTGGTGAAATTCAAGGGACTACGTCTTCAAGTACTCCGAAGAGATTATACATCTGAAAGATGGAGTACAGTACTGTGTAGGACCAGAAGGATCGTAATAAGAGCAATCTCAACCAATCTGTGGGGGCAGTGTGGATCTCTAATCCAGCACCAATACAACAACAATGACAACGGGGTGATCAACATAAGCAGAATACATCTAAGAGACGCTTTACTAAAATCAACGTGTCATTGGCTCAAGCATTGCAACACGTGTTGGAGGCCAAGCTGGTTACGTTGAAGGATCCTACTCAGAATCCCAACACCGCCTCTCCAATGTACAATCCAAATGCAAGGTGTGCGTACCACTTCAACAGTACTGCACATGACACTAATAGATGTTAGACATTGAGAAATAAGATTCAAGACTTAGTCGACAAAGGAGTGCTGGAGTTCACATAAGATGGTCAGACTAAATTCGTCTGCCATCCCTCAAAGGCACACCATCTGAAGTGACAACTTCAGACAAAGAGGCTTTTTTTAATTATAATTTTCAAATTGTAATTTATTTTGATTGTTCAAACACTTATTTCATGTCAAACTTTGTTATTCCCTTAATGCAATGCATATTTTTGTCTTGAATAATCCATTCGTTGTCACTATACTGAAACTATGTGTGATACGGTGGCATAACCGACTGTTTAATACTAGTATTTACGTTTGTGTTCACAAATATGCGGTAAGCAAGAGTCGCCACCGTCTTTTCTTTTATCCAACAAAGGAAAGGGTGAAAAGAACAGAAAAAGACCTTTTTGAGATGTTTCTGAGTATAGGGGGTATATTATAGAAAGGGAAGGTGATCGCATCCTTTCTATCCATGGTTTTCCATGGGCTCTTAGGTACTTGCTCATTTTTAAATTGTTTTTGTGTGTGTTTTGAAAAAATGTTTTGAAATTGCCTTAGTGCGGCGTTTCACTTTATGGTAACCCTTGTATCAGTCCTCAAGGGTGTGATAAAGTGTTTTAAAAAAAACTTTAGTTTAAAAAGTATGTTTGAAAGTGTGTGGTGTGAAAATTTTATTGTTTGTAGCAAGTACTTAAAAGTTTCTACCTCCTCAAAAAAGACTATTCATTTTCTTATTTCCTTTAGACAGCTCTATCCTACTATTAAGGAGTAGGTAGCTCCATCTTTGGAGTTTAAGGGAAAATGGAAAGGGACGATTACGGTCACTTGAGGAAATAGGGCAAGATCACTTAGTAACTGTCCTAAAACTCTAAGATCACTTTTTTTACCGAGGCAACACCGAAAGGGTCATCGAGGAACTAGTGATCTTTCGAATTAGATGACAGCCACTAAAAATTCTCACGTTTCAAGAATAGTGACCGTTTTTCGAAAGCAACTGAAGTGGGGCATACCCTAGGGGTGAGCATGTGCAAGTGTTTGATTTCAGTTTATTTATCTTTGCACAGTTATGGTGTTCTACTGTTTTAAACATTTGACTTATCTTTTTCATACAATCCTATTATCCACACATCTAACTGTTAATAGTAGCAAAAAATAAAATGCGAGAAGCTAAAACCTAGATATTACAAGGCTTTGGAGAGGGGGTTACATAACAAAACTTGGGGGAAAAGTGGAAAATAAATAAGAAAAACAGTAAATAAAAACCTAATTCACCACTATTACAAACCATTGGCAGTTACATTAATTTGGAAAATAAAATGAAAATAAATAAGTGCGCGAAAGAAAATAAGACGGGGATAAAATCTAAGTCCTAAAAAAACTTAACAATTAAAGTGAAAATATTTTTGTCATTTTTTTTATGTTAAAAAAAAAGATATATTTGAAAACTTAGCCTAAATCTAATTAATTTTTATTAAATAAAACTTATCAAGTTACAATAATCAAAATTAATTAATTAATTTTTTTTAAATTTATTTTAATTATCAAACCTAATTCTATTTATTCATTTTTTTATTTTTATTTTAAAATAAAAAAAAATAAAATAGTTATTAAAGGAAAAAAAAGAAAAAAAGATTAAAAAAAAGTTAATGGGCTGCTGCAAAAGAAAATGGGGGTGAGAGCTTGGAAATCTGTTGGGCCCAATCTGACTGAACCCAATAACTGCTTGTGATCTGGTGTGCACCATCCTTGGCGGTACAGGATGGAGACGCGATATGGGATGGCTGGATCTACTTGCATCAGCATCTGATGGCCCAAACGTGAGGCACATGGCATGTGTATGAACCTGCATATCATCGGATCTATAAAGGAAATGTAAGAGAACATAAAACTTGAAACCTAGGGATCGAGCCCAGGTCTTCCAGATTTACACGCGCGTTCTTTACCACCAGGTTGTCTTGTTCATTTGTTATATATAATCATATTAATATATTATATATAAAAAACAAACATTATCTGAGAAAAAAAACAAAAACGCGCCCTAGTTTGAATCTGTCAATGGGGGAATGACACCTAGTCTTCTTCCTCCTGCAACCGTCACTTTAGAGACCAAGCTTTTACCTACGAACAGATTCGTCACTATAGGCTATAGTGACAGTTTTTGTTTGTGGCTACAAACCTGCAAAACTTAAAAACGCAGTACAAACAAGATAAATCCTAAACAAAGGCATAGATCTCTTGCATTCATTCCCCTGAACACAAAGATGCCCTCGATTTGGCCCAATTTTACCTCTACATAAAATTCCCAATTTGAGACCTTGAAACCCTAACAATGGATTCATATGATTCCTGCATCTATACTCAAATTAAAATATTTAAATACCTTGCATACATGATAAAAAACATGAATATAGAATTAAAATATGCTTATGATGCCAGAATTAAAGGAATCGAAATGAAAAAAAATGTGCAAGCCGTGAGGTAGTGAGAACGTGTTTCAGATTGCTTTGAGGCTTGGTGATGATTGGAATCGGTCCAGGGGACTTCTAGAAACGCGTTTTGACACTTATTTGGGGTTGAAACAAGATGGAAGTGAGAATTCAAATTTGACAACTTAGTGTTTTTTTTTTAAATTTGACAGGGGTTCTCCAGATCCTCTAACTCTGTTTGATGCTTGCCAAAAGCTTGCTTATACAGAGGTTAGTGAGAGAACACGAAAATGCTATGCTTGTAACAGCTAGGGACAAGTTCTTGAATGCCATGAATGGTCATTTGAAACCTTGGCCAAAGTCATGGGATTTTGTCCCATTTTTAATTTTTAATGAGTGCCAATATCTTGGCCTTGCTGTACATAAAAATTGGGACCCCTCCATCCATTAAAACAAGCCTTAAACATATTATTTGTAATAATCTTGATTTATTTGATTTTTAATGAAATAAAATTAATATAAAATGCAAATAAAGTCAAGACTATGCAAAAAAAATTTTAGGAGTCCTCTATGATCTTAGAAACATGTTTGAAGTTCAAGAATTTGAGCCATTGCCTTAAAAACTCAAATTTGCCCAATGCATATTTCTTGAAATTTCCCAAATTTTCCCAACTTGGGAAATCCATAACTTGCTCAATTTTTACCTCATGATGATGATCTTGTACTTTTTGGAAAGCCCGAGATGTGTACTTAATTCCTCTTTTGATCATTTTTTCTTTTGAAGATTTTATCTTGATGTTAAAGGTCTTGGAAAAAAGTGGCTTCTATTAACTTTCTAAAAATGACCTGTATTGTATGAACTTTTATCTTTCAAATGGTGCATTTCTTGGACTTGAGGGATGAAGAGAAGTTGTAGGAATTGGATTCTCTTCAAAATGAGCTTTGGTTGGAAAATTTCTGATAAATTATGAGAAAGTTATGCTTGGTAAAAGTTTGGTTGACTTTTCCCATAGAAACCCTAATTTGCTATTTTTGAATTTTGATGAATTAGGAGCAATTCTTGAGGAATCATGATCAAACCTTTATCAAATGATGGATATCACTTAAAAATGTTGTTGTTGACCAAAAATCTTGATGTTTGACTGTATATAGGTCACATTTGACTTTTGACCTAACACGGTTGATTTTCCAATACTTGAGCAATTGTTTGAGCAAACTTATTGGGCAAAGCATGAAACTTGTCATGGATGATGTTGAGGACATGTTAGGACCATGGGAAGAATTAGAGACCATTGGAGCTCAAACATCTTGATGAAAATGGAAACCCTAGTTGGGGGGCTCATTGCCTTAGGAGGAGAATTTGCCTGATCAATTCTTGGGCATCCATGGGGGAAGTTAAGGATCTCAATAGGCATGTGTTGAGTAAAATGAGAGGGAAATTTTTTGGGTACAACAGTTTCCCCTGTTCAATCTTCTTACACCTGAAGATACAGATTGGCTTGTCTGCCTTTCGTGATCTGAAGGTGGAAGATGATTGAACACTAGAGTGCCCAGAAATTTGCACTAGTTTGAGATGATACCTGACTGTGTAAGTAGTATCAGGAATGGGCTTATAGATGCCATTTGGAAAATATGATGGGAGACTGTCGGAGATGGGCTTAAAGATGCCATCCGAGGAGTATGGCGGAGAGTCGTCGGAGATGGGCTTAAAGATGCCATCCAAAATAGATGATGACTTCATAAGAATTCTCTTTGTGGGGATTCCTGCTCCTGCTGTCTGAGGAGGAGTCCGCTTGGAAATTTTTCTCAGGGGAATAGAGTCTAGGAGTCTCGGTTGTCTATTACTCTATTGTGGATTCATCTCTTTGACTGAAGAGACTGAAGTGAACTGCTATCTGGTCAGGATCCAGGCTTTGCAGTGACTTGCTGAGGATGATAATCCTAGTTGATATTTGGTCGTATTCCAGGCTTCATAGTGACTTACTAAGGGAATGAGATTGAACTATTATCTGGTCGTGCTCCAGGCTTTATAGTAACTTAAACTATTATCTGGTCAGAATCCAGGCTTCAGTGACTTGAACAAATTAAGTTGTTATCTAGTCGGGTCCAGGCTTCAACTTGAATATGAGGCATACTATTATCTGGTTGAGTCCAGACTTCATAGTAATTGACAGAATAAACTGTTATTTGGTCGGGTTCCAAGTTTGGCAGTGTCTGAAGAAGTTAACTGTTATCTGGTTGTATTTCAGGCTTCGCAGCAACTTAAATTGTTATCTGGTTGAAACCCAGGCTTCACAGTGTCTAAAGAAGTGGACTACTATCTGGTAGGATTCTAGGATTCATAGTACCTTATACTATTATCTGGTCAAAACCCAGGCTTCACAGTGTCTTTGAAGAAGTGAAACTACTATATGGTCGGATTCTAGGCTTTGTAGTGTCTGAAGAAGTTAACTGTTATCTGGTCATATTCCAGGCTTCGCAGCAACTTAAAATGTTATCTGGTCGAAACCGATGCTTCACAGTGTCTTTGAAGAAGTGAAACTACTATCTGGTCAGATTCCAGGCTTTGTAATGACTTAAATTGTTATCTGGTCGAAACACAGGCTTCACAGTTTTTTTGAATAAGTGAAACTACTATCTGGTCAGATTCCAGGCTTTGCAATGACTTAAACTGTTATCTGGTCGAAACCCAGGCTTCACATTTTTTGAAGAAGTGGACTACTATCTGGTTAGATTCCAGGCTTCGTAGTACCTTATACTGTTATCTGGTCGAAACCCAGGCTTCACAGTTTTTCCAACTAGCATGGAAATCAGAGAGATCTTAGTGTCGATCTAACTGAACCAGAGAATGTCTTATGAGGGCATCTTTCTGAGGAAGATCCTGAGATAACCCTTGGTTATACGTGTCTTTTGAGAAGACTACTAGGTCACATAAGTAGTCAACGACATTTGTTGATTTTACCTTTCCCTAAAAAAGGTAAAGGTTTAGTTATATGCAATGTCATGATGTATGAAATGCATTGTGATGATGTTCTCAAAATAAAATGAGATTATGTTGTATGCGATGCGTATGCGCATGCCATGATGTATGAACAGGGGCTGTTATTGCGATGCTTCCCAGTATAAGAAAATAAATCCCAGACTACTGCTGGAGAGTACTAGAAATTGAATTCCTGACAGTTGTAGGAAAAGTGGTTCTTCTACTTCTGTTGGGTATGACGAGTAGATATGATTTGTCGAGGATTTCCTCTTTCTATTTGAGAATACTCGGCTGGGATTTTTTTGGTCTTCTGTTTAAGAATGAATCTCTGGGGAGACAAGTACTTCTGCTTACAAATATTCCACTGGGGAGAGGATGCTCTATTTAGGGAGTGTTTCGCTGAGGGAGAAGAATTCTTCTGTTGGAAAATTCCATAGTGAGAAAAGAATTCTGTTGGAGACTCTACTGGGGAATATTTAGTAGTTAGGAAAAAGAAACTCTGTTAAGGATAATCTTCTACTGCCAGAGAAATAAACTCTAATGGGGATGAAGATTTGAAAGCTATCGGTATTATAAAGCTCTGTGGGGAATGAGAGGTCAAACTTTGGTCGTTTTACTCTACGGAGACGAGGCTTCATAAAATTGCTCCGTTCTTTAAGCCATTAGCAATTATATTTCTGTTATTTATGTAAATATTTGCAAACCACAATCATATTCAATATGCATATTCCACAAATAATCACTGGACGTTTTTACAAAACAGAACAGAAAAATAGAAAACAAGTAGTTTTAAACTTTCAAGAACTGATTTGTATTGATTTTTGAAGTTTGCCTATAAAAGGCGTTAATATACAAGGAGACAAACATTCTAGTAAGAAAATATCATCGCAAGAAGTATTTATACAAAGTTATATACAAAGAAAAAATAGCTATGTATAACGATCCCATTGAGTTTCAATTTTGCTGTTGCTCTTATGCCTTCGAGCGTCTCATCTCTTCGCTGCTTGTCCGAAGTTGACTGGATTGATCGGTACCTTTAGCGGTAGAAATGTTCAAGACTAAGCCATTAGATTGACTATACTTTATACAAATCAAAAATAAAAATCGCCACCGTGCTTTATTTTTTTCCAAAGGAATGGGAAAAGAGCGAATAACCCAAAAAGGGGGGAAAGATTCAAGGTAAGGGGGTTGGTTATGCAAAGCGAAGGTATTAACACCCTAAATATCTACGGTACTCCATAGGAACCTCTTTGTAAAATATGTATATTTTGGCTATAAAAAAAATGTTTTGTATATAAAATGGATGATGGAGGTGAGAAAAGAAATATATTTTTTATGATTTTTGCACCCGCCGCGGTTGCGAACCTTTAGTGCCTACGTACCACCTTTCGTGCAATAGGGGATCAGGGTACACACAGTTCCTCTTTTAAAAGTTTGAAACACAAGTGTGTTGGTTAATTTTATGAGATAAGACATCATCGTCATTGTCCGTGTGGAAAAACATACTTACTACCCACAATCATGAGAAAGGAGAATTTGCATCATCTCAAAGTGGAGGATATGGCTTGGATTTTAAAATCAACAATGCCTCACTCAACACCTAAGTGGAAAATATCTCACTTCACTACATATTGTAGAAGTATAGTTGTTTGCATCACTACAAGGATTGACAAGAGTCTAATCTTTTAAGAAAAGTTTAAAGATAAAAAGCCAAAGTGGAAAAATGGTTTTAAATGAGATTGATTGACTTTTAGTCTTCTCACAAAAATAAATGTCAAGGTATTATTAAATTAATTGAAGTTTATTTATGAAATTTTTTTTTGAAAATGCATGGACATAAGTCCAAGTTTATTATGAAAGTGGTTTATGTTTCAAAATAAGAAGGGTTTTCAAAAGGAGGGAGAAGATTTTTGAAATTAAAGAAGATGGGAGGAGTAGAAGAGGCTATCCTAAAGCATAAGGTAAAAGCTAAGGATAAGAACCATCTAACCAACAAGAAGATAAAACTTGACATTATGATCCAAGATAGAATTCTCATTCTTTGGATTGAAACCAAGCAAGCAAAGATACTAGACCTCTTCAAGTGTATTAAGTCTTCACAAAAATTGGGCAGAGTAACGGCTGTATGCGGGTGAATTCCAGATTACAAACAGAGTGTAATTACAAAGACCTGCACACAAAAACAAACAAGCAACCCAATGTCTTGAAGTAAACCTCAAGAACTCCAGACAAAATAATCAGATAAGATCACAAGGTCTCCAAGATAGGCCAAGGTTTCTAATCCTAAGTCCAAGAAAAAGTCCCATGCTCCATAATGCCAAGGATAGTAACCAAATAGTCCAAGTACCATTAAGAGTTTTTTAGGGTTTAAGTTTATTATTAAGTATCTTAGGAAAAGAAAAAGAAAAGCTCAAGTGAGCAAAGTAAAAATGACAAGAATATAAATGCTCAAATGAGCAAAGATGAAAATGGCATGAAATGAAAAATGCTAAAATAAATAAATAAATAAATAAATAAATAAATAAATAAATAAATAAATAGTGCATAAAACATAAAAAATAAAAGCATAAAATAAAACAAATCAATAATTAGTGGCTAGTTGGATGACCATCTCGAAACTTGCATTTCGAACTCATTAGAGGATTGGTAGAACCAAAGCCTTCACACAACAAGTTGCATTTGCTTTTTGTCAAGTATATCATCCATTTGGAATTCTCCTAAGTACAATTTAATGATCAACGATGTTTAAGTGATCCGCGTTGACCAAAGGTGTTGTAGATCCATTAGAGGATTGGTAGAACCAAAGGCTCCACACAATGAATCTCTAGGTTATTAGATCAAAGAGATCAAATTAACATACTTGGGCTTGCAATCATAAGTTTGGGCCACGAATGATCATTTATTCGAATCGGGACAAAATTTAGTGCTATGTTAGGTAATCGTAAGTGGAATTCTATAGAAGTTGCACCTCTTTTGAGGCCGATCAATAGCAATCTATGCACCATTTGTTTTGAGACATGATATAGAGATCATGCTCCAACAACATTTAGTGTAATGAGAAGGGGATGAGATGAAGAGGAATTAGGGTAAAAAGAGAAACCACATTTGAATTAATATTTAATCAAACTATAATTAAAATCATTCATCCATTTTTTGTGGAATTCAACTCAACACCATGGATCCAATGATGTTAATAAAGCCATGACCAAAAAATTAACCCAAGACAACCAGAAAATATTCACAAAATAATAATATAATTAATATATACATTAAAGGGTTTAAAATGTTTTAAAAATGAAAAATAATGAAGAAAATGCCAATTATATTCAAATTAATCAGGAAATGAAAAATAAGACCATAGAAAAATCAGAAAAGAGGCCAAGTGATTTTATAAAATTTTTGGGAATTTTTAAAATTCAGAAACTATTTTTAAAAATTAAAATAAATGGATAAAATAAACAAAAATAGTAAAAAATAGTAAATTCAGAAACAAAAATAAAATAAGGTCACCAATATTTGTCACAATATCATTGGATCATTCCATAATTTTTTCAGAATTTAAAAATGTGTAAAATTATTTTTAAATATTTTAAACAAATCAAATAAGTGTAAAATTCATAAAAAACACCAAAACACAAAATTAAATTGTGATAAAATAAAAAACAAAAATTTAATAATGAAAAATATTTTTCATGATTTTTTTCAGATTTTTTGGACTAAAAATGAGTTTTCTATGATTTTTTTAAATTTAAAACAATTAAAATATAAAAATCAGAAAAATAAAATAAAAGAAAAAGATGTGGACCATTGGAAAGAGTCAAAACGCAGTAATCAAATCCAAGGGATCTGGCGCACTGTGCATATCATGGTATTTAATGAATAATGTACAAAATCATTAATAAAATCAGAATTTGAAAATAACAAATGTCACGCTTTCATTGGTTAGAAGATGACACGTTGGTCATCTTCAACCTCCAGCCCTCACGAATTGCAGGTCTCTCAAACTGTAAAATCAGAAGCTCAGACCTATGCCATTCGTTTCGTCTCTTCAAGACGAAGACAACCACACCCTCGCGCCAAATTTATATAAAATGTAGCTCAAACAATTTGGAAAGAAAGTTTTGAAAAGGGATTTGAAAATTCATGGTCAAAACGTGCTTCTAGATGAAAGTAAGTGTTGTGACTAGAACCAGGGCAATGAGAGCAACACAATGATACCAAAGTTTTGAAGAATTGATGAAGGAATCTACCTATTGAAGTTGAGTTGCAGAGCTCTAAAACTGGACTTTTATGGAGCAATATAGGGCACGATTCTTGAATATAATTATATGATTAGCTTCAGGGAAGATCAAGGAAGGTGAATTGATGGAAAAATGGATTGAAAAAGGCTTGAGAATAGGATTTGAAGTAGCCGAATTCTGAGTTGTGAAGCAAGTTTGGCAGGGTGATTCTGGCTATCTAGGCTTGGGAAATTGAATGGGGGAGGACCCTCTATTTATAGGGAATAAAATGGAATGTTCAAGTGTGTGAAATGATGAAGTTTGGAGGGAAATAGTGTGAACCTGATGCACGAGCAAAGTGTGATCTGATTTGCATAAAAACTCATCTAATCCTTGTGTTTCAAGGCTCTAATCCACTTTGGCAACTTGGTTAAACATGTTTAGATCACAAACACGTGCTAATTTGATGTTTAAAGGCCAAAACATGAATTTAAAATTCTTACTTATGGAGAAACTTCAGTTCCAAGTTACCAAGTTCAATCCAATGGCATTTCCTCCTCAAGGGGTCTTAGGGAAAAATTCCTGATGCTTTGGAAAGATGAGGTAACAAGCTTTGCAATGGAAAAATAATGGAATCAAATGAATGCTTGAACTGAAAGTTACGTGGAGTCAAAGTTGAAGAAAAAGAGTTGACTTTCCATACTTAGAAATATTTCAATTTCTTCTTTAAAAATGACCTATAATCTCTTGCATCCAAACATGGCCTTCCACTTAGAATTTGCTCTTGACCAAAAAAGATGGAATGAAGTAGATCTCTCGAATAACATTTTGCAATTTGAACCACTCAAAATCTATAAAAATTGAGCAAGTTATGACTTGTTGAAGTTGGCCAAAAATCATGAAATGACCTATAATCTTTTGCATTCTTAAGGCAACTTCCATCCATTTTTGTTACTTTGCACATAAAAAGAAGGAATGCATTACACATCTTAAAGATCATCATGAAAAAAGAATGGGCTCAAGGTGATAAAAATTGACCAAGTTATGACCATTTGAAGTCACATATGGAAAATCGTGGATTCATCTGGGTGACTTGTTATCTTTCCTCTTCACCAAGTTCCTTCCACATGAAAACTCCTTGGAACTTTTGAAGTGATTTGTTGGTAACTAATTGAAGAGAAGAATGTTTTTGGAATCACTCAAAAATACCAAAAGATGAGCAATATATGCGCCTTTGAACTCCAAAACCCTAGCCTCTAGATCAAGAGAATGCTTGGTGGAACTTTTCCAAGTTTAAACAAACTTTTTGTGCCAAAATTCTTCCTTTGTAAATAGAAATTGTTGAGGGTGGTGATGAGGACTCATGGCCACAAAAATAACTTCCATACCAACTTCAAAACAACTTCAGTGGTGAGGTTTGAATCTCTCAAGCTATTGACTAGGACATGGAAATAAACTCATGAACCCATGAAGCAGCTTGATAAACCTCATTGCCTTTACCTACATTATTAACAAGTAAGACAAACCAATATTGCATTTTGTTAATTAGAGAGAAAATCAAATCAAAATATAAATGATCACAAAAGGAAACAAGTTAAGGTGCTTGGTAATTCCTTAGAAGAGCAAAGCTAAAGATAGGGAGAAGAACCAAAAGCCCTAATGTGATTTTGTTGTGATTGAAACAATATGGTATGATGAAGGGATCTTAGAGGGGGAAATTATGGTACAACAGCTGCCCTTATTTAAGTTTCTTCTATCCGGAGATACGAAGGTTAAAATCTTCGCGTTGACGTGATCGAAGACACTTAAATATAAAAACAAACCTTGTTTTTGGCCCGAAGATGCCATGCAAATGCTTATGCATATGAATGCATATGAACAGAACCAAAGAGACGCAAAGTAACATTGGGGATGCAACAAAAAATGTAGAAACAAAGGAGCAACCCCACAAGGAAAGTAAATCACTGGTGAACAACAAGAACAGAATCAGAGATGAAGATAACAAGCATCGACGTTCACTGCCGATGTCTACCAACATTCACTGAAGGTAGAAAGAGATAATATATATCATATCACCGTTGTTCACTGACGATGAACTATCAACGTTCATTGAAGATAGAAAAAATATAACAAACACCGACGTTCACTGTCGATGTACTACCAATGTTAACTGAAGGTAGAAAGAGAAAACATATCATATCACCGCTGTTCACTGACGATGAACTATCAACATTCACTGATGATAGCAAAAAGATAAGAAACACTGACATTCACTACCGATGTAATACCAACGTTCACTGAAGGTAGAATGAGAAAACATATCATATCACCACTGTTCACTGATGATGAACTATCAACATTCACTGAAGATAGCAAAAAGATAAGAAACACCGACGTTCACTACCGATGTACTACCAACGTTCACTGAAGGTAGAAAGAGAAAACATATCATATCACCACCGTTCACTGACGATGAACTATCAACGTTCACTGAAGATAGCAAAAAGATAACAAACACCGACGTTCACTGCCGATGTACTACCAACGTTCACTAAAGGTAGAAAGAGAAAACATATCATATCATCGTCGTTCACTGACGATGAACTATCAACGTTCACTGAATATAGTAAAAAGATAACAAACACCGATGTTCACTTCCGATGTACTACCAACATTCACTGAAGGTAGAAAGAGAAAACATATCATATCACCGCCGTTCACTGATGATGAACTATCAACGTTCACTGAAGATAGAAAAATATAACAAACACCAACGTTCACTGCCGATGTACTACCATCAATCACTGAAGGTGGAAAGAGAAAAATATATCTAGTTTCCCCAAGATTCTAGTGTTTTCCCAAGAACGGGACTCAACTTCTTCTTTAACCAAGGAAATCTGCCTGGAAAGGGTAATACGTAATATGTCTCAAATAAAGAGACTTCCACTCCTTGTCAAGGGGAATTGCAAAGAGAAATGACTTTATGGGGATAGAAATATGACTTCTCGGGGAAAGAAATATGACTTCCCGGGGAAAGAAATATGACTTCCCGGGAAAATGCCACGATATTCCTGCTGAGGAGATAAAGTCTTCCTGTGCAAAATAAATGCACAAACTAAAACTCAAAGTTTTCAGAAATCCAAAATAAATGATATTGTCATGTATCCGCAAATCCAATTCAGAAATAAACTAGAGCAAGACGGCCAATGCAGATACATCCTTTGAGAAATAAACTCAAGAGGGGAAACCAAATTCAACTAAGCAAAGAGCACTGCAAGAAAGGTCAAAACACAATGTCAATGAACGATGATTTTTAGCAATGCATATGTATGTATGAATGTATGAGTGCTATCGTGCATATGCTGGTAAAAAGGATACATAATCAGTGCAAACAAACAAAACCTCCCCAAGTACTAACAACATTGGGCTAAACTTCAACCAGAAAGATCAATCCAAGAAAGGTAAAAGCAACTGTGAACACCGAACCTATTGCCTGTACTAACTTCACTGAGGAAAAACATAATCCACATGTATCCAAATCAAACAGATACCGAGATAGAACATCCTTCATCCGGTTTCATCGGAGAAGCAGTTTTTCAAAAGCAACATGCCTACTGGAGATTGTAAGACCAACCTCAAATAAAGCAGACTGACACCGACACAACCAAACCTCATTGGGGGATTCAAGTCTTCCTTCTTGGAGAAAAAATTACGGACTAAAACCTTCATCACGAATACTCATTCCAACAGGAGATGCCCTGGGATAATCTTCCCGGGAAATCAAGAAGTCAACATTAATGCCAATACTGCAAAAAGAGCGATATCTCAGCACACCAAGGGAACAAAACCTTTCATTATATGAGGGAAGACTTTTCTGGGGAATCTGGGACGGAGGCTTCTGATCATGCAAACCTAAAAAAAAATGAACCAAGACTTGACTGGGAAATAATGGGGTCACAAACCCAATACTATACCTTGTTTCCATTGATATCGTCTTTGACTATCTGAGAAACACACAAAGATTGCTCACACCAGCAAAAGGACCTGAGAAAACCTTCATGAAGGAAGTAAATCTTCTAAAAACAAACGGAGTTTGTTCATTCTTGGGATCACCATTTTTGTTGTCATTGTTTCAATACAAATCCCAAAGTAAATTGAATTGTAAAGATCTCTTCTCTTTTTTTTTGAAAAGTTAATTTTGCTTATTTTAATATTTTTGCTTCAACAATTATTATCAGTAATAAATGAAGTCTTTGCAAGATAAATAAAAATAAGAACACAAAGAATTGGGCAAAAGCTCGAATTTCATTAATAGAATGGTAGTCTGCGAATGGCGAGACTCCATGGATGATTACAAAGTTTGGGAAATGGTAATATATAATGGGAAAGATACATTGAGATACAATGACCACTATCCCCCTAACAACTTTTGAAATCCTGAGCAGCAGCTTTCGTTGAAGTATGGTGAGGATCCGAGAAGATTGTTGCTTCAATGATCAAGTCTCGTCTGACGTAGTTACTTGCCAAGAAAATCCCTAACTTTTTCCTACGCTTCCCTTATGGGTTTTCAACTTAGCGGGAAATTTATTCTATTTATGTCTTTAATTTTTGCCTAGACCGCCCTTTCGGGTTTTCGGCCTACCGAGATGCTCCTTTTTTCCTAAGCCGCCCTTTTGGGTTTTCAACTTAGCGAGCTGTTCTTTTATTTCTTTAGGCGAAGTATTTCTTGACTGTGTCATCATTCATGGGACGTGGGAACTCCTCGCCATCGATAGTTTCAAGAATTAATGCACCACTAGAGAAGGCTTTCTTGACAACATACGGGCCTTCAAAATTGGGAGTCCACTTGCCCTTTGAATCGGTGTTGAAAGACATGATCTTCGTGAGCACGAGGTCGCCTTCTCTGAATTCACGAGGTTTGACCTTTTTATCAAATTCTTTCTTCATTATTTTCTGATATAACTGCCCATGACATAAAGCTGTCATCCTCTTCTCTTCAATCAAATTCAATTGGTCAAACCTGTTCTGGACCCATTCAGCCTCTGTCAGCATGGCTTCCATTATAACACGCAACGAGGGAATCTCTACCTTGACAGGGAGTACAACTTCCATTCCATACACTAGGGAGAACGGGGTTGCTCCTGTTGAAGTGCGGACATATGTTCGATATCCATGCAGAGCAAAAGGGAGCATTTCATGCCAATCCTTATAAGTGACAACCATTTTCTAGATAATTCTCTTGATATTCTTATTAGCAGCTTCAACAACCCCATTCATCTTTGGCCTATATGGATCTGAATTGTGATGGACAATCTTGAATTCTTCGCACAGCTCAGTCATCATCTTGTTGTTCAAATTCGAGCCATTATCAATGATGATTCTGCTCGGCACACCATACCGGCATATAAGATTGTTTTTGATGAAATGCACAACCACCTGTTTGGTAACATTGGCATATGAAGCAGCCTCTACCCATTTGGTAAAGTAGTCAATTGCTACCAAGATGAAACAGTGTCCATTCGAATCTTTGGGTTCTATCATCCCGATCATGTCAATACCCCACATAGAGAAAGGCCATTGGTAGGAAATCACATTGAGAAGTGTCGGAGGCACATGGATCTTATTTGCATAAATCTGACATTTATGGCACTTCTTTGCAAATTTGTAACAATCAGATTCCATTGTCAACCAATAATAACCTGCCCTTAGCATCTTTTTAGCCATCAAATGTCCATTAGCATGAGTGCCAAATGAACCTTCATGGATCTCATGCATCAACATGTCTACTTCGTGTCTATCTACGCATCTGAGCAAGACCATGTCATAATTTCTCTTGTATAACACATTTTCACTGAGGAAGAAACTGCCTACCAATCTTCTCAGTGTCTTTCTATCTTTCTTCAATGCACCAAACGGGTATTCCTGAGTCTGAAGAAAATGCTTGATATCATAATACCAAGGTTTTTCATCTGCTACCTCCTCTGTCGCAAACACATGAGCGGGCCTATCTAGCCGTCGAACTGTAATTTGGGATATATCGTTCCAAGCATTTACTTGGTACATGGAAGCCAGAGTTGTCAGAGCATCTGCCATTTGATTTTCATCCCTAGGAATATGATGGAATTCAACTTTATTGAAGAAGGGTAGTAATCTTCTAGCATAATCTTTATAAGGGATCAAGCCAGGGTGATGAGTGTCCCATTCTCCTTTAATCTGATTTATTACCAAAGCTGAATCACCATACACGTCTAGAATCTTGATTATGAGATCAATAGCTTCCTCAAGACCCATGATACAAGCCACATATTCTGCCATATTATTAGTGCAATCAAATTTTAACCTTGCGGTAAAAGGAATATGTGATCCATGAGGAGTAACAATCACAACACCATCAAATACCATATGTGATCGGTGGATCTGGAACTGACTGTTTAACGCTGGTTCGCGAAGTGTCGCGGTAAGCAAGAGTCGCCACCGTCTTTTATTTTCTCCAAATGGAAAGGACAAAAGCACAGAAAAATTCCTTAAAGAGATTGCTCTCGGTTCGGGAGGTAGATTATAGAAAGGGAAGGTGTTAGCACCCTTTCTATCCATGGTTATCCATGGGCTCTTAGATACTTGCTCATTTGTGTTTTCAAAAATGGTTTGTTTGCTTTTCAACTGTGGGTTTTAAAAAAGTTTCTTTGAAAATTCCAGTTCGACCCTTGTATCAGTCCTCAAGAGTGTTTGAAAAATTGCTTTCGAAAGCTTTTTGAAAAGGTGTTGGTGTGAAAAGTATTTTTGAATTTGTTTTGAAATTAGAGCAAGTATCTACGAGAACCTACCTACCCTAAGGAATTCGTCTGTGTAAATGTCCTTTAAAGTAGTGCCATCCCACCATTGAGAGGTAGGTAGCACCACCGTTGGAGGTGTTCGGGTCAATTCGAGTTTGTAGGGACATGGTGATCACCAGAGCAATGGGAAGACACCTTAGAAGCTACCCTCATGCCAGGTTCCCGGATCATGAGGACTTACTAAGACATCCTCTACTCGACGATCACCTTTCGAAGGCAAGGCAACAGTGAGGCGTACCCTAGGGGTGGTGTGTGATTCATGTGTCGTTTTCATTGATATTTGTCTTGTCATGTTCATTGTGATCTACGCTTGATTTTATTATGGCCATTCATTCTTGCATGCTTATTTAACAGTTTAAAAAGTTTGCGGGAAAGTAAATTCTAAAGCTATTACAAATGGCGCGGGTCCACATCGCCAAAATTAAACCGGACCCGATTTGACGGAAAGTAAATAAAGCAAAGAAAAGTGCGAAAAAGTTTAGTTACATGGCTTTGGGAGAGGTACATAATTAATTAAGCGGAATAAAATAAATACGCGAATTAAATAAATTACGAACGAGGGCGTTGGACCCTTTTGCAAAATATTAGATTACATGACTTAATTAATTAGAATTAATGAGGAATTAAAATTAAAAATTAAAAAGAAGAATGTTTTTGGTATTTTTAGTGTTTTTAGGAATTTGATGAAAAAAAGTTAATTAAGATTAAACTAAAAGGCAAACCCTAATTCTAATAGCTTTTAAATTTATTGTGAAAATATTGAATTGAAACCTAAATTAAACCTAATTTTTATGTACAATTAATTATAAAAATAAATAAATAATATTATTAGAAAGAAAAAGGAAAAAGTTAAAAGGAATAAAATTTATTAAACCTAATTCTTCATTTTTTAGATTTTTATTGTGAAAAGAATTAATATTAAAACCTATTTTAAACTAATTAAATTCCAAGCATTTATTTACAAGAAAATATTAAACTAAAATATTTATTGCATTTTTGTCTTTTCTGAATTTTTATGTATATTTGTATTTTTGTGAAAAAATATAATTAATTAAATTAAAACAATCAGGAAAATAAAATAGCAATTAAAAATAAAATAAAAAGATAAAAAGAATTGCAAACCAGGGGGGGTTCAGGCCCTAAAGTGGAGGTTAAGTTTGTGAAACTCTGGCCCATTTAGTATGGCCTTCTTTGACTTTTTGCTAGCATGCTGGTGCGTTGACTGGACTGTAGTGTGTTCATCCATCCTGTGCCTTTGATCTGGGTATGATAGACGCGTGTATGTTTGATTGTTGAGGATGCATGGTGTGCCTTAAAGTTGTGCCTGCATATGAAGATAATGGGAAAAATAATATGGACATAATACACAGACCTGGGGTTCGAACCCAGGTCACTAACATCACCAAGCAACACCTGTGCCACTGAGCCATGTCAACACGTTTATTATATTAGTAACAAATAAATAATATAAAAGAAAAGCGAAGCACTAGTGGGTCCTGCGCGCCAACTTTTAAATAGACCAATCAGTTTATGATACCACGCCGTCTTCTTCCTTATGTTTCTTTTTTTTCTGAAACAAGACTATAGAGCAACGGTTTTTATGGCGTGGGTTTAGAGGGCTTTAGGGAAAATAGCGAATAGCGCTATAGGGTTCATAAATTGTTCGCGATAAGTGTTTCTTCTTCGTCTCTCTGCACTGAACTGGATGGTGGTGGTCTCAAGGCTTAATTTTGCCTGGTTTCAAAAGCCCCAAATTAAAGTCCTGTAAACCCTAGATTTCAAGCATGGTACAATCGCATATACACCATAAAAATCGAATTGAATGCAATGGTTAGCTTCACAATCAAATGAGGAATAAGAATCAACAATTAAATTTCACAAAGAATGCCTAGAACATGATATACGATTATGAGATTTTTCCTGTACAGTTTGAGTTCAATATACCTGTTCTTGGCGTGTTGATGGATGTTTGTGATTGGAATGTGTTCAGGGCGACCTTGGCAAGCTATTGAAACAAGTTTTGCACTTTGAATCGACCTCTAACAATGGTTTCAGAATTGAGTTTTTAAGTGAAAATTCCAAGTTTGTATATTGGTCTCTAGCGCAGCTTTCAGTCTCCTCTCATTAGGTTTTGATTCAGGCATATGTAGTGAAGCAATTAGGTTAAAAAATTCAATCAAATCTCTTTCATTCAATGGTTTTGCAAATTGATTTTCCAAGATCTTTTTCATATCTTTTTTATGCTACTTTGTATCAATTAAGATCAATTCCATCCAAATCTTTCTATATTGGGATATGCACGAAATATTGAGCTCAAAACATGTATAAAAAGATTGAAAAAATTAGGTTAGACATTTTTCACATATTTAATTTGATTTAAATGAATTAATGTGAATAAAAATTCAAATAAATAAATAAAAAATGAGAAAATACTTCCCTTTGGGCCAAGTGGTCGTGCATATGCTTGGAATGATGAATCATGGAAGAAAAATGGGCCCATTAGCATTTTAGGTCATTTGGATCAAAGTTGACTTTTCAAAATATCCAAAAATTGCCCAACTTCCACAAGGCATAACTTGCTCAATTTTTAAGCTTTTCTCATGTTCTTGGACATTTTGGAAAGGTATTTGAGTCCTCTAACCAATGCCTTTGGTCCCATGTCATTTTGATTTACCAATCCCAAGTTATGGCCTTTGACTTAAAGTCCCTTTTTGTTGACTTTTGAAAATGACCTATAATGTTGAAATTGATAACTTTTTGTGAGAGCATTTCTTGGACTTTAAGTATGAAGATGAGTTGTAGGAAATGTCTTTCTCTTCAAAATGAGCTTTAGATGGAATTTTTCTGATAATCCATGTGAAAGTTATGCCCTGGTCAATTTCAGTTGACTTTTTCAGCTGTCCAAATAAGGAAACTTTTGCATCTTTGATGATTTCTGAGCCAAATTTTGAGAATCATGATCAAGCATTGATCAAATGATGTTTGTGGCTTCAAAATGATATATTTACCAAAAATTTGAACTTTTGACTGTCGAATGACCATTTTGCCCCTACAGCTGACTGTAGTGCAATTTAGGGTTTTGACTGTGCAATTTTGAGCTGAATGCCTTGAAACTTGATATGAGGATACTTGACCATATTTGTAGGCATATGAGACTTGATTGGGCCTCTGAAAACTTCCTTTCTTGATCAGAACACAAAACCCTAATCTTGACTGTATAGGAGACCTTTGCACTGTGCAACCCTTGGGGAATTTTGCAGCTTGACTTGGCAATTTCTTGGAGAATATGGGAGGGCAAATTTTGGGGTACAACAGTTTCCCCTGTTCAATCTTCTTAGACCTGAGGATGCAGATTGGCGGACGTGCCTTTCGTAATCCGAGGGTAGAAGATGATTGGACACTAGAGTGCCCAGAAATTTGCGCTCACATAGTAGCAGCGTGAGGGAAATGGGCTTATAGATGCCATTTTGAGATTGCTGGATAGGATGATGGGCTTATAGATGCCATCTGGATGTCGATCGCGTAGGAGGTTCCTTGGCGAGAACCTGCATACCTGCAAAAGAAAAATGAGTACCTGACACGTTGCAGGAGTTGGTTTTCAGATGCTTGGTATAGATATGTCTTGACTGGCTACAGGAACTGAGTCTGGAGCTTCAAACGGCGATGAATGAACCAGGGATGGTTACTGCCTTAGTATGAACGGTAAGAGAACCTTGGACGACTTTAACCTCAACAACGCTCGTTGAGAAAAATCTTAGCGGGAATTACCATCTTTGCAGTATCGGGAAGAGAACCAATAGGTAATTATAATCTGAAAGGGAATCACCTCACTTGCCGTTGGAGAGGGAATCATAGGAAAAGGAATTGTCACCTCACTCACCGTCGGAGAGGGAACCATAGGAGACTATCACCTCACACTCACCGTCGGAGAGGGAAACATCTGAAAAAGGACATACCACCTCACTCGCCGTTGGAGAGGGAACCATAAGAGACTATCACCTTACACTCACCGTCGGAGAGGGAAACATCTGAAAAGGACTTACCACCTCACACACCGTCGGAGAGGGAACCATAGGAGACTATCACCTCACACTCATCGTCGGAGAGGGAAACATCTGAAAAGGACTTACCACCTCACACACCGTCGGAGAGGGAACCATAGGAGACTATCACCTCACACTCATCGTCGGAGAGGGAAACATCTGAAAAGGACTTACCACCTCACACACCGTCGGAGAGGGAACCATAAGAGACTATCACCTCACACTCATCGTCAGAGAGGGAAACATCTGAAAAAGGAATCACCACCTCACTCACCGTTGGAGAGGGGACCATAGGAGACTATCACCTCACACTCACCGTCGGAGAGGGAAACATCTGAAAAGGACTTACCACCTCACACACCGTCAGAGAGGGGACCATAAGAGACTATCACTGAGTCTTCATCAGGAAAATCTGTTGGGAGTCGATTTAGCTGGACTAGAGAAGGCCTTGACTGGATAAGAAATCTTTTGAGTTGATTAATCGAACCGGTCTAGGTCTTGAAATATGTTTGAGAATTTCAACTGCACCTTTCCTGAAAGGTAAAGGTCAGTCATATGCGATGCATGATATGGATCAAGCAATGATGTTCTCAATATAAATGATATTTGTATGATATGATGCGTCTAGGCATGCTATAATGATGTATGTGATGTTTTATGTATGTTTTTGTCTAGGAAAGTAAATCCTTGACGGGTGCCGGGAAGTCGTATCCTGGGCTGATGTTGAAGAATAGATTTCGCTTCCGCTGGGGATGATAACTGCAAGAATACCGGTAGGAGAAGATGACTCCGTTGCGGAATAAACTTGGTAAATGGAGGATTCTGCGGGGAGAAAAGATACTCTAGCGACCATGCTGGGAAGTAATACTCTGTGGGGAGAGAGGTACTTTGCTGAATTATTGATAATAATTTGCTAGGGATACCCTTGTTGAGTTGGAAGCGTTAATAGACTTCGCTGGGGATAAGGAGACTTTGTCGGGGACGATCTTTCCATGGCTTTTGGCTGAGGATAACCCAGTTATATCCTGTTAAGGAAATAACTCTTTAAATAAAGTTGGGCGACGCGTTCGTGCTTTGCGAGGATAAGCTTCCAGAATCTACTGGGGATAAGCTTACAGCTTGGGGGAGATAAATTCCAACTTTCCTGGGGAAACTGGATTGGACTTTCCTGGGGAAGTTTTGATATGCTGGGGACAGTGATTCCTTTGAATGTTGTTATGCCGTCGGGGAAACAATCTTTAGACCAAGACTGCCGGGGATGCTTGTTATGAGTGCATATATGCTGCTGGGGAATGTTGAGATCTGCTGGAGGGTACTCAATTTCCTTAAGGCTGATAGTAGCTTTGCTTGAGGAGAGTGTACTGACTTGCTGGCTCATTCTCTGGGGAATTGGGATGTACTGGTTATGTTCTTCCGCTGGACCCATCCTGGTACCCTGGAGGACAGAACAATTAGTTGCTTTTAGACAACTCCTTATTGCCCTTGTTTCAGAGGTGGGAGAGGAAGGCCTGAGAGGTGCTGATAGCTTGTTGATGGACAGACCTTCTTCTGGTAGGCAGGTGACGAGATGACAGGACATAGTCGTACGCTTTGATCCCTAATTTTTGCCTGGACCGCCCTTTCGGGTTTTCAGTCCACCGGGATACCCAACTTTGCTCAAGCCGCCTTTCCAGGTTTTCGACTTGCCGGGTGTACAGATTTTTTTTATTTCATCCCTTCATTTTGCCTGAACCCTTTTGGTTCGCCGGGAAGCCCTTATTTTTGCCTAGGTACGTCGACCTAGCGGGTCTTTGATTTTGCGTAGTATCTTTTCGACTATGTCCATGCTCTTAGAATGTAGGGAGTTGCCCCTGTTAGCTTGGTCATGCCACCAGAAGGTATTTGATCAGGTCAGATTCGTTTGTTGGAGTGCCCCAAGCGACTCAGATGAAGATTTGCCCCAAGCTATTTGGCCTTTGAGAGATTCTCCGAATCTTGATTGGATTGCCCCAGATGACGGACCATGATTAGGTCGTGCCCCTTGATTGGAGATACTCTTGTTCATTAGGCTTTCGTCATGCGAATTTCTATGTTGTTCAAACAAAAAGTCATATGCAAACAAAGTTATGTTAAAAATGCAAAGCTTATGTCTGTCTCGAAGATTTTGAAAATGCATTCTTTTTTTCATAAAACAAATGAATGTTTGTAAAACGTGATGTCAACTCCGTATTTACCGTAGGCCTTCAGGAGTCAGGATACCTTTCGTAACAGTATGATTTCGAACTAACCCATGCTTCAGCTAGGACTTTTGAGGGTTATAACGTGGCCTGGTTCACGGTTTAAGAAACAAAGGATAAAGGCTCAAATTTTATTTGTACCCACCCGCTCTTCGTAATGTTCTCCAAACCTAAACTCAGTTGATCATACGTTAGACCTTGTTTGAGTCTTTGCTCGTGGTATACCAGTGATGGTTCGAATGTTGACAATTTATTTCAAATAGGCAGTCATCTTTGTTTTTTTTTGTTGAGAGTTTGTATGACCTCTTTCTTTTTGATTTTTGTTATCCCTTTCTTTTTTTGCCTGAACTGTTTCCTTTTTTGGAATTACAGTCAGCGGGATGCCCCAGTTTTATAAGTCCCTTTTTATAGGTTTTGACTTCTTGGGCTTTTCATTTATGATAATTTTTTTTTTGATCATGACTGCCTGTCCTTATGATTGTTCGGAACCATCATTGTCTTTCTTTGCTTTGTAAGGACCTCTTTGGTGCCATTCGTTCTGCACTTGGATCAACTGAGGGAACTACCCTGCCCCAGGTTATGATTAAGGGTTTTAAATTTCAAAAATAAAACTCCTACTTCTTTGGCTCGAAGGGGTTGACGAGGGATTATCTTCCTTATAACTCCAGTGTTTAGGATTTGAAACAATGCCTGTACCTCATCAGCGGGGTCTGTTCAAAAGCATACTGTAGCGATCATGGTATCGTTTTCGTCATCCTCCCTCAAGAGGCTTAGAATTAACGAGAGTTGACATCAGAAAAAATATGAAAACAATTTGCATATAGTGAATGTGTTTACCTTGGGTTTTGGTAAACAACCGCTGATCCTCCAAATGGTTACTTATTTGGTTACTCGCAGGATCGATCAGATTGATCCTAGGACATAGGTTGATTTTGAAGTTTGATTGAATTGGATAAGGCTTTAAATAAAGAGGTTTCAAGTAAATTGCATGAAGAAAGGACTTGGTAAAATAAACAAGGCTTAAAGTAAAAGGCTTCGACAGGAATGTAAAGGGGAAAGCAAGTAAATTTCTGGAAAAGTAAATGACTTTGATTAATAAAATTGGTGTTTCACACATACATTTCTCAACAATTCTTTCTCACACGCTGGGTACTCGAATCTATATGAGTGACTTTGTATAGAATTGTGAACACACACGAGAAACTACATGTCTACTCCTATTTATACTAAAACATCCCAAGTAACCGTCGGGCAGTTACACTGCTTCGAGATCAATCCACTTGGCACGTTCTCCACGTTCGACGCTCCAGATCCTTGCACGTTTGCACGTAGTAACTGCTGGAAACCGTTTTCCCTCCAAAAGCTTTGAATTTCAAACTGCTCCACCCTGAACCATCGAACACTTTCGTCAAGAGACATCTTCGATGAGAAACTCCTTCGACGTCGAAGGCAACCAGCCTTCTTCCTTGGAAGAAATCTTCTAAGTACTTTGCCATCTTTCGACGGGCATTTCAACAGACTTAGCCAGTCGAAGACATCTTTCAGCTTTAATGGCTGACATCAATAAAAACAAAGGTGTCGAATTTAGGAGCCAACAAATTGCCCCCCAAGAATGCCTTATTTCGACTCTGAAAGAAAAAGGCATTCTTTGAAACGCCATTCGACACCTGTCTTTCCACGCTTAGTCACAAATTAACTTGTGCACTTTTTGTTGTTTTTTACCAACTATTGGCAATCCCAAGAAAACCATCATTGTTTCGTACCTAGGACGTCACTTTCAGTACGGCGTGCAGTACCAAACGTCATTTCAGGATTTGTCATTATGACAATTCCCAAAAACGAGGACGCACGCTGCGTCCCTCTATTTCTGCAGAACGGCTAAAACAACAGGGGGCTGCCACGCGTCCCACTAACTCCTGCAGCAATTAAATGGCATTTAATGTCCTCGTTATTGGGGATTTTTCCCCACTACTATAAATAGCAGCAAGTACCCCATTGTGGGACTTTTTACGCCATCTAGCCTTTCAAACTTCTCTGTTTTCATACAAGCTTGTTATCTTTGCAGAAACTCTTCCTCTTTCACTTCGTCTTCAACCTCAACTCTAACAATGGCATCTGCTTCCAATGCTCCTGGCGCTACTGTACCATCTAAAAATGCTAAACCCAAGGTTTTCGTCACTGCTCCGGTAGTAAATTCTACAGGCAAACGAAGAGTTCCTGAACCCTCTGACATCGCCGTTCGCGATGCCTACTCACGCCATTTGATGATCCCGGTTGGATACTCCAACCAGATCTTTGCAATGTCTGGCCCCATGTATCCAAGTATCTCTGAGGCTTTGAAGATCAAGAGATATTTCCCGATAGTCGAGAAACTCAAACCAGTCGCATGCGCCAAGAAAGACGCAGAAGACAATGAAGACCATGCACATGAAAAAATCGACCTCCGCTTCTTCAATAGAGGTGTTAGGGCCTTCAGGTCTTGCCCTAACCTTACCCCAGATTACGTCGCTTGGCTAGTAAAGATGGAGAAGCACCAAACTTCGATCTGGAAGGATATGGGGATCTTCGACCTAGTGATGCTGTCGAAGACAGGTTTGAACTATTCCCCGGAGATGCTGATAGCTTCTCTGCTGTTCTGGGACTACTCCCACTTTACTTTCCATCTCCCCTGTGGGATGCTAACCCCCACACTCTTCGATGTGGCCGCTATTACTGGCCTTCGACCCACCGGGGATTACTTCGATCCGGAGGAGATGTCGGAGGACCAAATTGGCTTCTCTGAGACCAAACCAACATACACCACTTTCATCAACCATTATCATGACAGGTCGACAGATGCTGTGTCGGATGTCGAACACATAGCGTTTCTAGCCTTATGGCTGACTCGCTTTGTATTTTGCTCGAAGTCTTTACAGGTGACCAAAAAGATGGTCACTCTTGCTACTCAACTGCATCATCGCCAAAACATCTGTTTGGCAGAACTGATTCTGGCTAGCCTCTATGATTCGATCAGCAATGGGGAAACTCTTCTGAAACATATCGAGGACAGGGCCAGTTTGCTACTTGCTGGGCCTTTTTGGCTGCTCCAACTGTGGCTCAATGCCACTTTCGAATCTTTCTTGCCTAAGAAGGTTCAGATAAATGAGCAGGCTCCAGCAATAGCTAACAGACGCGTCGAAGGAACCAGGCTGGCTCTGCTGACACCTATGGAAGATGGACTGGAGTTTCAGCAAACCTTCACCAACTTCGTTCTAATGTTTGCTCGAAGGAAGGAGTTTGTTTCAACTATGGCTCCATTTGCTCGACGGCAGGTAGGCCCAGCATGGTTCACAAGGCCACATCCAAGGACGTCGAGTGGTCCCAATGTCGACGAACATACAATACTGTGGGAGGCGTTCCTTACACCAAGGATCATGCCTCTTCGATTCAGGAGCTCTAAGACTCATTTGAGTCTGATTGCATACCAACCAAACCTGGTATCTCGCCAGTTTGGTATTATCCAAACCCTACCTTCTCCGATTTTTCAAAGAGAGAAGTCCATGCTGTACTTCTGCAATGATTACACCGAAGAAGCTGCCATCAAGCATATCGGAAGATATGCTGGTCGAACAGTCCTCTCGCTGTTTGACTACCAGCTCAATTTCCTTTGCTCACCATCCTTCGAGGAGTGGTGGAAAAGCTATTATGCTGAGTACTTCTTCGATGAGAAGGACTTCATGGATGAGCTGCAGAAGTCTTTTGTCCTTGTGTTGGACAAAATAAAGAAATGTAAGTTCATCCTCTCACATTACTTTATCTCTTTTTCGACTGCTAGCCTGTTAATTTTTTCATTTGCTTTCAGTTGTTCGAAAGCCTGTAGCCAAAAAGGCTATAGAAGGCCAACAGGGAGGGGGCCCTTCAACAAAACCTCCACCGCCGGCGAAGACTACAGCGCCGGCGAAGACCACAAGCAACCAACAGGGGGAAGGCTCTTCGAAGAAGCCTTCTATATCGGTAACCAGACTTTCATTACTTTTTCCTGGCTTTCGATTTTTGACTTTCGATACAATTATTAAATCGAATTCCCATTGGTTTTCTAGGCACCTTCGCCCAAGAAACGGCCAGCACTGGTGGTCGAATCTGGGAGCGATGAAGAAAGCGATTCTCCTCCTGCCCCCTTAAAAAGGCGAAAGTTGACGAAGGATGCTCCTGTTCCTGTTCCTGCTCCTGCTCCTGAAGGTCGAACTGTCAGAATAAAAGTTGCTGGGAGAAAGCCTAGGCCACCTCCAGTGATCATCGAGGAGCCAACTGAGGAGGAACTAAACATTATTCTTAACAAACCTGTCGAAAGCGACAATTCCAGCCCTGGGGCTGAAGCTAATCCACAGGTAATCCCTTAGACCTTTTTATAATTTACCCATATTCGATTGTGTCTCTTTCGATCTCTGAAGATTTGTCTTTTTTCCTTTTTCAGGACACTACTGAAAGTTCTCCGCCAAGGACCTCTGAAACGCTGGAGTCTGCTGAACTCAGCAGGCCACAAGAAAAAGGCTTGGGAAATGACGAAGCCCATACTGAAAATGAGACCAATGCTGAAACAGTAGAAAAACCAGCGGAGGAGCCTCAAACGGAGGAACACCAGCCAGAAGCGGTTCAGGTGGTGGATCTATCAGAAGAGAATCATGAAGAAAGGGACCAAGGCAATGCTGGCGAAGAAAATCAAGGTGCTGCTGACGAAGAGAACCAAGGTGATACTGTCGAAGGGCACCAGGGTGACGCAAGCGAAGAACACCAAGATGACGCTGGCGAAGGGCACCAGGGTGATGCTAGTGACGAGCCACAAGGTGACGCTAGCGACGAGCCACAAGTCGACGCTGGTACTGCCCCAGTCCGAGTCGAAGAGCAACAAGTCGAGGCACTTAACATTCAACAGCCTCAAACCCAAGACAATATTGTTGCAAGGGTTACCTCCACGAAGCACAGGTCAAAAGAGGACTTAGAACTTTTGAAACAAACTGACCCTGTTAGCTATCTCAACGCAATCATCGAGAGCAAGAGTTCGTCTGACGCTAGTCAGGAAATTCCTACCCTGTCGGGGAAGTCTACTGAAACTTCTCCCCTTGATGATGCTTTGGCGAAGGTTAAGGCCCAGTTCTTCAAGAGGGACTTGATGAAGACTTTAGAGGGGGACCCCACTGCTCCATCATGTTTGAAGGATATCTTGAATGTTGTCGACTTTGAAGCTGTAGCCCCAGACGTTTCAGGCTTGATCATGGAGTTACACTCTATGATTGATCAAGTCTCAGCAGATTACAGGCGCCAAAGGGGGTTTAACAGTCAGCTTGAGGTGTTGTATGGAAAAAGCTCCTCTGCGTGGACTGCTGTCTCAGATTCGACTTCTCGAATTGCGGAGTTGTCGAAACAAAAAGCATTTACGCATGAAGAAGTCGATGCCATTGATCGAGAGAATGCTTCCTTCCGGGCACAAATCGCAGAGATAGAAGCGAAGATAAATGCCAACACTATACGCAAGGAGGAACTTCTTTCGACCATCTCAGACACCGAGAGCCAAACTGAAATCAAACCAGGCCTGGAATTCGCTGAGAGGGCCCAAGGCCTCGACGCTCAAATTGCCAAACTAGTGCAGGAGAACGCCTGGTGCAAGAAAAGGTTGGAGCTGCAGCAAGCCAAGTATCTTCGACTCAAAGACTCTCTTCCCTTTTGATTGATTCTCTTTTGTAACCATATTCTGTAATCCATATTTCGACAACAATTGCCATCTTGGCTGAAAAATTATAAAATTTCCATTTTGGCATTTTTATGGTTAATTTATTTTTGTTTTTTTTTATTATTTTATTTTTATCTCTTGAAGTATAGGTTTGTATTTTTTCAAATATTTACCATTTACTCTCAAGAGCCTTTTATCTCCACCTAACTCTTCGACTTCATAGGCTCCACCAGAAAAAGTTTGGATAACTCTGAAGGGTCCTTCCCATTTGGGTGACCATTTCCCCATGCTTCGATCCCTTCGATCCATGGGAAGAATTACCTTCCAAACTAGTTCTTCAGGCAAAAATACCTTAGGTTTTACCTTTTTATTATAAGAGTCTTCTACTCTTTTCTTCTGAAGCCTGAGTAGGTCGAGAGCGCGTAATCTCTCTTCGTCTAAATCCACCAGTTCGTCTAACATCATGTTCCAATAGATTTCAGAAGGAATATCATAATGCCTCTGAACCCTTGCAGATTGAAGACAAATTTCTGCTGGCAACACTGCATCATGGCCAAAGGTTAGCCTATACGGTGTTGTACCAGTGGCTTCTTTTGGGGACGTTCGACAAGCCCATAAAATCTGGTCTAACGTCTTATGCCAATTCTTTGGTTTCTTCCCAACATGTTTCTTTATCAAACCAATCACCACTTTATTGGCCGCTTCGACTTGACCATTCGCCTGTGCATAATAAGGCGTTGATGTTAGGAGTTTGAAACCTGTTTCCTGAGCAAATTCCTGCATCTTTCGACCAGTGAAAACTGACCCTTGATCAGTTGTTATTGTCTCAGGGACTCCATACCTAAAGATAATGTTCTTTTGAATAAATTCAATGACATTTTCCTGGTCTACATTGACTAAAGGGATAGCTTCGATCCACTTAGTAAAGTAATCAATGCCTACCAGTATGTATTTCTGACTCTTTGATGATGCTGGTCGAATCTCTCCAATGAGATCCAACGCCCATCCTCTAAAGGGCCAAGGCTTCACTATCGAGTGAAGTTCGCTTGCTGGTACATGTTGGATGCCTGTATGGACTTGACACTCTTGACAACCCTTGGCGAACTCAACACAATCTTTCAGCATAGTGGGCCAATATAGTCCTTGTCGAAACAACAACCATTTCATCTTATGGCCTGCTTGGTGAGCCCCACATGCCCCAGCATGCGTAGTCGAAAGGGCTATGTATGCTTCAGTCTCACTTAAACATTTCAGCAACACCCCTTCAGGCGTCTTCTTGAATAACTCATTACCCATGAGTACAAAACTCAACGCCCTGTATTTTGTTTTTCGTTCTGTCGAAGCTCCTGGATTTTGAAGATAGTCCACAATGGGTTTCCTCCAATCTTGCTCTGACAAATTATCAATGAACGAAATCTCGAAGTTACTGTGATCAACATATCCTAGTCTCGTCGATTCCAAGTCTGATGGTGATAGACAAGTTGCTTTTATCTTTTCTCGAACTTCGATTGCTCTTTGTAACCTCGTTTTTGAAATCTTATACCCAGATGCAATCTGTGCCAAGTCGTTGGCTATTTGATTTTCGACTCTGGGTATGTGTCGAATATTGATCGTTTCAAATTGTTTCAATAAACGATTTGCTATCACAAAGTACATAATGAGATTCTCTCTTATGCATTTATATTCCTTTGTGACTTGCTTAATGACCAACTCTGAGTCTCCCATTATTTCGACTCGAGTTGCCCCCAATTCCAACAATATCTCAAGGCCAGTAATTAGAGCTTCATATTCAGCCTCATTGTTTGAACAAGAACCTGATATTTTGTACTTGAATGTTGTTGGAATTTTATCTGGAGAAATAATCAAGACTCCTACCCCTGTTCCATCTTTATGGCTGGAACCATCGAAGTAGAATTTCCAAGGCTCTATCTCCACATAATTTATATCTTCGACTTGAATCGAGTGGTCGACTATGAAATCTGCAACCACTTGTCCTTTTACTGCCTTAAGAGGCATAAAGGTCAAGGAGTATTCAGTTAATGCTAATGCCCATTTGCCAATTCGACTATGCAAGATAGGTTTCGACAACATATATTTGAAAACATCAAAATGAGACGAAACATAAACATCAACTGGTTTTATATATTGCTTGAGTTTTGTACAAGAAAAATACAGACATAGACACAATTTTTCAACTTCGCTATATCTAGTTTCTGCATCGTTCAAAACTCTACTGAGATAGTAAATGGGTCTTTCGACTCCATTCTCATCCTCTTGGGCTAACATACTTCCCAGAGTTTTGTCGGATGCAGCTATGTACAATCTCATACTCCTATTGCTACAAGGAGGCACCAAAATAGGTGGCTTAGTGAGGTACCCTTTGATTTTTCGAAGGCTTCTTGTTGCTCCTGCCCCCATTCGAACCCCTCTTTATTCAGTCGAAGTAAGGGTGAAAAGGCTTGAGCTTTCCCACTTAGATTAGATATAAACCTCCTTAAGAAATTTATCTTGCCTAAGAGAGATTGCAATTCGTTCTTATTCGATGGCGCTTTCGCTTCCAGAATTGCCTTCGTCTTGTTCTGGTTGATTTCGATTCCTTTCTTATGGACAACGAAGCCCAAGAAATCTCCAGCTTTCACACAGAACGCACACTTCAAAGGGTTCATCTTCAGACCATGTTCTCTCATTCTTTCGAATGATTGTCGAAGGTGGTCAATATGATTCTTCCTGGAAATAGATTTTATAACAATATCATCAATATATACTTGCATAAAAGTGTTAATAAAATCGTGGAAGATAGTATTCATTGCTCGCTGGTACGTTGCCCCAGCGTTCTTTAGGCCAAAAGGCATCACTACCCATTCGTAAGTGCCTAAGGCCCCAGGGCATCGAAAAGCTGTTTTCGACACATCCTCTTCAGCAATGAATATTTGATTATATCCTGAATAACCATCGAGCATACTCAGGTATTCATAACCAGCGGCAGAATCGACTAGCATTTCCGCCACAGGCATAGCATATTCATCTTTGGGGGTGGCAGCGTTCAAATCTCTGAAATCTATGCACATCCTTAACGTACCATTTTTCTTAATTACTGGCACAATATTTGCAATCCATTCGACATACCTTGTAACACGGATGAATTTGCATTTCAGAAGTCTTTCGACCTCCGTTTTGATCTTCGACAGTATTTCTGGCGCGAAGCGCCTTGGATTTTGCTTGATTGGCTTCTTCCCAGGTTTGATTGGCAACTGAAGTTCTACCAATCCTCTGTCGAGACCAGGCATTTCGTCATAATCCCATGCAAAACAGTCTTTAAACTCTTTCAGCAATTGGATTACTTCCAACCTAAGTTCGGGATCGATTTTGGCGCTGATGTAAGTTGGCCTTTTCTCTGATCCTTCGCCTAAGTTGATTTCTTCTAAAGGGTCTTGTGCTAACATTTTAATGTTGTTCGCCAAGGGGTCCCTTTCGAAGCCCAAAGGCTCATCGTCATAGATGGCGTCGAGCCTCTATTCCTGCATTTCTTCTGGCATGATATCAGGGGGTTTTGGATCGAAATCCTTTCCTGGGCCTACAGCAGATAATTGTTGATCATTGGCCTGTGTGGCCATGTACTTTACTTCGGCTTCGAGAGCCGTTATCATCTTGGTTTCGGCTACATAAGCCGAAATTCGCTTCAAAGATTGTGACTCAGTCATTATCACTGAATTCACTTCCCCAACCAGTTGGTTGGATATCAGTTAACCCACTGAAGTCTATGTGGGACAAGTCTTCTCTGTCCCATTGGAAACCATGCTCAGGATGCAGGTATAGGGAACAAAAGGTGTTTGGCGCTGGCGCCATGTCGAAGTCAGGCGTTGGACATGGCCCTATGTGAGCCAAGTTCTTGTCGAAATCTGCCAAACCCAGGTGATTCACTTTGCCAAGGTAGTAGCTTTGATCTGCCTCTATGTTTTCGACCATCCCATCTGGACGCCATAGCAGCAGCCTTTGGTGCATCGATGAAGGCACAGCGCCAACACCATGAATCCATTCACGGCCTAACAAAAGGTTGTAGTTAGGTTTGGCCGATATGACCATAAACATCGTTGGTCGAAGGATCGACCCTACTTTGATGTCTAGCTGGATCACTCCCATAGTGGTCCCTATGCCGCCCTCATAGTTCGACAGGACCATGTTGTGAGGCTTAATGTCCTCATCTCTTTTGCCAATTTTCCTTAGCATAGAGTGAGGGATAATATTGATGGTTGCCCCACAATCGACCAATATTTTATTCACAGTAGTTTCTTCGAGTTTAGCCCTTATGAATAAAGGCTTGAGGTGATTTTTCATCGCCTTTGTAGGTGGCTCGAAGAAGCCATTTTGTTCCTCAGTAGTGCCATTGTCCATGACAAAATAGCACACTGGCCTATGTTTGGCCATTTCTTGCTCCACTTCCCAGTCACTTGCTTCGACTTCTACCTGTCGATTGAATTCTCTGGGCAGTACTGAAACGATATTCACCATTATGTCCAAAGTATCGTCAGACTCAGCATCATCTTCGTCTTCGACTTCACTTTGGTTAGGCCAAACTAGCCTGTTGGTTACTGGCTCTCTCTCTAGAAGTTTCCTTTGTTTCCTTTGAGGAACATTCGAACTAGTTGCTGCCTTAGGTTCGTTGGCAGCCTCCCTTTCAGCTTTTCGTCTCCTCTGATACCTCCTCCATTGAGATCGAGACATAGGATTTTTACCTTTATAGTTGCTGGACACTTGTGTAACCTTAGGTGCAGCAACTTGAGGCTCTTTCTTTTGAGTCAAAGAGGAACCTCTTGGCACATCGAAAGAATGCCATTTCTCCTCACTTGGCCTTTTCCGGCCAGAGGTTTTGTACCAAGTGTCTACTGGCACATTTGTTGGAGGCCTAAAAGTCAATGGCCTCTTTTCTTGGTTAGAACCTCTTCTGGGATCATGTCGAAGGTCAGCATTCTCCCTTCTCTTATTCGCTGCTCTTACGCCTTGAATGTGCTCAGCAGCTTTTTTATCAAAGATCGAACTGCATCTTGGACACAGCATCACCTCTGATTTCTTTTTCTGGCATCTTTGTAGAAAATCTGCCAAGTTTTCATTTTCTCGGGGGAAAGCAGTCTTATTAGCTTGCTCTTGCCTCATGGCCTCTTCTGATGCTTTTGGGTCAGAAAGTTCGACCATGTTGATATTCATTGTATCTTTGTTAGCAAGAGTTCACTGCTTCATTTGTATCTCCAGATTCTCCGTCTGGCCTTGAACGGTGGCCAAGTGGGAACTGGCTTTTGATCCAGTTTTTTGTGCTTCAGCGGTCTCCGACTTCGGGTTTTCGACCGCTTTCTGGACAGCTTCAATTGTCTTCCTGGATAAATTTCCAGAAAAACTGCCAAAGATTGGCATGTTGATGTGGTCCTTTGAGACTTCGACCATGGTAATTCCTGGCTTCTTCGACTGGATCCTGGTTGCCTCTATCATGTTCACCTCAGAGGGTTCAGCATAGTGAGCTTCAGCCTTCAATGGATTGGAGTCGACAGCCATGGGGGATTTGTCAGCAAATTTCAATCTTCCTTCTTCGATAGCGTCTTGCACAAGATTCCTGAAAAGAAAACATTGAGAAGTTTTATGGCCCAGAAAATTATGATATTTGCAAAAACCTCTCTTCTTTCTTTGATCAAGAGGAGGCAGTTTCACCCCTGGGGGTACTATCATTTGGCCATCTTTAACCAATAAATCGAATATTTCATCACATTTTGTGATGTCAAAACTATAAGTCTTTTTTGGGAACCTATCGTTGGTCCTTTCTGGACCAATGGGATTTTTCCCATTTGAGGGGACTAACAGTTTACAAGAGTATGGTGGCCCTTGTTTCAGTTCTGCTAAATCGACTTCTCCTTCTTCGACAGTTAAAGTATCGTCGAAGGATTCTAGATCTTCGTCATCCATCTCAACGTACGCTATCCTTTCTCTCTTGTGAGTTTTCGTTGCCTTAGCTTTTTCAGCTTTGAGGCGTTCTACCTGTCGAACTCTATCGGCCAGTTGGGCCATGTCTCTTAGGTACTGGGTGTCTAGCTTCTTCCTAATGGAATAATCTAAACCGCCTGCGGCTATTTCGACCAACTCATGTTCTGGCACTTGTGTAAAACATCTCGCCTTGAGCAACCTAAACCTATTCAGATATTCGTCTATAGGTTCAGTGAAACGTCTCTTCACACTGGCCAGTTCTTTCAGGCTTATCTTGGTTTGCCCCATGTAGAATTGTTCATGGAACAATCTCTCCAACTGGGTCCAATGATGGATCAAATTGGGGGGGAGAGTTGTAAACCAAGTAAAAGCGTTCTTGGTTAAAGAACTTGGGAAGTACTTGATCCTTAGGTTTTCATTATTCGAAATGTCTCCTGCTTCGATCAAGTATCTCGCCACATGCTCGACAGTAGATTCTGTCGTGTCCCCAGAGAACTTAGTAAATCTGGGGACTTTGCATCTAGGAGGTAAGTCCGTTTGTAACACGTATTCTGACAATGGAGATGTAAAGTTGGGCCTTCGAAAGCCAATGTTCATCCCATTCTGAGTCATGATCCTTTCAATCATGGTTGCCAGATTGTTTTCCAAACCCATGTTTTGGTATTGGATATGCTGAACCACTTCGTCAGCATTTTGGTTTCTGTTTACTAACCTTACCTCTGGGGTTATTACCCTAGGTTCTTCGACAGGTTGTTCCAATCGTGCCCTAAGGTTTTCTTCGACAGGCTGTTGAGCCTGGTTAATGGTGGTTTCTTCCTCTAAAAATATCCCCTGATTTCCCCTTATTTGCGCCCTTTGGGGCTGTCGAATAGGTTGGGGTACTCCAAAGAAGTCAGCCAAACGCGTCATTTGCGATGTCACTTGCTGATTCGATTGAGTAGTGTTTTGTATTAGAGGGTTTAGCACTGTACTCAAAGTTTGTGCCAACATTTGCACCATATCATGGTTGCTTTCGTCCATTTGTTGCCTCAAGACTGCTGTCGAGGCATTTGTAAGGCCATGGGCTACTTGGGACGTTCCTCCTAAGAGTTGGGTCCTATTTCTATTCGCCATGCCTACTCCAGAGCCTTGGAGTGGCGAAGAGGCACTCACAAAAGGGTCTGAAAAAGTGGACGCAACATTCGTCAGGCTTGCCACTTCAGAAGTTGGCATACCATAGAATGGAATAAATCCTGGGGGAACCAAAGGCCTTGTGCCTAAATTTCCCCTTGGTGGGGGGGTTCCCAAAGGTATCCTGGGGCCTGTTAACGAAGGTATTGGCCCCGTGGTTGTGACTGATACTGCTGGTGTCAAACCAACATTTGTCGCTTCACTTACGGTCATACTAACCGTTGCTCCCACACTCGTTTGTGGGATTTCGTTATTGTTTGGCGGATTCGCCATCTCTTCCCTTCTTCTGGCAGTATTGTTATCGTTAGTGTATATTCTACCACTTCTCAATAACATACAACTCGAAAAGATGAGATTATTTTCAACAATCAACACACGGTCCCACCGGGTGTGCCAATTTGTTTACCTTGGGTTTTGGTAAACAACCGCTGATCCTCCAAATGGTTACTTATTTGGTTACTCGCAGGATCGATCAGATTGATCCTAGGACATAGGTTGATTTTGAAGTTTGATTGAATTGGATAAGGCTTTAAATAAAGAGGTTTCAAGTAAATTGCATGAAGAAAGGACTTGGTAAAATAAACAAGGCTTAAAGTAAAAGGCTTCGACAGGAATGTAAAGGGGAAAGCAAGTAAATTTATGGAAAAGTAAATGACTTTGATTAATAAAATTGGTGTTTCACACATACATTTCTCAACAATTCTTTCTCACACGCTGGGTACTCGAATCTATATGAGTGACTTTGTATAGAATTGTGAACACACGCGAGAAACTACATGACTACTATTATTTATACTAAAACATCCCAAGTAACCGTCGGGCAGTTACACTGCTTCGAGATCAATCCACTTGGCACGTTCTCCACGTTCGACGCTCCAGATCCTTGCACGTTTGCACGTGGTAACTGCTGGAAACCGTATTCCCTCCAAAAGCTTTAAATTTCAAACTGCTCCACCCTGAACCATCGAACACTTTCGTCAAGAGACATCTTCGACGAGAAACTCCTTCGACGTCGAAGGCAACCAGCCTTCTTCCTTGGAAGAAATCTTCTAAGTACTTTGCCATCTTTCGACGGACATTTCGACAGACTTAGCCAGTCGAAGACATCCTTCAGCCTTAATGGCTGACATCAACAAAACAAAGGTGTCGAATTTAGGAGCCAACAGAATGCGAATATATTGATTCAAAATAGACATAAGCGATGCATTAATGGAATAAAAATGTTTTAACATGAATAAATGTTTGAACGGTCAAAAGAAAAACACAACTTGAACATTCGAATGAACAAAAGTTTCCTAGTCTCGGAGCTTGTCACTTCAACTGGTGAGCCTTGGAGGAATGGTAGAAAAATTCAGCCTGTCCATCTTGTGTGAACTCCAATGCCCCTTCATCGATCAGGTCCTGGATTTTGTTCCTCAGATCCCAACATTCATTGGTATCATGTCCTGGGCTAGCAGAGTGGTAGGCACACCTCTTATTGGGATCATAGGCAGGGGATGCTGTGTTGGGGTTCCGGGGATGAGCCCTTAATGTGATCAGATTCAACCTCAATAGGCGTTGCAAAGGTTGATACAGCGACATGTTGAGCGGGGTGAATTGCCTTCTGGGCTTGTCTGGCTGAAGCTGGTGAGGTTGATGCTGAATTTGTGGCACTGGAGCCATTTGAGGAGCTTTCCCCTTATCCTCTTGTCTCGAGGATGATTGGATGATGAATGGCTTTTTACCCTTAGATGTCTGCCCCAGTTGGTTACCCTGAAGCAGTTGGTTGACGAGAAACCCGAGCTCGTCTTGTCTTTGAGCTAAACCTTGAATGGCATTCCTCTGCCCCAGCATTTGGGCTTTCATTGCATCCATCTCAGCTTGTAGGTGTTTCAACCTTTCATCCTCAGCACTGTTCTTGACAAAGGTCCCCATGAGAAGTGTCCTTAGTTCCTCCTGCCCCTTGGATAGATTCAGAAGAATTTCCCCGAACCGAGTCTCTTGAGCCAGAAGATCCCGGTTGTCTGGTTGAAAGGCCATTGCTGAAATAAACAGCGAGAAGGGTAAGTGACCTGCAACAAAGATACATGTTATGTAATGATGTGTATGCCATGCATGTAATGTTTTCAAGGATCTCGCGGGGTAAACAAGAAAATTTGTTAGCATTTGGATCCAGTAGCTTGATTGAAAGAACTTCATATTTGTTGAGAGTCCTTCTTCAAGGGTCAGAGCTCACCATATCAAGTGGGTCATAGCCCCTGACTACCTTGGCTAGAGGAAAATAAATCCTCTTTGCCCCTTGCTGGGATAGTTGATTCACCATGACCTGCATCACAAGCCCTTGAGATCCTTGAAATGGGTTAGGATGTATGCAATGGTATGATGTTATGGTATGCATGGGGTAATGTGAGTAGCCCTGTTATGAGTCCCAATTAAGGATTGCAAACCAAAACTGCAAGACACTTAGTAAACTTGTCAGGAGTCCCAATTAAGGATTAAAACAAACCCTGCATGAAACTTGGTAAACCTTGTTATGAGTCCTGGTTAAGGACAAAAAACCTGCAGGAAATTCAGTAGACCTTGTTATGAGTACTAATTAAGGACTATAAACAACACCTGCAAGCAAACTCAGTAAACCTGCCATGAGTCCTAATTAAGGACTGTGGACAAAACCTGCAAAAACTTAGCAAACCCTGCTATGAGTCCCCATTAAGGACTATAAGCAAGCCCTGCAAGTAATTCCTGTGTTAGATAACAAGCATGCAAATAGTCAAGTACGAAGGCACACAAGTCACACAAGGCAAGCCCCTAAAGTTTAAGGCCAGCATGAGGTCTGGGTATTACCCTCTTGAAGTTGGTGGGCTCAACCTGTCCTATCAAAGTAACCGGGTTCTTAGAGGATCCCAATATCATTGACTACCCTCAATCGGTCATAACTCCAGCATCGCAATCTTTTCTTGCGGCCAGAACCATCACGAGAGTTTAGCCTCAATGGGCGTAGCATACTGCTACTGTTCTAATGGCCAAGTTGTGTCAATTAAGGTTCTAAGGTCTGTTGGTGCTTAATGACTCCTTGGAAGACCCATATTCTCCCCGTTTCAACACGAGGGATATCAGTACAGACCAAGGCGCCACACCAACGTAGCCACTGCTTCACCCATGTCGGTATACGCCGGACAGGTCCCTCACAGCTTATGCTACCTAACAGGGTATCCCCAGATCCGGGTTAGGATCTATGCAACTCCGATGCAACCCACAAATTTAAAGCGGACAAGTCAATACAATTGAAAACATAGTTATGAACTAGCCCTAAGGTACACCTCACTTTAAGTTAAGTCCCCAGCAGAGTCGCCAGTTCTGTGATCGGTGGATCTGGAACTGACTGTTTAACGCTTGTTCGCGAAGTGTCTCGGTAAGCAAGAGTCGCCACCGTCTTTTATTTTCTCCAAATGGAAAGGACAAAAGCACAGAAAAATTCCTTAAAGAGATTGCTCTCGGTTCGGGAGGTAGATTATAGAAAGGGAAGGTGTTAGCACCCTTTCTATCCATGGTTATCCATGGGCTCTTAGATACTTGCTCATTTGTGTTTTCAAAAATGGTTTGTTTGCTTTTCAACTGTGGGTTTTAAAAAAGTTTCTTTGAAAATTCCAGTTCGACCCTTGTATCAGTCCTCAAGAGTGTTTGAAAAATTGCTTTCGAAAGCTTTTTGAAAAGGTGTTGGTGTGAAAAGTATTTTTGAATTTGTTTTGAAATTAGAGCAAGTATCTACGAGAACCTACCTACCCTAAGGAATTCGTCTGTGTAAATGTCCTTTAAAGTAGTGCCATCCCACCATTGAGAGGTAGGTAGCACCACCGTTGGAGGTGTTCGGGTCAATTCGAGTTTGTAGGGACATGGTGATCACCAGAGCAATGGGAAGACACCTTAGAAGCTACCCTCATGCCAGGTTCCCGGATCATGAGGACTTACTAAGACATCCTCTACTCGACGATCACCTTTCGAAGGCAAGGCAACAGTGAGGCGTACCCTAGGGGTGGTGTGTGATTCGTGTGTCGTTTTCGTTGATATTTGTCTTGTCATGTTCATTGTGATCTACGCTTGATTTTATTATGGCCATTCATTCTTGCATGCTTATTTAACAGTTTAAAAAGTTTGCGGGAAAGTAAATTCTAAAGCTATTACAAATGGCGCGGGTCCACATCGCCAAAATTAAACCGGACCCGATTTGACGGAAAGTAAATAAAGCAAATAAAACTGCGAAAAAGTTTAGTTACATGGCTTTGGGAGAGGTACATAATTAATTAAGCGGAATAAAATAAATACGCGAATTAAATAAATTACGAACGAGGGCGTTGGACCCTTTTGCAAAATATTAGATTACATGACTTAATTAATTAGAATTAATGAGGAATTAAAATTAAAAATTAAAAAGAAGAATGTTTTTGGTATTTTTAGTGTTTTTAGGAATTTGATGAAAAAAAGTTAATTAAGATTAAACTAAAAGGCAAACCCTAATTCTAATAGCTTTTAAATTTATTGTGAAAATATTGAATTGAAACCTAAATTAAACCTAATTTTTATGTACAATTAATTATAAAAATAAATAAATAATATTATTAGAAAGAAAAAGAAAAAAGTTAAAAGGAATAAAATTTATTAAACCTAATTCTTCATTTTTTAGATTTTTATTGTGAAAAGAATTAATATTAAAACCTATTTTAAACTAATTAAATTCCAAGCATTTATTTACAAGAAAATATTAAACTAAAATATTTATTGCATTTTTGTCTTTTCTGAATTTTTATGTATTTTTGTATTTTTGTGAAAAAATATAATTAATTAAATTAAAACAATCAGGAAAATAAAATAGCAATTAAAAATAAAATAAAAAGATAAAAAGAATTGCAAACCAGGGGGGGGTTCAGGCCCTAAAGTGGAGGTTAAGTTTGTGAAACTCTGGCCCATTTAGTATGGCCTTCTTTGACTTTTTGCTAGCATGCTGGTGCGTTGACTGGAGTGTAGTGTGTTCATCCATCCTGTGCCTTTGATCTGGGTATGATAGACGCGTGTATGTTTGATTGTTGAGGATGCATGGTGTGCCTTAAAGTTGTGCCTGCATATGAAGATAATGGGAAAAATAATATGGACATAATACACAGACCTGGGGTTCGAACCCAGGTCACTAACATCACCAAGCAACACCTGTGCCACTGAGCCATGTCAACGCATTTATTATATTAGTAACAAATAAATAATATAAAAGAAAAGCGAAGCACTAGTGGGTCCTGCGCGCCAACTTTTAAATAGACCAATCAGTTTATGACACCACGCCGTCTTCTTCCTTGTGTTTCTTTTTTTTCTGAAACAAGACTATAGAGCAACGGTTTTTATGGCGTGGGTTTAGAGGGCTTTAGGGAAAATAGCGAATAGCGCTATAGGGTTCATAAATTGTTCGCGATAAGTGTTTCTTCTTCGTCTCTCTGCACTGAACTGGATGGTGGTGGTCTCAAGGCTTAATTTTTCCTGGTTTCAAAAGCCCCAAATTAAAGTCCTGTAAACCCTAGATTTCAAGCATGGTACAATCGCATATACACCATAAAAATCGAATTGAATGCAATGGTTAGCTTCACAATCAAATAAGGAATAAGAATCAACAATTAAATTTCACAAAGAATGCCTAGAACATGATATACGATTATGAGATTTTTCCTGTACAGTTTGAGTTCAATATACCAGTTCTTGGCGTGTTGATGGATGTTTGTGATTGGAATGTGTTCAGGGTGACCTTGGCAAGCTATTGAAACAAGTTTTGCACTTTGAATCGACCTCTAACAATGGTTTCAGAATTGAGTTTTTAAGTGAAAATTCCAAGTTTGTATATTGGTCTCTAGCGCAGCTTTCAGTCTCCTCTCATTAGGTTTTGATTCAGGCATATGTAGTGAAGCAATTAGGTTAAAAAATTCAATCAAATCTCTTTCATTCAATGGTTTTGCAAATTGATTTTCCAAGATCTTTTTCATATCTTTTTCATGCTACTTTGTATCAATTAAGATCAATTCCATCCAAATCTTTCTATATTGGGATATGCACGAAATATTGAGCTCAAAACATGTATAAAAAGATTGAAAAAATTAGGTTAGACATTTTTCACATATTTAATTTGATTTAAATGAATTAATGTGAATAAAAATTCAAATAAATAAATAAAAAATGAGAAAATACTTCCCTTTGGGCCAAGTGGTCGTGCATATGCTTGGAATGATGAATCATGGAAGAAAAATGGGCCCATTAGCATTTTAGGTCATTTGGATCAAAGTTGATTTTTCAAAATATCCAAAAATTTCCCAACTTCCACAAGGCATAACTTGCTCAATGTTTAAGCTTTTCTCATGTTCTTGGACATTTTGGAAAGGTCTTTGAGTCCTCTAACCAATGCCTTTGGTCCCATGTCATTTTGATTTACCAATCTCAAGTTATGGCCTTTGACTTAAAGTCCCTTTTTGTTGACTTTTGAAAATGACCTATAATGTTGAAATTGATAACTTTTTGTGAGAGCATTTCTTGGACTTGAAGTATGAAGATGAGTTGTAGGAAATGTCTTTCTCTTCAAAATGAGCTTTGGATGGAATTTTTCTGATAATCCATGTGAAAGTTATGCCCTGGTCAATTTCAGTTGACTTTTTCAGTTGTCCAAATAAGGAAACTTTTGCATCTTTGATGATTTCTGAGCCAAATTTTGAGAATCATGATCAAGCATTGATCAAATGATGTTTGTGGCTTCAAAATGATATATTGACCAAAAATTTGAACTTTTGACTGTCGAATGACCATTTTGCCCCTACAGCTGACTGTAGTGCAATTTAGGGTTTTGACTGTGCAATTTTGAGCTGAATGCCTTGAAAATTGATATGAGGATACTTGACCATATTTGTAGGCATATGAGACTTGATTGGGCCTCTGAAAACTTCCTTTCTTGATCAGAACACAAAACCCTAATCTTGACTGTATAGGAGACCTTTGCACTGTGCAACCCTTGGGGAATTTTGCAGCTTGACTTGGCAATTTCTTGGAGAATATGGGAGGGCAAATTTTGGGGTACAACACCATGCTCCAACGAAATTCAGGTTCAGGGCCCTCCTCAGGAAATGGTTCATCATAATCTTTTACTTTCAAGAACATCATATCTTCATTGGGGAATTCATATTCTGCAGACTGATGATCTTCCACCGGCTGGTGAGCAAGGTAATCTGCCAACACACTACTTTCGATAGCCTTTTGAGTGCGGTACTCGATATCATATTCAGATAACAACATCTGCCAGCAGGAAATTCTCCCGGTAAGAGCAGGCTTTTCAAAAATATACTTGATTGGATCCATTTTGGAGATCAACCAGTGGTATGATTCAACATATACTGCCGCAAACGCTTTGCCGCCCAGGCCAAAGCACAACATGTTTTTTCTAGCATAGAATACTACGACTCACAATCAGTGGGCTTTTTGCGGAGATAATAAATGGTGAACTCTTTCTTTCCTGTTTCATCCTGTTGTCCCAGAATACAACCCATAGATTTATCTAACACTGTTAGATAGATAATCAACGGTCTTCCTTCTACGGGAGGGGGCAAGATAAGAGGTTCAAGCAAATACTCTTTAATACTTTCAAATTCCCTTTGGCAGTCATCTGTCCATACATAACCTTGATCTTTCTTTAACAACTTAAAGATCGGTTCACACGTTGCAGTCATGTGGGGAATAAATCTGGAGATATAATTCAAACGCCCGAGGAAACCCCCGACTTGCTTTTCAGTTCTTGGTGCTGGCATTTCTTGAATAGCTTTGACTTTGTCAGCGTCAACTTCAATCCCTTTCTGGATAACAATAAAAACCAACAATTTCCCCGATCTAACTCCGAAGGTGCATTTATTTGGATTCAAGCGAAGACGATACTTCCTCAAACGCTTAAACAACTTCAACAAATCTTCTATATGCCCTTCTTCAGTTTGGGATTTGGAAATCATATTATCAACACATACATGGAATAAGGTTGTCATAGCCCTTTGGTACGTTGCACCAGCGTTCTTCAATGCGAAGGGCATCACTCTGTAACAGAATGTTCCCCAGGGTGTGATAAACATTGTTTTTTTCATGTCCTCTGGAGCCATTCTTATTTGATTATACTCGGAAAATCCGTCCATGAACGAGAATACCTTGAATTTAGTTGTGCTATCCACTAACATGTCAATGTGAGGCAGTGGGAAATCATCTTTTGGACTAGCTTTGTTTAGATCTCTATAATCTACGCACATACAGACTTTTCCATCTTTTTTCGGTACTGGGACAATATTGGAAATCCATTGAGGATACACTGACGTCATAAGAAAACCAGCATTAATCTGCTTTAGGACCTCCTCTTTGATCTTTACTGCCATATTCCGGTTGGTTCTTCTCAACTTTTGTTTAACTGGTGGACACTCATGCTTCAACGACAAATGATGCTCGACAATATCTGTATCTAGACCAGGAATACCTTGATAAGACCAAGCAAAAATATCGACATACTCTTTCAATAGCTCAATCAACCCGCTCTTTACATCAGGATGCAATGATGCTCCAATCTTGACTTCTTTCGGGTCTTCTTCTGAACCCAAATTAACCACTTCCAAAGGCTCTTTATATGGCTGAATGGTATTTTCCTCGTGCTCAAGCAACCGTGAGACCTCTTCTGGAATCTCATCATAATCTTCTTCTTCAGCCCCAAACACATGACAATCAAGGTTGGGAGAGGGTGCAGGGTCATTGTATTCAACGAGTTTTTTAATTAATCTGCAGATGTGATTTATGATTGATTTTAGAAACTGAAACATATAACAAGTGATCATGCAGATTAATTTTCAGTTATTTTGTAAAGTTTTTTTTAAAATTTTTTTTATTACCATTTCCCAGGAAAAAGCAGAAAATAAAAGACATGATTTGGAAGCAAAGACAACTTTTATTAATGATCTTAACAATTATAGAAAACAGATAAGCCCTACAACATTAATACTTCCACCTTGGGAAGAGTGGAAGCTTTTCAAAAGAAAGAAACATATTAACAAAACAAATTACTTTGAAACATGTATGCAAGAAAGAACATCAAAGGTGACCCAATTCTGAACTCGGACTCCATGTGTCACATAATTCTATACTTCCTGCTCTGCTTCATCCTCTTCAACAGCATTAATTCCAGAACCAATCGGATGGAGGTAGCCTTCGCTACGGAAAACATCACGATAATTGTTCACAGAAGACTTTGACTTCAAACTTTCGCCTTTGCCATTCCTCAAAGAGAAACCCAAACCATTTCTATTCTTATTCACAGGTGGATCCACAAGTCGTCCCCAAACTGTATTATTACCATTATGCACAACCTGCTACGCGTCCTTCAGGGAAACCACATAATTCTCATTCTTCCTTATGTTGTCAATGGATAGGGCTTGGAACTGGGTTCCAACAGCATCCTCGTCCGCTTCTACAATACTGAAAGAGGATAGATGGGATATCAACAACGTCTGCTCCCCATTTATGATCACTACCTTCCCTTCACGCACAAATTTTAGCTTCTGATGCAGAGTTGAAGTGACATCCCCTGCTTCGTGTATCCATGGCCGTCCTAGCAAACAACTATACGCGGGAATAATGTCCATTACCTGGAAAGTTATCAAGAACTAGTGTGGTCCTATATGGATGGGTAAGTCCACCTCCCCGATGACAGATTTCCTCGACCCATCAAAAGCCTTCACAATGATGCCACTCGAGCGCATAGGTGTTCCCTGGTACTTTAACTTCATGAGGGTACTTCTCGGTATAACATTCAACACAAATTCGTTATCAATTAACACATTAGATAGTGAGTCATTCTTGCAATTCATAGATATATGGATGGCCAGGTTGTGATTCCTCCCTTCATCTGGTAACTCATCATCACAAAACTCAAGTTGTTACATGACGTAATGTTTCCAATTACGTTGCTGAATTGATCTAACGGCATGTCATTCTCAACAAAAGCTTGGTCTAGTACTCTCATCAGTGATTCTCTATGAGCGGAGGAATTCATCAATAAAGTTAGGATGGATATCTTCGAAGGAGTCTGCAATAGCTAATCTATAATTTTGTAGTCGCTCATCTTAATTCTCTTCAAGATATCATCCACTTCTTTCTCTAATGTGGCTCCACTAGTCTCTCTTGCAGTCTTCTTAGGCTCATAGTTCTCAACAATTTTCTTTCCAGCAACAACATCTCTTCGAATAACCGGCGCAAACACACGACCACTACGGGTCACCCTACTATTATCAGCTATATTTCCAACATCTGGCATTGGCTGGATGGGAATTTCCACCCCATCTTCTAAGATTATAACGTTGTATTTGTAAGGCACGGCCTTATCTGATTTATAGGGAACAGGTCCTGGCATACTAATTACCAATGGGGTAACAGCTGGTTTGCTATGGTACTTGTGATACGGTGGCCAGAACCGGGACTGTTTTAGGAATGTTGGTTTATGTTTTGCGTTTGTGTTTGCAAAATGTCGCGGCAAGCAAGAGTCGCCACCAACTTTTATTTTATCCAACAAGGAAAGGAAAAAAGCACAAAAAAATTCCTTTTTCGAGATTTTCTGAGTACGGGGGGTAGATTATAGAAAGGGAAGGTATTAGCACCCTTTCTATCCGTGGTTTTCCACTGGCTCTTAGGTACTTGCTAATTATTTTCAAAAATTGCTTATTTGTGTTTATTTGATTTGAAAAGTTTTGTTTGACTTCGATTTAACACTTGCTTCTGTCTTCAAGAGTGTCACGAAGTGTTTTTGGAAAACTTTGTTTGAAAAAGGGTGTAAGTGTGAAAAAGTTTATTTTGTTTGAGCAAGTACTTAAAAGCTAATCTACCTACTCGAAAAAAGAATTGTTCTATGTTCGTTTCCTTTAGACAGTGCTATCCAACTATTAGTGAGTACGTAGCACCGTCGTCAGAGTTTTGAGGGTCAATTCGAAAGGGACGTACGGTCACTAAAGCAATGTTAGGACGTCTTAGTAGTAACCCTAATGTCTTAGATCAATTATTCGAGGCAACAATATCTGAGGCAACCATTCCAAACGGGACTTTGATCTTTGTTTAGACAAGAGAGCGACCACTAAAATATCCTATACTTAATGACCATTTACCGAAGGCAACCGAAGTGGAAGTATACCCTAGGAGTGCGCATGTGCGAGTGATTCGCTTTCAAGTTTATTATCTTTGCACATTTAGGGTTTTCTAACTGTGTTAAAGTTTACATATATTCTTGTCATGCATCCCCAATATCATACATCTAACAGTTTAATATTTGCGGAATTTAAAATGCGGAAAATAAACTACGCTATTACAAGGCTTTGGGTATTTACATAGCCAAAAACAAACCTATAAAACAAAGCGATAAATGAAAATAAAAGATCCTAATTAAGCTATTACAACCTGTGAGCAATTACATTAATAGGGTAAAAATAAATGATAAAGTACGCGCGAGGAAATTAAGATCGGGAAAGAACTAGGGTTTTGACCCCTTCTAACCTAATCGAAAGAAAAATTGTTTTTTGTTGTTTTAATTGTCTTTTAAGAAAAATAATTAGGTTTTTCAAATTAAATACTAAATTAATTAGTAATTAAATTAATTAAAGAAAATGGCTAAATTTAACCTATTTTTGTGTTTTGGTTATTTTTAGGAAAAAGAAAATAGAATTAAATTTAGACAAAACCCTAATTTTCTAATTATTTTTAACTTATTTACAAAAGGAATTAAAATTACCCTAAAATTAAATAACCTAATTAAATTAAATAATTTATTGATAAAAAAAATATAAATATAATTGGATGAAATATTATTTTTTATGATTTTTTTGATAAAAAGAATTATTATTTTTATTAGTGAAATAAATAAATTAAATTAATTAAATAAAATATAAAAGAAAAAAGAAGAATTGAGCCTGAGAAGTCAGCAGAATGGGGGGTGTGATAATCAGATTTCTGGGCCCAAAATGAATGATCCACGTTAACTTGCAAGATCCCATGCTTTGCTTTTGACAAGGGTGTACCATGGACACCACATCATGGCCATTAGAACTAGCCTCCTGGACACTTGGCAGATTGGATGATGAAGGACTATGGTGGTCCTTGGCCTTGTGTGTGCGCTGGATCACTGAAAGAAAAACAATATGGAAGAATTGGGGGACCTGGGATTCGAACCCAGGCCCAAAAGCACTTTTCCAACGCCTGGCCACCAACTGAGCTGTGTGTTTCATTTGTACATAAAATAACAATAATAGATAATATGCAAATAAATGGAGTTAGTGGAGAATAATGAAAACGCGTGCCAGAATTTTGAATGGACCAACAGGATGATGCCACGCTGGTAATCCCTGTCCTTGCTCTGTTGCTAAAAGTGAAAGGCTTTTACCTACAGACGTATGTCTATAGCTACAACCCTGGTTCATTCCAAAATCCTTCCTGGACATGATAAATGATTTCTAATGCCATAAATCGAACCGTCTTGTCATCCTGAACATCATGATACCCTTCTTGGGGGCTAATTTTGCCTGCACATAAAAACCCTAAAGCAAAACCACAAACCCTAACAATGGCAATTCTTGATTTAGTCCACAAAAATGAAATTGGATGATATGGATAGCTTGCAAATGTGTTAAGGAATAAGAATCTATAATTATGTCATGCTATAAGTATCAGAATAATGCAATTTTAATTCAAGAAAGAACCAAGGCCGTGGCTGATTTACAGTGCGTTTTGGCGCTAGAAAAGACTTGTTCTTGATTGGTTTCGCTTGCTTACACTCACAGGAAGCGATTGGGATGGTCAAGAAGCTCTGGAATTGCTTGGAACTATGAATTCGACTCAGCACTTTTTGTGTTTTTTCTCAAGTTTTGTTCTCGTTCTTGCGCCTCTCTCCAGCCTTGTTTTAGGTCTGCCAATGTTCAATGTATATCAAGGACTGAATTAGGGTTGACAATATGATCCCAATCTTTCTCCATTATTAATTTTGATATTGATTTGTGTGATCGGTGGAAATAGAACTGACTGTTTAAAGCTGGTTCGCGAAATGTCGCGGAAGCAAGAGTCGCCACCGTCTTTTATTTTCTCCAACATGGACAGGACAAAAGCACAGCAAAATTCCTTATGAGATTGTTTCTCGGTTCGGGAGGTAGATTTATAGAAAGGGAAGGTGTTAGCACCCTTTCTATCCATGGTTATCCATGGGCTCTTAGATACTTGCTGTGGTCGGTGGATTTAGAACTGACTGTTTAATGCTGGTTCGCGAAATGTCGCGGAAGCAAGAGTCGCCACCGTCTTTTATTTTCTCCAACATGGACAGGACAAAAGCACAGCAAAATTCCTTATGAGAATAGTTCTCGATTCGGGAGGTAGATTTATAGAAAGGGAAGGTGTTAGCACCCTTTCTATCCATGGTTATCCATGGGCTCTTAGATACTTGCTCTTATGTTTTCAAAATGTTTGTTTGCTTTTCAAGATGTGAGTGGGTTTTGCAAAAGTTTCTTTGAAAGTTTTCTGAATAACTCTTGTATCTGTCCTCAAGAGTGTTTGAAAAATTGTTTTGAAAGTCTTTTGAAAGTGTCAGTATGAAAAGGTTTTTGTTTTTTTAGAAGAGAGCAAGTATCTATGAGTCATCTACCTACTCTAAGGAATTAGGCTGTGTAAGAGTCCTTAAGGTAGTGCCATCCCACCATTGAGAGGTAGGTAGCACCACCGTTGGAGGTGTTCGGGTCAATTCGTTTGTAGGGACAATGTGGTCACCGAAGCAATAGTAGGACACCTTAGAAGCTACCCTTATGTCCTTGACCCTTTTTTAATCCGAGGCAACCGTTTCGAGGCAACTGGATCATAGACATAAGGACTTACTAAAACGTCCTATACTTGACGACCACGTTTCGAAGGCAACGGGTGAGGCGTACCCTAGAAGTGGTGTGTGTATTTGTGTGTTGTTTTCAGTTTAACAGTTATCTTTAATCATGGCATTGTGAGCTACGCTTGTTTTTAATTAGCCATACATTCTTTCAGGCAATTTAGATTTTAAGAGTGCGGAAAGTAAAATACAGGAAAATAAAGGCTACGCTATTACAAGGCGCGGGTCTATACATCGCCAAAGTACAAAGACCCATTTTTGATAAAAGATACGGAAAGTAAAACCTAGTTACTATTACATCCGGAAAGCAGTTACATAATGATCAATAAGAAAATAATGCACGAAAAGAAATAAAACTGAAAGTTCGAGGGCGTTGGACCCTTTTGAGAAATTAAATTGAATTAAGAACTAATTATTATTTAATTAAAAAAAGAAAATATTTTATGTTTTAGTATTTATGGAATAAAGAAAAGAAAAATCAAGAGGAAACCCTAATTCTATATATTTTAATTATTAAAGAAAATGTCAAAGCTGACCTAATTTACTAATTAATTAATTTGCATATTTATTTACAAAATTAATGGTTAATAATAGTAATAAATAATGAGGAAAAATTAATTAAGAAAAAGATAAAATGTCAAAAACCTAATTCTATGCATTTTTTATTTGTTAGGAAAAAAGATTAAAATTTGAACCTAAATTAACTAAGTTAATTGTTAGTTATTTATTTACAAAAAAAATAGGTTAGTGATGAAATTATTAATAATTAAATATATTTGTATTTTTGGTTTCTGATTTTATTATGAAAAGAAAATTATTTTAGGTGAATTAAATAAAACAAATTAAAGCAAATAAAAGAATTAAAAAGAAAAGAAAATTAATTTAAATATACAAACAGAGGGGGGGTGTCTGGCCCATGTGGAGGTGTGACTGGAATAATCTTGGCCCATTAGGCAAAGCCTGTTTGACCTTTTGGTATCACGTGTTTGATGGTTGACTGGAGTGTACCATAGAATTCACCTCCTGACCATTGGATGGGATCTCCTGGCCACTTGGCAAGCACAGGCATGAGGCTCATGGTAGGCCACTGAATGAAGCGCTGCACTAGAAGATATTAAAACAAAAGTTATGAATTATGTGGGGGGACCTGGGAATCGAACCCAGGTCCCTATACCTGCAAGACACGTCTTCAACCAACTGAACCACCAAGCGCATTTGTTATATGGATAGACAAAAAATATAATATATGAAAAAAAGATAATTATGATGAAACAAAGAATAAACGCGCCAATATTTGAATCTCCCAATAGCGTAAGGCCACGTCCATCTTCTTCCTTGTTTTCCCTGCAATTATGAATAAGATAGCGGGGGTTTTAAACCTCCACTAAGTGAAATAGTGAAAATAGCGATTACGCCTACAGCTTATATAAATTGGGCGCGAGGGTTTCAATCGATTCGTCTCGTTGCAAGGAATTTGTCTATACTGGTTTGATAGTCCAATTTTACAGCATATGCAAAGCCCCAATTTTTGAGCTCTAAAACCCTAAAAACATGTTAATGGAAAATCACGATACAGAGCCTTATAATGCAATTGAATCATGTCATTAGCTTCAGAAGGTTCCTGTGAATACAAAACAACCAATAATATGTATCAAATGCGCATGAATCATGATATGGAATTCAAGAAAATGTGGCAAACCGTATGGCCTGTATTTTTCAATTCTTTGCAAGTTTTGACTCGTTCTTGATTGTAAAAGCTTCCTAGCAATGTCAGCAAGGTGTTAGAATCCTTTAGAAGCTTTGAATTATGCTGCCACTATGAAATCAGTTTCAAGCTTTTTTTTATGAAAATTTGCAAATTGGTTCTGTATTCTCAGTAGCTTTTTCGTGTCTGTATGAATAGGGTTTCACTCAGCCTTTGTATGTGAAGCAAATTAGGTCAAGAAATAGCCCAAAAGTCCATGAATTGATGATTTGAAGATTTGATTTTCAATTATGTAAATTTCAATCTTTTGCCATGAAAACCTTGCCAATTATGGAAGATTTGGTCTTGTTGATTGATGCACGAAATCCTTAGCATGTGTGGAGCATATTTGCTGCATAAAAAGATTTAACAACCATTATTTGATATTTTTCTACAATTAAAATTAATTAAATGAATTAATAAGAATAAAAATTCAATTAATTAATTAAAAATAAGAAAATAAATCCTTTTAAGCTCAATGAGTCGTGCATAGGCTTCGGGTAATGATTCAAGGAAGAATTTGAGGCCCATTAGCAATTTTGAAGTGTTTTAGGCAAAGTTGACTTTTGAAAGTTCCCAAAAATTTCCCAACTTCTCCAATGCATATCTTGCTCAATTTTGAAGCTATGATCATGTTTTTGGACACTTTGGAAAGGTCTTGAAGTCCTCTAACCAATGCCTTTGGTCCCATGTCATTTTGATTTACCAATATCAAGTTATGGTCTTTGACTTAAAGTGCCTTTTTGTTGACTTTTGAAAATGACCTATAATGTTGAAATTGATAACTTTTTGTGAGAGCATTTCTTGGACTTGGAGTGTGAAGATGAGTTGTAGGAAATGTCATTCTATTCAAAATGAGCATTGGATGGAATTTTTATGATAAACCATGAAGAAGTTATGCCTTGGTCAATTTGCAGTTGACTTTTCAACTGTCCAAAAATAGAAACTTTTGCATCTTGAGACTTTTTGAGCCATGCTTGTGGAATCATGATCAAGAATTGATCAAATGATGATTGTGGCTTAAAAATAAGATGTTGACCAAAAATTTTGACTTTTGACTGTCAAATGACCATTTTGCCCCTGCAGTTAACTGTGAAGCATTTAGGGTTTTTGACTATGCAACTTGATGCTGTGAGTCTTGAAACTTGACATATGGATGCTTGACAATGTATATGGGCATGTGGGACTTGATTGGACCCTTGGAAACCTCAATTTCTTTGCAAGAACAAAAACCCTAATTTTGACTGTGTTAGGAGGCAATTGGACTGTGCAACCCTTGAGAGATTTTGAAGCTTGATCTTGCCAAATCTTGAAGAATATGGGAGGGAAAATTTTGGGGTACAACAGTTGCCCCTGTTCAATCTTCTTAGACCTGAGGATGTAGATTGGCTGGCGTGCCTTTCGTAATCCGAAGGTGGAAGATGATTGAACACTAGAGTGCCCAGAAATTTGCACTCACATAGTAGAATGTCAGCAGTGTGATGGCGGGAATGGGCTTACAGATGCCATTTGGAGAGAGAATGGATAGGAGGATGGGCTTATAGGTGCCATCTGGAAGCGTGACAGAGTCTTTTCGGAAATGGGCTTATAGATGCCATTTGGAGACTGTTGGTAGTTGTGGAGATGGGCTTATAGATGCTATCGGGAGATTGTCGATCGCGTAAGAGATTCCTTAGCGAGAACTTGCGTACCTGAGAAAGAGAGATAATTACCTGGCCTGTTACAGGGGTTGATCTTTGAACTCTTTGTGTAGATGTGCCCTGGCTGGATACAGGAATCGAATCTTTAAACCCTTTATGTAGATGTGCCCTTGCCGGATACAGGAATCGAGTCTACAATTGGTTACTCACAGATGTGCCCTGGCTAAATACAGGAATCGAATCTGGAAATAGTCGTCATCAGATACACCCTGGCTGGATACAGGAATCGGATCCTCTAACTCTTCAGACGTGCCCTGGCTGGTTACAGGAATCGAGTCCGGAAATAATCGTTAATAGATACACCCTGGCTGGATACAGGAATCGGATCCTCAAACTCTTCAGACGTACCCTGGCTAGTTACAGGAATCGAGTCTGGAATTAGTCGTCAACAGATACAGCCTGGCAAGATACAGGAATCGGATCTTCAAACTCTTAAGACATACCTTGGCTGGTTACAGGAATCGAGTTCGGAATAGTCGTCAACAGATACACCCTGGCTGGATACAGGAATCAGATCTTCAAACTCTTCAGACGTACCCTGGCTGGTTACAGGAATCGAGTCTGGAAATAGTCGTCAACAGATACACCCTGGCAAGATAAAGGAATCGGATCCTCAAACTCTTTAGACGTACCCTGGCTGGTTACAGGAATCGAGTCCAGAATAGTCGTCAACAGATACACCCTGGCTGGATACAGGAATCAGATCCTCAAACTCTTCAGACGTACCCTGGCTGGTTACAGGAATCGAGTCCGGAATAGTCGTCAACAAATACACCCTGGCTGGATACAGAAATCGGATCCTCAAACTCTTCAGACGTACCCTGGCTGGTTACAGGAATCGAGTCCGGAATAGTCGTCAACAGATACACCCTAGCTGGATAGAGGAATTGGATCTTCAAACTCTTCAGACGTACCCTGGCTGGTTACAGGAATCGAGTCTGGAAATAGTCATCAACAGATACACCCTGGCAAGATACAGGAATCGGATCCTCAAACTCTTCAGACGTACCCTGGCTACTTACAGGAATCGAGTCCGGAATAGTCGTCAACAGATACACCCTGGCTGGATACAGGAATCAGATCCTCAAACTCTTCAGACGTACCCTGGCTGGTTGCAGGAATCGATTATGGAATAGTCGTCAACAGATACACCCTGGCTGGATACAGGAATCAGATCCTCAAACTCTTCAGACGTACCCTGGTTGGTTACAGGAATCGAGTCCGGAATAGTCGTCAACAGATACACCCTGGCAGGATACAGGAATCGGATCCTCAAACTCTTCAGACGTACTCTGGATGGTTACAGGAATCGAGTCCGGAATAGTCGTCAACAGATACACCCTGGCTGGATACAGGAATCGGATCTTCAAACTCTTCAGACGTACCCTGGCTGGTTACAGGAATCGAGTCCAGAATAGTCGTCAATAGATACACCCTGGCTGGATACAGGAATCGGATCTTCAAACTCTTCAGATGTACCCTGGCTGGTTATAGGAATCGAGTCTGGAAATAGTCGTCAACAGATACACTCTGGCAAGATACAGGAATCGGATCTTCAAACTCTTCAGACGTACCCTGGCTGGTTACAGGAATCGAGTCTGGAAATAGTCGTCAACAGATACACCCTGGCAAGATACAGGAATCGGATCTTTAGTTGCGACCGTTGATAGTAATCATCGTTGTATTGACTTTTGTCCTGAAAAGACAGAACGTTAGTTGTATGTGATGTCATGATGTGTGACATGCGTGATGTTCTCAGAATAAATGAGATTGTATGTTTATGATGTGTATGTGCATGCTATAATGTATGAAGATGTGATGTTTGTGAACGTATTTTCGTTTAGGAAAATAAATCCTTGACGGGTGCCAGGAAGTTAAATCCTGGGCTGTTGTGGAAGAGTAGAGCTTCATTTCCGCTGGGGGTGATAGTTGCAAGAATACCGGTAGGAGAAGATGACTCCGTTGGGGAATAAACTTGGCGAATAGATTACTCTATGGGGAGTGAACTCTATGGGGAAAGAGAGGTTCTTTGTTGAGATGTTGATGATAACTCCGCTGGGGATACCATTGTTGAACTCTGTTGGAAGATTTGATGAACTCTGCTGGGGATAGGAGGACTTCGCCGAGGACGATCTTTCTATGGCAATTGGCTGAGGATAACCCAGTTATATCCTGGTGGGGAAATAACCTTTGAATAAAGTCGGGGGAGAGCGTTCGTACTATGCGGGTGACAAGCTTCCAGAATCTACTAGGGATAAGCTTTAAGACCTGCTAGGGATATGGATTCCACTTTCCTGGGGAGACTTCTGAAATTGCACTGGGGAAGTGGCTCCACTTGAGCGTTCGGTATTCCGCCGGGGAACAATCTTAGATCAAAATTGTCGGGGATGCTTGTTAGGAAAGTCTGTATACTCTGCTTGGGAATGTTGAGATTTTCTGGGGATATCCCACTTCCTTAAGGCTGACAGTAGACTAACTCTGCTTGGGGAGAGCGTTGCTGACTTGCTGGAGATACCGTTCCTTGTTAGGGTTGATTGGGAGACCAACTCTGCTTAGGGAGTATTGTTGAATCTTGTTCTGCTCGACGGGGAGTGAAGGTATCTGGGTTATGTTCTTTAGCCGAACTTACCTTAGTACCTTGGTGGACGTAGCAATTAGATTTCTTAGACAACTCATTATTGCCCTTGTTTCTGATGTTACCTGTAATTGATCCTTTGTTTCGTATGCAACTATTTATGAGTTATCAATTAGTGTTAAATGCATATATCAAAAATTGAACATTGGACGTTCTTCGCAAAACAAAACGGAAAAGGAAAAACAATTGGCAATTGGTCTGAAAAGTGAATTTGTATTGATTTTTGAATTTGCCTGAAAATAGGCGTTCATGTACAAGAGGCTGACATCCTAGTAAGAGAACACCGCCGAACAACAGAGTTTACACAATTTTACGAAAAGGGAAAACAAAACAGCTATGTGAAAAGAATAATCCCACTGGGTTCCCACTCTGCTATCACCTTTATATCTTCGAGCGTCTCATCACTTGGCTGCTCGGTTGAAGATGAAGTTGATTGATCGATGTCGTCTGAACCTGATGTTGATACCGGATTCTGGATGCAAGGTGATCCAATGAGACATAGTATTATGCTTTAATCCCTAACTTTTTCCTGGACCACCCTTTCGGTTTTTTAGTCCACCGGGATACCCATTTTTGCCCAAGCCGCCTTTTCAGGTTTTCGACTTGCCGGGTGTACAGATTTTTCCATTTCATCCCTTATTTTTGCCCGAACCCTTTTGGTTCGTCGGGAAGCCCTAATTTTTGCCTAGGTATGTCAACCTAGCGGGTCTTTTATCATGCGTAGTATCTTTTTACTATGTCTGCATTGGCAGGGTGAGGAAGGTCGTCACCATCCATGGTGGTTAGAATCATGGCTCCTCTTGAGAAGACATGTTTAACCACAAATGGCCCTTCGTACGTGGGGGTCCATTTTCCCCTGGGATCACTTTGAGGAAGAATGATGCGCTTGATTACCAGGTCCCCAACTTGATACTCTTGTGGTCTGACTTTCTTGTTAAATGCCCTGATCATCCGTTTTTGATACGTTTGACCATGACAAATAGCAGTGAGTCTCTTTTCGTCAATTAGGTTTAACTGATCAAGTCGAGTCTGGATCCAGTCATCTTCGCTCAGATCTGCATCCTTCATTATCCGGAGAGAGGGTATCTGGACTTTAATTGGAAAGACTGCCTCCATGCCATAGACCAAGGAAAAGGGAGTTGCCCCGGTTGACGTCCTTGCTGAGGTACGGTACCCATGAAGAGCAAACGATAACATCTCGTGCCAATCTTTGTACGTCACTGTCATCTTCTGCACAATCTTCTTCATATTCTTATTAGCTGCTTCTACAACCCCATTCATCTTCGGCCGGTAAGGAGAAGAGTTGTGGTGCTGTATCTTGAATTGCTCGCAGAGCTCAGTGATCATCTTGTTGTTAAGATTGGTACCATTGTCCATAATGATCCTTTCCGGGACGCCGTATCGACAGATCAGGTTATGCCGAATGAACCGTGCCACGACGTTCTTGGTTACAGTAGCGTAGGAAGCTGCTTCAACCCACTTTGTAAAGTAATCAATCGCCACCAGGATGAAGCGATGCCCATTGGATGCCGTAGGTTTAATCTCGCCGATCATATCAATGCCCCACATTGCAAAAGGCCAAGGTGCAGTCAAGACATTCATAGGAACTGGAGGAACGTGCACCTTATCAGCATATATCTGGCACTTATGACATGTCCGAGAATGTTGGTAACAGCCAGCTTCCATTGTGGACCAGAAATATCCTGCCCGAAGGATTTTCTTTGCCATGGTGTGTCCACTGGAAAGTGTTTCGAAGGTACCTTCATGTAGCTCTGCCATGATCTTTTCTGCTTCAGTCTTATCCACACAACGCAGTAAGGTTGAATCATAGTTTCGCTTGTATAGAATTTCGTTGCTGAGGAAGAAATTCGCTGTGAACCTTCTCAAGAATTTCTTGTCGTTGACAGACGCACCTTCGGGGTATTCTTAAGCTTCCAGATACCTCTTCACCTCATGATACCAGGGTTTTTCAATTACTATCTCAGCCTCAAGATCACAACAATATTCAGGTTCATCCAGTTTCCAGATAATGATCCGGGGAGCCTCGTTGTCCCATTTGACTTTAAACATAGAAGACATCGTAGCCAGCGTGTCCGCCAACTGATTCTCCTTTTTTGGGAAGTGTTCAAAAGTTATCTCTGTGAAGTGGGGGATCAACGTCAACACACACTCTTTATAAGGAATAAGATTTGGGTGTTTCGTATCCCACTCGCCTTTGATCTGATTGATCACGAGAGCGGAATCTCCGAAGACACTCAGAAATTTGATCCTTAAGTCAATCGCAGCTTGAAGACCCATGATGCATGCCTCGTACTCCGCCATGATGTTGGTGCAGTTGAAACACAGCCGGGCGGTGAGTGGAGTATGAGTGCCTTGAGGGGATATGATCACAGCGCCAATATCATTACCCAAAGCGTTGGAGGCTCCGTCAAAGTGCATAGACCATCGGGATCCTTCCTCAGGTCCTTCATCCTGTCCAGGTACTTCACAATCAGTTACTACCATGATGTTCTCGTTAGGAAATTCAAAGTTCATTGACTGGTAGTCGTCTACCGCCTGGTGTGCCAAGTGGTCTGCCAATACACTTCCCTTGATAGCTTTCTGAGTCGTGTACTGGATGTCGTATTCCGTCAAGATCATCTGCCATCTTGCTATTCTTCCAGACAGAGCAGGCTTTTCGAATATGTACTTTATTGGATCCATTTTTGAAATCAACAGAGTAGTGTGAGTCAACATATACTGTCTCAGCCGGCGAGCAGCCCATACCAAAGCGCAGCAAGTTTTCTCGAGCAGTGAGTATCGGGTCTCACAGTCGATAAACTTTTTGCTAAGGTAATAAATGGTATGCTCTTTTCGGCCAGACTCGTCATGCTGCCCCAGAACACACCCCATTGAGCTGTCAAGTACTGTCAAGTATAGTATCAGAGGTCTCCCTTCAACCGGTGGCATGAGAATGGGTGGTTCTTTGAGATACTCTTTGATTCTGTCGAAAGCGGCCTGGCATTCATCATTCCAACGTACTACTTGATCTTTCTTCAGCAGCTTGAAGATCGGTTCACAGGTAGCAGTTAGGTGCGAGATGAATTGGGCAATATACATCAGCCGTCCTAGAAAGCCTCTGACTTCTTTCTTTGTCTTGGGAACTGGCATCTCTTGTATGGCTTTAACCTTGGCAGGGTCCACTTGAATACCTTTGTCGCTCACGACGAAGCCTAGCAACTTTCCAGATCTTACCCCAAAGGTGCACTTGTTCGGGTTCAACCTCAGCTTGTACAACTTCAGACGGTCAAACAACTTCTGTAGATGGTCAAGGTGCTCCTCCTCAGTTTGGGACCTTGCAATCATATCATCGACATACACTTCAATCTCATGATGGATCATGTCGTGAAATAAAGCAACCATGGCACGTTGGTAGGTTGCCCCAGCATTTTTCAACCCAAAAGGCATGACCTTGTAGCAGAAGGTGCCCCACAGAGTAACAAAGGTAATCTTTTCCATATCTTCAGGAGCCATCTTGATCTGATTATAACCTGAAAAACCGTCCATGAAGGAGAACACCTTATGCTGGGCAGTATTGTCAACCAGAACATCAATGTGAGGTAGGGGAAGTCATCCTTGGGGCTGGCCCTGTTCAGATCTCTGTAATCGACACACATTCTGACCTTACCATCTTTCTTCGGCACTGGAACTACATTGGCAACCCACTGAGGGTAAGAAGTCACTGCTAGAAACCCGATATCAAATTTCTTCATAACCTCAGCTTTGATCTTCTCGGACATCTCTGGACGCATACGGCGGACCTTCTGCTTTACCGGAGGGCAGTCTTCTTTGGTAGGCAAGTGATGGACCACAATGTCGGTATCCAACCCAGGAATGTCTTCGTAGGACCAAGCAAAGATTTCCACATAATCATGCAACATCTGAATCAACCGTTGTTTCACACTGAGCTCTAGATTAGCATCAATCTTAACTTCCTTTTTATCTGTCTCAGTACCCAGATTTACCGTTTCCACTGGCTCTTCATGTGGTTGAATGGCCCTCTCTTCCTGGAGTAGCAGTCTTGCAAGTTCACCAGGCACTTCGCAATCATCTTCACCTTCGTCTTCGGCTAAGTTGATCGGATTTTCAAAGTCATAACTGGCAGTAGCAGAGTCGTTACCAGTGAGATCCAGAGTGGATTGAAACCTGTATGAGTGAGTGTGTGTAAATATAGTTGTTTTGCAATATATAAAGAAAGAAAGAAAGGGAGCACAAGATTTGAAATGCGAAAAACGTCCAATGTCTTTATTCATGATATATGGAAATGACAAGTAATGAGCCCTCACAAGTGAAACCACGGTGCCCCGGGTAAGACACCGGGCCATAAAGTTTCAATTTATTGTTCATTACAAATAAAAATCAAAGGAATTCATTACTACGTAACAAAAGTAACAGGTACGCAGTCTTTTGCAATCCAATTGTTCAGTCCACTGTCGGTCGTTGGGTAGATCCAACTGTTGAACTCAGATTCCTCCACTTCGTCACCATCCCTGATAGCATTTACTCCATGATCGGGCAAGGGAGCTGTCACCACATTAGGCTTCTCGGGCGCCTCGAACTGAACCTCTTTGGCATCAATAAGGTCCTGTACCTTATTCCTCAGGGCCCAGCAATCATCAGTAGAATGCCCCGGGCTATCAGAGTGATAAGCACAGTGGGCGTTTGGATTGTACTTCGGAGAGGTTGTATTTACCACCTTCGGAGCTTCTCTGACGGTTACCAAGTTGGTCGATAGCAGTTGCGGCAAGATCTGTGACAAGGTCATACTAAGCCGAGTATATTCTCTTTTGGGTCTCTCACCCCTTGGTTGGTTAAGTTGCCGAGGAGCGGCGGAAGGCTTAGCAATTACCACCGCGTTGACAGCTTGGCGGCGTTCTGGTTTATTTTGCCTCCTAGGGCCATACACAGCACTGGCTTCCTTTTTGAAAGGCTTCTTCTCAGAACTTGAGGATGCACTTTTCTGTATCTTCCCTGATTTCATACCAGCTTCTATCCTTTCCCCACTCAGAATGAGATCTGTAAACCCTGCAGACGAATTGCCAATGAGATGGTTGAAGAACGGCCCGGATAGGGTCCCCAATAACATGTCCACTAGTTCACGGTCGGTTAATGGTGGTTGCACCCTGCCAGCCAGGTCCCTCCACTTCTGCGCATACTCTTTAAAACCTTCTCCCGATCCTAGCGACATACCCTGGAGTTGGGTACGTGTAGGAGTGATGTCAGCATTATATTGATACTGCTTGTAAAAAGCAGTAGCCAAGTCCTCCCAGTTACGAACCTTGGTTCCATCCAGCTGATAGAACCATTCGAGATGAGTACCTGAAAGACTCTCCTGGAAGAAATGGATCCATAAGTTCTTGTCCACAGTGTATGGCTGGATCTTCCGCACATAAGACCTGAGATGTAGCTTAGCGCAAGACGCCCCGTCATACTTTGTGAAAGATGGTGCTTTGAACTTGTGTGGGATCACCACACCAGAAGATAGACCCAGGTCTCCGAAATCCAACCCAGGCACCTGTTGAATTTCCTTGGCATTCAGGAGATCTTCTAACTGCTTGTACTTGTCTTCAGCTGGAGGATACTGCTCCTCATTAAAATCAGTCTCGTTGTCAGAGACCACCGGACTAGGAACCCTTCCCCCCTGGGGACTGCCTTTCCCTACAGAAGAACCAGCTTGATCAACCTCATTCTGCAGTGTGTTACCAAACCTCCGGCCAGTGTTGAATAATACAGTTCTCTTCTTCTTCTTCTTGACCAGCAGGGCCTTCAATTCCTCTTGACCTTGGGCCAAACTCATGATCAGCTCTTGGAACTGGGCGTTCTGAGCCTGGAGGACCTTGATGGACTGCTCAGTAGATGATTTAGGATTCATGATGGCGAGCTGAAATAAACAGCGAAGAAGATTAAACCACTTGTAAAAAAGAGTACCTGCTATGCACATGATGCATGATATGTGTTTATGCAATGCATTCAAGGGTTCGAAAGTTCAAATTTGTTGTAGCCAAAAAGGAACACACGTTATCATTAAGAAATAATTGTTCAGTACATCAAGGCCTCATGGGCAAACATTACAAAGTAAATCAATCCCAAAAGACACTGCGCATCCTCTTTGGAGCAATGTAAGTGTTGAGAGCCTTTTCCTCGTGCATTAGGCAGGTGAGCTCCAAGACCTTCTTCTCACTAGCATGTAGGTTGGCTTCAAGAGAATTATGTTCTTCCTTAAGCTGGATCCAGCTCTTCTGCATTTCTTCCCAGGATATAGGCATGTCAGGATGTTGAATGGTGTAGGGCACCTCTCCTTCCAACACTGGCTCTTTGATCACAGGGAGAACATGAGGATATGGCATCACTAACTTCTGGGAGCAGGCTCGTACCCACTTGAGATAAGGTTCCAACGGGATGGAGTTCTTGTGCCCCAGTGTCTTGCTGTCTACCTTGTTGGGCATCCTCCACGCTCTGATAAATCTCTGGCAAAGTCCTTGTGCATCGTTGTCGAAGTCAAAAACTATGTCATGAGGGTCGTCCCTCCGAGCATAACCAAACTGTCTCCAAGCCAGACACGGGTTGTAAGTAATACCTCCTCTGATTCCAGGTAAAGGAACATTAGGAAACTCCCCGCAACGATCAATGATAGTGACGTCTTCTCTGGACCGAGAACACCAATGTATATCAGCATGTGTAAGAGTCATTAATCGTTGTGACCATCTCAAACCCCGCTCATTCTTCAAAACTGATTGTGGAAGGTGCGAAATAAACCACCTTTCCAGGAGGGGAGTGCAGCACATAAGAACACCTCTTTTTCTCATGGTTCGAGTGTAACATGAGTGAAGGATGTCCCCAAGCAACGTAGGTATAGGATTTCTGGACATGAAGATCTTGACAGCATTGACATCTATGAGTTGGTCGGGATTCGGGAACAACACCAACCCATAGACAAGGAGGGCCACAACTTCTTCAAAGGCTTGTAGGTCAAGGGAATTCCAACATTCTTAGGCCTTCTCAAACAGAAACCTGGCCAAGAACCCTTTGATACCACTTCTAACTTCCCAATGTCCCTTGATGTCAGATGGTTGTAGGTGTAAGGCTTTAGCAATCTCTTCAAGTTTGGGTTCCTTTTCCGTACCGTTGTAGGGTAGTTGACTAAGGATAGGGATCTTCAGAAGCCGGGAGAACTCTTCCAATGTAGGCACCAGTTGATAATCCAGGAAAGTAAAGTAGTGGTGCAGAGGGTCAAAGAACTGGAAGAGGACCTTTATCATATCTTCCTCAATGTTGGTGTTGACCAAGCTGGTGAGTCTTCTATGCCTCTCACTGAAAGAAGAGCTCTCGGGAATCCTGGATGTAAGTTCCTTAAGCTGAGGAGGGACCCTTACAAGGTTGACCTGAATTGTCTTTCTGCGGATAGTTTCCATGTCCTACAAAATAAGAACAAAGATGAAGATTCGAACCCCTGAAATGGTTAGTGGGTGCATATGATGCTGTATGATGTTATGATGCTATGATTAAACACACCACAAGTATTCACAAAAAGCAAACATGGTAAGGCACACAAGTCACACAAGACAACCCTTAGAGTTTAGGCCAGCATGGGGTCTAGGTATTACCCTCTTGAGGTTGTTGGGCTCAAAACCTGTCCTATCAAAAGTAACCGGGTTCTAAGGGTCCCAATATCATTGGATTGTTTTCTGTGTTCATCGTTTCGATTTAGCCATTGAATTGGAGACCGAAATATTCAAAGAAAACAACCCTCAACTGAGTGTAGTATCGAGTATCAACCAACTTCGGACTGCACCAAAGTCATTTATCTCACTACCCTAAAGAGGCCAAGATGGTTCAATTAAGGTTCCTAAGGTCAGTTGATGCTTCACGACACCACGCGGCGGCCTTGTACTCTCCTTGACTTGACTCAAGGGTTACCGGTACTCACCAAAGTGCCACATCAACGTAGCAGACTGCTTCAACCATGTCGGTATAACCCGCACAGTTCCCTCACAGTCTTGTTGCTACTTTCTAAGAAGGTATCCCCCAGATCCGGGTTAGGATCTATAGAACTCCCAAGACAGTACCCACAATAATAAAGCAAACAATTCATACAATTGAAAACACAAGTATGAGCTATCCTAAGGTACACCTCACTTTTATAGTTATCCCCAGCAGAGTCGCCAGTTCTGTGGTCGGTGGATTTAGAACTGACTGTTTAACGTTGGTTCGTGAAATGTCGCGGAAGCAAGAGTCGCCACCGTCTTTTATTTTCTCCAACATGGACAGGACAAAATCACAGCAAAATTCCTTATGAGAATAGTTATCGGTTCGGGAGGTAGATTTATAGAAAGGGAAGGTGTTAGCACCCTTTCTATCCATGGTTATCCATGGGCTCTTAGATACTTGCTCTTATGTTTTCAAAATGTTTGTTTACTTTTCAAGATGTGAGTGGGTTTTGCAAAAGTTTCTTTGAAAGTTTTCTGAATAACTCTTGTATCTGTCCTCAAGAGTGTTTGAAAAATTGTTTTGAAAGTCTTTTGAAAGTGTCAGTGTGAAAAGGTTTTTGTTTTTTTAGAAGAGAGAAAGTATTTATGAGTCATCTAGTTACTCTAATGAGTTAGGCTGTGTAAGAGTCCTTAAGGTAGTGCCATCCCACCATTGAGAGGTAGGTAGCACCACCGTTGGAGGTGTTCGGGTCAATTCGTTTGTAGGGACAGTGTGGTCACCGAAGCAATAGTAGGACACCTTAGAAGCTACCCTTATGTCCTTGACCCTTTTTTAATCTGAGGCAACCGTTTCGAGGCAACTGGATCATGGACATAAGGACTTACTAAAACGTCCTATACTTGACGACCACGTTTCGAAGGCAACGGGTGAGGCGTACCCTAGAAGTGGTGTGTGTATTTGTGTGTTGTTTTCAGTTTAACAGTTATCTTTAATCATGGCATTGTGAGCTACGCTTGTTTTTAATTAGCCATACATTCTTTCATGCAATTTAGATTTTAAGAGTGCGGAAAGTAAAATACAGGAAAATAAAGGCTACGCTATTACAAGACGCGGGTCTATACATCGCCAAAGTACAAAGACCCGTTTTTTATAAAAGATACGGAAAGTAAAACCTAGTTACTATTACATCCGGAAAGCAGTTACATAATGATCAATAAGAAAATAATGCGCGAAAAGAAATAAAACTGAAAGTTCAAGGGCGTTGGACCCTTTTGAGAAATTAAATTGAATTAAGAACTAATTATTATTTAATTAAAAAAAGAAAATATTTTATGTTTTAGTATTTATGGAATAAAGAAAAGAAAAATCAAGAGGAAACCCTAATTCTATATATTTTAATTATTAAAGAAAATGTCAAAGCTGACCTAATTTACTAATTAATTAATTTGCATATTTATTTACAAAATTAATGATTAATAATAGTAATAAATAATGAGGAAAAATTAATTAAGAAAAAGATAAAATGTCAAAAACCTAATTCTATGCATTTTTTATTTGTTAGGAAAAAAGATTAAAATTTGAACCTAAATTAACTAAGTTAATTGTTAGTTATTTATTTCCAAAAAAAATAGGTTAGTGATGAAATTAATAATAATTAAATATATTTGTATTTTTGGTTTCTGATTTTATTATGAAAAGAAAATTATTTTAGGTGAATTAAATAAAACAAATTAAAGCAAATAAAAGAATTAAAAAGAAAAGAAAATTAATTTAAATATACAAACAGAGGGGGGGTGTCTCGCCCATGTGGAGGTGTGACTGGAAGAATCTTGGCCCATTAGGCAAAGCCTGTTTGACCTTTTGGTATCACGTGTTTGATGGTTGACTGGAGTGTACCATAGAATTCACCTCCTGACCATTGGATGGGATCTCCTGGCCACTTGGCAAGCACAGGCATGAGGCTCATGGTAGGCCACTGAATGAAGCGCTGCACTAGAAGATATTAAAACAAAAGTTATGAATTATGTGGGGGGACCTGGGAATCGAACCCAGGTCCCTATACCTACAAGACACGTCTTCAACCAACTGAACCACCAAACGCATTTGTTATATGGATAGACAAAAAATATAATATATGAAAAAAAGATAATTATGCTGAAATAAAGAATAAACACGCCAATATTTGAATCTCCCAATAGCGTAAGGCCACGTCCATCTTCTTCCTTGTTTTCCCTGCAATTATGAATAAGATAGCGGGGGTTTTAAACCCCCACTAAGTGAAATAGTGAAAATAGCGATTACGCCTACAGCTTATATAAATTGGGCGCGAGGGTTTCAATCGATTCGTCTCGTTGCAAGGAATTTGTCTATACTGGTTTGATAGTCCAATTTTACAGCATATGCAAAGCCCCAATTTTTGAGCTCTGAAACCCTAAAAACATGTTAATGGCAAATCACGATACAGAGCCTTATAATGCAATTGAATCATGTCATTAGCTTCAGAAGGTTCCTGTGAATACAAAACAACCAATAATATGTATCAAATGCACATGAATCATGATATGGAATTCAAGAAAATATGGCAAACCGTATGGCCTGTATTTTTCAATTCTTTGCACGTTTTGACTCGTTCTTGATTGTAAAAGCTTCCTAGCAATGTCAGCAAGGTGTTAGAATCCTTTAGAAGCTTTGAATTATGCTGCCACTATGAAATCAGTTTCAAGCTTTTTTTTATGAAAATTTGCAAATTGGTTATGTATTCTCAGCAGCTTTTCGTGTCTGTATGAATAGGTTTTCACTCAGCCTTTGTATGTGAAGCAAATTAGGTCAAGAAAGAGCCCAAAAGTCCAAGAATTGATGATTTGAAGATTTGATTTTCAATTATGTAAATTTCAATCTTTTGCCATGAAAACCTTGCCAATTATGGATGATTTGGTCTTGTTGATTAGTGCACGAAATCCTTAGCATGTGTGGAGCATATTTGCTGCATAAAAAGATTTGACAACCATTATTTGATATTTTTCTACAATTAAAATTAATTAAATGAACTAATAAGAATAAAAATTCAATTAATTAATTAAAAATAAGAAAATAAATCCTTTTAAGCTCAATGGGTCGTGCATAGGCTTTGGGTAATGATTCAAGGATGAATTTGAGGCCCATTAGCAATTTTGAAGTGTTTTAGGGAAAGTTGACTTTTGAAAGTTCCCAAAAATTTCCCAACTTCTCCAATGCATATCTTGCTCAATTTTGAAGCTATGATCATGTTTTTGGACATTTTGGAAAGGTCATGAAGTCCTCTAACCAATGCCTTTGGTCCCATGTCATTTTGATTTACCAATCTCAAGTTATGGTCTTTGACTTAAAGTGCCTTTTTGTTGACTTTTGAAAATGACCTATAATGTTGAAATTGATAACATTTTGTGAGAGAATTTCTTGGACTTGGAGTGTGAATATGAGTTGTAGGAAATGTCATTCTATTCAAAATGAGCATTTGATGGAATTTTTCTGATAAACCATGAAGAAGTTATGCCTTGGTCAATTTGCAGTTGACTTTTCAGCTGTCCAAAAATAGAAACTTTTGCATCTTGAGACTTTTTGAGCCATGCTTGTGGAATCATGACCAAGAATTGATCAAATGATGATTGTGGCTTCAAAATAAGATGTTGACCAAAAATTTTGACTTTTTACTGTCAAATGACCATTTTGCCCCTGCAGTTAACTGTGAAGCATTTAGGGTTTTTGACTGTGCAACTTGATGCTGTGAGTCTTGAAACTTGACATATGGATTCTTGAGAATGTATATGGGCATGTGGGACTTGATTGGACCCTTGTAAACCTCAATTTCTTTACAAGAACAAAAACCCTAATTTTGACTGTGTTAGGAGGCAATTGGACTGTGCAACCCTTGAGAGATTTTGAAGCTTGATCTTGCCAAATCTTGAAGAATATGGGAGGGTAAATTTTGGGGTACAACACTTGCTCTTATGTTTTCAAAATGTTTGCTTTTCAAATGTGAGTGGGTTTGAAAAAGTTTCATTGAAAGATTTCTGAATGACTCTTGTATCTGTCCTCAAGAGTGTTTGAAAAATTTGTTTTGAAAGCTTTTGAAAGTGTCAGTGTGAAAAGATTTTTGATTTGTTTTTGAAGAGAGCAAGTATCCATGAGTCATCTACCTACCCTAAGGAATTAGGCTGTGTTTTTTTCCTTAAGGTAGTGCCATCCCACCATTGAAAGGTAGGTAGCACCACCGTTTGAGGTGTTCGAGTCAATTCGATTGTAGGGACAATGTGGTCACCGAAGCAACAGTAGGACACCTTAGAAGCAACCCTAATGTCCTAGATCCTTTTTTAATTTGAGGCAACCATTTCGAGGCGACTGGATCTTGGACATAAGAGCGACCGCTAAAATGTCCTATACTTGACGACCACGTTTCGAAGGCAACAAGTGAGACGTACCCTAGAAGTGATGGGTGCATTGTGTGTTGTTTTCATGTTATGTTTTACCTTTGATCATGGAATTGTGAGCTACGCGTTCTTTTTAATTATCATACATTCTTTCATGCGAGTTTAACAATTTAATAATTGTGCGGGAAATTAAATACAGAAAGATAAAAGCTACGCTATTACAAGGCGCGGGTCTATACTTCGCCAAAATACAAATACCTGTTTTGCTAAAGATGCGGAAAGTAAAAAAAGCAATAAACCTAATTACTATTACATTCCTTGAACAGTTACATAATAATCAATAAGAAAATAATGATAACGTGCGAAAGCATAAATTAAACTGGACGTCCGAGGGTTTTGGACCCTTTTGAGCAATTATGAGTTTTTTGTGTCTTTTGTATGAAATTAAGATTAAACCTAAATCTAATTATTCAATTATTTACAAGAAAGTGTTTTTATGTTTTTTGTATTTAATGAAAATAAGAAAAAAAATAATTAAAGAAAACCCTAGTTCTATGTTTATTTTAATTATTAATGAAAATGTCAAAGTTGACCTAATTTACTAATTAATTAATTTACATATTTATGTACAAAAATAATAGTAATTAATAATAATAATTAATTAAGAAAAAAGATAAAAAGTGTCAAAACCTAATTCTATGCCATTTTTATTTATTAAGAAAAAGATTGAATTTTAAAACTAAATTAACTTAGATTAGTTATTAGAATTTATTTACAAAAATATGTAAATGGCAAATTTAAATAAATAAATAAAAACATTTTTTTTTTGACTTTCTGATTTTTATTGGAAAAAATTTATTTTATGGTGAATTAATAATAATAATTAAAAATAATTAAAAGTATTAGAAAAGAAAAGAAAAGAAAACTATGCAAACCAAGGGAGTGTCAGGCCCAAAGTGGAGGTGAGATTGAAGCAATTTAGGCCCAAGAACACAAGGCCTTGTTGACTTTTTGGCATCACGTGCTTGCTGGCTGACTAGGGTGTACCATGCTCTTCACTCTGTAGCCACTGGATTGATCATCATGAGCGCTTGGCAAGCTTTGGCGTGAGGATGTATGGTGGGACATTGAACGAATGCTGCACTAGAACATGTTAAAACAAAAATCATCAATTATATGGGGGGACCTGGGAATCGAACCCAGGTCCCAGTACCTCTTGTCATTATGCCTTTGCCAACTGAGCCATCCAACGCGTTTGTCATATGAGTGGACAACAATTATCATATAAGAAAAACAAATATTATGACCACCAAACGAAATAACGTGCGCTGGTTTTGAATGTTCCAGTCACGTAATGCCACACATGCTGTCTTCTTCGTTTCACCTGCAACTGTAAACAAGATAGCGGGGGTTTTAAACCCCCACAAAGCAAAAGTCCAAAAAATAGAGATTACGCGCACAGATTATATAAATTGAGCACGAGTATCTTAATGGTTTCGTCTTGTTGCAACGAGTTCGTCTATATTGGTCTTGAGGTCCAATTTTACAATACAAGGAAAACCCCAATATGGGAGCTATGAAACCCTAAAACGTGTTAATGGCAAATCATGATTCAGAGCCCTATAATGCAATTAAACCATGTCATTAGCTTCAGAAGGTTCTTGTGAATACAAAACACCCAACAATATGTATCAAATGTGCATGAATCATGATATGAAATTCTGGAAAATAATGCAAACCGTAGGGCTTGTTCTTGCGCGTTCTTTGGGTTTCAAGACTCGTTCTTGATTGCAATGTGTTCAGGAAACTACCAGCAAGGTATTGGAAACAAGAAAAGGGCTCGAATTGGCCTGCAAATGGGAATTCAGTTTCCAAAATTCTTGAGTTTTTTTAAATTTTGCGATAGTGTTTTTGTGGCAGCTTTTTCGTGTAAGGGTTCAGGGTTTCATTCAGCATATGTATGTGAATGAATTTAGGTCAAAACCTTTGCCCAAAAGTCCATGAATTAATGTTTGCAATCTTTGATTTTCAATCATGAAATTTTCAATCTTTTTCAATGAAACCTTGCCAAATATGGATGATTTTCCTTGTTTGATTGAGAAACGACCTTGCCAGCTTGCCCTGATCAGATTTGCTCCACCAAAAGATCCAAAACATATCTTTTTTAATTTTCCTATAATTAAAACCAATTAAATGAGTTAATAATAATAAAAATTTAATTAATTAATTAAAAATAAGAAAATAAGTTATTTTGAGCTCAATGGGTCGTGCATAGGCTTTGGGTAATGATTCAAGAAAGAATTTGAGGCCCATTAGCAAAATTGAAGCTTTTTAGGCAAAGTTGACTTTTGAAAGTTCCCAAAAATTTCCCAACTTCTCTAATGCATATCTTGCTCAATTTTGAAGGTATGAACATGTTCTTGGACATTTTGGAAAGGTCTTGAAGTTCTCTAACCAATTCCTTTGGTCCCATGTCATTTTGATTTACCAATATCAAGTTATGGTCTTTGACTTAAAGTGCCTTTTTGTTGACTTTTGAAAATGACCTATAATGTTGAAATTGATAACTTTTTGTGAGAGCATTTCTTGGACTTGGAGTGTGAGGATTAGTTGTAGGAAATGTCATTCCCTTCAAAATGAGCATTGGATGGGATTTTTCTGATAAACTATGAAGAAGTTATGCCTTGGTCAATTTGCAGTTGACTTTTCAGCTGTCCAAAAATAGAAACTTTTGCATCTTGAGACTTTTTGAGCCATGCTTGTGGAATCATGATCAAGAATTGATCAAATGATGATTGTGGCTTCGAAATAAGATGTTGACCAAAATTTTTGACTTTTGACTGTCAAATGACCATTTTACCCCTACAGTTGACTGTGAAGCATTTAGGGTTTTTTTTACTGTGCAATTTGATGTTGTGAGTCTTGAACCTTGACATATGGATGCTTGACAATGTATGTAGGCATATGGGACTTGATTAGACCCTTGAAAACCTCAATTTCTTTGCAAGAACCAAAACCCTAATTTCGACTGTGTTAGGAGGCAATTGGACTGTGCAACCCTTGAGAGATTTTGAAGCTTGATCTTGACACATCTTGAAGAATATGGGAGGGCAAATTTTGGGGTACAACAATTTGATTCCTTTGAAAATCATTCCAAAAATAGGCTAAAACCAATATTTTTATGCTCACAAAAGCCTTGCACGAATTCAATCACTTGCCAACTGGATATAGGACCTGAAACATGTACAAAATCTTGAGATTTCAATGTTTTGGATTTTTCCATGATTTGTTTTGATTAAAATTGATTTAATTCAAATAAAAATCAAAATAAATAATAAAAATAAGATAATGACAAGTGGAAAGGGCTAAGACTCGTGGACCATGCTACCAACTCAAAACAAGTGCAAAAGATTGCGCCCATTTGGCAAAAATTGCAATTTTAGGAATATTTGACTTTTGACAATTTTGCAAAAAAGGCCAACTTCACCAACGCATAACTTCCTCAACTTTGACTCTTTGAAGGTGTTCTTGGACTTTTTAATTAATCTTGAGATGTCATCTAAGCAACCCTTTTGGTCTCATCTCAATTTGGTGTTCCATGTTCATGTATGAAGCTTTGACAAAAAAGGTGTTTTTGTTGACTTTTCAAAATGACCTATAATGTCCAAATTCATAACTTCTTGTGAGTGAATATTTTGAACTTCGGAGATGAAGATGGATTGTAGGAAATTGTATCCTATTCAAAATTAGCTTTGGATGGGTCATTTCTCATAAAGTATGAGAAAGTTATGCTTGGTCAAAGTTAAGTTGACTTTTCCTACAAAACCCTAATTTAGCAACTTTTGAGTCTTGATGAATTATGAGCAATCCTTGATGAATCATGATCAACCCTTGATAAAATGATTAAATATACTCCAAAATGATGATGTTGACCAAAAATATTGAAGTTTGACTATATGTAGGCCACATTTGACTTTTTCCCAAGCACAGTCGATTTTCAGGCCTTTGAGCAATTGACTGAGCAAACTTTCTCTGCAAGGCTTGAACTTGACATGGATGATCTTGATAACATATTAGTATAATGGTGAGCATTTGGTATCCTTTGGAATCAAATATCTTGATGCAACATGAAACCTTAATTTGAGGTAGACTGCCTTAGGAGAGGGCTTGTCTGGTTAACCCTTGGGCTTCCTTGAGCAACTTGAGGATCTTTCTTGAAATGTTTTGAGAAATATGGGAGGGAAAATTTTGGGGTACAACAGCTGCCCCTGTTCAATCTTCTTAAACCTAAGGATATAGATTAGCTGGCTTGCCTTTCGTGATTCGAAGGTGGAAGATGATTGAACACTAGAGTGCCCAGAAATTTGCACTCGCATGAAGTGGTAATTGTCTTGTGATGTAGGGGGTGGGCTTACAGATGCCATTTAGAGATTGATGACGGGAGATGGGCTTAAAGATCCCATCCGAAGGAGTGTCGATCGCATAAGAGATTCCTTAGCGAGAACTTGTATACCGGTTGTTGAGGAAGATTCCGCTGGGGAATGTTGATCCCTACTTGGGAGAAATAGAATTTTAGGAGCTTCCGTCGTCTATTATTCTACTGGGGAATCATCTCTGTTTTGAGAAAAGTTGAATTTTAGGAACTTCGGTCGTCCGTTATTCTATTGAGGAATCGTCTCTTCGTCGAGGAGGTGAAAATGAACTACTATCTAGTCGTGATCCAGGCTTCATAGTAATAAGACCAACTGCTACCTGGTCGTAATCCAGGCTTTACAGTGACTTAATGGGGAGGTGAGATTACACTTGTTATCCAGTCGTAATCCAGGCTTCGCAATTTCTCAATTCTTATCTGGTCGTAATCTAGGCTTCAGAAGGAATCCAGTTGTTATCCAGTCGCCTCCGGGCTTCAACTTGAATTTAGGGAACACTAATATTCGGTCGACTCCGGGCTTCTTAGTAATTGTCCAGGTAAACTTCTATTTGGTCAAAATCCAAGCTTCACAGTGTCCCTCACTATTATTTGGTCGATATCCAGGCTTCAGTCCTTTTATCATTATCTGGTCGTAATCCAGGCTTCATGATGCTTTATACCATTATCTGGTCGAATCCAGGCTTCATGGTATCCTGTACTGCTATCTGGTCGTAACCCAGGCTTCACAATACCTCACTTCTTATCTGGTCGAAATCCAGGCTTCAGAAGAAAATCAAGTGGTTATCCGGCCGCCTCCGGGATTCCCTTTGACTGTTGGGCCTACTAATATCTGGTCGAATCCGGGCTTCATAGAAATTGGCCGGGTTAACTGTTATTTGGTCGTAATCCAAGCTTCACAGTGTCCCTCACCGTTATCTGATCGTAATCCAGGCTTCAGTGCTTTTTACCGCTATCTGGTCGTAATCCAGGCTTCACGATGTCTTATACCATTATCTGGTCGAATCCAGGCTTCATGGTGTTCAGAGAAATCAAGATACTATCTGGTCAAATCCGGGCTTCATAACTTGTATTAAAGATATACCACTATCTGGTCGTAATCCAGGCTTTGTAGTACTCTTGGTTGCTATCTGGTTGTAATCCAGGCTTCACAACGTCTTCTACCATTATCTGGTCATAATCCAGGCTTCATGGTCTTGTATTGCTATCTGGTCGTAATCTAGGCTTCACAATAATTTGTTGAGCCGTTATCCGGTCGTAATCCGGGCTTCACGACTTGTGTTTATGATATACCACTATCTGGTCGAATCCAGGCTTCATGGTACTTGCTGAGCTGTTATCCAGTCGTAATCCATGCTTCACGGCTTGCTGGGGATTTAAACTACTATCTGGTAGAATCTGGGCTTCATAGATTTCTTTTTAAGAGATACCACTATCTGGCATAATCTAGGCTTCGCGGTAGTCTGATATTGTTATCCGGTTGTTCTCTGGGCTTCACAATATGATGGAGGAATCAAGATATTATTTGGTCGTACCCAGGCTTCATAGCTTGAACTTTGCGAGAATTTGATTGTATCTTTCCTGAAAGGTAAAGGTTAGTTGTATGTAATGCATGATATGTATCAAGCAATGATGTTCTCAAAATAAATGAGATTGTGTTGTTTGATGCGTATGTATGTGTCATGATGTATGGAAATGTGATGTTTTTGTGATATTCTCTAGCTGGGGAAAATAAATCCCGGATTGCTGCTGTTGAATGAAAGAGTTTTGCTCGCTGAGGATAACGATCGAAAGTGATTGGGAGAATAATCCTGCTGGAGAATACATTGGTGAGAGACTGACTCTGTAGGGAAGAGATGCTCTGCTGAGGATTTACTGATCTGGAGAAATAACCTCAGCTATGGATGAATTACCGTTGCTGGCGATGATAAACTCTGTCGGGGATAAACTTTTTGTTTGCGGGAGAAATATACTACGCTGGGGATAATCTTCTAGACTCCACTGGGGATAATCTTCTAGACTCCACTGGGGATAATCTTCTAGTGCTAGTGATAGATAAACTCTGCTTGGGGAGAATCTTACCGACTCATTCGCGGTTGCGAGCCTCAGTTGGGGAGGGTTGTGTCCTGTTTGGGACCGCTAACATCACTGTCTTTTTATTACTCTGCGGGGAGTGAATATACCTTCAATTTTTCCTCCAACTAGGTCTATCCGTATACCTGGTGGACAAAGCAACTGTAAGGTCTGGAAATTTCTTGCTTGCCCCTGTTTCTGATATTACGAGTAATCGTCTTTTGTTTCGCACGTAAATATTTATGAGCAGCAATTATTGTCAAATGCATATATCAAAAATGAACCATTGGATGTTCTTGCAAAATAAAACAGAAAAAGAAAAACAATTTGAAATTTCTTTGTGAAAATGAATTGTATTGATTTTGAAGTTGGCATGTAAAATAGGCATTTTTTGTACAAGAGGCTGACGTCATAGTAAGAGAACGCCACTGAATGATAGAATTTACACAATTTGTGAAAGAAAAAAAGAAAAACATCTATGTGAACAATCCCACTGGGTTCCAACTCTGTTGTTGCCTTTATACCCTCGAGCATCTCATCACTTCGCTACTTGGTTGAAGGTAGATCAGATTGATTAGTGTCGTCCGAGCTTGATATTTGATACCGGTGTCTGGTTGCAAGATGATCCAATGATACATAGTGTTACGCTTTGATCCCTAATTTTTTCCTGGACAGCCCTTTCGGGTTTTCAGTCCACCGGGAAACCCTTTTTTGCCCAAGCCGCCTTTTCAGGTTTTCGACTTGCCGGGTGTACAGTTTTTTCCTTTTCATCCTGTTGTACCCCAAAATTTTCCCTCCCATATTCTTCAAGGTTTATCAAGAATCATCTTCAAATGGTTCAAGATTTCTCAAGGGGTTGCACAGTCAAACCATCTTCTAAGCCAGTCAAAATTAGGGTTTTGGTTCCTTCAATGAACTTGAAGTTTTCAGTGGTCCAAACAAGTCCCATAGGCATATACATTGCCAAGCATCTACATGTCAAGTTTCAAGACTCATAAGGTCAAGTTGCACAGTCAAAAGCCTCATTTGCATCACAATCAACTGTAGGGGTAAAATGGTCATTTGGCAGTCAAAAGTCAAAATTTTTGGTCAACATCTTATTTTGAAGCCACAATCATCATTTGATCAATTCTTGATCATGATTCCTCAAGCATGGCTCAAAAATCATCAAGGTGTCAAAAGTTTCTATTTTTGGACAGCTGGAAAGTCAACTGTAACTTGACCAAGGCATAACTTTTTCATGGTTCATCAGAAAAATCCCATCCAATGCTCAGTTTGAAGAAGATGACATTTCCTACAACTCATATTCACATTCCAAGTCCAAGAAATTCTCTCACAAAAAGTTATCAATTTCAACATTATAGGTCATTTTCAAAAGTCAACAAAAAGGCACTTTAAGTCAAAGACCATAACTTGATATTGGTAAATCAAAATGACATGGGACCAAAGAAATTGGTTAGAGGACTTCAAGACCTTTCTAAAATGTCCAAGAACATGTTCATAGCTTCAAAATTGAGCAAGATATGCATTGGAGAAGTTGGGAAATTTTTGGGAACTTTCAAAAGTCAACTTTGCCTAAAACACTTCAATTTTGCTAATGGGCCTCAAATTCTTTCTTGAATCATTACCCAAGGCCTATGCACGACCCATTGGACTTAATTTGATTTATTTTCTTATTTTTAATTAATTAATTGAATTTTTATTAATATTAATTCATTTAATTGATTTTAATTGTAGGAAAATTCAAAAGATATGGTTTTCAAATCTTTTTGTGATGCAAATAAACTCAACACATGCTGAAGATTTCATGTATCAATCAAGGAGACAAAATCATCCAATTTTAGCAAGTTTTCTCAATCAAAAGATGCAAAAATATTTGATTGGAAATCAAAGATGCAAAACATTATTCCATGGATTCTTGGACAAAAGATTTAACCTAATTCATTCCAATACAAATACTGAAGCTAAACCTAAATTCATTCACGTGAAAAAGCTGCTGCAAACACGATTACCATATTGAAAAAAAGCCAAGAAATTTGAAAACTGAATTCAACCTTCTAGGCCAATTCACACCCTTTTCTTGATTCCAATACATTGTTGGGACATTCAGGAACGCGTTGCAATCAAAAACAAGCCTCAAAGCTCAAGAACACGTCCAAACAGAATCATAGTTTGCTTATTCTTTTCCATAATCGAAACTCATGTTTTATGCATCATTAACATGTTATGATTATTGCTTTGCATTGCTAACATCATTCTGAAGCTAATGGTACAGATTAATTTGATTATGGTGCCCTAAAACGAAAACTGCCATTGGAGAATGCTAGGGTTTCCAAGCTTCAAAATTAGGGGTTTTCTATTGAGGAGAAATTGGACCTTCTTAGACCTATGGTTGAATTATTCAAGGCCAGACGAACTCAACCCAACCCTCGCGCCCTATTTATATAACGCACAGAGCTAATCGCTATTTTTGCATTTTGCAGTTTGTGGGGGTTAAAAACCCCTGCTATTTAACTCTTTTTGTTACAGGCCAAGCGAAGAAGACAATACGTGGAAGAGCGTGACTGGATAATTCAAACGTAGCGCGCCTTTTTTTGTTAATTTCCAGCGTGGACGTTGTTTCTATATTTTATATTTATTGCATATCATATGAACAAAGCGTGCAAAGTGGCTTGGTGGTTGATGATGTGTCTGGTAACTACTGGGACCTGGGTTCGATTCCCAGGTCCACCCAAATCTCAATATCATTTTTCATAACATCTTCGTATGCAGCGCTTGTCAAGGATTCCACCATATACCCTCACAGATCAACATGCCAAGTGTCTCAAGCGTCCATCCAAAGGCCAAAAGGTGAGGAGCACCATGCTCCCAGTCAACAAGCGTTCTTGAGGATACAGAAAGTCAATCAGGCTTGCTTCTTAATGGGCCTAAAGTTTCCAGCCAACACCTCCTTAATGGGTCATCACCCCCCATGGTTTTGTTACTTTTTTTATTTTCTTTTCCTTATAATTTCTTTTTTTAATTATTATCATTATTATTATTAACCACTAAACTAATTTTTTATAATAAATTCAGAGATCAAAAAAATTGTAAATATTTTATTAATTACTAATTTTACTATTAACTATTATTTTTGTGAATAAAATGTAAACAAACTAATTAGTTTAATTAGGTAATTTTAATTTCTTTTTTACAATAAATAAAATTAGTTTAGAATTAGGGTTTTTTTTACTAACTTTTTAATTCTTTTTCTTTTTATTTTCATAAAAAAACATAAAACATAAAAAAGGACTTTTTTTGTAAATAAATACTAACAAATTAATTAGTTTAAATTAGGTTCAATTTTGATTCTTTTTTTTAATAAAATAAACTTAGACTTAGGGTTTCTTTTGACTTTTAACTTCTTTATTTTTATTTTTATTTTCGTAAAAAACATAAAAAACATAAAAAACATTTTTTTAAATGATTAATTAATTAGTACTAGGTTTAATTTTAATTTAATTAATAGCAAAGGACCAAAATTTCTTTATTTCTCAAAAAGGGTCAAAACCCTAAGGACGTCCCGATTCTATTTCTTTTTGCACTTTATCCTTATTTTCTATTTATGTATCTGCTCAAAGGATGTAATAGTTAATTAGGTTTACTGCTTTCTTTACTTTCCGCATTTATTTTTAAAACGGGTTTTTGTTTTTGGCGATGTATAGACCCGCGCCTTATAATAGCGTAGATTCATATTTCCGCACTTTATTTTCCGCACTCTTAATTGTTAATATGCATGCAAGACTTGATTGAAAATTAAAAACAACTCGTAGCTCACAAATGCATGATCAAAGATAAACGTAAACTGAAAACAACACACATGCACATGCCACTCTTAGGGTACGCCTCACTAGTTTCCTCGAACGTGGTCATCAAGTATAAGATGTCTTAGAGGTCGCCCTTTTGTCTAAAGATCCAGTTGCCTCGAAACGGTTGCCTCGGATACAAAGGATCTAGGACATTAGGGTTACTTCTAAGGTGTCCTACTATTGCTTCGGTGACCACATTGTCCCTTAATCGAATTGACCCGAATACCTCCAACGACGGTGCTACCTACTTCTCTATAGTGGGATAGTACTGTTTAAAGGACTTTTACACAGCCTAATTACTATTACATTCCTTGAACAGTTACATAATAATCAATAAGAAAATAATGATAACGTGCGAAAGCATAAACTAAACTAGACGTCCGAGGGTTTTGGACCCTTTTGAGCAATTATGAGTTTTTTGTGTCTTTTGTATGAAATTAAGATTAAACCTAAATCTAATTATTCAATTATTTACAAGAAAGTGTTTTTATGTTTTTTGTATTTAATGAAAATAAGAAGAAAAAAAAAGAATTAAAGAAAACCCTAGTTCTATGTTTATTTTAATTATTAATGAAAATGTCAAAGTTGACCTAATTTACTAATTAATTAATTTACATATTTATGTAAAAAATAATAGTAATTAATAATAATAATAAATGATGATAATAATAATTAATTAAGAAAAAAGATAAAAAGTGTCAAAACCTAATTCTATGCCATTTTTATTTATTAAGAAAAAGATTGAATTTTAAAACTAAATTCACTTAGATTAGTTATTAGAATTTATTTACAAAAATATGTTAATGGCAAATTTAAATAAATAAATAAAAACATTTTTTTTTGAGTTTCTGATTTTTATTGGAAAAAATTTATTTTATGGTGAATTAATAATAATAATTAAAAACAATTAAAAGTATTAGAAAAGAAAAGAAAAGAAAACTATGCAAACCAAGGGGGTGTCAGGCCTAAAGTGGAGGTGAGATTGAAGCAATTTAGGCTCAAGAACACAAGGCCTTGTTGACTTTTTGGCATCACGTGCTTGCTGGCTGACTAGGGTGTACCATGCTCTTCACTCTGTAGCCACTGGATTGATCATCATGAGCGCTTGGCAAGCTTTGGCGTGATGATGTATCGTGGGATATTAAACGAATGCTGCACTAGAACATGTTAAAACAAAAATCATCAATTATATGGGGAGGACCTGGGAATCGAACCCAGGTCCCAGTACCTCTTGTCATTATGCCTTTGCCAACTGAGCCATCGAACACGTTTGTCATATGAGTGGACAACAATTATCATATAAGAAAAACAAATATTATGACCACCAAACGAAATAACGCGCGCTGGATTTGAATGTTCCAGTCACGTAATGCCACGCATGCTGTCTTCTTCGTTTCACCTGCAACTGTAAACAAGATAGCGGGGGTTTTAAACCCCCACAAAGCAAAAGTCCAAAAAATAGCGATTACGCGCACAGATTATATAAATTGAGCGCGAGTATCTTAATGGTTTCGTCTTGTTGCAACGAGTTCGTCTATATTGGTCTTGAGGTCCAATTTTACAGTACAAGGAAAACCCCAATATGGGAGCTCTGAAACCCTAAAATGTGTTAATGGCAAATCATGATTTAGAGCCCTATAATGCAATTAAACCATGTCATTAGCTTCAGAAGGTTCCTGTGAATACAAAACACCCAACAATATGTATCAAATGCGCATGAATCATGATATGAAATTCTAGAAAATAATGCAAACCGTAGGGCTTGTTCTTGCGCGTTCTTTGGGTTTCAAGACTCATTCTTGATTGAAATGTGTTCAGGAAACTACCAGCAAGGTATCAGAAACAAGAAAAGGGCTCGAATTGGCCTGCAAATGGGAATTAAGTTTCCAAAATTCTTGACTTTTTTTCAATTTTGCAATAGTGTTTTTGTGGCAGCTTTTTCGTGTAAGGGTTCAGGGTTTCATTCAGCATATGTATGTGAATGAATTTAGGTCAAAACCTTTGCCCAAAAGTCCATGAATTAATGTTTGCAATCTTTGATTTTCAATCATGAAATTTTCAATCTTTTTCAATGAAACCTTGCCAAATATGGATGATTTTCCTTGTTTGATTGAGAAACGACCTTGCCAGCTTGCCCTGATCAGATTTGCTCCACCAAAAGATCCAAAACATATCTTTTTTAATTTTCCTATAATTAAAACCAATTAAATGAATTAATAATAATAATAATTCAATTAATTAATTAAAAATAAGAAAATAAGTTATTTTGAGCTCAATGTGTCGTGCATAGGCTTTGGGTAATGATTCAAGAAAGAATTTGAGGCCCATTAGCAAAATTGAAGCTTTTTAGGCAAAGTTGACTTTTGAAAGATCCCAAAAATTTCCCAACTTCTCTAATGCATATCTTGCTCAATTTTGAAGCTATGAACATGTTCTTGGACATTTTGGAAAGGTCTTGAAGTCCTCTAACCAATGCTTTTGGTCCCATGTCATTTTGATTTACCAATCTCAAGTTATGGTCTTTGACTTAAAGTGCCTTTTTGTTGACTTTTGAAAATGACCTATAATGTTGAAATTGATAATTTTTTGTGAGAGAATTTCTTGGACTTGGAGTGTGAAGATGAGTTGTAGGAAATGTCAGCCCCTTCAAAATGAGCAGTGGATGGGATTTTTCTGATAAACTATGAAGAAGTTATGCCTTGGTCAATTTGCAGTTGACTTTTCAGTTGTCCAAAAATAGAAACTTTTGCATCTTGAGACTTTTTGAGCCATGCTTGTGGAATCATGATCAAGAATTGATCAAATGATGATTTTGGCTTCTAAATAAGATGTTGACCAAAATTTTTGACTTTTGACTGTCAAATGACCATTTTACCCCTACAATTGACTGTGAAGCATTTAGGGTTTTTTTTTTATTGTGCAATTTGATGCTGTGAGTCTTGAACCTTGACATATGGATGCTTGACAATGTATGTAGGCATATGGGACTTGATTAGACCCTTGAAAACCTCAATTTCTTTGCAAGAACCAAAACCCTAATTTTGACTGTGTTAGGAGGCAATTGGACTGTGCAACCCTTGAGAGATTTTGAAGCTTGATCTTGACACATCTTGAAGAATATGGGAGGGCAAATTTCGGGGTACAACAGTTGCCCCTGTTCAATCTTCTTAGACCTGAGGATGCAGATTGGCTTGCGTGCCTTTCGTAATTCGAAGGTTGAAGATGATTGAACACTAGAGTGCCCAGAAATTTGCACTCGCATAGTAGAGTATCAACAGTCTGATGTCGGGAATGGGCTTACAAATGCCATTTGGAGAGATGATGGATAGGAGGATGGGCTTATAGATGCCATCTAGGTGTCGATCGCGTAAGAGACTCCTTAGCGAGAACTTGCGTACCTGAGAAAGAAAGATAATTACCTGGCCTGTTACAGGGGTTGATCTTCGACCTCTTTATGTAGATGTGCCCTGGCTGGATGCAGGTATCGAATCTTCAATCAATTACTCACAGATGTGCCCTGGCTAGATACAGGAATCGAATTTGGAATTAGTCGTCAACAGATATGCCCTGGTTGGATACAGGAATCGAATCTTCAAACTCTTCAGACGTGCCCTGGCTGGATACAGGAATCGAGTCCGGAAATAGTCGTCAACAGATACGCCCTGGCTGGATACAGGAATCGGATCTTCAAACTCTTCAGATGTGCCCTGGCTGGATACAGGAATCGAATCTGGAAATAGTCGTCAACAGATACGCCCTGGCTGGATATAGGAATCAGATCTTCAAACTCTTCAGATGTGCCCTGGCAGGATACAGGAATCGAGTCCAGAAATAGTCGTCAACAGATACGCCCTGGCTGGATACAGGAATCAGTTCTTCAAACTCTTCAGACGTGCCCTGGCTGGATACAGGAATCAAATCTGGAAATAGTCGTCAACAGATACGCCCTGGCTGGATACAGGAATCGAATCTTCAAACTCTTCAGACGTGCCCTGGCTGGATACAGGAATCGAATCCGGAAATAGTCGTCAACAGATACGCCCTGGCTGGATACAGGAATCGGATCTTCAAACTCTTCAGATGTGCCCTGGCTCGATACAGGAATCGAATCTGGAAATAGTCATCAACAGATACGCCCTGGCTGGATATAGGAATCAGATCTTCCAACTCTTCAGACGTGCCCTGGCAGGATACAGGAATCGAGTCCGGAAATAGTCGTCAACAGATATGCCCTGGCTGGATACAGGAATCAGATCTTCAAACTCTTCAGACGTTCCCTGGCTGGATACAAGAATCGAATCTGGAAATAGTCGTCAACAGATACGCCCTGGCTGGATACAGGAATCGGATCTTCAAACTCTTCAGACGTGCCCTGGCTGGATACAGGAATCGAATTTGGAAATAGTCGTCAACAAATACGCCCTTGCTGGATACAGGAATCAGATCTTCAAACTCTTCAGACGTGCCCTGGCTGGATACAGGAATCGAGTCCGGAAATAGTCGTCAACAGATACACCCTGGCTGGATACAGGAATCGAATCTTCCAACTCTTCAGACGTGCCCTGGCTGGATACAGGAATAGAATCTGGAATTAGTCGTCAACAGATACACCCTGGCTGGATACAGGAATCGGATCTTCAAACTCTTTAGACGTGCCCTGGCAGGATACAGGAATCGAGTCCGGAAATAGTGGTCAACAGATACAACCTGGTTGGATACAGGAATCGGATCTTCAAACTCTTCAGACGTGCCCTGGCTGGATACAGGTATCGAATCTGGAATTAGTCGTCAACAGATACACCCTGGCTGGATACAGGAATCAGATCTTCAAACTCTTCAGACGTTCCCTGGCAGGATACAGGAATCGAGTCCGGAAATAGTCGTCAACAGATACGCCCTGGCTGGATACAGGAATCGGATCTTCCAACTCTTCAAACGTGCCCTGGCTGGATACAGGAATCGAGTCCAGAAATAGTCGTCAACAGATACGCCCTGGCTGGATACAGGAATCAGATCTTCAAACTCTTCAGACGTGCCCTGGCTGGATACAGGAATCAAATCTGGAAATAGTCGTCAACAGATACGCCCTGGCTGGATACAGGAATCGAATCTTCAAACTCTTCAGACGTGCCCTGGCTGGATACAGGAATCGAATCCGGAAATAGTCGTCAACAGATACGCCCTGGCTAGATACAGGAATCGGATCTTCAGACTTTTCAGATGTGCCCTGGCTCGATACAGGAATCGAATCTGGAAATAGTCGTCAACAGATACGCCCTGGCTGGATACAGGAATCAGATCTTCCAACTCTTCAGACGTGCCCTGGCAGGATACAGGAATCGAGTCCGGAAATAGTCATCAACAGATATGCCCTAGATGGATACAGGAATCAGATCTTCAAACTCTTCAGACGTTCCCTGGCTGGATACAAGAATCGAATCTGGAAATAATCGTCAACAGATACGCCCTGGCTGGATACAGGAATCGGATCTTCAAACTCTTCAGACGTGCCCTGGCTGGATACAGGAATCGAGTCCGGAAATAGTCGTCAACAGATACGCCCTGGCTGGATACAGGAATCGGATCTTCAAACTCTTCAGATGTGCCCTGGCTGGATACAGGAATCGAATCTGGAAATAGTCGTCAACAGATACGCCCTGGCTGGATATAGGAATCAGATCTTCAAACTCTTCAGATGTGCCCTGGCAGGATACAGGAATCGAGTCCAGAAATAGTCGTCAACAGATACGCCCTGGCTGGATACAGGAATCAGTTCTTCAAACTCTTCAGACGTGCCCTGGCTGGATACAGGAATCAAATCTGGAAATAGTCGTCAACAGATACGCCCTGGCTGGATACAGGAATCGAATCTTCAAACTCTTCAGACGTGCCCTGGCTGGATACAGGAATCGAATCCGGAAATAGTCGTCAACAGATACGCCCTGGCTGGATACAGGAATCGGATCTTCAAACTCTTCAGATGTGCCCTGGCTCGATACAGGAATCGAATCTGGAAATAGTCATCAACAGATACGCCCTGGCTGGATATAGGAATCAGATCTTCCAACTCTTCAGACGTGCCCTGGCAGGATACAGGAATCGAGTCCGGAAATAGTCGTCAACAGATATGCCCTGGCTGGATACAGGAATCAGATCTTCAAACTCTTCAGACGTTCCCTGGCTGGATACAAGAATCGAATCTGGAAATAGTCGTCAACAGATACGCCCTGGCTGGATACAGGAATCGGATCTTCAAACTCTTCAGACGTGCCCTGGCTGGATACAGGAATCGAATTTGGAAATAGTCGTCAACAAATACGCCCTTGCTGGATACAGGAATCAGATCTTCAAACTCTTCAGACGTGCCCTGGCTGGATACAGGAATCGAGTCCGGAAATAGTCGTCAACAGATACACCCTGGCTGGATACAGGAATCGAATCTTCCAACTCTTCAGACGTGCCCTGGCTGGATACAGGAATAGAATCTGGAATTAGTCGTCAACAGATACACCCTGGCTGGATACAGGAATCGGATCTTCAAACTCTTTAGACGTGCCCTGGCAGGATACAGGAATCGAGTCTGGAAATAGTGGTCAACAGATACAACCTGGCTGGATACAGGAATCGGATCTTCAAACTCTTCAGACGTGCCCTGGCTGGATACAGGTATCGAATCTGGAATTAGTCGTCAACAGATACACCCTGGCTGGATACAGGAATCAGATCTTCAAACTCTTCAGACGTTCCCTGGCAGGATACAGGAATCGAGTCCGGAAATAGTCGTCAACAGATACGCCCTGGCTGGATACAGGAATCGGATCTTCCAACTCTTCAAACGTGCCCTGGCTGGATAAAGGAATCGAGTCCAGAAATAGTCGTCAACAGATACGCCCTGGCTGGATACAGGAATCAGATCTTCAAACTCTTCAGACGTGCCCTGGCTGGATACAGGAATCAAATCTGGAAATAGTCGTCAACAGATACGCCCTGGCTGGATACAGGAATCGAATCTTCAAACTCTTCAGACGTGCCCTGGCTGGATACAGGAATCGAATCCGGAAATAGTCGTCAACAGATACGCCCTGGCTAGATACAGGAATCGGATCTTCAGACTTTTCAGATGTGCCCTGGCTCGATACAGGAATCGAATCTGGAAATAGTCGTCAACAGATACGCCCTGGCTGGATACAGGAATCAGATCTTCCAACTCTTCAGACGTGCCCTGGCAGGATACAGGAATCGAGTCCGGAAATAGTCATCAACAGATATGCCCTAGATGGATACAGGAATCAGATCTTCAAACTCTTCAGACGTTCCCTGGCTGGATACAAGAATCGAATCTGGAAATAATCGTCAACAGATACGCCCTGGCTGGATACAGGAATCGGATCTTCAAACTCTTCAGACGTGCCCTGGCTGGATACAGGAATCGAGTCCGGAAATAGTCGTCAACAGATACGCCCTGGCTGGATACAGGAATCGGATCTTCAAACTCTTCAGATGTGCCCTGGCTGGATACAGGAATCGAATCTGGAAATAGTCGTCAACAGATACGCCCTGGCTGGATATAGGAATCAGATCTTCAAACTCTTCAGATGTGCCCTGGCAGGATACAGGAATCGAGTCCAGAAATAGTCGTCAACAGATACGCCCTGGCTGGATACAGGAATCAGATCTTCAAACTCTTCAGACGTGCCCTGGCTGGATACAGGAATCAAATCTGGAAATAGTCGTCAACAGATACGCCCTGGCTGGATACAGGAATCGAATCTTCAAACTCTTCAGACGTGCCCTGGCTGGATACAGGAATCGAATCCGGAAATAGTCGTCAACAGATACGCCCTGGCTGGATACAGGAATCGGATCTTCAAACTCTTCAGATGTGCCCTGGCTCGATACAGGAATCGAATCTGGAAATAGTCATCAACAGATACGCCCTGGCTGGATATAGGAATCAGATCTTCCAACTCTTCAGACGTGCCCTGGCAGGATACAGGAATCGAGTCCGGAAATAGTCGTCAACAGATATGCCCTGGCTGGATACAGGAATCAGATCTTCAAACTCTTCAGACGTTCCCTGGCTGGATACAAGAATCGAATCTGGAAATAGTCGTCAACAGATACGCCCTGGCTGGATACAGGAATCGGATCTTCAAACTCTTCAGACGTGCCCTGGCTGGATACAGGAATCGAATTTGGAAATAGTCGTCAACAAATACGCCCTTGCTGGATACAGGAATCAGATCTTCAAACTCTTCAGACGTGCCCTGGCTGGATACAGGAATCGAGTCCGGAAATAGTCGTCAACAGATACACCCTGGCTGGATACAGGAATCGAATCTTCCAACTCTTCAGACGTGCCCTGGCTGGATACAGGAATAGAATCTGGAATTAGTCGTCAACAGATACACCCTGGCTGGATACAGGAATCGGATCTTCAAACTCTTTAGACGTGCCCTGGCAGGATACAGGAATCGAGTCTGGAAATAGTGGTCAACAGATACAACCTGGCTGGATACAGGAATCGGATCTTCAAACTCTTCAGACGTGCCCTGGCTGGATACAGGTATCGAATCTGGAATTAGTCGTCAACAGATACACCCTGGCTGGATACAGGAATCAGATCTTCAAACTCTTCAGACGTTCCCTGGCAGGATACAGGAATCGAGTCCGGAAATAGTCGTCAACAGATACGCCCTGGCTGGATACAGGAATCGGATCTTCCAACTCTTCAAACGTGCCCTGGCTGGATACAGGAATCGAGTCCAGAAATAGTCGTCAACAGATACGCCCTGGCTGGATACAGGAATCAGATCTTCAAACTCTTCAGACGTGCCCTGGCTGGATACAGGAATCAAATCTGGAAATAGTCGTCAACAGATACGCCCTGGCTGGATACAGGAATCGAATCTTCAAACTCTTCAGACGTGCCCTGGCTGGATACAGGAATCGAATCCGGAAATAGTCGTCAACAGATACGCCCTGGCTAGATACAGGAATCGGATCTTCAGACTCTTCAGATGTGCCCTGGCTCGATACAGGAATCGAATCTGGAAATAGTCGTCAACAGATACGCCCTGGCTGGATACAGGAATCAGATCTTCCAACTCTTCAGACGTGCCCTGGCAGGATACAGGAATCGAGTCCGGAAATAGTCATCAACAGATATGCCCTAGATGGATACAGGAATCAGATCTTCAAACTCTTCAGACGTTCCCTGGCTGGATACAAGAATCGAATCTGGAAATAATCGTCAACAGATACGCCCTGGCTGGATACAGGAATCGGATCTTCAAACTCTTCAGACGTGCCCTGGCTGGATACAGGAATCAAATCTGGAAATAGTCGTCAACAAATACGCCCTTGGTGGATACAGGAATCGGATCTTCAAACTCTTCAGACGTGCCCTGGCTGGATACAGGAATCGAGTCCGGAAATAGTCGTCAACAGATACACCCTGGCTGGATATAGGAATCGGATCTTCCAACTCTTCAGACGTGCCCTGGCTGGATACAGGAATCGAATCTGGAATTAGTCGTCAACAGATACACACTGGCTGGATACAGGAATCGGATCTTCAAACTCTTTAAACGTGCCCTGGCAGGATACAGGAATCGAGTCCGGAAATAGTCGTCAACAGATACAACCTGGCTGGATACAGGAATCAGATCTTCAAACTCTTCAGACGTGCCCTGGCTGGATACAGGTATCGAATCTGGAATTAGTCGTCAACAGATACACCCTCGCTGGATACAGGAATCAGATCTTCAAACTCTTCAGACGTTCACTGGAAGGATACAGGAATCGAGTCCGGAAATAGTCGTCAACAGATACGCCCTGGCTGGATACAGGAATCGGATCTTCCAACTCTTCAAACTTGCCCTGGCTGGATAAAGGAATCGAATCCAGAAATAGTCGTCAACAGATACGCCCTGGCTGGATACAGGAATCAGATCTTCAAACTCTTCAGACGTGCCCTGGCTGGATACAGGAATCAAATCTGGAAATAGTCGTCAACAGATACGCCCTGGATGGATACAGGAATCGAATCTTCAAACTCTTCAGACGTGCCCTGGCTGGATATAGGAATCGAATCCGGAAATAGTCGTCAACAGATACGCCCTGGCTGGATACAGGAATCGGATCTTCAAACTCTTCAAATGTGCCCTGGCTCGATACAGGAATCGAATCTGGAAATAGTCGTCAACAGATACGCCCTGGCTGGATACAGGAATCAGATCTTCCAAATCTTCAGACGTTCCCTGGCTGGATACAGGAATCGAATCTGGAAATAGTCGTCAACAGATACGCCCTGGCTGGATACAGGAATCGGATCTTCCAACTCTTCAAACGTGCCCTGACTGGATACAGGAATCGAGTCCAGAAATAGTCGTCAACAGATACACCCTGGCTGGATACAGGAATCGGATCTTCCAACTCTTCAGACGTGCCCTGGCTGGATACAGGAATCGAATCTGGAATTAGTCGTCAATAGATACACCCTGGCTGGATACAGGAATCAGATCTTCAAACTCTTCAGACGTGCCTTGGATGGATACAGGAATCGAATCTGGAATTAGTCGTCAACAGATACACCCTGGCTGGATACAGGAATCGGATCTTCCAACTCTTCAAACGTGCCCTGGCTGGATACAGGAATCGAATCTGGAATTAGTCGTCAACAGATACACCCTGGCTGGATACAGGAATCGGATCTTCAAACTCTTTAGACGTGCCCTGGCAGGATACAGGAATCGAGTCCGGAAATAGTCGTCAACAGATACAACCTGGCTGGATACAGGAATCGAATCTTCAAACTCTTCAGACGTGCCCTGGCTGGATACAGGTATCGAATCTGGAATTAGTCGTCAACAGATACACCCTGGCTGGATACAGGAATCAGATCTTCAAACTCTTCAGACGTTCCCTGGCAGGATACAGGAATCGAGTCCGGAAATAGTCGTCAACAGATACGCCCTGGCTGGATACAGGAATCGGATCTTCCAACTCTTCAAACGTGCCCTGACTGGATACAGGAATCGAGTCCAGAAATAGTCGTCAACAGATACACCCTGGCTGGATACAGGAATCGGATCTTCCAACTCTTCAGACGTGCCCTGGCTGGATACAGGAATCGAATCTGGAATTAGTCGTCAATAGATACACCCTGGCTGGATACAGGAATCAGATCTTCAAACTCTTCAGACGTGCCTTGGATGGATACAGGAATCGAATCTGGAATTAGTCGTCAACAGATACACCCTGGATGGATACAGGAATCGGATCTTCAAAGTCTTCAGACGTGCCCTGGATGGATACAGGAACCGAGTCCGGAAATAGTCGTCAACAGATACGCCCTGGCTGGATACAGGAATCGGATCTTCAAACTCTTCAGACGTGCCCTGGCTGGATACAGGAATCGAGTCCGGAAATGTAGATATGCCCTGGCTAGATACAGGTGTCGAATCCACAGTTAATCGCTCACAGATATGCCCTGGCTAGATACAGGTATCGAATCTGGAATTGCGACAGTTGATAGTAATCATCTTTGTATTGACCTTTGTCCTAAAAAGACAAAACATTAGTTGTATGCGATGTCATGATGTATGAAATGTGTGATGTCATGAGATGACTGAGATTTGTATGTTCATGATGCGTATATGCATGCTATAATGTATGAATATGCGACGTTTATGAATGTATTTTCGTCTAGGAAAATAAATCCTTGACGAATGCCGGGAAGTTAACTCCTGGGCTGACATTGAAGAGTAGAGCTCTTCATTTCCTCTGGGGGTGATAATTGCACAAATAAACCGGTAGGAGAAGATGACTCTGTTGAGGAATAAAATTTGCTGGAGAGATTACTCTGCGGGGAACTACTCTGTGGGAAGAGATATTTTTGCTGAGATGTTGATGATAACTCCGCTGGGGATACCGTTGATGAGTTTTGTTGGACGATGAACTCCGCTGGGGATGGGAAGAGATTCACCGGGGACGATCTTTCCGTGGTTTTTGGCTGAGGATAACCCAGTTATAAGCTCTGGTGGGGAGTAACCTTCTGAATAAAGCCGGGGGAGTGTTCGTACTCTACAGAGGATAAGCTTCCAGAATCTACTGGGGATAAACTTCTTGAATCTACTGGAGAAATTGATTGAACTCTCCTGGGGAGATCTTTTGAGATTTCACTTAGGAAGTGGCTCCACTGGATGTTTGTATTCCGCCGGGGAACAATCTTAGATCAAGACTGCCGGGGATGCTTGTTATGAATGTTTGTGTACTCCGCTGGGGGAATATTGAGATCTTCTGGGGATACCCATCTTCCTTAGGGCTGATAGTAGACTAACTCTGTTTGGGGAGAGTGTTGCTGACTTGCTGAAGATACTGCGCCTTTTCAGGGCTGGTGGGAGATCAGCTCTGCTTGGGGAGAATTATTGAATCTTGTCTTACCCTGCAGGGAGAGAGCATAGCTGACTCTTGTCTTACTCTACAGGGAGTGGAGGTAACTTGGTCATGTTCTTCAGCTGAACTTACCTTGATACCTGGTGGACAGAGCAACCAGATCGCTTAGACAATTCTCATTGCCCCAGTTTCTGCGGGAGAAGAAGGCCTATGAGGTGCTTGGTAACTGCTGATTGACAAATCTTCTTCTGGTAGGCAAGTGACGAGATGACGGGACATAGTCATACGCTTTGATCCCTAACTTTTGCCTGGACCGCCCTTTCGGGTTTTCAGTCCACCAGGATACCCTTTTTTGCCCAAGCCGCCTTTTCAGGTTTTCGACTTGCCGGATGTACAGATTTTTTTCATTTTCATCCCTTATTTTGCCCGAACCCCTTTTGGTTCGCCGGGAAGCCCTTATTTTTGCCTAGGTGTGTCAACCTAGCGGGTCTTTGATTATGCACAATATTTTTTTCGACTATGTCCATGCTCTCAGAATGCAGGGAGTTATCACTGTTAGTAGCATTGTGTTGCCATACCACCAGAAGATATTTGATCGTGCAAAGTTCGCAGCTGGAATTCATGTCCAATGCCCCAAGTGACTCAGAGGGAGGTTTTCCCCTGGCTATTTGGCATTTGAGAGATTCTCCGAATCTTGACTTAACTGCCCCAGATGACGGACAATGATCACGTCTGCCCCTTGGTTGGAAGTACTTTTGTTCACTAGATATTCTTCGTGCGAATTTCTTTGCTGTTCGAACAAAAAAGTCATATGCAAACAATGTTATTTTAAAAATGCAAAGTTTATGTCTGTCTTGAAGTTTTTGAAAATGCATTTTTTCATAAAACAAGTGAATTTTTTGTAAACTGTGATGTCAACTCGTTATTTTACCGCAAGCCTTAAGGAGTCAGGATACCTTTCGTAACAGTATGCTTTTGAACTAACCCATGCTTCAGCTAGGACTTTTAAGGGTTATAACATAGCCTGGTTCATGGTTTAAGAAACAAAGGATAAAGGCTCAAATTATATGTGTACCCACCCGCTCTTCGTGATGTTCTTCAAACCTAAACTCAGTTGATCGTGCGTTAGACCTTGTTTGAGTCTTTGCTTTGATATACTAGTGATGGTTCGGATACTGACGGTTTATTTTGAATAGGCAATCATTCCTTTTTTGGTTGAGGGTTTGTAGGACCTCTTTCTTTTTTGATTTCGTTATCCCTGTCTTTTTGCCTGAACTGTTTCCTCTTTTGGAATTTCAGTCAGCGGGATGCCCCAGTTTTGTAAGTCTCCTTCATAGGTTTTGACTTATTGGGTTTTTATTTTTGCAAGATAATGACTGCCTGTCCTTACGATTATTCGGAACCATCACTGTCTTTCATTTTGCAAGGACTTCTTTGGTGCCATTCGTTGTGCACTTGGATCAACTAAGAGAACTACCCTGCCCCAGGTTATGATTAAGGGTTTTAACTTTCGAAAAGAAAAACTCCAACTTCTTTGGCTCAAAGGGGTTGACGAGGGATTATCTTCCTTATAACTCCAGTGTTTAGGAATTGAAACAATGCTTGTACCTCATCAGCGGGGTCTGTTCAAAAGCATACTGTAAGGATCGTGGTATCGTTTTTGTCATCCTCCCTCAAGAGGCTTAGAATTATTAGTCGAGCGTTGAACATCACAAAAAATGAAAGCAATTTTGAATATAGTGAATGCGAATATATTGATTCAAAACAGACATATGCGATGCATTGATAAAGTAATAAAGTTTGCTATGACAATAATTGTTTGAACAATCAAAGAAAAATTACAACTTGAAAATTCTAATGGACAAAAAGTCTTCTCGTCTCAGGACTTGTCACTTCAAATGGTGAATCCTGTAGGGATGGTAGAAGAACTCAGTCTGACCCTCTTGGGTGAAATCCACTACTCCTTCATTAATCAGATCCTGGACTTTGTTCTTCAGAGCCCAACAGTCAGCAGTGTCATGTCCAGGACTATCAGAGTGGTATGCACATCTTTTGTTGGGATGATAGTTAGAAGCAGGGATGTTGGGGTGCCGGGGAGGAGCCCTTAGTGTAATCAGATTCAAACTCAACAGGTGTTGCAAAGCTTGAAACAGCGACACGTTGAGCTGGGTGAATTTCCTCCTGGTCTTGCTTGGCTTACTCTGATCAACCTGTTGTTCTGGGCGAGGTTGGGGTTGGACCTGTGAAGTGGTAGCAATTTGGAGAGGTCTATTCTTCACCATACCAGACTCTTGTCCTCTTGGAAGCTGATCAATGACCTGGTCCCTGACTTGGACTGGTTGCTTCATGTTGTATCTGTCTTGAGGAAGTTGACTGATCATGGTCCTCAACTCTTCTTGCTCCCGAGCTAAGCCTTGGATGAGAGCCATTTGCCCCAGCATCTGGGTTCTCATTGTATCTACCTCAGCTTGCAAACGTTTCAGCCGTTCGTCCTTATCATCTTCGGGACTTTTCTTGGCCAAATTCCCCATGAGGAGTGTCCTCAACTCTTCCTGCCCCTTGGATAGGCTTAGGAAGATCTCCCTAACTTGAGTCTCTTGAGCATGAAGACCCTGGTTATCTTGTTGGGAAGCCATTGCTGAAACAAACAAATAAGAAGGTAAGTGACCTGTCAAAAAGAGTACCTGTAATGCAATGATATGTATGATATGCATGCAATGTTTTCAAGGACCTCGTGGGGTAAACAAGAAGATTGTTAGAATTGGAATCCGGTAGCTTGATTGAAGGAACTTCATGTTGTTGAGAGTCCTTCTTCAAGGGTCAAAGGCTCACCATATCCAGTGGGTCATAGCCCGAGCTTTGTGGATCCAAGGACGACCCAGCAAACAAGAATAGGATGGACGAATGTCCATCACATAGAACGTTGAGTCAAAGACTTGAGAACCAACCCGGATCGGAATATCCACTTCACCATGTACCATCCTCTTCGACCCGTCAAAGGCCCGGACGACGATGTTACTAGGCTTTCGCTCCAAGCCCTCACAATCCAACCTGTCTAAGGCCTTCTTGGGCAATACATTCAGTGAAGAACCGGTGTCTACCAACACGTGTGCAAGAGTAGTGCCCCTGCATTCAATGGGGACATGCAGGGCATCATTATGGTTCTTTCCCTTAGCGGTCAGATCTGCATCAGAGAAACCCAACCCATTGTCAGCGGTCAAGTTGGCCACACAATCAGTGAATTGATCAGCCGACGTTTCTTGTGGCACATGGGCCGTCTTTAGGAATGAAATCAGGGCCTTGGCATGGGCCTCCGAGCACAACAACAGTGATATCATAGAGAGTTTAGAGGGGGTATGCCCCAGCTGCTCAACGACGTTGAAGTCACTTTTCTTGATAATCTTGAGAATTTCCTCCATCTCTTGCTGGGAGGCTTCAACACTAACAGTCTTTGGTGACTCCATCCGGGCAGGCATATCAGTAACAATCCCCTTGCCCCGAGTGTCAGATGACTCGGCAGCAGGGGTAGAAGCTTGATCTGGAGAGGAAACAGGCGCACTTGTAGGCGTGATGATAAGAGGTCTTCGGATAACTGGTGGTGCAATGTCAGGCGAGAAGAGCCTGCCACTACGAGTAACCTTAGCGGGACCGGTGATGTTGCTGATTCCGGTGCTAGTGTTGAACTCCTGCTTCACTCCAAGTACATACACATCTGCCCCATAGTGCCATGGGACAGCCTTGTCAGATTTATAGGGGAGAGGCCCCGGAACAGTAATGATGATAGGTGCAACAGACATAATTTTGACTGGCTTCCTCGGGGGAGCCTTGGTAGAATTGTTGAAAATGGTGACAACGGATACTTCTTCAGTAGGAACAATAGGAACAGCGGCCTTCTTGAACAAAATATCTTTGCTATCCATCAGGTTTTGGACGCCTTACTTCAGCAATGGACAACCAGCAGGGGAAACGGCACACAGAAGGCAACCCTTTCTATAACCCGGAAATAAACCAGATAACAACAGGTTCCTTTTGACAGTCAATAAAGGGGTAGCAACATCATCCACAGAAACTACATATAGGTCTTCCTCAATAGCATTTACTCCATGCTGGGGCATAGGAGCAGTCACAATGTTGGGCTTTTCGGGTGCCTCAAACTGTATTTCCTTGGCATCGATAAGGTCCTGAACCTTATTTCTTAGGGCCCAACAATCATCAGTAGAATGCCCCGGGCTATCAGAGTGATAAGCACAACGGGCATTGGGATTGTACTTCGGAGAGGTTGTGTTTACCACCTTCGGGGCTTCTCTGACGGTTACCAAGTGGGTCGATAGCAGTTGCGGCAAGATCTGCGACAAGGTCATACTAAGCCGAGTATATTCTCTTCTGGGTCTCTCACCCCTTGGTTGGTTAGGTTGCCGAGGAGTGGCAACAGGCTTTGCAATTACCATTGCGTTGACAACTTGGCGGCGTTCCGGTTTATTTTGCCTCCTGGGCCCATACACAACACTGGCTTCCTTCTTGAAAGGCTTCTTCTCAGAACTTGAGGACGCACCTTTCTGTATCTTCCCTGATTTCATCCCAGCTTCTATCCTCTCACCAGTCAGAATGAGATCTGTGAAACCTGCAGAAGAATTACCAATGAGATGGTTGAAGAATGGCCCGGATAGGGTCCCCAAGAACATGTCCACTAGCTCACGGTCGGTTAACGGTGGCTGCACCCTGCCAGCCAGGTCTCTCCACTTCTGCACATACTCTTTAAAACCTTCTCCCGATCCTAGAGACATACCCTAGAGTTGGGTACGTGTAGGAGCGAGGTCGGCATTGTACTAATACTGCTTGTAAAAAGTAGTAGCCAAGTCCTCCCAGTTACGAACCTTGGTTCCATCCAGCTGATAGAACCATTTGAGATGAGTCCCTGAAAGAGTCTCCTGGAAGAAATGGATCCATAAGTTCTTGTCCACAGTATACGGCTGGATCTTCCGCACATAAGATTTGAGATGTAGCTTAGGGTAGGACGCCCCGTCATACTTTGCGAAAGATGGTGCTTTGAACTTGTGTGGGATCACCACACCAGAAGATAGACCCAGGTCTCCAAAATCCAACCCAGGCACTTGTTGAATTTCCATGGCATTCAGGCGATCCTCTAACTGCTTGTACTTGTCTTCAGCTGGAGGGTACTGCTCTTCATTGAAATCAGTCTCGTTGTCAGAGACCACAGGACTAGGAACCCTTCCCCCTTGGGGACTTCCTTTCCCTACAGAAGAACCAGCTTGATCAACCTCATTTTGCAGTTTGTTACCAAACCTCCGACCAGTGTTGAATAGTACAGTTCTCTTCTTCTTCTTCTTGACCAGCAGAGCCTTCAATTCCTCTTGACCTTGGGCTAAACTCATGATCAACTCTTGGAACTGGGCGTTCTAAGCCTGGAGGGCCTTGATGTATTGCTCAGTAGATGATTCAGGATTCATGATGGCTGCATGTGACTTAGTGGGGATGATTCTGATGGTGTTAAGCCTCGTTCTTGATTGTAATAGCTTCCTGGCAATGTCAGCAATGTATTAGAAACGATTTTAGGCCTTAAATTGTACTGCAAATAGGATTTCAGTTTTCAAGTTTTTCTTGAAATTTTGCAAATTGGTTATGGGGTTGCAGCACATAAGAACACCTCTTTTTCTCATGGTTCGAGTGTAACAAGAGTGAAGGATGTCCCCAAGCAACGTAGGTATAGGATTCCTGGACATGAAGATCTTGACAGCATTGATATCTATAAGCTGATCGGGATTCGGGAACAACACCAACCCATAGACAAGGAGAGCCACAACTTCCTCAAAGGCTTGTAGGTCAAGGGAGTTCCAACATTCTTGTGCTTTCTCAAACATAAACTTAGCCAAGAACCCTTTGATACCACTGCTAACTTCCCAATGTCCCATAATGTCAGATGGTTGTAGGCGTAATGCTTTAGCAACCTCTTCAAGTTTGGGTTCCCTTTTCGTACCGTTGTAGGGTAGTTGACTAAGGATAGGGATCTTCAGAAGCTGGGAGAACTCTTCCAATGTAGGCACCCATTGATAATCCAGGAAAGTAAAACAGTGGTGCAGAGGGTCAAAGAACTGGAAGAGGACCTTTATCATATCTTCCTCAATGTTGGTGTTGACCAAACTGATGAGTCTTCCATGTTTCTCACTGAAAGAAGAGCTCTCGGGAATCCGGGACGTAAGTTCCTTAAGCTGAGGAGGGACCCTTACAAGGTTGATCTGAATTGTCTTTCTGCGGATGGTTTTCATGTCCTACAAAACAAGAACAAAGATGAAGATTTGAACCCCTGAAGTGGTTAGTGGATGCATATGATGCTGTATGATGTTATGATATTATGATAAAAACACACCACAAGTATCCACAAAAAGCAAACATGGTAAGGCACACAAGTCACACAAGACAGCCCTTAGAGTTCAGGCCAACATGGGGTCTAGGTATTACCCTCTTGAGGTTGGTGGGCTCAAAACCTGTCCTATCAAAAGTAACCGGGTTCTAAGGATCTCAATATCATTGGATTGTTTTCTGTGTTCATTGTTTCGATTTAGCCACTGAACTGGAGATCAAAATATTCCAAGAAAACAACCCTCAACGAGTGTAGTATCGAGTATCAACCAACTTCGGACTGCACCAAAGTCAGTTATCTCACTACCCTAAAGAGGCCATGATGGTTCAATTAAGGTTCCTAAGGTCAGTTGATGCTTCACGACACCACGCGGCGGCCCCGTACTCTCCTTGACTTGACTCAAGGGTTACCGGTACTCACCAAAGTGCCACATCAACGTAGCAGACTGCTTCAACCGTGTCGGTATACCCCGCACAGTTCCCTCACAGTCTTGTTGCTACTTTCTAAGAGGTATCCCCTAGATCCGGGTTAGGATCTATAGAACTCCCTAGACAGACCCAATAATATTAAAGCACACAAATCAGGCAATTGAAAACATAAGTATGATCTATCCTAAGGTACACCTCACTTTAAAGTATTCCCCAGCAGAGTCGCCAGTTCTGTGATCGGTGGAAATAGAACTGACTGTTTAAAGCTGGTTCGCGAAATGTCGCGGAAGCAAGAGTCGCCACCGTCTTTTATTTTCTCCAACATGGACAGGACAAAAGCACAGCAAAATTCCTTATGAGATTGTTTCTCGGTTCGGGAGGTAGATTTATAGAAAGGGAAGGTGTTAGCACCCTTTCTATCCATGGTTATCCATGGGCTCTTATATACTTGCTCTTATGTTTTCAAAATGTTTTCTTTTCAAATGTGAGTGGGTTTGAAAAAGTTTCATTGAAAGATTTCTGAATGACTCTTGTATCTATCCTCAAGAGTGTTTGAAAAATTTGTTTTGAAAGATTTTGAAAGTGTCAGTGTGAAAAGATTTTTGATTTGTTTTTGAAGAGAGCAAGTACCCATGAGTCATCTACCTACCCTAAGGAATTAGGCGGTGTTTTTGTCCTTAAGGTAGTGCCATCCCACCATTGAGAGGTAGGTAGCACCACCATTGGAGGTGTTCGGGTCAATTCGATTGTAGGGACAGTATGGTCACCGAAGCAACAGTAGGACACCTTAGAAGCAACCCTAATGTCCTAGATCCTTTTTTAATCCGAGGCAACCGTTTCGAGGCGACTGGATCTTGGACATAAGAGCGACCGCTAAAACGTCTTATACTTGACGACCATGTTTCGAAGGCAACAAGTGAGACGTACCCTAGAAGTGGTGGGTGCATTGTGTGTTGTTTTCATGTTATGTTTTATCTTTGATCATGGCATTGTGAGCTACGCGTTGTTTTTAATTACCATACATTCTTTCATGCGAGTTTAACAGTTTAATAATTGTGCGAGAAATTAAATACAGAAAGATAAAAGCTACGCTATTACAAGGCGCGGGTCTATACATCGCCAAAATACAAAGACCCGTTTTGCTAAAGATGCGGAAAGTAAAAAAAGCAATAAACCTAATTACTATTACATTCCTTGAACAGTTACATAATAATCAATAAGAAAATAATGATAACGTGCGAAAGCATAAATTAAACTGGACGTCCGAGGGTTTTGGACCCTTTTGAGCAATTATGAGTTTTTTGTGTCTTTTGTATGAAATTAAGATTAAACCAAAATCTAATTATTCAATTATTTATAAGAAAGTGTTTTTATGTTTTTTGTATTTAATGAAAATAAGAAAAAAAAGAATTAAAGAAAACCCTAGTTCTATGTTTATTTTAATTATTAATGAAAATGTCAAAGTTGACCTAATTTACTAATTAATTAATTTACATATTTATGTACAAAAATAATAGTAATTAATAATAATAAATGATGATAATAATAATTAATTAAGAAAAAAGATAAAAAGTGTCAAAACCTAATTCTATGCCATTTTTATTTATTAAGAAAAAGATTGAATTTTAAAACTAAATTAACTTAGATTAGTTATTAGAATTTATTTACAAAAATATGTTAATGGCAAATTTAAATAAATAAATAAAAACATTTTTTTTTGAGTTTCTGATTTTTATTGGAAAAAATTTATTTTATGGTGAATTAATAATAATAATTAAAAACAATTAAAAGTATTTGAAAAGAAAAGAAAAGAAAACTATGCAAACCAAGGGGGTGTCAGGCCCAAAGTGGATGTGAGATTGAAGCAATTTAGGCCCAAGAACACAAGGCCTTGTTGACTTTTTGGCATCACGTGCTTGCTGGCTGACTAGGGTATACCATGCTCTTCACTCTGTAGCCACTGGATTGATCATCATGAGCGCTTGGCAAGCTTTGGCGTGAGGATGTATGGTGGGACATTGAACGAATGCTGCACTAGAACATGTTAAAACAAAAATCATCAATTATATGGGGGGACATGGGAATCGAACCCAGGTCCCAGTACCTCTTGTCATTATGCCTTTGCCAACTGAGCCATCCAACGCGTTTGTCATATGAGTGGACAACAATTATCATATAAGAAAAACAAATATTATGACCACCAAACGAAATAACGCGCGCTGGATTTGAATGTTCCAGTCACGTAATGCCACGCATGTTGTCTTCTTCGTTTCACCTGCAACTGTAAACAAGATAGCGGGGGTTTTAAACCCCCACAAAGCAAAAGTCCAAAAAATAGTGATTACGCGCACATATTATATAAATTGAGCGCGAGTATCTTAATGGTTTCGTCTTGTTGCAACGAGTTCGTCTATATTGGTCTTGAGGTCCAATTTTACAGTACAAGGAAAACCCCAATATGGGAGCTCTGAAACCCTAAAACGTGTTAATGGCAAATCATGATTCAGAGCCCTATAATGCAATTAAACCATGTCATTAGCTTCAGAAGGTTCCTGTGAATACAAAACACCCAACAATATGTATCAAATGCGCATGAATCATGATATGAAATTCTGGAAAATAATGCAAACCGTAGGGCTTGTTCTTGCGCGTTCTTTGGGTTTCAAGACTCGTTCTTGATTGCAATGTGTTCAGGAAACTACCAGCAAGGTATTGGAAACAAGAAAAGGGCTCGAATTGGCCTGCAAATGGGAATTCAGTTTCCAAAATTCTTGACTTTTTTTCAATTTTGCAATAGTGTTTTTGTGGCAGCTTTTTCGTGTAAGGGTTCAGGGTTTCATTCAGCATATGTATGTGAATGAATTTAGGTCAAAACCTTGGCACAAAAGTCCATGAATTAATGTTTGCAATCTTTGATTTTCAATCATGAAATTTTCAATCTTTTTCAATGAAACCTTGCCAAATATGGATGATTTTCCTTGTTTGATTGAGAAACGACATTACCAGCTTGCCCTGATCAGATTTGCTCCACCAAAAGATCCAAAACATATCTTTTTTAATTTTCCTATAATTAAAACCAATTAAATGAATTAATAATAATAAAAATTCAATTAATTAATTAAAAATAATAAAATAAGTTATTTTGAGCTCAATGGGTCGTGCATATGCTTTGGGTAATGATTCAAGAAAGAATTTAAGGCCCATTAGCAAAATTGAAGCTTTTTAGGCAAAGTTGACTTTTGAAAGTTCCCAAAAATTTCCCAACTTATTTAATGCATATCTTGCTCAATTTTGAAGCTATGAACATGTTCTTGGACATTTTGGAAAGGTCTTGAAGTCCTCTAACCAATGCCTTTGGTGCCGTGTCATTTTGATTTACCAATCTCAAGTTATGGTCTTTGACTTAAAGTGCCTTTTGAAAATGACCTATAATGTTGAAATTGATAACTTCTTGTGAGAGCATTTCTTGGACTTGGAGTGTGAAGATGAGTTGTAGGAAATGTCATCCCCTTCAAAATGAGCATTGGATGGGATTTTTATGATAAACTATGAAGAAGTTATGCCTTGGTCAATTTGCAGTTGACTTTTCAACTATCCAAAAATAGAAACTTTTGCATCTTGAGACTTTTTGAGCCATGCTTGTGGAATCATGATCAAGAATTGATCAAATGATGATTGTGGCTTCGAATAAGATGTTGACCAACAATTTTGACTTTTGACTGTGAAATGACCATTTTACCCCTACAGTTGACTGTGAAGCATTTAGGGTTTTTTTTTACTGTGCAATTTGATGTTGTGAGTCTTGAACCTTGACATATGGATGCTTGACAATGTATGTAGGCATATGGGACTTGATTAGACCCTTGAAAACCTCAATTTCTTTGCAAGAACCAAAAACCTAATTTTGACTGTGTTAGGAGGCAATTGGACTGTGCAACCCTTGAGAGATTTTGAAGCTTGATCTTGACACATCTTGAAGAATATGGGAGGGCAAATTTTGGGGTACAACAATTTGATTCCTTTGAAAATCATTCCAAAAATAGGATAAAACCAATATTTTTATGCTCACAAAAGCCTTGCACGAATTCAATCACTTGCCAACTGGATATAGGACCTGAAACATGTACAAAATCTTGAGATTTCAATGTTTTGGATTTTTCCATGATTTGTTTTGATTAAAATTGATTTAATTCAAATAAAAATCAAAATAAATAATAAAAATAAGATAATGACAAGTGGAAAGGGCTAAGACTCGTGGACCATGCTACCAACTCAAAACAAATGCAAAAGATTGGGCCCATTTGGCAAAAATTGCAATTTGAGGCATAGTTGACTTTTGACAATTTTGCAAAAAAGGCCAACTTCACCAACGCATAACTTCCTCAACTTTGACTCTTTGAAGGTGTTCTTGGACTTTTTAGAAATCTTGATATGTCATCTAAGCAACCCTTTTGGTCTCATCTAAATTTGGTGTTCCATGTTCATGTATGATGCTTTGACAAAAAAGGTGTTTTTGTTGACTTTTCAAAATGACCTATAATGTCCAAATTGATAACTTCTTGTGAGTGAATATTTTGATCTTCGGAGCTGAAGATGGATTGTAGGAAATTGTATCCTATTCAAAATGAGCTTTGGATGGGTCATTTCTCATAAAGTATGAGAAAGTTATGCTTGGTCAAAGTTAAGTTTACTTTTCCTGCAAAACCCTAATTTAGCAACTTTTGAGTCTTGATGAATTATGAGCAATCCTTGATGAATCATGATCAACCCTTGATAAAATGATTAAATATACTTCAAAATGATGATGTTGACCAAAAATATTGAATTTTGACTATATGTAGGCCACATTTGACTTTTTCCCTAGCACAGTCGATTTTCAGGCCTTTGAGCAATTGACTGAACAAACTTTCTCTGCAAGGCTTGAAACTTGACATGGATGATATTGATAACATATTAGTACAATGGTGAGCATTTGGGATCCTTTGGACTCAAATATCTTGATGCAACATGAAACCTTAATTTCAGGTAGACTGCCTTAGGAGAGGGCTTATCTGGTTAACCCTTGGGCTTCCTTGAGCAACTTGAGGATCTTTCTTGAAATGTTTTGAGAAATATGGGAGGGAAAATTTTGGGGTACAACATCTGCCCCTGTTCAATCTTCTTAAACCTAAGGATATAGATTAGCTGGCTTTCCTTTCATGATCCGAAGGTGGAAGATGATTGAACACTAGAGTGCCCAGAAATTTGCACTCGCATGAAGTGGTAATTTTCTTGTGATGTAGGGGATGGGCTTACAGATGCCATTTGGAGATTGATGACGGGAGATGGGCTTAAAGATCCCATCCGAAGGAGTGTCGATCGCATAAGAGATTCCTTAGCGAGAACTTGTATACCGGTTGTTGAGGAAGATTTCGCTGGGGAATGCTGATCCCTACTTGGGAGAAATAGAATTTTAGGAGCTTCCGTCGTCTATTATTCTACTGGGGAATCATCTCTGTTTTGAGAAAAGTTGAATTTTAGGAACTTCGGTCGTCCGTTATTCTATTGAGGAATCGTCTCTTCGTCGAAGAGGTGAAAATGAACTACTATCTAGTCGTGATCCAGGCTTCATAGTAATAAGACCAACTGCTACCTGGTCGTAATCCAGGATTTACAATGACTTAATGGGGAGGTGAGATTACACTTGTTATCCGGTCGTAATCCAGGCTTCGCAATTTCTCAATTCTTATCTAGTCGTAATCTAGGCTTCAGAAGGAATCCAGTTGTTATCCGGTCGCCTCCGGGCTTCAACTTGAATTTAGGGAACACTAATATTCGGTCGACTCCGGGCTTCTTAGTAATTGTCCAGGTAAACTTCTATTTGGTCGAAATCCAAGCTTCATAGTGTCCCTCACTATTATTTGGTCGATATCCAGGCTTCAGTCCTTTTATCGTTATCTGGTCGTAATCCAGGCTTCATGATGCTTTATACCATTATCTGGTCAAATCCAGGCTTCATGGTATCCTGTACTGCTATCTGGTCATAACCCAGGCTTCACAATACCTCACTTCTTATCTGGTCGAAATCCAGGCTTCAGAAGCAAATCAAGTGGTTATTCGGCCGCCTCCGGGATTCCCTTTGACTGTTGGGCCTACTAATATCTGGTCGAATCCGGGCTTCATAGTAATTGGTCGGGTTAATTGTTATTTGGTCGTAATCCAAGCTTCATATTGTCCCTCACCGTTATCTGATTGTAATCCAGGCTTCAGTGCTTTTTACCGCTATCTGGTCGTAATCCAGGCTTCGCGATGTCTTATACCATTATCTGGTCGAATCCAGACTTCATGGTGTTCGGAGAAATCAAGATACTATCCGGTAAAATCCGGGCTTCATAACTTGTATTAAAGATATACCACTATCTGATCGTAATCCAGGCTTTGTAGTACTCTTGGTTGCTATCTGGTTGTAATCCAGGCTTCACAACGTCTTCTATCATTATCTGGTCGTAATCCAGGCTTCATGGTCTTGTATTGCTATCTGGTCGTAATCTAGGCTTCACAATAATTTGTTGAGCCGTTATCCGGTCGTAATCCGGGCTTCACGACTTGTGTTTATGATATACCACTATCTGGTCGAATCCAGGCTTCATGGTACTTGCTGAGCTGCTATCAAGTCGTAATCCGGGCTTCACGGCTTGCTGGGGATTTAAACTACTATCTGGTAGAATCTGGGCTTCATAGCTTTCTTTTTAAGAGATACCACTATCTGGCGTAATCTAGGCTTCGCGGTAGTCTGATATTGTTATCCGGTTGTTCTCTAGGCTTCACAATATGATGGAGGAATCAAGATATTATCCGGTCGTACCCGGGCTTCATAGCTTGAACTTTGCGAGAATTTGATTGTATCTTTCCTGAAAGGTAAAGCTTAGTCGTATGTAATGTGTGACCGGTGGATCTGGAACTGACTGTTTAACGCTGGTTCGCGAAATGTCGCGGAAGCAAGAGTCGTCACTGTCTTTTATTTTCTCCAAATGGAAAGGACAAAAGCACAGAAAAATTCCTTAAAGAGATTGCTCTCGGTTCGGGAGGTAGATTATAGAAAGGGAAGGTATTAGAACCCTTTCTATCCATGGTTATCCATGGGCTCTTAGATACTTGCTCATTTGTGTTTTCAAAAATGGTTTGTTTGCTTTTCGACTGTGGGTTTTAAAAAGTTTCTTTGAAAATTTCAGTTCGACTCTTGTATCGGTCCTCAAGAGTGTTTGAAAAATTGCTTTCGAAAGCTTTTGAAAAGGTGTCGGTGTGAAAAGTATTTTTTATTTGTTTTTGAAATTAGAGCAAGTATCTAGAGTCGTCTACCTACCCTAAGGAATTCGTCTGTGTAAATGTCCTTTAAAGTAGTGCCATCCCACCATTGAGAGGTAGGTAGCACCACCGTTGGAGGTGTTCGGGTCAATTCGAAGTTCGGGACATGGTGATCACCAGAGCAATAGGAAGACACCTTAGAAGCTACCCTCATGCCAGGTTCCCGGATCATGAGGACTTACTAAGACATCCTCTACTCGACGATCACCTTTCGAGGCAAGGCAACAGTGAGGCGTACCCTAGGGGTGGTGTGTGCGATTCGTGTGTCGTTTCATTTATTTTTGTCTTGTCAGGTTATGGGTGATCTATGCGTTTGTTTTTATTTAGACATTCATTCTTGCATGTCATTATTAATAGTTAAAAATTGCGAGAAATATAAAGTTCCTAAACTATTACAAAGGCGGGGGTCCACATCGTCAAATTAAACCAGGACCCGATTTGACATAAAATAAAGAAATAAAATGCGGGAAATATAAAATATCCGAGTTACATGGCTTGAGCAATTACATAATATTTGAAAGAAAATAAATGCGCGAAAGAAATAAAAATAGAACGTTCGAGGGCGTTGGACCCTTTAAAGAAATTAAATGAAATTAAAAAAGCTAATTAATTATTTAATAAAAGGAACGAAATGTTTTTTAGTTTTTTTTGTATTTATGAAATAAAGAAAATTAAAATTAAAAGAAACTCTAATTCTAAGTTTTTTTAATTATTAATGAAAATGTTAAAGTTTAACCTAATTGACTAAATATTTAATGTACATGTTTATTTACAAAAATATTTAATAATTAATAACAATAATAATAAGAAAAAATTAATTATTAAAAAAAGTGATAAAAAGTTAAAAAAATCTAATTTCTACATATTTTAATTTGTTAAGAAAAATATTAAAGTTTTGAAACCTAAATTAATATAATTAATTGTTTAAAGTTTATTTACAAAAATAATGGTGAAATTAATATTAATAACAATAAACATTTTTTTTTGATTTTTCTGTATTTTAAAATTATTTTATGGAATTAAAAGAAAACAATTAAAAAACAATTAAAAGAATAAAAATGAAAAACAAATAAAAATTAAAAATGTGCAAACCATGGAGGTTTCTAACCCAAGGGGAGGTTTTTTTGAAGTATTGACTCCTGAGTACCGTGGTCTGCATTCTTTGGCCATTGGGTTGAGTTTCATGCATAAGTTGTTCTACTTTGGCCATTTGGCTTTTGGCTTTTGGCCATTTGTGTTCCTTAACCTTCTCAAGATGTCTGCCTCGCCATGTATTGGTGTCATGTGTAAAATGTTCTGTTTTGGCCATTTGGCTTTTGGCTTTTGGCCATTTGGCTTTTGGCCTCAACGTTCCTTAATGAACCTGCATGGGATCCTGTCTAAATCTGCAACCTCATGAACACATTAAATAAAATCATAAAAATTCAAATAAAACCAACATATGAAGAAATTTAATGTTTAGGCACAATATGGCATGTATGAATGATTATACCCTTTTGATCATGGAGATCAAATCAACCTTACCCTTACTGGAAAAGTAGTGATATGAATGCTTTTATGCCCTTTGGATCATGGAGATCAAGCCAGCCTTACCCTTACTGAAGAAGTAATAAGATGTTGGTTTGTAACTGAGATGGCTTGTTTGTAGTGAGAGAGGGATTTGTAATAAGGATTTCAAGGTTTTAGGGTTCTTGAAAGAGTTTGATATTCTGACAGTGTTGTGGCAAGGTTTTTTCTCTCTTTTCCTCCTCTCCTGGTTTGTGTGAAAAGAAGGTGATTATATAATGGAAATTAGGGTAAAGCAAATGAGCTTTGAATGTGCAATTGGGCCTCCAATATTCACTTGAATTCGTCACTTTCCAGGCTAAATCGCAGGGACTTAAGTGCATTTTTTGAAGTTGAAATATGAAAACAAAATGTAGCCGGCATCGAGAAATAACTCCTATCCGAAAATCGACTCAATCGGATAAACGGTGAATTAGTTATGAATTTTTGAAGTTTCAGCTAAGACAAACTTATTTTGGGCTTCAGTGTCGACTCTGACACGTTCTTCAATAAAAAACTGGTATTGATCGGAGCATAATTCGGTCTCGACTTTTGAAGCAAAGTTGTAGATCTACGAGTCAGGGACCTTGTGTAAAAATATGAGCCCAATCCGATAAAAAATGACCGAGTTATGAATTTTCGAAGTTTCGACCCAGATGAAATAATATTCAGCATTCAGGATTTTCAGCGTGTCACGCACTCTGAGCAAAAAACGAAGGCCTTTTGAATACCGTTTGAACTTAATACCTTCTGTGAAAATGTAGCCAACTCAATTTGTGAAATTTTGGCACCGGAACCAGCTCGATACGATGAAAATCGACCAAGTTATGATTTTTTGAACATGACGCAAATAAACTTCTGTCACAAATTTCTGCACGAAAATACTTGATAAATCCAAATTTTTGAAGACCTTCTGATCGAAATTGGCTTCCAGCCGTGAGAGATGAAAACGTAGATAATGTCAAGACGGAATTTCGGCCACCGGAACGGGTTCAAAACGAGTCACGATCTTCAAGTTATGAATGTTTTAGCGCGTAAAAACTGCACTTTCAGCACACTTTTTCACTATATTTCTTCAAGAAAACTCACACATTCGGATACCTTCTTTAAAGAATTGACTCTTGAGCCGAACCTGAATTTGAGAATACGTTATCAGAGATATCTTGGCGAAAGAATACCTGAATATGACGCGCCAGGTTGGACTTGTGAATTTTTCTTGAAATGTTTTTTTGAGAAATATGGGAGGGCAAATTTTGGGGTACAACATAATGCATGATATGTATCAAGCAATGATGTTCTCAAAATAAATGAGATTGTGCTGTTTGATGCGTATGTATGTGTCATGATGTATGGAAATGTGATGTTTTTGTGATATTCTCTAGCTGGGGAAAATAAATCTCGGATTGCTGTTGTTGAATGATAGAGTTTCGCTCGCTGAGGATAACGACCGAAAGTGATTGGGAGAATAATCCTGCTGGAGAATACATTGGTGAGAGACTGACTCTGTAGGGAAGAGATGCTCTACTGAGGATTTACTTATTTGGAGAAATAACCTCGGCTATGGATGAATTACCGTTGCTGGCGATGATAAACTCTGTCGGGGATAATTTTTTGTTTGCGGGAGAAATAGACTACGCTGGGGATAATCTTCTAGACTCCACTGGGGATAATCTTCTAGACTCCACTGGGGATAATCTTCTAGTGCTAGTGATAGATAAACTCTGCTTGGGGAGAATCTTACCGACTCATTCGCGGTTGCGAGCCTCAGTTGGGGAGGGTTGTGTCCTGTTTGGGACTGCTAACATCACTGTCTTTTTATTACTCTTCAGGGAGTGAATATACCTTCAATTTTTCCTCCAACTAGGTCTATCCCTATACCTGGTGGACAAAGCAACTATAAGGTCTGGACATTTCTTGCTTTCCACTGTTTCTGATATTACGAGTAATCGTCTTTTCTTTCGCACGTAAATATTTATGAGCAGCAATTATTGTTAAATGCATATATCAAAAATGAACCATTGGATGTTCTTGCAAAATAAAACAGAAAAAGAAAAACAATTTGAAATTTCTTTGTGAAAATGAATTGTATTGATTTTGAAGTTGGCCTGTAAAATAGGCATTTTTTGTACAAGAGGCTGACGTCATAGTAAGAGAACGCCACTGAATGATAGAATTTACACAATTTGTGAAAGAAAAAAAGAAAAACATCTATGTGAACAATCCCACTAGGTTCCAACTCTGATGTTGCCTTTATACCCTCGAGCATCTCATCACTTCGCTACTTGGTTGAAGGTAGATCAGATTGATTAGTGTCGTCCGAGCTTCATATTTGATACCGGTGTCTGGTTGCAAGATGATCCAATGATACATAGTGTTATGCTTTGATCCCTAATTTTTTCCTGGACCGCCCTTTCGGGTTTTCAGTCCACCGGGAAACCCTTTTTTGCCCAAGCCGCCTTTTCAGGTTTTTGACTTGCCGGGTGTACAGTTTTTTCCTTTTCATCCTGTTGTACCCCAAAATTTGCCCTCCCATATTCTTCAAGGTTTATCAAGAATCATCTTCAAATGGTTCAAGATTTCTCAAGGGGTTGCACAGTCAAACCATCTTCTAAGCCAGTCAAAATTAGGGTTTTGGTTCCTTCAATGAACTTGAAGTTTTCAGTGGTCCAAACAAGTCCCATAGGCATATACATTGCCAAGCATCTACATGTCAAGTTTCAAGACTCACAAGGTCAAGTTGCACAGTCAAAAGCCTCATTTGCATCACAATCAACTGTAGGGGTAAAATGGTCATTTGGCAGTCAAAAGTCAAAATTTTTGGTCAACATCTTATTTTGAAGCCACAATCATTATTTGATCAATTCTTGATCATGATTCCTCAAGCATGGCTCAAAAATCATCAAGGTGTCAAAAGTTTCTATTTTTGGACAGCTGAAAAGTCAACTGTAACTTGACCAAGGCATAACTTTTTCATGGTTCATCAGAAAAATCCCATCCAATGCTCATTTTGAAGGGGATGACATTTCCTACAACTCATCTTCACATTCGAAGTCCAAGAAATGCTCTCACAAAAAGTTATCAATTTCTACATTATAGGTCAATTTCAAAAGTCAACAAAAAGGCACTTTAAGTCAAAGACCATAATTTAAGATTGGTAAATCAAACTGACATGGGACCAAAGGCATTGGTTAGAGGACTTCAATACCTTTCCAAAATGTCAAAGAACATGTTCATATGATCAAAATTGAGCAAGATATGCATTGGAGAAGTTGAGAAAGTTTTGGGAATTTGCAAAAGTCAACTTTGCCTAAAACACCTTGTTTTTGCTAATGGGCCTCAAATTATTTCTTGAAACATTGCCCAAAGCATATGCACGACCCATTGAACTTAAATTGATTTATTTTCTTATTTTTAATTAATTAATTGAATTTTTATTAATATTAATTCATTTAATTGATTTTAATTGTAGGAAAATTCAAAAGATATGGTTTTCAAATCTTTTTGTGATGCAAATAAACTCAACACATGCTGAAGATTTCATGTATCAATCAAGGAGACAAAATCATCCAATTTTAGCAAGTTTTCTCAATCAAAAGATGCAAAAATATTTGATTGGAAATCAAAGATGCAAAACATTATTCCATGGATTCTTGGACAAAAGATTTAACCTAATTCATTCCAATACAAATACTGAAGCTAAACCTAAATTCATTCACGTGAAAAAGCTGCTGCAAACACCATTACCATATTGAAAAAAAGCCAAGAAATTTGAAAACTGAATTCAACCTTCTAGGCCAATTCACACCCTTTTCTTGATTCCAATACATTGTTGGGACATTCAGGAACGCGTTGCAATAAAAAACAAGCCTCAAAGCTCAAGAACACGTCCAAACAGAATCATAGTTTGCTTATTCTTTTCCATAATCGAAACTCAAGTTTTATGCATCATTAACATGTTATGATTATTGCTTTGCATTGCTAACATCATTCTGAAGCTAATGGTACAGATTAATTTGATTATGGTGCCCTAAAACGAAAACTGCCATTGGAGAATGCCAAGGTTTCCAAGCTTCAAAATTAGGGGTTTGCTATTGAGGAGAAATTGGACCTTCTTAGACCTATGGTTGAATTCGTCAAGGCCAGACGAACTCAACCCAACCCTCGTGCCCTATTTATACAACGCACAGAGCTAATCGCTATTTTTGCATTTTGCAGTTTGTGGGGGTTAAAAACCCCCGCTATTTGACTCTTTTTGTTACAGGCCAAGCGAAGAAGACAATACGTGGAATAGCGTGACTGGATAATTCAAACGTAGCGCGCGTTTTTTTGTTAATTTCCAGCGTGGACGTTTTTTCTATATTTTATATTTATTGCATATCATATGAACAAAGCGTGCAAAGTGGCTTGGTGGTTGATGATGTGTCTGGTAACTACTGGGACCTGGGTTCGATTCCCAGGTCCACCCAAATCTCAATATTATTTTTCATAACATCTTCGTATGCAGCGCTTGTCAAGGATTCCACCATATACCCTCACAGATCAACATGCCAAGTGTCTCAAGCGTCCATCCAAAGGCCAAAAGGTGAGGAGCACCATGCTCCCAGTCAACAAGCGTTCTTGAGGATCCAGAAAGTCAATCAGGCTTGCTTCTTAATGGGCCTAGTTTCCAGCCAACACCTCCTTAACGGGTCATCACCCCCCATGGTTTTGTTACTTTTTTTATTTTCTTTTCCTTATAATTTCTTTTTTTAATTATTATCATTATTATTATTAACCACTAAACTAATTTTTTATAATAAATTCAGAGATCAAAAAAATTGTAAATATTTTATTAATTACTAATTTTACTATTAACTATTATTTTTGTGAATAAAATGTAAACAAATTAATTAGTTTAATTAGGTAATTTTAATTTCTTTTTTACAATAAATAAAATTAGTTTAGAATTAGGGTTTTGTTTACTAACTTTTTAATTCTTTTTCTTTTTATTTTCATAAAAAACATAAAACATAAAAAAGGACTTTTTTTGTAAATAAATACTAACAAATTAATTAGTTTAAATTAGGTTCAATTTTGATTCTTTTTTTTAATAAAATAAACTTAGAATTAGGGTTTCTTTTGACTTTTAACTTCTTTATTTTTATTTTTATTTTCATTAAAAACATAAAAAACATAAAAAACATAAAAAACATTTTTTTAAATAATTAATTAATTAGTACTAGGTTTAATTTTAATTTAATTAAAAGCAAAGGACCAAAATTTCTTTATTTCTCAAAAAGGGTCAAAACCCTAAGGACGTCCCGATTCTATTTCTTTTCGCACTTTATCCTTATTTTCTATTTATGTATCTGCTCAAGGGATGTAATAGTTAATTAGGTTTACTGCTTTCTTTACTTTCCGCATTTATTTTTAAAACGGGTTTTTGTTTTTGGCGATGTATAGACCCGCGCCTTGTAATAGCGTAGATTCATATTTCCGCACTTTATTTTCCGCACTCTTAATTGTTAATATGCATGCAAGACTTGATTGAAAATTAAAAACAACTCGTAGCTCACAAATGCATGATCAAAGATAAACGTAAACTTAAAACAACACACATGCACATGCCACTCTTAGGGTACGCCTCACTGGTTGCCTCGAACGTGGTCATCAAGTATAGGGTGTCTTAGAGGTCGCCCTTTTGTCTAAAGATCCAGTTGCCTCGAAACGGTTGCCTCAGATACAAAGGATCTAGGACATTAGGGTTACTTCTAAGGTGTCCTACTATTGCTTCGGTGACCACATTGTTCCTTAATCGAATTGACCCGAATACCTCCAACGACGGTGCTACCTACTTCTCAATAGTGGGATAGTACTGTTTAAAGGACTTTTACACAGCCTAATTCCTTAGGGTAGGTAGATCTCATGGGTACTTGCTCTCTCAAAAACAAAAAACAATCTTTTCACACTGACACTTTCAAAAAGTTTTTAAACAAATTTTTCATACACTCTTGAGGACAGATACAAGAGTTACTTAGAAAATTTTCAAACGAAACTTTTTCAAAACCCACACACACTTGAAAAGCAAACAAATTTTTGAAAACATAAGAGCAAGTACCTAAGAGCACGTGGATAACCACGGATAGAAAGGGTGCTAACACCTTCCCTTTTTATAAATCTACCTCCCGAACCGAGAAACATTCTCGATAAGGAATTTTGCTGTGCGTTTGTCCTTTCCATGTTGGAGAACATAAAAGACGGTGGCGACTCTTGCTTACCGCGACATTTCGCGAACCAGCTTTAAATAGTCAGTTCTATTTCCACCGATCACAGAACTGGCGACTCTGTTGGGGATACTTTAAAAGTGAGGTGTACCTAAGGATTAGACCACTCTTATGTTTTCAATTGCTTGTTTTGGTTGCTTTAAAATTGTGGGTCTGTCTTGGAGTTTCATAGATCCTAACCCGGATCTGGGGGGATACCTTTTAGAAAGTAGCAACAAAACTGTGAGGGAATTGTGCGAGGTATACCGACACGGTTGAAGTAGTTTGCTACGTTGATGTGGCACTTTGGTGAGTACCGGTAACCCTTGAGTCAAGTCAAAGAGAGTACGGGGCCGCCGCGTGGTATCGTGAAGCATCAACTGAACTTAGGAACCTTACTTGACCATCCTGGCCTCTTTAGGGGTAGTGAGATGACCGACTTTGGTGCAGTCCGAAGTTGGTAGATACTCGATACTACACTCATTGAGGGTTGTTTTCTTGGAATATTTTGATCGCCAGTTCAGTGGCTAAATCAAAACAATGAACATAGAAAACAACCCAATGATTTTGAGCTCCTTAGAACCCGGTTACTTTTGATAGGACAGGTTTTGAGCCCACCAACTTCAAGAGGGTAGTACCTAGACCTCATGCTGGCCTAAACTCTAAGGGCTCTTTGTGTGACTTGTGTGCCTTCAAACTTGAAATATTTGCCCATACTTGTTATGTGACAACATTGAGCTACTTGCAGGTTTTGTTTATAGTCCTTAAACTGGACTTATTACAGGGTTTACTTACATCACTCCATGCATAGCATCATACCATCATACCATTGCATACATCCTGCATAAGGACTAACCCATTTCAAGGATCTCAAGGGCTTGTGATGCAGGTCATGATGAACCAACAGTCTAGCAAGGGGCAAAGGGGATTTATTTTCCTCTAGCCAAGGTTGATAACTTGAGTCAGGGGCTATGACCCACTTGATATGGTGAGCTTTGACTCTTGAAGAAGGACTCTCAACAACAGGAAGTTCCTTCAATCAAGCTACCGGATTCAAATTCTAACAATTTTTTCTTGTCTACCCCGCGAGATCCTTGGAAACATTGCATACATATACATATCATTGCATTACAGGTACCCTTTTTACAGGTCACTTACCTTCTTCACTGTTTATTTCAGCAATCATCATGAATCCTGAATCATCCAACGAACAAGCTATCAAGGCCCTCCAGGCCTAGAATGCCCAGTTCCAAGAGATGGTTATGAGCCTAGCCCAGGGTCAACAGGAGTTGAAGACTCTGATTTTGAAAAAGAAGAAGAAGAGGACTGTTTTGTTCAATCCTAAACGCAGATCTGGGAATGGATCACGAAATGAAGCTGAGCTGACTACCCCATATGTGGGCAAAGACAGTCCCCAAGAGAGAGAGGTTCCTAGTCCCGTGGTCTCCGACAACGAGACAGATTTTAATGATGAACAGTACCCTCCTGCGGAAGACAAGTACAAACAGCTGGAAGACCGTCTGAGCACCATGGAAATACAGAAGGTTCCCGGCCTGGACTTCGAAGATCTAGGTCTGTCTTCTGGGGTGGTGATCCCACACAAATTCAAGGAACCTACTTTTGCAAAGTACGACGGGGCTTCCTGTCCTAAGCTGCATCTCAGGTCATATGTAAGGAAGATCCAACCTTACACTGTTGACAAGAATCTATGGATCCATTTCTTCCAGGAAAGTTTTTCAGGGACTCAACTCGAATGGTTCTATCAACTGGATGGAGCCAGTATTCGTAACTGGGAGGACTTGGCTACTGCATTCTACAAGCAATATTAGTACAATTCCGACCTCGCTCCTACGTGTACCCAACTCCAGGGTATGTCACTAGGGACGGGAGAAGGATTCAAAGAATATGCTCAAAAGTGGAGAGACTTGGCTGGAAGGGTGCAGCCACCTTTGGCTGACCGTGAACTTGTGGACATGTTCTTGGGGACCCTGTCTGGTCCGTTCTTCCACCATCTGATTGGGAATTCTTCGGCTGGGTTTACAGATTTGATCTTGACCGGGGAGAGAATTGAAGCTGGTATCAAGGCTGGAAAGATTCAAGAAGCTGCGCCTTCTGATGCTCATAAAAAGCTTTATCATGGGAAAAAAGAGTCCCATGTTGTGCATGGTAAAAAGAGTCATCGTGACCAACATGTAGGGGAAACCCAGATCTCTAATCCTGTACCTACTCAACAAGGACAGGGGAAGAAACGTAAGGAGGTCGCACCCAAAAGACAGTTCACTAAGATCAACATGACGCTGGATCAAGCGCTACAGCAAATGTTGAAGGCAGGGCTGATTACCTTAAGGGCTCCTCTTCGGAATCCAAACACTTCTGCTCCCAACTATCATCCTAATGAGAGGTGTGCATACCACTCTGATAGCCCGGGGCATACTACAGACAACTGTTGGGCTATGAAGAACAAGGTCCAAGACATGATTGATGCCAAAGAGGTCCTACAAACCCTCGACAAAAAAAATGACTGCCTATTCAAAATAAATTGTCAACATCCGAACCATCACTGGAATATCAAAGCAAAGACTCAAACAAGGTCTAATGCACGATTGGCTGAGTTTAGGATCGAAGAACATCACGAAGAACGGGTGGGTACAAATAAATTTTGAGCCTTTACCCTTTGTTTCTTAAATCGTGAACCAGACCACGCTACAACCCTTAAAAGTCCTAGCTGAAGCACGGGTTAGTTCGAAAGCATACTGTTACAAAAGGTATCCTGACTCCTTAAGGCTCGCTGTAAAATCTTGAGTTGACATCACATTTTTACAAAATTTGCTAGTTTTACTGAAAAATGCATTTCCAAAAACTTCAAGACAGACATAAGCTTTGCATTTTTAACATAACTTCGTTTGCATATGACTTTTGTTCAAACAACAAAGAAATTCGCACGAAAAATATCTGATGAACAAAAGCACTTCCAACCAAGGGGCACGGCATGATCATTGTCCATCATCTGGGGCAATTAAGTCAAGATTCAAAGAATCTCTCAAATGCCAAACAACCAGGGGCAAATCTCCGCCTGAGTCACTTGGGGCATTGGACATGAATTCCAGCGACGAATCTTGCACGATCAACCATCTTCTGGTAGTATGGCAACACAACACTACCAACAGGGGTAACTCCCTACATCCTGAGAGCATGGACATAGCCGGAAAAATGCTACGCATAATCAAAGACCCGCTAGGTTGACACACCTAGGCAAAAATATGGGCTTCCCGGCGAACCAAAAGGGTTCGGGCAAAAATAAGGGATGAAAATGAAAAAAATCTATACACCCGGCAAGTCGAAAACCTGAAAAGGCGGCTTGGGCAAAAATGGGTATCCCGGTGGACTGAAAACCCGAAAGGGCGGTCCAGGCAAAAATTAGGGATTAAAGCGTACGACTATGTCCCGTCATCTCGTCACTTGCCTACCAGAAGAAGATCTGTCTATCGGCAGTTATCAAGCACCTCATAGGCCTTCTTCTCCCGCAGAAACTGGGGCAATAAGAATTGTCCGAACTGAACAAGCTGCTCTGTCCACCAGGTACCAAGGTAAGTTCGGCTGAAGAATGTAATCAGGATACCTTCACTCCCGCAGAGTAAGACATGATTCAGCCATACTCTCCCCAAGCAGAGTTGGTCTCCCGTCAGCCCTAACAAGGCACAGTAATTCCAGCAAGTCAGCAACACACTCCCCAAGCAGAGTTAGTCTACTGTCAGCCTTAAGGAAGTTGGGTACCCCCAGAAAATCTCAATATTCCCCAGCGGAGTATACAGATGTTCCTAAGCAAGCATCCCCGACAGTCTTAATATAAGATTGTTCCCCGGTGGAATACCAGACAACCCAGTGGAGCCACTTCCCCAGTACAGTCTGAAAAGTTTCCCCAGGAGAGTTGAATCATCCTCCCCAGTAGATTCTGGAAGCTTATCCACAGTAGATTCTGGAAGCTTATCCCCTGCGGAGTACGAACGCATCTCCCCGGCTTTATTCAAAGGTTATACCCCACCAGAGCTTATAACTGGGTTATCCTCAGCTAACTACCACGGAAAGATCGTCCTCGGTGAAGTTTTTCCTATTCCCTAGAGGAGTTCATCAAATTCCCCAACAAACTCATCAACGGAATCCCCAGCGGAGTTATCATCAAAACCTCAGTGAAGTATCTCTTCCCACAGAGTAATTCCCCGCAGAGTAATCTCTCCAACAAGTTTATTCCCCAACGGAGTCATCTTCTCCTACCGGCTTATTCTAGCAATCATCACCCTCAGCGGAAGCGAAGAACTCAACTCTTCAGGCAACATCAGCCCAGGATTCAGCTTCCCGACATTTGTCAAGGATTTATTTTCCTAGATGAAAATACATTCATAAACATTTCACATTTTATACATCCTGCTTACATACATACTACACTATCTCATTTATCTTTGAACATCATGACATCATGCATTTCATACATCATGACATTGCATACAACTGATGTTTTACCTTTTCAGGAAAAAGGTCAATCCAAAGATGATTACTATCAACTGTCACAATTCCATATTCGATTCCTGTATCTAGCCAGGGCATATCTGTGAGTAACTGATTGTAGATTCGATACCTGTATCCAGCCAGGGCATGTCTGCATGAAGAGTTTAGAGATTCGATATCTGTATCTAGCCAGGGCATATCTGTGAGTAACTGATTGTAGATTCGATACCTGTATCTAGCCAGGGCATATCTGCAAGAAGAGTTTGGATATTCGATTCCTGTATCCAGCCAGGGCATATCTGTAGACGACTAATTCCATATTTGATTCCTGTATCTAGACAGGGCATATCTGTGAGTGATTGATTGTGGATTCGACACCTGTATCTAGCCAGGGCATGTCTGCATGAAGGGTTTAGAGATTCGATACCTGTATCCAGCCAGGGTATATCTGTAGACGACCAGTTCTAGATTCGATACCTGTATCTAGCCAGGGCATATCTATGAGCGATTGATTGTAGATTCGATACCTGCATCTAGCTAGGGCATATCTACATTAAAGAGATTAAAGAGATAGCTGGGAAATGCTCCAGATATGGATGCTGTTCTTTTGCTTATTCAGATTTTATTTTCAGAGATAGCTGGGAAATGCTCCAGATATGGATGCTGTTCTTTTGCTTATTCAGATTTTATTTTCAGAGATAGCTGGGAAATGCTCCAGATATGGATGCTGTTCTTTTGCTTATTCAGATTTTCTCTTCAGAGATGGCTTAGAAATGCTCCAGATATGGATGTTATTCTTTTGCTTATTCAAGAGTTTCCTTTCAGATATAGCTAGGAAATGCTCCAGATATGGACGCTATTCTTTTGCTTATTCAGAGTTCTTTTCAGAGATGGCTTAGAGATGCTCTAGATCCGGATGCTATTCTATTGCTTATTCAGATTTCCTTCTAGAGATAGTTCAGATGCAACCCAGGCATGGCGATGTTCTGATACTTATTCCAGATTCTGTCCAGAGATAGTTCAGATGCAACCCAGACATGGCGATATTCTGATACTTATTCAGATTTCCTTTCAGAAACATCTAAGAGATGCTCCTGACCTGGATGTTATTCTATTACTTAATCAGATTCAAACTTCTAAAGATAACTTAGAGATGCTCCAGACCCGGATGCTATTCTATTGTTTAGTCCATATTTCCTTTAAGAGACAGTCCAGATACGATCCAGATTCGGATGACATTCTGTCACTCGTTCAGATACAATATCGATATACCCCAGACGCGGCGGTCATTCTACTATTTATTCAGACGTCAGCAATTAGACACAGACTAGATATGCTCCAGACACGGAAGCCATTCTATTTCTTATTCAGATTTAACTATCCATTACATTTCCAAATGGCATTTGTAAGCCCATTCTCGACAAGATCCTGTTACATCTTCAGATGGAATCTATAAGCCCATCCTCCTATCCACCATCTCTCCAAATGGCATCTATAAGCCCATTCCCGCCATCACACTGCTGATACTCCACTATGTGAGTGCAAATTTCGGGGCACTCTAGTGTTCAATCATCTTCCACCTTCGGATCACGAAAGGCACGCAAGCCAATCTACATCCTCAGGTCTAAGAAGATTGAACAGGGGCAACTGTTGTACCCCAAAATTTTCCCTCCCATATTCTTCAAGGTTTATCAAGAATCATCTTCAAATGGTTCAAGATTTCTCAAGGGGTTGCACAGTCAAACCATCTTCTAAGCCAATCAAAATTAGGGTTTTGGTTCCTTCAATGAACTTGAGGTTTTCAGTGGTCCAAACAAGTCCCATAGGCATATACATTGCCAAGCATCTACATGTCAAGTTTCAAGACTCACAAGGTCAAGTTGCACAGTCAAAAGCCTCATTTGCATCACAATCAACTGTAGGGGTAAAATGGTCATTTGGCAGTCAAAAGTCAAAATTTTTGGTCAACATCTTATTTTGAAGCCACAATCGTCATTTGATCAATTATTGATCATGATTCCTCAAGCATGGCTCAAAAATCATCAAGGTGTCAAAAGTTTCTATTGTTGGACAGCTGAAAAGTCAATTGTAACTTGACCAAGGCATAACTTTTTCATGGTTCATCAGAAAAATCCCATCCAATTCTCATTTTGAAGGGGATGACATTTCCTACAACTCATATTCACATTTCATGTCCATGAAATGCTCTCACAAAAAGTTATCAATTTCTACATTATAGGTCAATTTCAAAAGTCAACAAAAAGGCACTTTAATTCGAAGACAATAATTTGAGATTGGTAAATCAAAATGACATGGGACCAAAGGAATTGGTTAGAGGACTTCAAGACCTTTCCAAAATGTCCAAGAACATGTTCATATGATCAAAATTGAGCAAGATATGCATTGGAGAAGTTGGGAAATTTTTGGGAATTTGCAAAAGTCAACTTTGCCTAAAACACCTTGTTTTTGCTAATGGGCCTCAAATTCTTTCTTGAAACATTGCCCAAAGCATATGCACGACCCATTGAACTTAAATTGATTTATTTTATTATTTTTAATTAATTAATTGAATTTTTATTAATATTAATTCATTTAATTGATTTTAATTGTAGGAAAATCAAAAGATATGGTTTTCAAATCTTTTTGTGATTCAAATAAACTCAACACATGCTGAAGATTTCATGTATCAATCAAGGAGACAAAATCATCCAATTTTAGCAAGTTTTCTCAATCAAAAGATGCAAAAATATTTGATTGGAAATCAAAGATGCAAAACATTATTCCATGGATTCTTGGACAAAAGATTTAACCTAATTCATTCCAATACAAATACTGAAGCTAAACCTAAATTCATTCACGTGAAAAAGCTGCTGCAAACACCATTACCATATTGAAAAAAAGCCAAGAAATTTGAAAACTGAATTCAACCTTCTAGGCCAATTCACACGCTTTTCTTGATTCCAATACATTGCTGGGACATTCAGGAACGCGTTGCAATAAAAAACAAGCCTCAAAGCTCAAGAACACGTCCAAACAGAATCACGGTTTGCTTATTCTTTACCATAATCGAAACTCAAATTTTATGCATCATTAACATGTTATGATTATTGCTTTGCATTGCTAACATCATTCTGAAGCTCATGGTACATATTAATTTGATTATGGTGCCCTAAAACGAAAACTGCCATTGGAGAATGCTAGGGTTTCCAAGCTTCAAAATTAGGGGTTTGCTATTGAGGAGAAATTGGACCTTCTTAGACCTATGGTTGAATTCGTCAAGGCCAGACGAACTCAACCCAACCCTCGCGCCCTATTTATATAACGCACAAAGCTAATCGTTATTTTTGCATTTTGCAGTTTGTGGGGGGTTAAAACCCCCCGCTATTTGACTCTTTTTGTTACAGGCCAAGCAAAGAAGACAATACATGGAAGAGCGTGACTGGATAATTCAAACGTAGCGCGCGTTTTTTTGTTAATTTCCAGCGTGGACGTTGTTTCTATATTTTATATTTATTGCATATAATATGAACAAAGCGTGCAAAGTGGCTTGGTGGTTGATGATGTGTCTGGTAACTACTGGGACCTGGGTTCGATTCCCAGGTCCACCCAAATCTCAATATTATTTTTCATAACATCTTCGTATGCAGCGCTTGTCAAGGATTCCACCATATACCCTCACAGATCAACATGCCAAGTGTCTCAAGCGTCCATCCAAAGGCCAAAAGGTGAGGAGCACCATGCTCCCAGTCAACAAGCGTTCTTGAGGATCCAGAAAGTCAATCAGGCTTGCTTCTTAATGGGCCTAGTTTCCAGCCAACACCTCCTTAACGGGTCATCACCCCCCATGGTTTTGTTACTTTTTTTATTTTCTTTTCCTTATAATTTCTTTTTTTAATTATTATCATTATTATTATTAACCACTAAACTAATTTTTTATAATAAATTCAGAGATCAAAAAAATTGTAAATATTTTATTAATTACTAATTTTACTATTAACTATTATTTTTGTGAATAAAATGTAAACAAATTAATTAGTTTAATTAGGTAATTTTAATTTCTTTTTTACAATAAATAAAATTAGTTTAGAATTAGGGTTTTGTTTACTAACTTTTTAATTCTTTTTCTTTTTATTTTCATAAAAAACATAAAACATAAAAAAGGACTTTTTTTGTAAATAAATACTAACAAATTAATTAGTTTAAATTAGGTTCAATTTTGATTCTTTTTTTTAATAAAATAAACTTAGAATTAGGGTTTCTTTTGACTTTTAACTTCTTTATTTTTATTTTTATTTTCATTAAAAACATAAAAAACATAAAAAACATTTTTTTAAATAGTTAATTAATTAGTACTAGGTTTAATTTTAATTTAATTAAAAGCAAAGGACCAAAATTTCTTTATTTCTCAAAAAGGGTCAAAACCCTAAGGACGTCCCGATTCTATTTCTTTTCGCACTTTATCCTTATTTTCTATTTATGTATCTTCTCAAAGGATGTAATAGTTAATTAGGTTTACTGCTTTCTTTACTTTCCGCATTTATTTTTAAAACGGGTTTTTGTTTTTGGCGATGTATAGACCCGCGCCTTGTAATAGCGTAGATTCATATTTCCGCACTTTATTTTCCGCACTCTTAATTGTTAATATGCATGCAAGACTTGATTGAAAATTAAAAATAACTCGTAGCTCACAAATGCATGATCAAAGATAAACGTAAACTGAAAACAACACACATGCACATGCCACTCTTAGGGTACGCCTCACTGGTTGCCTCGAACGTGGTCATCAAGTATAGGGTGTCTTAGAGGTCGCCCTTTTGTCTAAAGATCCAGTTGCCTCGAAACGGTTGCCTCGGATACAAAGGATCTAGGACATTAGGGTTACTTCTAAGGTGTCCTACTATTGCTTCGGTGACCACATTGTCCCTTAATCGAATTGACCCTAATACCTCCAACGACGGTGCTACCTACTTCTCAATAGTGGGATAGTACTGTTTAAAGGACTTTTACACAGCCTAATTCCTTAGGGTAGGTAGATCTCATGGGTACTTGCTCTCTCAAAAACAAAAAACAATCTTTTCACACTGACACTTTCAAAAAGTTTTCAAACAAATTTTTCATACACTCTTGAGGACAGATACAAGAGTTACTTAGAAATTTTTCAAACGAAACTTTTTCAAAACCCACACACACTTGAAAAGCAAACAAAATTTTGAAAACATAAGAGCAAGTACCTAAGAGCCCGTGGATAACCACGGATAGAAAGGGTGCTAACACATTCCCTTTCTATAAATCTACCTCCCGAACCGAGAAATATTCTCGATAAGGAATTTTGCTATGCTTTTGTCCTTTCCATGTTGGAGAACATAAAAGACGATGGAGACTCTTGCTTACCGCGACATTTCGCAAACCAGCTTTAAATAGTCAGTTCTATTTCCACCGATCACACATCCCTTACTTTTGCCCGAACCATTTTGGTTCATCGGGAAGCCCTTATTTTTTCCTAGGCCAGTCGACCTAGCGGGTCTTTGATTATGTGTAGTATTTTTTCACTATGTCTGCATTGACGGGGTGAAGAAGGTCGTCACCATCCATGGTGGTTAGAATCATAGCTCCTCCTGAGAAAATGTTCTTAACCACAAATGGCCCTTCGTATGTAGGGTTCCACTTGCCCTTGGGATCACCTTGCGGTAGTATGATGTGTTTGATCACTAGATCCCCGATTTGATACTCTTGTCGTATAACTTTCTTGTTAAATGCCTTGACCATCCATTTTTGATACGTCTGACCAAGACAAATAGCAGTAAGTCTCTTTTCGTCGATTAAGTTTAGCTAATCAAGTCGGGTTTGGATCCAATCTTCCTCGTTCAAACCTGCATCCTTCATAATCCGAAGAGAGGGTATCTGAACTTCAATGGGCAAGACTGCCTCTATGCCATATACCAAGGAATAGGGTGTTTCCCCTACTGACGTCGGTGCTGAGGTAAGGTACCCATGAAGAGCAAATGGTAACATCTCGTGCTAGTCTTTGTATGTCACCGTCATCTTCTGCACAATCTTCTTGATTTTCTTATTGGCTGCTTCAACAGCCCCATTCATCTTCGGCCGATAGGGAGAAGAGTTGTGATGATGTATCTTAAACTGCTTGCAGAGCTCGGTGATCATCGTATTGTTGAGATTTGTACCATTGTCCATAATGATCCTCTCTGGTACATCGTATCGACAAATCAGATTGTGCCGAATAAACTGCGCCACGACGTTCTTGGTCACTGTAGCAAAGGAAGCTGCCTCAACCCACTTCGTAAAGTAATCAATAGCCACCAGGATGAAACGATGCCTGTTAGACGCAGCAGGTCTGATCTCACCAATCATATCGATGCCCCACATTGCAAAGGGTCAAGGAGCTATAAAGACATTCAGAGGAACTGGAGGTACATGCACCTTATCAGCATAGACTTTGCACTTATGACAGGTCCGAGAATGATGATAACAATCGACTTCCATAGTAAACCAATAATATCCTACCCGAAGGATTTTCTTCGCCATGGTATGTCCACTAGAATGAGTTCCGAAAGTTCCTTCATGCAACTCTGCCATAATCCTTTCTGCCTCGTTCTTGTCCACACATCGCAGTAAGGTTGAATCATGGTTACGGTTGTAAAGGATACCGTGATACGGTGGGAGAACTGACTTTGAGGGTTTTGCGATTGTGTTCGCAAATGTCACAGTTTAGTAAGAGTCGCCATCGACTTTTCTTTTATCCAATAAGGAAAGGTGAAAAAGCACAGGAAAGACCTTTCGAGATGTTTTCTTGAATTCAGGTGGTAGATTATGAAAAGGGAAGGTATTAGTACCCTTTCATCCATGGTTTTCCATGGGCTCTTAGTACTTGTTAGATCACTTGCTTTTGTTTGAAAATTGTGCTTTTGTGTGATTTTGAAAGTATTTTGAAAAGGTGCCTTCATTTAGGTGAACTTTGCAATGATTCCCGTTCGTAAGAATGTATGCAAAGTGTTGAGCTTTTGAAAATATTTCAAGTTTTGAAAAGATGTTTGGAAAGTGTATGTGATTGTTTTGAAAATAGCAAGGATGTTTGTTTTGAAATTGAGCAAGTAACTAAAAGTAATCTACCTACTCAAAAGTTTTTAGATGTGTTTTCCTCCTTTAGATGTTGCTACCTTACCATTGATTTGATAAGAAGCCCCATCGTTGGATGTGAAGGGACGAGCGTTGGGTCATCGTATGACCATGATAGCAATGTTGTGAAATGACTTAGCACTTTTTCGGTAGGGACTAAGATCATTTTGAAAGGCAACTTTGATAGGGTCATCGAGGGACTGTGATCTTTTTCGATTTGTTTGTGCTAAGACATCCCACATGTATAACATGGCCATTTTTATAAGGCAACAAGTGGAATTACCCTAAGGGTGTAAGTGTGCGGGTGTGTTTGATTACATGCATAATTTGTCTTTTGATTAGGGTGATCTATTTGTCATTTTTTATATCTTGTCATATACCCTAATTACTAGCATATATTGAAAGCAATAACAGTGCAGAAATGTAAAGTCCTACGCTATTACAACATTTAAGGGGATGGGGGTACATATTTATGAGTGGGGGTTGCAAGTTAAAATTCTAGGTTACTTATTACAACCATATTGAAATAGACAAGAATGTACAGGAAATATAAAATATTTGTCTGTTTAAAAAAGAAAATAACTTTTGCTTAAGAAAATATTTTTTGTCCTTTTTTATTAAGAGAAAATATATCATGCAAATGTAAAATATTTTTGGTGTTTTTTTTGTTTTTGATTAGAAATAAAATATAATGTAATGGAAAAAATAAAAGAGAAGAAAACATAACCAACACAAAATAGAAGAGGTCAGAAGTTCTGACATTAACTTGCTGCACAAACAGAAACATGTTAGCAAAATATGGAAGTTCAGAAGTTCTGGACCTTCTGAAAATTTAGAAGTTTTCAGAAGTTCTTACACAACCGTCAGAACTTTGCCTCTCTCCTGGCCAGTCAGAACATCTGCAGCTTAGTCATTTACAGAACAGAAGTTGCATGCATAATATTATGACAAATTTCATGAAATATCATAAGTAAGAATCAGAGGCAACATGTATTTGCTAGTTCTAATTCTGTGTCCTATTTTCTTTATGAAACTCTGAACTGGGATTTCTTTTACCTTAGGCAAGAAAATGCAGGAATTTTCAGAATATGTATATCATCAGGATTAGAATATGTACATTATGCTGAATGTGCAATGCTTAATCAGTTATGATGAGAGTCAGCAAAACTTACCTTGCAGCTTGAAAGGATTATGTGAACTAGAGGTTGTTCTTGAATTCTGGTGATGTTCTGAGTAGCTTCTTCACGTACTCAGCAGGATGGAAGTTTGTAACATCTAAGGCAGCCAAAGGGGTGATATTCTGACTCCTTTGTGGTGAAAGTGAAGGGGGAATGTGTTACTGTTTGATTACATAATTTGGGATGGCTTAAATCAAGAACACTTGAGGAAAAATGGAGTTTGAATATAATGAATCAATGCTAAGATTTTGGTATTTTGTGCTTATAGTTTCCTGGGTTCTTGGAATTTTTGCAGTGGTTCAAAGCCTTCTTTCTTAATTCTTTCGTCTCTTTCACAAATTTTACGGACAAAAAGGAGAGAGGTGGGGGGGGGGGGGGGGGGGGTTCAGTGTGTAAATGATGTTCTATTTATAGGGAAATTTTTGCAGTTGGGGCGGTCAAGTGGCACCAACATCTCCTGCTTGATGCTGACTTACTCTTGAAGTAAGCTTAAATAAGTGGGGGTTCATTGCATTCAAGTTGGATGTTTAACAGCGCCTCAGCTGGATTTGTCAGCGTGAATTAATGAAAAGCAGAGACAGCGCATTGGCCTAGCATACTTTTGCACAGAAATTTGTCTTCCCAAGACAGTAGGGGTACACGTGGGGAAAATCCCTTGAATACAAACTCAGAGGCAGTTGTGAGCATTAAATGAGTTCCCATGTGATATTCTGGATCCTTGCTTGACTCTGGATTAGAAGTTCTGCTTCAGCGTGGCATCTCATCTTCTAATCCTTTTATCTTCTGACTTCAGCATGTTCTAAGGGATCCTTCATAACTTCCAGTATACTTACAACACGCTTTGTTACCTTCTTTGTTTTAACCTTGCAAACTCTGACTGGACCTTTATGAATACTGGATCAGAAGTTCTGACTAAACTCTGTCTTGAGAACATCCAGAATTTGCTGACTGTAGACACTGGCTCAGAAGTTCTGAAATTGTCATATTTCTTAAATACTTATAAAAATTTCTAAGTCTTTAAAATTTGATTCTTCCAAAGTAAGATTTGACTTTTGAAACTCTTGATGAAGCAAACTTCATATTTCAACATGTCTTGATGAAACATGATTTTTGATTTGATTTTGATCCAAAAGTCAAAGTCGGACTTCTTCAGCGTGCAAATGACCATTTTGCCCTTGTGAATGGCTTGCTTGGAAAAATTGTTAATTCAACGCCTGAGTGTAGCGGTGAAAATCGGAGATCAAGCTATTAATTAACTTGAATCACAAAAGCAAGAGTCGCCACCGCGCTTTATTATTTCAAAGGGAAAAGGGAAAAGAGCGAAATAAAACCCTAAAGCATGCAATGAAAATACAATGCGCTTTTTGAAAGACATTGAGAGTTTGGGGGTTGGTTATGCAATGGGAAGGTATTAGCACCCAATGCATCTGCGATACTCCACAGGAACCTTTTGAAATATCTGTTTTTGGTTAAAAAATTTTGTTATATACAAGGGTGTATTTATCTACAACTATGTTTGCTTAAGGGGAAATAATGAGTTTTTATTATTGCGTTCGTGAGGGTTTCGCGACCCTTTTCCTACGTATCCAATGAAGGAATCAAAACACCGTAGTTCCTCTAGAAAAAAGTTGATTTGTTTGTGTTTTTTAGTGGGCGACATTAACGCACGCATTCTAGCAATAGGCACGGACGATATCGCGGTAGAACAAAGTTAACATGCCCTTGGGGGGAGTTTTGATTTGTTGAGTGTTTTTGTATGTTTTAAAATATGTTCAAGTAATGATTAAAGAATGTTTTTGTATTTTTTTTGGTTTGTTTATTTGTTGATTTTATCTTGCCTAATTACTAGCATTTGTACAAAATAAATAAAAATGCAGAAAGATGAAAACATATGTGTTGTACCCCAAAATTTGCCCTCCCATATTTCTCAAAACATTTCAAGAAAATTCACAAGTCCAACCCGGCGCGTCATATTCAGGTATTCTTTCGCCAAGATATCTCTGATAAAGTATTCTCAAATTCAGGTTCGGCTCAAGAGTCAATTCTTTAAAGAAGGTATCCGAATGTGTGAGTTTTCTCGAAGAAATATGGTGAAAAAGTGTGCTGAAAGTGCAGTTTTTACGCGCTAAAAAATTCATAACTTGAAGATCGTGACTCGTTTTGAACCCGTTCTGGTAGCCAAAATTCTGTCTTGACATTATCTGCGGTTTCATCTCTCACGGCTAGAAGCCAATTTCGATCAGAAGATCTTCAAAAATGTGGATTTATCAAGTATTTTCATACAGAAAATTTGTGACAGAAGTTTATTTGCGTCATGTTCAGAAAATCATAACTTGGTCGATTTTCATCGTATCGAGCTGATTCCGGTGCCAACATTTCAAAAATTGAATTGGCTACATTTTCACAGAAGGTATTGAGTTCAAACGGTATTCAAAAGGCCTTCGTTTTTTGCTTAGAGTGCATGACACGCTGAAAATCCTGAATGCTGAATATTATTTCATCTGGGCCGAAACTTCGAAAATTCATAACTCGGTCATTTTTTATCGGATTGGGCTCATATTTTTACACAAGCTCCCTGAATCGTAGATCTACAACTTTGCTTCAAAAGTCGATACCGGATTATGCTCCGATCAATACCAGTTTTTTATTGAAGAACGTGTCAGAGTCGACACTGAAGCCCAAAATAAGTTTGTCTGAGCTGAAACTTCAAAAATTCATAACTAATTCACCGTTTATCTGATTGAGTCGATTTTCGGACAGGAGTTAGTTCTTGATGTCGGCTACATTTTGTTTTCACATTTCAACTTCAAAAATTGCACTTAAGTCCCTGCGATTTAGCCTGGAAAGTGACGAACTCAAGTAAACATTGGAGGCCCAATTGCAAATTCAAAGCCCATTTTCTTTACCCTAATTTCCATTATATAATCACCTTCTTTTCACACAAACCAGGGAGGAGAAAGAGAGGAGAAAAAGAGAAAAAAAAATCTGGCCACAACACTATATCAAATTCTTTCAAGAACCCTAAAACCTTGAAATCCTTATTACAAATCCCTCTCACTACAAACAAGTCATCACAGTTACAAACCAACACCTCACTACTTCTTCAGTAAGGATAAGGCTGGCTTGATCTCCATGATCCAAAGGGCATAAAAGAATTCATGTCACTACTTTTCCAGTAAGGGTAAGGTTGATTTGATCTCCATGATCAAAAGGGTATAATCATTCATACATGCCATATTGTGCCTAAACATTAAATTTCTTCATATATTGGCTTTATTTGCATTTTATGATTTTATTTAATGTGTTCGTGAGATTCAACACTGCAGATTTAGACAGGATCCCATGCAGGTTCATTAAGGAACATTGAGGCCAAAAGCCAAAAGCCAAATGGCCAAAACAGAACATTTTACACATGACACCAATTCATGGCGAGACAGACATCCTGAGAAGATTAAGGAACGTTGAGGCCAAAACGCAAATGGCCAAAAGCCAAAAGCCAAATGGCTAAAGTAGAACAACTTATGCATGATGAGGCCAGAACACAAATGGCCAAACCACTCCAATTCACCTCCAAAAAGGGGACAGAAACCCCCCAAGGTATTGTATTTTCTTTCTTTTCCTTATTTTATTTATTTCAATTATTTCTTTTTTTTAATTAATTCCTTTAATTTAACTTATTTTCATAAAATATAAAAAATAGTAAAAAACAGAAAAGTCATAAAAATCAAAATATATTTATTTAATTAATATTTTTGTAAATAAATTTCACTAATAATTAATTATTTATTTTTATAAATCAAAATTGCATGTAAATAATTAGATTAATTTTAGGTTTAATTTTAACATGTTTTTCTTAATAAATAAATAAAATTAGAATTAGGGTTAATATTTTAATTTCATTTAATCTTTCTCATAAAAATACATAAAAAACATAAATACCAAAAACTCAAAAAAAAAAGTAATAATTTCTTTTTTCTCTTTAATTTCATTAGTTTAATCATTTAATTTAATTTCATTAAAAAGGGTCCAACGCCCTCGCTTCCAATTTTAATTTAATTCGCGCATTTTATTTATTTCTTTCTTTTAATTATTTATGTAATTCTCCCAAAGCCGTGTAACATTTATCTTTCGTACTTTACTTTATTTTATGTCAAATCGGGTCCTGGAAATTTTGGCGATGTGGACGCGCGCCTTTGTAATAGTCTAGAACTTTTAATTTCCGCATCTTTTTTAATTGTTAAATAAATGCATGCAAGAATGAATGATTAAATAAAAACAAATGCATAGATCACTTTGACATGAACAAGATAAATGCAATGAATCTGACACACATATCACACACCACCCCTAGGGTACGCCTCACTGTTGCCTTGCCTCGAAAGGTGATCGTCGAGTAGAGGATGTCTTAGTAAGTCCTCATGATACGGGAACCTGGCATGAGGGTAGCTTCTAAGGTGTCTTCCTATTGCTCCGATGATCACCATGTCCCGAACCTCGAATTGACCCGAACACCTCCAACGGTGGTGCTACCTACCTCTCAATGGTGGGATGGCACTACTTTAAAGGACATCTACACAGACGAATTCCTTAGGGTAGGTAGACGACTCTAGATACTTGCTCTAATTTCATAAAAAAATTCTAAAATACTTTTCACACCAACACATTTTCAAAAGGCTTTCGAAAGCATTTTTTTCAAACGCTCTTGAGGACCGATACAAGAGTCGAACTGAAATTTTCAAAGAAACTTTTTAAAACCCACAGTTGAAAAGCAAACAAACCATTTTTTGAAAACACAAGTGAGCAAGTATCTAAGAGCCCATGGATAACCATGGATAGAAAGGGTGCTAACACCTTCCCTTTCTATAATCTACCTCCCGAACCGAGAGCAATCTCTATAAGGAATTTTTCTGTGCTTTTTTCCTTTCCATTTGGAGAAAATAAAAGACGGTGGCGACTCTTGCTTCCGCGATATTTCGCGAACCAGCGTTAAACAGTCAGTTCCAGATCCACCGATCACAGAACTGGCGACTCTGCTGGGGACTCTTTATAAAGTGAGGTGTACCTTAGGGTTAGTTCATAACTGTGTTCTCAATTGCTTTCTTTGCTTGCTTTAAATTGTGGGACTGTCTTGGGAGTTCTATAGATCCTAACCCGGATCTAGGGGATACCTTCTTAGAAAGTAGCAACAACACTGTGAGGGAACTGTGCGGGGTATACCGACATGGTTGAAGCAGTCTGCTACGTTGATGTGGCACTTTGGTGTGTACCGGTAACCCTTGAGTTCAGTCAAGGAGAGTACAGGGCCTCCGCGTGGTGTCGTGAAGCATCAACTGACCTTAGGAACCTTAATTGAACTATCTTGGCCTCTTTAGGGTAGTGAGATAACTGACTTTGGTGCAGTCCGAGGTTGGTTGATACTCGATACTACACTCAATTGAGGGTTGCTTTCCTGGAATATTTCGGTCGCCAGTTCAGTGGCTAAATCGAAACGATGAACAATGAAAGCAATCCCGTGATATTGGGACCCTTAGAACCCGGTTACTTCTAATAGAACAGGTTGAGCCCACCAACTTCAAGAGGGTAATACCCAGACCCCATGCTGGCCTAAACTCTAAGGGTTTCTCTTGTGTGACTTGTGTGCCTTCGTACTTGACTATTTGCATGCTTGTTGTCTGACACTTGAGCTTCTTGCAGGTTTTGTTTGTAGTCCTTAATTAGGACTCATAACAAGGTCTACCGAGTTTCTTGCAGGTTTCGTTTATAGTCCTTAATTGGGACTCATGACAGGGTTTACTAAGTTTCTTGCAGGTTTTGGTTTGCAGTCCTTAATTGGGACTAATAACAGGGCTACTCACATTACCCCATGCATACCATAACATCATACCATTGCATACATCCTAACCCATTTCAAGGATCTCAAGGGCTTGTGATGCAGGTCATGGTGAATCAACTATCCCAGCAAGGGGCAAAGAGGATTTATTTTCCTCTAGCCAAGGTAGTCAGGGGCTATGACCCACTTGATATGGTGAGCTTTGACACTTGAAGAAGATTCCCCTAGCCAAGGTTGTCAAAGGCTATGACCCACTAGATATGGTGAGCCTTGACTCTTGAAGAAGGACTCTCAACAATATGCAGTGCCTTCCATCAAGCTAAAAAATGCAGATTCTAACAAATTTTCTTGTCTATCCCGCAAGATCCTTGAAAACATTGCATGCATACATACATATCATTGCATTACACGTATCCCTTTTGCAGGTCACTTACCTTTGTCGCTGTTTATTTCAGCAATGACTTCCCAACAAGATAACCAGGGACCCCCTGCTCAAGAGACTTAGTTCAAAGAGATCTTCTTAAGCCTATCCAAGGGGCAGGAAGAGCTGAGAACACTCCTCACGGGGACTTTGGTCAGGAACAGTGCTGAGGATGAAAGGCTGAAATACCTGCAAGCTGAGATGGATGCATTGAAAGTCCAGATGCTGGGGCAAGTGACTGCCATTCAAGGGTAAGCTCAAAGACAAGATGAGCTCGGGATTCTCGTCAACCAATTGCTTCAGGGTAACCAACTGGGGCAAATGTCTAAGGGTAAAAAGCCAGTCATCGTTCAACCACCTTTGAGACAAGGAGATAAGGGGAGGACTCCTCAAATGGCTCCAGTATCACAAACTCAGCAGCAACTTCACCAACTTCAGACAGACAAGCCCAGGAGGCAGTTCACCCCGCTCAATATGTCGTTGTTTCAAGCTTTACAACGCCTGTTGAGATTGAACCTGATCACATTAAGGGCTCATCCCCAGAACCCCAACACAGCACATCCTGCTTATGATCCTAATAAAAGGTGTGCCTACCACTCTGCCTGTCTAGGGCATGATACAAATGAGTGTTGGGCTCTGAAGAATAAGATCCAGGACCTGATTGATGAAGGAGCATTGGAGTTCACACAGGATGGTCAGGCTGAGTTTTTCTACCATCCCTCCAAGGCTCACCATTTGAAGTAACAAGCCCTGAGATGAAAAGACTTTTGTTCATTCGAATGTTCAAGTTGTAATTCTTTTTGATTATTCAAACATTTGTTCATTGTTAAACAATGTTATTTCATTAATGCATCGCATATGTCTGTTTTGAAGCAATATATTTGTATTCACTATATGCAAATTATCTTCATATTTTTTCTGATGTCAACTCTCAATTAATAATTCTAAGCCTCTTGAGGGAGGATGACGAAAACGATACCACAATCTACAGTATGCTTTTGAACAGACCCCGCTGATGAGGTACATGCATTGTTTCAATCCCTAAACACTGGAGTTATAAGGATGATAATCCCTCGTCAACTCCTCTGAGCCAAAGAAGTAGGAGTTTTTCTTTTCGAAAATTAAAACCCTTTATCATAACCTGGGGCAGGGTAGTTCTCTCAGTTGATCCAAGTGCATAACAAATGGCACCGAAGAGGTCCTTACAAAAAAAAAAGAAGACAGTGATGATTCCGAATAATCATAAAGAAAGGCAGCCATTATCTTTCAAAATAAAAGCCCAAAAAGTCAAAACCTATAAAGGGGACTTACGAAACTGGGGCATCCCGCTGACTGTAAATACAAAAAGAAACAGTTCAGGCAAAAAAATAGGGATAACGAAATCAAAAAAGAAAGAGGTCTTACAAACCCTCGAAAAAAATGACTGCCTATTCAAAATAAGTTATCAACATCTGAATCATCACCGGAAAATCAGAGCAAAGACTCAAACAAGGTCTAACGTATGATCAACTGAGTTTAGGTTTGGAGAACATCACGAAGAGCGGGTGGGTACAAATAAAATTTGAGCCTTTATCCTTTGTTTCTTAAACCGTGAACCAGGCCACGTTATAACCCTTAAAAGTCCTAGCTGAAGCATGGGTTAGTTCGAAAGCGTACTGTGACGAAAGGTATCCTGACTCCTTAAGGCTCGCAGTAAAATAACAAGTTGACATCACGTTTTACAAACAATCACTTGTTTTATGAAAAAGAATGCATTTTCAAAATCTTCAAGACAGACATAAGCTTTGCATTTTTAACATAACTTTGTTTGCATATGACCTTTTGTTTGAACGGCAGGGAAATTCGCACGATGAATACCTAGTGAACAGAAGCACCTCCAATCAAGGGGCATGGCATGATCATGGTCCGTTATCTGGGGCAGTCCAATCAAGATTCGGAGAATCTCTCAAAAGCCAATCAGTAAGGGCAAATCTCTGCCTGAGTCACTTGGGGCACTCCAGCAACGAATCTTGCATGATCAGACATCTTCTGGTAATATGGTAACACAAGAAGTCAGGGGCACCTCCCCCCATTCTAAGAGAATGGACATAGTCGAAAAAATACTATGCAAAATTAAAAACCCGCTAGGTTGACACACCTAGGCAAAAATAAGGGCTTCCCGGCGAACCAAAAGGGTTCGGGCAAAAATAAGGGATGAAATGAAAAAATCTGTACACCCGGCAAGTCGAAAACCTGAAAAGGCGGCTTGGGCAAAAATGGATATCCCGGTGGACTGAAAACCCGAAAGGGCGGTCCAGGCAAAAGTTAGGGATCAAAGCGTACGACTATGTCCTGTCATCTTGTCACCTACCAGAAGAAGGTTTGTCCATCAACAATTATCAGCATCCCACAGGTGCCTCCCCCATAGAAACAGGGGCAATAACGGGTGGTATAAGCAATCTGATTGTTTCTGTCCTCCAAGGTATCAAGGTAGGTTCCGTGGAAGAACATAACCAATACAGTTCAATACTTCCCCAGGAGAGTCCAATCCAGTTCCCCAAGAAAGTTGGAATTCATCTCCCCAAGCAGTAAGCTTATCCCCAGTAGATTCTGGAAGCTTATCCCCGCAGAGTACGAACGCGTCTTCTGGCTTTATTCAAAGAGTTATTTCCTTACCAGGATATAACTGGGTTATCCTCAGCCAAAAGCCACGGAAGGATCGTCGTCGACAGAGTCTTCTTATCCCCTGCGAAGTCTATTAACACTTCCAATACAACAAGGGTATCCCCAGCAAGTTATTATCAACAATTCAACAAAGTACCTCGCTCCCCACAGAGTTTTGTTTCCCAGCAAGATCGTTAGAGTACTTTTTTCCCCGCAGAATATTCCATTTGCCAAGTTTATCCCCCAACGGAGTTATCTTCTCCTACCGGTATTCTTGCAACTATCATTCCTAGAGGAAGCAAAGATCTACTTGCCAACATCAGCCCAGGAGTGACTTCCTGGCACCCGTCAAGGATTTACTTTCTTAGACAAAAACATACATTCCTAAACATCACATACATCATTATAGCATGCATATACGCATCATATCTTACAAATCTCATTTATGTTGAGAACATCATTGCTTGATCCATATCATGCATTGCATATGACTGACCTTTACCTTTCAGGAAAGATCCAGTTAAGCTCTCAGCTATATCCAAGACCTAGACCGGTTCAGTTAAATCGACTCCAAAGATTTCTCTGTTTCTTATCCAGTCAAAGGCCTTCTCTGGTTTAGTCAGATCGACCCTAAGATCTCCCTGTTTCTTACCCAGTTGAAGACATTTCAAGACCTAGACCGGTTTAGTTAATCGACCCTAAGATTTTCTGTTTCTTATCCAGTCCAAGGCCTTCTCTAGTCCAGTTAAATCGATCCCAAACATATTTTCCTGATAAAGACTCAGTAGAAGTTATCCAAGATTCTCTCAATGATTGCTGTTGAGGTTGTAGTCGCCTATGGTTCTCTCCCCGATACTACGGAGGTGGTAATCCCAAGATTCGCTCAACGATTGCTGTTGAGGTTGAAGTTATCCAAGATTCTCTCAATGATTGCTATTGAGGTTGTAGTCGCCTATGGTTCTCTCCCCGATACTGCGGAGGTGGTAATCCCAAGATTCTCTCAACGATTTCTGTTGAGGTTGAAGTTATCCAAGATTCTCTCAATGATTGCTGTTGAGGTTGTAGTCGCCTATGGTTCTCTCCCCGATACTGCGGAGGTGGTAATCCCAAGATTCGCTCAACGATTGCTGTTGAGGTTGAAGTTATCCAAGATTCTCTCAATGATTGCTATTGAGGTTGTAGTCGCCTATGGTTCTCTCCCCGATACTGCGGAGGTGGTAATCCCAAGATTCTCTCAACGATTGCTGTTGAGGTTGAAGTTATCCAAGATTCTCTCAATGATTGCTATTGAGGTTGTAGTCGCCTATGGTTCTCTCCCCGATACTGCGGAGGTGGTAATACCAAGATTCGCTCAACGATTGCTGTTGAGGTTGAAGTTATCCAAGATTCTCTCAATGATTGCTATTGAGGTTGTAGTCGCCTATGGTTCTCTCCCCGATACTGCGGAGGTGGTAATCCCAAGATTCGCTCAACGATTGCTGTTGAGGTTGAAGTTATCCAAGATTCTCTCAATGATTGCTATTGAGGTTGTAGTCGCCTATGGTTCTCTCCCCGATACTGCGGAGGTGGTAATCCCAAGATTCTCTCAACGATTGCTGTTGAGGTTGAAGTTATCCAAGATTCTCTCAATGATTGCTATTGAGGTTGTAGTCGCCTATGGTTCTCTCCCCGATACTGCGGAAGTGGTAATCCCAAGATTCTCTCAACGATTGCTGTTGAGGTTGAAGTTATCCAAGATTCTCTCAATGATTGCTATTAAGGTTGTAGTCGCCTATGGTTTTCTCCCCGATACTGCGGAGGTGGTAATCCCAAGATTCTCTCAGCGTTACTGTTGAGGTTGAAGATATCCAAGATTCTCTCAATGATTACTGTTGAGGTAGTAATCGTCCAAGGTTCTCTCGCCGTTCCTGTTGAGTTAGTAACTATCCCTGGTTCATTCATCACCTTTTGAAGATCCAGATCCAGTTCCTGTAACCAGTCAGGGCACATCTACACAAAGAGTTGGAAGACCAGCTCCGGCAACAAGTCAGGTAATCATTTTTTCATTTGCAGGTACGCAAGCCCTCGCTAAGGAATCTCTTATGCGATCAACATCCAGATGGCATCTGTAATCCCATCCACCTATCCATCACATCTTAGCATGGCATCTATAAGCCCATCATCCTATCCATCAATCTCTAAATGGCATCTATAAGCCCATTCCCCCACCATCACACTACTATGTGAGCGCAAATTTCTGGGCACTCTAGTGTTCAATCATCTTCCACCTTCGGATTACGAAAGGCACGTCAGCCAAACTGCATCCTCAGGTCTAAGAAGATTGAACATGGGCAACTGTTGTACCCCAAAATTTACCCTCCCATATTTCTCAAAACATTTCAAGAAAATTCACAAGTCCAACCCGGCGCGTCATATTCAGGTATTCTTTCGCCAAGATATCTCTGATAACGTATTCTCAAATTTAGGTTCGGCTCAAGAGTCAATTCTTTAAAGAAGGTATCCGAATGTGTGAGTTTTCTTGAAGAAATATGGTGAAAAAGTGTGCTGAAAGTGCAGTTTTTACACGCTAAAAAATTCATAACTTGAAGATCGTGACTCGTTTTGAACCCGTTCCGGTGGCCAAAATTCCGTCTTAACATTATCTACGTTTTCATATCTCACGGCTGGAAGCCAATTTCGATCAGAAGATCTTCAAAAATGTGGATTTATCAAGTATTTTCATACAGAAAATTTGTGACAGAAGTTTATTTGTGTCATGTTCATAAACTCATAACTTGGTCGATTTTCATCGTATCGAGCTGATTCCGGTGCCAAAATTTCACAAATTGAGTTGGCTACATTTTCACAAAAGGTATTGAGTTCAAACGGTATTCAAAAGGCCTTCGTTTTTTGCCCAGAGTGCGTGACACGCTGAAAATCCTGAATGCTGAATATTATTTCATCTGGGCCGAAACTTCGAAAATTCATAACTCGGTCAATTTTTATCGGATTGGACTCATATTTTTACACAAGGTCACTGACTCATAGATCTACAACTTTGATACAAAAGTCGATACCAAATTATGCACCGATCAATACCAGTTTTTTATTGAAGAACGTGTCAGAGTCGACACTGGTGCCCAAGATAAGTTTGTCTGAGCTGAAACTTCAAAAATTCATAACTAATTCACCGTTTATCCGATTGAGTCGATTTTCGGACAGGAGTTAGTTCTTGATGTCGGCTACATTTTGTTTTCACATTTCAACTTCAAAAATTGCACTTAAGTCCCTGTGATTTAGCCTGGAAAGTGACGAACTCAAGTAAACATTGGAGGCCCAATTGCACATTCAAAGCCCATTTTCTTTACCCTAATTTCCATTATATAATCACCTTCTTTTCACACAAACCAGGGAGGAGAAAGAGAGGAGAAAAAGAGAAAAAAAAACCTGGCCACAACACTATATCAAATTCTTTCAAGAACCCTAAAACCTTGAAATCCTTATTACAAATCCCTCTCACTACAAACAAGCCATCACAGTTACAAACCAACACCTCACTACTTCTTCAGTAAGGATAAGGCTGGCTTGATCTCTATGATCCAAAGGGCATAAAAGCATTCATGTCACTACTTTTCCAGTAAGGGTAAGGTTGATTTGATCTCCATGATCAAAAGGGTATAATCATTCATACATGCCATATTGTGCCTAAACATTAAATTTCTTCATATATTGGCTTTATTTGCATTTTATTATTTAATTTAATGTGTTCGTGAGATTCAACACTGCAAATTTAGACAGGATCCCATGCAGGTTCATTAAGGAACGTTGAGGCCAAAAGCCAAAAGCCAAATGGCCAAAACAGAACATTTTACACATGACACCAATTCATGGCGAGACAGACATCCTGAGAAGATTAAGGAACGTTGAGGCCAAAACGCAAATGGCCAAAAGCCAAAAGCCAAATGGCCAAAGTAGAACAACTTATGCATGATGAGGCCAGAACACAAATGGCCAAACCACTCCAATTCACCTCCAAAAAGGGGACAGAAACCCCCCAAGGTATTGTATTTTCTTTCTTTTCCTTATTTTATTTATTTCAATTATTTCTTTTTTTTAATTAATTCCTTTAATTTAATTTATTTTCATAAAATATAAAAAATAGTAAAAAACAGAAAAGTCATAAAAATCAAAATATATTTATTTAATTAATATTTTTGTAAATAAATTTCACTAATAATTAATTATTTATTTTTATAAATCAAAATTGCATGTAAATAATTAGATTAATTTTAGGTTTAATTTTAACATGTTTTTCTTAATAAATAAATAAAATTAGAATTAAGGTTAATATTTTAATTTCATTTAATCTTTCTCATAAAAATACTTAAAAAACATAAATACCAAAAACTCAAAAAAAAGAAGTAATAATTTCTTTTTTCTCTTTAATTTCATTAGTTTAATCATTTAATTTAATTTCATTAAAAAGGGTCCAACGCCCTCGCTTCCAATTTTAATTTAATTCGCGCATTTTATTTATTTCCTTCTTTTAATTATTTATGTAATTCTCCCAAAGCCGTGTAACATTTATCTTTCGTACTTTACTTTATTTTCTGTCAAATCGGGTCCTGGAAATTTTGGCGATGTGGACCCGCGCCTTTGTAATAGTCTAGAACTTTTAATTTCCGCATATTTTTTAACTGTTAAATAAATGCATGCAAGAATGAATGATTAAATAAAAACAAACGCATAGATCACTTTGACATGAACAAGATAAATGCAATGAATCTGACACACAAATCACACACCACCCCTAGGGTACGCCTCACTGTTGCCTTGCCTCGAAAGGTGATCGTCGAGTAGAGGATGTCTTAGTAAGTCCTCATGATACGGGAACCTGGCATGAGGGTAGCTTCTAAGGTGTCTTCCTATTGCTCCGGTGATCACCATGTCCCGAACCTCGAATTGACCCGAACACCTCCAACGGTGGTGCTACCTACCTCTCAATGGTGGGATGGCACTACTTTAAAGGACATCTACACAGACGAATTCCTTAGGGTAGGTAGACGACTCTAGATACTTGCTCTAATTTCAAAAACAAATTCTAAAATACTTTTCACACCAACACATTTTCAAAAGGCTTTCGAAAGCATTTTTTCAAACACTCTTGAGGATCGATACAAGAGTCGAACTGAAATTTTCAAAGAAACTTTTTAAAACCCACAGTTGAAAAGCAAACAAACCATTTTTTGAAAACACAAGTGAGCAAGTATCTAAGAGCCCATGGATAACCATGGATAGAAAGGGTGCTAACACCTTCCTTTTCTATAATCTACCTCCCGAACCGAGAGCAATCTCTATAAGGAATTTTTCTGTGCTTTTGTCCTTTCCATTTGGAGAAAATAAAAGACGGTGGCGACTCTTGCTTCCGCGATATTTCGCGAACCAGCGTTAAACAGTCAGTTCCAGATCCACCAATCACACTATGCTATTACAAACATATCAAAGGCATAAAAATATGAAAGAAAAAAATAAGATAAAAGTAAGAAAAAAAGTGTATTTTGACCCAGGCAGTAGCACACTTCGACTGGCATTTTGTTGGCCTCCTTCGATTAGGGCTAGCACCAGCAAAGTCACGTCTTTCGATTGGGCCTTGGCAGGGGCGAGGTCCTGTACTTCGATTGGAGGCTGGAAATAGTGAGGTTCTGTCCTTCGATTGGAGGCAGGCACTAGTGAGGTTTTGTCCTTCGATTGGCCTGGAAGTCAGTGTATGGCGAAGTCTGCCTTGTTGCCTTCTTCGACTGGAGGTTGAATGCAATGAGGGAATGCCTTTCGATTGGAGCTGGCACCAGTGAGGTTCTATCCTTCAATAGGCCTGGCAGTAAGTTTATGGCGAAGTCTTTTGATTCTGCCTTGTTGCCTTCTTCGAATGGAGGTTGAAAGGAGAGAGGGAATGTCTTTCGATTGTACATGGTTTTCCTCCTGGTTGTCCCTTTCGTTCGACCTGGAGAAAGATGGTAGAATCCAAAAGCTTTGTTTCCTATTTCCTGTTTCCTGTTTCTTTCATTTCAAACATTAAATGACAACATGGCCTGAGGCCATGCTAGTATTTGTTTGGTAAACAGTTTAACAATTAAAGCAAATTCAAGAAAACAGAAAGCAAAAACGAAAGAGCTCAGTTCTAAAAAAATATGTTGAAAAGGGTGGAATCAAAGGAACAACAATATGTACATGTTTGAAACGAACAAAAGTATTATTTACATGTTATGCCATGAAACGAAAAGTTCAAGGGTAAGAGTGACTTACCTTGCTTCTGGCATTGAATGGATGTGGGGCCTTGAGTGGTGGCCCTGGATGCTGGATTCGAAAGAGGGATCACAGGTTGTGCTGGGAGCGCTGGATTTGGAGGAAATGAAAAAAAGCAAGTGTGATGCTTCTTTGATTCGAAGGAGACTAAAGTGTGGTTGTTCTTCAGAATCGAAGGAAGTAAGTGTTTGGGGATTCTGGGTTTGTTCTCACGAGTATTGAAGGGACTTGAGATATTTTTTTGTGTTTGAGAAAACTTGGTGTTTTTGAGAATTTTCTGAAGATTTCTTCGCCTGACCAAAAGGTCCTCTCTCTTCTTTCAAAATATATGCTGAAGCCTCTTTATTTATAGGCGAGCTTTGATATGGTTTTGGGGGGAAATCAAATAATATTTGAATTATTTGGGTATACTGCCCCCTTGTTTTCTTCAATGCAGTTCTTGTGCACTCCGTTTTTGTGCAAGTACAGGACTGAGACAACGCAGGCTTTTCAGTATTTTGGAGCTTAGTGGCAGGTTGGCGCAGGACTGCTGCATAGCAGCACAACTTGCTTGAGTTTGGCAGTATATGGGACTTTAGTCAACAAACTCCTTGAATACTTCCCCCTTTCGTTTTGATCACTTCGACCAGCTTCATGATTACATAAAAATGTTCGTTTCCAAACAATGTATGCTCTAAGTATGTTGCTTCGAAGGGTTTAGTGGTCCAACTTGTGAATCGAAGGAGACTGTATTTCCAAATCGAAGCTTGTGACTAAAGAGAGACTGTATTGCCCATCGAAGCTTGTGGATCGAAAGGAGACTGTATTGCCCATCGAAGCTTGTGGATTGAAATGAGACTATATTGCCCATCGAAGCTTGTGGATCGAAACATACAAATAGCCCAATCGAAAGCCCGTGTTCGAAGGAAGCAATGTTGCCCAATCGAAGCATGTTTGCAGGCAGTAAACTTGTCCAGATTCGAAAGAGGCATGCAATCAGCAAACTTGTCTAATCGAAACAGCAAACTTGTCCAGTCGAAAGGCTGAATCGAAGGAGTCCTGTTAGCACATGAAATCAAAGAAAACACACATTTCGTGTTTGATTAAAAGTTAGTGATACATAGGCTAAGAATGTTCAAAACACTTGAAAATTTCTGCATAATCAATGCTTGAAGGTGCGAGGCTAAAACCAACTGTATTTAGTGACCTTTCCTTCTGTATAAAAATGCAAAAATAAAAATGGGATCTTAGGTCAAAAATTGGGGTATGACAGCTGCCCCTATTTAAGTTTCTTCTATCTGGAGATATGAAGATTCGAATCTTCATTTCGACGAGATTGAAGGGACTTAAATATATAATACACAATTTTTGGCCTTAAGATACCACAATTGTGTTTATGATATGATATGAATGCAATGCTCTGAATTTTATGGGGAATGACGCCATATGAGATAAACTACTGTTGGAAAAACCAAGCACATCATACAGTAATCCCACAGGGGAAGAGATTATAACTCCACTGGGGAAACAAGAGTCATAGGCTTCAAACGAGAGACTCTTGAATGATTTACATCAGTATTGAGACTGGAAAAGGAATGATTTACATCAGCACTGTGACTGGAAAAGGAAATGATTGACATCAGTACTGAGACTGGAAAAGGAAATGATTGACATTAGTACTGAGACTGGCAAAGGAAAAGATTGACATCAGTATGGAGACTGGAAAAGAAATGATTGACATCAGCACTAAGGCTGGCAAAGGAAATGATTGACATCAGTACTGAGATTGGAGATAGACATCTCTGACTTCTGAATTTTACCAAGATATCGCTTGGAAAGGATAAAATACAAACTTCCCCACGGGACTTTTCCGAAGGGATGCCATTTGCTGAGTAGACATTATTGTTGGGGATACACAAGCTGCTCAAATAAAGAGGCCTCCACTTGCTATCTTTCAGAGGTGTCAATAACATACAAGTTGCTCATGAAGAGACCGCCGCTTGCTGTTTTTCAAGAGAACAATAACACACAAGTTGCTCATGAAGAGACCGCCGCTTGTTGTTTTCAAAGGTGACAATAACATGCAAGTTGCTCATGAAGAGACCGCCGCTTGCTGTTTTCAAGAGAAAAATAACACATAAGTTTCTCATGAAGAGACCGTCGCTTGCTGTTTTTCAAAGAGAACAATAACACACAAGTTGATCATGAAGAGACCGTCGCTTGCTGTTTTCAAAGAATAATAAAGCACACAAGCTGCTCATGAAGAGTCCGCCACTTGTTTCTTTCAAAGATACCAATAACCCACAAGCTGCTCATAAAGAGACCGCCACTTGTTGTCTTCAAATAATATTAAAGCACACAAGCTGCTCATGAAGAGTCCGCCAATTGTTGCTTTCAAAGATACCAATAACCCACAAGCTGCTCATAAAGAGACCGACACTTGCTGTCTTCAAAGAATATTAAAGCACACAAGCTGCTCATGAAGAGTCCGCCACTTGTTGCTTTCAAAGATACCAATAACCCACAAGCTGCTCATAAAGAGACTGCCACTTGCTGTCTTCAAAGAATATTGAAGCACACAAGATGCTCATGAAGAGTCCGCCACTTGTTGCTTTCAAAGATATCAATAACCCACAAGCTACTCATAAAGAGACCGCCACTTGCTGTCTTTAAAGAATATTAAAGCACACAAGCTGCTCATGAAGAGTCTGCCACTTGTTGCTTTCAAAGATACCAATAACCCACAAGCTGCTCATAAAGAGACCGCCACTTGCTGTCTTCAAAGAATATTAAAGCACACAAGCTGCTCAGGAAGAGTCCTCCACTTGTTGCTTTCAAAGATACCAATAACCCACAAGCTTCTCATAAAGAGATCGCCACTTGCTGTCTTCAAAGAATATTAAAGCACACAAGATGCTCATTAAGAGTCCTCCACTTGTTGCTTTCAAAGATACCATTAACCCACAAGCTGCTCATAAAGAGACCGCCACTTGCTGTCTTCAAAGAATATTAAAGCACACAAGCTGCTCATGAAGAGTCTGCCACTTGTTGCTTTCAACGATACCAATAACCCACAAGCTGCTCATAAAGAGACCGCCACTTGCTGTCTTCAAAGAATATTAAAGCACACAAGCTGCTCATGAAGAGTCCGCCACTTTTTGCTTTCAAAGATACCAATAACCCACAAGTTACTCATAAAGAGACCGCCACTTGCCATAAAGAAATTCATATATAATCAAAATGCTCAAATAAAGAGTCAGTCGCTTGTTGTCCCGTCGATATTCCAGAAGAAGGTTACGATAACACTACTAGGGAATAAAGTTCATCTTCAATGGGTAACCATGAATAAATCCTTCTTGAGGAGACCAAGTATTTACATTGAAAAATAAATGCACTCTCCATCTAGGTTTCACAGCCTAGAGATATCCACAGGGTATCGTTCACAAGAGACAAAGCTAAATCTAGGAATAAACTAGAGAGAAAACAGTCAAACAAGACTCCACCCAATGAGGAAACAACTCAAATTGGGATTTATCCTATCCAGAGATGGAAAAGGAAAGCTAAAGCAAGATTCTTCCACGAGAGTTAACTCAGTGGGGAATTAGAAAGGAGACGCACTTTCTTCTTAAGTTGACACTCTATTTGGAAAGATCAAATAAGCTCTTTGAATAGACATAACCAAAGTATACGGATCAAGAACATCAACAAATATCAATGTGTGTGCATGATGCAAGTGTGAATGAATGAATGAATGTCATGTATATGCTGACAAAACAGACAGGGGAGATAGACAGAAGATGATAAGACATCAGAGCACAACCTAACACTCGGCTAATCTCAACAAGATGGTAACATTATTGGAGATAAAACAAAAGTCATCGTTGGAGAAAAGTCCTTTTACAAGGCTCAAGTCTCTCTGGAGAGGAAGATATTTTCAGGTAGAAAACCCAAAGTCCGGTCTTCTATCGCAAACAATCCATTGAGAGGATAACAACACAAACAATGTTTCAGCTTGAAAAAGTCATGCGTAGCTGGAGATACTGGGAACACCACCCTCTGATAATGTGTGCAAAACATATCATATATCTTGACAAATCTAGATTACCCCTGGGACTAATTTTGGATGCCCCAAGTTTACTGCTGATAAGCTGCATGTTGCACGACAATTCTTGCGAATGAATTCACTTCTAAAATGCCTCAAGCTATATGGTTGATAAGGAGAAATCGTCTCAAGAGGATTTTACAAAAAACCTGGCATTCACCATGCTCTGGTGTCTTCAAACTCTTAGAGAGATTCATCAAATCTCGACGTGATTGCCCCGGATTGACTGTAGTTGGCACAACAAAGTCTTCAAATTTTGCCCCAAAAGGGTAAACAAGTTGGGAAAGCATTAACTGGGAGAAGCAACATGTTCGTGCTTACGGTCTTCAGGTGACATGCCCCTGGATATGATTTTTTCTTGAAATGATTCTCCAATTACTCAACATAGTTTCAGGCCTTAAAAGAATAAACTCATCACTAGTGCTTATATGTGAGCTTCCTTGATATCAAACAAATGTTTTGCAGTTAGAAAAAGTTTATTATGAGAATGAAAATTCTAATGCAACAGTTATGTAAGTCTTGAAGATTTTGAAAAGATATCGCACAAATTTTACGAGTTAGAGCACCATTTATTTTTGTATAGGAAAAACATATGATACCAACATAACTATTTAGAACATTCATGGGAGTCAGGAACACTATCTCCTTGAAATATGCTTTCAAAATAACCTTGCTTCAATTAGGACTTTTGAAGGTTATAACGTGGCCTAGTTCATGGTGTTTTAGAAAAAATATTTTTAAGGCTCAAAATTTATAGGTGCCCACCCATTCTTCATGATGTTCTCCAACCCTATGTTCAGTTAATTCAACATGAGTGTTCATCTTTCAAAAGGATTTTGTGACGGTTAAGGAAACGACGAGGCTTTCGGAGTAGAAACCACCCTCATGTCTTCGTGTTTGTAATCACCAATTTGTTCTTTGCTGAGGACTTTTCTTTGTAGTCCTTTCTTTGCAATTTTATTTTCCCTAACTTTTGCCTGGACTAATTCTTTTGAATTGATAGTCCAGCGGGATGCCTTAATTTTTGCCTAAGTCACTCGTTTTCAAGTTTTTTGACTTAGCGGGCTTTTTCTTTTTTCTCTCTTGATTTTTGATTTTTGAACAAAATGTGTGACATTAGCTTGTCTTTAATTGTTGAGAAGATTGTGACTGTCTCGTTTCTTGATGAATGAGGGATAACATTGTGGTTCCACATCTTCTAGATTCATTATACATGAAGGATAGCCCTCCTAGTTTCTCTTCAAAAATATCTTTCTTATGAATTTTGAACACTCAATCAGATTAACTGAAAACTACCCTGCCCCAGGTTAAAATTTGAGGGTTTTTTCGTATAGAAAAGAAACTCCTACTTCAAAGGCTCAAAAGGGGTTAGCAAGGGATTTTCTTCCTTATATCTCAGGTGTTTAGGGATTTGAAACAATGCATGTACATCGTCAACAAGATTTTATCCAAAAGCATACAACCAGAGATTTTGTGTTCTTTGGATCATCATCCTCCCTTCAATCTCTGCTTAGGCAGGAGAATGGGCAACAAGTTGGCATCGTAATGCAAAAAGAAATTTAAAATTTGAACAAAAATATGAGTGAAACAAATGAATTTCTTCAAGACAAACATACTCATTGTATTAAGATAATCATTCAGATGCAAACAAGTTCTTACATGCAAACAATGTTTTGATAAACAAGAAAAATTACAAAAAGCATGAATAAGTTAATAATACGGGAAGGCTTTCCATCTGGATTTGTGCTGAAGGAAACCTCTCCTTAACTTCAAGGCCAAAATCAACAGAGATTCACTTATGCTTTAGCAAAGGGGTTGACTTGGGCGGCAACCAAAATTCAGACCAAACCAGTTAAGGGCTCCACACTAGCTTTCAAAATAGTCAACTCTCTGTGGAGTTCTGAAATCTCTTGTTTGATATTCTCCATTGTTCCCTTAGCGCGAGTGTCGTACTGGTGAGACCAAAGGAAAAATAAGACTTGGAAAAGACCTTTGAAAGTGAAATAAAAAATGTAGAATGATGCATGATATGCAAAAGAGAGTTTTTATTTGACTTTCAAGGAACTCAAGATATTAAGTTGTAAACATCAAAGTATGAAGATAGAAGATGAAATTTAAATTGGATCAAAGCGTTGATCAAGTTATCATCAAGATCAATCATCCATTTTGGTGGATTAGGATTTTCACCCTATCAACACCCAAGATCCATTGAGCTTGACGAAACTTGTGATGTTTACAAAGAAAGACCTCCAAATTCCTTGAAAATCAAGTGAAAGGGGGTTTTATGGATGCATGAATGCATGGTTATTCAACAACCACAAGCAAGGTCACAAATAAAGTCGAAAGGTTCAACGTCACGAGCATGGAGTCAAAGGTAAAAAACATCCCCAAGGTATGTACTAACGGTTTAATCACACCTGTAGAACAAGGTTCTAATAGTTCCCAGAGTCTACATTCCTCCTTCGGATATTACCAACGTCCCAATTACTCGGTAATCAACAATATTCTCAAGAGAAACTCGTCCGAGCGTAGCATCACATAACAATTACTTATGGATTACTCCGTTATAATCTTCGGGCTAAACCTAAAAGGCCAAGATGGGTTAAGGGTTCTACGGTTCTCAGCTTCTCTGGCTCCCAGGTTGAAAATAATAATGTCTTCCCGATTACTCGGTAAACAAATACTATGTTCAAAGGGGCTTCCACTGAGTGGGGGATCTCATGCCTCCTTCTTCGGGATTACTCCCTTAAAGTTAACATGACTATACCGCCCGTCCTATTCCTAAGTGTAACTTAGTCCAGGTATAGGACTTATCCTTTGCAAAAACCCAAATAACCACAATATAAACATATAATCAAACAATCAAGTAATAATAACAAAAAACAAATATGACAAATTAGGCTTAACCCACTTAGGGATGGACCAGCAAGAGGTCAATCTTTCACCAGCAGAGTCGCCAATTCTGTAGCGGTGAAAATCGGAGATCAAGCTATTAATTAACTTGACTCACAAAAGCAAGAGTCGCCACCGCGCTTTATTATTTCCAAGGGAAAAGGGAAAAGAGCGAAATAAAACCCTAAAGCATGCAATGAAAATACAATGCGTTATTTGAAAGAGATTGAGAGTTCGGGGGTTGGTTAGGCAATGGGAAGGTATTAGCACCCAATGCATCTGTGGTACTCCGCAGGAACCTTTTGAAATATCTGTTTTTGGTTAAAATTGTATGTTATATACAAGGGTGTATTTATCTACAACTATGTTTTCTTAAGGGGAAAAAATGAGTTTTTATTATTGCATTCATGTGGGTTTCGCGACCCTTTGCCTACGTATCCAATGAAGGAATCAAAACACCATAGTTCCTCTAGAAAAAAGTTGATTTGTTTGTGTTTTTTAGTGGGCGACATTAACGCACGCATTCTAGCAATAGGCACGGCCGGTATCGCGGTAGAATGGAGTTAACATGCCCTTGGGGAGAGTTTTGATTTGTTGAGTGTTTTTGCATGTTTTAAAATATGTTCAAGTAATGATTAAAGAATGTTTTTGGATTTTTTTTTTTGGTTTGTTTATTTGTTGATTTTATCTTGCCTAATTACTAGCATTTGTACAAAATAAATAAAAATGCAGAAAGATGAAAAACTACGCTATTACAAACATATCAAAGGCATAAAAATATGAAATAAAAAAAAAGATAAAAGTAAGAAAAAAAGTGTATTTCGACCCAGGCAGTAGCACACTTCTACTGGCATTTTGTTGGCCTCCTTCGATTGGGGCTAACACCAGCAAAGTCACGTCTTTCGATTGAGCCTTGGCAGGGGAAAGGTCCTGTACTTCAATTGGAGGCTTGCAACAGTGAGGTTCTGTCCTTCGATTGGAGGCTGGCACCAGTGAGGTTCTGTCTTTCGATTGGCCTGGAAGTCAGTGTATGGTGAAGTCTGCCTTGTTGCCTTCTTCGACTAGAGGTTGAATGCAGTGAGGGAATGCCTTTCGATTGTAGGCTAGCACCAGTGAGGTTTTGTCCTTTGATTGGCCTGGAAGTCAGTGTATGGCAAAGTGTTTTGATTCTGCCTTGTTGCCTTCTTCGACTGGAGGTTGAAAGAAAAGAGTGAATGTCTTTGGATTGGACATGGTTTGCCTCCTGGTTGTCCCTTTCGTTCGACCTGGAGAAAGATGGTAGAAGCCAGAAGCTTCATTTCTTATTTCCTGTTTCCTGTTTCTTTCATTTCAAACATTAAATGACAACATGGCATGAGGCCACGCTAGTATTTGTTTGGTAAACAGTTTAACAATTAAAGCAAATCAAGCAAACAGAAAGAAAATACGAAAGAGCTCAGTTCTAAAAAAATATGTTGAAAATGGTGGAATCAAAGGAACAGCAGTATGTACATGTTTGAAACGAACAAAAGTATTATTTACATGTTATGCCATGAAACGAAAAGTTCAAGGGTAAGAGTGACTTACCTTGCTTCTGGCATTGAATGGATGTGGGGCCTTGAGTGTTGGCCCTGGATGTTGGATTCGAAAGAGGGATCACAGGCTGTGCTGGGAGCGCTGGATTTGAAGGAAAAGAAAAAAAGCAAGTGTGATGCTTCTTTCATTCGAAGGAGACTGAAGTGTGGTTGTTCTTCAGAATCGAAGGAAATAAGTGTTTGGGGATTCTGGGTTTGTTCTCACGAGTATTGAAGGTACCTGAGAGATTTTTTTGTGTTTGAGAAAATTTGGTGTTTTTGAGAATTTTCTGAAGATTTGTTCGCCTGGCCAAAAGGTCCTCTTTCTTCTTTCAAAATATATGCTGAAGCCTCTTTATTTATAGGCGAGCTTTGATATGGTTTTAGGGGGAAATCAAATAATATTTGAATTATTTGGGTATACTTCCCCCTTGTTTTCTTCAATGCAGTTCTTGTGCAATCCGTTTTTGTGCAAGTACAAGACTGAGACAACGCAGGCTTTTCAGTATTTTGGAGCTTAGTGGCAGGTTGGCGCAGGACTGCTGCATAGCAGCACAATTGGCTTGAGTTTGGAAGTATATGGGACTTTAGTCAACAAACTCCTTGAATACTTCCCCCTTTCGTTTTGATCACTTCGACCAGCTTCATGATTACACAAAAATGTTCGTTTCCAAACAATGTGTGCTCTAAGTACGTTGCTTCGAAGGGTTTAGTGGTCCAACTTGTGAATCTAAGGAGACTGTATTTCCAAATCGAAGCTTGTGACTAAAGGGAGACTGTATTGCCCATCGAAGCTTGTGGATCGAAAGGAGACTGTATTGCCCATCGAAGCTTGTGGATCGAAAGGAGACTGTATTTCCCATCGAAGCTTGTGGATCGAAACAGACAAATTGCCCAATCGAAAGCCTGTGTTCAAAGGAAGCAATGTTGTCCAATCGAGGTATGTTTGCAGGCAGTAAACGTGTCCAGATTCGAAAGAGGCATGCAGTCAGCAAAGTTGTCTAATCGAAGCAGCAAACTTGTCCAGTCAAAAGGCTGAATCGAAGGAGTCCTGTTAGCACATGAAATCAAAGTAAACACACATTTCGTGTTTGATTAGAAGTTAGTGATACATAGGCTAAGAATGTTCAAAATACTTGACAATTTCTGCATAATCAATGCTTGAAGGTGAGAGGCTAAAACCAACTGTATTTAGTGACCTTGCCTTCTGTATAAAAATGCAAAAATAAAAATGGGATCTTAAGTCAAAAATTGGGGTATGACACTGAGGACTTGATGAAAGCGAGCCTGAGGATCCAGGGTGATCCTTTGAGAAATGAGAGGGAGAATTTTGGGGTGCAACAGCTGCCCCTGTTCAAACTTCTTGAACCTGAAGAGTTAGATTGGCGGATCCGACATTCGTGACTTGATGGTGAAATATGTTTGAACACTAGAGTGCCCAAAATTTTTCACTCGAAGATGGATGGTGAATGGGCTTATAGATGCCATTTGGAGGAATGTTGGTAAACTCTGGAAGAAGTATCAGCATAAATATCTGGTTGATCCATACTAGACTTGTTGTTTTACCTGTGAGAAAGGGAGTTAGAAAAATGCAGATGCTTGCATGATGCTTACCAAATGTGGTATCATGCTAAATGAATTGTTATGTACATGCTATGATATATGAATGTGAAATGTGTTTTCGTCCAGGAAAATAAATCCCTGACTACTGCTGAGGAAATCTTCAGAGGTTGAATCCTTGATTACCTGTTGGAAATGAAGAATATGCATATCTTCAAATTCTATTGAAGAGATGCTTTTGCTGGGGAGCATCACTCAAAGATCAGATGTTATCTAGTCGGATCCAGGCTTCACAGTTACTGAGGATGAAGTAGTCGGTTGTTATCTGGTCGGGTCCAGGTTTCATGGCAACTTATTGGGGGAAGGGATGAATTAACTGTTATCTGGTCGGATCCAGGCTTTGCAGAAAATTCCTTGAAATTGAATAGTCATATGGTCGGGTCCAAGTTTCATAACAATTTGTTGGGGATGTGGAGGTTAACTATTATCTGGTCGAATCCAGGCTTCACAGTAACTTGTTGGCGGTAAGGGTGAATTAACTGTTATCTGGTCGGATCCAGGCTTCACAGTAACTTCTTAAAGACTGTTATCTGGTCGGGTCCAGGCTTTATGGTCTTTTGGAAAGTTGTACTATTATCTGGTCGAATCCAGGTTTCATAGTGTCTTTTCGGGGATCATGGTTAATTGTTATCTGTTCGGGTCCATACTTCACAATATACCGTTCGAAAACTATTATCTGGTCGGGTCCAGGCTTTACAGATTTCTGATGAAGTTAATTGTTATCTGGTCGGGTCTAGGCTTCACAATGAACTGGTTGAAATTGTTATCTGGTCGGGTCCAGGCTTTGCATATTTCTGATGAAGTTAATTATAATTTGGTCGGGTCCATGCTTCACAATGAATTTCTTGGGGATTTAGTTGTTATCTGGTCGGGTCCAGGCTTTACAATGAGTCTCTGAGGATGATTGTTATCTGGTTGGATCCAGGCTTTGCAGACTTTCTTGAAAAGATGGAAATGAGGAATGATATCTGGTCGGATCCAGGTTTCTCAATCCTTTGTCGGGGAATAAAGAGGCAACTCTACTGGGAATAGGTGGTTAAAACCTTGGTTGGATTAAGTTTAGATTCTTCTATATCTTTGAAGAGTTGGGCTGGTCGTGTCTAGGTTTTCATAGCTTTTTGAGAAATGAGATCAACTATTATCTAGTCGGGTCCAGGCTTCAATAACTCAAGAAGTCAATTTGTTATCTGGTCGGGTCCAGGCTTCAGAAATTGAGGAAGTCAAACTATTATCTGGTCGGGTCCAGGCTTTAATATAACTTTGAAAATTGTGCTAATATCTGGTCGGATCCAGGCTTCATAGCATTTCTTGGTAATAATAAAGGCTTTGTTGAATACTTTACTAGGGGATTAGGGGTTGTGGCCCTGTGATTTGCAGTCATTTGAAGGGGAAATCCTAACTGGAGAGTATAGACTCAGTCAGGCAAGGCAGACTTAGCTTGGGGAGGATATACTCAGCTGGGGATGATGGACTCATCTAGGGAGGATAGATTCTGTTTGGAGAAAATAGCCTTGGTGGGAAAAGATGTACTCAGTTGGGCGATTCAGACATAAATGGGGAATTTGGGTTCCGTTGAGTGATTTGTACTTTGCTGGGGAATATAATCTTGGTTGGAAGATATACTCTGCTAGGGAAGATGGACTCAGTGGGGAGTGTTTATTCAGCTGGAGAGGATGGACTCAGCTTGGAGAATAAAATCTTGGTTGGAAGATATACTCCGCTGGGGAAGATGGACTCAATGGGGAGTGTTTATTCAGCTGGAGAGGATGGACTCAGCTTGGAGAATAAAATCTTGGTTGGAAGATATACTCCGCTGGGAATTATCGGATAATCTGGGCCATTTTGGACTCACCGGCGAGTGCTTACTCAACTTGGGGATTCGGGGTGTCTTGTACGTTGAGGAATTTGCACTTGGCCCGGGGAAATAACTCTGTTGGGGAAATGAACGCTGCTGAGGAGATGGGTTTCCTTTAGACAGAGATCCCTAGGCTTCAATTTTGTAGAAATTGACTTAGCTAGAGAAATTTGTCAAGAGATTGAGACTCTGGCCAGGGGTTTATCTCATGTGATGAAATTTTTGTAGGCAACTCCGCTGGGGAAAAGTTGCATTGGGGTTGTCCCTATAGGGGTAATGATGATGAGATAACTCTGTGGGGAAATAAACCCTGCTGAGGAGATGAATTTCTTTTAGACAAATACCTCCTAGACTTTAGCTGGGGAAAAAAGCTGTCAAGAGATTGAGACTCTGGCCAAGGATCGTCCCGTGCAAGGATATTTTATGGGCAACTCCGTTGGGGAAAGGTTTATTGCCAATGCCCTAGTGGGGATAATGATGGTGAGATAACTCTGTGGGGCTATTTCACATACATTAAAGGGATACTTACTGCTGTTGTGCACTGATGCCTTGTTGAGGCTGCTTCTTGGCAGGACACATGTGCCAAATAGCTTTAATTATGTTCATATGCATATGTTCATTCAATTTTAGTCATAGGACAAATTTGCATTCAGAACAGAGATAGACAACTTTGCACTTCAAAGTGTAATTGTATTGATATTTTGCCCATGAATAGGCGTTTTTGTACATAGAGACAAAAATCCTAGTAAGAGGAAATCGCCGAAAAGAAAACAAAATTGAGAATAGCCATGTGAAATGATCTCATTGCCTGTCAGCTCTACTATTGCTCCAATATCTTTGAACGTCCCTTGTCGTTGATCGAAGTTGATTGGATTGATCCTGGACCATTTGAACTTGGACCTTGGTGATAGTATTGACCGTGTTGATTTCAGGGGACATAGTCGTACGCTTTTAATCCTTCATTTTTGCCTGAACCGCCTTTTCGGGTTTTCGGTCCACCAGGATACGCTTTTTTGCCCAAGTCGCCCTTTCGGGTTTTCAACTTGTCGGGTGTACAATTTTTTGTATATATCCCTAATTTTTACTCAAACCTTTTGGTTTGACGGGATGCCCTGATTTTTCTAAGGTGTGTCAACCTAACGGGTCTCTTATGCGTAGTATTTTTTAACTATGTCCGCGTTTATAGGATGTGGGAAATCTTCACCATCCATGGTGATCAGTATCATGGCACCGCCAGAGAAAACTCTTTTGACAACAAACGGCCCTTCATAGGTGGGGGTCCATTTTTCTTCTGGGGTCACCTTGTGGTAAAATGATGCGTTTTATCACCAGGTCACCAACTTGATATACTCGAGGCTTGACCTTTTTGTTGAAAGCTTTGATCATCCGTTTTTGATACGTCTGACCATGGCAGATAACAGCTAATCATTTTTCATCGATCAAGTTCAGCTGATCCAATCTCGTTTGAATCCATTTGTCTTTACTTAGACCTGCCTCAATCATAATCCTCAGCGAGGGGATTTGAACTTCTACAGGCAAAGTGGCTTCCATGCCATAGACTAGAGAGAAGGGAGTTGCCCCAGTTGATGTTCTAGCTGAAGTACGGTAACCATGTAGAGAAAATGGTAGCATCTCATGCCAATCTTTATAGGTCACTGCCATTTTCTGCACAATCTTGATATTTTTGTTGGCTGCTTCGACTGCACCATTCATTTCCGGTCTATACGGAGAAGAATTGTGATGCTTGATCTTAAATTGAGTGCACAATTCTCATATCAAGGAATTGTTAAGGTTAGTCCCATTGTTGGTTATGATCCTTTTGGGGATACCATAACGACAGATAAGATTGTGTCTGATGAATCTGGCTACCACGTTCTTGGTGACTGAGGCAAATGAGGCTGCTTCGACCCATTTGGTGAAATAGTCGATGGAAAAAAGAATGAAGCGATGTCCGTTGGAAGATATGGGCTTGATTTCTCCGATCATGTCGATTCCCTACATTGCGAATGGCCACGGAGAGGTCATGACATTCATAGGGACTGGAGGTACATGGACCTTATCAGCGTAGATTTGACACTTATGGAAAGTCCTCGAGTGATGATGGCGATCGGTCTCCATCGTTGACCAATAGTAGCCAGCTCTTAAGATTTCCTTAGCCATTGTATGTCCACTTGAGTGAGTACCAAAAATGCCATCGTGCATGTCTTCCATGATCTCCTCTGCCTCCCTCTTATCCACACATCGGAGTAGAATCGAATTATGGTTGCGCTTGTACAATATCCCGTTACTTAGGAAGAATATGGCTGCAAATCTTCGTAAGAGCTTTCTGTCATTGATAGATGCTCCCTCTGGATACTCTTGCGCTTCAAGGTATCTCATTACCTCATGGTACCATGGCTTTTCCGCATCGGTGTCAAGCTTATAGCAATGTGCAGGTTCATCAAATCTTTCAATTGTAATCATAGAGGCTTCGTTGTCCCATCTGACTTTGAACATTGAGGACATGGTTTCCCGAGTGTCAGCCAACTGGTTTTCTTCTCTAGGGAAGTGCTCGAACGTGATTTCTTCGAAGTAGGGAATTAGGGATATCATAGACTCCTTGTAAGGAATAATATTAGGGTGTTTAGTGTCCCAGTCTCCTTTTACTTGGCTGATCACCAAAGCGGAATCTCCAAACACATTCAAATGCTTGACCCTTAAGTCAATAGCAGCCCTTAGACCTAAGATGCATGCTTCATATTCATCCATATTATTTGTACAATCGAAGCATAGTCTAGCAGTAAAAGGATTGTGGTAACCTTCAGGAGAGATGATCACATCACCAATTTCGTTACCTAAGGCGTTGGAAGCCCCATTGAATACCATAGTCCATCGGGATCCTTGTTCATGTCCGTCATATGGTTTAGGTTTTGCACAGTCGGTTACCAGCATAATATTCTCGTCAGGGAAGTCGAACTTCATTAACTGATAGTCATCCATATCTTGATGGGCCAAATGATCTGCTAGTATACTTCCTTTGATGGCTTTTTGATTTGTGTATTGAATGTCGTACTCAGTCAAGATCATTTTCCATCTGGCGATTCGTCCGGAAAGGGAAGGTTTTTCGAAGATGTACTTAATCGGATCCATCTTAGAGATCAACAAAGTGGTATGAGTCAACATGTACTACCTTAGCCGGCGAGCAGCCCACGCTAAAGCACAACAAGTTTTCTCGAGCAGCGAATATCTGGTTTCCCAGTCGGTAAACTTTTTGCTTAGGTAGTAAATTGCGTGCTCTTTTCGGCCAGACTCATCATGTTGGCCCAAAACACACCCCATAGAATTTTCTAGTACTGTCAAGTACATGATCAACAGTCTTCCTTCAACCGGAGGCATGAGAATAGGAGGTTCTTGCAGGTATTCCTTGATCTTGTCAAAGGAAATCTGGCATTCATCGTTCCAATTGACTACCCGATCTTTCTTCAAGAGTTTGAAGAGCGGCTCACAGGTAGCAGTTAGGTGTGATATGAAACGGGCAATGTAATTGAGACGACCCAAGAATCCTCTTATTTATTTTTTAGAACGAGGGACTGGAATTTCTTGGATGGCCTTTATCTTGGCGGGATCAACTTCAATGCCTTTATTGCTGACAACAAATCCTAGAAGCTTCCCAGAGCGTACTCTGAATGTGCACTTGTTAGGGTTTAACCTTAGTTTATATTTCTTCAGTCTCTCGAATAGTTTGTGCAGGTGACCGAGATGTTCTTCTTCGGTTTGTGATCTGGCAATCATATCATCCACATATACCTCTATCTCATGATGAATCATGTCATGAAATAAAGCCACCATAGCCTTTGATGTGTTGCCCCTGCATTTTTTAATTCGAACAGCATGACCTTGTAGCAGAAAGTGCCCCATTGTGTAATGAAAGTAGTTTTTTCCATATCTTCGGTAGCCATCTTTATTTTCTTATAGCCCGAGAAGCTTTCCATGAATGAGAAGACTTTATGCTGAGCGGTATTGTCGACTAAGACGTCAATGTGTGGTAGAGGGAAATCATCCTTAGGGCTTGCCCTATTCAGATCCCTATAGTCTACGCACATGCGAACTTTCCCGTCTTTCTTTGGCACTGAAACTATATTAGCCACCCATTGAGGATAGGATGTTATAGCTAGGAATCCTGCATCAAACTGTTTCATTACTTCGGCTTTGATCTTTTCAGACATGTCAGGTCTCATGCGATGCACTTTTTGTTTAACAGGAGGGCAGTCTTTTTTAGTTGGCAGATGATGAACCACAATGTCGGTATCCAACCTAGGCATATCTTCATACGAACAAGGAAATACTTCCATATAATCGCGCAACATCTGAACCAAATGGCTTTTGACACTGCTTTCCAAATTAGCACCGGTCCTGATTTCCTTCTTATCTGACTCAGTACCCAGGTTGATAATCTCAATTGACTCTTCATGTGGTTGAATAACCTTTTCCTCTTGTGACAGAAGTCTGGCTAGTTCTCCTGATATGTCACAATCTTCCTCGCTTTCTTCTTCGGCTTGGTTGATAGGACATTCAAAGTAATAGTTGGCAATAATAGAGTTGTTGGCAATAGGATCCAGAGTGGATGTAGACCTGTAAGAGTGTGTGTGTGTGTGTGTGTGTGTGCATGTAAGATACATGGCTATCCTTTGGAAATGTATTTAAAAGAAAAGAAAGACAATGAACGCAAATATTCGAATGCAAAAGAGTCCAATGTACTGAATGATCATATGTTTAGATGAACAAAATATAAAACCCTTGACAAAAGAACCAAAGTGCCCCAGGCTAGGCATATGGCTTAAAAGTCAATATCAAAATATTACAGACAACGAGTTCTTGAATTGATTAAAAGAAAAAACAAGTAGATTACTCCTTAATGAAGGAGATGGGCACAAAGTACTTCGCATGCCAATTGTCGGGCTTCCCTTCGGTTGTTGGGTACATCTAGTCTTCGAAAGAACACTCATCTTAGGAATCCTCTACGGCGTTCACTTCATGATTCTTGAGGTGGAGAGACGGCTTTCCAGTACGAGCACCTCTAATTTCTTTCTGAGCTTTGGAGGTGAAACCTATCCCAAACTTATCTGCCTTGAACGGGATGTCGGGGAGCTGACCCCACATCTCATTGTTTCCTCCTTTTACCACCGCATGGGCATCCTTAAGAGAAACTATCTTGGGAATAACTTTATCGGCTTTTGGAGTGTCGAGGGAGATTTTGGTGTTGGCCACAACTTCAAATGTCTGGCAAGGAGTCTCTATGAATTCTCCATCCATTTCTACGTACTTGAAAGAAGTGAGGTGGATTACCATAAATTCTTCTTCATCGCAAACAGTGACAACCATCCCTTGAACTGGGTATTTTAACTTCTGGTGGAGGGTAGAAGTGACCGCACCTGCCCCATGGATCCATGGGCGCCCAAGCAAGCAAGAATACGCAGGCCGTATGTCCATTATGTAGAATGTGGAGTTGAAAATCTGTGAACCAACCTTAATTGGGAGATCCACCTCTCCATGAACCATCCTTTTCGACCCATCAAATGCCCTCACAACAATATCACTTGGCTTCAAAACCAAACCTTCATAGTCTAGCCGATCTAAACCACCTTTAGGTAACACGTTTAAAGATGAGCCGGTGTCCACCAAAACATCTGCCAGAGTGGTCCCTTTACATTCAACAGAAACATGCAAGGCTTTATTGTGGTTCTTTCCCATGGGAGTTAAATCTACATGGGAGAACCCCAGACCATTGTCAGCTGTCAGACTTTCTACGCAATTTTCAAACTGGTCGGTTGTGGTTTCCTGAGGCACGTGAGCCTTTTTCAAGAACTTAATCAAAGTTTGTGCATGGGCGTCGGAACATAGAAATAGGGACAACATTGATATTTTAGAAGGGGTTTGTCCCAACTGCTCTACTATTTTGAAGTCGCTTTTCTTGATGATTTTCAGAATCTCCTCCATCTCTTGAGTGGATGGCTCTTCCATAACAGTCTTTTTAGCAAGTGCCTCTTCCCTACCAGGCTCACTTTCTTTTTCTTTCCCTCTAGTACTGGCACCAGCATTGCTGTTGGTTATGCAGATTGGAACTGCGGTAGTGGTTGGTGGTGCGATATCAGGGGAAAAGACTCTTCCTGTTCTTGTGAATTTACTAGAACCAGTAATATTAGTAAAACCTGCTTCATTATCCCCAATCCAAGAATCTTGTTTTACCCCATGGTAATAAACCTCGACACCATAATTCCATGGAACCGCTTTATCAGAGGTGTACGGAACGGGTTCGGCAGTACTGATTATGAGAGGAGAAATGATTGGTTCATTTGAAATCCTGATAGGACCTTTGGATGAGATCCTAAGAGGTTTGTTTGAAATTGTTATGATGGCCAAGTCTTCAGCTTTGTCGATGGAATTTTTGATGGCAGGATTCTTTTCAAATAGAATTTCGCGGCTATCCATTAGGCGTTGTATACCTTTCCTCAATTTTTCACACCCATCAGATTGTCTCATATATCCCACACAGTCTTTTTCACAGCCGGGGAAAGTCCCAACTTTCAACAGATTGCTCTTGATTACATTCAATGGGGTAGTTAACCCTTTGACAGAGGCAATGAAAGTTGTATCTTCGACGGCATTGACACCTTTGTCGTGCTTCGGCATTGGAGAGGTAATTACATTTGGCGTTGGAGGAGGATCAAATTCAATAGTCTTGTTGTCAATTAAATCCTGGATTTTGTTCTTCAAAGCCCAACACTGATCATTCTCATGCCCTGGGTTGTTTGAATGATAAGCACATTTTACATGTGGATTATATCTCGGTGACGAGGTGTCAGGGTTGACAGGAGGATCCCGAAATGTCACTAAATTAGTCCGGAGCAGATGTTGAAGGGCTTGAGATAATGAAATGCCTAACCTTGTGAACTGTCTTCTTAGAGCTTCAACTCGTTGATGATTGGTAGATGGTCTTTGAGTAGCGATCGGATTGGAGATTCAGACAACATTGATAGACGGATGATTATTCATTTTTGTATTGGCCTTTGCTCTATACACCACATTAACTTCTTTCTTCGTGAAAAAAGTTTTCTTGACAGGATTGGGAGTGGAAGTAGATGCCACAAAGATCTTTCCACTCTTAATGCCACTTTCTACTCTCTCACCGGTTAGGATTAATTCGGTGAAACCAGAAGAAGAGCAGCCAACCAACAAATTAAAGAAAAGACTAGATATTGTGCTCGTGAACATGTCAAGTTGATTCCTATCAGTATAGGGAGGTTGGACCCTACTTGGAAGGTCTCTCCACTTCTGCGCATACTCCTTAAATCCCTCATCCTTCCCCATAGTCATACCTTGAAATTGAACCCTCGTCGGCGCCAAGTCGGTGTTGTACTGATATTGATGGTAGAAGGCAGTAGCTAACCCTCCCAAGTATTGATGCGAGAGCCATCCAACTGATAAAACCATTCAAGTTGTGTTCCAGCCAGACTCTCTTGGAAAAAGTGAATCCAGAGTTTTTTATCAGCAGTGTGCGGTTGTATCTTGCGCACATAGGACTTCAAATGGAGCTTTGGGCAAGAAACCCCATCGTATTTTGCGAAAGTTGGTATTTTGAACTTGTGGGGAATGACTACCCCAGTGATTAAGCCCAAATCGTCAAAATTCAAACCGGGAATAGCTTGGATTTCAACTACTTTCAACCTGTCTTCTAGCTGCTTGTATTTGATGTCTGCGGGCAGATATTGTTCATTAAAATAATCATTATCAGATTCTTGGTCGTTGATACAATCAGCCTGAGTAATCTTGACCTCACCAATTTGGTTCTCGTCCTCTTAGGATGAATCTTCCTCTATTGGAATTTGACAGATTGTCTCTTTGAACCTTTTACCCATGTTGAGTAGAGCTTTCTTCTTTGGCTTCTTTTTAGCGGCCAACAAGGCCATAATATCCTGCTGCCCCTTGACCAGGGCGAGTAAAGCTTCCTGAAATTGAGAATTCTGGGCATGGAGTTCTGTCACGGTTCTCTCTAGATCCATCTTGCTGCAATAAACAACGGAGAGATAAGAAAACCTGTTATGCGGACACTTGTCATGTCATGATGCATGAATATGCAATATGCAAATGATTTCAAGGATTTAAAGAATTTTAACTTTTTATAGACAAAGAGTGAACAAACATTAACTTGCATTAAATAATCCTTGATTTGGATACAAACATGCCTTTTGGGCTTACAACAACAGAAATAAGCATAAAGTAAACTCCTAAGAAAAAAAAGTTGTGTGCATCTTCTTTGGCGCAATGTAGGTTTTTAAGCTCCTTTCTTCATGAAGTTCCCTTGTAAGCTCCAATATCTTCTTCTCGCTTTCATAGAACTTAGCTTCGAAGGTGTCTCGCTCTCCTTTTAATTGAATCCAAGCATTTTTCAAATCTTTAAGAGAAGTAGGCACATCAGGATAGCGAATCGTAGGTGGAATGTCTCCCTTGACTACTGGCTCCATGATAATAGGTAAGACGGTTTCATAAGGCATTTTGATACTTTGAGCGCGGGCCCTCACCCATTTAAGATAAGGTTCCAAAGGAATGGAATTCTTACGCCCCAATGTCTTGCTATCAACTTTTTTAACCATACCCCAAGCTCGTATAAATCTCTGGTGGTAACCTTGGGTGTCGCTTTCGTAGTCAAATGCAATTCCTTGGATGAGTACCTCATGAGGGCCATCTCTTCTAGCGTATCCAAATTGTCGCAAGGCTAAATAAGGGTTATAAGTAATGCCTCCCCTAATTATAAGTAGAGGGACATTATGGAATTTCCCACAGCGGTCAATGATGGTAATGTCTTCTAAGGAGCGATAATACCAACGGATATCAGCATGCGAAAGTGACATCAATCTTTTAAACCATCTCATACCTTGTTCATTCTTCACCACAGATCGAGGTAGGTGCGAAATAAACCACCTAGCCAACAAAGGAGTGCAACACATCAAAGTCCCCCTTTTCTTCAAAGTGCGAGAGTGAAGAGAATGCAATATGTCTCCAAGGAATGTAGGCACCGAATTACGAGATATGAAAACCTTAATCTCATTCACATCTATAAATTGGTCAGGATTTGGAAATAGTACCAATCCATAGATGAGAAGAGCCAGAATTTCCTGAAAGGCTTGTAGATCCAAAATATTCCAACACTCTTGAGCCTTCTCCAATAAAAACTTTGCTAGTAACCCTTTAACACCACTCCTCGTTACCCAATTTCCTACTATGTCAGATGGTTGCAAATGTAGGGCTCGAGCAATTTCCTCCGGTTTAGGGTCTCTTTCAATACCGTTGAAAGGTAAATGATTAAGAATAAGGATCCCCATGAGTTGAGAAAATTCCTCCAAAGTGGGCACAAGTTGGTAATCAGGAAAAGTGAAGCAATGGTGCAAAGGGTCTAAGAATTGGACAAGCACCTTTATCATATCTTCTTCAATACTTGAGGTAACCAAACTAAGGAATCGTCCATGTATATTGGTGAATGGGTAATCTTCAGGGACCCTTGACACTAAGTCCTTGAGTTATGGATGTATCCTCACAAGACTGACTTGGATAGTGATCCTACGAGCGGAGGCCATTTCCTACAAAACAGAACAAAGGTCAATCCAAAAATCCTTGAAATGGTTAGTGATGTTTAAGATGCTTATGATGTTTATGATGTTTATGATGTTATGTATAAGTGCATATACAAAGCAAACAAGTCCTCGGTTTAGGCTTGCATGGGGTTTCAGGTAAGTACCCTCTTGAAGTTTTAGTTGGCTCAACCTGTCCTAGTTAAAAGTAACCGGGTTCTAAAGAATCTCAATATCGATGATCTTTCCCCCAAGTTTCGTTCAATAAGCGATTGAATCGCAACCAAACAAAACTCAAGAGTCAAACCTCAATGAGTGCAGCATCGAGTATCAACCAACTTCGGAATGCACCAAAGCCGGTCATCTCACTACGTCCTAATGGCCAAGTTGGTCAAGTAAGGTTCTAAGGTCATTTGATGCTTTATGACACCACGCGGTGTCCCCGTACTCTCCTTGACTGACTCAATATTTACCAGTAACAACAAAAGTTCCACATCAACGTAGATACTGCTTCAACTGTGTTGATATACCCCGCACAGTTCCCTCACAGTTTATTTCTACTTACCAAAAAAGTATCGCCCAAATCCGGGTGTAGGATTTAAAACAAACCCAAACAAGGAACCAAAATATAAAGCAAGAAAATCAAACAATATAAGCCTGTAAATATGATCTAACCCTTAAGGTAACCCCACTTAAGATTCCACTTGTTCCCAGCAGATTCGCCAGTTCTGTGATACGGTGGGAGAACTGACTTTGAGGGTTTTGCGATTGTGTTCGCAAACTTCGCAGTTACGAATAGTCGCTATCGACTTTTCTTTTATCCAATAAGGAAAGGTGAAAAAGCACAGGAAAGATCTTTCGAGATGTTTTCTTGAGTTAGGGGCGTAGATTATGAAAAGGGAAGGTATTAGCACCCTTTTCATCCATGGTTTTCCATGGTCTCTTGGTTACTTGTTAGATCACTTGCTTTTGTTTGAAATTTGTGCTTTTGTGTGATTTTGAAAGTATTTTGAAAAGGTGCCTTCATTTAGGCGAACTTTGCAATGATTCCCGTTCGTAAGAATGTATGCAAAGTGTTGAGCTTTTGAAAATATTCCAAGTTTTGAAAAGATGTTTGGAAAGTGTATGTGATTGTTTTGAAAATAGCAAGGATGTTTGTTTTGAAATTGAGCAAGTAACTAAAAGTAATCTACCTACTCAAAAGGTTTTAGATGTGTTTTTCCTCCTTTAGATGTTGTTACCTTACCATTGATTTGATAAGAATCCCCATCGTTGGATGTGAAGAGACGAGCGTTGGGTCATCGTATGACCATCATAGCAATGTTGTAAAATGACTTAGCACTTTTTCGGTAGGGACTAAGATCATTTTGAAAGGCAACTTTGATAGCGTCATCGAGGGACTATGATCTTTTTCGATTTGTTTGTGCTAAGACATCCCACATGCATAACATGGCCATTTTTATAAGGCAACAAGTGGAATTACCCTAAGGGTGTAAGTGTGTGAGTGTGTTTGATTACATGCATAATTTGTCTTTTGATTAGGGTGATCTATTTGTCAATTTTTAGATCTTGTCATATACCCTAATTACTAGCATATATTGAAAGCAATAACAATGCGGAAATGTAAAGTCCTACGCTATTACAACATTTAAGGGGAAGGGGGTACATATTTATGAGTGGGGGTTGCAAGTTAAAATTCTAGGTTACTTATTACAACCATATTGAAATAGACAAGAATGTACAGGAAACCTAAAATATTTGTCTATTTAAAAAAGAAAATAACTTTTGCTTAAGAAAATATTTTTTGTCCTTTTTTATTAAAAGAAAATATATCATGCAAATGTAAAATATTTTTGGTGTTTTTTTGTTATTTATTAGAAATAAAATATAATGTAATGGCAAAAATAAAAGAGAAGAAAACATAACCAACGCAAAATAGAAGAGGTCAGAAGTTCTGACGTTAACTTGCTGCACAAACAGAAACATGTTAGCAAAATATGGAAGTTCAGAAGTTCTGGACCTTCTGAAAATTTAGAAGTTTTCATAAGTTCTAACGCAACCGTCAGAACTTTGCCTCTCTCCTGGCCAGTCAGAACATCTGCAGCTTAGTCATTTACAGAACAGAAGTTGCATGCATAATAGTTATGAAAAATTTCATGAAATATCAGAAGCAAGAATCAGAGGCCACATGTATTTTCTAGTTCTAATTCTGAGTCCTATTTTCTTTATGAAACTCTGAACTGGGATTTCATTTACTTAGGCAAGAAAATGCAGGAATTTTCGAGAATATGTATATCATCAGGATCAGAATATCTACATTGTGCTGAATGTGCAAAATCTGAAAATGCTTAATCACTTATGATGAGAGTCAGCAAAACTTACCTTGCAGCTTGAAAGGATTATGTGAACCAGAGGTTGTTCTTGAATTCTAGTGATGTTCTGAGTAGCTTCTTCACGTACTCAGCAAGATGGAAGTTTGTAACGTCTGAGGCAGCCAAAGGGGTGATATTCTGACTCCTTTATGGTGAAAGTGAATGGGGGATGTGTTACTGTTTGATTACAGAATTTGGGATGGCTTAAATCAAGAACACTTGAGGAAAAATGGAGTTTGAATATAATGAATCAATTCTAAGATTTTGGTATTTTATTCTTATAGTTTCCTGGGTTCTTGGAATTTTTGAAATGGTTCAAAGCCTTCTTTCTCAATTCTTTCGTCTCTTTCACAAATTTTCTGGACAAAAAGGAAAGAGGTGGGGGGTTTTTTCAGTGTGCAAATGATGTTCTATTTATATGGGAAATTTTTGCAGTTCGGACGGTCAAGTGGCACCAACATCACCTACTTAATGCTGACTTACTCTTGAACTAAGCTTAAACAAGTGGGGGTTCATTGTATTCAAGTTGGATGTTTAACAGTGCCTCAGTTGGATTTGGCACCGTGAATTAATGAAAAGCAGAGACAACGCATTGGCCTAGCATACTTTTGCACAGAAATTTGTCTTCCCAAGACAGTAGGGGTACACGTGGAGAAAATACCTTGAATACAAACTCAGAGGCGGTTGTGAGCATTAAATGAGTTCCCATGTGATATTCTGGATCCTTGCTTGACTCTGGATTAGAAGTTCTGCTTCAGCGTGGCATCTCATCTTCTGATCCTCTTATCTTCTGACTTCAACATGTTCTAAGGGATCCTTCAGAACTTCCAGTATACTTACAACACGCTTTGTTACCTTCTTTGTTTTAACCTTGCAAACTATGACTGGACCTTTATGAATATTGGCTCAGAAGTTCTGACTAAACTCTGTCTTGAGAACATCCAGAATTTGCTGACTGTGGACACTGGCTCAGAAGTTCTGAATTGTCATATTTCTTAAATACTTAGAAAAATTTCTAAGTCTTTAAAATTTGATTCTTCCAAAGTAAGATTTGACTTTTGAAACTCTTGATGAAGCAAACTTCATATTCCAACATGTCTTGATGAAACATGATTTTTGATTCGATTTTGATCCAAAAGTCAAAGTCATACTTCTTCAGCGTGCAAATGACCATTTTGCCCTTGTGAATGGCTTGCTTGAAAAAATTGTTAATTCAACGCCTGAGGACTTGATGAAAGCGAGCCTGAGGATCCAGGGTAATCCTTTGAGAAATGAGAGGGAAAATTTTGGGGTGCAACAGATACCATTGTTGATGAAGAACTTCGCAGTGAATCTCCTCAGAAACTTCTTATCATTAACAGATGCACCCTCGGGGTATTCTTGAGCCTCAAGATACCTCTTTACCTCATGAAACCAGGGTTTATCTGTTACCTCTTCAGTCTCAATGTCACAGCAATGTGCAGGTTCGTCTAGCCTCTCAATGGTAATCCGAGGAGCTTCATTGTCCCATCTGACCTTGAACATAGAATACATGGTAGCTAGCGCGTCCACCAACTGGTTCTCCTCTCTTGGGAAGTGTTCAAAGGTTATCTCCTCGAAGTGTGGAAGCAACGTCAATACATACTCTTTGTAAGGAATAAGATTTGGGTGCTTCGTATCCCACTCGCCTTTGATCTGACTGATCACGAGAGCGGAATCTCTGAATACTCTTAAGAACTTAATCCTTAGGTCAATAGCTACTCGAAGGCCCATGATGCACGCTTCATACTCCTCCATATTGTTAGTGCAGTTAAAACATAATCGGGCGGTGAATGGAGTATAACAGCCTTCAGGAGATATGATCACGACACCAATGCCATTACTCAATGTGTTTGAAGCTCCGTCAAAATACATAGACCATCGGGATCCCTTCTCAGGTCCTTCATCCGGTCCAGGTGTTTCACAGTCTGTCACCAATATGATGCTCTCATCCGGAATCTCGAAATCATAGACTGGTAATCATCCACTGCCTGATGCGCCAAATGATCTGCCAACACACTCCCCTTGATTGCCTTTTGGGTCGTGTATTGAATTTTATACTCGGTCAAGATCATCTGCCATCTTGCTATTCTTCCGGACAAGGCAGGCTTTTCGAAGATATACTTGATAGGGTCCATCTTTGATATCAATAGAGTAGTGTGAGTCAGCATATATTGTCTCAACCGGCGAGCAGCCCATGCCAAAGCATAGCAAGTTTTCTCAAGCAGTGAGTATCGGGTCTCACAGTCGGTAAACTTTTTGCTAAGGTAGTAAATAGCATGCTTTTTTCGGCCAGACTCGTCATGTTTCCCCAGCACACACCCCATTGAATTGTCGAGTACTGTCAAGTATAAAATCAAAGGTCTTCCTTCAAATGGAGGCATCAGAATAGGTGGCTATTAGAGATATTCTTTGATCCTTTCGAAAGCGGCCTGACATTCATCATTCCATTTTACTACTTGATCTTTCTTCAGCAGCTTGAAGATTGGCTCACAAGTAGCAGTCAGATGTGAAATGAATCGGTAAATATAGTTCATACGTCCCAGAAAGCCTCTGACTTCTTTTTCCATTCGGGGAGTTGGCATTTCCTGTATAGCCTTCACTTTTGCGGGATCCACTTGAATACCTTTATCACTAACGACGAAACCCATCAGCTTACCAGACCTCACCCTGAAGGTGCACTTGTTCGGGTTTAACCTCAGCTTATACATCTTCAACCTGTCAAATAGCTTCTGAAGATGGTCAAGGTATTCTTCTTCAGTTTGGGGCCTTGCAATCATGTCGTCAACGTATACCTTAATCTCATGATGAATCATTTCGTGGAACAAAGCGACCATGGCGCGCTGATATGTTGCCCCAACATTCTTCAATCCAAACGGCATGACTTTGTAGCAAAATGTACCCCACTGCGTAACAAAAGTTGTCTTCTCCATGTCCTCGGGAGCCATCTTAATCTGATTGTAACCGGAAAAACCATCCATGAAGGAGAAGATCTTATGTTGCACGGTGTTGTCGACCAAAACATCGATATGAGCAGTGGGAAATCATATTTGGGGCTCGCCCTGTTCAGATCCCTATAGTCCACACACATCCGAACCTTACCATCTTTCTTCGGCACCGTAACCACATTGGCAATCCACTGCGGGTAAGAAGTAACTGCTAGAAAACCGGCATCAAACTGTTTCATGACCTCAACTTTGATTTTCTCAGACATCTCTGGGCGCATTCGACAAACTTTCTTCTTCACTGGAGGACAGTCTTCTTTGGTTGGCAAGCGGTGTACCACGATATCAGTATCCAACCCAGGCATATCTTCATAAGACCAGGCAAAGATATCAACATAGTCGCGTAGCATCTGCATCAACCGTTGCTTAACACTAGACTCCAGATTTTCACTGATCTTGACCTCTTTCTTGCCTTCTTTCGTTCCCAGATTTATTGTTTCCACTGGCTCTTCATGCGGCTGTATGGCCCTCACCTTCATCCTCGGCTTGGTTGATCGGACTTTCGAAGTCATAATTGGCAGTAGCAGAGTCGTTATCAGTGGGATCCAAAGTGGATGTGGACCTGTATATGTGAATGTGTGTAAGACAAATAGTTGTTTTGATAAAGTGCAAGGTAGAAAAGAAAAACAAGGAGCGCAAAATTTGTAATGCAAGAAAACGTCCAATGCTTTATTGATTATATATGGAAATGACACATAATAAGCCCTCACAAACAAAGCCACGGTGCCTTGGGCAAGGCACCGGGCCATAAAGTCTCAAATTGTCTGTTACAAATTTCAAAACAAAAGTCTATTACTGTGTAATAAAAGAAACGGGCACGAAGTCCTTCGCCGTCCAATTGTTCAAGCCACCGTCGGTAGTCAGGTAATTTTAGTTGTCGAACTCCGACTCTTCTTCGTTGTCTTCAATTGCATTCACTTCCGGATTACTGATACGCAGGGGAGGTCTTCCAATCCGCGTACGCCGAACAGCCCTTTGAGCTTATACAGTAAAACCCAAACCAAACTTGTCAGTCTTGTGTGCAAAGTCAGGGAGTTGGCCCCAATTTGCACACCCACCTTTTTCAATAGCAGCCCTATCATCCTTGAGGGAAGCCATATTCAATAGCAGCAATTTCAGTCGATGCCAAAGTCTGGGGGACTTCTTCAAAGTTCTGATACGGGGTTTCGATGAACTCTCCATCCATCTCCACATACCGAAAAGAGTTAAGGTTGCTCACCATGTACTCCTCTTCTCCTCGTACTGTAACAATCTTCCCCTTCACTGGATATTTCAACATCTGACGGAGCGTAGAAGTCACTGCCCCAACTTTATGAATCCACGGGCGACCCAGCAAACAAGAATAGGATGGTCGAATGTCCATCACATAGAACGTAGATGCAGAAGTCTGAGAGCTAACTTTAACAGGAACATCCACCTCCCCGTGCACCATCCTTTTGGACCCGTCAAAGGCCCTAACCATAATATTACTTGGCTTCAGAACTAAACCTTCACAATCCAACCGGTCTAATGCTTTCTTGGGTAAAACATTTAATGAGGACCCAGTATCCACCAGCACGTGGGCCAAAGTAGTGCCCCTGCACTCGATCGAAACATGCAGAGAATCATTGTGATTCCTTCCTTTGGCAGTCAGATCTGCGTCGAAGAAACCCAACCCGTTGTCAGCGGTTAAACTAGCCACACAGTCTTTGAATTGATCAGCAGATGTTTCCTGTGGCACATGCGCAGTTTTAAGGAAAGAAATTAAAGCCTTTGCATGGGCTTCTGAGCATAACAATAGAGATGACATGGAGATCTTCGACGGGGTTTGCCCCAGCTATTCGACTATGTTGTAGTCTCTCTTCTTGATAATCTTCAGAATTTCCTCTATCTCCTGCCTAGAGGTTTCAACAATGACTTTCTTAGGTGCCTCCGTCCGGGCAGGCTCACTTGTGATCTCTTTTCCCCGAGCGTCAGATGACTCGGCGACAGGGGTGACAATTGGAGTAAGAATAGGAACAATGACTGATGTACTGGAAGATGGAATAACAACAGGCTTTTAGACAGTCGGAGGGGAAATCTCAGGAGAGAAGAGTCTCCCTCTTTGGGTGACCTTGCTAGACCCAACAATATTACTAACATCAGTATTAGCCTCTTCAACCTTCAGGTCTTGTTTGATCCTATGATAATACACATCGGCCCCATAGTGCCACGAGATAGCCTTATCCGAAGTGTATGGGATAGGACCAGGAATAGTAATGATCAATGGAGCAACTCTCAGAATGGATGTAATCCTAACAGGCTTTCTTGGGGAAGCCTTGGAAGGATTGGAGGAAATGGTTATTATGGAAACATCTTCAACAGGAATCAACGGAACCAGAGTTTTCTCGAACAAGATCTCTTTGTCATCCATCAGGCGCTGAACACCTGACTTCAATAAATGGCAACCAGCAGGTAGGATAGAACATAGGTGGCAACCTTTGCCATAGCCCAGAAATAAACCGGCCAACAATAGGTTCTTCTTTACTGTCATCAACAGAGTAGCAATTCTTCCACAAAGGTCACAAAAGAATCATCGTCCACAGCATTTACTCCATGCTTGGGCATAGGAGCAGTCATGACGTTAGGCTTTTCCGGGGCGTCGAACTCAATTTCCTTAGCTTCAATCAAATCTTGCACCTTATTCCTCAAGGCCCAACAATTGTTGGTATCATGCCCTGGGCTATCGGAGTGATAGGCACAACGGGCGTTCGGATTATACAGTGGTGATGTGTTGCTGGTCTTCAGCAATTGTGGAAGAATTTGAGATAAAGTCATACTGAGTCGAGTATACTGTCTTTGCGGTCCCTCTACTCTTTGCTGATTGTTGTGTTGTGGGGAAACAATGGGTCTTGATATTACTACCGCGTTAACTGCTTGGCGACGTTCAGGTCGGTTTTGGCTCCTCGAGCTGTAAACTGCACTAGATTCCTTCTTGAAAGGCTTCTTTTTTGTACTTGACGAAGCACCTTTCTGTATCTTACCGCTTTTGATGCCAGCTTCTACCCTCTCCCCAGTCAAAATCAATTCAGTGAACCTAGACGATTAACTACTGATCAAATGATTGAAATATGGACCAGACAAAGTCCCAAGAAACATATCCACCAACTCCTTATCAGACAGAGGGGGTTGTACTCTTCCAGCCAGATCTCTCCACTTCTGAGCATAGTCCTTAAAGCCTTCGCCCTCACCCATAGACATACCCTAAAGTTTAGTACGCGTAGGAGCAAGGTCGGTGTTATACTGGTATTGCTTGTAAAAAGCAGCGGCAAGGTCCTCCCAATTGCGGACATTAGCTCCTTCCAATTTATAGAACCATTCAAGCTGAGTCCCTGATAGACTATCTTGAAAGAAATGAACCCACAGGTTTCTATAGCAGTATAGGGTTGAATTTTTCTGACGTATGAGCAGAGGTGAAGCTTTGGACAGGATGCTCCATCGTACTTAGCAAAAACCGGAGCTTTAAACTTGTGCGGGATCACCACCCCAGATGCTAGTCCCAAATCTCCAAAGTCCAAACCGGGAACCTTCTGAATCTCCATTGCACTCAACTGGTCTTCGAGTTGTTTGTACCTATCCTCAGCAGGAGGGTACTGTTCATCATCAAAATCAGTATCATTATCAGAGACCACAGGGCTAGGACCCTTTCTTTCCTCCTAATTCTCTCCTCCTCCAGATGAATGAGACAAATCAGTTTCCTGTCGCAACCTATTCCCAAATTTGTGACCCATACTCAGAAGAACCACCTTCTTCTTCTTCTTCTTCTTCTTCTTCTTCTCTTTCAAGATGAGAGTCTTCAAATCCTGTTGTCCTTTGGCCAAGTTCAGGAACATCTCCTAGAATTGAGCATTATGTGCTTGAAGAGCCTTGATGGCTTGATCGATAGGTGTTTCAGAACACATTTTGTGCTGAAATAAACAGCGAAGAACATAAGAAACATGTAATGGTACCTGTGATGAGGTGCATGGTAATGGAATGCGTATGAAATGATTTCAAAGACTTTGGGAGACTCAAATTTGTAAACCAAGAAATAAACAAACTTTATTAGATTCAAACTTGTAAAATGTTTAACAATGCCTTTAAGGCGTTACAAAAGAAATAACTAAAAATAAAATCTAAACTAGAAACAATAAAAGACATCAGAAATCCCATGGTAATTTTCCCTTCGTGCTGACATAATCGTTGATTGTCCTCTCATTTTCAAGCTGCCTTGTAAGCCTCAAGATCTTTTGTTCCTTCTCATGATACTTCTCCCTGTAGGTATCCCTTTCTTACTTTAGATGGATCCAAGATCTCTTCAATGCCCCAAGATCAGTAGGAATATAGGGATGGAGGACCGTATAAGGAACCCCTTCTTCATTAGTATGCTCTACAATCACCAGCAAAACAGCTTCATATGGCATCCCCAGCTTTTAAGCACGGGCTCGAACCCACTAGAGATAAGATTGCATTGGGAGAGAAGTCTTCAGTCCTAGCTCATGTGGGTCAGACCTATTCACCATGCCCCAAGCTCGTATAAACCTGCGGCGATGCCCATCAATGTCCCCCTTGTAGTCAAAGACAATATCTGTAAGAAGCAGCTCATGAGGACCGTCTCGCCGAGCGCGTCCAAACTGTCGTAAAGCGAAACAAGGATTATAGGTTATGCCCCCTCTAATTCCAAGCAACGGAACATTAGGGTATTCCCCACATCGATCAATGACAGCTACTCTTTCCATATACTTAGAACTCCAAAGGATGTCCGTATGAGCAAGGGACATGATTCTGTAAGCCCAACCTACACCTTCCTCATTCTTCAATACAGACTTGGGGAGGTGCCAAATAAACCACCTCGCTAGCAGCGGCGTGAAACACATGAGGGTTCCCCTTCTTCGCACAGTACGGGTACAAAGAGCATGTAGGATATCACCCAAGAGAGTAGGCACCGGGTTACAAGACATGAAGATCTTGAACACATTCACATATATGAAGTAATCTAGATTTGGGAAAAGAATCAAGCCATAAATGAGGAGAGCCAAGATGTCCTCAAATGCTTGAATGTCCAAGTTATCCCGGAACTGTTGAGCTTGATCCATTAGAAACTTAGCCAAGAAACCTTTAACCTCGCTCCGTGTCTCCCAGTTAGATACTACATTAGCCCTTTTTAGATGTAAGGATGAAGCAATATCCTCAGGTCTAGGAACCTCCTCCAATCTTGTGAAAGGTGTTTGCTCGAGAATGGATATACCCAATAAGTCAGAAAACTCCTCTAAAGTAGGGACTAGCTGATAGTCCGGGAAGGTGAAACAGTGATGCAACAGATCAAAGAACTGGAACAGCACGTTCATCATTTTCTCATCCAACCTTGAAGTGACCAGGCTAAGGAGATAACCATGTCTTCTAACAAATGATGAAGCATCAGGAACTTTTGAAACTAACTCTCTGAGCTGAGCAGGGATTTGCACGAAGTTGACTCGAATGGTATTTTTGCGTACTAAAGCCATAATCTGCAAAACAGAACAAAGATAAATCCCCTCGGTCTTTGAAATGGTTAGTCTAATGAAATATGCATGCTATGTCATGATGTCATGATAAAACATACAACAGGTATAGCAGGTATCTAACATGGTAAAGGAAAACAAGTCACACAATATCCCTTAAGTTTAGGCTTGCATGGAGTTTAGGTACTACCCTCTTGAAGTTCAGTTGGTTCAACCTGTTCTAATAATAGTATCCTGGTTCTAGAGGTTCTCAATATCACTGACCATCCTCCATCGGTCATGGTTTCAGCTCACACAATCTTTTCTTGCGGCCGAAAATATCTCAAGAGTATGGTCTCAATGAGAGTAACATCGAGTATCAACCAGTTCCCAGCTCTACACCGAGACCGGCTATCTCACTACTTCCTATGGCCAAGTTGGTCAATTATAGGTTCTAAGGTCAGTTGATGCTTAACGACCCATAGAGCAGCCCTATATTCTCCTTGTTCCTCCATAAGGAATACTGGTAGCAACTAATGTGCCACATCAACGTAGCTACTGCTTCAACCGTATCGGTCTATGCTGTACAGTTCCCTCATAGTTTATTGTTACTTACCTAATAGGTGTTCCCCAGATCCGGGTTAGGATCTATAGTAACTCCAATACAAAGCCCACAAAGATAAAGCAATCAAATCGAACAATAGAAAACAATATGATGAACTAATCCTAAGGTACACCCCACTTATTATCCCCAGCAGAGTTGCCAGTTCTGTGATACGGTGGCCAGAATCAGGACTGTTTTAGGAATGCTGGTTTGTGTTTTGCGTTTGTGTTTGCAAAATGTAGCGGTAAGCAAGAGTCGCCACCGACTTTTATTTTATCCAACAAGGAAAGGAAAAAAGCACAAAAAAATTCCTTTTTCGATATTTTCTGAGTACGGGGGGTAGATTATAGAAAGGAAAGGTATTAGCACCCTTTCTATCCGTGGTTTTCCACTGGCTCTTAGGTACTTGCTCATTATTTTCAAAAATTGCTTCTTTGTGTTTATGTGATTTGAAAAGTTTTGTTTGACTTCGATTTAACCCTTGCTTCTGTCTTCAAGAGTGTCACGAAGTGTTTTTGGAAAACTTTGTTTGAAAAAGGGTGTAAGTGTGAAAAAGTTTGTTTTGTTTGAGCAAGTACTTCAAATCTAATCTACCTACTCGAAAAAATAATTGTTCTATGTTCGTTTCCTTTAGACAGCGCTATCCCACTATTAGTGAGTAGGTAGCACCGTCGTCGGAGTTTTGAGGGTCAATTCGAAAGGGACGTACAGTCACTAAAGCAATATTAGGACATCTTAGTAGTAACCCTAATGTCTTAGATCAATTATTCGAGGCAACAATATCCGAGGCAACAATATCCGAGGCAACCATTCCGAACGGGACTTTGATCTCTGTTTAGACAAGAGAGTGACCACTAAAATATCCTATACTTAATGACCGTTTACCGAAGGCAACCGAAGTGGAAGTATACCCTAGGAGTGCGCATGTGCGAGTGATTCGATTTCAAGTTTATTATCTCTGCTCATTTAGGGTTTGGTAACTGTTTTAAAGTTTACATACATTCTTGTCATGCATCCCTAATATCATACATCTAACAGTTTAATATTTGCGGAATTTAAAATGCGGAAAATAAACTACGCTATTACAAGGCTTAGAGTATTTACATAGCCAAAAACAAACCCGTAAAATAAAGCGATAAATGAAAATAAAAGATCCTAATTAAGTTATTACAACTTTTGAGCAATTACATTCATAGGGTAAAAATAAATGATAAAGCGCACGCGAGGAAATTAAGATCGGGAGAGAACTAGGGTTTTGACCCCTTCTAACCTAATCGAAAGAAAAATTGTTTTTTGTTGTTTTAATTGTTTTTTAAGAAAAAGAATTAGGTTTTTTAAATTAAATACTAAATTAATTAGTAATTAAATTAAAGAAAATGACTAAATTTAACATATTTTTATGTTTTGGTTATTTTTAGGAAAAAGAAAATAGAATTAAATTTAGACAAAACCCTAATTTTCTAATTATTTTTAATTTATTTACAAAAGGAATTAAAATTACCCTAAAATTAAATAACCTAATTAAATTAAATAATTTATTGATAAAAAAATCTAAATCTAATTGGATGAAATTTTATTTTTTATGATTCTTTTGATAAAAAGAATTATTATTTTTGTTAGTGAAATAAATAAACTAAATTAATTAAATAAAATATAAAAGAAAAAAGAAGAATTGGGCCTTAGAAGTCAGCAGAAATAGGGGTGTGAATATGAGATTTCTGGGCCCAAAATGAATGATCCACGTTGACTTGCAAGATCCCATGCTTTGCTTTTGACAAGGGTGTACCATGGACACCACATCATGGCCATCAGAACTAGCCTCCTAGACACTTGGCAAATTGGATGTTGAAGGACTATGGTGGTCCTTGGCCTTGTGTGCGCGTTGGATCACTGAAAGAAAAACAATATGGAAGAATTGGGGGACCTGGGATTCGAACCCAGGCCCCAAAGCACTATTCCAACGCCTGTCCACCAACTGAGCTGTGTGTTTAATTTGTACATAAAATAGCAATAATAGATAATATGCAAATAAATGGAGTTAGTGGAGAATAATGAAAACGCGCGCCAAAATTTTGAATGGACCAACAAGATGATGCCACGCTGGTCATCCCTGTCCTTGCTCTGTTGATAAAAGTGAAAGGCTTTTACCTACAAACATGTGTTTGTAGCTACAACCCTGGTTCGTTCCAAAATCCTTCCTGGACATGATAAATGATTTATAATGCCATAAATCGAACCGTCTTGTCATCCTGAACATCATGATACCCTTCTTGGGGGCTAATTTTGCCTGCACATAAAAACCCTAAAACGAAACCATAAACCCTGACAATGGCAATTCTTGATTCAGTCCACAAAAATGCAATTGGATGATATGGATAGCTTGCAAATGTGTTAAGGAACAAGAATCTGTAAAATATTTCATGTTATAAGTATCAGAATGATGCAATTCTATTTAAGAAAGAACCAAGGTCGTGGCTGACTTACAGTGCATTTTGGCGCTGGAAAAGACTTGTTCTTGATTGGTTTCGCTTGCTTACACTCATAGGAAGCGATTGGGATGGTCAAGAAGCACTGGAATTTCTTGGAACTATGAATTTGACTCAACACTTTTTGTGTTTTTTCTCAAGTTTTGTTCTTGTTCTTGCGCCTCTCTGCAGCCTTGTTTTAGGTCTGCCAATGTTCAATATATATCAAGGACTGAATTAGGGTTGACAATATGATCCCAATCTTTCTCCATTATTGATTTTGATATTGATTTGATTCCTTTGAAAATAATTCCAAAAATAGGCTAAAACCAATATTTTTATGCTCCCAAAAGCCTTGCACGAATTCAATCACTTGCCAACTAGATATAGGACCTGAAACATGTACAAAATCTTGAGATTTCAATGTTTTGGATTTTTGCATGATTTGTTTTGATTAAAATTGATTTAATTCAAATCAAAATCAAAATAAATAATCAAAATAAGATAATGACAAGTGGGAAGGGCTAATACTAGTGCACCATGCTACCAACTCAAAACAAGTGCAAACGATTGGGCCCATTTGAAAAAAAATTGCAATTTGAGGCATAGTCGACTTTTGACAATTTTGCAAAAAAGGTCAACTTCACCAATGCATAACTTCCTCAACTTTGACTCTTTGAAGGTGTTCTTGGACTTTTTATAAAGCTTGAGATGTCCTCTAATCAACCCTTTTGGTCTCATCTCAATTTGGTGTTCCATGTTCATGTATGAAGCTTTGACAAAAAAGGTGTTTTTGTTGACTTTTCAAAATGACCTATAATGTCCAAATTCATAACTTCTTGTGAGTGCATATTTTGAACTTGGGAGCTGAAGATGAATTGTAGGGAATTTCATCCTCTTCAAAATGAGATTTGGATGAGTCATTTCTCATAAAGTATGATAAAGTTATGCTTGGTCAAATTTGAGTTGACTTTTCCTACAAAACCCTAATTTAGCAACTTTTGAGTCTTGATGAATTATGAGCAATCCTTGATGAATCATGATCAACCCTTTATCAAATTATTAAATATAAGTCAAAATGAGGATGTTAACCAAACATATTATTTAAGTTTGACTGTATGTAGGCCACAGTTGACTTTTGCCCTAGCATAGTCGATTTTTAGGCCTTTGAGCAATTGACTGAGCAGACTTTCTCTGCAAGGCTTGAAACTTGACATGGATGATCTTGAGAACATATTAAGACAATGGTGAGAATTTGGGATCCTTTGGACTCAAATATCTTGATACAACATGAAACCCTAATTTGAGGTAAACTACCTTAGGAGAGGGCTTGTCTGGTCAACCCTTGGGCTTTCTTGAGCAACTTGAGGATCTTTCTTGAAATGTTTTGAGAAATATGGGAGGGAAAATTTTGGGGTACAATAGTACTTCACCTCAAGATGAGCGGGTGCACCAAAACAAGGTACAATGACATTTACACCATCCTCAACACAATCAGCACTCAAAAGGTCATTTCCGGCAAACAAATCTTCGTCTGAAGAGAAATACTCATCGGCGGAGGCATACTCTTCCTTTGACTCTTCTCCCATCAAACAAACCTCAACCATATCAATCTCGTGATAATTATCTCTCTGACCTGTGATCTTGATAGTTTCATTGTCTAACAGCAATTTAACACCCTCTCTCACAATAGAACATCCTCGGGGGTCTTGACAGCAAACTACGCATGATCCATATTGGTGTTCCACCTGACCAGCAATACGGAAAAAGGTAGCATGCAACTGTACGAGATCTTCATTTAAATGCTCCATATCAAAAATTCTGAATTCACCCGGACATCCAGAAACCATATTCACTTCCTCTTCATATTCTGCCCTAGGACTGATTATATGGATTAAACCTTCATCCATCATCTCCTGTAAATCAGCCTTTATCTTCTCGTAACCCTGTATGTTTATACTGCAAATAGCACAACCGGCGTGGTCATGCGTATAATAACTGAATTTACAGAGGTCGGCGTGCATCTTTACCAAATCTCCTTTAACTAGATTAATGTCAAAAATCCGGAAGTCACCTAGACAACCGGCCACCATATTCACAACATTCACTCCACCATGCTTGGGTAGAGGATTGTCTTTCACATTAGGTCCCATGTCTTTGAAAGATAAAATTCTAGACTTCACCAACCTTTGCACTTCAGTCCTCAAAGGATAACAATTTTCAACACTATGTCCTGGTGCTTCCTAATGAAAGGCACACATATGGTCTGCTTTGTAATACCAAGGCAATGGTGATGGTACTGCTGGAGGTGGTCGTGTATGGACCAGCTTCTTCTGAATCAATGCTGGTAGTAGCTCTGCATAACTCATGGGAATAGGGTCGTAGTTCTCCCTTCTCTGATTATTTCCTTGGTTCCCCTGTTGGGACTGTCTTTGATAAGCAACGGTAGTCTGAGCGACATTCATAACAGAAGTCACTGAGGCAACTTGCTGGTGACGCTGATAATTCCTTCTAGGAGCGTTCACTCTCCTCTCTTGTATGACAACATTGGTATCTCCTTCTTTCTTCTTTGTAAACCCATAAGCTGTATTTTTCAAACCTCCAGATCTTTCACCCTTTATCAAACGGCCTTCTCTTAATGCCTCTTTTAGGAGGACACCCATCCCTACCATCTCTGTAAAATCACTTGGGGCACTTGCTACCATTCTTTGGTAGTAGAAGGCGCCTAGCGTCTTTAGAATTTTTTTAGTAATTTCTTTCTCCTCCATGGGAGGAATCACTTGTGCAGCCACTTCGCACCATCTCTACGCATACTCTTTGAATGATTCTCTGTCTTTCTGAATCATGGCCCTAAGTTGGTCACGGTCAGGCGCCATGTCCAAATTGTACTTGTATTGCTTAATGAATGCTTCTCCCAAATCATTAAAGGTATGGATGTTAGCGTTGTCTAACCTCATGTACCATTTCAACGCTACACCGGCCAGACTATCCTGGAAAAAGTGAATCAGCAGACGCTGATCATCGGTGTGAGTAGACATTCTCCTCACGTACATCACCAAGTGAGCACGAGGGTAAGTGTTGCCCTTGTACTTCTCAAACTCCGGGACCTTGAACTTAGCAGGCACTTTAAAATTTGGGACCAAACACAGCTCATTCACATTCTTCCCAAATAACTCTTTTCCCCTAAGAGCTTTCATCTCTCTTTACATTCTATCAAACTGCTCTTGGAAATCATCCATTCTATCATAAATACCCAAGTTTTCACTCGGCGGAGGGAAAGGACGACACACATCTTCATTAACAAACGGAACCAAATTCACCGAAGGAGGTGCACCAGGGACAGTATGCACCACAAGAGGTGCTGGAGTAACAACAGTTTGAACCACTGGAGCATCTTGGGGGCCCAAATTGAAACCTTCAGGTGCAAAATTCTATGGCATTCCCCACGGATAACCCTGAGGAATGCGGTTTTGAACAACAGTCGGAGTAGCAGATACGGGAACAACAGGAACTTCAGCATTTGCCCTTGTTGGTTGAGGTTGAACACTCGGTGGCTGATTCTGAGCAAACAACAGAGCTTCCATAAGAGTAGTCAAGTTGGCCAAGCCATACTTCAAAGCATAAACTTCTTCGTGTAGCTCGCGGTTCTCCTATTCTAAGTTGTCCATCTCTTTTTTGAAGTTAGCCCGAGTGTTGTAGTGATGAGTCAACTTGCTGAACGAAGCAAAAAGCTGGGTAAGGCACCTGGATATGCATAATAAATGCAATAAATATGTGCAATATGATGCATGATGTGCATATGATTATTTTTGCTTTATTATTTAATATTTTAAAGGATTTAACGTTTATAGACATATTGTAAACATCAAAATAATAACACATTTGAAATACTGAAAAACGTTTCTTATAATAATTTCAAGAATGGGTTACAAGTTTCAATGATCCCAAGTACAAGATGAAAATACAATCTAAAATCCTGAGAAGAAGAACTGATGGAGATCAATCTGTACGTTGGCGCTTCCCTATGAGCCTGGAAATCTGAGCCCTCAACCTCTGGTTTTCTTCCACATGCCTGATGGAAACCTCCTTCCAATCCTCTGAAGTAGGAAGTGAGTAATCAACACCTGTTTGAGGCCTAGGAGAAAATAAATCCCCTTACCTCTCCATAGAATCTACTGCTCGACTCTCAAGGATCTCGATCAAATCATCTTTCTCCTTCAAGTTTGTTTTGTTGGAACTCTCTAAAGTCTGGAATTTGTTCTTCCAAGCATCCCTTTCCTGTTGCATCCTAACCAAAGCAAGTTTCACCTCTTCTAGATCATCTAACAAGGGAGGAGTGGCCTTCACAAACAAATCAGGCATGGGTGTCTCCCGAGTATACGACATCTTCAATTGGATGGCTCTCGATTGGACCCACTGAAGATATGGCTCCAAAGAAACAGCCCCCCTAGGTCCCAAATCCTTCCTAACCTTCTTATGAATATGACGCCAGGCCTTCGCAATCTGCTCCCTAGCTTCCTTGTGGTATTCTTCTTCCTTCAGAAAGAAACTACTCAAATGAATATTGTTCGGTTTATCCCTCATCGGATAACCAAGTTGTCGTTGTGCAAGAACAGGGTTATAGTTAATTCCTCCCTTTGTACCAAGAAGAGGTACATTGGGGAAACTACCACAACTGTCAATAATGTCTACATCCTGGTAAGCTTGATGATACCAATCAATATTTGAGTGAGTAAGTGCCATGATCTTAGGAGCTCAACGAGGTTCCTTCTTGACATCCCAAAAAGCATCAGACTGAGGCATATGAGAGATGAACCACTGGTACAACAGAGGCATGCAACAGATAATCATTCCCCCATGATAGGAATTTCGAAGATGAACAGAGTAATAAACATCACCCAACAGTGTAGGATCTGGGTTTCCAATCATGAAAATCCTGATAGCGTTAATGTCGACAAACTTGTGCACATTAGGGAATAAGAATAATCCATAAGCAAGTAAAGCAAAGATGGCCTCAAAAGAAACTGTACTCTTCATTCTGGAAAAGTAACGAGCTTTTTCCAATAAGAACTGAGCTGGTAATCCTCTAATCCCTCCTTTAGTAGTCATATGGGCTTCCACCCCAGGCTTCCCCAAATGAATCAAAGCAGCAATCTCATGTGGTTTTGGCTCACTCTCCAAACCAATGAAAGGAACACGATCGGTAACAGGTAAATCCAATATATAAGAATACTCCTCAGGTGTAAGCATCAACTAATAATCGGGAAAATTAAAGCAGTGATACATCATATCATAGAACTGGACCAAGGTCGATAGAATACCCTCCTTCATCTTCAGCTTCATGAGAGGAATGGTGGATCCAAACTTCTTCCAAAAATCTGCAGAACACTCGATCTCTGGAATTAGACTGATCAGCTCATCTACCTTGGGATCCTTGAAATTGTATTTCCTGGTTTTTCTCTTTCCAGAATCCATGGTTAACAGTATCTGAGATATTCACAAATAGTCAACCTTTAAATCCCTTGAAATATTGTTTTCTTCAAAAGATGCTTATGAGTGCATGGATGCATGATGCAACAATCACATACAAGATCACACATACATGGTTCATAGGTTCAACGTCACGAGCATGAGGTCTAAGGTACTACCCATAAGATGTTTGTCTAAAAAGGCTATCACCTGCCGAACAAGGTTCTAGAGGTTCCCAGAGTCTACATCCTTCCTTCACATATTACCAACTTCCCGAGTAACTCGGTAATTAGTAATATTCTCAAGAAAGACTCGTCCGAGCGTAGTATCGCGTGACAACTATTTCTGGATTACTCCGTTATAGCTTCTGCACTACACCTAAAAGGCCAAGATGAGTTTGGTATTTTACGGTCCTATGTTTCAGCAGGCTCCCAGGTCGAAAGCAGTATGTCTTCCCGATTACTCGGTAAACGACACTATATTCAAAGGGGCCTCCACTGAGTGGGGGATTTTATGCCTCATTTTATGGGATTACTCCCTCAAAGTTAACATGACTATACCGCCCGTCCTATCTTAAAGTTTACCCAAGTCCGGGTATAGGACTTATGAGTAATTACCAAGCACCCTGAAAACCAGGAAAATCCAAACAAACATATATACAAAATATAACATATAAACACAATAACACATATACAGATATAAACAAAGATAGGCTCAACCAACTTAGGGATGGACCAGCAAGAGGTCAATCTTTCCCCAGTGAAGTCGTCATTTTTCTGTAGCGGTAGAAATGTTCAAGACTAAGCCACTAGATTGACTAGACTTTATACAAATCAAAAATAAAAATCGCCATCGCGCTTTATTGTTTCCAAAGGAATGGGAAAAGAGCGAATAACCCAAAAAGGGGAGAAAGATTCAAGGTAAGGGGGTTGGTTATGCAAAGGGAAGGTATTAGCACCCTAAACATCTACGGTACTCCGTAGGAACCTCTTTGTAAAATCTGTATATTTTGGCTATAAAAAATGTGTTGTATATAAAATGGATGGTGGATGTGAGAAAAGAAATATATTTTTTATGATTTTTGCACTCGCCGCGGTTGTGAACCTTTAGTGCCTACGTACCACCTTTCGTGAAATAGGGGATCAGGGTACACGTAGTTCTTCTTTTAAAAGTTTGAAACACAAGTGTGTTGGTTAATTTTATGAGATAAGACATCATCGTCATTGTCCATGTGGAAAAACATACTTACTACCCAAAATCATGAGAAAGGAGAATTTACATCATCTCAAAGTGGAGGACATGGCTGGGATTTTAAAATCAACAATGCCTCACTCAACACCCAAGTGGAAAATATCTCACTTCACTTCATATTGTAGAAGTATAGTTGTTTGCATCACTACAAGGATTGACAAGAGTCTAATTGTGATTGGTGGATCTGGAACTGACTATTTTTAGCTGGTTCGCGAAATGTCGCGGAAGCAAGAGTCGCCACCGTCTTTTATTTTCTCCAACATGGACAGGACAAAAGCACAGCAAAATTCCTTATGAGATAGTTTCTCGGTTCGGGAGGTAGATTTATAGAAAGGGAAGGTGTTAGCACCCTTTCTATCCATGGTTATCCATGGGCTCTTAGATACTTGCTCATTTGTGTTTTCAAAAGTGTTTGCTTTTCAATTGTGAGTGAGTTTGAAAAAGTTTCTTTGAAAGTTTCAGAATAACTCTTGTATCAGTCCTCAAGAGTGTTTGAGAAATTGTTTTTGAAAGCTTTTTGAAAGGTGTCGGTGTGAAAAGAGTTCTTTTTTTGATTTGTTTTGAATAGAGCAAGTATCTATGAGTCATCTACCTACCCTAAGGAATTAGGCTGTGTAAATGTCCTTAAGATAGTGTCATCCCACCATTGAGAGGTAGGTAGCACCATTGTTGGAGGTGTTCGGGTCAATTCGATTGTTAGGGACAGTGTGGTCACCAGAGCAACAGTAGGACACCTTAGAAGCTACCCTTATGCCATTGATCATGGACATAAGGACTTACTAAAACGTCCTATACTCGACGACCACGTTTCGAAGGCAACAGGTGAGGCGTACCCTAAGAGTGGTGTGTGAATTTGTGTGTTGTTTTCATGTTATGTTTTATCTTGTACATGCATCACGGTGATCTACGCTTGTTTTTAATTTATGCCATACATTCTTTCATGCAATTAGAATTTAATAGTGCGGAAATTTAAATGCGGAAAGTAAAATCCTACGTTATTACAAGGCGCAGGTCTATACATCGCCAAATTACAAAGACCCGTTTTAATAAAAATGGGGGAAGTAAAACCTAGTTACTATTACATGGCTTGAACAGTTACATAATATTGAAAAAAAGAAAAATAAGAATAAATGCACGAAAGAATTAAAGTTGAACGTTCGAGGGCGTTGGACCCTTTTGAAATTAAATGGAAATTAAAAAGCTAATTAATTATTTAATTAAGGAAAAGAAATGTTTTTTAGGTTTTTAGTATTTATGAGATAAATAAATTAGAATTAAAATTAAAAGAAACCCTAATTCTAAGTCATTTTTAATTATTTGACAAAATGTTAAAAGTTAACCTAATTTATGCTAATTAATTATTTACACATTTTTTTACAAAAATATTTAATAATTAATAATAATAATGATGATGAGAGAAGATTATTTATTTAAAAAATGATGAAAAGGTTAAAAAAGCCTTATTCTACTTATTTTAATTTATTAAGAAAATATTAAAATTGAAAACCCTAAATTAAACTAAATTAATTATTAAAGTTTATTAACAAAATAAATTAATGGTGAAATTAATATTAATAAAATAAACATTTTTGATTTTTCTGTATTTTATATTATGAAAATTAATTTATGAAATTAAAGAAAACAATTAAAAACAATTAAAAGAATAAAAAGGAAAATCAAATAAAAATAAATAAAAATGATGCAAACCATGGGGGGTGTCTGGCCCATTTAGGAGGTGAATTGGAGCAATTAGGCCCATCAGAACACAAGGCCTTCGTTGACTTTTGGGATCACATTCTTGATAGTTGACCCAGGCGTATGATGGTCCCCATCCTGTAGCCTTCAGATTGATCATCATGCTTATGTGGAAAGCTAGCATGTGAATGCGTATGGTGGACCTTTGGCTGGAAACTACATGGGAACATATTAAAGCAAAAATTATTGAACATGTGGGGGGACCTGGGAATCGAACCCAGGTCCCAGTGCCTGCAGGACAGCTCACCCACCAACTGAGCCAGCGCGTGCATTTGTTATCTAGATAGCTAAAAAACATAATATGCAAAAACATTAGTTAGTGGTGTACACAAGAAACTACGCGCCAATATTTGAATACTCCTATCACGTTATGACACGCCAACTTCGTCTTCATCTTTGTCCCTGTAATATAAACAAATAGCGGGGGTTTTAAACCCCCACTAAACGAGACCTGCAAAAATAGCGAATAGCACAGGGACAAATATAAAAAGGGCGCGAGTAGTCAGTTTGCTTCGTCTGGATGTCACGAATTCAATGGCATAGGTTTGGTGGCCTGATTTTTCCATATGAAGAAACCCGTAATTTTGAGCTTCTGAAAACCTAATATCCATCAATGGTAGATTTTGATATAGGCATTGTTAGTTCAATTAAATGGTACCATTCGCTTCAGAACATCAATATTAGCAAGAATCAACATTTAAAACATATGAATAATGCATGAGAATTAAAAAACGATAATGGACATGTTTGTGAAAAGTGTGATTCAGTTCTACCAATTCTTGGAGTCTGTGGACCTGTTCTTGATTGCAAATGCTTCCTGGATGTCTTGGCAATGTATTGGAGTGCTTTTGAAGCTTTGAATTGTGCTCTAGGTATGAAATCAGTTTCAAGATTTTTGCCAAAAATTGCAAATTGGTTCTCTGTTTTCTGAGCAGCCTTCGTGTCCAATGGAATAGGGTTATGTTATGCCTTTGTAGGTGAATGGAATTAGGTCAAGAAACAAGCCCATAATCCATTGAATTAATGATTCCAATCTTTGATTTTTTCACATCTTTTTTCAATCTTTTTCATGCCAATTGTGGAAGATATTGCCTTGTTAATTGATGCACGAAATATTTAGCTCATAATGAGTGAACTTGCTGCACAAAAAGATTTGATAAGTGTTATTTGATATTTTTTTCATATTTAAATTTAATTAAATGAATTAATAATAATAATAAAAATTAAAATAATTAATCAAAAATAAGAAAATAAATCCCTTTGAGGTCAATGGGTCGTGCATAGCCTTTGGGTAATGATTCATGAAAGAAATTGAGGCCCATTAGCATTTTGAACCCTTTTGTGCAAAGTTGACTTTTCAAAATTCCCAAAAATTTCCCAACTTCTACAAGGCATATCTTGCTCAATTTTGAAGCTATGATCATGTTCTTGGCCATTTTGGAAAGGTCTTGAAGTCCTCTAACCAATGCCTTTGGTCCCATGTCATTTTGATTTACCAATCTCAAGTTATGGTCTTTTACTTAAAGTGCCTTTTTGTTGACTTTTGAAAATGACCTATAATGTTGAAATTGATAACTTTTTGTCATTCTCTTCAAAATGAGCTTTGGATGGGATTTTTCTGATAAACCATGAAGAAGTTATGCCCTGGTCAATTTGCAGTTGACTTTTTCAGCTGTCCAAAAATAGAAACTTTTGCATCTTGAGACTTTTTGAGCCATATTTTGAGAATCATGATCAAGAATTGATCTAATGATGTTTGTGGCTTAAAGATAAGATGTTGACCAAAAATTTTGACTTTTGACTGTCAAATGACCATTTTGCCCCTGTAGTTGACTGTGAAGCATTTAGGGTTTTTGACTGTGCAATTTGATGATGTGAGTCTTGAAACTTGACATATGGATACTTGGAAATGTTTATAGGCATGTGGGACTTGATTGGACCCTTGGAAACTTCAATTTCTTTGTCAGAACCAAAACCCTAATTTTGACTGTGTTAGGAGGTAATTGGACTGTGCAACCCTTGAGAGATTTTGAAGCTTGATTTTGCCAAATCTTGAAGAATATGGGAGGGAAAATTTTGGGGTACAACAGTTTCCCCTGTTCAATCTTCTTAAACCTGAGGATGTAGATTGGCTGGCGTGCCTTTCGTAGTCCGAAGGTGGAAGATGATTGAACACTAGAGTGCCCAGAAATTTGCACTCACATAGTAGAGTATCAGCAGTGTGATAGCAGGATTGGGCTTACAGATGCCATTTGGAGTCTGATGGATAGGAGGATGGGCTTATAGATGCCATCTAGGTGTCGATCGCGTAAGAGATTCCTTAGCGAGAACTTGCGTATCTGAGAAAGAGAAATAGTTACCTGGCCTGTTACAGGGGTTGATCTTCAAACTCTTTATGTAGATGTGCCCTGGCTGGATACAGGAATCAAATCTCTAAACTCTTCATGCAGATGTGCCCTGGCTAGTTACAGGAATCGAGTCTGGAATTGGTCGTCTACAGATACACCCTGGCGAGATACAGGAATCAGATCTTCGAACCCTTCAGACGTGCCCTGGCCGGATACAGGAATCGAGTCTGGTAATTTTAGTCGTCAACAGATACACCCTGGCAAGATACAGGAATCGGATCTTCGAACTCTTCAGACGTGCCCTGGCCAGATACAGGAATCGAGTCTGGTAATGTAGTCGTCAACAGATACACCCTGGCAAGATACAGGAATCGGATCTTCGAACTCTTTAGACGTGCCCTGGCAGGATACAGGAATCGAGTCTGGTAATGTAGTCGTCAACAGATACACCCTAGCTAGATAAAGGAATCGGATCCTCAAACTCTTCAGACGTACCCTGGCTGGTTACAGGAATCGAGTCTGGAATTAATCGTCAACAGATACACCCTGGCAAGATACAGGAATCGGATCTTCGAACTCTTCAGACGTACCCTGGCTGGTTACAGGAATCGAGTCTGGTAATGTAGTCGTCAACAGATACACCCTGGCTGGATACAGTAATCGGATCTTCAAACTTTTCAGACGTACCCTGGCTGGTTACAGGAATCGAGTCCAGAAATAGTCGTCAACAGATACACCCTGGCTGGATACAGGAATCGGATCTTTAGTTGCGACCATTGATGGTAATCATCTTTGTATTGATCTTTCGTCCTGAAAAGACAAGACGTTAGTTCTATGCAATGTCATGATGTATGAGATGCGTGATGTTCTCAGAATAAGCGAGATTGTAGGTTCATGATGCGTATATGCATGCTATAATGTATGAAGATATGATGTTTATGAAATGTGTTTTGTCTAGGAAGATAAATCCTTGATGAATGCCGGGAAATCGAATCCTGGGTTGATGTTTGAAGAATAGAGCTTTTGCTTTCGCTGGGAGTGATGGTTGCAAGAATACCGGTGGGAGAAGATGACTCCGTTGGGGAATAAACTTGGCGAATAGATTACTCTGCGGGGAGATTACTCTGTGGGGAAGGAGAGGTACCTTGTTGAGGTGTTGATGGTAACTCCGCTGGGGATACCGTTGTTATGTTGAAAGTTTTAATAGACTCCGCTGGGGATAAGAAGACTTCGCCGAGGACGATCTTTCCATGGCTTTTAGCTGAGGATAACCCAGTTATATCCTGGTAGGGAAATAACCTTTGGATAAGAAGTATGGGAGACGCATTCGTGCTCGGCGGGGGTAAGCTTCCAGAATCTACTGGGGATAAGCTTCCTGTTGGGGAGATGGATTGAACTCTTCTGGGGAGACTTTTGAGATTGCACTGGGGAAGTAGCTCCGCTGGATGTCTGGTATGCCGCCGGGGAACAATCTTAGATCAAGATTGCTGGGGATGCTTGTTAAGAATGTTTGCATACTCCGCCGGGGAATGTTGAGATCGGCGGGGGATAATCCAACTTCCTTAGGGCTGACAGTATATTAACTCTGCTTGGGGACTAAATTGCGGATACCAACTGCTCAGAGAGAATTGTTGAATCTTGGTGACTTCACTGGGGAATGAAGGTATCTGGGTTACGTTCTTCAGCCGAACTTACCTTGGTACCTTGGTGGACGGAGTAATTAGATCGCTTTAGACAACTCATTATTGCCCCTGTTTCTAATGTTACCTGTAATTAATCCTTTGTTTCGTATGCAAATATTTATGAGTTAGCAATTAGTGTCAAATGCATATATCACAATTGAACATTGGACGTTCTTCGCAAAACAAAACGGAAAAGGAAAACGATTGGCAATTGATCTGAAAAGTGAAGTTGTATTGATTTTTGAATTTGCCTGTAAATAGGCGTTTATGTACAAGAGGCTGACGTCCTAGTAAGAGAACGCCGCCGAACAAAAGAGTTTATACAATTTGTACAAAGAAAACAAAACAGCTGTGTGAAAAGAATAATCCCACTGGGTTCCAACTCTGCTATCGCCTTTATATCTTCGAGCGTCTCATCACTTGGCTGCTCGGTTGAAGATGAAGCTGATTGATCGATGCCGTTTGAACTTGATGTTGATACCGGCTTCTGGATGCAAGGTGATCCAATGAGACATAGTATTACGCTTTATCCCTAACTTTTGCCTGGACCGCCCTTTCGGGTTTTCAGTCCACCGGGATACCCATTTTTGCCCAAGCCGCCTTTTCAGGTTTTCGACTTGCCGGGTGTACAAATTTTTTTCATTTCATCCCTCATTTTGCCCGAAGCCTTTTGGTTCGCCGGGAAGCCCTAACTTTTGCCTAGGTATGTCAAACTAGCGGGTCTTTTATCATGTGTAGTATCTTTTTACTATGTCTGCATTGGCAGGGTGAGGAAGGTCGTCACCATCCATGGTGGTTAGGATCATGGCTCCTCCTGAGAACACATGTTTAACCACAAATGGCCCTTCGTACGTGGGAGTCCATTTTCCCCTGGGATCACTTTGAGGAAGGATGATGCGCTTGATTACCAGGTGTTGTACCCCAAAATTTTCCCTCCCATATTCTTCAAAATTTGCCAAGTCAAAGCTTCAAACATCTCCCCAAGGGTTGCACAGTTCAAGGGTCTCCTAACAGTCAAAATTAGGGTTTTGGTTCTGGCAAAGAAAATGAAGTTTCCAAGGGTCCAATCAAGTCCCATATGCATACAAATATGGTCAAGCATCCTCATACCAAGTTTCAAGACTTTCAGCACAAAATTGCACAGTCAAAAACCCTAATTGCACTACAGTTAACTATAGGGGCAAAATGGTCATTTGACAGTCAAAGGTCCAAATTTTTGGTCAACATCTCATTTTGAAGCCACAAACATAATTTGATCAATGCTTGAAAAGTCAACATTGATTCAAATGACCTAAAAATGCTAATGGGCCTCTTTTTCTTCCACAATTCATCATCCAAGGCATATGCACGACCATGTGGCCCAAAGAGAAGTTTTTATCATTTTTATTTTATTTATTTGAATTTTTAAATGCTAGAAATTCATTTAATTAAATTAAATAGGTGAAAAATGCTAAACCTAATGTTTTGAATCTTTTTGTGCATAAAATATCTCCAAGATTTCGTGCAAATCAGGTTAGGAAAGAATTGAAGGTAATTGGACATGATTTGGTGGCAAATATGCATGAAAAGATTGAAAACTAATGCCATAAAAATCAAATATTGATTCATCAATTCATGGATCTTTTTGACCAAATTCTTTGACCTAATCATTCACACATAAGTATAGAATGCAAACCTAATCCTAGAGAGGTCTAAGCTGCGCCAGAAATCCCTAAACAAACTTGGAATTTTTCAAGAAAAACTCAAATCTGAAAACCATCCTCTAGGTCGATTCAAGCCAAGAGACTTATTCCATCACCTTCATGAGGCTTCAAGGAAGGAATTAGAATCAAAACCATAAGCTTTGACACCTAGAAACGTGAGAACGCGGGTGTCCTGTACAGAAAATTTTTCACTTTCTTGCATCACGATTCATGCACCTTTCATAGTTTTTGATGTTTGATTTATATTCAGTATTTAATTCTAAAGCTAACTGTATGGTTTGATTAAGTTTTCGTGCCAAAATAGGAGATTCACCATTGATGCAGGTTAGGGTTTTGCAAGCTTTGAATTAGGCGTTTCTTAACGCTGTAAAATTAGCACATGAGACCTAGGCCGTTCCACTCAGCATGCTTGGACGGTCCAGAAACGCACCTCGCGCTCAATTTATGAGCCACCACAAGCTAATCGTTATTTTCTGGAATGGCACATTTTGGAACGTTTAAAAAACCGTTGCTGATTCTTTTGTGTTTCAGAAAAAAAACAAAAGCGAGGAAGAAGATGATCCAGTGGCAATCAGTGATTGGTCTATTTGAATTTGCGCGCTAAAATTCCATTAACCCTTATTTTCTCTTATGTTATTTGTGTATTATTTTACATACAAAGCGCGTTGGATGGTGCAGTGATAAGGCATAAGACTGTTAATCTCTAGGACCTGGGTTCGAGCCCCAGGTCCTCACCCCTTTCATATTATTTTTCCTTTAACTGTTATCCCATGCAGATTATACACAAGGCTCCACCATATGCTCCTCCATCCAACACGCCACTTGGCCAATCTCATCAATCCAAGGGCCCAGATCTGGAGAGCATGGTAAACCCCAATCAACGCACTTACACGCTATCCTGGAAAGTCAATCAGGCCTTGAAACCTTGGGCCAAAATTGCTACAACAAACCCTCCACTTGGGGACAGCACCCCCTAGAGTTTGTTTCTTTTACTCTTTTTATATTTTCTCTTTTCTTTATTTTAATTTATTTATTTTAATTCTTTATAATAATTATTTTCACAATAATATAAAAACACAAAAAATCAAAAAGGACAAAATTAAAATATATTTATTTAATTAATATTTTTTGTAAATAAAACCTTTATTAATTAATTAGTTTTAATCTAGGGTTAATCTTAATTTTTTTAATAAACTTAAAACTTGGTAGAATTAGGGTTGGTAATAATTTTTATCCTTTTTTTCTTTTCTTTCATAATAATTAAATATTTCCTATTATTTTTATAAATTAAAATTGCATATAAATAATTAGGTTAATGTAGGTTTAACTTTAATACTTTCTTAATAAACTAAAAAACAATTAGAATTAGGGTTAGCATTTTAATTTCAATTAATTTTTCTCATTAAAATCATAAATATCAAAATCTCAAAAAAACAATTTCCTTTTCTTTTAATTTAATTAATATAACGATTTAATTTAATTCCATTAAAAAGGGTCCAACGCCCTCGTTTCCAGTTTAATTCAATTAGCGTATTTATTTCTTTTTCTTTTAATATTTATGTACCTCTCTCAATGCCGTGTAAACATTTTAATCTTTCGCACTTTTACTTTAGTTCTTTATTTATTTTCTGTCAAATCGGGTCCTGGAAATTTTGGCGATGTGGACCCGCGCCTTTTGTAATAGTTTAGAATTTTACCTTTCTGCACTTTTTTAACTGTAAATAAATGCATGCAAGAATGAATGGACAATAAATAAAAACAAACGCATAGATCACCCATAATATGACAAGACAAAATAACTGAACATGACACACAAATCACACACCACCCCTAGGGTACGCCTCACTGTTGCCTTGCCTCGAAAGGTGACCGTCGAGTAGAGGATGTCTTAGTAAGTCCTTATGATCCGGGAACCTGGCATGAGGGTAGCTTCTAAGGTGTCTTCCTATTGCTCCGGTGATCACCATGTCCCGAACCTCGAATTAACCCGAACACCTCCAACGGTGGTGCTACCTACCTCTCAATGGTGGGATGGCACTACTTTAAAGGACATTTACACAGACGAATTCCTTAGGGTAGGTAGACGACTCTAGATACTTGCTCTAAATTTCAAAACAAATCAAAAATACTTTTCACACCGACACCTTTTCAAAAAGCTTTCGAAAGCAATTTTTCAAACACTCTTGAGGACCGATACAAGAGTCGAACTGGAATTTTCAAAGAAACTTTTTTAAAACCCACAATTGAAAAGCAAACAAACCATTTTTGAAAACACAAATGAGCAAGTATCTAAGAGCCCATGGATAACCATGGATAGAAAGGGTGCTAACACCTTCCCTTTCTATAATCTACCTCCCGAACCGAGAGCAATCTCTTTAAGGAATTTTTCTGTGCTTTTGTCCTTTCCATCTGGAGAAAATAAAAGACGGTGGCGACTCTTGCTTACCGCGACATTTCGCAAACCAGCGTTAAACAGTCAGTTCCAGATCCACCGATCACAGAACTGGCGACTCTGCTGGGGACTTAAACTTAAAGTGAGGTGTACCTTAGGGTTAGTTCATAACTGTGTTTTCAATTGTATTGACTTGTCTGCTTTAAATTTGTGGGTTGCATGGGAGTTACATAGATCCTAACCCGGATCTGGGGATACCCTGTTTAGGTAGCATAAGCTGTGAGGGACCTGTCTGGCGTATACCGACATGGGTGAAGCAGTGGCTACGTTGGTGTGGCGCCTTGGTCTGTACCGATATCCCTCGTGTTGAAACGGGGAGAATATGGGTCTTCCAGGGAGTCGTTAAGCACCAACCGACCTTAGAACCCTAAATTGACCCAACTTGGCCATTAGAACAGTAGCAGTATGCTACGCCCATTAAGGCTAAACTCTCGTGATGGTTCTGGCCGCAAGAAAAGATTGCGATGCTGGAGTTATGACCGATTGAGGGTAGTCAATGATATTGGGACCCGCTAAGAACCCGATTACTTTTGATAGGACAGGTATGAACCAACAAACTGAAAGAGGGTAATACCTAGACCTCATGCTGGACTAAACTCTAAGGGCTCTTTTGTGTGACTTGTGTGCCTTCATACTTGCCTACTTGCATGCTTGTTAACTGACACATGAACTACTTGCAGGTTTTGTTATAGTCCTTAATTGGGACCCATGACATGGCTTACTAAGTTTCTTGCAGGTTTTGTTTGTAGTCCTTAATTAGGACTCATAACAAAGTTTACCAAGTTTCTTGCAGGTTTTGTTTATAGTCCTTAATTGGGACTCATGACAGGTTTTACTTGAGTTTCTTGCAGGTTTTGGTTTGCAGTCCTTAACAAGGGCTCATAACAGGGTTTATCCATATTACCCCATGCATCATGACATCATACCATTGCATGCATCCTAACCCATTTCAAGGATCTCAAGGGCTTCTGATACAAGTCATGATGAATCAAACATCTAGCAAGGGGCAAAGAGGATTTATTTTCCTCTAGCCAAAGTTGTCAGGGGCTATGACCCACTTGATATGGTGAGCTTTGACACTTGAAGAAGTTCCCCGAGCCAAAGTTCTCAGGGGCTATGACCCACTGGATATGGTGAGCCTTTGACCCTTGAAAAGGGACTCTCAACAAATATGAAGTTCCTTCAATCAAGCTACCGGATCCCAGCTCTAACAAATTTTCTTGTTTACCCTGCGAGGTCCTTAAAAACATTACATGCATGTCATACACATCATTGCATAACATGTACCCTTGTTGTAGGTCACTTACCTTTCTCGCTGTTTATTTCAGCAATGGCTTCCCCACAAGATAACCAGGACCTTCTTGCTCAAGAGACTCGGTTTGGGGAAATCCTCCTGAATCTATCCAAGGGGCAGGAGGAGCTAAGGACACTTCTCATGGAGACTTTGGTCAGGAACAGTGTTGAGGATGAACGGATGAAACATCGGCAAGCTGAGGTGGATGCATTAAAAGTCCAGATGCTGGGGCAGGGGACTGCCATTCAAGGGTTAGCTCAAAGACAAGAAGAGCTCGGGGTTCTCATCAACCAACTGCTTCAGAATAACCAACTGGGGAAAACGTCTAAGGGTAAAAAGCCAGTCATCGTTCAACCTCCTTTGAGACAAGGAGATAAGGGGAGAGCTCCTCAAATGGCTCCAGTGTCACAAATTCAGCAGCAACTTCACCAGCTTCAGCCAGTCAAGCCCAGGAGGCAATTCACCCAGCTCAACATGTCGCTGTTTCAAGCTTTACAACGCCCGTTGAGGTTGAACCTGATCACATTAAGGGCTCATCCCCGGAACCCCAACACAGCATCTCCTATCTATGATCCCAATAAAAGGTGTGCTTACCACTCTGCCTGTCCAGGACATGATACAAATGAGTGTTGGGCTCTGAAGAACAAAATCCAGGATCTGATTGATGAAGGGGCATTGGAGTTCACACAAGATGGTCAAGCTGAATTTTTCTACCATCCCTTCAAGGCTCACCACTTGAAGTAACAAGCCCTGAGGATGAAAAGACTTTTGTTCATTAGGATTTTCAAGTTGTAATTTTCTTTCGTTCAAACATTTACTCATGTTAAACGTTGTTATTTCATTAATGCATCGCATATGTCTGTTTTGAAGCAATATATTCGTATTCACTATATGCAAATTATTTTCATATTTTTTCTGATGATCAACACTCGATTAATAATTCTAGGCCTCTTGAGGGAGGATGACGAAAACGATACCACAATCTACAGTATGCTTTTGAACAGACCCCGCTGATGAGGTACAGGCATTGTTTCAATCCCTAAACACTGGAGTTATAAGGATGATAATCCCTCGTCAACCCCTCTGAGCCAAAGAAGTAAGAGTTTTCCTTTTCGAAATTTAAAACCCTTAATCATAACCTGGGGCAGGGTAGTTCTCTCAGTTGATCCGAGTGCATAACGAATGGCACTAAAAAGGTCCTTACAAAACAAAGAAAGACAATGATGTTTCCAAACAATCATACAGACAGGCAGTCATTACTTCTCAAAATAAAAACCCATTAAGTCAAAACCCATGAAGGAGACTTACAAAACTAGGGCATCCCGCTGACTGTAATTCCAAAGAAGGAAACAGATCAGGCAAAAAAGAAAGGGATAACAAAAAAATCAGACAAGAAAGAGGTCTTACCAACCCTCAACAAGAAAGGAATGACTGCCTATTCAAAATAAGTTATCAACATCCGAATCATCACCGGAAAATCAGAGCAAAGACTCAAACAAGGTCTAACGTATGATCAACTGAGTTTAGGTTTGGAGAACATCACGAAGAGCGGGTGGGTACAAATAAAATTTGAGCCTTTATCCTTTGTTTCTTAAACCATGAACCAGGCCACGTTATAACCCCTAAAAAGTCCTAGCTGAAGCATGGGTTAGTTCGAAAGCATACTGTGACGAAAGGTATCCTGACTCCTTAAGGCCTACGGTAAATACGGAGTTGACATCACGTTTTACAAACATTCATTTGTTTTATGAAAAAAGAATGCATTTTCAAAATCTTCAAGACAGACATAGGCTTTGCATTTTTAACATAACTTTGTTTGCATATGACTTTTTGTTTGAACAGCATAGAAGTTCGCACGACGAATGCCTAATGAACAGGAAGTACCTCTAATCAAGGGGCAGACATGACCATGGTCCATTATCTGGGGGCAGTCCAATCAAGATTCGGAGAATCTCTCAAAGGCCAAATAGCCTGGGGCAAATCTCCGCCTGAGTCACTTGGGGCATTCCAGCAATGAATCTTGCCCGGTCAGACATCTTCTGGTGACATGACAAAACACTTCTGACAGGGGCAACTCCCTACATTCTGAGAACATGGACATAGTCGAAAAGATACTACGCAAAATCAAAGACCCGCTAGGTTGACGTACCTAGGCAAAAATTAGGGCTTCCTGGCGAACCAAAAGGGTTCGGGCAAAAATAAGGGATGAAATGGAAAAAATCTGTACACCCGGCAAGTCAAAAACCTGAAAAGGCGGCTCGGGCAAAAATGGGTATCCAGGTGGACAGAAAACCCGAAAGGGCAGTCCAGGCAAAAGTTAGGGATCAAAGCGTACGACTATGTCCTGTCATCTTGTCACCTGCCTACCTGAAGAAGGTTTGACCCTCAATAATTATCAGCATCCCACATGTGCCTTCCCCATAGAAACAGGGGCAATAATGGGTGGTCTAAGCAATCTGATTGTTCTGTCCTCCATGGTATCAAGGTAGGTTCTATTGAAGAACCTAACCAGTACAGTTCAATACGTCCCCAGGAGAGTCCAATCCAGTTTCCCCAAGAAAGTTGGAATTCATCTCCCCAAGCAGTAAGCTTATCCCCAGTAGATTCTGGAAGCTTATACTCGCAAAGCACGAACGCGTCTCCCGACTTTATTCAAAGAGTTATTTCCTTACCAGGATATAACTGGGTTATCCTCAGCCAAAAGCCACGGAAAGATCGTCGTCGACAAAGTCTCCTTATTCCCAGCGAAGCCTATTAACACTTCCAACAAGGGTATCCCCAGCAAAGTTACCATCAATATCTCAACAAAGTACCTCTTCTCCCCCACAGAGTATTGCTTCCCAGCAAGATCGCTAGAGTACTTTTCTCCCCCAGAGTAATCCATTCGCCAAGTTTATTCCCCAAACGGAGTTATCTTCTCCTACCGGTATTCTTGCAACTATCATCCCCAGCGGAAGCAAAAATCTATTCTCCAACATCATCCCAGGAGTGACTTCCCGGAACCCGTCAAGGATTTACTTTCCTAGACGAAAAACATACATTTGTAAACATCGCATACATCATTATAGCATGCATGTACGCATCATATCTTACAAATCTCATTTATGTTGAGAACATCATTGCGTGACCCATATCATGCATTGCATATGACTGACCTTTACCTTTCAGGAAAAGATTCAGTTAAGTTCTCAGCTATTTCAAGACCTAGACCGGTTCAGTTAAATCGACTCCAAAGATTTCTCTATTTCTTATCCAGTCAAAGGCCTTCTCTGGTTCAGTCAGATCGACTCCAAAGATCTCCCTGTTTCTTATCCAGTTGAAGACATTCAAGACCTAGACCGGTTCAGTTAAATCGACTCCAAAGATTTCTCTGTTTCTTATCCAGTCAAAGGCCTTCTCTGGTTCAGTCAGATCGACTCCAAAGATCTCCCTGTTTCTTATCCAGTTGAAGACATTCAAGACCTAGACCGGTTCAGTTAAATCGACTCCAAAGATTTCTCTGTTTCTTATCCAGTCAAAGGCCTTCTCTGGTTCAGTCAAATCGACTCCAAAGATCTCCCTGTTTCTTATCCAGTTGAAGACATTCAAGACCTAGACCGGTTTAGTTAAATCGACTCCAAAGATTTCTCTGTTTCTTATCCAGTCAAAGGCCTTCTCTGGTTCAGTCAGATCGACTCCAAAGATCTCCCTATTTCTTATCCAGTTGAAGACATTCAAGACCTAGACCGGTTCAGTTAAATCGACTCCAAAGATTTCTCTGTTTCTTATCCAGTCAAAGGCCTTCTCTGGTTCAGTCAGATCGACTCCAAAGATCCCCCTGTTTCTTATCCAGTTGAAGACATTCAAGACCTAGACCGGTTCAGTTAAATCGACTACAAAGATTTCTCTGTTTCTTATCCAGTCAAAGGCCTTCTCTGGTTCAGTCAGATCGACTCCAAATATCTCCCTGTTTCTTATCCAGTTGAAGACATTCAAGACCTAGACCGGTTCAGTTAATCGACCCTAAGATTTTCTGTTTCTTATCTAGTCCAAGGCCTTCTCTGGTTCAGTCAGATCGACCCTAAGATCTCCCTGTTTCTTACCCAGTTGAAGACATTCAAGACCTAGACCGGTTCAGTTAATCGACCCTAAGATTTTCTGTTTCTTATCCAGTCCAAGGCCTTCTCTAGTCTAGTTAAATCGACCCCAAACAGATTTTCCTGATAAAGACTTAGTAGAAGATATCCAAGATTCTCTCAATGATTGCTGTTGAGGTTGTAGTCGCCTATGGTTCTCTCCCCGATACTGCGGAGGTAGTAATCATCCCAAGATTTTCTCAACGATTGCTGTTAAGGTTAAAGTCATCCAAGGTTCTCTCACCGTTCCTGTTGAGGTAGTAACCATCCCTGGTTCATTCATCGCCGTTTGAAGCTCCAGATCCAGCTCCTGTAACCAGTCAGGACACATCTACACAAAGAATTTGAAGACCAGCTCTCGTAACAGGTCAGGTAATCATTTTTCTTTTTTGCAGGTATGCAAGTTCCCGCTAAGGAAGCTCTTACGCGATCAACATCCAGATGGCATCTATAAGCCCATCCACCTTCCATCATCTCTTAGCATGGCATCTATAAGCCCATCATCCTATCCATCAATCTCTAAATGGCATCTATAAGCCCATTCCCACCATCATACTACTATGTGAGCGCAAATTTCTGGGCACTCTAGTGTTCAATCATCTTCCACCTTCGGATTACGAAAGGCACGTCAGCCAATCTGCATCCTCAGGTCTAAGAAGATTGAACAGGGGCAACTGTTGTACCCCAAAATTTTCCCTCCCATATTCTTCAAAATTTGCCAAGTCAAAGCTTTAAACATCTCCCCAAGGGTTGCACAGTTCAAGGGTCTCCTAACAGTCAAAATTAGGGTTTTGGTTCTGGCAAAGAAAATGAAGTTTCCAAGGGTCCAATCAAGTCCCATATGCCTACAAATATGGTCAAGCATCCTCATACCAAGTTTCAAGACTTTCAGCACAAAATTGCACAGTCAAAAACCCTAATTGCACTACAGTCAACTGTAGGGGCAAAATGGTCATTTGACAGTCAAAGGTCCAAATTTTTGGTGAACATCTCATTTTGAAGCCACAAACATCATTTTATCAATGCTTGATCATGATTCTCAAAGCTTGGTTCAAAAATCATCAAGATGCAAAAGTTTCCATATTTGGACAGTTGAAAAAGTCAACTGTAAATTGACCAGGGCATAACTTTCACATGGATTTTCATAAAAATTCCATCCAAAGCTCATTTTTAAGATAAATACATTTCCTACAACTCCTCTTCACACTTAAAGTCCAAGAAATGCTCTCACAAAAAGTTATCAATTTCAACATTATAGGTCATTTTCAAAAGTCAACAAAAAGGGACTTTAAGTCAAAGGCCATAACTTGAGATTGGTAAATCAAAATGCCATGGGACCAAAGGCATTGGTTAGAGGACTCAAAGTCCTTTCCAAAATGTCCAAGAACATGAGCAAAGCTTAAAAATTGAGCAAGATATGCCTTGTGGAAGTTGGGAAATTTTTGGATATTTTGAAAAGTCAACATTGATTCAAATGACCTAAAAATGCTAATGGGCCTCTTTTTCTTCCACAATTCATCATCCAAGGCATATGCACGACCATGTGGCCCAAAGAGAAGTTTTTATCATTTTTATTTTATTTATTTGAATTTTTAAATGCTAGAAATTCATTTAATTAAATTAAATAGGTGAAAAATGCTAAACCTAATGTTTTGAATCTTTTTGTGCATAAGATATCTCCAAGATTTCGTGCAAATCAGATTAGGAAAGAATTGAAGGTAATTGGACATGATTATGTGGAAAATATGCATGAAAAGATTGAAAACTAATGCCATAAAAATCAAATATTGATTCATCAATTCATGGATCTTTTTGACCAAATTCTTTGACCTAATCATTCACACATAAGTATAGAATGCAAACCTAATCCTAGAGAGGTCTAAGCTGCGCCAGAAATCCCTAAACAAACTTGGAATTTTTCAAGAAAAACTCAAATCTGAAAACCATCCTCTAGGTCGATTCAAGCCAAGAGACTTATTCCATCACCTTCCTGAGGCTTCAAGGAAGGAATTAGAATCAAAACCATAAGCTTTGACACCTAGAAACGTGAGAACGCGGGTGTCCTGTACAGAAAATTTTTCACTTTCTTGCATCACGATTCATGCACCTTTCATAGTTTTTGATGTTTGATTTATATTCAGTATTTAATTCTAAAGCTAACTGTATGGTTTGATTAAGTTTTCGTGCCAAAATAGGAGATTCACCATTGATGCAGGTTAGGGTTTTGCAAGCTTTGAATTAGGCGTTTCTTAACGCTGTAAAATTAGCACATGAGACCTAGGTCGTTCCACTCAGCATGCTTGGACGGTCCAGAAATGCACCTCGCGCTCAATTTATGAGCCACCACAAGCTAATCGTTATTTTCTGGAATGGCACATTTTGGAACGTTTAAAAAACCGTTGCTGATTCTTTTGTGTTTCAGAAAAAAACAAAAGCGAGGAAGAAGATGATCCAGTGGCAATCAGTGATTGGTCTATTTGAATTTGCGCGCTAGAATTCCATTAACCCTTATTTTCGCTTATGTTATTTGTGTATTATTTTACATACAAAGCGCGTTGGATGGTGCAGTGGTAAGGCATAAGACTGTTAATCTCTAGGACCTGGGTTCGAGCCCCAGGTCCTCACCCCTTTCATATTATTTTTCCTTTAACTGTTATCCCATGCAGATTCAACACAAGGCTCCACCATATGCTCCTCCATCCAACACACTACTTGACCAATCTCATCAATCCAAGGGCCCAGATCTGGAGAGCATGGTAAACCCCAATCAACGCACTTACACGCTATCCTGGAAAGTCAATCAGGCCTTGAAACCTTGGGCCAAAATTGCTACAACAAACCCTCCACTTGGGGGCAGCACCCCCTAGAGTTTGTTTCTTTTACTCTTTTTATATTTTCTCTTTTCTTTAATTTAATTAATTTCTTTTAATTCTTTATAATAATTATTTTCACAATAATATAAAAAACACAAAAAATCAAAAAGGACAAAATTAAAATATATTTATTTAATTAATATTTTTTGTAAATAAAACCTTTATTAATTAATTAGTTTTAATCTAGGGTTAATCTTAATTTTTTTAATAAACTTAAAACTTGGTAGAATTAGGGTTGGTAATAATTTTTATCCTTTTTTTCTTTTCTTTCATAATAATTAAATATTTCCCATTATTTTTATAAATTAAAATTGCATATAAATAATTAGGTTAATGTAGGTTTAACTTTAATACTTTCTTAATAAACTAAAAAACAATTAGAATTAGGGTTAGCATTTTAATTTCAATTAATTTTTCTCATTAAAATCATAAATATCAAAATCTCAAAAAAACAATTTCCTTTTCTTTTAATTTAATTAATTTAACGATTTAATTTAATTCCATTAAAAAGGGTCCAACGCCCTCGTTTCCAGTTTAATTCAATTAGCGTATTTATTTTTTTTTCTTTTAATATTTATGTACCTCTCCCAAAGCCGTGTAAACATTTTAATCTTTCGAACTTTTACTTTACTTCTTTATTTATTTTCTGTCAAATCGGGTCCTGGAAATTTTGGCGATGTGGACCCGCGCCTTTTGTAATAGTTTAGAATTTTACCTTTCTACACTTTTTTAACTGTAAATAAATGCATGCAAGAATGAATGGACAATAAATAAAAACAAACGCATAGATCACCCATAATATGACAAGACAAAATAACTGAACATGACACACAAATCACACACCACCCCTAGTGTACGCCTCACTGTTGCCTTGCCTCGAAAGGTGATCGTCGAGTAGAGGATGTCTTAGTAAGTCCTCATGATCCGGGAACCTGGCATGAGGGTAGCTTCTAAGGTGTCTTCCTATTGCTCCGGTGATCACCATGTCCCGAACCTCGAATTGACCCGAACACCTCAAACGGTGGTGCTACCTACCTCTCAATGGTGGGATGGCACTACTTTAAAGGACATTTACACAGACGAATTCCTTAGGGTAGGTAGACGACTCTAGATACTTGCTCTAAATTTCAAAACAAATCAAAAATACTTTTCACACCGACACCTTTTCAAAAAGCTTTCGAAAGCAATTTTTCAAACACTCTTGAGAACCGATACAAGAGTCGAACTGGAATTTTCAAAGAAACTTTTTTAAAACCCACAATTGAAAAGCAAACAAACCATTTTTGAAAACACAAATGAGAAAGTATCTAAGAGCCCATGGATAACCATGGATAGAAAGGGTGTTAACACCTTCCCTTTCTATAATCTACCTCCCGAACCGAGAGCAATCTCTTTAAGGAATTTTTCTATGCTTTTGACCTTTCCATCTGGAGAAAATAAAAGACGGTGGCGACTCTTGCTTACCGCGACATTTCGCGAACCAGCGTTAAACAGTCAGTTCCAGATCCACCGATCACACCAGGTCCCCAACTTGATACTCTTGTGGTCTGACTATCTTGTTAAATGCCCTGATCATCCGTTTTTGATACGTCTGACCATGACAGATAGCAGCGAGTCTCTTTTCGTCAATTAGATTTAACTGATCAAGTCGAGTCTGGATCCAGTCATCTTCGCTCAAGTCTGCATCCTTCATTATCCGGAGAGAGGGTATCTGCACTTCAATTGGCAAGACTGCCTCCATGCCATAGACCAATGAAAAAGGAGTTTCCCCGGTTGAAGTTCTTGCTGAGGTACGGTACCCATGAAGAGCGAACGGTAACATATCGTGCCAATCTTTATAAGTCATTGTCATCTTCTGCACAATCTTCTTGATATTCTTATTAGCTGCTTCTACGGCCCCATTCATCTTCGGCCGGTAAGGAGAAGAGTTGTGGTGCTGTATTTTGAATTGCTCGCAGAGCTCAGTGATCATCTTGTTATTAAGATTGGTACCATTGTCCGTAATGATCCTTTCTGGGACGCCGTATCGACAGATCAGGTTATGCCGAATTAAGCGTGCCACGACATTCTTGGTTACAGTGGCGTAGGAAGTTGCTTCAACCCATTTTGTAAAGTAATCGATCGCCACCAGGATGAAGCGATGCCCATTGGATGTCGTAGGTTTAATCTCGCCGATCATATCAATGCCCCACATTGCAAAAGGCCAAGGTGCTGTCAAGACATTCAGAGGAACTGGAGGAACGTGCACCTTGTCTGCATAAATCTGGCACTTATGACATGTCCGAGAATGTTGGTAACAGTCGGCTTCCATTGTGGACCAGAAATATCCTGCCCGAAGGATTTTCTTTTCCATGGTGTGTCCACTGGAATGTGTTCCGAAGGTACCTTCATGTAGCTCTGCCATGATCTTTTCTGCTTCAGTCTTATCCACACAGCGCAGTAAGGTTGAATCATGGTTTCGCTTGTACAGAATACCGTTGCTAAGGAAGAACTTCGCCGCGAACCTTCTCAGAAACTTTTTATGATTGATGGATGCACCTTCAGGGTATTCTTGAGCTTCCGAGTACCTCTTTACTTCATGATACCAGGGTTTTTCAGTTACTGCCTCAGCCTCAAGGTCACTGCAATATGTAGGTTCGTCCAATTTCCATATAATGATCCGGGGAGCCTCGTTGTCCCCTTTGACTTTGAACATAGAAGACATTGTAGCCAGCACGTCCGCCAACTGATTCTCCTCTCTTGGGAAGTGTTCAAAAGTTATCTCTGTGAAATGGGGGATCAATGTCAACACACATTCTCTGTAAGGAATAATATTCGGATGTTTCGTATCCCACTCGCCTTTGATCTGATTGATCACGAGAGCGGAATCTCCGAAGACACTCAGAAACTTGATCCTTAAGTCAATCGCAGCTTGAAGACCCATGATACATGCCTCATACTCCGCCATGTTGTTGGTGCAGTTGAAACATAGCCGGGCAGTAAGTGGAGTATGAGTGCCTTGAGGGGATATGATCACAGCGCCGATACCGTTACCCAAAGCGTTGGAGGCTCCGTCAAAGTGCATAGACCATCGGGATCCTTCCTCAGGTCCTTCAACCGGTCCAGGTACTTCACAATCAGTCACTATCATGATGCTCTCGTCAGGAAATTCAAAGTTCATTGACTGGTAGTCGTCCACTGCCTGGTGTGCCAAGTGGTCTGCCAATACACTTCCTTTGATAGCTTTCTGGGTCGTGTACTGAATGTCGTATTTTGTCAAGATCATTTGCCATCTTGCTATTCTTCCAGACAGAGCAGGCTTTTCGAATATGTACTTGATCGGATCCATCTTTGAAATCAGCAGAGTAGTGTGAGTTAGCATATACTGTCTCAGCCAGCGAGCAGCCCATACCAAAGCGCAGCAAGTTTTCTCGAGTAGTGAGTACCGGGTCTCACAGTCGGTAAACTTTTTTCTAAGGTAATAAATGGCGTGCTCTTTTCGGCCAGACTCGTCATGCTGCCCCAGCACACACCCCATTGAGCTGTCAAGTACTGTCAGGTATAGTATTAGAGGTCTCCCTTCAACCGGTGGCATGAGAATGGGTAGTTCTTGGAGATACTCTTTGATTCTGTCAAAAGCGGCCTGACATTCATCGTTCCAACGTACTACCTGATCTTTCTTCAGCAGCTTGAAGATTGGTTCACAAGTAGCAGTTAGATGGGAGATGAATCGAGCAATGTAATTCAGACGTCCTAGAAAGCCTATGACTTCTTTCTCTGTCTTGGGAACTGGCATCTCTTGTATGGCTTTAACCTTGGCAGGGTCCACTTGAATACCTTTGTCGCTCACGACGAAGCCTAGCAACTTTCCAGATCTTACCCCGAAGGTGAACTTGTTCGGGTTCAACCTCAGCTTGTATAACTTCAGACGATCAAACAGCTTTTGCAGATGGTCAAGGTGTTCCTCCTCAGTTTGGGACCTTGCAATCATATCATCAACATACACTTCTATCTCATGATGGATCATGTCATGAAATAAAGCAACCATGGCGCGTTGGTAGGTTGCCCCATCATTTTTTAGTCCAAAAGGCATGACCTTGTAGCAGAAGGTGCCCCACTGAGTGACAAAGGTAGTCTTTTGCATATCTTCAGGAGCCATCTTGATCTGATTATAACCTGAAAAACCATCCATAAAAGAGAACACTTTGTGCTGAGCAGTATTATCAACTAGAACGTCAATGTGAGGTAGGGGAAGTCATCCTTGGGGCTTGCCCTGTTCAGATCCCTGTAGTCAACACACATTCTGACCTTACCATCTTTCTTCGGTACCGGAACCACGTTGGCAACCCACTGAGGGTAAGAAGTCACTGGTAGAAACCAGACATCAAATTGCTTCATGACCTCAGCTTTGATCTTCTCAGACATCTCTAGACGCATACGGCGGACCTTTTGTTTAACCGGAGGACAGTCTTCCTTGGTAGGCAGATGATGGACCATAATGTCAGTATCCAACCCAGGAATGTCTTCGTAGGACCAGGAAAATATCTCCATATAATCATGCAACATCTGAACCAACCGTTGTTTCACACTGAGCTCCAGATTGGCACCGATCTTAACCTCCTTTCTATTTGTCTCAGTACCCAGATTCACCGTTTCCACTGGCTCTTCATGTGGCTGAATGGCCCTCTCTTCCTGGAGTAACAGTCTTGTAAGCTCGCCAGGCACTTCGCAATCATCTTCACCTTCATCTTCGGCTAAGTTGATCGGATTTTCGAAGTCATAACTGGCAGTAGCAGAGTCGTTACCAGTGAGATCCAGAGTGGATTGAAACCTGTATGGGTGAGTGTGTGTAAATACAGTTGTTTTGCAATATATAAAGGAAGAAAGAAAGAAAGGGAGCACAAGATTTGAAATGCGAAAAAAGTCCAATGTCTTTATTCATGATATATGGAAATGACAGTTAATAAGCCCTCACAGATGAAGCCACGGTGCCCCGGGTAAGACACCGGGCCATAAAGTTTCAATTTATTGTTTATTACAAATAAAAACAAAGGAATTCATTACTGTGTAACAAAAGTAACAGGTATGTGATCTTTAGCAGTCCAATTGTTTAGTCCACCGTTAGTCGTCAGGTAGATCCAGCTATCAAACTCTGATTCCTCCGCATCGCCTTCATCCCTGATAGCATTCACTCCCGGGTTGGTGATGAACACGGGAGGTCTTCCGATCTTTGCTTTGCGCACAACCCTCTGAGCCTCTGCAGTGAAACCCAGCCCAAACTTGTCAGTTTTAGGAGTAAAATCAGGGAGCCTGCCCCAGTTAGCACATTCACCTTTCTTAATTACAGCCCGGGCGTCCTTTAAGGAGGCCATCTTCAAAGGAAAGTCTTCTTCAATTACCGTCTCAGCTGACGCCAATGTTGGAGGTACCTCTTCAAAATGTTGAAAGGGGGTTTCAATAAACTCCCCGTCCATCTCAATATACCGGAACGAGTTCAAGTGACTAACCATGTATTCTTCCCCCCCCTGCACAGTGACGATCTTCCGTCTGACAGGGTACTTGAGCTTCTGGTGTAGAGTGGAGGTCACCGCCCCAACTTTGTGAATCCAAGGTCGACCCAGCAAACAGGAATAAGATGGACGGATATCCATCACATAGAAAGTTGAATCGAAGACTTGGGAACCAACACGAATCGGAATATCTACCTCTCCATGAACCATCATCTTCGATCCGTCAAAGGCTCGAACCACGATGTTACTAGGCTTCAACTCTAGGCCCTCACAATCCAACTTGTCTAAGGCCTTCTTGGGCAATACATTCAGGGAAGAACCGGTGTCCACCAACACGTGTGCGAGAGTAGTGCCCCTGCATTCAATGGAGACATGCAGGGCATCATTGTGGTTCTTTCCCTTAGCGGTAAGATCAGTATCCGAGAAACCCAAACCGTTGTCGGCGGTCAGATTGGCCACACAGTCAGTGAATTGATCTGCAGATGTCTCTTGTGGCACATGGGCCGTCTTCAGAAATGAAATCAGGGCCTTGGCGTGGGCCTCAGAGCACAACAATAATGATAGCATGGAGATCTTGGAGGGGGTATGCCCCAGCTACTCAACGACGTTGAAGTCGCTCCTCTTAATAATCTTGAGGATTTCCTCCATCTCTTGCTGGGAGGCTTCAACATTAACAGTCTTCGGTGCCTCCATCCGGGAAGGCTCATTATCAATCCCTTTTCCCCGAGTATTAGATGACTCGGCGGCAAGGGTAGAAACTGGATCAGAAGTGGAAACAGGCGCACTTGCAGGCGTTATTATAAGAGGTCTTCGGATAACTGTGTTAGAACAATGTTTGAATCTACTACCCTATATTTAAGTTTTGATGATAACAAAGTGAAAAGATATAGTATTTATAAGTGTCATGAATGAACTATCTGCTGCCTAAAAATATTATGTTCTGACTTGCAGATACTCTGATTGATATAAGCAAGATCACATCTATTCAGCATCAGAACTTGATCTCAGACACCAGCATCAGAAGTTGCTACATCAGAACGTCAAAATCAGATGATCAACTCACGTACATGCTGAAGCCTGATGAACAAGACTGCGCTCAACACTCTGATACAGAAACACAATAGTTCATCAGCAGCGAAGCAGAATCAGAATGAGCCAAGCCAGAACTTGCATTAAGTAAGCAACGGTACTGTGCATTGAAAGCAAATTAATTCCAACGGCTTCATTCCAGACAAGATCTGCTCAATAAGGAAAGTTTGTTATTAGCATTGAATCAAGAATATTGCATCCAACGTTCATCATCTCAGTGCTATATAAACAAGGCTTTGAAGATTGAAATGGTTAATGCTCTCCAAATCTCTACACGCACAAAAGCTGAACCATAATCTTCATTCTACCAGTTTTGCTAAACCACACACTCTGATATTCCATTACTGTTTAGCAATCTAGTTTCTAAGCTTCATTTTGTGTATACATCACAGTTGTGATACAGTTTTGTAGAAAACATCCACACACATAGTTTTATCTCTTTGTAAGAAAGTGTTACCTTGACAAACCGGGTTGTGGTTTGAATCAAGAAGGCTTTAGCAGTTGTTAAAGCAGTCTGTAATATTCAGTTGAATATAGTGGATTAAGACCTCGTTGGAGAGAGGCGAAATCACCTTGACGGGTGGACTGGAGTAGTTTGAGATCAAACGAACCAGGATAAAAATATCTTGTCAATTGCTTTAGATTTCAGTTTTACAATTCAACCCCCTCTTCTTGTGTTTTTCACCACTTCAATTGGTATCAGAGCGCCTGGTTCTGAGCTAAAACACTTAACCGTGTCAGTACAAGATCCAACATCAGAAAAACACAATGGCAGGAAACAACTCTCACATCAGCAATGACAACAATGAGGACAGAGACAGATTCAGTGGCAAACCTCCAGTCTTTGATGGAGAAAACTTTGATTACTGGAAAGACAGAATTGAAAGCTTCTTTCTAGCACATGATGCTGATCTGTGGGATATGGTGACAGATGGATACACGCACCCTATGAATGCAAGTGGTCAGAAGATTGATAGAAAATCAATGTCTGATCAACAAAAGCGTGACTTCAAGAATCACCACAAGGCCAAAACCATCCTCCTCAGTGCCATCTCCTATACTGAGTATGAAAAGATCTCCAACAGAGACACAGCAAAAAATATCTTTGATTCTCTCATAATGACGCATGAGGGCAACGTTCAGGTAAAAGAAACAAAAGCTCTGGCGCTCATTCAGAAGTATGAGGCGTTCAAAATGGAAGAATCTGAATCCATTGAAACTATGTTCTCTAGATTCCAGATTCTGGTAGCTGGTCTCAAAGTTCTGGACAAAGGATACTCTACTGCTGACCATGTCAAGAAAATCGTCAGAAGTTTACCCAAGCAGTGGAGGCCTATGGTTACTGCTCTGAAGCTAGCTAAAGATCTCAACAAAATCACTCTGGAGGAACTTATCAGCTCCCTCAGAAGTCATGAGATAGAGCTAGAAGCTGATGAGCCTCAGAAGCAAGGTAAGCCTTTAGCATTAAAATCTAACAAAAAATTTGAGTCTAAAGTTTTGCAGGCAGTTGAAGAAACATCTGATGGATCCTCATCAGAAGAAGACGAACTTTCCCTTCTCTCCAGAAGAGTAAATCAACTGTGGAAGCAAAGACAAAGGAAGTTCAGGAATCCCAGAAGATCTGATCAGAACGAGTCTTCTTCCAGATACAGAAGGACAGATTCTTCCTCTGGATACAGAAGATCTGAAGGCTCCTCCAGTAGCAAGAAGCCAAACACCAAAGACATCATCTGCTATGAGTGCAATGAGCAAGGACACTACAAGAGTGACTGCCCAAAGCTTCAGAGGGAAAAGCCCAAAAAGAAGTTTGGAAGAGAGAAGAAGAAAAGTCTCATGGCTACATGGGATGACTCTGACTCGTCTGAAGCTGACTCAGAATCAGATGATGAAAGGGCAAACATAGCTCTCATGGCAAACATTTCAGAAGATAGTGAAGCTTCTGAATCAGACTCAGAATCAGACACAGAAGAGGTATTTCCTAACTTCGCTGTTAACTTTACAAAGGCTGAACTTGCTGAAAGCCTTAATGAGATTCTGGAACGTTATCAGCAAATTAGAGCTAAATTCAGAGACCTGAAAAGGAATCTTGAATCTGACTCTAATAAGTCTGAGAGTCTCAAATTGGAAAATTCTGAGCTGAGAAATAAGATTTCAAAATTAGAAAACACTTTACAAAACTCTCAGAAGGAACCAATTTCTGAAACTCCCAGCAACGCTGATGAGATCATCAAGGAGTATGATCACAGTTTCCAGAAGTTCCTAGCTAAAAGCATAGATAGAAGCAGAATGGCTTCAATGATCTATGGAGTTAGCAGAAACGGCAGGAAAGGAATAGGATACCAAGGTAAGGTTCCTACACCAAAGAATGTCATGGACGTAACCATTAAACACACTCCTCTGAATTCACACTTTGTGTATGGTCACACACATGATATCAAATATACTAGCAGTAAGCACTCTGTGAAACCAAAATTCAACCAGAGTTTTGGTAAAACTAACAAATCAGGACCCAAGAAAATCTGGGTACCTAAGGACAAAATAATACATGTTGCAGATATCTTTAGCAGCAAGTCAGAAACACCAGTCATGGTACCTGGACTCTGGCTGCTCACGACACATGACGGGAAGAAGGCATATGTTCCAAAGCCTGGAACTTAAGCCTGGAGGCCACATTGGCTTTGGAGGCAATCAGAGGGGAAAGATAATTGGCTCTGGAACTGTAGGTAATGGAAATCTTCCCTCTATTAATAATGTTCTGCTAGTAGATGGATTGATGCATAATCTGTTATCCATAAGTCAATTAAGTGATAACGGTTATGATATAATCTTTAATCAAAAATCATGTAAAGCTGTTAGTCAGAAAGATGGGACTATCCTGTTTAATGGTAAGAGGAAAAACAACATTTACAAAATCAAACTTTCTGAACTAAAGAGTCAGAATGTAAAATGTCTTCTGTCTGTTAACAACGAGCAGTGGATCTGGCACAGAAGATTGGGGCATGTTAGTATGAGAAGAATATCTCAGATTAACAAACTCAATCTGGTCAGAGGACTTCCTAATTTGAAGTTCAATTCAGATGCTCTGTGTGAAGCATGTCAGAAAGGCAAATTTGCAAAACCTTCTTTTAAATCCAAAAATGTTGTTTCCACCTCTAAGCCATTAGAACTTCTGCACATTGACTTATTTGGACCAGTTAAAACTGCTTCAGTCAGTGGTAAGAAGTATGGGTTAGTAATCGTAGATGACTATAGCAGATGGACATGGGTAAAGTTCTTAAGACACAAGGACGAGTCACATTCTGTGTTTGTTACCTTCTGTAACCAAGTTCAGAATGAAAAGGATCTTAGAATCGTTAAAGTCAGAAGTGATCATGGTGGAGAATTTGAAAATAAAGATTTTGAGTCATTCTTTAATGACAGAGGCATTCTGCATGATTTCTCTTGTCCTAGAACTCCCCAACAAAATGGAGTTGTAGAACGAAAGAACAGAACATTGCAAGAAATGGCCAGAACCATGATCAATGAGACAAACATTGCTAAGACTTTCTGGGCAGAGGCAATAAACACAGCGTGCTACATTCAGAATAGAATCTCAATAAGACCTATTCTGGAAAAGACTCCATATGAATTGTGGATGAACAGAAAGCCCAACATTTCATATTTTCATCCATTTGGATGTACTTGCTTTATATTAAATACAAAGAATTATTTGAACAAGTTTGACTCTAAGGCACAGAAGTGTATTATGTTAGGATACTCTGAACGCTCAAGAGGGTACAGAGTATACAATACAGAAACACAGATTATGGAAGAATCAATCAGTGTTCGTTTTGATGACAAGCTTGACTCTGAAAAGTCAAAGCAGAATGAAGTTTTTGCAGGTATAGAAATTGAATTTGCAGGTTCTGAAGACAAGTCATCAGAAGCTCTCAACACAGACATTCCTTCAACGTCTGAAAGGAGCACTGCTAGAAATCCTACAACAGCTGCTGATCAACCTCAGAAGAGATTACCCAGAAGCAGCTTGGATCACCCAGAAGAGACTATCCTAGGAAGAAAGGAAGATCCAATCAGAACAAGGGCAAGCTTCAGAAACTCTGAAGAAACTCTGATGGGACTAGTGTCTCTGATTGAACCTTCTTCTATTGATGAAGCACTCCTGGATAATGACTGGATTCTGGCAATGCAAGAAGAGCTGAATCAATTCACCAGAAACGACGTATGGGATCTCGTTCCCAGACCAAAAGGATTCAACGTCATTGGAACAAGATGGGTGTTCAGAAACAAGCTAAATGAACAAGGTGAAGTCATCAGAAACAAGGCACGACTGGTTGCACAAGGTTATAGTCAGCAAGTGGGGATAGACTATACAGAAACCTTTGCCCCAGTCGCCAGGTTAGAATCTATCAGACTTTTAATTTCATTTGCTGTTAATAGAGGCATCACTCTGTATCAGATGGATGTCAAAAGTGCATTCTTAAATGGTTATATAGAAGAAGAAGTTTATGTACACCAACCCCCAGGTTTTGAAAATACAAAACATCCAGAACATGTTTTCAAACTAAAGAAGTCACTGTATGGTCTGAAACAAGCTCCCAGAGCTTGGTATGAAAGGCTAAGTAACTTTCTGCTTGAAAATGAATTCACCAGAGGGAAAGTGGACACTACTCTATTCTGTAAAACAGTTAAGAGTGACATCTTAGTCTGTCAAATCTATGTTGATGATATCATTTTTGGTTCTACTAATCCTTCTCTTGGAAGAAAATTTGCTAAGTGTATGCAGGCAGAATTTGAGATGAGCCTCATGGGGGAACTGAAATTCTTTCTGGGAATTCAGATCAATCAAACTCCAGAAGGAACTTACATTCATCAGAGCAAATACATCAGAGATCTTCTGAAGAAATTTGACCTGTCAGAATGTAAGCCATCAAAGATTCCAATGCATCCCACGTGCATTCTGGAAAGAGAAGAGGTAAGCAAAAATGTAGAACAGAAAGTCTACAGAGGTATGATTGGTTCTCTCCTCTATCTGACTGCTTCAAGACCTGACATATTATTCAGTGTTTGTATCTGTGCTAGATTCCAATCAGATCCTAGAGAATCTCACTTAACAGCTGTTAAGAGAATTTTCAAGTATCTGAAAGGTACTACTAATCTGGGTTTGTTTTATAGAAAATCTAGTGATTACAGCTTAGTAGGCTACTGTGATGCTGATTTTGCTGGAGACAGAGTGGAACATAAAAGTACTTCTGGAAGCTGCCAGTTTCTGGGAGAAAATATGATCTCTTGGTCCAGCAAAAGGCAATCAACAATTGCTCTGTCAACAGCAGAAGCTGAGTACATAGCAGCAGCAGGATGTAGCACACAAATGCTCTGGATGAAAAGTCAGCTTGAAGACTTCCAGATTTTTGAGAGTAACATTCCTATACTTTGTGATAATACTTCTGCTATTTGCTTAAGTAAGAATCCCATTTTACATTCTAAAGCTAAGCATATAGAAATAAAACATCACTTCATTAGGGACTATATTCAGAAAGGTATTTTGAACTTAAAATTTATAGATACAGACCATCAATGGGCTGATATCTTTACTAAACCCCTTTCAGAAGATAGGTTTAATTTCATCCTGAAACATCTCAGCATGAAAGTATGTCCAGAGTGAAAATGTTTTAATTCCATATATTTACCTTCAGAATGTAATTATTTCACTGTGAACTTCTGATCAATCTCCTTTCAGAAAGATAGAACATGCAGATTGTATCAGATGCAAGTCTAAAGATCTGAGAGTCTAAGCTCAAAGACAGACGTGCTGATCACTACATCAAACAAGTGTCATCCAATCATCAGCATATCTCTGAAGCAGAACGCGTGCACGCTTCTGAGAAGGCAAAGCGCTGATTGGGTGCATTGAGACACATGTCTGGTAACCGTTTTTAAGTATCTTTCTCAAATCCCCCAAAATCAGCAAGCATTTAATGAAAAGTAATCATGCTTTTAAATGGCAATCATGATTTTTCTCTCTCTTAAAAACGTTTATCTTTTCAAAATAGTTTTGAAAAACTCTATTTAAGCACATTAATCTCTCATTCTTATTCTTTACGCTTTCTCACTAACACTCAAGCATTTTCTGCATATTTCTGAGTTCATCTCTTGCAAACTTTTTTCCTCAGTTCATTCTCAAAACCCTTTTAGTGTGAACATGGCAACCTCCAGTAGCGTTTCTGCAGGTAATCAGAAGAAAGCAACTTCTGAGCAATATCAAGTGCCACTCAGAACTCTCCTCACTCCCGTGAAGAACCTTGAAGTGCTCTCTGAGTTAATCATTGATTTTGAAAGCTTGAAGGAAAATGGTTTTGACCTAACTGAAGAAGTTAGGGCTCAAAAGTGGGAAAGGTATTTCGATAGGTTGGTTGGACCAACATTCCCAGTGCTGGTCAAGGAATTTTGGATTCACGCCAAGGTTTCAACACATCTAGTCATCTCCTCTGTTATGGGGAAGAAGATTGTGATTTCTGAAGATCTCATTGCAAGGCTAATCGGTCAAAGTGGTGGTGGCGTCCGTTGTGTGGACATGGCTGAAAGATGTGCTGATATAGGTGTGGTAGCTAATAGGATTTTCACTCTTGGGATGCCCAGCAGCAAGATTAAAGATCTGAAGGATCATTGCAGAGTATGGGCGAAGATTGTTCTGGGGTGCTTCAACCACAGGAAACCAACAAGTTCTCCTGATTACATAAATGTGGATCAGCAGTTTCTGATCTACTTTATTGATCAGAAGATAAAGATCAATCTGGCTCACTTCCTGTTCAACCATCTCAAAACCAGTGTGAAAGAAACAAGGGAAGAAGAAAGAACCAAGAGGGATTGGATACCTTTCGGAAGGTTGATATCAGATATTCTGACAGAGAATAGACTGATTGAGCATCTGATAGAAGCTCAAGAGCTGAGCACTATTGAACCAACAATTGGGAAACCTCTGAACGCAAAGAATCTGAAAAAGATGAAGCTGATAGAGAACATTCAGAAGGAACCCAGAGCTACTTCCACTGCTGATATCTCCAGCAGAAGAGTGCCTCTGAGTGATTTTCCGTTATTCTCTGAAATTGAATCCAAACCAGAGATGTTTCTCAGGTACCCAGATGCGTACAAGGCAGATGATACAGATCCAAAGCTGAATATCAGAGATCTGCGTCAACCCCAACCAGAAGTGACTCTGAAGAAGACAAATAAGAGGAAAGCGCCATCAGAAGGATCATCTCAGCAGACTCCAAAGAAAAGAGGTATTTCATCTGCTGCCCCTATTTCAAATTCTTTTACTATTCCAGCATCTATTCCTCCTCAAACCTCTCATAGAATATCAATTCCCATCCCTACCATTGATGAAACCGTACAAGAAGAAGACCCTTCTGAGGCATTAAAACTCAGAAGACCTAGAACCAAACACCCCAAACAACCAACAATTTCAACAACATCAGCACTTGACCAAGTGCTGTCTGATATTGAGCGTCAACATGCCTCTGCTCAACCAAACTCTGAACCACAAAATGTTCCTCCTCCACAACCAGAACAACAACAACAACCAGAACCAGAACCAGAACAACAACAACCACTCTCAGAAGAACCTCTGATCCCTGAGCAATCAGAGATTCCACCTCCCTCTCCCCAACCAGAAATTAATCCACCTTCACCACAAACAGAGTTTCACCACTCTGAAACTCCTTCTCCTCATCAATCTGACCCTCACTCACCTCAACCATCACCGCTGGCAATTCAGTTGCCATGTGGAACCACTGTTGTCATGCCCCAGTTACCATCCTCATCAGAATCGACACCACCAAATACTCCCAAAACACCACCCACTCCAATCGAAATATCTGACTCTGATACCCCTTCTCCAAAACAAACAGCCTCTCAGAAAACCTCTGAAAACCCCAGAAGGACTTTCATTGACTTAACCAGTCTTGACCGTCTTGCTGATCTAAAACACAAAATTGCCATCCCAAAACCAAAGCAACCAGATGTTGGCTCTGGTATTTTGAATTTTGAAACAGGTGTGCTGCAATGGATTGCTTCTTTGAAGCAAGTCTGTCCTGGGATGATTGACCCAGCTGCTTCTGATCAGCTCTGGTCACAATTTAGACTTTGGGTACGTGCTGAAGCCCTCAAGTTGCAGGATATCAACTATGAGCAGGCACAACAAAATTTCAGCAAACTTCTGAATGAAGTTGGACGTATGCTTCTGAAAGAGGACGTGCTCCCTCTGGACAGTGAACCTTGGTCTGAGAAAAAGCAAGCTGCAAAGGTGTAACCATCAGAAGAAGACAAGACCATTCAGGCTGAAAGTCAAGCAGAGGATGTCGCTGAAAGTTCTGAGAAGCCTCCTCCTTCTGATGCTTCTCAAGCTGCCTTGGACAGGCAGACTCTGGAAGAACTAAGGCTGAATGACATGCATCTACAGCAGCGGATGGATGAAAACGATCAGAAGATGAAAGAGAGAATGGATGTGCAGGACAGCAAGATTGACACTGTTGTCAGCATGGTGCATAAGCAGAATGAGACTTCTGAAAAGATTCAAGCCATGCTGGAGAGCCTGTTCACACGCTTTCCTCCTCAACCTTAATCTTTTTTTTCATGCATGACCTTTTTATGTTTTCCCTGATTTTCTGATGTACTGTTTGATTATGTTTTGTAATATTTTCTCGTTTTGACTCTGAACTATCTTAATATGATTAGTTTTTCTGATCTTGATTGTTTTAGCACATCACCAACACTTTTTGATTGCTGACAAAAAGGGGGAGAACAAGAATGATATTTAAATCAATAACGGGCTAACTAGACAGAAATTCTCAAACATTCTAACTCTATTACTTGAAATGTTTTTTCTGTTGTGTTTAAAGTCTACAGGCACAAGGAAGCTCCTGGACACTCTGAAGACTAGTTGCTCTGATCAATATGAAGTTCTGATCCAAAGCAAAGCTCTGACAAGAAAAGCTCTGAAGCTCTGCTCTGACATAAAGCTTCTGATAAGTCAAAGACTCTGATACTCTGATGTTCAAAGAAAGGCAAAAAGATCTGATCCTGAAGAACACGTATAATCAAAGGGAAGTAATAAACTCAGGGGGAGTATTTCCTTACTCCTTATTCTTTTACTTCTTATTCTGATACATATTCCAGATACCTTTTCACGTTATTTTCATTTAAAATATCTAGTTTTTGTCATCATCAAAAAGGGGGAGATTGTTAGAACAATGTTTGAATCTACTACCCTATATTTAAGTTTTGATGATAACAAAGTGAAAAGATATAGTATTTATAAGTGTCATGAATGAACTATCTGCTGCCTAAAAATATTATGTTCTGACTTGCAGATACTCTGATTGATATAAGCAAGATCACATATATTCAGCATCAGAACTTGATCTCAGACACCAGCATCAGAAGTTGCTACATCAGAACGTCAAAATCAGATGATCAACTCACGTACATGCTGAAGCCTGATGAACAAGACTGCGCTCAACACTCTGATACAGAAACACAATAGTTCATCAGCAGCGAAGCAGAATCAGAATGAGCCAAGCCAGAACTTGCATTAAGTAAGCAACGGTACTGTGCATTGAAAGCAAATTAATTCCAACGGCTTCATTCCAGACAAGATCTGCTCAATAAGGAAAGTTTGTTATTAGCATTGAATCAAGAATATTGCATCCAACGTTCATCATCTCAGTGCTATATAAACAAGGCTTTGAAGATTGAAATGGTTAATGCTCTCCAAATCTCTACACGCACAAAAGCTGAACCATAATCTTCATTCTACCAGTTTTGCTAAACCACACACTCTGATATTCCATTACTGTTTAGCAATCTAGTTTCTAAGCTTCATTTTGTGTATACATCACAGTTGTGATACAGTTTTGTAGAAAACATCCACACACATAGTTTTATCTCTTTGTAAGAAAGTGTTACCTTGACAAACCGGGTTGTGGTTTGAATCAAGAAGGCTTTAGCAGTTGTTAAAGCAGTCTGTAATATTCAGTTGAATATAGTGGATTAAGACCTCGTTGGAGAGAGGCGAAATCACCTTGACGGGTGGACTGGAGTAGTTTGAGATCAAACGAACCAGGATAAAAATATCTTGTCAATTGCTTTAGATTTCAGTTTTACAATTCAACCCCCCCTTCTTGTGTTTTTCACCACTTCAAACTGGTGGCGCAATGTCAGGCGAGAAGAGCCTGCCACTGCGAGTGACTTTGGCGGGACCAGTGATGTTGCTGATACTGGTACCGGTGTTGAACTCCTGCTTCACTCCAAGTACATACACATTCGCACCATAGTGCCATGGGAAAGCCTTATCAGACTTGTAGGGGATTGGCCCCGGAACAGTAATGGTTATAGGTGCAACAGACAAGATTTTGACTGGCTTCCTCGGGGGAGCCTGGGCAGGATTATTGAAGATGGTAACAACGGATACTTCTTCGGTGGGAACAATAGGAATAGCGGTCTTCTTGAATAAAATCTCTTTGCTATCCATCAGGCTTTGGATGCCTGACTTCAGCAACGGACAATCAGTAGGGGAAACAACACACAGAAGGCAACCCTTGCTACAGCCCGGAAATAAACTGGCTAGCAACAGGTTCCTTTTAACAGCCAATAAAGGGGTAGCAACATCATCCACAGAAACTGCATACAAGTCTTCCTCAATAGCATTTACTCCATGCTGGGGCATAGGAGCAGTCACAACGTTGGGTCTTTCAGGTGCCTCAAACTGTATTTCTTTCGCATCGATAAGGTCCTGCACCTTATTCCTTAGGGCCCAGCAATCATCAGTAGAATGCCCCGGGCTATCAGAGTGGTAAGCACAGCGGGCATTTGGATTATACTTGGGAGAGGTCGTGTTCACCACCTTTGGAGCCTCTCTGACGGTTACCAAGTTGGTCGATAGCAATTGCGGCAGGATCTGTGACAAGGTCATACTTAGCCGAGTGAATTCTCTTCTAGGTCTCTTAGCCCTTGGTTGGTTAAGTTGCCGAGGAGCGGCGGCAGGCTTAGCAATTACCACCGCGTTGACAGCTTGGCGGCGTTCTGGTTTATTCTGCCTTCTAGGCCCATACACAGCATTGGCTTCCTTCTTGAAAGGCTTTTTCTCAGAATTTGAGGACGCACCTTTCTGAATCTTCCCTGATTTCATACCAGCCTCTATCCTTTCCCCAGTCAGAATGAGGTCTGTGAACCCTACAGATGAATTGCCAATGAGATGATTGAAGAACGGCCCGGATAGGGTCCCCAAGAACAGGTCCACTAACTCACGGTCGGTTAATGGTGGCTGCACCCTGCCAGCCAGGTCCCTCCACTTCTGCGCATACTCTTTAAAACCTTCTCCCGATCCTAGCGACATACCCTGGAGTTGGTTACGTGTAGGAGCGAGGTCGGCATTATACTGATACTGCTTGTAAAAGGCAGTAGTCAAATCCTCCCAGTTACGAACCTTGGTCCCATCCAGCTGATAGAACCATTCGAGATGAGTCCCTGAAAGACTCTCCTGGAAGAAATGGATCCACAAGTCCTTATCCATGGTGTATGGTTGGATCTTCCGCACATAAGATCTGAGATGTAGCTTAGGGCAGGACGCCCCGTCATACTTAGCGAAAGATGATGCTTCGAACTTGTGTGGGATGACCACACCAGAAGATAAACCCAAGTCTCCGAAATCCAAACCAGGAACTTGTTGAATTTCCATGGCATTCAGACGGTCTTCCAACTGCTTGTACTTGTCTTCAGCTGGAGGATACTGCTCCTCATTAAAATCAGTCTCGTTGTCAGAGACCACCGGACTAGGAACCCTTCCCCCTTGGGGACTGCCTTTTCCTACAGACGAACCAGTTTGATCAACCTCATTCTTCGGCGTGTTACCAAACCTTCGGCCCGTGTTGAACAGTACGGTTCTCTTCTTCTTCTTCTTCTTGACCAGCAGAGCCTTCAACTCCTCTTGACCTTGGGCCAGACTCATGATCAGCTCTTGGAATTGGGCGTTCTGAGCCTGAAGGGCCGTGATGGACTATTCGGTAGATGATTCAGGGTTCATGGTGCTGAAATAAACAGCGAAGAACGTTAAGCAACCTGAAAAGAAGAGTACCTGCTATGCACATGATGCATGATATGTGTTTATGCAATGCATTCAAGGGTTCGAAAGTTCAAGTTTGTTGTAGGGAAAAAGGAACACACGCTATCATTAAGAAATAATTGTTCAGTACATCAAAGCCTCATGGGAAAAATATTACTGTTGTACCCCAAAATTTGCCCTCCCATTTCCTCAACATTTTCTCATCACAAAAACCCTTGGAGCTCAAGATCCAGTTAGGGTTTCCTCTGCTCAAGACTTCTCCTTGCACTGTGGACCCAAATTAGGGTTTGTGGTTGAACAAAGATGTTTTGACCTAAAATGCCTAAGATGACTTTCATGCTTCATGTTGGACTCCCAAGTTTATCCATACCAAGTTTCAAGTCTTGATTCCAAGTTTTGCCCAGTCAATTGGACAGATGACCTAAAAATCAGCTGTATTGGGGAAAAAGTCAACTGTGGCCAATTGACAGTCAAATCTCATGAAAATTGACCCACATCAACATTATGAACTCATATGGACCATTTGATCAAGTTTGGATCACAATTCCACAAGAAATTTGATCAGATCATCAAAAGGGCAAAATGGTCATTTTTAGGGTTTTGACTGCACAAAGGCAATTTTTGACTGTTTGACCTAGCCAATGGCAAACCAAGCTCACATATGGACTCAAGGACCCCATGTAATTATCTTGACATGCTCAACAAACTCAAAAGATCCCAAGTACACAAGATTGACAGTTGAATTTCCTAGTCAATTGATCAATTTTGACTGTATACTGAAAAGTCAAACTTTGACTTTTTTGTCAAAATCAAGAGTCAAGATTCATTTTTCATCAAAACATGCCAAATCATGAAACTTGTTCACCAAGAAACCAAGAAATGCAAATTAGGGTTTGAAATGGAAATTTTTCATAACTTAGAATTTTTCTAAGTTATGGAAAACCCTAATTTTTTCCCAACTTTGCCCCACTCTCTCACCAAGATTCATTTGGATTCAAACAAAAGTCAAAACATGAAAGTTGTAGCTTGTTGAATAATCTACAACTTTGATTCACAAAGTTTTCCCAAATGAGGATTGTATCTCAAGTTACAAATTTTTGAATAAGGGCACTAAACCATTCATAACTTAGTGAAAATTTGACCTTTTTGACAAGGTTTTCTACCTAACTTCAAGGCCATTTTCCATACACTTCCACTTAGAATTTCAATTTGCACTTCAAAGATGGATTGTAGTACACATTCCAAACTTTCCAAAATGTCCAAGAACTTATCAAACAACCTCATGGTTAGGGAGAATCGAATTTTGCAAAATGGGAAAAAGTCACTTTTGTTCTTGGCCATGTACATGTTCATAACACTATGCATTTCAATCTCAGCTTGCATATCTTGATTACAGGTCCTTAAACCATCCAACACTCATAAATTTAATGCATATTCTTTGTGCCAAGGCCATGTTCTTTGTGTTCTAGCATTGCATAAAGGATTAATCCCAAAATAGATAAAGCATTTCTTCCATTTTTGCAAAAGGTAGCTTTATGTCCAATTACAAATCCAAGAAGTACAGTCCATATCTAATTGGCACAAGTTTATGAGTTAATCACATTGATCAAGGAGGGATTATGCAGCATAGTATGAGGGCCTGTACAGGCTAGAGGCACAAAGTAACCATTGCTTGCTTAAAGTGTAAGAAACACATCATAACTTGTACCAACTCTCATATCAGCTTACAAACCCTTAAGAAAACTTGTGAAACAGATCCAGGACATCACAACCAAGCTAGTGCACGATCCTAATATCCCTCATACACCCCAAATCCCAGAATCACCTTCAAACTGCAAAAACAGGGTCAGGCCTGCAGTTTGGGTGCCATCTTCCATTTCCCTCAAGCTCTCTTGCCCAAACCAGTTCACACATATTCCCTAGCATCTATGCAAGCTAACCATGACTTGAAACACGACCTGTAATCCCTCTAACAAGTTCCACCATTTTCACTTTTTCATTTTGCAGTTGAAGTTCTACAGCTCAATCCAAGGTGTCTCAAGGCAAAGTAAATATTGGAACAGCATCACCACACCTCAAGGAAGCTACACCAACCATTATCTTGCCCTGAAAGCTTCTCCATTGCCAGATAGAACTTCAACTGAACAGGTAAGTTTTTGAATTCGTATCTCTCTTATTAGGCATCATTAGCTCTAAGTTTGTGAATAAACAATGTTCTACTCATGCCACTGAACATGTACATGTTTTTACTTTTCATTTCTTTTGCTTGAGCTGTGAGAATTTAAGGTTTGAAAATGGCAGAAAACTTAGGTCAGGATTTGGGATTGTTAAAATTCTCTCTCATTTTTTAGAGTTAGGATGAGTTTTTTATATATTTGGAATCGTGATTCAATGCTTGACATGTTTTGTGTTGAAAGTTTGTGCAAAAGCTCAAAGAATCAGGATGTTTGAATCCCTGTTACAGACGCGCGTTTTTGGCTGGAGGTTAAAGAAGGTGTCTCATGGGCTGGGCCAGCTTTTGTTCTACTTTTCACACCATACAATTGCTTCTGCACCCCCTGAGCCCATTTGGTTTATTTTTAATGATTTTTGACTTTTTCTTTTTTTGATTGATTCATTTATTTTTTCTCATGTTATTAAAAATATAAAAATATTTTTTCTCACCATTTTTTAACTTATTAGGTATTTATTTGATTTTCTTTTGATTTATACACAAATAAATCAATATATACATTTCATTAAAAATATTGAGAAATATGTAAAAATACTTTTATTTTCATTTTTATTTTATTTTACCTTCTGAAAATACTTTATATAAAACATACCTTTTTACAAATATTAAATATTATTATTATTTATATATATATATATATATATATATATATATATATATATATATATATATATATATATATATATATATATATATATATATATATATATATATATATATATATATATATATATATATATATATATATATATATATATATATATATATATATATATATATATATATATATATATATATATATATATATATATATATATATATATATATATATATATATATAATACATATTTAAAATAATACATATATACATATATTTATTAATATATTTAGGGTAAATACAAAATATATACACTTTTGTTTTTTTTCTTATTAATATTTAACATAGAAATACATTTTTGACAAATACCTCATTTTATTTTATTTTTGTATATGTAAATAAATATTTGTACATAATAAATGAATAATGTATTTTATTTAATAGAATTAGGGTTTTGCCCTAAAATATGAAAATACTCCAAAAATAATACCTTTTTATTTCTCTTTTTATTTCACATAAATAATATTCTTTTTTTTTCATACACATAAAAATTCTTTTTACATTTTGCATATTTATTTCAATTTCCATTTAATTATACAATTATTTGTCTTGTAAATATTCAACATTGATGTAATAGTTTTAGGTTTAAATTCCTTGTCAAAATCCCCATTTGAACATTTGTACCCCCCTTCCCATATTTGGTTTTGTAATAGCTTAGTAAATTTATTTTCGCATTTTATTGCTTTCTAATTATACCATGTTAGAATTAGGGTTTGTATGCGAAAAACGACAAAATAGTTATGACCTAATCTCAAGACAAACAAGCATGAAAATGAACACACAAATCACACTTGCACCCCCTAGGGTATTCCATTTGTTGCCTGCCTTTTCAAAATTGGGCCATATTGCATGTTAGGTCTCTTTGGGAAAAACAAACAAATCAAATGATCATAGTCCCTCAATAACACTTTCAAAATGTTGCTTAAACAAATGATCAAGTCCCTTAAAGAAAATGCCCAAAGATACTTGGCACCATTGCAATTATGGTCTAAACGATGACCCGCGCCCATCCCTTTCACATCCTAACATGAGATTGTCCACCAAATACAATGGTGGAACAAACTTATTAAAAGGGTTAAAACATAGCAATAAACTTTGAGAAAATTTAGGAGTAGATAACCTCTTAGTTACTTGAATCCAACTTGCAAAACAAAACACTTGCCTATTTTCTAAACCACACATCACTACACTTTCAAAACAACTTTCAAAAACAAATGAAAACCTTTTCAAAAGACATACACCTTTGCATACATCCCCACATGGATCATTACAAAGGTTGCCACCACATTGGCTTCTTTTCAAAACATTTTCAAACACACACACACAAAGCACCATTTCAAACAATTGAAAACAAAAGGCAAGTGATCTAAGCAAGTAACTAAGAGCCCATGGATAACCATGGATAGAAAGGGTGCTAATACCTTCCCTTTCTATAATCTACTCCCCGAACCCAAGAAAACATCTCAAAGGTTTTTGCTGTGCTTTTTAACCTTTCCTTAGGATAAAATAAAAAGCCGGTGGCGACTCTTGCTCAACCAAAACATTTGCGAAAACAAACGCAAAACCTCAAGTCAGTTCTCCCACCGTATCACAGAACTGGCGACTCTGCTGGGGAAAACTTATAAAGTGGAGTAACCTTAGGGCTTAGATCACCTTTGTTTTCAATTGTTTGCTTTGTTTGCTTTTATATTTGTGGGCTTTGTGTGATCGGTGGATCTGGAACTGACTGTTTAACACTGGTTTCGCGAAATGTCGCGGTAAGCAAGAGTCGCCACCGTCTTTTATTTTCTCCAAATGGAAAGGAAAAAAGCACAGAAAAATTCCTTATTGAGATTAGTTCTCGGTTCGGGAGGTAGATTATAGAAAGGGAAGGTGTTAGCACCCTTTCTATCCATGGTTATCCATGGGCTCTTAGATACTTGCTCATTTGTGTTTTCAAAATGGTTTGTTTGCTTTTCAAGTGTGAGTGGGTTTTGAAAAAGTTTCATTTGAAAAATTTCTAAGTAACTCTTGTATCTGTCCTCAAGAGTGTATGAAAAATTTGTTTGAAAACTTTTAGAAAGTGTAGGTGTGAAAAGTATTTTGTTCGTTTTTGAAAAGAGCAAGTATCTATGAGAATCTACCTACCCTAAGGAATTCGTCTGTGTAAATGTCCTTAAAGTAGTGCCATCCCACCATTGAGAGGTAGGTAGCACCACCATTGGAGGTGTTCGGGTCAATTCGAGGTTCGGGACATGGTGATCACCAGAGCAATAGGAAGACACCTTAGAAGCTACCCTCATGCCAGGTTCCCGGATCATGAGGACTTACTAAGACATCCTCTACTCGACGATCACCTTTCGAGGGGCAAGGCAACAGTGAAGCGTACCCTAGGGGTGGTGTGTGAATTGTGTGTCATTTTCAGTTTATTGTTTGTCTTGTCATGCATTGGTGATCTACGTTTTGATTTTATTTTTGGGCATTCATTCTTTCATGTTATTGTTTAACAGTTAAAGGTGCGGGAATTTAAAGTGCGGAAAATAAAAGTCCTACGCTATTACAAGGCGCGGGTCTACATCGCCAAATTAAATAAAGACCCGATTTGAATAAGTAAAATGCGGAAGGTAAATATCCTAATTATCTATTACAAGGCTTTGGGGCAAATACATTATATCCACAAAAGAAATAAAAATAAATGTGCGAAAAGAAATAAGAATCGAGTGCGAGGGCGTTGGACCCTTTAAGGAATTGAATTGAAATTATTAAATTAATTAATGATTAAAGAAAAGAACTTATTTTATTTTTTATTTTTTTGATGTTTTTGTTTTTTTATGTTTTTTTATGAAATAAAATAGAAAAAGAAATTAAAATGTCAAAAGAAAAGCCTAAGTCTAAATTTATTTTAATTATTAAAAAGAATGTTAAAATGACCTAATTAAAAACTAATTCAATTATGGTTTATTTACAAAATAAAGATAATAATAATAAAAGTGTTAATTATATATATATTTTTTTTTTGGGTTTTTATGAAAATGTTAGTTAAATTAATTTAATGATAGAGTAATTATTTTTTGGTGTTTTTTTGGATCAATTTTGATAACTAAAAGCAAATAAAAGTCAAATTAATGATTATTTAACAATTAATTAAATATGCATGCAAAAATATTATTTTTAATGTCAAAAATTAAATAAACATTTTTCTGATTAAAATGCAAAAGGAAAATATTTTTTGTGAGTTTTTAAATGCATGAGAAAATTATTTGAATATAAATTAAATTAGGATTAAAAATATAAAAAAAAAGGTGAAAAACAAAGGAAACATGTTAATTATGAAAAAGATGAAAAAAATGCCTGAACCAGGACTCGAACTCGTGCCTTCTGGGAATATCCACTAACGCGTTGCCATCTGAGCCAGCTGTTTCAATTGACATAACAATAAATACTTAATATTATATTGATAAGCAAATAAATCCTGGGAATTAAAAAAAACGCGCGCGGAATTTTGAATGGTCTAATGCCCGGTTGCCACGCCATCGTCTTCTACCTTTTCTGCAAAATAACAAACATGTAGCGGGGGTTTTAAACCCCCCCCCCCCCCCCCCCCCAAAACACAAGCCTGCAAATAATAGCGATTAGCTCCTCGTTAGACATAAATTAGGCGCGAGGGGTCCATTGGATTCATCTCATCTTCCTCAATTCAACCATGGCAGTTTGAGGTTCCAATTTTTGCGTATGTGAGAAACCCCAAATTGAAAGCTTCGGAAAACCTAGATGTCTCCCATGGGGATTTGCATTTTGTGGCCTTACAGTCAAATTAAAGCATACAGGAAGCTTGGTAATAACATCAGCAATGCATAGCAATATTTAAAATGAATTAAAAAGGCATGGAAATGGAGTTTTAATTTTCAAATTTTGGACAAACCGTGGGGTGTCGTGGGGATGCTTCTTTGCGCGTTTGGGCTTGATTTTGATTGCTGGAGATTCCTGGCAATGCAAGGAATGTGTTTTTGATTGGAATAGAGGCTTAAAACGTGCTGCAAGTAGGTTTACAGTTTTGCTTTTTTTCTTGAAAAGTTCAAATGTGTTTTTTTCGTTTTTGGGGACTTTTTAGGTTGTGATTTTCTTGTGTTCTGGTGCAGCCTCTCTCAATTTCGTTTTGTCTCATTTCTATAGGCATTAGGTAATGTGAATCAAGAGGAATTATGGCCTCTTAATGCAAAGCTTTCAATTTCAAGATCCTCCATAAACCTCCATAACCAAGCTTCCTTTTTTGACTCATTTTTTGAATTCTTGCTTCAATTAGCCTTTTGCACGAATTTGGTAAGTTGCATAATGATAAGTCAAGGTTAGTTAAGGCCAAATATTCCTTTTAATTAAGCTTTTGGATTTTCTTTTGATTTTAAAAGATTTAAAATTAATTAAATCCAATAAAATCAATTAAAAATGAAAAAATTAATTCAAAAATATGAAATAAAAGGTGGGACACGTGGGAAGCATGGCCAAGTCAATTCAAGTGGAAAAAGTGGGCCCCTTTTGTCAAAAAATGAAATTTCAAGGATAAATGATTTTGGCCATTCCACAAAAATTTCCCAACTTCTCCAATGCATAACTTGCTCAATTTTTAAGCTTTGATCATGTTCTTGGACATTTTGGAAAGGTCTTTGAGTCCTCTAACCAATGTCCTTGGTCCCATGTCATTTTGATTTACCAATCTCAAGTTATGGCCTTTGACTTAAAGTCCCTTTTTGTTGACTTTTGAAAATGACCTATAATGTTGAAATTGATAACTTTTTGTGAGAGAATTTCTTGGACTTGAAGTATGAAGATGAGTTGTAGGAAATGTCTTTCTCTTCAAAATGAGCTTTGGATGGAATTTTTCTGATAATCCATGTGAAAGTTATGCCCTGGTCAATTTCAGTTGACTTTTTCAACTGTCCAAATAAGGAAACTTTTGCATCTTGATGATTTTTGAGCCAAGTTTTGAGAATCATGATCAAGCATTGATCAAATGATGTTTGTGGCTTCAAAATGAGATGTTGACAAAAAATTTGAACTTTTGACTGTCAAATGACCATTTTGCCCCTACAGTTGACTGTAGTGCAATTAGGGTTTTGACTGTGCAATTTTGTGCTGAAAGTCTTGAAACTTGATATGAGGATGCTTGACCATATTTGTAGGCATGTGGGACCTGATTGGGCCCTTGGAAACTTCATTTTCTTGATCAGAACAAAAACCCTAATTTTGACTGCTTAGGAGGCCCTTGACTGTGCAACCCTTGGGGAGGTTTTGAAGCTTGACTTGGAAAATCTTGAAGAATATGGGAGGGAAAATTTTGGGGTACAACAGTTGCCCCTGTTCAATCTCCTTAGACCTGAGGATGCAGATTGGCTGACGTGCCTTTCGTAATCCGAGGGTAGAAGGTGATTGAACACTAGAGTGCCCAGAAATTTGCGCTCACATAGTAGCAGTGATGTGGTGGGAATGGGCTTATAGATGCCATTTAGAGATTGACGAGTAGGATGATGGGCTTATAGATGCCATCTGGACGTTGATCGCATAAGAGATTCCTTAGCGAGAACCTGTATACCTGCAAAAGAAAAATGAGTACCTGACATGTTGCAGGAGCTGATTTTCAGATGCTTGGTATAGATGTGTCCTGACTGGTTACAGGAGCTGAGTCTGGAGGTTCAAAAGATGATGAATGAACCAGGGATGGTTACTACCTCAGCATGAACGGTAAGAGAACCTTGGGTGACTTTAGCTTCAACAACGCTCGTTGAGAAAAATCTTGGTGGGAATTACCGTCTTCGCAGTATCGGGAAGAGAACCAAAGGAAATTATAATCTCAAAAGCGGGCGTTTGAGAAAAACCTAAAATGGAATTATCACCTCCACAACGTCGGGAGAGAACCAAAGGAAATTATAATCTCAAAAGCGGGCGTTTGAGAAAAACCTAAAATGGAATTATCACCTCCACAACGTCGGGAGAGAACCAAAGGAAATTATAATCTCAAAAGCGGGCGTTTGAGAAAAACCTAAAATGGAATTATCACCTCCACAACGTCGGGAGAGAACCAAAGGAAATTATAATCTCAAAAGCGGGCGTTTGAGAAAAACCTAAAATGGAATTATCACCTCCACAACGTCGGGAGAGAACCAAAGGAAATTATAATCTCAAAAGCGGGCGTTTGAGAAAAACCTAAAATGGAATTATCACCTCCACAACGTCGGGAGAGAACCAAAGGAAATTATAATCTCAAAAGCGGGCGTTTGAGAAAAACCTGATAACTTCTACTGAGTCTTCATCAGAAAAATCTGTTTGGGGTTGATTTAGCTGGACTAGAGAAGGCCTTGGACTGGATAAGAAATCTTTGGAGTCGATTAACTGAACCGGTCTAGGTCTTGAAATATGATTGAGAATTTAACTGAATCTTTCCTGAAAGATAGAGGTCAGTCATATGCAATGCATGATATGGATCAAGCGATGATGTTCTCAATATAAATGAAATTTGTATGATGCGTCTATGCATGCTATAATGATGTATGTGATGTTTAGGAATGTATGTTTTCGTCTAGGAAAGTAAATCCTTGACGGGTGCCGGGAAGTCATATCCTGGGCTGATGTTGAAGAATAGATTTTGCTTCCGCTAGGGATGCTAGTTGCAAGAATACCGGTAGGGGAAGATGACTCCGTTGGGGAATAGACTTGGCGAATGGATAACTCTGCGGGGAGAAAGGTACCCTGACGATCTTGCTGGGAAGCGATACTCTGTGGGGAGAGAGATACTTTGTTGAGTGTTGATGATAACTTGCTGTGGATACCATCGTTATATTGGAAGTGTTAATGGACTTCGCTGGGGATAAGAAGACTCCGTCGAGGACGCTCTTTCTGTGGCTTTTGGCTGAGGATAACCCAGTTATATCCTGGTAGGGAAATAACCTTTGAAGAAAGCCGGGAGACGCGTTCGTGCTCTGCGGGGAAGAAGCTTCCAGAATCTACTGGGGAAATTTTTGAGATGTATTTTTTGTAAGTTGAAAGAGGGAACCTATGTAGGGTTACTTTGAGGTTGGGCTCGCGTGAAGCTGCATTTGGAGTTGAAGGAAACCTGTGTAGGGTTTCTTGATGACGAGTTCGTGTAAAACTTCATCTTTGGAAAGAGAGGACCTGTGTAGGGTTTCTTGATGGTGAGTTCATGTAAAACTGCATCTTTGGAGGGAGGAAACCTGTGTAGGGTTTACTGACAATGAGTCCGTATAAGACTGTATCTAGAGCTGAGAAGGAAACCTGTGTAGGGTTTACTGATGACGAGTCCGTGTAAAACTTCATCCTTAAAAATAGAGAACCTGTGTAGGGTTTCTGGGTGACGAGTCCGTGTAAAACTACATCTGGAGTTTTGAGAAGGAAACCTGTGTAGGGTTTACTGATGACGAGTCCGTGTAAAACTACGTCTGGAAAGAGATAACCTGTGTAGGGTTATTTCAGGATAAGTCCGTATAAAACTTCTTGATGAACCGGGGTAAGGTTATCTGTGGAGGGTGAGTCCGTGTAAGACTTCGTGATGAACCGGGGTAAGGTTATCTTAAGATGAGTCCGTGTGAGACTTCGTCTGAAAATTGAGAAGGAACCGGTGTAGGGTTGCCTGATGATGATCAAGTGGATGATTGTCCTGTTTGGTTTCAGATGTTAACCATTGATCTGGAATTTGTAAAGGTAGATGGTAATCATCTTTGTATTAACCTTTCCTTGGTACTTTGGTTGACAGAGCAACTGGATCGCCTGGACGACTCATTATTGCCCCTGTTTCTGAGGTGAGGGGAAAAGATATCTTGTGGAGGTGCTGGATGACTGCCTATTGACAAATCTTCCTTTTGGTAGGCAAGTGACGAGATGCCGGGACATAGTCGTACGCTTTGATCCCTAACTTTTGCCGGGACCCGCCCTTTCGGGTTTTCAGTCCACCGGGATACCCATTTTTGCCCAAGCCGCCTTTTCAGGTTTTCGACTTGCCGGGTGTACAAATTTTTCTTTTTCATCCCTTATTTTGCCCGAACCCTTTTGGTTCGCCGGGAAGCCCTTATTTTTGCCTAGGTGTGTCAACCTAGCGGGTCTTCGATTACGCGTAGTATTCTTTTTCGACTATGTCCACGCTCTCAGGGTGTAGGGGGGTGCCCCTGTTGATAGTGTTGTGTTGCCCTGCTACCAGAAGATGTCCGATCGTGCAAGATTCGTTGCTGGAATGCCACCAGTGACTCGGGCGGAGGTTTGCCCCAAGCTAGTTGGCCTTGAGAGATTCCTCGAATCTTGACTGGACTGCCCCAGATGATAGACACTGATCATGCCATGCCCCTTGATTGGAAGTGTTTCTTCCACTTTAGGTGATCTCTTTGTTGAGAGGACTTTTGTTCATTAGATGTTCGTCGTGCGAATTTCTCTGCTGTTCAAACAAATAGTCATATGCAAACAAGGTTATTTTAAGAATGCAAAGGCTTATGTCTGTCTTGAAGTTTTTTTGAAAAATGCATTTTTTCAGTAAAAACAGCAAATTTTGTAAAATGTGATGTCAACTCGTTATTTTATCGCAAGCCTTAAGGAGTCAGGATACTTTTCGTAACAGTATGCTTTCGAACTAACCCATGCTTCAGCTAGGACTTTTAAGGGTTATAACGTGGCCTGGTTCATGGTTCAAGAAACAAAGGATAAAGGCTCAAATTATTTGTACTCACCCGCTCTTCGTGATGTTCTTCAATCCTAAACTCAGTCGATCGTGCGCTAGACTTTGTTTGAGTCTTTGCCTTGATGTTCCAATGATGATTCAGATATTGATGATTCATTCTGAATAGGCAGTCTTTTATTTTGTTTTTGTTGAGGGTTTGTGCGACCTCTTTCTTTTTGATTTTGCTATCCCTAAATTTTGCCTGAACTGTTTCTTTTGTGATTACAGTCAGCGGGATGCCCCAGTTTTGTAAGTCTCCTTCATAGGTTTTGACTTATTGGTTTTTTATTTTTGAGATATAATGACTTCCTATCTTTATGGTTATTTAGAACCATCACTGTCTTTTGTTTCAGAAGGACTTCTTTTGATGCCATTCGTTGTGCACTTGGATCAGCTGAGAGAACTACCCTGCCCCAGGTTATGATTAAGGGTTTTAATTTTTGAAAAGAAAAACTCCTACTTCTTTGGCTCAAAGGGGTCGACGAGGGATTATCTTCCTTATAATTCCAGTGTTTAGGGATTGAAACAATGCTTGTACCTCATCAGCGGGGTCTGTTCAAAAGCATACTGTAAAGATCGTGGTATCGTTTTCGTCATCCTCCCTCAAGAGGCTTAGAATTTTCAGTCAAGAGTTGATCATCACAAAAATATGAAAGCAGTTTTAAGTACAGTAAACATAATTAATTCAAGACAGACATGTGTAATGCATTCATGAAATAAAAGAGTTTAACATGATAATTGTTTGTTTGAACAAGAAAAGAAAAATACAACTTGAATTCAAATGAACAAAAATCTCTCAATCCTAGCCATGTTTTGGCAAAGGAGCAGTGGTCACAACGGGAGTCTCAGCAGGCTCGAACTCGATCTCCTTAGCGTCGATCATATTCTAGATCTTATACTTCAGCGCCCAACAGTCCTCAGTATCGTGCCCCGGGCTATCAGAATGATAAGCACACCTCGCTTCTGGATTGTAGTTTGGAGAGGAGGTCTTGGGATTTGCAGGAGGGTTGATCACCGCAATCAGGTTCATTTTCAACATGTGCTGTAATGCTTGTGACCATGGCATGTTGATGTTGGTGAATTGTCTTTTAGGCTCGTCCGACCTTCGCTGATTTCCCTTTTGTGGTTGGCGGCGTGGTGCAGAACCAGAGATCATGACTGCCCCTGCCTGTTGGTCACGACGACTCTTTTGACCGTATGCAGCATTAGACTCTTTCTTTCCCATGTAAGGCTTTTGGTGAGTATCCGAAGGTGTGGCCTCCTGAATCTTCCCACTCTTGATACCAGCTTCGATTCTTTCCCCAGTCAGAATGAGGTCGGTAAACCCTGCAGATGAATTACCAATGAGATAATTGAAGAACGGCCCGGATAGGGTCCCTAAGAACATATCAACGAGTTCCCGGTCGGTCAAAGGTGGTTGTACCCTCCCAGCAAGGTCCCTCCATCTCTGCGCATATTCTTTGAAACCTTCTCCCGATCCTAACGACATACCCTGGAGTTGGGTACGTGTAGGAGCGAGGACGGCATTATACTGATACTGCTTGTAAAAAGTAGTAGCCAACTCCTCCCAGTTACGAACCTTGGTCCCATCCAGCTGATAGAACCATTCGAGGTGAGTTCCTGAAAGACTCTCCTGGAAGAAGTGGATCCACAAGTTCTTGTCCACAGTGTATGGTTGAATCTTCCGCACATAAGATCTGAGATGCAGCCTGGGATAGGATGCCCCATCATACTTAGCAAAAGAAGGAACCTTGAATTTATGTGGGATCACCACACCAGAAGATAGACCCAGATCCCCGAAATCCAACCCAGGCACTTGTTGAATTTCCATGGCATTCAGACGATTCTCTAGTTGCTTGTACCGGTCCTCAGCAGGGGGGTACTGTTCATCATTGAAGTCTGTCTCGGTGTCGGAGACCATAGGGCTAGGAACCTCTCTCCCTTGGTGACTGCCTTCCCCCACAGATGGAGTAGTCCTCTCAGCTTCATTCTGCAGTGTGTTCCCAGATCTGCGTCTAGGGTTGAACAAAACAGTCCTCTTCTTCTTCTTCTTCTGAATCAGAGTCTTCAATTCCTTTTGACCCTGGGCTAGGCTCATAATCAGCTCCTGGAACTGGGCATTCTGGGCTTGGAGGGCCTTGATAGCTTGTCCATCGGATGATTCAGGATTCATGATGACGGTTGTAATAAACAGCGAAGAAGGTAAGTGACCTGCAACAAGTGTACATGTAATGAAATGATATGTATGATATTCATGCGATGTTTTCAAGGATCTCGCGGGGTAGACAAGAAAAATTGTTAGAGTTGAATTTCGTAGCTTGGTTGAAGGAACTGCATGTCGTTGAGAGTCCTTCTTCAAGGGTTAAAGGCTCACCATATCCAGTGGGTCATAGCCTCTGACAACCTTGGCTTAGAAAAAAATAAATCCCCTTTGCCCCTGGCTAGGCAGTTTGGTCCATCGTGACCTGCACCACAGACCCTTGAGATCCTTGAAATGGATTAGTCCTTATGTAGGATGCATGCAATGGCATGATGTCATGATGTTACGCTATGCGTGGGGTAATGTAGGTAAACCCTGTTATGAGTCCCATTTAAGGACTGTAAACAAAACTTGCGAGAAACTTAGTAAACCCTGTTATGAGTCCTAATTAAGGACTATAAACAAAACCTGCAAGAAACTCAAATGTCAGATAACAAGCATGCAAGTAGTCAAGTTGGAAGGCACACAAATCACACAAGGGAAACCCTTAGAGTTCAGGCTAGCATGGGGTCTGGGTATTACCCTCTTGAAGTTGGTGGGCTCAACCTGTCCTATTAGAAGTAACCGGGTTCTAAGGATCTCAATATCATTGGATTGCTTTCATTATTCATCGTTTCGATTTAGCCACTGACTGGCGATCAAAATATCCCAAGAAAACAACCCTCAATTGAGTGTAGTATCGAGTATCAACCGACTTCGGAGTACACCAAAGTAGTTATCTCACTACCCTAAAGAGGCCAAGATGGTTCAATTAAGGTTCCTAAGGTCTGTTGATGCTTCACGACACCACGCGGAGGCCCCGTACTCTCCTTGATTGACTCAAGGGTTACCGGTACACACCAAAGTGCCACATCAACGTAGCAGACTGCTTCAACCATGTTGGTATACCCCGCACAGTTCCCTCACAGCCTTGTTGCTACTTTCTAAGAAGGTATCCCCAGATCCGGGTTAGGATCTATAGAACTCCCAAGACAGTACCCACAACTTAAAGCAAACAAGTCAAAGCAATTGAAAACACAGTGATCTTAGTCCTAAGGTACACCTCACTTTAAAGATATCCCCAGCAGAGTCGCCAGTTCTGTGATCGGTGGATCTGGAACTGACTGTTTAACGCTGGTTTCGCGAAATGTCGCGGTAAGCAAGAGTCGCCACCGTCTTTTATTTTCTCCAAATGGAAAGGACAAAAGCACAGAAAAATTCCTTATTGAGATTAGTTCTCGGTTCGGGAGGTAGATTATAGAAAGGGAAGGTGTTAGCACCCTTTCTATCCATGGTTATCCATGGGCTCTTAGATACTTGCTCATTTGTGTTTTCAAAATGGTTTGTTTGCTTTTCAAGTGTGAGTGGGTTTTGAAAAAGTTTCATTTGAAAAATTTCTAAGTAACTCTTGTATCTGTCCTCAAGAGTGTATGAAAAATTTGTTTGAAAACTTTTAGAAAGTGTAGGTGTGAAAAGTATTTTGTTCGTTTTTGAAAAGAGCAAGTATCTATGAGAATCTACCTACCCTAAGGAATTCGTCTGTGTAAATGTCCTTAAAGTAGTGCCATCCCACCATTGAGAGGTAGGTAGCACCACCATTGGAGGTGTTCGGGTCAATTCGAGGTTCGGGACATGGTGATCACCAGAGCAATAGGAAGACACCTTAGAAGCTACCCTCATGCCAGGTTCCCGGATCATGAGGACTTACTAAGACATCCTCTACTCGACGATCACCTTTCGAGGGGCAAGGCAACAGTGAAGCGTACCCTAGGGGTGGTGTGTGAATTGTGTGTCATTTTCAGTTTATTGTTTGTCTTGTCATGCATTGGTGATCTACGTTTTGATTTTATTTTTGGGCATTCATTCTTTCATGTTATTGTTTAACAGTTAAAGGTGCGGGAATTTAAAGTGCGGAAAATAAAAGTCCTACGCTATTACAAGGCGCGGGTCTACATCGCCAAATTAAATAAAGACCCGATTTGAATAAGTAAAATGCGGAAGGTAAATATCCTAATTATCTATTACAAGGCTTTGGGGCAAATACATTATATCCACAAAAGAAATAAAAATAAATGTGCGAAAAGAAATAAGAATCGAGTGCGAGGGCGTTGGACCCTTTAAGGAATTGAATTGAAATTATTAAATTAATTATTGATTAAAGAAAAGAAGTTATTTTATTTTTTATTTTTTTGATGTTTTTGTTTTTTTATGTTTTTTTATGAAATAAAATAGAAAAAGAAATTAAAATGTCAAAAGAAAAGCGTAAGTCTAAATTTATTTTAATTATTAAAAAGAATGTTAAAATGACCTAATTAAAAACTAATTCAATTATGGTTTATTTACAAAATAAAGATAATAATAATAAAAGTGTTAATTATATTTTTTTTTTTGGGTTTTTATGAAAATGTTAGTTAAATTAATTTAATGATAGAGTAATTATTTTTTGGTGTTTTTTTGGATCAATTTTGATAACTAAAAGCAAATAAAAGTCAAATTAATGATTATTTAACAATTAATTAAATATGCATGCAAAAATATTATTTTTAATGTCAAAAATTAAATAAACATTTTTCTGATTAAAATGCAAAAGGAAAATATTTTTTGTGAGTTTTTAAATGCATGAGAAAATTATTTGAATATAAATTAAATTAGGATTAAAAATATAAAAAAAAAGGTGAAAAACAAAGGAAACATGTTAATTATGAAAAAGATGAAAAAAATGCCTGAACCAGGACTCGAACTCGTGCCTTCTGGGAATATCCACTAACGCGTTGCCATCTGAGCCAGCTGTTTCAATTGACATAACAATAAACACTTAATATTATATTGATAAGCAAATAAATCCTGGGAATTAAAAAAAACGCGCGCGGAATTTTGAATGGTCTAATGCCCGGTTGCCACGCCATCGTCTTCTACCTTTTCTGCAAAATAACAAACATGTAGCGGGGGTTTTAAACCACCCCCCCCCCCCCCCCCCCCCCAAAACACAAGCCTGCAAATAATAGCGATTAGCTCCTCGTTAGACATAAATTAGGCGCGAGGGGTCCATTGGATTTGTCTCATCTTCCTCAATTCAACCATGGCAGTTTGAGGTTCCAATTTTTGCGTATGTGAGAAACCCCAAATTGAAAGCTTCGGAAAACCTAGATGTCTCCCATGGTGATTTGCATTTTGTGGCCTTATAGTCAAATTAAAGCATACAGGAAGCTTGGTAATAACATCAGCAATGCATAGCAATATTTAAAATGAATTAAAAAGGCATGGAAATGGAATTTTGATTTTCAAATTTTGGACAAACCGTGGGGTGTCGTGGGGATGCTTCTTTGCGCGTTTGGGCTTGATTTTGATTGCTGGAGATTCCTGGCAATGCAAGGAATGTGTTTTTGATTGGAATAGAGGCTTAAAACGTGCTGCAAGTAGGTTTACAGTTTTGCTTTTTTTCTTGAAAAGTTCAAATGTGTTTTTTTCGTTTTTGGGGACTTTTTAGGTTGTGATTTTCTTGTGTTCTGGTGCAGCCTCTCTCAATTTCGTTTTGTCTCATTTCTATAGGCATTAGGTAATGTGAATCAAGAGGAATTATGGCCTCTTAATGCAAAGCTTTCAATTTCAAGATCCTCCATAAACCTCCATAACCAAGCTTCCTTTTTTGACTCATTTTTTGAATTCTTGCTTCAATTAGCCTTTTGCACGAATTTGGTAAGTTGCATAATGATAAGTCAAGGTTAGTTAATGCCAAATATTCCTTTTAATTAAGCTTTTGGATTTTCTTTTGATTTTAAAAGATTTAAAATTAATTAAATCCAATAAAATAATTAAAAATGAAAAAATTAATTCAAAAATATGAAATAAAAGGTGGGACACGTGGGAAGCATGGCCAAGTCAATTCAAGTGGAAAAAGTGGGCCCCTTTTGTCAAAAAATGAAATTTCAAGGATAAATGATTTTGGCCATTTCACAAAAATTTCCCAACTTCTCCAATGCATAACTTGCTCAATTTTTAAGCTTTGATCATGTTCTTGGACATTTTGGAAAGGTCTTTGAGTCCTCTAACCAATGTCCTTGGTCCCATGTCATTTTGATTTACCAATCTCAAGTTATGGCCTTTGACTTAAAGTCCCTTTTTGTTGACTTTTGAAAATGACCTATAATGTTGAAATTGATAACTTTTTGTGAGAGCATTTCTTGGACTTGAAGTATGAAGATGAGTTGTAGGAAATGTCTTTCTCTTCAAAATGAGCTTTGGATGGAATTTTTCTGATAATCCATGTGAAAGTTATGCCCTGGTCAATTTCAGTTGACTTTTTCAACTGTCCAAATAAGGAAACTTTTGCATCTTGATGATTTTTGAGCCAAGTTTTGAGAATCATGATCAAGCATTGATCAAATGATGTTTGTGGCTTCAAAATGAGATGTTGACAAAAAATTTGAACTTTTGACTGTCAAATGACCATTTTGCCCCTACAGTTGACTGTAGTGCAATTAGGGTTTTGACTGTGCAATTTTGTGCTGAAAGTCTTGAAACTTGATATGAGGATTCTTGACCATATTTGTAGGCATGTGGGACCTGATTGGGCCCTTGGAAACTTCATTTTCTTGATCAGAACAAAAACCCTAATTTTGACTGCTTAGGAGGCCCTTGACTGTGCAACCCTTGGGGAGGTTTTGAAGCTTGACTTGGCAAATCTTGAAGAATATGGGAGGGAAAATTTTGGGGTACAACACTTTGCATCGGAGTTTCATAGATCCTAACCCGGATCTGGGAAATACCCTTTTTAGGTAGCATAATCTGTGAGGGACCTGTCCGGCGTAGACCGACATGGGTGAAGCAGTGGCTACATTGGTGTGGCACCTTAGCCTGTACCTATATCCCTTGTGTTGCAATGAGGAGAATATAGGTCTTCTAAGGAGTCATTAAACACCAACCGACCTTAGAACCCTAAATTGACCAACTTGGCTATTAGGACAGTAGCAGTATGCTACACTCATTGAGGCTAAACTCTCGAGATGGTTCTGGCCGCAAGAAAAGATTGCGATGCTGGAGTTATGACCGATTGAGGGTAGTCAATGATTTGAGTTCCCCTAGAACCCGGTTACTTTTGATAGGACAGGTTTTAACCAACAAAACCAAAAGAGGGTAGTACCCGAACTTCATGCTGGCCTAAACTCTAAGGGTTGTCTTGTGTGACTTGTGTGCCTTATCATGTTTGTCTTTGTGAATACTTGTGGTGTGCTTTATCATAACATCATACCATCATACCATTGCATGCATCCTGCATAAGGACTGACCCATTTCAAAGACAAGAGGGTTTCATCTTTGCTCTGTTTTGTAGGATATCATGATGCCCGTGCGTAGGAATACCATCCGACTCAACTATGTTCAACCACCAGTTTTACTCAAGGATTTGGTTGGAAGGATTCCAAACACTTCTTCCTTCATCAACACACATGGTTCTCTCCTTGGCTTGATCACTGCAAAATGGGACCAACAACTGATAAGTGTTCTGACCCAGTTTTATGACCCTCTGTATCATTGTTTCACCTTTCAAGACTTCCAGCTGGTCCCTACCCTGGAAGAATTCTCTTATTTTCTTGGGATCCCTGTCTTGGAGCAAACTCCTTTCACTGGTTTGGAAAAGACTCCTAGGCCTGAAGAGGTTGCTGCAGTCCTCCCCTTGACCAAAGAAGAGGTATTGGCTAACTGGGAAACTAGAAGTGGAGTTAAGGGATTTTTGGTCAAATTTCTGGTTGGCAAGGCTAATGATTTCTGGAATGACTTGGACTTCAAGGCGTACGAGGATATTCTGGCTCTTTTGATCTATGGTCTGGTATTGTTTCCCAATCCTGACACCTTTATCAGTATCCATGTCATAAGGATCTTCATGTCTCGGAATCCTGTACCCACTCTTTTGGGTGATATCCTGCAACAACTCTATGCTCGTACTGCTCGAAAACGGGGAACTCCGTGGTGTTGTACTCCTTTGCTAGTAAGGTGGTTTATTTCGCACCTTCCTAAGTTCGTGCTAAAGAATGAAGAAGGAAAAGGTTAGGCTCGGAGGTTAATGTCTCTCACAGAAAATGACATCACCTGGACTCTCAGAGGTTTGGATGAGGTATATGTTATTGACCGTTGCGTAGAATACCCTAATGTTCCGTTGATTGGTATCCAAGGAGGAATCTCTTACAATCCATGCTTAGCTCTCCGTCAGTTTGGAAGAGCCAGGGGAGATGGGCCTCATAAGATGTTGGTTCCTCACTTCCATTTTGAGTTCCAGACAGACAGTGATAAACTACGCCATGGATTCATTAAAGCTTGGGACAAAATTCACAAAGTTGATCCACATGAGTTGGGGCCAAAGACTTCTCTACCAATGGAACCCTATTGCAAGTGGGTCCGCATCCGTGCTCAGAGGTTAGGTATGCCGTACGAAGCTGCCAGGCCTATTATTCTTGAATCTCCTGATGAAGATGGGGTTCCTCCAACTGTCCTCCCTCCTCAGATACCCACTGATTTTGACACAATGAAGAGATCTTGGGCGCAGCTAAAGGAAGAGCGGGATTTCTATCGGGGAAAGTTCAACGAGCAGGAAAGGAAGATCCAGAGGCTGACTAAGCAATTAGAGGAAGAGCGGGTTCTGAATAACTACATCAGCACTGAGAAAAGGAGGCCATGGGAGCACTGATAGACTTTGGATGTTCCCTTTTATAGCTTTCATTTCCTTTCCAGTATTTTTCATTCCTGTAATGCCTAAGGGCAAGTTGTTGAACAATTGAAAATTTTAATCTAATGAAGTGTGTTTCCCTTTTTGTCTACAAAGTTGAATCTTGTTTGTCTTTGAAAACATAAAACATACGCATTCCATTGCACCATATGCATAGCAGGTACCCTATTTCACAGGTTGCTTAATCTCCTTTGCTGTTTATTTTGAACAGTCATCATGAATCCAGGCTCATCCAGTGAGCAAGCAATCAAGGCCCTTCAGGCCCAAAGTGCACAGTTTCAAGAGATGGTCCTAAGCCTGGCTCAAGGTCAGCAAGAGTTGAAGACTCTACTACTGAAGAAGAAGAAGAAAAAGAGGACTGCGCTATTCAACACTGGACGCAGATTTGGGAACACACTCCATAATGAAGCTGATCCAACTACTTCTTCTGCTGAGAAAAACAGTCCCCAAGGGGGAGGAGCTCCTAGTCTCGCAGTCTCCGACAACGAGATGGACTACAATGACGAACAATACCCACCCGCTGCTGACAGATACAAGCAATTGGAGGACCCTTGAGCGCCATGGAAATTCAGAATGTGCCGGGGCTGGATTTCGGAGATTTGGGGTTATCTTCTGGGGTAGAAATCCCACACAAGTTTAAGGCGCCTGCCTTCGCCAAGTATGATAGGGTCTCCTGCCCAAAGCTGCATCTAAGGTCGTACATAAGGAAGATCCAGCCTTACACAGCGGATACGAACCTTTGGATTCACTTCTTCCAAGATAGCCTTTCGGGGTCGCAACTTGAATGGTTCTACCAATTAGATGGAACTAGCATCCGACACTGGGAAGATTTGGCAACCGCATTCTACAGACAATATCAATACAATTCTGATCTCGCTCCTACGCGTACCCAACTTCAGAGTATGTCTCTAGGAACGGGTGAAGGGTTCAAAGAATATGCACAAAAATGGAGACATTTGGCTGGCAGGGTGCAGCCTCCATTGACTGATCGTGAGCTGGTTGATATGTTCCTAGGGACTTTGTCTGGTCCATTTTTCAATCATTTGGTTGGTAACTCCTCCGCTGGGTTTACAGATTTGATTCTGACAGGAGAAAGAATTGAAGCTGGCATCAGGTCAGGAAAGATACAAAAGGCTGCCTCCACAAGTACCGAGAAGAGGCCGTTTAAGAAAGAAGCAAGTGTCGTCTATGGTCCTAGAAGACAAGTCAAGCCAGAAAGTCGCCAAGCCGTTAATGCTTTGGTCATTTCAAAACCTGTTGCTGCTCCTCAGCAGTACAATCAACAAAGAAGTGAAAGGCCCAAGAGGCAGTATACTCGGCTGAGTATGACCTTATCTCAAATTTTACCCCAACTGTTATCAACCAACTTGGTGACCATCAAAGAAGCTCCTAAGGTCGTCAACACTGCGTCTCCTAAGTATTAACCCAAATGCCCGGTGTGCTTATCATTCCGATAGTCCCGGGCACACTACTGATGATTGTTGGGCCTTGAGAAACAAAGTGCAAGATCTTATCGACGCAAAGGAAATTCAGTTTGAAGCGCCTGAGAGACCGAATGTTGTAACTGCTCCTATGCCCTAGCATAGAGTAAATGCCATTGAGGAAGAGTTGTATGCTGTTTCGGTGAATGAAGTTGTTACCCCTCTTTTGACTGTTAAGAGGAACTTACTACTAGCCGGTTTATTTCCGGGTTGTAGCAAGGGCTGCCTCCTGTGTGCTGTTATCCTTACCGGTTGTCCACTGCTGAAATCAAGCATACAAAGCCTGATGGATAGCAAGGAAATTCTGTTCAAGAAAACTGTTGTTCCGTTTGTTTCCATTGAAGAAATATCTGTTGTCACAATTTACAATCCTGCCAAAGCTCCCGTGGAGAAGCCCGTCTGAATTATGTCTGTTGCACCCATTACTATTACTGTTCTGGGGCCTCTCCCCTATGAGTCTGATAAAGCGGTCCCATGGCATTATGGGGCCGACGTGTATGTGCTTGGGGTGAAGCAGGAGTTCAACACCAATACCAGTATCAGTAACATCACTGGTCCCGCCAAGATTACCCGCAGTGGCAGGCTCTTCTCGCCTGACATTGCACCACCAGTTATCCGAAAACCTCTCACCATCACACCCGCAAGTGTGCATGTTCCAATTCAAGTTCATGTGTCTACTACTGCCGCCGAGTCTTCTGATACTCGGGGCAAAGAAGTTTCTACCGATTCGCCTGCCAGGATGGAGGCACCAAAGAAAAAGGCTGTTGTGGAAGCCTCCCAACAAGAAATGGAGGAAATCCTTAAAATTATCAAAAAGAGTGACTTTAACGTTTTTGAACAGTTGGGGCATACTCCCTCCAAAATCTCTATGCTGTCATTGCTGCTATGCTCAGAGGCCCATGCAAAAGCCCTGATTTCATTTCTGAAAACGGCCTATGTGCCGCAAGAGACCTCCGCGGATCAATTCACTGACTGTGTGGCTAATTTGACGGCTGACAATGGCTTGGGGTTCTCAGATGCTGACCTTACCGTCAAAGGGAAAAATCACAATGATGCCCTGCATGTTTCCATAGAATGCAGGGGCACTACTCTCGCACACGTGTTAGTAGATACCGGCTCTTCCCTGAATGTTTTGCCCAAGAAAGCATTGGATCGCTTGGATTGTGAGGACCTGGAGTTGAAACCTAGTAACATCATTGTTAGAGCCTTCGACGGTTCTAAGAGGATGGTGCACGGTGAAGTGGACATCCCTATTCGTGTGGGTTCCCAAGTTTTCGACTCAACGTTCTATGTAATGGATATCCGTCCATCTTACTCCTGCTTATTGGGTCGACCCTAGATTCACAAAGTTGGGGCAGTAACTTCCACTCTACACCAAAAGCTCAAATACCCTGTCAAAGGGAAGATTGTTACTGTGCAGGGTGAAGAGGAATACATGGTTAGTCACTTGAATTCATTCCGGTATATCGAGATGGACGGGGAGTTTATTGAAACCCCCTTTCAGCATTTTGAGGAAGTACCTCCAGTGTTGGCATCAGCTGAGGCGGTAGTTGAAGAAGATTTTCCGTTGAAGATGGCGTCCTTGAAGGATGCCCGGGCTGTAATCGAGAAAGGCAATTGTGCAAACTGGGGTCAGCTTTCTAACTTCACTCAAAAGAACGACAAGTTTGGGCTGGGCTTTACTGCAGAGGCTCAGAAGGCTGTGCGCAAGGAAAAGATCAGAAAGGCTCCGGTGTTTATCTCCAACCCAAGGGTGAATGCTATTGATGAGGATGTAGAGGAAGCAGAGTTTGACAGTTGGATCTACCCGACTACCAGCAACGGACCAAGCAACTGGACGACAAAGGATTTTACACCTATCACATTTGTCACGCAGTAATTAATTTCTTTTGATTTCCAATTTGTAACAAACAATATGTTAAAACTTTGTTGGCTCGGTGTCCTACCCGGGGCATCGTAGCTCCATTTGTGAGGGCTTTTTGTATGACATTTCCATATATCATCAATCAAAACATTGGACGTTTGTTGCATTTCAAATCTTGTGCTCTTTTTCTTTTTGTGTTATATATATTGCAAAACAGCTATATTTACACACACTCACTTATACAGGTTTCAATCCACTCTGCATCTCACTGGTAACAGCTCTGCTACCGCCAGTTATGACTTCGAGAATCCGATCAACTTGGCCGAGGACGAAGGTGAAGATGATTGCGAAGTGCCTGGTGAACTCGCAAGACTGCTACTCCAGGAAGAGAGGGCTATTCAACCACATGAAGAGCCAGTGGAAACAGTTAACCTGGGTACTGAGACAGATAGGAAAGAAGTCAAGATTGGGGCTAATCTAGAGCTCAGCGTGAAACAACGATTGATCCACATGCTACATGATTACATAGAGATCTTTGCCTGGTCATACGAAGATATGCCTGGTTTGGATGCCGACATTGTAGTTCATCACCTGCCAACCAAGGAAGACTGCGCTCCGGTAAAGCAAAAGGTCCGCCGTATGCGCCCAGAGATTTCTGAAAAGATCAAGGCTGAGGTTATGAAGCAATTCGACGCCGGGTTTCTAGCAGTAACTTCTTACCCTCAGTGGGTTGCCAATGTGGTGCTAGTGCCGAAGAAGGACGGTAAAGTCAGAATGTGTGTCGACTATAGGGACTTGAACAGGGCAAGCCCCAAGGATGACTTCCCCTTACCTCACATCGACGTTCTTGTTGACAATACGGCTCAACACAAGGTTTTCTCCTTCATGGATGGTTTTTCAGGGTATAATCAGATCAAGATGGCTCCAGAGGATATGGAGAAGACTACCTTTGTGACTCAGTGGGGCACCTTCTGTTACAAGGTCATGCCATTCGGATTGAAAAATGCTGGGGCAACCTATCAACGTGCCATGGTTGCTTTATTTCATGATATGATTCATCATGAGATTGAGGTATACGTTGATGACATGATTGCAAGGTCTCAAAATGAGGAGGAGCACCTTGATCATCTGAGGAAGCTATTCGACCGACTGAAGTTATATAAGCTAAGGTTGAATCCCAACAAATGCACCTTTGGGGTGAGGTCCGAAAAATTGCTAGTTTTCATTGTAAGTGATAAAGGTATTCAGGTGGACCCTGCCAAGGTAAAAGCCATACAAGAGATGCCGACTCCAAAGACAGAGAAAGAAGTCAGAGGCTTCCTGGGACGACTGAATTACATTGCCCGATTCATCTCACATCTGACTGCTACTTGTGAGCCAATCTTCAAATTACTAAAGAAAGATCAAGTAGTATGCTGGAACGATGAATGTCAGGCTGCCTTTGAAAAGATAAAGGAATATCTCCAAGAGCCACCCATTCTTATGCCACCAGTGGAAGGAAGACCTCTGATACTATGCTTGACAGTACTTGACAATTCAATGGGGTGTGTGCTGGGGCAGCATGACGAGTCTGGCCGAAAAGAGCACGTTATTTATTACTTGAGCAAAAAGTTTACCGACTGTGAGTCTCGTTACTCACTGCTTGAGAAAACTTGCTGCGCTCTAGTATGGGCTGCTCGCCGACTGAGACAGTATATGCTGACTCACATTACTCTATTGATTTCAAAGATGGATCCCATCAAATACATATTTGAAAAGCCTGCTCTGTCTGGAAGAATAGCGAGATGGAAAATGATCTTGACAGAATATGACATCCAGTATACAACTCAGAATGCAATTAAAGGAAGTGTACTGGCAGATCATTTGGCACACCAACCTGTGGACGATTACCAATCCTTGAACTTTGATTTTCCAGACGAAGACATCATGGTGGTAACCGACTGTGAAGTACCTGGACCGGATGAAGGACCTGAGGAAGGATCCTGATGGTCTATGCATTTTGACGGAGCCTCCAATGCTTTGGGTAACGGCGTCGGTGCTGTAATCATATCTCCCAAAGGAACTCATACTCCACTCACCGCCCGATTATGTTTCAACTGCACCAACAACATGGCAGAATATGAGGCATGTATCATGGGTTTACAAGCTGCAATCGACTTAAGGATCAAATTTCTGAGTGTCTTCGGAGATTCCGCTCTCGTGATCAATCAGATCAAAGGCGAGTGGGATACGAAACACCCAAATCTTATTCCTTACAAGGAGTATGTGTCAACCTTGCTTCCCCACTTTGAAGAAATAACTTTTGAGCATTTCCCAAGAGAGGAGAATCAGCTAGCGGACGCACTAGCTACGATGTCTTCAATGTTCAAAGTTAAATGGGACAATGAGGCTCCCCGGATCATTATTTGGAAGTTGGATGAATCGGCTTACTGCTGCGATCTTGAGACCGAAAAGGTGACTGAAAAACCCTGGTATCATGAGGTGAAGAGGTATTTGGAAGCTCAGGAATACCCTGAAGGTGCATCTGTCAATGACAAAAAATTTATGAGGAGGTTTGCGGCAAAATTCTTCCTCAGCAACGGCATTCTCTACAAACGGAATCATGATTCAACTCTACTACGTTGTGTGGATAAGGCTGAAGCAGAGAGGATCATGATAGAACTGCATGAAGGTACATTCGGAACACATTCCAGTGGACACACCATGGCAAAGAAGATCCTTCGGGCAGGATATTTCTGGTCCACAATGGAAGCCGATTGTTACCAACACTCTCGAACTTGTCACAAATGCCAGATCTATGCTGACAAGGTGCATATTCCTCCGGTTCCTCTGAACGTCCTGACGGCACCTTGGCCTTTTGCAATGTGGGGCATTGATATGATCGGTGAGATCCGACCGACGACATCCAATGGGCATCGTTTCATCTTGGTGGCAATCGATTACTTCACGAAGTGGGTTGAGGCAGCTTCCTATGCAACGGTAACCAAGAGCGTCGTGGCGCGTTTCATCCGGCATAATCTGATCTGTCGATACGGCGTCCCGGAAAGAATCATTACGGACAATGGTACCAATCTCAATAATAAGATGATCACTGAACTCTGCGAACAATTCAAGATACAGCACCACAATTCTTCTCCCTACCGGCCAAAGATGAATGGGGCTGTAGAGGCAGCTAATAAGAATATCAAGAAAATTGTGCAGAAGATGACAGTGACCTATAAAGATTGGCACGAGATGTTACCGTTCGCTCTTCATGGGTACCGTACCTCAGCAAGGACGTCAACCGGGGCAACTCCTTTCTCCTTGGTCTATGGCATGGAAGCAGTCTTGCCAATTGAAGTCCAGATACCCTCTCTCCAGATAATGAAGGATGCAGACTTGAGTGAAGATGACTGGATCCAGACTCGACTTGACCAATTAAATCTGATTGACGAAAAGAGACTCACCGCTATCTGTCATGGTCAGACGTATCAAAAACGGATGATCAGGGCATTTAACAAGAAAGTCAGACCACAAGAGTATCAAGTTGGGGACCTGGTAATCAAACGCATCATCCTTCCTCAAAGTGATCCCCGGGGCAAATGGACCCCTACATACGAGGGGCCATTTGTGGTTAAACATGTGTTCTCAGGAGGAGCCATGATCCTAACCACCATGGATGGTGACGACCTTCCTCACCCCGCCAATGCAGACATAGTGAAAAGATACTACGCATGAATTAAAGACCCGCTAGGTTGACACAACTAGGCAAAAATAAGGGCTTCCCGGCGAACCAAAAGGGTTCGGGCAAAAATAAGGGATGAAATGAAAAAAATCTGTACACCCGGCAAGTCGAAAACCTGAAAAGGCGGCTTGGGCAAAAATGGGTATCCCGGTGGACTGAAAACCCGAATGGGCGGTCCAGGCAAAAGTTAGGGATAAAGCGTAACACTATGGCTCATTGGATCACTTCGCATCCGGAATTCGGTATCAACTACCGGGCTCAGATTTCGGCATCGACCAATCAGCTTCATCTTCAACCAAGCAACAAAGTGATGAGACGCTTGAAGACATAAAGGTGATAGCAGAGTTGGAACCCAGTGGGATTGTTCACATAGCTGTTTTCTTTTCTTTTCAAAAATTGTAAACTCTGTGTTATTTGGCGGCGTCCTCTTACTAGGATGTCAGCCTCTTGTACAAAAACGCCTATTCACAGGCAAAAATTCAAATCAATACAAATTCACTTGTCCATACAAATTGCCATTGTTTTTCCTTTTTCTGTTTTGTCTTGCGAAGAACATCCAATGTTCATTTTTGATATATGCATTTGACATTAAATTACTGATTCATAAATATTTGCATATGAAATGAAAGATTAATTACAGGTGACATCAGAAACAGGGGAAATGTGGAGTTGTCTGATGCAGTCTGGTTGCTTTGTCCGCCAAGGTGCCAAGGTAGATTCGACTGGAGAATGTGACCAAATCATCTCAACGCCCCGCAGAGTAAGACAAAGATTCAGCAATACTTTCCCCAAGCGGAGTTGATTCCCCGTCAATCCTGAAAAGACACAACATTCCCCGGCAGGTCTTAAAGCTTATCCCCAGTAAGTTCTGGAAGCTTGTTCCCTGCAGAATACGGACGTCTCCCCCGGGCTTTATTCAGAGTTATTCCTCACAAGGGCTTATAACTGGGTTATCCTCAGCTAATTACCACGGAAGATCGCCCTCGGCAAGGTTCTTTCAATCCCCGGCAGGAGTCTATCTTTGGTATTCCCCAGCGGAGTTTATCTTTGGTGTTCCCCAGCGGAGTTTATCATCATTATCCCCAGCGGAATCCATCATTGAAATCCTCAGTAGGCCTCTTATCGAAGCTTCAGCAAAGTATCTTGGCCACAGAGCAACTCCCCGGCCGATCGTCAAGGATTTATTTTCCTAAAGACGGAAATACATTCATTTCACATTTTCATACATCTTGCTTACATACATGATAAAGTGCATACAACACTATCTCACGTTGAACATCATGACATCATGCATATCATACATCATGACATTGCATACAACTTGTGTTTTTTGCCTTTTTAGGGAAAAAGACAATCCTAAAGACAACTACCTTCAACTGTCACAATTCCAGATTCGATACCTGTATCCAGCCAGGGCATATCTGTTGACAACATTTCCAGACTCGACTCCTGTATCTAGCCAGGGCACGTCTGAAGAGTTCGAAGATTCGATTCCTGTATCCAGCCAGGGCATATCTGTTGACAACATTTCCAGACTCGACTCCTGTATCTAGCCAGGGCACGTCTGAAGAGTTCGAAGATTCGATTCCTGTATCCAGCCAGGGCATATCTGTTGACGAATATTTCCAGATTCGATTCCTGTATCCAGCCAGGGCATATCTGTTGACAACATTTCCAGACTCGACTCCTGTATCTAGCCAGGGCACGTCTGAAGAGTTCGAAGATTCGATTCCTGTATCCAGCCAGGGCATATCTGTTGACGACTATTTCCGGATTCGATTCCTGTATCTAGCCAGGGCATATCTGCATGAGGAGATTGAAGATCAAACACCTGTAACAAGCCAGGAAAACATCTGTCTTTCTCAAATACACAAGTTCTCGCTAAGGAATCTCTTATGCGATCAACATCTCCAGATGGCATCTATAAGCCCATCTCCCTATCCACCACCTCTCCAAATGGCATCTATAAGCCCATTCCCGACATCACATTGCTGATACTTCGACATGCGAGTGCAAATTTCCGGGCACTCTAGTGTCCAATCTCCTTTTACCCTCAAGTCACGAAAGGCAAACTTGCCAATCTAACTCTTCAGGTTCAAGAAGATTGAACAGGGGCAACTGTTGTACCCCAAAATATGCCCTCCCATTTCCTCAACATTTTCTCATCACAAAAACCCTTGGAGCTCAAGATCCAGTTAGGGTTTCCTCTGCTCAAGACTTCTCCTTGCACTGTGGACCCAAATTAGGGTTTGTGGTTGAACAAAGATGTTTTGACCTAAAATGCCTAAGATGACTTTCATGCTTCATGTTGGACTCCCAAGTTTATCCATACCAAGTTTCAAGTCTTGATTCCAAGTTTTGCCCAGTCAATTGGACAGATGACCTAGAAATCAGCTGTATTGGGGAAAAAGTCAACTGTGGCCAATTGACAGTCAAATCTCATGAAAATTGACCCACATCAACATTATGAACTCATATGGACCATTTGATCAAGTTTGGATCACAATTCCACAAGAAATTTGATCAGATCATCAAAAGGGCAAAATGGTCATTTTTAGGGTTTTGACTGCACAAAGGCAATTTTTGACAGTTTGACCTAGCCAATGGCAAACCAAGCTCACATATGGACTCAAGGACCCCATGTAATTATCTTGACATGCTCAACAAACTCAAAAGATCCCAAGTACACAAGATTGACAGTTGAATTTCCCAATCAATTGATCAATTTTGACTGTATACTGAAAAGTCAAACTTTGACTTTTTGGTCAAAATCAAGAGTCAAGATTCATTTTTCATCAAAACATGCCAAATCATGAAACTTGTTCACCAAGAAACCAAGAAATGCAAATTAGGGTTTGAAATGGAAATTTTTCATAACTTAGAATTTTTCTAAGTTATGGAAAACCCTAATTTTTTCCCAACTTTGCCCCACTTTCTCACCAAGATTCATTTGGATTCAAACAAAAGTCAAAACATGAAAGTTTTAGCTTGTTGCATAATCTACAACTTTGAATCACAAAGTTTTCCCAAATGAGGCTTGTATCTCAAGTTACAAATTTTTGAATAAGGGCACTAAACCATTCATAACTTAGTGAAAATTTGACCTTTTTGACAAGGTTTTCTACCTAACTTCAAGGCCATTTTCCATACACTTCCACTTGGAATTTCAATTTGCACTTCAAATATGGATTGTAGTACACATTCCAAACTTTCCAAAATGTCCAAGAACTTCTCAAACAACCTCATGGTTAGGGAGAATCGAATTTTGCAAAATGGGAAAAAGTCACTTTTGTTCTTGGCCATGTACATGTTCATAACACTATGCATTTCAATCTCAGCTTGCATATCTTGATTACAGGTCCTTAAAACATCCAACACTCATAAATTTAATGCATATTCTTTGTGCCAAGGCCATGTTCTTTGTGTTCTAGCATTGCATAAAGGATTAATCCCAAAATAGATAAAGCATTTCTTCCATTTTTGCAAAAGGTAGCTTTATGTCCAATTACAAATCCAAGAAGTACAGTCCATATCTAATTGGCACAAGTTTATGAGTTAATCACACTGATCAAGGAGGGATTATGCAGCATAGTATGAGGGCCCATACAGGCTAGAGGCACAAAGTAACCATTGCTTGCTTAAAGTGTAAGAAACACATCATAACTTGTACCAACTCTCATATCAGCTTACAAACCCTTAAGAAAACTTGTGAAACAGATCCAGGACATCACAACCAAGCTAGTGCACGATCCTAATATCCCTCATACACCCCAAATCCCAGAATCACCTTCAAACTGCAAAAACAGGGTCAGGCCTGCAGTTTGGGTGCCATCTTCCATTTCCCTCAAGCTCTCTTGCCCAAACCAGTTCACACACATTCCCTAGCATCTATGCAAGCTAACCATGACTTGAAACACGACCTGTAATCCCTCTAACAAGTTCCACCATTTTCACTTTTTCATTTTGCAGTTGAAGTTCTACAGCTCAATCCAAGGTGTCTCAAGGCAAAGTAAATATTGGAACAGCATCACCACACCTCAAGGAAGCTACACCAACCATTATCTTGCCCTGAAAGCTTCTCCATTGCCAGATAGAACTTCAACTGAACAGGTAAGTTTTTGAATTCGTATCTCTCTTATTAGGCATCATTAGCTCTAAGTTTGTGAATAAATAATGTTCTACTCATGCCACTGAACATGTACATGTTTTTACTTTTCATTTCTTTTGCTTGAGCTGTGAGAATTTAAGGTTTGAAAATGGTAGAAAACTTAGGTCAGGATTTGGGATTGTTAAAATTCTCTCTCATTTTTGAGAGTTAGGATGAGTTTTTTATATATTTGGAATCGTGATTCAATGCTTGACATGTTTTGTGTTGAAAGTTTGTGCAAAAGCTCAAAGAATCAGGATGTTTGAATCCCTGTTACAAACGCGCGTTTTTGGCTGGAGGTTGAAGAAGGTGTCTCATGGGCTGGGCCAGCTTTTGTTCTACTTTTCACACCATACAATTGCTTCTGCACCCCCTGAGCCCATTTGGTTTATTTTTAATGATTTTTGACTTTTTCTTTTTTTGATTGACTCATTTATTTTTTCTCATGTTATTAAAAATATAAAAATATTTTTTCTCACCATTTTTTAACTTATTAGGTATTTATTTGATTTTCTTTTGATTTATACACAAATAAATGAATATATACATTTCATTAAAAATATTGAGAAATATGTAAAAATACTTTTATTTTCATTTTTATTTTATTTTACCTTCTGAAAATACTTTATATAAAAAATACCTTTTTACAAATATTAAATATTATTATTATTTATATATATATATATATATATATATATATATATATATATATATATATATATATATATATATATATATATATATATATATATATATATATATATATATATATATATATATATATATATATATATATATATATATATATATATATATATATATATATATATATATATATATATATATATATATATATATATATATATATATATATATATATATATATATATATATATATATATATATATATATATATATATATATATAATACATATTTAAAATAATACATATATACATATATTTATTAATATATTTAGGGTAAATACAAAATATATACACTTTTGTTTTTTTTCTTATTAATATTTAACATAGAAATACATTTTTGACAAATACCTCATTTTATTTTATTTTTGTATATGTAAATAAATATTTGTACATAATAAATGAATAATGTATTTTATTTAATAGAATTAGGGTTTTGCCCTAAAATATGAAAATACTCCAAAAATAATACCTTTTTATTTCTCTTTTTATTTCACATAAATAATATTCTTTTTTTTATACACATAAAAATTCTTTTTACATTTTGCATATTTATTTCAATTTCCATTTAATTATACAATTATTTGTCTTGTAAATATTCAACATTGATGTAATAGTTTTAGGTTTAAATTCCTTGTCAAAATCCCCATTTGAACATTTGTACCCCCCTTCCCATATTTGGTTTTGTAATAGCTTAGTAAATTTATTTACGCATTTTATTGCTTTCTAATTATACCATGTTAGAATTAGGGTTTGTATGCGAAAAACGACAAAATAGTTACGACCTAATCTCAAGACAAACAAGCATGAAAATGAACACACAAATCACACTTGCACCCCCTAGGGTATTCCATTTGTTGCCTTTTCAAAATTGGGCCATATTGCATGTTAGGTATCTTTGGGTAAAACAAACAAATCAAATGATCATAGTCCCTCAATAACACTTTCAAAATGTTGCTTAAACAAATGATCAAGTCCCTTAAAGAAAATGCCCAAAGATACTTGGCACCATTGCAATTATGGTCTAAACGATAACCCGCGCCCGTCCCTTTCACATCCTAACATGAGATTGTCCACCAAATACAATGGTGGAACAAACTTATTAAAAGGGTTAAAACATAGCAATAAACTTTGAGAAAATTTAGGAGTAGATAACCTCTTAGTTACTTGAATCCAACTTGCAAAACAAAACACTTGCCTATTTTCTAAACCACACATCACTACACTTTCAAAACAACTTTCAAAAACAAATGAAAACCTTTTCAAAAGATATACACCTTTGTATACATCCCCACATGGATCATTACAAAGGTTGCCACCACATTGGCTTCTTTTCAAAACATTTTCAAACACACACACACAAAGCACCATTTCAAACAATTGAAAACAAAAGGCAAGTGATCTAAGCAAGTAACTAAGAGCCCATGGATAACCATGGATAGAAAGAGTGCTAATACCTTCCCTTTCTATAATCTACTCCCCGAACCCAAGAAAACATCTCAAAGGTTTTTGCTGTGCTTTTTAACCTTTCCTTAGGATAAAATAAAAAGTCGGTGGCGACTCTTGCTCAACCGAAACATTTGCGAAAACAAACGCAAAACCTCAAGTCAGTTCTCCCACCGTATCACAATTACAAAAGCAAATCAATCCCAAAAGACATTGTGCATCCTCTTTGGAGAAATGTAAGTGTTAAGAGTCTTTTCCTCGTGCAGTAGGCGGGTGAGCTCCAAGACCTTCTTCTCGCTAGCATGTAGACTGGACTCAAGAGAATTCTGTTCTTCTTTAAGCTGGATCCAGCTCTTCTGCGTTTCTTCCCAGGATGTAGGCATGTCAGGATGTTGAATGGTGTAGGACACCTCACCTTCCAGAACTGGCTCTTTGATCACAGGGAGAACATGAGCATAAGGCATCACTAACTTCTGGGAACGGGCTCGTACCCACTTGAGATAAGGTTCCAACGAGATGGAATTCATGTGCCCCAGTGTCTTGCTGTCTATCTTGCTGGGTATCCTCCAAGCTCTGATAAATCTCTGGCGAAGTCCTTGGGCATTGTTGTCGAAGTCAAAAACTATGTCAGGAATTAACATGTCATGAGGGCCGTCCCTCCGAGCATAACCAAACTGTCTCCAAGCCAGACACGGGTTGTAAGTAATACCTGCTCTGATTCCAAGTAAGGGAACATTAGGAAACTCCCCCGCAACGATCAATGATAGTGACATCCTCTCTGGACCGAGAGCACCAATGTATATATGCATGTGTAAGAGTCATTAATCATTGTGACCATCTCAAACCCCGCTCATTCTTCAAAACTGATTGTGGAAGGTGCGAAATAAACCACCTTCCCAGGAGAGGAGTGCAGCACATAAGAACACCTCTCTTTCGCATGGTTCGAGTGTAACATGAGTGAAGAATGTCCCCAAGCAATGTAGGTATAGGATTCCTGGACATGAAGATCTTGACAGCATTGATGTCTATAAGCTGGTCGGGATTCGGGAACAACACCAGTCCATAAACAAGGAGGGCCACAACTTCTTCAAAGGCTTGTAGGTCAAGGGAGTTCCAACATTCTTGGGCCTTCTCAAGCAGAAACCTGGCCAAGAACCCTTTGATGCCACTTCTAACTTCCCAATGTCCCTTGATGTCAGCGGGTTGTAGGTGTAAGGCTTTAGCAATCTCTTCAAGTTTGGGTTCCTTTTCCGTACCGTTTTAGGGTAGTTGACTAAGGATAGGGATCTTCAGAAGCCGGGAGAACTCTTCCAATGTAGGCACTAGTTGATAATCCAGGAAAGTAAAGCAATGGTGCAGAGGGTCAAAGAACTGGAAGAGGACCTTTATCATATCTTCCTCAATATTGGTGTTGACCAAGCTGATGAGTCTTCCATGCCTCTCACTGAAAGAAGAGCTCTCGGGAATCCTGGATATAAGTTCCTTAAGCTGAGGAGGGATCCTTACAAGGCTGATCTGAATTGTCTTTCTGCGAACAGTTTCCATGTCCTACAAAACAAGAACAAAGATGAAGATTCGAACCCCTGAAATGGTTACTCCATGCATATGATGTTGTATGATGTTATGATGCTATGATTAAACACACCACAAATATTCACAAGAAGCAAACATGATAAGGCACACGAGTCACACCATAGCCCTTAGAGTTTAGGCCAGCATGGGGTCTGGGTATTACCCTCTTGAGGTTGGTGGGCTCAAACCTGTCCTATCAGAAGTAACCGGGTTCTAAGGGTCCCAATATCATTGGATTGCTTTCATTGTTCATCGTTTCGATTTAGCCACTGAATTGGCGACCGAAATATTCCAAGAAAACAACCCTCAATTGAGTGTAGTATCGAGTATCAACCAACCTCGGACTGCACCAAAGTCAGTTATCTCACTACCCTAAAGAGGCCAAGATGGTTCAATTAAGGTTCCTAAGGTCAGTTGATGCTTCACGACACCACGCGGCGGCCCCGTACTCTCCTTGACTGGACTCAAGGGTTACCGGTATACACCAAAGTGCCACATCAACGTAGCAGACTGCTTCAACCATGTTGGTATACCCCACACAGTTCCCTCACAGCCTTGTTGCTACTTTCTAAGAAGGTATCCCCAGATCCGGGTTAGGATCTATAGAACTCCCAAGACAGTACCCACAATAATAAAGCAAGCAATTCAGACAATTGAAAACACAAGTGATCTTAGTCCTAAGGTACACCTCACTTTAAAGATCTCCCCAGCAGAGTCGCCAATTATGTGATCGGTGGATCTGGAACTGACTGTTTTTAGCTGGTTCGCGAAATGTCGCGGAAGCAAGAGTCGCCACCGTCTTTTATTTTCTCCAACATGGACAGGACAAAAGCACAGCAAAATTCCTTATGAGATAGTTTCTCGGTTCGGGAGGTAGATTTATAGAAAGGGAAGGTGTTAGCACCCTTTCTATCCATGGTTATCCATGGGCTCTTAGATACTTGCTCATTTGTGTTTTCAAAAGTGTTTGCTTTTCAATTGTGAGTGAGTTTGAAAAAGTTTCTTTGAAAGTTTCAGAATAACTCTTGTATCAGTCCTCAAGAGTGTTTGAGAAATTGTTTTTGAAAGCTTTTTGAAAGGTGTCGGTGTGAAAAGAGTTCTTTTTTTGATTTGTTTTGAATAGAGCAAGTATCTATGAGTCATCTACCTACCCTAAGGAATTAGGCTGTGTAAATGTCCTTAAGATAGTGCCATCCCACCATTGAGAGGTAGGTAGCACCACTGTTGGAGGTGTTCGGGTCAATTCGATTGTTAGGGACAGTGTGGTCACCAGAGCAATAGTAGGACACCTTAGAAGCTACCCTTATGCCATTGATCATGGACATAAGGACTTACTAAAACGTCCTATACTCGACGACCACGTTTCGAAGGCAACAGGTGAGGCGTACCCTAAGAGTGGTGTGTGAATTTGTGTGTTGTTTTCATGTTATGTTTTATCTTGTACATGCATCACGGTGATCTACGCTTGTTTTTAATTTAGGCCATACATTCTTTCATGCAATTAGAATTTAATAGTGCAGAAATTTAAATGCAGAAAGTAAAATCCTACGCTATTACAAGGCGCGGGTCTATACATCGCCAAATTACAAAGACCCGTTTTAATAAAAATGCGGAAAGTAAAACCTAGTTACTATTACATGGCTTGAACAGTTACATAATATTGAAAAAAAGAAAAATAAGAATAAATGCGCGAAAGAATTAAAGTTGAACGTTCGAGGGCGTTGGACCCTTTTGAAATTAAATGGAAATTAAAAAGCTAATTAATTATTTAATTAAGGAAAAGAAATGTTTTTTAGGTTTTTAGTATTTATGAGATAAAGAAATTAGAATTAAAATTAAAAGAAACCCTAATTCTAAGTCATTTTTAATTATTTGAGAAAATGTTAAAAGTTAACCTAATTTATGCTAATTAATTATTTACACATTTGTTTACAAAAATATTTAATAATTAATAATAATAATAATGATGAGAGAAGATTATTTATTTAAAAAATGATGAAAAGGTTAAAAAAGCCTTATTCTACTTATTTTAATTTATTAAGAAAAGATTAAAATTGAAAACCCTAAATTAAATTAAATTAATTATTAAAGTTTATTTACAAAATAAATTAATGGTGAAATTAATATTAATAAAATAAACATTTTTGATTTTTCTGTATTTTATATTATGAAAATTAATTTATGAAATTAAAGAAAACAATTAAAAACGATTAAAAGAATAAAAAGGAAAATCAAATAAAAAAAATAAAAATGATGCAAACCATGGGGGGTGTCTGGCCCATTTAGGAGGTGAATTGGAGCAATTAGGCCCATCAGAACACAAGGCCTTCGTTGACTTTTGGGATCACATGCTTGATAGTTGACCCAGGCGTATGATGGTCCCCATCCTGTAGCCTTCAGATTGATCATCATGCTTATGTGGCAAGCTAGCATGTGAATGCGTATGGTGGACCTTTGGCTGGAAACTACATGGGAACATATTAAAGCAAAAATTATTGAACATGTGGGGGGACCTGGGAATCGAACCCAGGTCCCAGTGCCTGCAGGACAGCTCACCCACCAACTGAGCCAGCGCGTGCATTTGTTATCTGGATAGCTAAAAAACATAATATGCAAAAACATTAGTTAGTGGTGTACACAAGAAACTACGCGCCAGTATTTGAATACTCCTATCACATTATGACACGCCAGCTTCATCTTCATCTTTGTCCCTGTAATATAAACAAATAGCGGGGGTTTTAAACCCCCACTAAACGAGACCTGCAAAAATAGCGAATAGCACAGGGACAAATATAAAAAGGGCGCGAGTAGTCAGTTTGCTTCGTCTGGATGTCACGAATTCAATGGCATAGGTTTGGTGGCCTGATTTTTCCATATGAAGAAACCCCTAATTTTGAGCTTCTGAAAACCTAATATCCATCAATGGTAGATTTTGATATAGGCATTGTTAGTTTAATTAAATGGTACCATTCGCTTCAGAACATCAATATTAGCAAGAATCAACATTTAAAACATATGAATAATGCATGAGAATTAAAAAACGATAATGGACATGTTTGTGAAAATTGTGATTCGGTTCTACCAATTCTTGGAATCTATGGACCTGTTCTTGATTGCAAATGCTTCCTGGATGTCTTGGCAATGTATTGGAATGCTTTTGAAGCTTTGAATTGTGCTCTAGGTATGAAATCAGTTTCAAGATTTTTTGCCAAAAATTGCAAATTGGTTCTCTGTTTTCTGAGCAGCCTTCGTGTCCAATGGAATAGGGTTATGTTATGCCTTTGTAGGTGAATGGAATTAGGTCAAGAAACAAGCCCATAATCCATTGAATTAATGATTCCAATCTTTGATTTTTTCACATCTTTTTTCAATCTTTTTCATGCCAATCCTTGCCAATTGTGGAAGATATTGCCTTGTTAATTGATGCACGAAATATTTAGCTCATAATGAGTGAACTTGCTGCACAAAAAGATTTGATAAGTGTTATTTGATATTTTTTTCATATTTAAATTTAATTAAATGAATTAATAATAATAAAAATTCAAATAATTAATCAAAAATAAGAAAATAAATCCCTTTGAGGTCAATGTGTCGTGCATAGCCTTTGGGTAATGATTCATGAAAGAAATTGAGGCCCATTAGCATTTTGAACCCTTTTGTGCAAAGTTAACTTTTCAAAATTCCCAAACATTTCCCAACTTCTACAAGGCATATCTTGCTCAATTTTGAATCTATGATCATGTTCTGGGCCATTTTGGAAAGGTCTTGAAGTCCTCTAACCAATGCCTTTGGTCCCATGTCATTTTGATTTACCAATCTCAAGTCATGGTCTTTGACTTAAAGTGCCTTTTTGTTGACTTTTGAAAATGACCTATAATGTTGAAATTGATAATTTTTTGTGAGAACATTTATTGGTCTTGAAGTGTGAAGATGAGTTGTAGGAAATGTCATTCTCTTCAAAATGAGCTTTGGATGGGATTTTTCTGATAAACCATGAAGAAGTTATGCCCTGGTCAATTTGCAGTTGACTTTTTCAACTGTCCAAAAATAGAAACTTTTGCATCTTGAGACTTTTTGAGCCATATTTTGAGAATCATGATCAAGAATTGATCAAATGATGTTTGTGGCTTCAAGATAAGATGTTGACCAAAAATTTTGACTTTTGACTGTCAAATAACCATTTTGCCCCTGCAGTTGACTGTGCATTTAGGGTCTTTGTCAGAACCAAAACCCTAATTTTGACTGTGTTAGGAGGTAATTGGACTGTGCAACCCTTGAGAGATTTTGAAGCTTGATTTTGCCAAATCTTGAAGAATATGGGAGGGCAAATTTTGGGGTACAACACTAATTTTTTAAGAAATGTTTAAAGATAAAAAGCCAAAGTGGCAAAATGGTTTGAAATGAGATTGATTGACTTTTAGTCTTCTCACAAAAAAAATGTCAACGTATTATTAAATTGATTGAAGTTTATTTATGAAAATGTTTTTTGAAAATGCATGGACATAAGTCCAAGTTTAATATGAAAGTGGTTTATGTTTCAAAACAAGAAGGGTTTTCAAAAGGAGGGAGAAGATTTTTGAAATTAAAGAAGATGGGAGGAGTAGAAGAGGCTATCCTAAAGCATAAGGTAAGAGCTAAGGATAAGAACCATCTAACCAACAAGAAGCTAAAACTTGACATTATGAGCAAAGATATAATTCCCATTCTTTAGATTGAAACCAAGCAAGCAAAGATACTAGACCTCTTCAAGTGTATTAAGTCTTCATAAAAATTGGGCAGAGTAACGGTTGTATGCAGGTGAATTCTAGATTACAAACAAAGAGTGTAATCACAAAAACCTGCACACAAAAACAAACAAGCAACCCAATGTCTTGAGGTAAACCTCAAGAACTCCAGACAAAATAATCAGATAAGATCACAAGGTCTCCAAGATAGGCCAAGGATTCTAATCCTAAGTCCAAGAAAAAGTCCCATGCTCCATAATGCCAAGGATAGTAACCAAATAGTCCAAGTACCATTAAGAGTTTTTTAGGGTTTAAGTTGATTATTAAGTATCTTAGTAAAAGAAAAAGAAAAGCTCAAGTGAGCAAAGTAAAAATGACAAGAATATAAATTCTCAAATGAGCAAAGATGAAAATGGCATGAAATGAAAAATGTTATAAAAAATAGTGCATAAAGCATAAAAAATAAAAGCATAAAATAAAACAAGTCAATAATTAGTGGTTAGTTGGATGACCATCTTGAAACTTGCATTTCGAACTCATTAGAGTATTGGTAGAACCAAAGCCTCCACACAACAAGTTTCATTTTCTTTTTGTCAAGTATATCATCTATTTGGAATTCTCATAAGTACCATTTAATGATCAACGATGTTTAAGTGATCCGCGTTGACTAAAGGTGTTGTAGATCCATTAGAGGATTTGTAGAACCAAAGCCTCCACACAATGAATCTCAAGGTTTTTGGATCAAATAGATCAAATTAACATAATTAGGCTTGTGTTGTACCCCAATTTCCCCCCCTAAGATTCCTCTATCATATCATATCAACTCGATCATAACAAGATCACATTACGGTTGGTTCTTCCTCTTTTTTCCTATCTTTAAGTTTGCTCTTCAGGAATCTCCAAGCACCTTGGTTGTGTATTTTGTACATGTGTTGTTGACTAACTTCTAAAGAAAATACAAAAAAATATTTGTCTTTGTCTTTGTATATTTTTGTTTTGTAGGTACCAAGTCGAAGCATTTGACAAATAAGGATTTCTGGTACTATTTTCCTAAAATCTCTATTTGCAAAGAAAAAAAGAATTAAAAATTTTCATTTTTTTTCACTGATGCAATCGATTGCACATAGTGTATTTTGCGCCATTTTTGAAAAAACTACACTGTGCAATCAATTTGCACTGTAGTGCAATCGATTGCACAGCGTGAAAATTTGAAAAAAATCAGCATTTTAAACTTGTCAAATTTTGGCTCCAATTTTCCTTCACTTTTGAAAAATGTATCATTAATTCAAATTTTAGTTCCAATCTTTCATTTTTAAAAAGAATTATCATTAATTCAAATTTTGGCTCTAATATTTGAAAGAATTATCATTAATTCAAATTTTGGCTCTAATTTTTGAAAGAGTTATCATTAATTCAAATTTTGGCTCCAAGAATCAATTACCAAATTACCACTAATCCCAATCCTAAAACTCTATAAAGAGAGCTCTCATTTCATTCAAATTTCAAGCTTTTGATAGCCAAATCCAACTTTCTAAAAAATCTCTCAATTCTCTCCATCTACCAAATTCACTCAAAGCTCCATTTTCAAAAAGTTAGTAAGCTTTGCATTGAAGCTTACTAATCTTTGAGCTAAAACTTCATCCAAACACTTTTTTTCCATCAATTCTCTACATCCAAGTTTGGTCAATTGATTCTTGTGGTTGAATTGAAGCAAATTCTTGAAGTTGTTTTGATAATTCTCTAGATCTACCTCTGTTAAGTTGGATAATTCATCTTTCACAATGTGATCTCTTGGTGATCTTTGGGATTGATTCTTTGAGCATTATTTTGTGATTTCAATGGTGTTATTTTCTCATAATTTGATGGAATTTTCGTGCTCAAGTGGATCCATGATCATAAGGTGTTTGATGGAAAGTTTGAACAAGAAATTTCCGTTTTAAAATGTTGTTTTTGCTATTGTTACTGTGTGCAATCGATTTGCACTAAGTGTAAATCGATTGCACAGAAGCAATTTCACGCAAATTTTTGAAAACTGTACTGTGTAAATCGATTTACATAGTAGTGCAAATTGATTTACACCAGGACAGAATGCACTTTTTGCCTTGTTTTGGGGCAGCTTTGATCCAAAATGCGTTTTCTACTCACTCCTTTTGATTGTTGGTTTGGATTGTAATTTTAAATGTCTAATTTGTATTTAAACTCAATGGACTTTATGATGTAGATGAAGTTAGATAAATGTTCATCAATTCAAATCTACCTAAGAGTGAATTATTTAATTCATTTTTGGTGCTTTGGATTAATGATATGTTTAGTGCTTTAATCCATCTAGAGGAGTGGTTGAATTTAAAGATGAAAGAATTTTGAAATGGTGATCCAAATTAGCTTATCATTTCCCTCCCTCTTCATCTTATCCCTTTCTTTTTTAATTGTGCTACATGTTAAGGGATGGTGATCTCTATATCATTTATCCAAACATGAAGTACATAGATTTCTATTGACCGACCTTAAAATAGGTGTGACTTCCACATAAGTCCACTTACGATTGCTTAACATAGCGCTAAATTTTGTCCCGATTCGAATAAATGATCATTCGTGGCCCAAACTTATGATTGCAAGCCCAAGTATGTTAATTTGATCTCTTTGATCCAATAACCTTGAGATTCATTGTGTGGAGGCTTTGGTTCTACCAATCCTCTAATGGATCTACAACACCTTTGGTCAACGCGGATCACTTAAACATCGTTGATCATTACATGTTGCCTTGTGAGAATTCCAAAATGGATGATATACTTGACAAAAAGCAAATGCAACTTGTTGTGTGGAGGCTTTGGTTCTACCAATCCTCTAATGAGTTCCAAATGCAAGTTTCAATATGGTCATACAACTAACCACTAATTACTAACAATTAACTTTACTTTACGCTTTTATTTTCATGCTTTATGTACCATTTACTTTTAGCATTTTACATTTCATGCTATTTTCATCTTTGCTCACTTGAGCATTTACTTTTATGTCATTTTTATTTTGCTCACTTGAGCTTTTCTTTCTTTTTAAAGACACCTAATAATCAACATGAACCATAAAAATCATTAATGATACTTGGACTACATGGTTACTATCCTTTGCATTATGGAGTGATGAACTTCTTGGACTTAGGATTAGAGACCTTGGCCTATCTTGGAGACTTTGTGACTTTATTTGATATTTTGTCTGGAGTTCTTGAGGTTTACCTCAAGACATTGGGTTATTTGTTTGTTTTGTGTGCAAGTTATTGAGATTACGATCTTTGTTTGTAATTTGGAATTCACCCATACACAGCCGTTACTCTGCCCAATTTTTTTGCGAGGACTTAAAACACTTGAAGTTTGGTTCTCTCAAGAGGTCTAGTATCTTTGCTTGCTTGGTTTCAATCCAAAGAATGGGAATTCTATGTTGACTCATAATGTCAAGTATTGGCTTCTTGTTGGTTAGATGGTTCTTATCCCTAGCTTTTACCTTATGCTTTAGGATAGCCTCTTCTTCTCCTCCCATCTTCTTAAATTTCAAAAATATTCTCCCTCCTTTAAAAAAAAACTCTTCTTGTTTTGAAAATTGAAACATTTTCATAATAAACTTGGACTTAGGTCCATGCATCTTCGAAACATTTTCATAAATAAATTTCAATCAATTTAATAATACCTTGATCTTTTTTTGTGAGAAGACTAAAAGTCAATCAATCTCATTTCAAACCATTTTGCCACTTTGGCTTTTATCTTTAAACTTTTCTCAAAAGATTAGACTCTTGTCAATCCTTGTAGTGATGCAAACAACTATACTTCTACAATATGTAGTGAAGTGAGATATTTTCCACTTGGGTGTTGAGTGAGGCATAGTTGATTTTAAAATCCAAGCCATATCCTCCACTTTGAGATGATGCAAATTCTCCTTTCTCATGATTGTGGGTAGTAAGTATGTTTTTCACACGGACAATTGCGATGATGTCTTATCTCATAAAATCAACCAACACACTTGTGTCTCAAATTTTTAAAAGAGGAACTATGTGTACCCTGATCCCCTATTGCACAAAATATGGTACGTAGGCACTAAAGGTTCGCAACCGCGGCGGGTGCAAAAATCATAAAAATATTTCTTTTCTCACCTCCACCATCCATTTTATATACAACACATTTTTATAGTCAAATATACAGATTTTTCAAAGAGGTTCATGCGGAGTACCGTAGATGTTTAGGGTGCTAATACCTTCCCTTTGCATAACCAACCCCCTTACCTTGAATCTTTCCCCCTCTTTTTGGATTATTCGCTCTTTTCCCAATCCTTTGGAAACACTAAAGCGCGGTGGCGATTTTTATTTTGATTTGTATAAAGTCTAGTCAATCTAATGGCTTAGTCTTGCACATTTGTACCGCTACAGAAAAAAATGGCGACTTCACTGGGAATAGATTGACCTCTTGCTGGTCCATCCCTAAGTGGGTTAAACCTATCTTTGTTTATATCTGTATATGTGCTATTGTTGTTTATGTGTTATATTTTGTATGTATGTTTGTCTGAATTTTCCTGGTTTACAGAGTGCTTCGTGATTACTCATAATTCCTATAACCGGACTTGGGCAAACTTTAAGATAGGACGGGCGGTATAGTCATGTTAACTTTGAGGGAGTAATCCCAAAAAAGGAGGCATGAGATCCCCCACTCAGTGGAGGCCCCTTTGACTGTAGTATCGTTTACCGAGTAATCGGGAAGACGTACTGCTTTCGACCTGGGAGCCTGCCGAAGCTGAGGACCGTAGATTACCTAACCCCTCTTAGCCTTTTAGGTGTAGTGCGGAAGCTATAACGGAGTAATCCGGAAGTAGTTGTCACGCGATACTACGCTTGGACGAGTATTTCTTGAGAATATTACTAATTACCGAGTTAATCGGGAAATTGGTAATATCTGAAGGAAGGATGTAGACTCTGAGAACCTCTAGAACCTTGTTCGCCAGGTGATAACTTTTTAGACCAATACCTTATAGTACCTTCGACCTCATGCTCGTGACGTTGAACCTATGAACCCTATATGTGTGATCTTGTGTGTGATTGTTGCATCATGCATCCATGCACTCATAAGCATCTTTTGAAAAAAACAATATTTCAAGAGATTTAAAGGTTGACTATTTGTGAATATCTCAGGTACTTTTAAACCATGGATTTTGGAAAGAGAAAGACCGGGAAATACAGTTTCAAGGATCCTAAGATAGATGAGTTGATCATTCTAATTCCCGAGATCGAGTGTTCTGCAAACTTTCGGAAGAAGTATGGATCCATTATTCCTCCCATGAAGTTGAAGATGAATGAGGGTTTTCTGTCAACTTTGGTCCAGTTCTATGATCCGGTGTATCACTGCTTTACTTTTCCCGATTATCAGTTGATGCCAACACTGGAAGAGTATTCCTATCTATTGGTTTTACCTGTTACCGATCACGTTCCTTTTACTGGTTTGGAGGGTGAGCCAAAACCACATGAGATTGCTGCTTTGATTCATCTGGGAAAGTCTGAGGTGGAAGCTCATATGACTACCAAAGGAGGGATTATAGGATTACCAACTCAGTTCTTATTGGAGAAAGCTCATTACTTTGCCAAGATGAAGAGTACGATTATTTTTGAGGCCATCTGTGCTTTACTCGCCTATGGTTTATTCTTATTTCCTAATGTGGACAAGTTTGTCGACATTAACACTATCAAGATTTTCATGATTGAAAACCCGGTTCCTACACTGTTGGGTGATGCTTATTACTCTGTTCATCTTCGGAATTCTTATCATGGGGGAATGATTATCTATTGCACGGCTTTGTTGTATCGGTGGTTTACCTGTCATATGCCTCAGTCTGACGATTTTTGGGATGTCAAGAAGGAATCTCGTTGGGCTCCTAAGATCATGGCACTTACTCACTCGGATATTGATTGGTATCATCGAACATACCAGGATGCGAAGATTATTGACAGCTGTGGTAGTTTCCCCAATGTTCCTCTTCTTGGTACAAAGGGAGGAATTAACTATAACCCTGTTCTTGCACGACGACAACTTGGTTATCTGATGAGGGATAAACCGAACAATATTCATCTTCGTAGTTTCTTTCTGAAGGAAGGAGAAGACCACAGGGAAGCTAGGGAGTAGATTACGAAGGCCTGGCGTCACATTCATAAGAAGAGTAGGAAGGATTTGGGACCTAGGGGTGTTGTTTCTTTGGAGACATATCTTCAGTGGGTTCGATCGAGAGCCATTCAGTTGAAGATGTCGTATACACGGGAGACACCCATGCCTGATTTGTTTGTGAAGACCACTCCTCCCTTATTAGATGATCTAGAAGAGCTACAACTTGCTTTAGTTAAGATGCAATAGGAAAGGGATGCTTGGAAGAACAAGTTCCACACTTTAGAGAGTTCCTACAGAGCAGACCTGAAGGAGAGAGATGATTTGATCGAGATCCTTGAGAGTCGAGCAGTAGAGTCTATGGAGAGGCAAGGAGATTTATTTTCTCCTAAGCCTCAAACAGGTGTTGTTTGTTCACTTCCTGATTCAGATGATTGGAAGGAGGTTGCCATCAGACATGTGGAAGAAAACCAGAGGTTGAGAGCTCAGATTGCCAGGCTCACAGGGAAGCGCATTTGTACAGATTGATCTCTATCAGTTCCTTTTCTCATAATTTTAGATTGTATTTTCATCTTGTACTTGGGATCATTGAAACTTGTAACCCATTTCGAAGTTATTATAATAAAAGTTTTCAGTATTTCAAATGCGTTGTTATTTTGATGTTTGCAATATGTCTGTAAATCTTAAATCCCTTGAAATATTAAATGAAAAAAATAATAATAATCATATACATTGCATATCATGCATCATATTGCACATATTTCTTGCATTTGTTACGCATATCCAGGATTCTTACCCAGCTTTTTTACTTCACTCAGCAAGATGACTCATCACTACAACACTCGGGCTAATTTCAAAAAGAAGATGGACAACTTAGAACAGGAGATTCGCGAGCTGCGCGAAGAAGTTTCTGCTTTGAAGGCTGGCTTGGACAACTTGACTACTCTGATGGAAGCTCTGGTGGTTGCTCTGAATCAGCCACCGAGTGTTTAACCTCAACCAACAAGGGCAAGTACTGAAGTTCTGACTGTTCCTGTATCCGCTACTCCGGCTGTTGTTCAAAACCGTATTCCTCAGGGTTATCCATGGGGAATGCCAGAGAATTTTGCACCTGAAGGTTTCAATCTGGGTCCTCAAGATGCTCCAGTGGTTCCAAATGTTGTTACTCCTGCACCTCTTGTGGTGCATACTGTTCCTGTTGCACCTCCTTCGGTGAATTTGGTTCTGTTTGTTAATGAATATGTGTGTCATCCTTTCCCTCCGCTGAGTGAAGACTTGGGTCTTTATGACAGAATGAATGATTTCCAAGAGCAGTTTGATAGAATGCAAAGAGAGATGAAGGCTCTTAGGGGAAAAGAGTTGTTCGGGCAGAATGTGAATGAGTTGTGTTTGGTCCCGAATGTTAAAGTTCCTGCTAAGTTCAAGGTCCCTTAATTTGAGAAGTACAAGGGAAACACTTTCCCTCGTGCTCATTTGGTGATGTATGTGAGAAGTATGTCTACCCATACTGATGATCAACGTCTGCTTATTCATTTTTTCTAGGATAGTCTGACCGGTACTGCGTTGAAATGGTACATGAGTTTAGACAGCGTCAACATCCATACTTTTAATGATTTCGGAGAAGCATTCATTAAATAATACAAGTACAATGTGGACATGGCGCCTGACCGTGACCAGCTTAGGGCCATGGTTCAGAAAGACATAGAATCATTCAAAGAGTATGTGAAGAGATGGCGCGAAGTGGATGCACAAGTGATTCCGCCCATGGAAGAGAAAGAAATGACCAAGATTTTTCTAAAGACGCTAGGAGCTTTCTACTACGAAAGAATGGTAGCAAGTTCCCCAAGTGATTTTACAGAGATGGTAGGAATGGGTGTCCGCCTAGAAGAGGCAGTAAGAGAAGGCCGTTTGACAAAGGGTGAAGGATCTGGAGGTGCGAAGAAGCCATCTTACGGGTTTACAAAGAAGAAAGAGGGGGATACAAATGTTGTTATGCAAGAGAGAAAGGTAAACGCTCCTAGAAGGAATTATCAGCGTCATTAGCAAGTCGCCTCAGTTACTCTTGTTATGAATGCCGCTCCAACTAACGTTGCTTATCAGAGGCCATCCCAGCAGGGGAATCAAGGGTATAATCAGAGAAGGGAGAACTATGACCCTATTCCAATAAGCTATGCAAAGCTATTACCAGCATTGGTTCAGAAGAAGTTGGTTCAGACACGACCACCTCTCGCTGTACCATCACCATTGTCGTGGTATTACAAAGCATACCAGACGTGTGCCTTTCATCAGGGAGCACCAGGGCATAATGTTGAGAATTGTTATCCTTTGAGGACTGAAGTGCAAAGGTTATTGAAGTCTGGAATTTTATCTTTCAAAGACGTGGGACCTAATGTGAAAGACAATCCTCTACCCAAGCACGAGGGAGTGAATGCTGTGAATATGGTGGCCGGTTGTCCAGGCAACTTTCGAATTTTTGACATTAATCTGGTTAGAGGGGATTTGGTGAAGATGCATGCAGACCTCTGTGAATTCAGTTATTATACGCATGACCATGTCGGTTGTGTTGTTTGCAGTACAAACATACAGGGTTGCGAGAAGATAAAGGCTGATTTACAGGAGATGATGGATGAAGGTTTAATCCATATAATCAGGCCTAGGGTGGAATATGAAGAGGAAGTGAATATGGTTTCTGGATGTCCGGGTGAATTCAGAATTTTTGATGTGGATCATTTGAATGAGGATCTAGTGCAATTACATGCTACCTTCTGCCATACTGCTGGTCAGGTGGAACACCAATATGGATCTTGCATATTTGTTGTCGAAATCCCCGAGGATGTTCTGTTGTGAGGGAAGGTGTTCAGTTGCTGTTAGACAATGGAACCATCAGGATCACAGGTCAGAGAGATGATTATCATGAGATTGATATGGTTGAAGTCTGTTTGATGGAAGAGTCAGAGGAAGATTATGCCTCCGCATATGAGTATTTCTCTTCAGACGAAGATTTTTTTGCCGGAAATGAATTTTTGATGGCTGATTGTGTTGAGGAAGGGGTGAGTGTCATTGTACCTTGTTTTGGTGCACCCACTCATCTTGAGGTGGAGTACCATAGCAAACCAGTTGTTGCCCCATTGGTAATTAGTCTGCCAGGTCCTGTTCCCTATGAATCAGATAAGGTTGTGCCTTACAAATACAACGCTACAATCTTAGAAGATGCGGTGGAGATTCCCATCCAGCCGATGCCAGATGTTGGAAATATAGTTGATGATAGCAGAGTGACCTGTAGTGGTCGTGTATTTGCGCCGGTCATTCGAAGTGATGTTGTTGCTGGAAAGAAGATTGCTGAGAATGATGAGCCTAAGAAGTCTGCAGGAGGGACTAGTGGAGCTACATTAGAGAAAGAAGTGGATGATATCTTGAAGATAATTAAGATGAGCGATTACAAAATTGTAGATCAGCTATTGCAGACTCCTTCAAAGATATCTATTCTAGCCTTATTGATGAATTCCTCTGCTCATAGAGAATCGCTGATGAGAGTACTAGACCAAGCTTTTGTAGAGAATGACATGCCATTAGATCAATTCAGCAGTGTAATTGGAAACATTACGTCATGTAACAATTTGAGCTTCTGTGATGATGAGTTACCAGATGAAGGGAGGAATCACAACCTGGCCCTCCACATATCCATGAATTGTAAGAATGATTCATTGTACAATGTGCTAATTGATAACGGATCCGCGTTGAATGTCATACCGAGAAGTACCCTCTTGAAGTTAAAGTATCAAGGAACATCTATGCGCCTGAGTGGTATCATTGTGAAGGATTTTGATGGGTCGAGGAAATATATCATCGGTGAAGTGGACCTGCCCATCCATATAGGACCACATTTGTTCTTGATAACCTTCCAGGTTATGGATATTATTCCCGCATATAGTTGTTTGCTTGGACGACCATGAATACACGAAGCAGGGGCTGTCACTTCAACTCTGCATCATAAGCTAAAATTTGTGCGTGAAGGGAAGGTAGTGATCATAAATGGGGAGCAGGTGTTGTTGATATCCCATCTATCCTCTTTCAGTATTGTAGAAGCGGGTGAGGCTGCTATTGGAACCCAATTCCAAGCCCTATCCATTGACAACATAAGGAGGAATGAGAATTCTGTATTTTCCCTGAAGGACGCGCAACAGGTTGTGCGCAATGGTCATAATGCAGTTTAGGGACGACTGGTGGATCCACCCGTGAACAAGAACAGAACTGGTTTGGGTTTTTCTTCGAAGAATGGCAAAGGCGAAAGTTTGAAGTCAAAGTCTCCTGTGAACAGTTATCATGATGTTTTCCGCAGCGGAGGCTACCTTCATCCAATTGGTTCTGGAATCAATGTTGTTGAAGAAGATGAAGCAGAGCAGAAAGTATCGAATTTTGTGACGCATGGAGTCCGAGTTCAGAACTGGGTCACCATTGATGTTCCTTCTTGCATACATATTTCAAAGTAATTTGTTTTGTTAATCTGTTTCTTTCTTTGAAAAGCTTTCACTCTGCCCAAGGTGAAAGTATTGTATGGGCTTATCCGTTTGCTTTGATTTTTAAGATCATTAATAAAAGTTGTCTTTGGTTCCAAAAATATGTCTTTATTTTCTGCTTTTTCTTGGGAAATGGTAATCAAATAAAAAACCCTTTCAAAATAAATGATAACTGAAAATTAATTTGCATGATCACTTGTTATATGTGTCAGTTTCTAAAAGCAATCATAAATCATATGTGCAGATTAATTAAAAAACCCATTGAATACAATGACCCTGCACCCTCTCCCAACTTTGAATGTCCTATGTTTGGGGATGAAGAAGAAGATTATGATGAGATTCCAGAAGAGGTCTCACAGTTGCTTGAGCACGAGGATAATACCATTCAGCCATATAAGGAGCCTTTGGAAGTGATTAATTTGGGTTCAGAAGAAGATCCGGAAGAGATTAAGATTGGAGCATCGTTGCATCTTGATGTGAAGAGCGGGTTGATTGAGCTATTGAAAGAGTATGTGGATATTTTTGCTTGGTCTTATCAAGACATGCCTGGTCTAGATACAGACATTGTTGATCATCATTTTCCATTGAAGCCAGAGTGTCCGCCAGTTAAACAAAAGTTGAGAAGAAGCCACCCAGATATGGCAGTAAAGATCAAAGAGGAGGTCCTAAAGCAGATAAATGCTGGTTTTCTTGTGACGTCAGTGTATCCTCAATGGATTGCCAATATTGTCCCAATACCTAAAAAATACGGAAAAGTCCGCATGTGCGTAGATTACAGAGATCTAAATAAAGCTAGTCCAAAAGATGATTTTCCATTGCCTCACATTGATATGTTAGTGGATAGCACAGCAAAATTCAAAGTATTCTCATTCATGGACGGATTTTCCGGGTATAATCAAATAAGAATGGCTCCAGAGGACATGGAAAAAACAACGTTTATCACACCCTGGGGAACATTCTGTTACAGAGTGATGCCCTTTGGGTTGAAGAACGCTGGTGCAACGTACCAGAGGGCTATGACAACCTTATTCCATGATCTGATGCACAAGGAAATTGAAGTATATATTGATGATATGATTGCTAAATCCCAAACTGAAGAAGGGCATATAAAGGATTTGTTGAAGTTGTTTCAGCGTTTGAGGAAGTTTCACCTCCGCTTGAATCCAAATAAATGCATCTTCAGAGTTAGATCGGGGAAATTGTTGGGTTTTATTGTTAGCCAGAAAGGAATTGAAGTTGATCCTGATAAAGTCAGAGCAATTCAAGAAATGCCAGCACCAAGAACTGAAAAGCAAGTCAGGGGTTTCCTCGGCCGTTTGAATTATATTTCCAGATTCATTTCCCACATGACTGCAAAGTGTGAACCAATCTTTAAGTTGTTAAAGAAAGATCAAGGTTGTGTGTGGACGGATGACTGCCAAAGGGCATTTGAGAGTATTAAAGAGTATCTGCGTGAACCTCCTATCTTGCTCCCTCCCGTAGAAGGAAGACCGCTGATTATGTATCTAACGGTGTTAGATAAATCCATGGGTTGTATTCTGGGACAACAGGATGAAACTAGAAAGAAAGAGTTCGCCATTTATCATCTCATCAAAAAGTTCACTGATTGTGAGTTACGGTATTCCACGCTAGAAAAGACATGTTGTGCTTTGGCCTGGGCGGCAAAGCGTTTGCGGAAGTATATGTTGAATCATGCCACTTGGTTGATCTCCAAAATGGATCCAATCAAGTATATTTTTGAGAAGCCTGCTCTTACGGGGAGAATTGCCCGCTGGCAGATGTTATTGTCTGAATATGATATTGAGTACCGCACTCAAAAAGCTATTAAAAGTAGTGTGTTTGCAGATTACCTTGCTCACCAACCGGTGGAAGATCATCAGTCTGCAGAATTTGAATTCCCTGATGAGGAAGTGATGTTCTTTAAAGTGAAAGATTGTGATGAACCATTGCCTGAGGAAGGCCCTGACCCTGAATCTCATTGGAGTATGATTTTTGATGGAGCGGTGAATGCTTATGGTAAAGGAATTGGTGTTGTGATTGTCACTTCTCATGGATCGCACATTCCTTTTACTGCGAGGCTAATATTTGATAGCACTAATAATATGGCGGAATATGAGGCTTGCATCATGGGTCTTGAGGAAGCTATTGATCTCAGAATCAAAATTTTAGATGTGTATGGTGATTCAGCTTTGGTAATAAATCAGATTAAAGGAGAATGGGATACTCGTCACCCTGGCTTGATCCCTTACAAAGATTATGCTAGAAGATTGCTACCCTTCTTCAATAAAGTTAAATTCCATCACATCCCTAGAGATGAAAATCAAATGGCGGATGCTCTGGCAACTCTGGCTTCCATGTATCAAGTGAATTCTTAGAATGATATACCCCGTATTACAGTTCGACGGCTGGATAGGCCCGCTCATGTGTTTGCGACAGAGGAGGTAGCAGATGAAAAACCTTGGTATTATGATGTCAAGCATTTTCTTCAGACTCAGGAATACCCGATTAGTGCATCGAGGAAAGATAGAAAGACATTGAGAAGATTGGCAGGCAGTTTCTTCCTCAGTGAAAATGTGCTATACAAGAGAAATTATGACATGGTCTTGCTCAGATGTGTGGATAGACACGAAGAAGACATGTTGATGCATGAGATTCATGAAGGTTCATTTGGCACTCATGCTAATGGACATTCGATGGCTAAAAAGATGCTAAGGGCAGGTTACTATTGGTTGACAATGGAATCTGATTGTTGCAAATTTGCAAAGAAGTGCCATAAATTCCAGATTTATGCAGATAAGATCCATGTGCCTCTGACACTTCTCAATGTAATTTCCTCCCCATGGCCTTTCTCTATGTGGGGTATTGACATGATCGGGATGATAGAACCCAAAGTTTCGAATGGACACCGTTTCATTTTGGTAGCAATTGACTACTTTACCAAATGGGTAGAGGCTGCTTCTTATGCCAATGTTACCAAACAAGTGGTTGTGTGTTTCATCAAAAACAATCTGATATGCCGTTATGGTGTGCCGAGTAGAATCATCACTGGCAATGGCTTAAATTTGAACAAAATGATGACAGAACTATGTGAAGAATTCAAGATTGTCCATCACAATTCGTCTCCATACAGGCCAAATATGAATGGGGATGTTGAAGCTGCTAATAAGAATATCAAGAGAATTATCCAGAAAATGGTTATTACTTATAAGGATTGGCATGAAATTCTACCTTTTGCTCTGCATGGATATCGAACATCTGTCCGCACTTCAACAGGAGCAACCCCGTTCTCCCTGGTATATGGAATGGAAGTTGTACTCCCTGTTGAGGTAGAGATTCCCTCGTTGCGTGTGATAATGGAAGCCAAGTTGACAGAGGCTGAATGGGTCCAGAACAGGTTTGACCAATTGAATTTGATTGAAGAGAAGAGGATGACAGCTTTATGTCATGGGCAGTTATATCAAAAAAGAATGAAGAAAGCATTTGATAAAAAGGTCAAACCTCGTGAATTCAGAGAAGGCGACCTCGTGCTCAGGAAGATCATGTCTTTTAACAATGATTCTAGGGTCAAGTGGACTCCCAATTTTGAAGGCCAGTATGTTGTCAAGAAAGCCTTCTCTGGTGGTGCATTAATTCTTGAAACTATGGATGGCAAGGAGTTCCCACGTCCCATGAATGCTGACGCAGTCAAGAAATCCTTTGCCTAAAGAAATAAAAGAACAGCTCGCTAAGTTGAAAACCTGAAAGGGCGGCTTAGGAAAAAAGGAGCGTCTCGGTAGGCTGAAAACCCGAAAGGGCGGTCTAGGAAAAAATTAGAGACATAAACAGAATAAATTTCCCGCTAAGTTGAAAACCCGCAAGGGCATCTTAGGCAAAAGTTAGGGATTTTTCTTGGTAAGTAACTACGTCAGACAAGACTTGATCGTTGAAGCAACAATCTTCTCGGATCCTCACCATACTTCGACAAAAGCTGCTGCTCAGGACTTCAAAAGTTGTTGGGGGAATGGTGGTCATTGTATCTCAATGTATCTTTTCCATTATATATTACCATTTCCCAAACTTTGTAATGATCCATGGAGTCTCTCCATTCGCAGACTACCATTATATTAATAAAATTCGAGCTTTTGCCCAATTCTTTATGTTCTTATTTTTATTTAGCTTGCAAAGACTTCATTTATTACTGATAATAACTTTCAAAGCAAAAAGATTAAAAAAACAAAATTGACTTTTCAAAAAGAAAGACATCTTTACAATTCAATTTACTTTGGGATTTGTGATGGAACAATGACAACAAAAATGGAGATCCCTGGAATGAACAAACTCCGGTTGTTTTAAGAATATTTACTTCCTTCGTGAAGGTTTTTCTCAGGTCATCTTGTTGGTATATGTGCAATCTTTGTGTGTTTCTCAGATAATTAAAGACGATACCAGTTGGCGTAAGGTACAGTATTAGGTTTGTGATCCCATGATCCCCGACCAATTCTTGGTTCGCTTTTGATTTTGGGTTTGCATGGTCAGAAGCCTCTGTCCCAGGTTCCCCAGCGAAGTTTTCCCTCATATGATGAAAGGTTTTATTCCCTTGGTGTGCTAAGATATCGCTCTTTTTGCAGTATTGGCATTAGTGTTGACTTCTTGATTTCCCAGGAAGACTACACCAGGGCATCTTTTGTTGGAATAGGTTTGGTTGATATGAAGACTCAATCCAGTATTTTCCAGTGAAGGCTTTATTTATTTGATATAAGTCCTTTTTCCCCAGTGAAGAACGTATCTTGGTTTCCCCTCGATGATGTGGTGTCGACCTCCCCAATAAAGTCAGCATGAAGTCCCCGATAGATGTCTCGATGATGAAGTATTTTCTCCCTTAGTAAAGTATGTATGTTTTTCTTCCTTCAAGGTGGGCCTGATTTCCCCAGTGAAAGTTTTGACAATTTGGTTTCTATTTGCCTTATTCACAATCAGTATCGAAATCCCCAGTAGGAGTACATACTGTGAAACATTTGTTTTCCCCATGGAAGTCTGTGTGTTATTCCCTGGGAAGGTTATCCCATGGCATCTCTTGTTGGAATGAGTATTCGTGATGAAAAGTTTTCAATCCTCGGTTTTTTTCTCTCTAGGGAAGTGGGTTTGAATTCCTCAGTGAGGTTTGGTTGTCTCGGTGTCAGTCTGCTTTATTTGAGACTAGTTTTTCAATCTTCATTAGGCACGTTGTTTTTGGAAAGCTGGTTTCTCTGATGAAAACGGAAGAAAGATGTTCTATCCCGGTATCTGTTTAATTTAGCTACATCCGGATTATGTTTCTCCTCAATGAAGTTAGGACAGACAATATGTTTGGTTTCTGCAGTTGCTTTTACCTTTCTTGGATTGATCTTTCTGGTTGAAGTTTAGACCAATGTTGTTAGTACCTGAGGCAGTTTTGTTCGATTATGTATCCTTTTACCAGCATATGCACGATATCACTCATACATCCATACATGTATCATGCATTGTTACAAAATCATTTTTCATTGACATTGTGTTCTAACCTTCCTGCAGCGTTCCTTGCTTAGGTGGATTCGGTTTTCCCTCTTGAGTTTATTTCTCAAAGGATGTATCTTCGTTGGCCGTCTTGCTCCAGTGTGTTTCTAATTGGATTCATGGTTACATGACAATATTATTTACTCTGGATTTCTGAGGACTTTGAGCTTTGATTTGTGCATTTATTTTGCACGAGAAGACTTTATCTCTTCAGCAGGAATAATGTGGCATTTCCCCAGGAAGTCATATCTCATTTCCCAAGTGGAGCACGTATCTCCGATTTCCCCAGGAAGCCACATTTCTATCCCCAGAAAGTCGTTTCTTTTTGCAATCCTCCATGATAACAAGCAACAGGTATCTTTGTTTGAGCAACTCGTGCTTCCCTGTACAAGTCGACGTAACTTTTTTTGCTATTTCCTCTATGAATGGTTAGCTTGCAGTCCGTCATCAGTTTACGCCAGTGGATGGCAAGACTTTCAAATTCACAGAAATTGCTCGTTGTGAAATCTTTGCAAGTGGAAGTCTCTTTATTTGAAACAACTTACATATTACCCTTTCCAGGTGGAATTCCTTGGTTAAGGAAGAAGTTGAGACCCGTTCTAGGTGAAACACCAGAAGTTTGGGGAACATATGATATTTTCAAAATCTACCTTCAGTGAATGTTGGTAGTGCATCGGTAGTGAACGTCGGTGTTTCTTATCTCTTTGTTATCATCAGTGAACGATGGTGGTTCCTCATCAGTGAACGGCGATGGTATGATATTTGCAAAATCTACCTTCAGTGAACGTTGGTAGTGCATCGGCAGTGAACGTCGGTGTTTCTTATCTTTTTGCTATCATCAGTGAACGGTGGTGGTTCCTCGTCAGTGAACGGCGATGGTATGATATTTTCAAAATCTACCTTCAGTGAACGTTGATAGTGCATCAGCAGTGAACGCCGGTGTTTCTTATCTTTTTGCTATCATCAGTGAACGATGGAGGTTCCTCGTTAGTGAACAGTGACAGTATGATATTTTCAAAATCTACCTTCAGTGAATGTTGGTAGTGCATCGGCAGTGAACGTCGGTGTTTCTTATCTTTTTTCTATCATCAGTGAACGGTGGTGGTTCCTCGTTAGTGAACGGCGATGGTATGATATTTTCAAAATCTACCTTCAGTGAACGTTGGTAGTGCATCGGCAGTGAACGTTGGTGTTTCTTATATTTTTGCTATCATCAGTGAACGGTGGTGGTTCCTCGTCAGTGAACGGCGATGGTATGATATTTTCAAAATCTACTTCAGTGAACGTTGGTAGTGCATCGGTGGTGAACGTCGGTGTTTCTTATCTTTTTGCTATCATCAGCGAGCGGTGGTGGTTCCTCGTCAGTGAACGACGATGGTATGATATTTTCAAAATCTACCTTCAGTGAAAGTTGGTAGTACATCGGCAGTGAATGTCGGTGTTTCTTATCTTTTTGCTATCATCAGTGAACGGTGATAGTTCCTCGTCAGTGAACGGCGATGGCATGATATATTTTCTCTTCTACCTTCAACTATTGAGTTGGTAGTTTACCGTCATCTGTGAGTCGGTATATCTTCTTCTCTCTACCTTCAGTGAACGTTGGTAGACATCGGCAGTGAACGTTGATGCTTGTTATCCTCCTCTCTGGTTCTATTCTTTTGGTCCACCAATGATTTATTTTCCTGGTGGGGTTGCTCCTTTGTTTATTCATTTTTGTGGCATCCCTAGTGTTACTTTGCATCTCTTTTGTTCTGTTCATATGCATCCATAATCATAAGCATTGCATGGCATCTTAGAGACAAAAATATGGCTTGTTTTATATTTAAGTATCTTCAATCGGGTCGACACGAAGATTTGTAACCTTCGTATCTCCGGTTGGAAGACACTTAAATAAGGGAAGTTGTTGTACCCCAATTTTTGCCCCTAAGATTCCTCTATCATATCATATCAACTCGATCATAACAAGATCACATTAGGGTTGGTTCTTCCTCTTTTTTCCTATCTTTAAGTTTGCTCTTGAGGAATCTCCAAGCACCTTGGTTGTGTTGTATATGTGTTGTTGACTAACTTCTAATCAAAATACAAAAAAATATTTGTCTTTGTCTTTGTATATTTTTGTTTTGTAGGTACCAAGTCGAAGCATTTGACAAATTAGGATTTCTGGTATTATTTTCCTAAAATCTCTATTTGCAAAGAAAAAAAGAATTAAAAATTTTCATTTTTTTCACTGATGCAATCGATTTCACATAGTGTATTTTGCGCCATTTTTGAAAAAACTACACTGTGCAATCGATTTGCATTGTAGTGCAATCGATTTCACAACGTGAAAATTTGAAAAAAAATCAGCATTTTAAACTTGTCAAATTTTGGCTCCAATTTTCCTTCACTTTTGAAAAATGTATCATTAATTCTAATTTTAGTGCCAATCTTTCATTTTTAAAAAGAGCTATCATTAATTCAAATTTTGGCTCTAATATTTGAAAGAATTATCATTAATTCAAATTTTGGCTCTAATTTATGAAAGAGTTATCATTAATTCAAATTTTGGCTCCAAGAATCAATTACCAAATTACCACTAATCCCAATCCTAAAACTCTATAAATAGAGCTCTCATTTCATTCAAATTTCAAGCTTTTGATAGCCAAATCCACCTTGCTAAAAAATCTCTCAATTCTCTCCATCTACCAAATTCACTCAAAGCTCCATTTTCAAAAAGTTAGTAAGTTTTGCATTGAAGCTTACTAATCTTTGAGCTAAACCTTCATCCAAACACTTTTTCTCCATCAATTCTCTACATCCAAGCTTGGTCAATTGATTCTTGGGGTTGAATTGAAGAAAATTCTTGAAGTTGTTTTGATAATTCTCTAGATCTACCTTTGGTAAGTTGGATAATTCATCGTTCACAATGTGATCTCTTGGTGATCTTTGAGATTGATTCTTTGAGCATTATTTTGTGATTTCAATGGTGTTATTTTCTCATAATTTGATGGAATTTTCGTGCTCAAGTGGATCCATGATCTTAAGGTGTTTGATGGAAAGTTTGAACAAGAAATTGCCCTTTTAAAATGTTGTTTTTACTATTGTTACTGTGTGCAATCGATTTGCACTAAGTGTAAATCGATTGCACAGAAGCAATTTCATGCAAATTTTTGAAAATTGTACTGTGTAAGTCGATTTACATAGTAGTGCAAATCGATTTACACCAGGACAGAATGCACCTTTTGCCTTGTTTTGGGGAAGCTTTGATCCAAAATCCTTTTTCTACTCACTCCTTTTGATTGTTGGTTTAGATTGCAATTTTAAATGTCTAATTTGTCTTTAAACTCAATGGACTTTGTGATGTAGATGAAGTTGGATAAATGTTCATCAATTCAAATCTACCTAAGAGTGAATTATTTAATTCATTTTTTGTGCTTTGGATTAATGATATGTTTAATGCTTTAATCCATATAGAGGAGTGGTTGAATTTAAAGATGAAAGAATTTTGAAATGGTGATCCAAATTAGCTTATCATTTCCCTCCCTCTTCATCTTATCCCTTTCTTTTTTAATTGTGCTACATGTTAAGGGATGGTGAACTCTATATCATTTATCCAAACATGAAGTACATAGATTGCTATTGACCGGCCTCAAAATAGGTGTGACTTCTACATAAGTCCACTTATGATTGCTTAACATAACGCTAAATTTTGTCCCGATTCGAATAAATGATCATTCGTGGCCCAAACATATGACTGCAAGCCCAAGTATGTTAATTTGATCTCTTTGATCCAATTACCTTGAGATTCATTGTGTGGAGGCTTTGGTTCTACCAATCCTCTAATGGATCTACAACACCTTTGGTCAATGCGAATCACTTAAACATCATTGATCATTACATGTTACCTTGTGAGAATTCCAAAATGGATGATATACTTGACAAAAAGCAAATGCAACTTGTTGTGTGGAGGCTTTGGTTCTACCAATCCTCTAATGAGTTCCAAATGCAAGTTTCAAGATGGTCATCCAACTAACCACTAATTACTAACAATTAACTTTACTTTACGCTTTTATTTTCATGCTTTATGTACCATTTACTTTTAGCATTTTACATTTCATGCTATTTTCATCTTTGCTCACTTGAGCATTTACTTTTATGTCATTTTTATTTTGCTCACTTGAGCTTTTCTTTCTTTTTAAAGACACCTAATAATCAACATGAACTATAAAAATCATTAATGATACTTGGACTATATGGTTACTATCCTTTGCATTATGGAGTGATGGACTTCTTGGACTTAGGATTAGATACCTTGGCCTATCTTGGAGACTTTGTGACTTTATTTGATATTTTGTCTGGAGTACTTAAGGTTTACCTCAAGACATTGGGTTATTTGTTTGTCTTGTGTGCAGGTTATTGAGATTACGATCTTTGTTTGTAATCTGAAATTCACCCGTATACAGCCGTTACTCTGCCCAATTTTTTTGTGAAGACTTAAAACACTTGAAGTTTGGTTCTCTCAAGAGGTCTAGTATCTTTGCTTGCTTGGTTTCAATCCAAAGAATGGGAATTCTATGTTGACTCATAATGTCAAGTATTGGCTTCTTGTTGGTTAGATGGTTCTTATCCCTAGCTTTTACCTTATGCTTTAGGATAGCCTCTTCTTCTCCTCCCATCTTCTTAAATTTCAAAAATCTTCTCCCTCCTTTAAAAAAAAAACTCTTCTTGTTTTGAAAATTGAAACATTTTCATAATAAACTTGGACTTAGGTCCATGCATCTTCGAAACATTTTCATAAATAAATTTCAATCAATTTAATAATACCTTGACCTTTTTTTGTGAGAAGACTAAAAGTCAATCAATCTCATTTCAAACCATTTTGCCACTTTGGCTTTTATCTTTAAACTTTTCTCAAAAGATTAGACTCTTGTCAATCCTTATAGTGATGCAAACAACTATACTTCTACAATATGTAGTGAAGTGAGATATTTTCCACTTGGGTGTTGAGTGAGGCATTGTTGATTTTAAAATCCAAGTCATATCCTCCACTTTGAGATGATGCAAATTCTCCTTTCTCATGATTGTGGGTAGTAAGTATGTTTTTCACACGGACAATTGCGATGATGTCTTATCTCATAAAATCAACCAACACACTTGTGTTTCAAATTTTTAAAAGAGGAACTACGTGTACCCTGATCCCCTATTGCATGAAAGGTGGTACGTAGGCACTAAAGGTTCGCAACCGCGGCGGGTGCAAAAATCATAAAAATATTTCTTTTCTCACCTCCAGCATCCATTTTATATACAACACATTTTTATAGCCAAATATACAGATTTTTCAAAGAGGTTCCTGCGGAGTACCGTAGATGTTTAGGGTGCTAATACCTTCCCTTTGCATAACCAACCCCCTTACCTTGAATCTTTCCCCATCTTTTTGGGTTATTCGCTCTTTTCCCATTCCTTTAGAAACAATAAAGCATGGTGATTTTTATTTTGATTTGTATAAAGTCTAGTCAATCCAATGGCTTAGTCTTGCACATTTCTATCACTACAGCTTGCAATCATAAGTTTGGGCCACGAATGATCATTTATTCGAATCGGGACAAAATTTAGCGCTATGTTAAGCAATCGTAAGTGGACTTATATAGAAGTCGCACCTATTTTGAGGCCGGTAAATAACAATCTATGCACCATTTGTTTTGAGACATGATATAGAGATCATGCTCCAATAACATTTAGTGCAATGAGAAGGGGGTGAGATGAAGAGGAATTAGGGTAAAAAGAGAAACCACATTTGAATTAATATTTAATCAAACTATTATTAAAATCATTCATCCATTTTTTGTGGAGTTCAACTCAACACCATGGATCCAATGATGTTAATAAAGCCATGACGAAAAAATCAACCCAAGACAGCCAAAAAATATTCAAAAAATAATAATATAATTAATATATACATTAAAGGGTTTAAAAATGGAAAATAATGATGAAAATGCCAATTATATTCAATTTAATTAAGAAATGAAAAAAAAGACCATAGAAAAATCAGAAAAGAAGCCAAGTGATTTTATAAAAATTTTGGGAATTTTTAAAAGTCAGAAACTATTTTTAAAAATTAAAATAAATGGGTAAAATAAAAAAATAGTAAAAAATAGTAAATTCAGAAACAAAAATAAAATAAGGTCACCAATATTTGTCACAATATCATTGGATCATTCCATAATTTTTTCAGAATTTAAAAATGTGTAAAATGTTTTTTAAACATTTTAAACAAATCAAATAAGTGTAAAATTCATAAAAAATACCAAAACACAAAATTAAATTATGAAAAAAAAAACAGAAAGAGAATAATCAAAAATAATTTTCATGATTTTTTCAGATTTTTTGGACTAAAAATGAATTTTTTATGATTTTTTGAAATTTAAAACAATTAAAATATAAAAATCAGAAAAAGAAAATAAAAGAAAAAGATGTGGACCATTGGATGAGAGTCAAAACGCGTTAGTAATCAAATCCAAGGGATCTGGTGCGCTGTGCATATCATGGTCTTTAATGAATAATGTACAAAATCATTAATAAAATCAAAATTTGAAAATAACAAATGTCACGCTTTCATTGGTTAGAAGATGACACGTTGGTCATCTTTAACCTCCAGCCCTCACGAATTGCAGGTCTCTCAAACTGTAAAATCATAAGCTCAGACCTATGCCATTCATTTCGTCTCTTCAAGACGAAGACAACCACACCCTCGCGCCAAATTTATATAAACTATAGCTCAAGTAATTTGGAAAGAATGTTTTGAAAATGGATTTGAAAATTCATGGTCAAAACGTGCTTCCCGATGAAAGTAAGTGTTGTGACTAGAACCATGGAAATGAGAGCAACACAATGATACCAAAGTTTTGAAGAATTGATGAAGGAATCTACCTATTGAAGTTGAGTTGCAGAGCTCTGAAACTGGACTTCTATGGAGAAATATAGGGCACGATTCTTGAATGTAATTATATGGTTAGCTTCAGGGAAGATCAAGGAAGGTGAATTGATGGCAAAATGGATTGAAAAAGGCTTGAGAATAGGATTCGAAGTAGCTGAATTCAGAGTTGTGAAGCAAGTTTGGCAGGGTGATTCTGGCTATCTAAGCTTGGGAAATTGAATGGGGGATGACCCTCTATTTATAGGGAATCAAATGGAAAGTTCAAGCATGTGAAATGATGAAGTTTGGAGGGAAATCCTGTAAACCTGATTCACGAGCAAAGTGCGATCTGATTTGCATCAAAACTCATCTAATCCTTGCGTTTCAAGGCTCTAATCCACTTTGGCAACTTGGTTAAACATGTTTAGATCACAAACGCGTGCTAATTTGATGTTTAAAGGCCAAAACATGAATTTCAAATTCAGACTTATGGAGAAACTTCAGTTCCAAGTTACCAAGTTCAATCCAATGGCATTTCCTCCTTAGGGGTCTTAGGGAAAAACTCTTGATGCTTTAGAAAGATGAGGTAACAAGCTTTGCAATGGAAAAAGAATGGAATCAAATGGATTCTTGAGCTGAAAGTTACATGGAGTCAAAGTTGAAGAAAAAGAGTTGACTTTCCATACTTAGAAATATTTCAAATTCTTCTTTAAAAAAGACCTATAATCTCTTGCATCCAAACATGGCCTTCCACTCAAGAATTTTCTCTTGAGAAAATAAGATGGAATTAATTGGATATCTTGAATAACATTTTTCAATTTGAACCACTCAAAATCTCCAAAAATTGAGCAAATAATGACTTATTGAAGTTGCCCAAAAATCATGAAATGATCTTTAATCGTTTGCATTCTTAAGGCTGCTTCCATCCATTTTTTTACTTTACACATCAAAGAAGGCATGAAGTACACATCTTTAAGATAATCATGAAAAAATAATGGGCTCAAGGTGATAAATATTGATCAAGTTATGACCATTTGAAGTCACATATGGAAAATTGTGGATTCATGTGGGTGACTTGTAATCTTTCCTCTTGACCATGTTCCTTCCACATGAAAACTCCTTATAATTTTTGAATTGATTTGTTGGTAACTTATTGAAGAGAAGAATGTTTTTGGAATCACTCAAAAATACCAAAAGATGAGCAAGATATTCCCCTTTGAAGTCCAAAACCCTAGCCTCTAGATCAAGAGAATGCTTGGTGGAACTTTGCCATGTTTGAACAAACTTTTTGTGCCAATATTCTTCCTTTATGAATAGAAATTGTTGAGGGTGATGAAGAGGACTCATGGCCCCCAAAATCACTTCCATACCAACTTCAAAACAACTTCAATGGTGAGGTTTGAATCTCTCAAGCTATGAACCCATGAAGCAACTTGATAAACCTCATTGCCTTTACCTACATTATTAACAAGTAAGACAAACCAATATTTAATTTTGCTAATTAGAGAGGAAATTAAAGCAAAATATCAATGATCACAAAAGAAAACAAGTTAAGGTGCTTGATAATTCCTCAGAAGAGCAAAGCTAAAGATAGGGAGAAGAACCAAAAGCCCTAATGTGATTTTGTTGTGATTGAAACAATATGGTATGATGAAGGGATCTTATGGGGAAAAATTGGGGTACAACAGTACTGCTTGAGTTTGATAGTCTGATACTGAAGTTTGATCACAAGGTGATCCAACGGGACATAGTTATACGCCTTAAATCCCTGATTTTTTTCCTGGACCGCCCTTTCGGGTTTTTAGTCCACTGGGATACCCTTTTTAGCCCAAGCTGCCTGTTGTACCCCAAAATTTGCCCTCCCATATTCTTCAAGATTTGTCAAGGGTCATCTTCAAATTGCTCAAGTCTACTCAAGGATTGCACAACCCAAACCACCTCCTAAGCCAGTCAAAATTAGGGTTTTGTTTCTTCCAAGGAAATTGAGGTTTTCAATGGCCCAATCAAGTCTAATATGCCTATATGCATTCTCAAGCACCTATATATCAAGTTTCAAGACTCACCATGTCAAATTGCACAGTCAAAAGCCCTATTTGCTCAACAGTCAACTATAGGGGCAAAATGGTCATTTTGCAGTAAAAAGTCAAAAATTTTGGTCAACATCTTATTTTGAGTCCACAATCATCATTTGATCAAGTCTTGATCATGATTCCACAAGCATGGCTCAAAAATCATCAAGATGCCAAAAGTTACTATTTTTGGACAGTAGAAAAGTCAAATGTATCTTGACCAAGGCATAACTTTTTTATGGTTCATCATAAAAATCCCATCCAATGCTCATTTTGAAGGGGATGACATTTCCTACAACTCATCTTCACACTCCATGTCCAAGAAATGCTCTCACAAAAAGTTATCAATTTCTACATTATAGGTCAATTTCAAAAGTCAACAAAAATGCACTTTAAGTCAAAGACCATAACTTGAGATTGGTAAATCCAAATGACATGGGACAAAAGGCATTGGTTAGAGGACTTCAAGACCTTTCCAAAATGTCAAAGAACATGTTCATATGATCAAAATTGAGCAAGCTATGCATTGGAGAAGTTGGGAAATTTTTGTGAATTTGCAAAAGTCAACTTTGCTCAAAACACTTTGTTTTTGCTAATGGGCCTCAAACTCCTTCTTGAAACTTTATCCACAACTTACGCACGACCCATCAAGCCTATTGGAATTTATTTTCTTATTTTTATTAATTAATTGGATTTTTAATTGATTTTAATTCATTTAATTAATTTAAATTGTAGGAAATTCAAAGATATGTTTTTTTCAATCTTTTGTGAAGCAAACAAGCTCAATATATGCTGGAAAATTCGTGTGCACATCAAGGGGACAAAAATCTCCAAGTTTGGCAAGTTTCTTCAATCAAAAAGATTCAAAAAGATGTGATTGCAAATCAAATATTCAAACCATCATGCAATGGATTTTTTGTGCAAGATTTAACCTAATTCTCTTCTACTATATATACACAAGCTAAACCTAATGCCATGGACGTGATTTTGCTGCAAGAAAGCCATAAGCAACATTGAAAAAAATCAAAGAAAAGTGAAAACTGATTTCCACATTCCAGCATGATTCAAAGCTTTTTCTTGTTTCTAATACCTTGCAGGAACTCCCAGGGACCTTTTGCAATCAAAACCAAGTACTAAAGATCAAGAAATATGCCAGAATAGAACCACGGTTTGCTTGACTTTTTCAGAATCGAAACACATATTTTATGCATAATTAACATGTTCTAATCATTGTTTTGCATTGCTTGAACCTATACAAACCTAATGGTATTGGTTAATTGAATTATAGAGCCCTAAATCAAAACATACCATTGACAAATTCTAGGGTTCCAAAGCTTTGATTTTGGGGCTTTACAGCCCAGGAAAAATTAGCACCTCTAATGCCTATGGTTGAAACCGTCAGAACAAGACGAATCAAAAGCCATTCTCACGAAATATTTATGTTAATCGTATGCCTAATCGCTATTATTCGTGGTTGCAGGTTGTGGGGGTTAAAAATCCCCGCTATCTAACATATATGTTGCAGGTTTAGCGAAGATGATGATGTACTGTTGATATACCATTGGTCCATTCAAATAAAAAGGCACGCGTGCTTTGTTTACAGCATATGTGTTGGTTTTTACATATTATCATTGTTTATTATTATATTATCAAAGCAAGCAAATGGCCTGGTGGTAGATGCGCTAGACGTTGATCATTGGGACCTGGGTTCGATTCCCAGGTCCCCCAAGATATTTCTATTATTTTTCATAACGTGATTGCATGCAGGCCTTCAAAGGTGTTCTATCATGCACTTCCCACATCCAAGTGCCAAGTGGCTGGCAAAGCAGATCCAGTGGCCAAAAGAGAAGGAACACTATGTTCCCATTCAACACGCACCATGGACAATTTCCAGAAAGTCAACAAGGCTTGAGCTTATTGGGCTGGAAAATTGCTAACAAAACTCCATATTTGGGCCATCACCCCCCTGGTTTCTTTGATTCTTTCCTTTTTATTTTCTTTTTTCTTTTAATTTCTTTTAATTATTATTATTATTAATATATTTAATTAACAAATTAACTATTTTTCATAATGAATTCAGAAACCTAAAATATTATTTATTTTTATTATTTATTAATTTCACTATTAATTATTATTTTGTAAATAAATACTAACCAAATTGATTTAGTCTTTTAAATTAGGTTAACTTTAATTTTTTTTCACAATAAATAAAATCAATCTAGAATTAGGGTTTTTCTTTTGACAATTTTAATCCTTTTTATTTTATTTTCATTAAAACATAAAAAACATAAAAAAATACTTTTTCTTTTAATTAATTAATTAATTAGTTTTAGGTTTGATATTTAATTAAATGCAAAAAAGGACCAAAATTCTTTCTTTCCTCAAAAACGATCAAAACCCTAAGACTTTTCCCGATTCAATTTTGTTTCGCGCATGCTTATTCTTGATTATAATTTTTGATCATTATTATGTATCTGTTTCCGAGAATGTATAAGATAATTAGGACCTCTTTTATCGCTTTCTTTATTTTCTCGCATTTAATTTCAAGGGTTATGTTTTTGGCGATGTAAATACCCGACGCCATGTAATAGCGTAGATTCACTTTCCGCAATTTATTTTCCGCAATTATTAACTGTTAATTATGCATGCAAGACTTGCCTGAAAAATAAAACCAACTCGTAGCTCACCAATAATATGAACAAGATAATCTTAACATGAAACCTGACACACATGCACATGCCACTCCTAGGGTACGCCTCACTTGGTTGCCTCGACGTGGTCATTGAGTATAGGGTGTTTTAGAGGTCGCCCTCCTGTCTAAAGATCCATTTGCCTCGAAACGGTTGCCTCTGATAAAAAGGATCTAGGACATTAGGGTTACCACTAAGGCGTCCTACTATTGCTTTGGTGACCACACATGTCCCTATAATCGAATTGACCCGAATAACTCCAACGACGGTGCTACCTACTTCTCAATAGTGGGATAGTACTGTCTAAAGGACATTTACACAACTTAATTTCTTTTGACTAGGTAGAGGTTCTTAGATACTTGCTCTTTCAAAACAAAAATACCTTTCGCACCTACACTTTCAAACAAAAGTTTTTAAACAAAACACTTCATACACTCTTGAGGACAGATACAAGAGTTACCTATAAGTTTTCAAACGAACTTTTTCAAAACCCACAAACACAAGAAAAGCAAACATTTTTGAAAACATAGTGAGCAAGTACCTAAGAGCCCGTGGATAACCACAGATAGAAAGGGTGCTAACACCTTCCCTTTCTATAATCTGCCTCCCGAACCGAGAAACATCTCGAAAAGGAATTTTGCTGTGCTTTTGTCCTTTCCTTGTTGGAGAACATAAAAGACGGTGGCGACTCTTGCTTACCACGACATTTCGCAAACTAGCATTCCGGAACAGTCAGTTCTATTTCCACCGATCACAGAACTGGCGACTCTGCTAGGGATAATATTATAAGTGAGGTGTGCCTTAGGATTAGATCATACTTATGTTTTCATTTGTATGCCTTGATTGCTTTAATATTGTGGGCTTGTGTGATACAGTGGGAGAACTGACTATGAGTTTTGCGTTTGTTTTCGCAAATGTTTCGGTTGAGCAAGAGTCGCCACCGACTTTTTATTTTATCCTAAGGAAAGGTTTGAAAAGCACAGCAAAAACCTTTTGAGATGTTTTCTTGGGTTCGGGGAGTAGATTATAGAAAGGGAAGGTATTAGCACCCTTTCTATCCATGGTTATCCATGGGCTCTTAGTTACTTGCTTAGATCAATTTGCCTTATTTTTCAATTGTTTGAAATGGTGCTTGTGTATGTGTGGTTTAGAAAATGTTTTTGAAAAGAAGCCAATGTGGTGGCAACCTTTGTAATGATCCATGTTGGGATGTATACAAAGGTGTATGTCTTTTGAAAAAAAGGTTTTCATTTGTTTTTGAAAGTTGTTTTGAAAGTGTTGTGGGGTGTGGTTTTAGAAAAATAGGTAAGTGTTTTGTTTTTGCAAGTTTTGATTCAAGTAACTAAGAGGTTATCTACTCCTAAATTTCTCAAAGTTTATTGCTATGTTTTAACCCTTTTAATAAGTTTGTTCCACCATTGTATTTGGTGGACAATCTCATGTTAGGATGTGAAAGGGACGGGCACGGGTCATCGTTTAGACCATAATTGCAATGGTGCTAAGTATCTTTGGGCATTTTCTTTAAGGGACTTGATCATTTGTTTAGGCAACTTTTTGAAAGCGTCGTCGAGGGACTATGATCATTTGATTTGTTTGTTTTTCCCAAAGAGACCTAACATGCAATATGGCCCAATTTTGAAAGGCAACAAGTGGAATACCCTAGGGGGTGCAAGTGTGATTTGTGTGTCCATTTTCATGCTTGTTTATCTTGAAATTAGGTCAAAACTATTTTCGTTGTTTTTTCGCATACAAATCCTAATTCTAACATGGTATAATTAGAAAGCAATAAAGTGCGAAAATAAATTTACTAAGCTATTACAAAACCATATATGGGAAGGGGGTACAAATGTTCAAATGGGGATTTTTAACAAGGAATTTAAACCTAAACTATTACATCAATTTGGATTATTTACAAGTGATTATTTGCATAAATAAAATAAGAATAAATATGTAAGATGCAAAAAAAAAATGGTTTTTTTGTATGTATGAAAAAGAAGTATTTTTGTGTGTCAAACAAACAAAATAAAAAAAGAAATATTTTTGGATTTCTCTTATGTTTGGGGCAAAACCCTAATTTTTATTAAGTAAAAGTATTAAATAATTTATATGTTCAATATTTATTATTTGCATACATAAATAAAATAAAGTGGAGTATATTTGTAAAAAAACGTATTTTTAGTATTAAATATTAATAAAATAAAAATATGTATATTTTTGGTATTTTATTCTAAGTATACTAATATATATGTATTTATTTGTATTATTTACAAATTATTTTAAATATGCACAAAATAATAATATTTAATTTTTATAAAAAAAAGTATATTTCACATAAAATATTTTCAGAATATAAAATGAAATAAAATAAAAATAAAAATGTATTTACACTATTTTAATATTTTTTAAATAAAAGTATATCTATTTACTTATTTATGTTCAAATAACTAGTCTAATCAAATAAATATCTAATAAATAGGAAAATGGTATAAAAAAAATATTTTTATATTTTTTATATGATGAGGAAAAATAAATAAGTCAATCAAAAAAAAGAAAAGTCAAAAAAATCATTAAAATGAACAAAATGGACTTAGGGGGTTCAGAAGTAAAAAGAGTGTGTGAAAAGGAAATACAAAACCAGGCCCAGCCCAGATAACCTTTCTTCAACCTCTGGCCAAACAATGTCAAAAAACGCGCGCCTGGTTCCCTGATTCAAACATCTTGATTCCTGGCTTTTTAATGAAAACTCATAACATCAAAAATGTTCAGCATCAAGAGACGAATTCATGGATATAAAGAACTTGTCTTAACTCTCTAAGATGAGGGAGAATTTCCTCTCCCCCAATTTCTTACCTAGCTTTTTATCAATGTTCAGACTCAAAATTCTTGCAGCACACATAATATAAATGAAATCTAATTATATGGGCATGTTCAGGGCTATGATTGTGACATGTTTCCTTCACAAACCTAAAGCTAACAATGCCTAATAAGAGAGATACGAGTTCATGAACTTACCTGTTCAGTTGAAGTTCTATCTGGCAATGGAGAATCTTTCAGTGCAAGGTGATGATTGGTATAGCTTCCTTGAGGTCCAGGGATGCTATTCCAAGCTTTACTTTGTCTTGAAAGCTTTTGAATCGTGCTAGAGCACTTCACCTGCAAATCAGAAAAGTGAAAATGGTGGAACTAGTTAGAGGAGTTACAGGTCGTGTTTTAGGTTTTGGTTAGCTTGCATAGATGATAGGGAAGGTATGTGAACTGGTTTGGGCAAGAAAGCTTGAGAGGAAAGAGAGATGGCACTCAAACTGCAGGCCCTGCCCTGTTCTTGCAGTTTGAAGGTGGTTTTGGGAATGGGAGTGTATGAGGGATGTTAGGGTCGTGTTTCAGCTTAGGATCAATGTTTGGAATATGTTTGATATCTTGCTCTAAGGCCTGGTTGACTGATATGGAAGTTGGTATGTGATATGCAATGTTTCTTCTTTCTTAAGCAACAAAAGGCAAGTTGATGTTCTAGACTGATGCAGGCCCCCATAACATGCTGCAACCCTTGGCCTTGATCATTTCAATGTGTCTCATAACTTGTGCCTAGAAGATTTTGACTGTACCACTTGGATTTGCAAAATGGACATAAAGTTCTACTTTTTCAAAATGGAAATAATGCTTTTTCTAATTAAGGGTTAATTCTCCATGTAATGTCCAAATGCTTAGAACAACATCTTGGCACAATGGTTTTGAATTGAATTATTGAGTGTCAAAGGGTTTTAGGACCTGTAATGTAGCACAAACTATGCTGACTTGAAAATGGCCTAAGTTATGAACATGTACATGATCAATTCAAAAGTGAGTTTTTGCCATATTGTGAAATTCGATTCTCTCAAGTTATGAGGTTGTTTGATGAGTTCCTAGACATTTTGGAAAGCTTGGAATGTGTACTACAATCCATCTTTAAAATGCAAATTGAAATTCCAGGTGGAAGTGTATGGAAAATGGCCTTGAAGTTAGGTAGAAAACCTTGTCAAAAAGGTCAAATTTTCACTAAGTTAAAGATGGTTTAGTACCCTTATTCAAAAAATTGTAACTTAAGATACAAGCCTCATTTGGGAAAACTTTGTGAATCAAAGTTGTAGATTATGCAACAAGCTACAACTTTCATGTTTTGACTTTTGTTTGAATCCAAATGAATCTTGGTGAGAAAGTGGGGCAAAGTTGGGGAAAAATTAGGGTTTTCCATAACTTAGAAAAATTCTAAGTTATGAAAAATTTCCATTTTAAACCCTAATTCGCATTTCTTGATTTCTTGGTGAACAAGTTTCATGATTTGGCATTTTTTGATGAAAAATGAACCTTGACCCTTGATTTTGACCAAAAAAGTCAAAGTTTGACTTTTCAGTATACAGTCAAAATTGATCAATTGACTGGGAAATTCAACTGTCAATCTTGTGTACTTGGGATCTTTTGAACTTGTTGAGCATGTCAAGATAATTCCATGGGGTCCTTGAGTCCATATGTGAGCTTGGTTTGCCATTGGCTAGGTCAAACAATCAAGAATTACCCTTGTGCAGTCAAAACCCTAAAAAATGACCATTTTACCCTTTTGATGATCTGACCAAATTTCTTGTGGAGTTGTGATCCAAACTTGATCAAATGGTCCATGTGAGTTCATAATGTTGATGTGGGTCAATTTTCATGAGAATTGACTGTCAATTGGCCACAGTTGACTTTTTCCCCAATACAGTTGATTTTCAGGTCAACTGTCCAATTGACTGGGCAAAATCTGGAATCAAGACTTGAAACTTGGTATGGACAAACTTGGGAGTCCAACATGAAGCATGAAAGTTATCTTAGGCATTTTAGGTCAAAACATCTTTGTGCAAACACAAACCCTAATTTGGATTAACAGTGCAAGGAGAAGTCTTGAGCAGAGGAAACCCTAACTGGATATTAAGCTTCAAAGGTCTTGTGATGAGAAAATGTTGAGGAAATAGGAGGGCAAATTTTGGGGTACAACAGCTTGCATCGGAGTTTCATAGATCCTAACCCGGATCTGGGGAATACCCTTTAGGTAGCATAAGTTGTGAGGGACCTGTCCGGCGTAGACCGACACAGGTGAAACAATAGCTAAGTTGGTGTGACACCTTGGTTTGTACAGATATCCCTTGTGTTGGAACGAGGAGAATATGGGTCTTCTGAGGAGTCATTAAGCACCAACCGACCTTAGAACCCTAAATTGACCCAACTTGGCCATAGAACAGTAGCAGTATGCTACACTCATTGAGGCTAAACTCTCACGATGGTTCTAGCTGTAAGAAAAGATTGCGAAGCTGGAGTTATGACCGATTGAGGGTAGTCAGTGATATTGAGATCCTCTAGAACCCGGTTACTATTTTCTAGTACAGGTCTTAACCAACTGAAACGGAAAGAGGGTAGTACCTAAACTTCATGCTGGCCTAAACTCTAAGGGCTGTCTTGTGTGACTTGTGTGCCTTATCATGTTTGCCTTTTGTGAATACTTGTGGTGTGCTTTATCATAACATCATACCATCATAACATTGCATGCATCCTGCATAAGGACTAACCCATTTCAAAGACAAGAGGGTTTCATCTTTGCTCTGTTTTGTAGGACATCATGAAGCTTATGCGAAGGAATACTATTCGGCTCAACTTTGTTCACCCACCTGATTTGCTTAAAGAATTGGTTGACAGAATTCCAAATACTACTTCCTTCATCAAGAGGCATGGTTCTCTTCTCGGCTTAGTCACTTCAAAGTGGAATCAACAGTTGATGAGCGTCCTGACCCAGTTTTATGATCCGTTATACCATTGCTTCACCTTTCAAGACTTCCAGCTGGTCCCCACCCTGGAAGAATTCCCTGATTTGCTTGGTATCCCTGTTTTGGAATAGACTCCATTCACTGGTTGGGAAAAGACTCTTAGGCTTGAGGAGATTGCTGCAGCCCTTCCCTTGACCAACAAAGAGGTAATGGATAACTGGGAGACTAGAAGCGGAGTTAAGGGTTTTTTGGCTAAGTTTCTGATTGGCAAAGCTAATAGTTTCTGGAATGACTTGGACTTCAGGGCGTACGAAGACATCCTGACTCTCTTAATCTATGGTCTAGTGTTGTTTCCAAATCCTGATACCTTTGTTAATGTCAACGCCGTAAGGATCTTCATCTCTCGGAACCCTGTACCCACTCTCTTAGGTGATATCCTGCAACAACTCTATGCTCGTACTGCCCGAAGACGGGGAACTTTGTGGTGTTGTGCTCCTTTGTTAGTGAGGTAGTTTATTTCGCACCTCCCTAAGTTTGTGCTGAAGAACAAAGAAGGAAGAGGCTGGGCTCATAGGATAATGTCTCGTACTGATAATGACATCATTTGGACTCTCAGAGGTTTGGATGAGGTGGCTGTTATTGATCGTTGCGGAGAATATCCTAATGTTCCATTGACCGGTACCCAGGGAGGAATCTCTTATAATCCATGTTTAGCTCTCCGTCAGTTTGGAAGGTCCAGAAGAGCAGGGCCTCATTAGATGTTGGTACCTCACATCAGTTTTGAATTTCAGGTAGATAGTGACAAGTTACGTCGTAAATTCATTCGGGCTTGGGACAAAATTCACAAAGCTGACCCACATGAGTTGGGACCAAAGACCTCTCTGCCTATGGAAGCTTACTTCAGATGGATCCGCATCCGTGCTTAGAAGTTAGGGATGCCATACGAAGCTGTCAGGCCTATTACTCTTGAATTTCCTGATAGAGGCGGGGTTCCTCCAACTGTTCTCCCTCCTCAGATACCCACTGATGTGGACACACTAAAGAGGTCTTGGGCACAACTACAGGAAGAAAGGGATTCTTATCGGGAAAGGTTCAATGAACAGGAACGGAAAATCCAGAAGCTGAATAAGCAATTGGAGAACGAACGAACCCTGAATGACTATATCTGCACAGAGAAGAGGAGGCCATGGGAGCACTGATGGGCCTTGGATGTTTCTCTTACAACTTTTATTTACTTTGCAATATTTTCATTCTTGTAACGCCTAAGGGAAATTTGTTGAACAGTTTAAATTCTAAAAGCTGAATCTAATAAAGTTTGTTTCCTTTTTGTCTACAAAGTTGAATCCCGATTGTCTTTGAAAACATAAATCATACGCATTCCATTCATCATATGCATAATAGGTACTCTTTTTACAGGTCACTTATCTTCTTCGCTGTTTATTTCAGCAATCATCATGACTTCTGAACCTACTAATGAACAAGCTATCAAGGCCCTCCAGGCCCAGAATGCCCAGTTCCAAGAGATGGTTATGAGTCTAGCCCAAGGTCAACAGGAGTTGAAGACCCTGCTTATGAAGAAGAAGAAGAAGAGGACTGTCTTGTTCAATACCGGACACAGATATGGGAATGCACTGCAGAATGAGGTTGAGCTGACTACCCCATCTGTAGGGAAGGACAGTCCCCAAGGAGGAGGGGTTCCTAGTCCCGTGGTCTCCGACAATGAGACGGATTACAATGATGAACAATACCCTCCCGCTGAGGACAGGTACAAACAGCTATAGGACCATCTAAGTGCTATGGAGATTCAACATGTGCCTGGGTTGGATTTTGGAGATCTAGGTTTATCCTCTAGGGTGGTGATCCCACATAAGTTCAAGGCGCCTGCCTTTGCAAAGTACGACGGAGCTTCCTGTCCTAAGCTGCACCTCTGATCGTATGTGAGGAAGATCCAACCGTATACCGCTGACAAGAATTTATGGATCCATTTCTTCCAGGATAGTCTTTCAGGGACTCAACTCGAATGGTTCTATCAGTTGGATGGAGCCAGTATTCGTAACTGGGAGGATTTGGCTACTGCGTTTTATAAGCAGTATCAGTATAATTCCGACCTCGCTCCTACTCGTACCCAACTCCAAGGTATGTCTCTAAGGACGGGTGAAGGATTTAAGGAATATGCGCAAAAGTGGAGAGACCTGGATGGAAGGGTGCAGCCACCTTTGGCTGACTGTGAGCTCGTTGATATGTTCTTGGGGACCCTATCCGGTCCATTCTTCAACCATCTGATTGGTAATTCTTCTGCCGGGTTTACAGATTTGATCTTGACTGGTGAGAGAATAGAAGCTGGTATCAAGTCTGGGAAGATATAGAAGGGTGCTTCCTCGAGTACTGAGAAGAAACCGTTCAAAAAAGAGTCTAGTGCTGTGTATGGTTCAAGGAGACAGAATAAACCGGAACGCCGCCAAGCTGTCAACGCGGTGGTAATTTCGAAGCCTGCTGCTGCTCCTCTGCAATATAACCAACCAAGGGGTGAGAGACCTAAAAAGCAGTTTACTCGACTCAGCATGACCTTGTCCCAGATATTGCCACAGTTACTGACAACCAACCTGGTAACTCTGAGAGAAGCTCCGAAGATTGTGAACACGACCTCTCCAAAGTACAACCCCAACGCCCGCTGCGCTTATCATTCTGACAGCCCGGGACATAACACAGATGATTGTTGGGCTCTGAAGAATAGGGTTCAGGACCTTATTGATGCTAAAGAAATAGAGTTCGAGGCGCCCGAAAGGCCCAATGTTGTGACCGCTCCCATGCCCAAGCATGGAGTGAATGCTGTGGTGGAAGATCTGTATGTAGCCTCCGTGGATGATATTGTTACTCCGTTGTTAACTGTCAAAAGGAACCTGTTACTAGCCAGTTTATTTCCGGGATGTAGTGAAGGTTGCCTTCTATGTTCTGTTTCACCTGCTGGTTGTCCTTTGTTGAAGTCAGGTATCCAGAACCTGATGGATAATAAAGAGATCTTGTTCGAGAAGATTGATGTTCCTGCTACCCCTACTGAAGAGGTGTCCATTGTTACTATTTTTAACAACTCTCCTAAGGCTCCCTCAAAGAAGCCTGTCAGAATCATGCCTACTCAGAAGATTTCACCTATAATCATCACTGTTCCGGGGCCCATCCCCTATACATCTGACAAAGTTGTCCCGTGGCACTATGGGGCAAATGTTTATGTTCTTGGAGTAAAGCAAGAGTTTGATGTTAGTACCAGCATCAGCAACATCACCGGGCCTGCCAAGGTCACTCGTAGTGGTAGGATTTTCTCACCAGATATTGCACCTCCAGCTATCCAGAGACATATTGTCATCACACCTGCAAGTGTGCCTATTTCTCCTCCTGACCAAGTTCTTATTTCTACCCCTGCTGCCGAGTCATCCGACGCTCGAGGCAAAGGGATCGCTACTGATTTGCCTGCCCAGACGGAGGCACCAAAGACTGTTAATGTTGAAGCTTCCAAGCAGGAGATGGAGAGATTCTTAAGATTATCAAGAAGAGTGATTTTAATGTAGTTGAGCAGCTGGGGCACACCCCCTCTAAAATTTCTATGCTATCACTGTTGTTGTGTTCAGAGGCCCATGCCAAGGCCCTGATTTCCTTCCTGAAGACGGCCCACGTGCCACAAGAAACATCTGCTGACCAATATTCCGATTTTGTGGCCAACTTAACTACTGATAATGGTTTGGGTTTCTCTGACGCCGATCTTACTGCCAAGGGAAAGAACCATAACGACGCCCTGCATGTCTCCATTGAATGCAGGGGCACTACTCTTGCCCATGTGTTGGTTGACACTGGGTCCTCATTGAACGTCTTACCCAAGAAAGCTTTAGACAGGCTGGACTGCGAAGGGTTGGAATTAAATCCAAGTAACATTTTTGTCCGGGCCTTTGACGGGTCCAAAAGGATGGTACATGGTGAAGTTGACATCCCAATCAGGGTTAATTCTCAGGTCTTTGATTCTACTTTCTATGTGATGGACATTCGTCCATCCTATTCTTGTTTGCTGGGTCGTCCATGGATCCACAAGGTTGGGGCTGTGACCTCCACACTACATCAGAAACTGAAATACCCAGTCAAGGGGAAGATTGTTACAGTTCAGGGGGAGGAAGAGTATATGGTCAGCCACCTCAACTCGTTCCGGTACATAGAAATGGATAGGGAGTTCATTGAGACCCCCTTTCAACACTTTGAAGAGGTCCCTCAGACACTAGCATCAGCAGAGACTGTGATTGAAGGTTCTCCTTTGAAGATGGCTTCCTTAAAGGATGCCCGGGTTGTTATTGAGAAGGGTGAGTATGCAAACTGGGGCCGACTTCCTGATTTCACTCTGAAGACTGACAAGTTTGGTTTGGGTTTCACTGCAGAAGCTCAGAGGGTTGTCCGTAAGGCAAGGATTGGAAGACCTCCTGTATTCATCACCAACCCGGGAGTGAATGCTATTGAAGACGAAGCGGAAGAATTTGAATTCGACAGTTGGATCTACCCAAAGACCAACGGTGGACCTAACAATTGGACTGCGAAGGACTTCGTACCAATTACTTTTGTCACTCAATAATGAACTCCTTTGTTTTGAATTTGTAACAAACAATAATTTGAAACTTTATGGCCCGGTGTCTTACCCGGGGAACCGTGGCTTCATTTGTGAGGGCTTATTATTTTTCATTTCCATATATCATTAATAAAAGCATTGGACGTTTTTTGCATTTCAAATCTTGCGCTCCTTGTCTTTCTTTATTATATATTGCAAAACAGCTATATTTACACACACTCACATATACAGGTCCCAATCCACTCTAGATCTCACTGGTAACGACTTTGCTACTGTCAGTTATGACTTCGAAAATCCGATCAACTTAGCCGAAGACGAAGGTGAAGATGATTGTGAAGTGCCTGGGGAGCTTGCAAGACTGTTACTCCAGGAAGAGAGGGCCATTCAGCCACATGAAGAGCTAGTGGAAACGGTAAATCTGGGTGAACAAGTTTCATGATTTGGCATGTTTTGATGAAAAATGAACCTTGACCCTTGATTTTGACCAAAAAAGTCAAAATTTGACTTTTCAGTATACAGTCAAAATTGATCAATTGACTGGGAAATTCAACTGTCAATCTTGTGTACTTGGGATCTTTTGAACTTGTTGAGCATGTCAAGATAATTACATGGGGTCCTTGAGTCCATATGTGAGCTTGGTTTGCCATTGGCTAGGTCAAACAGTCAAGAATTACCCTTGTGCAGTCAAAACCCTAAAAAATGACCATTTTACCCTTTTGATGATCTGACCAAATTTCTTGTGGAGTTGTGATCCAAACTTGATCAAATGGTCCATGTGAGTTCATAATGTTGATGTGGGTCAATTTTCATGAGATTTGACTGTCAATTGGCCACAATTGACTTTTTCCCCAATACAGTTGATTTCCAGGTCAACTGTCCAATTGACTGGGCAAAATCTGGAATCAAGACTTGAAACTTGGTATGGACAAACTTGGGAGTCCAACATGAAGCATGAAAGTCATCTTAGGAATTTTAGTTCAAAACATCTTTGTGCAAACACAAACCCTAATTTGGATTAACAGTGCAAGGAGAAGTCTTGAGCAGAGGAAACCCTAACTGGATCTTGAGCTTCAAAGGTCTTGTGATGAGAAAATGTTGAGGAAATGAGAGGGCAAATTTTGGGGTACAACAGTTGCCCCTGTTCAATCTTCTTGAAGCTGAAGAGTTAGATTGGCAAGTTTGCCTTTCGTGACTCGAGGGTAAAAGGAGATTGGACACTAGAGTGCCCGGAAATTTGCACTCGCATGTTGAAGTATCAGCAATGTGATGTCGGGAATGGGCTTATAGATGCCATTTGGAGAGATGGTGGATAGGGAGATGGGCTTATAGATGCCATCTGGAGATGTGACAGAACCTTGTCGGGAATGGGCTTATAGATGCCATTTGGAGGTGTTGATCGCATAAGAGATTCCTTAGCGAGAACATGTGTATTCGAGAAAGGCAGATGTTTTCCTGGCTTGTTACAGGTGTTTGATCTTCAATCTCCTCATGCAGATATGCCCTGGCTGGATACAGGTGTCGAATCTACAATCGGTTGCTCACAGATGTGCCCTGGCTGGATACAGGAATCGGATCTGGAAATGTTATAGTTGATAGATGTGCCCTGGATGGATACAGGAATCGAATCTTCGAACTCTTCAGACGTGCCCTGGCTAGATACAGGAATCGAGTCTGGAAATGGGGTCAACAGATATGCCCTGGCTGGATACAGGAGTCGGATATGGAATTGTGACAGTTGATAGATATGCCCTGGCTGGATACAGGAATCGAATCTTTGAACTCTTCAGACGTGCCCTGGATAGATACAGGAATCGAGTCTGGGAATAGTCGAAAACAGATATGCCCTGGCTGGATACAGGAATCGAATCTGGAAATGTTGTAGTTGATAGATGTACCCTGGCTGGATACAGGAATCGAATCTTTGAACTCTTCAGACGTGCCCTGGCTAGATACAGGAATCGAGTCTGGAAACTGATCACTCTCAGATGTACCCTGGCTAGATACAGGTATCGAATCTGGAATTGTGACAGTTGAAGGTAGTTGTCTTTGGGATTTTCTTTTTCCCTGAAAAGGCAAAAACATAAGTTGTATGCAATGTCATGATGTATGATATGCATGAGGTCATGATGTTCAACATGAGATAGTGTTGTATGCACTTTATCATGTATGTAGGCAAGATGTATGAAAATATGAAATGTTTATGAATGTAATTTCGTCTTAGGAAAATAAATCCTTGACGACCGGCCGGGGAATGGCTCTGTGGCAGAGATACTTTGCTGAAGTTTTGATGAGAGGCCTGCTGAGGACTTCAATGATGGATTCCGCTGGGGATAATGATGATAAACTTCGCTTGGGAACACCGGAGATAAACTCCGCTGGGGAAAAGGAAGAACTTTGCCGAGGGCGATCTTCCGTGGCAGATAGCTGAGGATAACCCAGTTATAAGCCCTTGCGAGGAATAACTTTGAATAAAGATCGGGAGAGACGTCCGTATTTTGCAGGGAACAAGCTTCCAGAATCTACTGGGGATAAGCTTTAAGACCTGCCGGGGAATGTTGTGCCTTCTCAGGATTGACGGAGAACTAACTCTGCTTGGGGAAAGTATTGCTGAATCTTGTCTTACTCTGTGGGGAATTGAGATGATTTGGTCACATTCTTCAGTCGAATCTACCTTGGTACCTTGGCGGACAAAGCAACCAGACTGCATCGGACACCTTCACATTGCCCCTGTTTCTGATGTCACCTGTAATTAATCTTTTGCTTCATATGCAAATATTTACGAATCAGCAATTTAATGTCAAATGCATATATCAAAAATGAACATTGGACGTTCTTCGCAAGACAAAACAGGAAAAACAATGGCAATTTGTATGGACAAGTGAATTTGTATTGATTTGAATTTTTCCTGTGAATAGGCGTTTTTGTACAAGAGGCTGACATCCTAGAAAGAGAATGCCACCGAATAACATAGAATCTACAATTTTGAAAAGGAAACAAAACAGCTATGTGAATAATCCCACTGGGTTCCAATTCTGCTATCGCCTTAATGTCTCCAAGCGTCTCATCACTTTGCTGCTTAGTTGAAGATGAAGCTGATTGGTCGATGCCAAAATCTGAGCCAGATAATTGATGCCGAATTCCGGATGCGAAGTGATCCAATGAGACATAGTGTTACGCTTTATCCCTAACTTTTGCCTGGACCGCCCTTTCGGGTTTTCAGTCCACCGGGATACCCATTTTTGCCCAAGCCGCCTTTTCAGGTTTTCGACTTGCCGGGTGTACAGATTTTTTCATTTCATCCCTTATTTTTGCCCGAACCCTTTTGGTTCGCCGGGAAGCCCTTATCTTTGCCTAGGTATGTCAACCTAGCGGGTCTTTTATTCATGCGTAGTATCTTTTCACTATGTCTGCATTGGCGGGGTGAGGAAGGTCGTCACCATCCATGGTGGTTAGAATCATGGCTCCTCCTGAGAACACATGTTTAACCATAAATGGCCCTTCGTAAGTAGGGGTCCATTTGCCCCGGGGATCACTTTGAGGAAGGATGATGCGCTTGATTACCAGGTCCCCAACTTGATACTCTTGTGGTCTGACTTTCTTGTTAAATGCCCTGATCATCTGTTTTTGCTAAGTCTGACCATGACAGATAGCGGTGAGTCTCTTTTCGTCAATCAGGTTTAATTGATCAAGTCGAGTCTGGATCCAGTCATCTTCACTCAAGTCTGCATCCTTCATTATCCGGAGAGAGGGTATCTGGACTTCAATTGGCAAGACTGCCTCCATGCCATAGACCAAGGAGAAAGGAGTTGCCCCGGTTGACGTCCTTGCTGAGGTACGGTACCCATGAAGAGCGAACGGTAACATCTCGTGCCAATCTTTATAGGTCACTGTCATCTTCTGCACAATTTTCTTGATATTCTTATTAGCTGCCTCTACAGCCCCATTCATCTTCGACCGGTAGGGAGAAGAATTATGGTGTTGTATCTTGAATTATTCGCAGAGTTCAGTGATCATTTTGTTATTGATATTGGTACCATTGTCTGTAATGATTCTTTCCGGGACGCCGTACCGACAGATCAGATTATGCTGGATGAAACGTGCCACGACGCTGTGGCGTAGGAAGCTGCCTCAACCCACTTCGTGAAGTAATCGATCGCCACCAAGATGAAGCGATGCCCATTGGATGCCGTCGGTCGGATCTCACCGATCATATCAATGGCCCACATTGCAAAAGGCCAAGGTGCCGTCAGGACGTTCAGATGAACCAGAGGAATATGCACCTTGTCAGCATAGATCTGGCATTTATGACAAGTTCGAGAGTGTTGGTAACAATCGGCTTCCATTGTGGACCAGAAATATCCTGCCCGAAGGATTTTCTTAGCCATGGTGTGTCCACTGGAATGTGTCCCAAATGCTCCTTCATGCAGTTCTATCATGATCTTCTCTGCTTCAGCCTTATCCACACAACGCAGTAGAGTTGAATCATGATTCCGTTTGTAGAGAATGCCGTTGCTGAAGAAGAATTTTTCCGCAAACCTCCTCATGAACTTCTTGTCATTGACAGATGCACCTTTAGGGTATTCCTGAGCTTCCAAGTACCTCTTCACCTCATGATACCAGGGTTTTTCAGTCACCTTTTCAGCCTCAAGATCGCAGCAGTATGCTGGTTCGTCCAACTTCCAGATAATGATCCGGGGAGCCTCATTGTCCCATTTAACTTTGAACATTGAAGACATCGTGGCTAGGCGTCTGCTAGCTGATTCTCCTCTCTTGGGAAGTGCTCAAAGGTTATCTCCTCAAAGTGGGGAAGCAAAGTCTGCACATACTCCTTGTAAGGAATAAGATTCGGGTGTTTCGTATCCCACTCGCCTTTGATCTGATTGATCACGAGAGCGGAATCTCCGAAGACACTTAGAAACTTGATTCTTAAGTCGATCGCAGCTTGTAGACCCATGATACACGCCTCATACTCCGCCATATTGTTGGTGCAGTTGAAACACAGTCGGGCAGTGACTGGAGTATGAGTTCCTTTGGGAGATATGATTACAGCGCCGACGCTGTTACCCAAAGCATTGGAGGCTCCGTCAAAATGCATAGACCATCGGGATCCTCCCTCAGGTCCTTAATCCAGTCCAAGTACTTCGCAGTCAGTTACCACCATGATATCTTCGTCCGGAAAATCGAAGTTCAATGATTGGTAATCGTCCACAGGTTGGTCTGCCAAATGATCTGCCAGTACACTTCCTTTGATTGCTTTCTGAGTCGTATACTGGATATCATATTCTGTTAAGATCATTTGCCATCTTGCTATTCTCCCAGACAGAGCTGGCTTTTCAAATATGTACTTGATGGGATCCATCTTTGAAATCAACAAAGTGGTGTGAGTCAGCATATACTGTCTCAGCCGGCGAGCAGCCCATACCAGAGCACAGCAAGTTTTCTCAAGCAGTGAGTAACGAGACTCACAGTCGGTAAACTTTTTGCTCAAGTAATAAATAGCGTGCTCTTTTCGGCCAGACTCGTCATGCTGCCCCAACACACACCCCATTGAATTGTCAAGTACTGTCAAATATAGTATCAGAGGTCTTCCTTCCACTGGTGGCATAAGAATGGGTGGCTCTTGGAGATATTCCTTTATCTTTTCAAAGGCAGCCTGACATTCATCGTTCCAGCGTACTACTTGATCTTTCTTCAGTAATTTGAAGATTGGCTCACAAGTAGCAGTTAGATGTGAGATGAATCGGGCAATGTAATTCAGTCGTCCCAGGAAGCCTCTGACTTCTTTCTCGGTCTTTGGAGTTGGCATCTCTTGTATGGCTTTTACCTCGGCAGGGTCCACCTGGATACCTTTATCACTTACAATGAAACCTAGCAATTTTCCGGACCTTACCCCAAAGGTGCATTTGTTGGGATTCAACCTCAGCTTATATAATTTTAGTCGGTCAAACAGCTTCCTCAGATGATCGAGGTGCTCCTCCTCAATTTGAGACCTTGCAATCATGTCATCGACATATACCTCAATCTCATAATGGATCATATCATGAAATAAAGCAACCATGGCATGTTGATAGGTTGCCCCGACATTTTTCAACCCGAATAGCATGACCTTGTAACAGAAGGTGCCCCACTGAGTCACAAAGGTAGTGTTTTCCATATCTTCCGGAGCCATCTTGATCCGATTATACCCTGAAAAACCATCCATGAAGGAGAACACCTTATGTTGAGCAATATTATCGACAAGAACGTCGATGTGAGGTAGCGGGAAATCATCCTTGGGGCTTGCCCTGTTCAAATCCCTGTAGTCGACACACATCCTGACTTTTCCGTCCTTCTTTGGCACTGGCACCACATAGGCAACCCACTGAGGGTAAGAAGTTACTGCTAGAAACCCGGCATCGAATTGCTTCATAACCTCAGCCTTGATCTTTTCGGACATCTCTGGGCGGATGCGGCGGACGTTTTGCTTTACCGGAGGGCAGTCTTCTTTGGTTGGCAGGTGATGAACTACAATGTCGGCATCCAAACCAGGCATATCTTCATAGGACCAAGCAAATATCTCCATGTAATCATGCAGCATCTGGATCAATCGTTTCTTCACGCTGAGCTCTAGTTTGGCACCAATCTTGACCTCTTTCCTATCTGTCTCAGTACCCAGGTTAACTGTTTCCACCGGCTCTTCATGTGGTTGAATAGCCCTCTCTTCCTGGAGTAGCAGTCTTGCGAGTTCACCAGGAACTTCGCAATCATCTTCACCTTCGTCTTCGGCCAAGTTGATCGGATTCTCGAAGTCATAACTGGTGGTAGCAGAGCCGTTACCAGTGAGATCTAGGGTGGATTGAAACCTGTATAAGTGAGTGTGTGTAAATATAGCTGTTTTGCAATATATAACATAGAAAGAAAAAGAGCACAAGATTTGAAATGCAACAAACGTCCAATATTTTGATTGATGATATATGGAAATGTCATACAAAAAACCCTCACAAATGGAGCTACGATGCCCCGGGTAGGACATCGAGCCAACAAAGTTTTAACATATTGTTTGTTACAAATTGGAAATCAAAAGAATTAATTACTGCGTGACAAATGTGATAGGTGTAAAATCCTTTGCCGTCCAGTTGCTTGGTCCGTTGCTGGTGGTTGGATAGATCCAACTATCAAATTCTGCTTCCTCTACGTCCTCCTCGATAGCATTCACCTTTGGGTTGGAGATAAACACCGGAGCCTTTCTGATCTTTTCCTTGCGCACAACCCTCTGAGCCTCTGCAGTAAAGCCCAGCCCAAACTTATCGTTCTTTTGAGTAAAGTCAGGAAGCTGACCCCAGTTTGCACAATTTCCTTTCTCGATTACAGCCCGGGCATCCTTCAAGGACGCCATCTTCAACGGAAAGTCTTCTTCAACCACTGCTTCAGCTGATGCCAAAATTGGAGGTACTTCCTCAAAATGCTGAAAGGGGGTTTCAATAAACTCCCCGTCCATATCGATATACCGGAATGAATTCAAGTGACTAACCATGTATTCCACCTCACCCTGCACAGTAACAATCTTCCCTTTTACAGGGTATTTGAGCTTTTGGTGTAGAGTGGAGGTTACTGCCCCAACCTTGTGAATCCAGGGTCGACCCAACAAGCAGGAGTAAGATGGACGAATATCCATTACATAGAACGTTGAGTCAAAGACTTGGGAACCCACACGAATAGGGATGTCTACTTCACCGTGCACCATCCTTTTAGAACCGTCGAAGGCTCTAACAATGATGTTACTAGGTTTCAGCTCCAGACCCTCACAATCCAAGAGATCCAATGCCTTCTTGGGCAAAACATTCAGGGAAGAACCGGTATTCACCAACACATGTGCGAGAGTAGTGCCCATGCATTCTATGGAAACATGCAGGGCATCATTGTGATTTTTCCCTTTGGCGGTGAGGTCAGCATCCGAGAACCCCAAGCCATTGTCAGCCGTCAAATTAGCCACACAGTCGGTGAATTGATATGCGGAGGTCTCTTGCGGCACATGGGCCGTTTTCAGAAATGAAATTAGGGCTTTTGCATGGGCCTCTGAGCATAGCAGCAATGATAGCATAGAGATTTTGGAGGGGGTATGCCCCAACTGTTCAACAACATTGAAGTCACTCTTTTTGATGATTTTAAGAATTTCCTCCATTTCTTGTTGGGAGGCTTCCACAGCAGTCTTTTTTGGTGCCTCCGTCCTGGTAGGCAAATCGGTAGCAACTTCTTTGCCCTGAGTATCGGAGGATTCGGCGGCAGTAGTAGACACAGGAACTTGATTCGGAACATGCACACTTGCAGGTGTGATGGTGAGAGGTTTTCGGATAACTGGCGGTGCAATGTCAGGCAAGAAGAGCCTGCCACTGCGGGTAATCTTGGCGGGACCAGTGATGTTACTGATACTGGTATTGGTGTTGAACTCCTGCTTCACCCCAAGCACATACACGTCGGCCCCATAATGCCATGGGACCGCTTTATCAGACTCATATGGGAGAGGCCTCGGAACAGTAATAGTAATGGGTGCAACAAACATAATTTGGACTGGCTTCCTCGGGGGAGCTTTTGTAGGATTGTAAATTGTGACAACAGATATTTCTTCAATGGAGACAAACGAAACAACAGTTTTCTTGAACAAAATTTCTTTTCTATCCATCAGGCTTTGGATGCCTGATTTCAGCAGTGGACAACCGGTAGGGATAACAGCACACATGAGGCAGCCCTTGCTACAACTCGGAAATAAACTGGCTAGTAGTAAGTTCCTCTTAACAGTCAAAAGAGGGGTAGCAACATCATTCACCGAAACAACATACAACTCTTCCTCAATGGCATTTACTCTATGCTGGGGCATAGGAGCAGTTACAACATTCGGCCTCTCAGGCGCTTCAAACTGAATTTCCTTCGCGTCGATAAGATCTTGCACTTTTTTTCTCAAGGCCCAGCAATCATCAGTAGTATGCCCGGGGCTATCAGAATGATAAGCACAACGGGCATTCGGGTTATACTTAGGAGATGCAATATTGACGACCTTAGGAGCTTCTTTGATGGTCACCAAGTTGGTTGATAACAGTTGGGGTAAAATTTGTGACAAGGTCATACTCAACCGAGTATACTGCCTCTTGGGCCTTTCACCTCTTTGTTGACTGTACTGCTGAGGAGCAGCAACAGGTTTTGAAATGACCAGAGCATTGACGGCTTGGCGACTTTCTGGCTTGACTTGTCTTCTAGGACCATAGACGGCACTTGCTTCTTTCTTAAAAGGTCTTTTCTCAGTACTTGGGGAGGCAGCTTTTTGTATCTTTCCTGACCTGATGCCAGCTTCAATTCTTTCTCCCGTCAGAATCAAATCCGTAAACCCAGCGGAGGATTTACCAACCAAATGATTGAAAAATGGGCCAGACAAAGTCCCTAAAAACATATCAACCAGCTCACGATCCGTCAATGGAGGCTGAACCCTGCCAGCCAAATCTCTCCATTTCTGTGCATATTCTTTGAACCCTTCGCCCGTTCCTAGAGACATACCCTGAAGTTGGGTACGCGTAGGAGCGAGATCAGAATTGTATTGATATTGTCTGTAGAACGCGGTTGCCAAATCTTCCCAGTGTCGGATCCTAGTTCCATCTAGTTGGTAGAACCACTCAAGCTGTGACCCCGAAAGGCTATCTTGGAAGAAGTGAATCCAAAGGTTCTTATCTGCCGTGTCAGGTTGGATCTTCCTTACGTACGACCTTAGATGCAGCTTGGGACAAGAAGCTCCGTCATATTTGGCAAAGGCAGGCGCCTTAAACTTGTGTGGAATTACTACCCCAGAAGATAACCCCAAATCTCTGAAATCCAGCCCCAACGCATTCTGAATCTCCATGGCGCTCAGGCGGTCCTCCAATTCCTTGTATCTGTCAGCAACAGGTGGGTATTGTTCCTCATTATAGTCCGTCTCATTGTCGGAGACTGCGGGACTAGGAGCTCCTCCCCCTTGGGGACTGTTTTTCTCAGCAGAAGAAGTAGTTGGATCAGCTTCATTATGGAGTGTGTTCCCAAATCTGCGTCCAGTGTTGAACAATGCAGTCCTCTTTTTCTTCTTCTTCTTCAGGAGTAGGGTCTTCAACTCTTGCTGACCTTGGGCCAGGCTCAGGACCATTTCTTGAAACTGGGCACTTTGGGCCTGAAGGGCCTTGATTGCTTGCTCACTGGATGAGTCTGGATTCATGATGACTGTTCAAATAAACAGCGAAGAAGATTAAGCAACCTGTGAAATAGGGTACCTGCTATGCATATGGTGCAATGAGATGCGTATGTTTTATGTTTTCAAAGACAAACAAGATTCAACTTTGTAGACAAAAAGGGAAACACACTTCATTAGATTAAAATTTTAATTGTTCAACAACTTGCCCTTAGGCATTACAGGAATGAAAAATACTGGAAAGGAAATAAAAGCTATAAAAGGAAATATCCAAAGTCCATCAGTGCTCCCATGGCCTCCTTTTCTCAATGTTGATGTAGTTGTTCAGGACCCGCTCTTCCTCCAATTGCTTAGTCAGCCTCTGGACCTTCCGTTCCTGCTCGTTGAACTTTTCCCGATAGAAATCCCGTTCTTCCTTTAGTTGCGCTCAAGATCTCTTCATTGTGTCAAAATCAGTAGGTATCTGAGGAGGGAGGACAGTTGGAGGAATCCCATCTTCATTAGGAGATTCAAGAATGATAGGTCTGACAGCTTCGTACGGCATACCTAACCTCTGAGCACGGATGCGGACCCATTTGCAATAGGGTTCCAATGGTAGAGAGGTATTTGGTCCCAACTCATGTGGGTCAGCTTTGTGAATTCTGTCCCAAGCTTTAATGAATCCATGGCGTAGTTTGTCACTGTCTGTCTGGAACTCAAAATGGAAGTGAGGAACCAACATTTCATGAGGCCTAACTCCCCTGGCTCTTCCAAACTGACGGAGAGCTAAGCATGGATTATAAGAGATTCCTCCTTGGATACCAATCAACGGAACATTAGGGTATTCTCCGCAACGATCAATAACTGCTACCTCATCCAAACCTCTGAGAGTCCAAGTGATGTCATCATCAGTTAGAGACATTAACCTCCAAGCCCAACCCTTTCCTTCTTCATTCTTCAGCACGAACTTAGGAAGGTGCGAAATAAACCACCTCACTAGCAAAGGAGCACAACACCACGGAGTTCCCCGTTTTCGGGCAGTACGAGCATAGAGTTGTTGCAGGATATCACCCAAAAGAGTGGGTACAGGATTCCGAGACATGAAGATCCTTATGACATGGATACTGATAAGGGTGTCAGGATTGGGAAACAATACCAAACCATAGATCAAAAGAGCCAGAATATCCTCGTACGCCTTGAAGTCCAAGTCATTCCAGAAATCATTAGCCTTGCCCACCAGAAATTTGACCAAAAAGCCCTTAACTCCACTTCTAGTTTCCCAGTTAGCCAATACCTCTTCTTTGGTCAAGGGGAGAACTGCAGCAATCTCTTCAGGCCTAGGAGTCTTTTCCAAACCAGTGAATGGAGTTTGTTCCAAGACAGGGATCCCAAGCAAGTAAGAGAATTCTTCCAGGGTAGGAACCAGCTGGAAGTCTTGAAAGGTGAAACAATGATACAGAGGGTCATTAAACTGGGTCAGAACACTTATCAGTTGTTGGTCCCATTTTGCAGTGATCAAGCCAAGGAGAGAACCATGTCTGTTGATGAAGGAAGAAGTGTTGGGAATCCTACCAACCAAATCCCTGAGCAAAGTCGGTGGTTGAACAAAGTTGAGCCGGATAGTATTCCTACGCACGGGCATCATGATGTCCTACAAAACAGATCAAAGATGAAACTTTTTTGTCTTTGAAATGGGTTAGTCCTTTATACAGGATGCATGCAATGGTATGATGGCATGATGCTATGATGAAGCACACCACAAGTATTCACATAGGCAAGCATGGTAAGGCACACAAGTCACACAAGACACCCTTAGGTTTCAGGCCAGCATGAATTTTAGGTATTACCCTCTTTTGGTTTCGTTGGTTAAAACCTGTCCTATCAAAAGTAACCGGGTTCTAAAGGATCTCAAATCATTGGCTACCCTCAATCGGTCATAACTCCAGCATCGCAATCTTTTCTTGCGGCCAGAACCATCTCGAGAGTTTAGCCTCAATGAGTGTAGCATACTGCTACTGTCTTAATGGCCAAGTTTGGTCAATTTAGGGTTCTAAGGTTGGTTGGTGTTTAATGACTCCTTAGAAGACCTATATTCTCCCCGTTGCAACACAAGGGATATAGGTACAGACCAAGGTGCCACACCAACGTAGCCACTACTTCACCCATGTCGGTCTACGCCGGACAGGTACCTCACAGATTATGCTACCTAAAAAGGGTATTTTCCCAGATCCGGGTTAGGATCTATGAAACTCCGATGCAAAGCCCATAAATATAAAAGCAATCAAAGCAAACAATTCAAAACAAAGGTGATCTAAGCCCTAAGGTTACTCCACTTTTAAATACTGTCCCCAGCAGAGTCGCCAGTTCTGTGATACGGTGGGAGAACTGACTATGAGTTTTGCGTTTGTTTTCGCAAATGTTTCGGTTGAGCAAGAGTCGCCACCGACTTTTTATTTTATCCTAAGGAAAGGTTTAAAAAGCACAGCAAAAACCTTTTGAGATGTTTTCTTGGGTTCGGGGAGTAGATTATAGAAAGGGAAGGTATTAGCACCCTTTCTATCCATGGTTATCCATGGGCTCTTAGTTACTTGCTTAGATCAATTTGCCTTATTTTTCAATTGTTTGAAATGGTGCTTGTGTATGTGTGGTTTAGAAAATGTTTTTGAAAAGAAGCCAATGTGGTGGCAACCTTTGTAATGATCCATGTTGGGATGTATACAAAGGTGTATGTCTTTTGAAAAAAAGGTTTTCATTTGTTTTTGAAAGTTGTTTTGAAAGTGTTGTGGGGTGTGGTTTTAGAAAAATAGGCAAGTGTTTTGTTTTTGCAAGTTTTGATTCAAGTAACTAAGAGGTTATCTACTCCTAAATTTCTCAAAGTTTATTGCTATGATTTAACCCTTTTAATAAGTTTGTTCCACCATTGTATTTGGTGGACAATCTCATGTTAGGATGTGAAAGGGACGGGCACGGGTCATCGTTTAGACCATAATTGCAATGGTGCTAAGTATCTTTGGGCATTTTCTTTAAGGGACTTGATCATTTGTTTAGGCAACTTTTTGAAAGCGTCGTCGAGGGACTATGATCATTTGATTTGTTTGTTTTGCCCAAAGAGACCTAACATGCAATATGACCCAATTTTGAAAGGCAACAAGTGGAATACCCTAGGAGGTGCAAGTGTGATTTGTGTGTCCATTTTCATGCTTGTTTATCTTGAAATTAGGTCAAAACTATTTTCGTTGTTTTTTCGCATACAAATCCTAATTCTAACATGGTATAATTAGAAAGCAATAAAGTGCGAAAATAAATTTACTAAGCTATTACAAAACCATATATGGGAAGGGGGGTACAAATGTTCAAATGGGGATTTTTAACAAGGAATTTAAACCTAAACTATTACATCAATTTGGATTATTTACAAGTGATTAATTGCATAAATAAAATAAGAATAAATATGTAAGATGCAAAAAAAAATGGTTTTTTTGTATGTATGAAAAATAAGTATTTTTTTGTGTCAAACAAACAAAATAAAAAAATAAATATTTTTGGATTTCTCTTATGTTTGGGGCAAAACCCTAATTTTTATTAAGTAAAAGTATTAAATAATTTATATGTTCAATATTTATTATTTGCATACAAAAATAAAATAAAGTGGAGTATATTTGTAAAAAAATGTATTTTTAGTATTAAATATTAATAAAATAAAAATATGTATATTTTTGGTATTTTATTCTAAGTATACTAATATATATGTATTTATTTGTATTATTTACAAATTATTTTAAATATGCACAAAATAATAATATTTAATTTTTATAAAAAATAGTATATTTCACATAGAATATTTTCAGAATATAAAATGAAATAAAATAAAAATAAAAATGTATTTACACTATTTTAATATTTTTTAAATAAAAGTATATCTATTTACTTATTTATGTTCAAATAACTAGTCTAATCAAATAAATATCTAATAAATAGGAAAATGGTATAAAAAAAATATTTTTATATTTTTTATATGATGAGGAAAAATAAATAAGTCAATCAAAAAAAAGAAAAGTCAAAAAAATCATTAAAATGAACAAAATGGACTTAGGGGATTCAGAAGTAAAAAGAGTGTGTGAAAAGGAAATACAAAACTAGGCCCAGCCCAGATAACCTTTCTTCAACCTCTGGCCAAACAATGTCAAAAAACGCGCGCCTGGTTCCCTGATTCAAACATCTTGATTCCTGGCTTTTTAATGAAAACTCATAACATCAAAAATGTTCAGCATCAAGAGACGAATTCATGGATATAAAGAACTTGTCTTAACTCTCTAAGATGAGGGAGAATTTCCTCTCCCCCAATTTCTGACCTAGCTTTTTATCAATGTTCAGACTCAAAATTCTTGCAGCACACATAATATAAATGAAATCTAATTATATGGGCATGTTCAGGGCTATGATTGTGACATGTTTCCTTCACAAACCTAAAGCTAACAATGCCTAATAAGAGAGATACGAGTTCATGAACTTACCTGTTCAGTTGAAGTTCTATCTGGCAATGGAGAAGCTTTCAGTGCAAGGTGATGATTGGTATAGCTTCCTTGAGGTCCAGGGATGCTATTCCAAGCTTTACTTTGTCTTGAAAGCTTTTGAATCGTGCTAGAGCACTTCACCTGCAAATCAGAAAAGTGAAAATGGTGGAACTAGTTAGAGGAGTTACAGGTCGTGTTTTAGGTTTTTGTTAGTTTGCATAGATGATAGGGAAGGTGTGTGAACTGGTTTGGGCAAGAAAGCTTGAGAGGAAAGAGAGATGGCACTCAAACTGCAGGCCCTACTCTGTTCTTGCAGTTTGAAGGTGGTTTTGGGAATGGGAGTGTATGAGGGATGTTAGGGTCGTGTTTCAGCTTAGGATCAATGTTTGGAATATGTTTGATATCTTTCTCTAAGGCCTGGTTGACTGATATGGAAGTTGGTATGTGATATGCAATGTTTCTTCTTTCTTAAGCAACAAAAGGCAAGTTGATGTTCTAGACTGATGCAGGCCCCCATAACATGCTGCAACCCTTGGCCTTGATCAGTGCAATGTGTCTCATAACTTGTGGCTAGAAGATTTTGACTGTACCACTTGGATTTGCAAAATGGACATAAAGTTCTACTTTTTCAAAATGGAAATAATGCTTTTTCTAATTAAGGGTTAATTCTCCATGTAATGTCCAAATGCTTAGAACAACATCTTGGCACAATGGTTTTGCATTGAATTATTGAGTGTCAAAGGGTTTTAGGACCTGTAATGTAGCACAAACTACGCTGACTTGAAAATGGCCTAAGTTATGAACATGTACATGATCAATTCAAAAGTGAGTTTTTGCCATATTGTGAAATTCGATTCTCTCAAGTTATGAGGTTGTTTGATGAGTTCTTGGACATTTTGGAAAGCTTGGAATGTGTACTACAATCCATCTTTGAAATGCAAATTGAAATTCCAGGTGGAAGTGTATGGAAAATGGCCTTGAAGTTAGGTAGAAAACCTTGTCAAAAAGGTCAAATTTTCACTAAGTTAAAGATGGTTTAGTACCCTTATTCAAAAAATTGTAACTTAAGATACAAGCCTCATTTGGGAAAACTTTGTGAATCAAAGTTGTAGATTATGCAACAAGCTACAACTTTCATGTTTTGACTTTTGTTTGAATCCAAATGAATCTTGGTGAGAAAGTGGGGAAAAGTTGGGAAAAAATTAGGGTTTTCCATAACTTAGAAAAATTCTAAGTTATGAAAAATTTCCATTTTAAACCCTAATTCGCATTTCTTGATTTCTTGGTGAACAAGTTTCATGATTTGGCATGTTTTGATGAAAAATGAACCTTGACCCTTGATTTTGACCAAAAAAGTCAAAGTTTGACTTTTCAGTATACAGTCAAAATTGATCAATTGACTGGGAAATTCAACTGTCAATCTTGTGTACTTGGGATCTTTTGAACTTGTTGAGCATGTCAAGATAATTCCATGGGGTCCTTGAGTCCATATGTGAGCTTGTTTTGCCATTGGCTAGGTCAAACAATCAAGAATTACCCTTGTGCAGTCAAAACCCTAAAAAATGACCATTTTACCCTTTTGATGATCTGACCAAATTTCTTGTGGAGTTGTGATCCAAACTTGATCAAATGGTCCATGTGAGTTCATAATGTTGATGTGGGTCAATTTTCATGAGATTTGACTGTCAATTGGCCACAGTTGACTTTTTCCCCAATACAGTTGATTTCCAGGTCAACTGTCCAATTGACTGGGCAAAATCTGGAATCAAGACTTGAAACTTGGTATGGACAAACTTGGGAGTCCAACATGAAGCATGAAAGTCATCTTAGGCATTTTAGGTCAAAACATCTTTGTGCAAACACAAACCCTAATTTGGATTAACAGTGCAAGGAGAAGTCTTGAGCAGAGGAAACCCTAACTGGATATTAAGCTTCAAAGGTCTTGTGATGAGAAAATGTTGAGGAAATGGGAGGGCAAATTTTGGGGTACAACAGCTTGCATCGGAGTTTCATAGATCCTAACCCGGATCTGGGGAATACCCTTTAGGTAGCATAAGTTGTGAGGGACCTGTCCGGCGTAGACCGACACAGGTGAAACAGTAGCTACGTTGGTGTGACACCTTGGTTTGTACATATATCCCTTGTGTTGGAACGAGGAGAATATGGGTCTTCTGAGGAGTCATTAAGCACCAACCGACCTTAGAACCCTAAATTGACCCAACTTGGCCATAGAACAGTAGCAGTATGCTACACTCATTGAGGCTAAACTCTCACGATGGTTCTAGCTGTAAGAAAAGATTGCGAAGCTGGAGTTATGACCGATTGAGGGTAGTCAGTGATATTGAGATCCTCTAGAACCCGGTTACTATTTTCTAGTACAGGTCTTAACCAACTGAAACGGAAAGAGGGTAGTACCTAAACTTCATGCTGGCCTAAACTCTAAGGGCTGTCTTGTGTGACTTGTGTGCCTTATCATGTTTGCCTTTTGTGAATACTTGTGGTGTGCTTTATCATAACATCATACCATCATAACATTGCATGCATCCTGCATAAGGACTAGCCCATTTCAAAGACAAGAGGGTTTCATCTTTGCTCTATTTTGTAGGACATCATGATGCTTATGCGAAGGAATACTATTCGGCTCAACTTTGTTCACCCACCTGATTTGCTTAAAGAATTGGTTGACAGAATTCCAAATACTATTTCCTTCATCAAGAGGCATGGTTCTCTTCTCGGCTTAGTCACTTCAAAGTGGAATCAACAGTTGATGAGCGTCCTGACCCAGTTTTATGATCCGTTATACCATTGCTTCACCTTTCAAGACTTCCAGCTGGTCCCCACCCTGGAAGAATTCTCTGATTTGCTTGGTATCCCTGTTTTGGAATAGACTCCATTCACTTGTTGGGAAAAGACTCTTAGGCTTGAGGAGATTGCTGCAGCCCTTCCCTTGACCAACAAAGAGGTAATGGATAACTGGGAGACTAGAAGCGGAGTTAAGGGCTTTTTGGCTAAGTTTCTGATTGGCAAAGCTAATAGTTTCTGGAATGACTTGGACTTCAGGGCGTACGAAGACATCCTGGCTCTCTTAATCTATGGTCTAGTATTGTTTCCAAATCCTGATACCTTTGTTAATGTCAACGCCGTAAGGATCTTCATCTCTCGGAACCCTGTACCCACTCTCTTAGGTGATATCCTGCAACAACTCTATGCTCGTACTGCCCGAAGACGGGGAACTTTGTGGTGTTGTGCTCCTTTGTTAGTGAGGTGGTTTATTTCGCACCTCCCTAAGTTTGTGCTGAAGAACAAAGAAGGAAGAGGCTGGGCTCATGGGATAATGTCTCTTACTGATAATGACATCATTTGGACTCTCAGAGGTTTGGATGAGGTGGCTGTTATTGATCGTTGCGGAGAATATCCTAATGTTCCATTGATCGGTACCCAGGGAGGAATCTCTTATAATCCATGTTTAGCTCTCCGTCAGTTTGGAAGGGCCAGAAGAGCAGGGCCTCATTAGATGTTGGTACCTCACATCAGTTTTGAATTTCAGGTAGATAGTGACAAGTTGCATCGTAAATTCATCCGGGCTTGGGACAAAATTCACAAAGCTGACCCACATGAGTTGGGACCAAAGACCTCTCTGCCTATGGAAGCTTACTTCAGATGGATCCACATCCGTGCTTAGAAGTTAGGGATGCCATACGAAGCTGTCAGGCCTATTACTCTTGAATTTCCTGATAGAGGCGGGGTTCCTCCAACTGTTCTCCCTCCTCAGATACCCACTGATGTGGACACACTAAAGAGGTCTTGGGCGCAACTACAGGAAGAAAGGGATTCTTATCGGGAAAGGTTCAATGAACAGGAATGGAAAATCCAGAAGCTGAATAAGCAATTGGAGAACGAACGAACCCTGAATGACTATATCTGCACAGAGAAGAGGAGGCCATGGGAGCACTGATGGGCCTTGGATGTTTCTCTTACAACTTTTATTTACTTTGCAATATTTTCATTCTTGTAACGCCTAAGGGCAATTTGTTGAACAGTTTAAATTCTAAAAGCTGAATCTAATAAAGTTTGTTTCCTTTTTGTCTACAAAGTTGAATCCCAATTGTCTTTGAAAACATAAATCATACGCATTCCATTCATCATATGCATAATAGGTACTCTTTTTACAGGTCACTTATCTTCTTCGCTGTTTATTTCAGCAATCATCATGACTTCTGAACCTACTAATGAACAAGCTATCAAGGCCCTCCAGGCCCAGAATGCCCAGTTCCAAGAGATGGTTATGAGTCTAGCCCAAGGTCAACAGGAGTTGAAGACCCTGCTTATGAAGAAGAAGAAGAAGAGGACTGTCTTGTTCAATACCGGACACAGATATGGGAATGCACTGCAGAATGAGGTTGAGCTGACTACCCCATCGGTAGGGAAGGACAGTCCCCAAGGAGGAGGGGTTCCTAGTCCCGTGGTCTCCGACAATGAGACGGATTACAATGATGAACAGTACCCTCCCGTTGAGGACATGTACAAACAGCTAGAGGACCGTCTAAGTGCTATGGAGATTCAACATATGCCTGGGTTGGATTTTGGAGATCTAGGTTTATCCTCTAGGGTGGTGATCCCACATAAGTTCAAGGCGCCTGCCTTTGCAAAGTACGACGGAGCTTCCTGTCCTAAGCTGCACCTCTGATCGTATGTGAGGAAGATCCAACCGTATACCGCTGACAAGAATTTATGGATCCATTTCTTCCAGGATAGTCTTTCAGGGACTCAACTCGAATGGTTCTATCAGTTGGATGGAGCCAGTATTCGTAACTGGGAGGATTTGGCTACTGCGTTTTATAAGCAGTATCAGTATAATTCCGACCTCGCTCCTACTCGTACCCAACTCCAGGGTATGTCTCTAAGGACGGGTGAAGGATTTAAGGAATATGCGCAAAAGTGGAGAGACCTGGATGGAAGGGTGCAGCCACCTTTGACTGACTGTGAGCTCGTTGATATGTTCTTGGGGACCCTATCCGGTCCATTCTTCAACCATCTGATTGGTAATTCTTCTGCTGGGTTTACAGATTTGATCTTGACTGGTGAGAGAATAGAAGCTGGTATCAAGTCTGGGAAGATATAGAAGGGTGCTTCCTCGAGTACTGAGAAGAAACCGTTCAAAAAAGAGTCTAGTGCTGTGTATGGTTCAAGGAGACAGAATAAACCGGAACGCCGCCAAGCTGTCAACGCGGTGGTAATTTTGAAGCCTGCTGCTGCTCCTCTGCAATATAACCAACCAAGGGGTGAGAGACCTAAAAAGCAGTTTACTCGACTCAGCATGACCTTGTCCCAGATATTGCCACAGTTACTGACAGCCAACCTGGTAACTCTGAGAGAAGCTCCGAAGATTGTGAACACGACCTCTCCAAAGTACAACCCCAACGCCCGCTGTGCTTATCATTCTGACAGCCCGGGACATAACACAGATGATTGTTGGGCTCTGAAGAATAGGGTTCAGGACCTTATTGATGCTAAAGAAATAGAGTTCGAGGCACCCGAAAGGCCCAATGTTGTGACTGCTCCCATGCCCAAGCATGGAGTGAATGCTGTGGTGGAAGATCTGTATGTAGCCTCCGTGGATGATATTGTTACTCCGTTGTTAACTGTCAAAAGGAACCTGTTACTAGCCGGTTTATTTCCGGGATGTAGTGAAGGTTGCCTTCTATGTTCTGTTTCACCTGCTGGTTGTCCTTTGTTGAAGTCAGGTATCTAGAACCTGATGGATAATAAAGAGATCTTGTTCGAGAAGATTGATGTTCCTGCTACCCCTACTGAAGAGGTGTCCATTGTTACTATTTTTAACAACTCTCCTAAGGCTCCCTCAAAGAAGCCTGTCAGAATCATGCCTACTCAGAAGATTTCACCTATAATCATCACTGTTCCGGGGCCCATCCCGTATACATCTGACAAAGCTGTCCCGTGGCACTATGGGGCAAATGTTTATGTTCTTGGAGTAAAGCAAGAGTTTGATGTTAGTACCAGCGTCAGCAACATCACCGGGCCTGCCAAGGTCACTCGTAGTGGTAGGATTTTCTCACCAGATATTGCACCTCCAGCTATCCAGAGACATATTGTCATCACACCTGCAAGTGTGCCTATTTCTCCTCCTGACCAAGTTCTTATTTCTACCCCTGCTGCCGAGTCATCCAACGCTCGAGGCAAAGGGATCGCTACTGATTTGCCTGCCCAGACGGAGGCACCAAAGACTGTTAATGTTGAAGCTTCCAAGCAGGAGATGGAGAGATTCTTAAGATTATCAAGAAGAGTGATTTTAATGTAGTTGAGCAGCTGGGGCACACCCCCTCTAAAATTTCTATGCTATCACTGTTGTTGTGTTCAGAGGCCCATGCCAAGGCCCTGATTTCCTTCCTGAAGATGGCCCACGTGCCACAAGAAACATCTGCTGACCAATATTCCGATTTTGTGGCCAACTTAACTACTGATAATGGTTTGGGTTTCTCTGACGCCGATCTTACTGCCAAGGGAAAGAACCATAACGACGCCCTGCATGTCTCCATTGAATGCAGGGGCACTACTCTTGCCCATGTGTTGGTTGACACTGGGTCCTCATTGAACGTCTTACCCAAGAAAGCTTTAGACAGGCTGGACTGCGAAGGGTTGGAATTAAATCCAAGTAACATTTTTGTCCGGGCCTTTGACGGGTCCAAAAGGATGGTACATGGTGAAGTTGACATCCCAATCAGGGTTGATTCTCAGGTCTTTGATTCTACTTTCTATGTGATGGACATTCGTCCATCCTATTCTTGTTTGCTGGGTCGTCCATGGATCCACAAGGCTGGGGCTGTGACCTCCACACTACATCAGAAACTGAAATACCCAGTCAAGGGGAAGATTGTTACAGTTCAGGGGGAGGAAGAGTATATGGTCAGCCACCTCAACTCGTTCCGGTACATAGAAATGGATAGGGAGTTCATTGAGACCCCCTTTCAACACTTTGAAGAGGTCCCTAAGACACTAGCATCAGCAGAGACTGTGATTGAAGGTTCTCCTTTGAAGATGGCTTCCTTAAAGGATGCCCGGGTTGTTATTGAGAAGGGTGAGTATGCAAACTGGGGCCGACTTCCTGATTTCACTCCGAAGACTGACAAGTTTGGTTTGGGTTTCACTGCAGAAGCTCAGAGGGTTGTCCGTAAGGCAAGGATTGGAAGACCTCCTGTATTCATCACCAACCCGGGAGTGAATGCTATTGAAGACGAAGCGGAAGAATTTGAATTCGACAGTTGGATCTACCCAAAGACCAACGGTGGACCTAACAACTGGACTGCGAAGGACTTCGTACCTATTACTTTTGTCACTCAGTAATGAACTCCTTTGTTTTGAATTTGTAACAAACAATAATTTGAAACTTTATGGCCCGGTGTCTTACCCGGGGAACCGTGGCTTCATTTGTGAGGGCTTATTATTTTTCATTTCCATATATCATTAATAAAAGCATTGGACGTTTTTTGCATTTCAAATCTTGTGCTCCTTGTCTTTCTTTATTATATATTGCAAAACAACTATATTTACACACACTCACATATACAGGTCCCAATCCACTCTAGATCTCACTGGTAACGACTTTGCTACTGTCAGTTATGACTTCGAAAATCCGATCAACTTAGCCGAAGACGAAGGTGAAGATGATTGTGAAGTGCCTGGGGAGCTTGCAAGACTGTTACTCCAGGAAGATAGGGCCATTCAGCCACATGAAGAGCTAGTGGAAACGGTAAATCTGGGTACTGATACGGACAAAAAGGAAGTCAAGATTGGTGCCAATATGGAGCTTAGTGTGAAACAACGGTTGATTCAGATGTTGCATGACTACATGGAAATCTTTGCTTGGTCCTACGAAGATATTCCTGGGTTGGACACCGACATTGTGGTTCATCACTTGCCTACCAAGGAAGAATGCCCTCCGATAAAACAGAAGGTCCGCCGTATGCGCCCAGAGATGTCAGAGAAAATCAAAGCTGAGGTTATGAAACAATTTGATGCCGGGTTTCTAGCAGTGACTTCTTACCCTCAGTGGGTTGCCAATGTGGTTCCAGTGCCGAAGAAAGATGGTAAGGTCTGAATGTTTGTTGATTACAGGGATTTGAACAGGGCAAGCCCTAAGGATGACTTCCCTCTGCCTCACATCGACGTTCTGGTTGACAACACTGCTCAGCATAAGGTATTCTCCTTCATGGACGGTTTCTCCGGTTATAATCAGATCAAGATGGCTCCTGAAGACATGGAGAAGACCACTTTTGTTACTCAGTGGGGCACCTTTTGCTACAAGGTCATGCCGTGTGGGTTGAAAAATGCTGGGGAAACCTACCAACGTGCCATGGTTGCTTTGTTTCATGAAATGATCCATCATGAGATTGAAGTATACGTCGATGATATGATTGCGAGGTCCCAAACTGAGGAAGAACACCTTGACCATCTGCAGAAGCTGTTTGACCGGTTGAAGTTGTACAAGCTGAGGTTGAACCCTAACAAGTGCACCTTTGGGGTAAGGTCTGGAAAATGACTAGGCTTCGTCGTGAGCGACAAAGGTATTCAAGTGGACCCTGCCAAAGTGAAAGCCATACAAGAGATGCCAGTTCCCAAGATAGAAAAAGAAGTCAGAGGCTTTCTAGGACGGCTGAACTATATTACCCGATTTATCTCACACCTAACCGCTACTTGTGAACCAATCTTCAAGCTACTGAAGAAAGATCAAGTAGTGCGTTGGAACAATGAATGTCAGGCCGCTTTCAAAATAATCAAAGAGTATCTCCAAGAACCACCCATTCTTATGCCACCGGTTGAAGGGAGACCTCTAATCTTATACTTGACAGTACTCGACAACTCAATGGGGTGTGTGCTAGGTCAGCATGACGAGTCTGGCCAAAAAGAGCACGCTATTTATTACCTTACCAAAAAGTTTACCGACTATGAGACCTGATACTCACTGCTCGAGAAAACTTGCTGCGCTTTGGTATGGGCTGCTCGCCGGCTGAGACAGTATATGTTGACTCACACTACTCTGCTGATTTGGAAAATGGATCCAATCAAGTACATCTTCGAAAAGCTTGCCTTGTCCGGAAGAATAGCAAGATGGTAGATGATCTTGACTGAATACGACATCCAGTACACGACTCAAAAAGCAATCAAGGGAAGTGTATTGGCCGACCATTTGGCACATCAGGCAGTGGATGACTACCAATCTATGAACTTTGAGTTTCCATACGAGAATATCATGGTAGTGACTGATTGTGAAGTACCTGGACCGGATGAAGGACCTGAGGAAGGATCCCGATGGTCTATGCACTTTGACAGAGCCTCAAACACTTTGGGTAACGGTATCGGCGCTGTGATCATATCTCCCAAAGGTTCTCATACTCCACTTACCGCCCGACTATGTTTCAACTGCACCAACAACATGGCGGAGTATGAAGCATGCATCATGGGTCTTCGAGCTGCAATTGACCTAAGTATCAAGTTTCTGAGTGACTTCGGAGATTCCGCTCTCGTGATCAGTCAGATCAAAGGCGAGTGGGATACGAAACACCCAAATCTTATTCCTTACAAGGAGTATGTATTAACGTTGCTTCCCCATTTCGAGGAGATAACCTTTGAACATTTCCCAAGAGAGGAGAGTCAGTTGGCGGACGCGTTAGCTACGATGTCTTTTATGTTCAAAGTCAAATGGGACAACGAGGCTCCCCGGATCATTATTTGGAAATTGGATGAACCTGCACATTGCTGTGATCTTGAAACTAAAGAGGTGACAGAAAAACCTTGGTATCATGAAGTAAAAAGGTACCTTGAAGCTCAAGAATACCCCGAGGGCGCATATGTTAATGACAAGAAGTTTCTGAGAAGGTTCGCGACAAAGTTCTTCCTCAGCAATGTCATTCTCTACAAATGAAACCATGATTCAACCTTGCTGCGTTGTATGGATAAGATTGAAGCAGAAAGGATCATGGCAGAGCTGCATGAAGGTACCTTCGGAACCCATTCCAGTGGACATACCATGGCAAAGAAAATCCTACGAGCAGGATATTATTGGTCCACAATGGAAGCCGAATGTTATCAACATTCTCGGACGTGTCACAAATTCCAGATCTATGTTGATAAGGTGCACGTTCCTCCAGTTCCTCTGAACATTCTGACAGCACCTTGGCCTTTCGCAATATGGGGCATAGATATGATCGGCGAGATCAGACCTACGGCATCCAACGGGTATCGCTTCATCCTGGTAGCAATTGATTACTTTACGAAGTGGGTTGAAGCAGCTTCCTTTGCCACCGTAACCAAGAATGTCGTGGCACGGTTCATTCGGCATAACCTGATCTGTCGCTACGGTGTACCTGAGAGGATCATTACGGACAATGGTACCAATCTTAACAACAAGATGATCACTGAGCTCTGCGAGCAATTCAAGATACAGCATCATAACTCTTCTCCTTACCAGCCGAAGATGAATGGGGCTGTAGAAGCAGCAAATAAGAATATCAAGAAAATTGTGCAGAAGATGACAGTGACCTACAAAGATTGGCACGAGATGTTACCGTTTGCTCTTCATGGGTACTGTACCTCAGCACGGACATTAACAGGAGCAACTCCATTTTCCTTGGTCTATGGCATGGAGGCAGTCTTGCCTATCGAAGTTCAGATACCCTATCTCCGGATCATGAAGGATACAGGTTTGAGCGAAGATGACTGGATCCAGACTCGGCTTGATCAACTGAACCTAATCGACGAAAAGAGACTCACTGCTATTTGTCATGGTCAGACGTACCAAAAACGGATGATCAAGGCATTTAACAAGAAAGTCAGACGACAAGAGTATCAAGTCGGAGACCTGGTAATCAAGCGCATCATTCTACCTCAAAGTGATCCCAGGGGAAAATGGACCCCTACGTACGAAGGGCCATTTGTGGTTAAGAACATCTTCTCTGGAGGAGCAATGATTCTAACTACCATGGATGGTGACAACCTTCCTCACCCCGCCAATGTAGACATAGTAAAAAGATACTACGCATGAATAAAAGACCCTCTAGGTCGACTGGCCTAGGAAAAAATAAGGGCTTCTCGGCGAAACAAAAGGGTTCGGGCAAAAATAAGGGATGAAATGAAAAAAATATGTACACCCGGCAAGTCGAAAACCTGAAAAGGCGGCTTGGGCAAAAATGGGTATCCCGGTGGACTGAAAACCCGAAAGGGCGGTCCAGGAAAAAATTAGGGATAAGCGTAATACTATGTCTCATTGGATCACCCTGCATCCAGACTTCGGTATCGACTATCAGGCTCGGACGGCACCGATCAATCAGCTTCACCTTCAACTAAGCAGCAAAGTGATGAGACGCTTGAAGACATAAAGGCGATAGCAGAGTTGGAACCCAATGGGATTTTTCACATAGCTATTTTGTTTTCCTTTTCACAAATTGCATAAACTCTATTTTGTTCGGCGGTGTTCTCTTACTAAGACGTCAACCTCTTGTACACAAAACGCCTATTTACAGGCCAAATTTCAAAATCAATACAAGCTCATTTTTTCAGACAAATTTCAAATTGTTTTTCCTTTATCTGTTTTGTCTTGCAAAGAACGTCCAATGTTCATTTTTGATATATGCATTTGACATTAATTGCTGTTCATAAATATTTGCATGCGAAACAAAGGACTAATTACAGGTGATATCAGAAACAGGGGCAATAAACATTGTCTAAGCGATCTAGTTGCTCGGTCCACCAAGGTACCAAGGTAAGTTCGGATGAAGAACATAACCAAGATACCTTCACTCCCCAAGCAGAGTTGATCTCCCATCATCCCTAAAGAGGCACGGTATTTCCCAGCAAGTCAGCAATACTCTCCCCCGAGCAGAGTTGGTCTACCATCAGTCCTGAAGAAGTTGGGTACCCCCAGAAGATCTTAATATTCTCCAGCAGAGTATACGGATATTCCTCAGCAAGCATCCCCGACAGTCATAATATTCCTCGACAGAAATATAAGATTGTTCCCCGGCAGAATACAAGATATCCCTAGTGGAGCCATTTCCTCAAAAGTTTCCCCAGGAGAGTTGAATTATCTCCCCAGTAGATTCTGGAAGTTTATCTCCTGCAGAGTACAAATGCGTCTCCCCAGTCTTATTCAGAAGGTTATTCCCCACCAGGGTCTAACTGGGTTATCCTCAACAAACAGCCATGGAAAGATCATGCCCGGCGAAATCCTTGCTATCCCCCAGCGGAGTTCATCAAATTCCCCAAAAAAGCTTATCAACGGAGTCCCCAGCGGAGTTATCATTAAAATCTCAGCGAAGCATTTCTTCCCACAGAGTATTCCCCGCAGAGTAATCTCCTCACCAGGTTTATTCCCCAACGGAGTCATCTTCTCCTACCGGTTTATTCTTGCGATCATCGTCGTTCATCATCCCCATCGGAAACGAAGAACTCTACTCTTCAATGTCAGCCCAGGATTCAACAAACTTCCCGGCATCTGTCAAGGATTTATTTCCCCAGACGAAAATAAATTCATAAGCATTTCACATTTCATATCTCTTGCTTACATACATGATAAAGTGCATATGACATGATCTCATTTATTTTGGGAACATCATGACATCATGCACTTCATACACTATGACATTGCATACAACTAATGTTTTGCCTTTTCAGGAAAAGGTCAATCAAAATATGATTACTATCAACCTTTTGGAGTTCCAGATTCGATACCTGTATCTAGCCAGGGCATATCTGTGAGCGACTAATTGTAGATCTATACCTGAAACCAGACAGGAAAGTTATCTACATGAAGAGATTGAAGATCAATACCTGTAGCAAGCCAGAAAGTCATCTTTATTTCTCAGGGAAGAGATCTATACCTGTATCCATCCAGGAAAGCTATCTTGACCACCCTTTGAAGTTCCAGATTCGATACCTGTATCTAGCCAGGGCATATCTGTGAGCGATTGATTGTAGATCTATACCTGAAACCACACAAGAAAGTTATCTACGTAAAAAGATTGAAGACCAATACCTGTATCCAGCCAGGAAGACTATCTTTCATTCTCAGGTCAGAGATCTACACCTGTATCCAGCCAGGAAAGCTATCTTGACCAACCTTTGAAGTTCCAGATTCGATACTTGTATCTAGCCAGGGCATATCTGTGAGCGATTGATTGTAGATCTATACCTGAAACCAGACAGGAAAGTTATCTACATGAAGAGATTGAAGATCAATACCTATAGCAATCCAGGAAGTCATATTTATTTCTCAGGGCAGAGATCTATACCTGTATCCAGCCAGGAAAGCTATCTTGACCACCCTTTGAAGTTCCAGATTCGATACTTGTATCTAGCCAGGGCATATCTGTGAGCGATTGATTGTAGACATATACCTGAAACTAGACAGGAAAGTTATCTACGTAAAGAGATTGAAGACCAATACCTGTATCCATCCAGGAAGACTATCTTTCATTCTCAGGTCAGAGATCTACACTTGTATCCAGCCAGGAAAGCTATCTTGACCAACCTTTGAAGTTCCAGATTCGATACATGTATCTAGCCAGGGCATATCTGTGAGCGACTAATTGTAGATCTATACCTGAAACCAGACAGGAAAGTATCTGCACGACGAGATTGAAAATCAACACCAGAAACCAGACAGGAAAACTACCTTTCTTTCTCCAGTATGCCAATTCTCGCTAAGGAATCTCTTACGCGAAATACACCCCTGGATGGCATCTTTAAGCCCATCCCCACAACTATTCAACAAACATCTCCAGATGGCATCTATAAGCCCATCCTCCTACCATCATCTCTCCAAATGGCATCTGTAAGCCCATTCCCGACATCACATTGCTGATACTCATGCGAGTGCAAATTTCTGGGCACTCTAGTGTTCAATCACCTTCCACCTTCAGATCACGAAAGGCACGCAAGCCAATCTACATCCTCAGATATAAGAAGATTGAACATGGGTAATTGTTGTACCCCAAAATTTGCCCTCCCATATTCTTCAATATTTGTCAAGGGTCATCTTTAAATTGCTCATGTTACTCAAGGATTGCACAGCCCAAACCACCTCCTAAGCCAGTCAAAATTAGGGTTTTGTTTCTTCCAAGGAAATTGAGGTTTTCAATGGCCCAATCAAGTCTCATATGCCTATATGCATTCTCAAGCACCTATATATCAAGTTTCAAGACTCACCATGTCAAATTGCACAGTCAAAAGCCCTATTTGCTCAACAGTCAACTACAGAGGCAAAATGGTCATTTTGCAGTAAAAAGTCAAAATTTTTGGTCAACATCTTATTTTGAGTCCACAATCATCATTTGATCAAGTCTTGATCATGATTCCACAAGCATGGCTCAAAAATCATCAAGATGCCAAAAGTTACTATTTTTGGACAGTAGAAAAGTCAACTGTATCTTGACCAAGGCATAAATTTTTCATGGTTCATCAGAAAAATCCCATCCAATGCTCATTTTGAAGGGGATGACATTTCCTACAACTCATCTTCACACTCCAAGTACAAGAAATGCTCTCACAAAAAGTTATCAATTTCTACATTATAGGTCAATTTCAAAAGTCAACAAAAATGCACTTTAAGTCAAAGACCATAACTTTAGATTGGTAAATCCAAATGACATGGGACCAAAGGCATTGGTTAGAGGACTTCAAGACCTTTCCAAAATGTCCAAGAACTTGTTCATATGATCAAAATTGAGCAAGATATGCATTGGAGAAGTTGGGAAATTTTTGTGAATTTGCAAAAGTCAACTTTGCTCAAAACACTTTGTTTTTGCTAATGGGCCTCAAATTCCTTCTTGAAACTTTATCCATGACTTATGCACGACCCATCAAGCCTATTGGAATTTATTTTCTTATTTTTATTAATTAATTTGATTTTTAATTGATTTTAATTCATTTAATTAATTTAAATTGAAGGAAATTCAAAGATATGTTTTTTTCAATCTTTTGTGAAGAAAACAAGCTCAATATATGCTGGAAAATTCGTGTGCACATCAAGGGGACAAAAATTTCCAAGTTTGGCAAGTTTCTTCAATCAAAAAGATTCAAAAAGATGTGATTGCAAATCAAATATTCAAACCATCATGCAATTGATTTTTTGTGCAAGATTTAACCTAATTCTCTTCTACTATATATACACAAGCTAAACCTAATGCCATGGACGTGATTTTGCTGCAAGAAAGCCATAAGCAACATTGAAAAAAATCAAGGAAAAGTGAAAACTGATTTCCACATTCCAGCATGATTCAAAGCTTTTTCTTGTTTCTAATACCTTGCAGGAACTCCCAGGGACCTTTTGCAATCAAAACCAAGTACTAAAGCTCAAGAAATACGCCAGAATAGAACCACGGTTTGCTTGACTTTTTCAGAATCGAAACTCATATTTTATGCATAATTAACATGTTCTAATCATTGTTTTGCATTGCTTGAACCTATACAAAGCTAATGGTATTGGTTAATTGAGTTATAGAGCCCTAAATCAAAAGATACCATTGACAAATTTTAGGGTTCCAAAGCTTTGATTTTGGGGCTTTACAGCCCAGGAAAAATTAGCACCTCTAATGCCTATGGTTGAAACAGTCAGAACAAGACGAATCAAAAGCCATGCTCGCGAAATACTTATGTTAATCGTATGCCTAATCGCTATTATTCGTGGTTGCAGGTTGTGGGGGTTAAAAACCCCCGCTATCTAACATATATGTTGCAGGTTTAGCGAAGACGGTGATGTGTTGTTGATATACCATTGGTCCATTCAAATAAAAAGGCGCGCGTGCTTTGTTTATAGCATATGCGTTGGTTTTTACATATTATCATTATTTATTATTATATTATCAAAGGAAGCAAATGGCCTGGTGGTAGATGCGTTGGACGTTGATCATTGGGACCTGGGTTTGATTCCCAGGTCCCCCAAGATATTTCTATTATTTTTCATAATGTGATTGCATGCAGGCCTTCAAAGGTGTTCTATCATGCACTTCCCACATCCAAGCGCCAAGTGGCTGGCAAAGCAGATCCAGTGGCCAAAAGAGAAGGAACACCATGTTCCCAGTCAACACGCACCATGGACAATTTCCAGAAAGTCAACAAGGCTTGAGCTTATTGGGATGGAAAATTGCTAACAAAACTCCATATTTGGGCCATCACCCCCCCCCCCTGGTTTCTTTGATTCTTTCCTTTTTATTTTCTTTTTTCTTTTAATTTCTTTTAATTATTATTATTATTAATATATTTAATTAACAAATTAACTATTTTTCATAATGAATTCAGAAACCTAAAATATTATTTATTTTTATTATTTATTAATTTCACTATTAATTATTATTTTGTAAATAAATACTAACCAAATTGATTTAGTCTTTTAAATTAGGTTAACTTTAATTTTTTTTCACAATAAATAAAATCAATCTAGAATTAGGGTTTTTCTTTTGACAATTTTAATCCTTTTTATTTTATTTTCATTAAAACACAAAAAACATAAAAAAATACTTTTTCTTTTAATTAATTAATTAATTAGTTTTAGGTTTGATATTTAATTAAATGCAAAAAAGGACCAAAATTCTTTCTTTTCTCAAAAAGGGTCAAAACCCTAAGACTTTTCCCGATTCAATTTTGTTTCGCGCATGCTTATTCTTGATTGTAATTTTTTATCATTATTATGTATCTGTTTCCGAGAATGTAATAAATAATTAGGACCTTTTTTATCGCTTTCTTTATTTTCTCGCATTTATTTTCAAGGGTTATGTTTTTGGCGATGTAAATACCCAACGCCTTGTAATAGCGTAGATTCACTTTCCGCAATTTATTTTCCGCAATTATTAATTGTTAATTATGCATGCAAGACTTGCCTGAAAAATAAAACCAACTCGTAGCTCACCAATAATATGAACAAGATAATCTTAACATGAAAGCTGACACACATGCACATGCCACTCCTAGGGTACGCCTCACTTGGTTGCCTCGACGTGGTCATTGAGTATAGGGTGTTTTAGAGGTCGCCCTCCTGTCTAAAGATCCAGTTGCCTCGAAATGGTTGCCTCGGATAAAAAGGATCTAGGACATTAGGGTTACTGCTAAGGCGTCCTACTATTGCTTTGGTGACCACACATGTCCCTATAATCGAATTGACCCGAATAACTCCAACGACGATGCTACCTACTTCTCAATAGTGGGATAGTACTGTCTAAAGGACATTTACACAGCTTAATTTCTTTTGAGTAGGTAGAGGTTCTTAGATAATTTCTCTTTCAAAACAAAAATACGTTTCGCACCTACACTTTCAAACAAAAGTTTTTAAACAAAACACTTCATACACTCTTGAGGACAGATACAAGAGTTACCTAGAAGTTTTCAAACGAACTTTTTCAAAACCCACAAACACAATAAAAGCAAACATTTTTGAAAACATAGTGAGCAAGTACCTAAGAGCCCGTGGATAACCACGGATAGAAAGGGTGCTAACACCTTCCCTTTCTATAATCTACCTCCCGAATCGAGAAACATCTCGAAAAGGAATTTTGTTGTGCTTTTGTCCTTTCCTTGTTGGAAAAAATAAAATACGGTGGCGACTCTTGCTTACCGCAACATTTCGTGAACCAGCATTCAGAAACAGCCAGTTCTATTTCCACCGATCACACCGCCCTTTCGGGTTTTCGACTTGCCGGGTGTACAAATTTTTTTTATCCCTAATTTTTTCCTGAACCCTTTTGGTTCATCGGGATGCCCCTATATTTTCCTAGGCCAATCGACCTAGCGGGTCTTTAATCATGTGTAGTATCTTTTCACTATGTCTGCATTCACAGGATGGGGAAGGTCGTCACCATCCATGATGGTTAGAATCATGGCTCCACCAGAAAATATGTTCTTGATTACAAATGGCCCTTCATATTTGGGGGTCCATTTTCCCCTGGGATCACCTTGCGGCAGGATGATGCACTTGATTACTAGATCACCCGCTTGATATACCTTACATCTGAACTTTTTGTTGAAATCCTTGATCATTCGTTTTTGGTACATCTGACCATGACAAATAGCAGTAAGCCTTTTCTCATCAATCAGATTCAGTTGATCAAGTCAATTTTGGATCTAATCATCCTCGTTTAAACTTGCATCCTTCATGATCCTCAAAGAAGGGATATGGACCTCAATTGGTAGGACAACCTCCATACCATATACCAGAGAATAAGGTGTTTCCCCCGTTGACATACACGCTGAAGTGCGGTAGCCATGAAGAGAAAATGGTAACATCGCATGCCAGTTGTGATACGGTGGCAGATCCGGAATTTTTTTAAGGAAAATGTTGGTTTGCGTTTTGCGTTTGTGTTCACAAAATGTCGCGGTAAGCAAGAGTCGCCACCGACTTTTATTTTATCCAACTGGAAAGGAAAAAAGCAAAGAAAAATTCCTTTTTTCAAGATTTTGAGTACGGGGGGTAGATTATAGAAAGGGAAGGTATTAGCACCCTTTCTATTCGTGGTTTTCCATGGGCTCTTAGGTACTTGCTCATCATTTTAAAAATTGCTTGTCTGTGAGTTTGATTTGAAAAAGGTTTTGTTTTACTTCGATTTAACCCTTGCTTCTGTCTTCAAGAGTGTTACGAAGTCGTTTTGAAAACTTTAGTTTGAAAAGTTTGTTTGAAAGCGTATGGTGTAAAAAAGTTCGTTTTGAGCAAGTACCTACTAGCATCTACCTACTCGAAAAAAGAGAATGTTTTTGTTCTTGTTTCCTTTAGACAGTGCTATACCACTATTAGTGAGTAGGTAGCACCGTCGTTGGAGTTTTAAGGGTCAATTCGAAAGGGACGTACGATCACTAAAGCAATGTTAGGACGTCTTAGTAATAACCCTAATGTCTTAAGATCAATATTCGAGGCAACATTTCCGAGGAAACATTTCCGAACGGGACATTTGATCTTTGTTTAGACAAGAGAGCGACCACTAAAATACCCTATACTTAATGATCGTTTACCGAAGGCAACCGAAGTGAGAGTATACTCTAGGAGTGCGCATGTGCGAGTGATTCAATTTTAAGTTATTATATTTGCACATTTAGGGTTTGCTAACCGTTTTAAAATTTACATACAGTCTTGTCATGCAACCCTATTACCATACATCTAACAGTCAATATTTGCGGAAATTAAAAATGCCGAAAATAAAGCTAAGCTATTACATGGCTCCGGGTATTAATTACATAGCTAAAAAACCCGCTAAAACGAGAAATAAACGAAAAAAGTCCTAATTAATCTATCACATACCATGAGCAATTACATCAATATTATGAACAATAAATAAACGCGCCAGGAATCGAGAACGAGAGAACAATGGGGTTTTGACCCCGTCTAACCTAATTAAAAGAAACATTTTTTTTGTTTTTGATTATTTTAAGAAAATAAGGTTTTAAATTAAATATGTACCTAATTACTAATTAAATTAAATTAAAGAAAATAATTAATTTGACCTATTTTTATATTTTGGTTATTTTTAACAAAAGAAAATAGAAATTAAATTAAACAAAAACCCTAGTTTCTAATTTATTTTAATTTATTTACAAAGAAAAGAAAATTAAAGTTACCTAAAAAATTAAGTTAACTAATTAAATTAATTTTTGGTAAAAATAAAACCTAGAATCTAATTTGATGAAAAAATAATTTTTATGATTTTTTTGATAAAAGAATTAATTTTTTTGTTAGTAAAAATAATTTGAATAAATTAAATAAAGGAAATATAAAAGAAAAGTAAAAGAAAATGGGCCTGTTTGCTAGCAAATTGTAGGGTGCTCATAGCAATTTTATGGGCCCAAATAACCTGACCCACGTATGACTTATATGCTCCCATGTTGTGCATTGACCAGGATGCATCATGGTCCTTCATGTGATTGCCTTTCGATCTGGCCTCCTGGAGATCTTAGTGGTTGAGCCTTGAAGGCATATGGTGGACCTCACGCCTGTGTGCACGCCTGATCATACAAATGAAAATAATATGAAATATATGGGGGACCTGGGATTCGAACCCAGGTCATATGGCCTTTTCCATCTGCTTCACTACCAATTGAGCCAGGCGCCTTTGTTGTATATCAAACACCCATTAATTATTATATTAAAAAACAAACAAAAATAAACTTATCAGCGCGCGAGTTTAAATGGGGCAATCAGGGCTTGCCACGCAGGTCGTCTTCTTCCCCTCTCCGTAGGTAAAAGTCATATACTTTTACCTACGGACACAGGTTCGTCACTAGAACTCCTGCACATTGCAAAATCACATACAAGCATGATAAATGAATTCTAATGTTGTCGACCAATTCGTCTTGGCCTGCTGAGCATCATAATTCCCTTCTTGTGGACCAATTTTTCCTGTATCAAAAGATCCCAAAATGCAACAACAAAACCTAGCAATGGTGGATTTCAATATAGCCAACAAAAATGCAATTAATTGTCACCATGAGCTTGCAAACATGTTAGGGATTATGAATATGCTATTGAAACATGATAAAGATACAAGAATAAGGGGATTTGATTTTGGAAATAAGGGAAAACTGTGGGGGTCGTGGAACCGAATTCTGGGCACTAGAACGCTTGCTTTTGATTAGTATAGCTCCCTTGTATACCCAGGAAACGATAGAGATGGCTTGGGGGTATTGAAAATGCTTGGAAGTATGAAATCAAGTCACCACTTTTCTTGAGTTTTTTTAAGTTTTGTTCTTCCTCTCCACGCCTCCAAAACTTGTGCTTTTGATCTGCCTTTGTCCACTATATACCATGGGGCGAATTAGGGTTTCAAATGTGTTCTCAATCTTTGGAAATTATGGCCTTTGATCATGATTTGATCTTCATGAAAATATTTCCAAAACTAGGCCAAAACCAATATTTTATGCACAACCATTCCCTACACGATTTGATCCACTTGCTAGCTGTATAAAGGACCTGAAACATGCATCAAATCTTAAGACTTAAATGCTTTTGATAGTTCCATGATTTATTTTGATTTAAATTGATTTAATTGAAATAAAAAATCAAAATAAACAGCAAAAATAAAATAAAGGTAAGTGGAAAGAGCTAGGGCTCGTGGACCATGTTACAAACTCAAAACAAGTGCAAAAAGTTAGGCCCATTTGACAAAAATTGCAATTTGAGGCATATTTGACTTTTGACAATTTTGCAAAAAAGGTCAACTTCACCAATGCATAACTTCTTCAATTTTGACTCTATGAAGGTGTTATTGGACTTTTTAGAAAGCTCAAGATGTCCTCTAAGCAACCCATTTTGTCTTATCTCAATTGGGTCTTCCATGTTCATGTATGAAGCTTTGACAAAAAAGGTGTTTTTGTTGACTTTTCAAAATGACCTATAATGTCCAATTTCATAACTTCTTCTGAGTGCATATTTTGAGCTTGGGATCTGAAGATGGATTGTAGATCTTTGCATCCTATTAAAAATGAGATTTTGATGGGTCATTTATCATGAATTATGAGAATGTTATGCTTGGTCAAAGTTGAGTTGACTTTTCCAACAAAACCCTAATTTAGCAACTTTTGGGTTTTGATGAATTGTGAGCAATCCTTGATGAATCATGATCAACCCTTGATAAAATGATGAATAATACTTCAAAATGATGATGTTGACCAAAAATCTTGAAGTTTGACTCTCTGTGGGCCACAATTGACTTTTGCCCTATGATAGTCGATTTTTAGGCCTTTGAGCAATTGACTGAGCAAAGTTCCTCTGAAAGGCTTGAAATTTGTCATGGATGATCTTGAGAACATATTAGGACAATGGTGAGAATTTGGGATCCCTTGGACTCAAGTATTTTGATGCAACATGAAACCCTAATTAGAGGTAGACTGTCTTAGGAGAGAGTTTGTCTGGTCAACCCTTGGACTTCCTTGAGCAATTTGAGGATTTCTCTTGAAATGTATCGAGAAATATGGGAGGAAAATTTTTGGGGTAAAACAGCTGCCCCATGTTTAATCTTCTTAAAGCCGAGGATGTAGATTGACTTGCTTGCCTTTTGTGATCCGAAGGTGGAAGATGATTGAACACTAGAGTGCCCAGAAATTTGCACTCGCATGGAGTGGTACTTGTCTTGTGATGTCGGAAATGGGATTATAGATGCCATTTGGAGATTGATGATGGAAGATGGGCTTAAAGATTCCATTCGAAGGAGTGACGATCGCATAAGAGAATCCTTATCGAGAGCTTGTATAACTGTTGTTGAGGAAGATTCTGCTGAGGAATGCTGGTCTCTGTATTGGTACAAGTTGAATTTTAGAAGCTTCGGTCGTCCGTTATTCTACTGGGGAATCGTCTCTTGGTCAAAGAGGTGAAAATGAACTACCATCCGGTCGTGATCCAGGCTTCATAGTGATAAGAACGACTGCTATATGGTCGTGCTCCAGGCTTTACAATGACTTACTAGGGAGATGAAATTAAACTTGCTATCCGGTTGTAATCCAGGCTTCGCAATTTCTCAATTCTTATCTGGTCGTAATCCAGGCTTCAGAAGGAATTAAGTTGTTATTCGGTCGCATCCGGGATTTAACTTGAATTTAGGGCACACTAATATCTGGTCGACTCCGGGCTTCTTAGTAATTGTCCAGGTAAACTGCTATTTGGTTGAAATACAATCTTCGCAGTGTCCTTTACCATTATCTGGTGGTAATCCAGGCTTCACGATGTTTCATACCATTATCTGGTCGAATCCAGGCTTTATGATATTTCATACCATTATCTGGTTGAATATAGACTTCATGGTGTCCTGTACTACTATCTGGTCAATTCCAGGCTTCATAATACCCTACTTCTTATTTGGTCGTATTCCAGGCTTTAGAAGAAATCAAGTGGTTATCCAGTCACATCCGGGCTTCCAATTGATTTTTAGGCCCACTAATATCTGGTCAATTTCCGGGCTTCATAGTAATTGGCCGGGTAAACTGCTATTTGGTCGAAATCCAAGCTTCGCAATGTCCCTTAATATTATCTGGTCGTGATCCCAGGCTTCAGTGTCTTCACCGCTATCTGGTCGTAATCCAGGCTTCACGATGTAATATACCATTATCTGGTCGAATCCAAGCTTCATGGCGTTCGGAGAAATCAAGATACTATTCGGTCGAACCCGGGCTTCATAACTTGCACTAATGATATACCACTATCTGGTCGACTCCAGGCTTCGTAGTATTCTTTGCTGCTATCTGGTCGTAATCCAGGCTTCACAACGTCTTATACCATTATCTGGTCGAGTCGAGGCTTCATGGTATCTTGTATTTCTATTTGGTTGTAATCCAGGCTTCACAATATCTTGCTAAGCTGTTATCTGGTTGATTTTCGGGCTTCACGGCTTGTGTTTATGACATGCCACTATCTGGTCGAATCTAGGCTTCATGGCGTCTCGTACTGCTATCTGGTCATAATCCAGGCTTCACAGTAACTTGCTGGGGATTAAACTATTATTCGGTCGAATCCGGGCTTCATAGCTTAAACTTTGTGAGAATTTAATCGTATCTTTCCCTGAAAGGTAAAGAGTTAGTCGTATGTAATGTCATGATGCATGACATGTATCAAATAATGATGCTCTCAAAATAAATGAGATTATGCTGTATGATGCTTATGCACATGTCATGATGTATGGGTATGCAATGTTTTTATGATGTTCTTTTAGCTGGGGAAAATAAATCCCGGACTGTTGCTGAAGAATATAAAGAGTTTCGCTTGTTGGGGATAATGACCGAAGATGATTTGAAAATAACTTAGCAGGAGAATAATTTTGCTGGAGAATAAACTGGTGAAAGGATGACTCTGTGGGGAAAAGATGCTTTGTCCGAAGATTCGCTGATTTGGAGAAATAACCTCGGTTGAGGACAAATTACTGCTACCGGTGATGACAACTTTGTCGGAGATAAAGTTTCTGTTTGTGGAAGAAATAAACTCCACTAGGGATAGTCCTTCATGGTTGGTGATAGATAAACTCTTCTTGGGGAGAATTAACACTGATGTTTTTGGGTATTTCCTACTCTGCGGGGAGTGTATGTACCTTTAGTCATATTCTCAAGCTGGCTCTGTCCATGTACCGGGTGGATAGAGCAACTATAAGGTTTTTCCATTTCTGTTTGCCCCTGTTCCGGAAATTACGAGTAATCGTCTTGTATTTCGCATGTAAATATTTATGAGCAACAATTATTGTCAAATGCATATATCAAAAATGGACCATTGGATGTTCTTGCAAAACAAAACAGGAAAAGAAAAAACAATTTTGAAATTATTGTAAAATGAGTTGTATTGATTTTTGAAGTTGGCCTGTAAATAGGCATTTTTGTACAAGAGGATGACGTCCTGGTAAGAGAACGCCGTCGAAAGATAGAAATTATACAATTTGTGAAAAACAAAGAAAAACAGCTATGTGAACAATCCCACTAGGTTCCAACTCTGTTATTGCCTTTATATCTTCGAGCATCTCATCACGTTGCTACTTGGTTGAAGGTAGATCAGATTGATCGACACCGTCCAAGCTTGATAGTCGATACTGAAGTCTGGTTGCAAGACGATCCAATGAGACATTGTGTTACGCTTCAATCCCTAATTTTTTCCTGGACCGCCCTTTCGGGTTTTCAGTCCACTGGGATACCCTTTTTTTCCCGAGCCTCCTTTTCAGGTTTTCGACTTGCCGGGTGTACAGTTTTTTCATTTTCATCCCTTCTTTTTTTCCCGTACCCTTTTGGTTCGCTGGGAAGCCCTTATTTTTGCCTAGGCCAGTCAACCTAGCGGGTCTTTGATTATGCGTAGTATTTTTTCACTATGTCTGCATTGACGGGGTGAGGAAGGTCGTCACCATCCATGGTGGTTAGAATCATAGCTCCTCCTGAGAAAATGTTCTTAACCACAAATGGCCCTTCGTACGTAGGGGTCTATTTTCCCCTGGGATCACCTTGTGGCAGTATAATGTGTTTGATCACCAGATGCCCGACTTGATACTCTTGTCGCATAACTTTCTTGTTAAATGCCTTGATCATTCGCTTTTGATACGTCTGGCCATGACAAATGGCAGTAAGTCTCTTCTCGTCGATTAAGTTCAGCTGATCAAGCCGGGTTTAGATCCAATCGTCCTTGCTCAAACCTGCATCCTTCATAATCCGAAGAGACGGTATTTGGAATTCAATAGGTAGGACTGCCTCCATACCATAGACCAAAGAGTAGGGTGTTTCCCAGGTTGACGTCCGTTGTGAGGTGCGGTACCCATGAAGAGCGAATGGTAACATCTCATTCCAGTCTTTGCATGTCACCATCATCTTCTGCACAATCTTCTTGATATTCTTATTAGCCGCTTCAACATCCCCATTCATCTTCGGCCGGTAGGGAGAAGAGTTGTGATGTTGTATCTTGAACTGCTTGCAGAGCTTGATGATCATCGTATTATTGAGATTTGTACCATTGTCCGTAATGATCCTCTCTAGTACACCATATCGACAGATTAGATTGTGCCGAATAAACCGCTCCACGACGTTCTTGGTCACTGTAGCAAAGGAAACTGCCTCAACCCACTTTGTAAAATAGTCAATAGCTACCAGAATGAAACGATGCCCGTTAGACGCAGTAGGTCTGATCTCACCAATCATATCGATGCCCCACATTGCAAAGGGCCAAGGAGCTGTCAAGACGTTCAGAGGAACCGGAGATACATGCACCTTATCAGCATAGACTTGGCACTTATGACAAGTCTGAGAATGATGATAACAATCATCTTCCATAGTAGACCAATAATATATAGCCCGTAGGATTTTTTTCCCATGGTATGTCCACTGGAATGAGTTTTGAAGGTACCTTCATGTAACTCTGCCATAATCCTTTTTGCCTCGTTCTTGTCCACACATCGCAGTAAGGTTGAATCATGGTTACGCTTGTAAAGGATACCATTACTGATTAAGAACTTCGCAGCGAACCTCCTCAAGAACTTCCTATCATTAACGGATGCACCCTTGGGATATTCTTGAGCCTCAAGATACCTCTTTACTTCGTGAAACCAGGGTTTATCCGTTACCTCTTCAGTTTCAATATCACAGCAATGTGCGGGTTCGTCCAACCTCTTGATGGTAATCTGGGGAGCTTCATTTTCCCACCTGACCTTGAACATAGAAGACATGGTAGCTAGCACGTCCGCTAAATGATTATCCTCTCTGGGGAAATGTTTAAAGGTTATCTCCTCGAAGTGTGGAAGCAATGTCAGTACATACTCTTTGTAAGGAATAAGATTTGGGTGTTTCGTATCCCACTCGCCTTTGATTTGACTGATCACTAGAGCGGAATCTCCGAATACACTCAAGAACTTAATACTTAGGTCAATAGCTGCTCGAAGGCCCAGGATGCATGCTTCATACTCCGCCATATTGTTGTTGCAGTTAAAACATAATTGGGCGGTGAATGGAGTATGACGGCCTTCAGGAGATATGATCACAATGCCAATGCCAATGCCAATGCCATTACCCAACGCGTTTGAAGCTCCATCAAAGTACATAGACCATCGAGATCCTACCTCAGGTCCTTCATTCGGTCTAGGTTTTTCACAATCAATCACCAACATGATGTTCTCATCCGAGAATTCGAAATTCATGGATTGGTAATCATCCACGGCCTGATGCACCAAATGATCCGCCAACACACTCCCCTTGATTGCTTTTTGGGTTGTGTATTGGATATCATACTCAGTTAAGATCATCTGCCATCTTGCCATTCTTCCGGACAAGGCAGGCTTTTCGAAGATATACTTGATTGGGTCCATCTTTGATATCAATAGGGTAGTGTGAGTCAGAATATACTGTCTCAGCCGGCGAGCAGCCCATGCCATAGTGCAGCAAGTTTTCTCGAGCAACGAGTATCGGGTCTCACAGTCGGTTAAAGTTTTGCTAAGGTAGTAAATAGCGTTCCCTTTTCGGCCAGACTCGTTATGCTGCCCCATCATGCACCCCATTGAATTATCCAGCACTGTCAAGTATAAAATCAAAGGTCTTCCTTCACCTGGAGGCATCAGAATAGGTGGCTCTTGGAGGTATTCCTTGATCCTTTCGAAAGCGGCCTGACACTCATCATTCCACTTTACCACTTGATCTTTCTTCAGCAGCTTGAAGATTGGATCACAAGTAGCAGTCAGATGTGAAATGAATCGGACAATGTAATTCAGACATCCCAAAAAGCCTCTGACTTCTTTTTTCTGTTCGGGGAGCTGGCATCTCCTGTATAGCCTTCACCTTTGCATGATCCACTTGAATACCTTTATCACTAATAATGAAACCTAGCAGTTTACCAGACCTTACCCCGAAGGTGCACTTGTTCGGGTTTAACCTTAGCTTGTACATCTTCAACCTGTCGAATAGTTTCTGGAGATGGTTAAGGTGTTCTTCTTCAGTATGGGACCTTGCAATCATGTATTCAATATAAACCTCCATCTCATGGTGAATCATGTCGTGGAACAAGGCAACCATGGCGCGCTGATACGTTTCCCCAACATTCTTCAACCCGAAAGGCATTACCTTGTAATAGAAGGTGCCCTACTGTGTAACAAAAGTTGTTTTCTCCATGTCTTCGGGAGCCATCTTAATTTGATTCTAACCAGAAAAACCATTTGTGATCGGTGGAAATAGAACTGATTGTTTTTAATGCTGGTTCGCGAAATGTCGCGGTAAGCAAGAGTCGCCACCGTCTTTTATTTTCTCCAACAAGGAAAGGACAAAACACAGCAGAATTCCTTTTCGAGATGTCTCTTGGTTCGGGAGGTAGATTATAGAAAGGGAAGGTGTTAGCATCCTTTCTATCCGTGGTTATCCACAGGCTCTTAGGTACTTGCTCACTATGTTTTCAAAATTTTTTTGCTTTTCTTGTGTTTGTGGGTTTTGAAAAAGTTTGTTTTGAAAACTTCTAGGTAACTCTTATATCAGTCCTCAAGAGTGTATGAAGTGTTTGTTTGAAAACTTTTGTCAGAAAAGTGTAAGTGCGAAAAGTTTTTTTTTTTTTTGAAAGAGCAAGTACCCAGGAGAAATCTACCTACTCTAAAGAAATTAAGCTGTGTAAATGTCCTTTAGACAGTGCCATCCCACTATTGAGAAGTAGGTAGCACCGTCGTTGGAGTTATTCGGGTCAATTCGATTATAGGGACATGTGGTCACCAAAGCAATAGTAGGACGCCTTAGCGGTAACCCTAATGTCCTAGATCCTTTTTATCCGAGGCAACCGTTTTGAGGCAACTGGATCTTTAGACAGGAGGGCGACCTCTAAAACACCCTATACTCAATGACCACGTCGAGGCAACCAAGTGAGGCGTACCCTAGGAGTGGCATGTGCGAGTGTGTCAGGTTTCGTGTTAAGATTATCTTTGCACATGTATTGCGGTGAGCTACGAGGTTATTTTAATTTTCAGGCAAGTCTTGTCATGCATAGTTAACAGTTAATATTTGTGCGGAAAATAAATTGCGGAAAGTAAATCTACGCTATTACAAGGCGTCGGGTATTTACATCGCCAAAAACATAACCCTTGAAAAGATAAATGCGAGAAAATAAAGAAAGCGATAAAAGTCCTAATTATCTATTACATCCTCGGAGCAGATACATAAATATAATCAAGAATAATATGCGCGAAATTAAATCAGAGAAGTCCTTAGGGTTTTGACCCTTTTTGAGAAAATAAAGGAATTTTGTCCTTTTTGCATTTAATTAAACCTAATTCTAATTAATTAAATAATTACAAGAAAAAAGTATTTTTTAGTTTTTTATGTTTTAATGAAAATAAAATAAAAAGGATTAAAATTGTCAAAAGAAAAAAAAACTTAATTCTATGTTGATTTTATTTATTGTGAAAAAGGTCAAATTTAACCTAATTAACTAAATTAATTTGTGTTAGTATTTATTTACAAAAAATAATAAATTAATAGTGAATTTAATAAATAATAATAATAATAAAAATATTGTTTTCTGAATTTATTATGAAAATATAATTTGTTAGTTAATAATAATAATAATAATTAATAAAAGATATTATAAGGAAAAGAAAATAAAAAGAAATAATAAACCAGGGGGGTGCTGGCCCCTTAAGGAGGTTCCTTTGGAAATTCTGTGGCCCATTAACATCAAGGTTGTTTTGACTTTGGAGATTAGCTGCACGTGCATTGACCAGGAGTATGATGGTCGTTCATCTTTGGCCTTCAGATCTGCTTTGCCAACCACCTGGCATGCTGAAGCGTGAGGTATATGATGGAACACGTTGGGAAGCCTGCATATGATCACGTTATGAAAAATATTATAAGAGTTTTGGGGGACCTGGGAATGGAACCCAGGTCCCAATGATCAACGTCCAGCGCATCAACCACCAGGCCATTTGCTTGCTTTTGATAATATATTAACAAACAATTATAATATATACAAAATTAATGCATGTGCTGAAAAACAAACGAAAACCCGCGCCATTTGAATTATCCAATAGCATATCACCATGTCCTTCGTCTTCCTCATTCGCCTGTAAAAACAGAGTTAGATAGCGGGGGTTTTTAACCCCCACAAAACATGATGACCAATAATAGCGATTAGCCCTATGCTTAACATAAATATTTCGCGAGTATGGCTTTTGATTCGTATGGTTCTCATGAATCTAACCATGGGTCTTAAGGGTTCCAATTTTTCCTGGATAATAAAGCCCCAATTTGGAAGCTCAAGAACCCTAGATTTTGTCAATGGCAACTCACGATTCTGTACACTATAATCCAATTAACCAATACCATTAGCTTTATATGAACTCAAGCAATACAAAACAATGAATAAAACATGTTAATTATACATGAAATAGCCAATTCAATTATGAACATGAGAAGCAAATCGTGGGTCTGTTCTTGAGTATTTCTTGAGCTTTAGCACTTGGTTTTGATTGCAATACGTTTCTGGGAACCCCTTCAATAGATTAGAATCAATAAAAACCTTTGAATCACGTTAGAATATGGAAATCAGTTTTCAAATTTCTTGAGTTTTTTTCAAAGTGGTTATGGCTTTTTCTGCAGAAAATTCATGTATGTATGAGTAGGGTTCACTTATGCATATATAGTAGAATAGAATTACGTCAAATCTTTGCCAAGAAATCCATGGAATTAATGTTTCAATATTTGATTGAAAATCAAATATTTTTGAATCTTTTTGATTGAAGAAACTTGCTAAATTTTGAGATTCTTGTCCCTTTGATTTGCACACGAAATTTCCAGCATATATTGACCACTTTTGCTTCACAAAAAGATTGAAAAATCAAATCTTTGTATTTCCTACAATTTAAATTAATTAAATGAATTAAAATTGATTAAAAATCCAAATAATTAATAAAAATAAGAAAAATAAGTTCAAATAAGCTTGATGGGTCGTGAATAGATCATGGATAAAGTTTCAAGAATAAATTTGAGGCCCATTAGCAAAAACAAAGTGTTTTGAGCAAAGTTGACTTTTGCAAATTCACAAAAATTTCCCAACTTCTCCAATGCATATCTTGCTCAATTTTGATCATATGAACATTTTATTGGACATTTGGGAAAGGTCTTGAAGTCCTTTAACCAATGCCTTTGGTCCCATGTCATTTGGATTCACCAATCTCAAGTTATGGTCTATGACTTAAAGTGCATTTTTGTTGACTTTTGAATTTGACCTATAATGTAGAAATTGATAACTTTTTGTGAGAGCATTTCTTGGACTTGGAATGTGAAGATGGATTGTAGGAAATGTCATCCCCTTCAAAATGAGAATTGGATGGGATTTTTCTGATGAACCATGAAAACGTTATGCCTTGGTCAAGATACAGTTGACTTTTCTACTGTCAAAAAATAATAACTTTTGGCATCTTGATGATTTTTGAGCTATCCTTATGGAATCATGATCAAGACTTGATCAAATGATGATTGTGGACTCAAAATGAGATGTTGACCAAAAAATTTTACTTTTGACTGCAAAATGACCATTTTGCCCCTGCAGTTGACTGTGAATCAAATGGAGCTTTTGACTGTGCAAGTTGACACTGTGAGTCTTGAAACTTGCCATGTAGGTGCTTAGGGATGTATATGGGCCTATGAGACTTGATTGAGACATTAAAAACCTCAAATTCATTGAAGGAACCAAAACCCTAATTTTAGCTGGCTTAGGAGGTGGTTTGGACTGTGCAATCCTTGAGTAGACTTGAGCAATTTGAGATGATTCTTGAGGAACCTTGAAGAATTTGGGAGGGCAAATTTTGGGGTACAACAGTTGCCCATGTTCAATCTTCTTAAACCTGAGGATGTAGATTGGCTTGCGTGCCTTTCGTGATCTGAAGGTGGAAGATGATTGAACACTAAAGTGCCCAGAAATTTGCACTCGCATGGTGTAGTATCAGCAATGTGATGTTGGGAATGGGCTTACAGATGCCATTTGGAGAGATGATGGATAGGAGGATGGGATTATAGATGCCACCTGGAAATGTAATGGATAGTTGTGGATATGGGCTTAAAGATGCCATCTGAGAGTGATTATTGAATCGTTTGAGCTGGTCGAGTAGATAGTTATCCTGTATGGTTTCAGGTATGGATCTATCGCTCACAGATATGCCCTGGCTAGATACAGGTATTGATCTGGAATTTAAGAAGGTTGGTCGAGATAGCTTTCCTAGCTGGATACAGGTGTAGATCTCTGACCTGAGAAATAAAGATGACTTCCTGGCTTGCTACAGGTATTGATCTTCAATCTCTTCCTGCAGATACTTTCCTGTCTGGTTTCAGGTATAAATCTACAATTAATCGCTCACAGATATGCTCTGGCTAGATACAAGTATCAAATCTGGAACTTCAAAGGTTGATGATAATCATCTTTGGATTGACCTTTTCCTGAAAAGGCAAAACATTAGTTGTATGCAATGTCATGATGCATGAAATGCATGATGTCGTGATGTTCTCAGAAAATTAGATTGTGTCGTATGCACTTTATCATGTATGTAAGCAGGAGGTATGAAATGTGAAATGTTTATGAATGTATTTTCGTCTAGGAAAATAAATCCTTGACGAGTGCCGGGAAGTTTGTTAAGCTTGGGCTGATGTTGAAGAGTAGAGTTCTTCGTTTCCGCTGGGGAGGATGAACGAAGATGATTGCAAGAATAAACCGGTAGGAGAAGATGACTCCGTTGGGGAATAAACCTGGGGAAGAGATTACTCTGCGGGGAATTACTCTGTGGGGAAGAGATGCTTCGCTGAGATTTTAACGATAACTCCGCTGGGGACACCGTTGATAAGCGCTGTTGGGGAATTTGATGAACTCCGCTGGGGAATAGGAAGAATCTCGCTGGGGACGTCTTTCCGTTGTAATTTGCTGAGGATAACCCAGTTAGACCCTGGTGGGGAATAACCTTCTGAATAAGGCTAGGGAGACGCATTTGCACTCTGCGGGGGATAAGCTTCCAGAATCTACTGGGTACGATGATTCAACTCTCCTGGGGAAACTCTTGAGGAAATGACTCCACTGGGGGTATCTTGTATTCCGCCGGGGAACAATCTTATATTTCTGTCGAGGAATATTAAGATTGCCGGGGATGCTTGCTAAGGAATATCTGTATACTCTGCTAGGGAATATTAAGATCTTCTGGGGATACCCAACTTTTCAGGACTGACAGTAGACTAACTCTGCTCGGGGGAGAGTATTGCTGACTTGCTGGGGATACTGTGCCTTTTTAGGGCTGATGGGAGACCAACTCTGCATGGGGAGTGAAGGTATCTTGGTCATGTTCTTCAGCCGAACCTATCTTGGTACCTTGGTGAACAGAGCAACTAGATCGCTTAGACAATTCTTATTGCCCCTGTTTCTAATGTCACCCGTAATTAGTCCTTTGTTTCGCATGTGAATATTTATGATTAGCAATTAATGTCAAATGCATATATCAAAAATGAACATTAGACGTTCTTTGCAAAACAAAACAGATAAAGGAAAAACAATTTGAGATTTGTCTGAAAAATAGACTTGTATTGATTTTGAAATTTGCCCGTAAATAGGCGTTTTGTACAGGAGGTTGACGTCCTAGTAAGAGAACGCCGCCGAACAAAGTAGAGTTTATACAATTTGTGAAAAATAAAAAAAAACAGCTATGTGAAAAATCCCACTGGGTTCCAACTCTGCTATCGCCTTTATGTCTTCAAGCGTCTCATCACTTTGCTGCTTGATTGAAGATGAATTTGATTGATCGGTGTCGTCTGAGCCTGATAGTCGATACCGAAATATGGATGCAGGGTGATCCAATGAGACATAGTATTACGCTTATCCCTAACTTTTGCCTGGACCGCCCTTTTGGGTTTTCAGTCCACCGGGATACCCATTTTTGCCCAAGCCGCCTTTTCAGGTTTTCGACTTGCCGGGTGTACAGATTTTTTTCATTTTCATCCCTTGTTTTTACCCAAACCCGTTTGGTTCGCCGGGAAGCCCTTATTTTTGCCTAGGCCAGTCGACCTAGCGGGTCTTTAATCATACGTAGTATCTTTTTACTATGTCTGCATTGGCGGGGTGAGGAAGGTCGTCACCATCCATGGTGGTTAGAATCATAGCTCCTCCTGAGAAGATATGCTTAACCACAAATGGCCTTTCATACGTAGGGGTACATTTTCCCCTGGGATCACCTTGAGGTAGAATGATGCGCTTGATTACCAGGTCCCCAACTTGATACTCTTATCGTCTGACTTTCTTGTTAAATGCCTTGATCATTCGTTTTTGGTACGTCTGACCATGACAAATAGCAGTGAGTCTCTTTTCGTCGATTAGGTTTAATTGATCAAGCCGAGTCTGGATCTAGTCGTCTTTGCTTAAACGTGCATCCTTCATGATCCGGAGAGAGGGTATCTGAACTTCAATAGGCAAGACTGCCTCCATGCCATATACCAAGGAGAAGGGTGTTGCCCATGTTGACGTCCGTGCTGAGGTACAGTACCCATGAAGAGCAAACGGTAACATCTCGTGCCAATCTTTGTAGGTCACTGTCATTTTCTTCACAATCTTCTTAATGTTCTTATTTGCCGCTTCGACAACCCCATTCATCTTCAGCCGGTAGGGAGAAGAGTTGTGGTGCTGTATCTTGAATTGCGCGCAGAGCTCAGTGATCATCTTGTTGTTAAGGTTGGTACCATTATCCGTAATGATCCTTTCTGGTACGCTGTATCGACAAATCAGGTTATGCTGAATGAACCGTGCCACGACATTCTTGGTTACGGTGGCAAAGGAAGCTGCTTCAACCCACTTCATAAAGTAATCAATCGCTACCAGGATGAAGCGATGCCCGTTGGATGCCGTAGGTCTAATCTCGCCGATCATATCAATGCCCCACATTGCAAAAGGCCAGGGTGCTGTCAAGACGTTTAAAGGAACTGGAGGAATGTGCACCTTATCAACATAGATCTGGCACTTGTGACACGTTCGAGAATGTTGATAACAATCGGCTTCCATTGTGGACCAGTAATATCCTGCCCGAAGGATTTTCTTTGCCATGGTATGTCCACTAGAGTGGGTTCCGAAGGTACCTTCATGCAGCTCTGCCATGATCCTTTCTGCTTCAGTCTTATCCACACAACGCAGTAAGGTTGAATCATGGTTTTGTTTGTAAAGAATGCCATTGCTGAGGAAGAACTTTGCCGTGAACCTTCTCAGAAACTTCTTGTCATTAACAGACGCGCCCTCGGGATATTCTTGCGCTTTAAGATACCTCTTTACCTCGTGATACCAGGGCTTTTCTGTTACCTCTTCGGTCTCAAGATCACAGCAATGTGCAGGTTCATCCAATTTCCAAATAATGATCCAGGGAGCCTTGTTATCCCATTTGACCTTGAACATAGAAGACATCGTAGCCAGCGCGTCCGCCAACTGATTCTCCACTATTGGGAAGTGTTCAAAAGTTATCTCCTCGAAATGGGGAATCAACATCAATACATACTCCTTATAAGGAATAAGATTTGGGTGTTTCGTATCCCACTCGCCTTTGATCTGACTGATCACAAGAGCGGAATCTCCGAAGACACTCAGAAACTTGATCCTTAGGTCGATTGCAGCTCGAAGACCCATGATGCATGCTTCATACTCCGCCATGTTTTTGGTGTAGTTGAAACATAGTCGGGCGGTAAGTGGAGCATGAGAGCCTTTAGGAGATATGATTACAGCGCCAATGTCGTTGCCCAAAGCGTTTGAGGCTCCGTCAAAGTGCATAGACCATCGGGATCGTTCCTCAGGTCCTTCATCCGATCCAGGTACTTCGCAATCAGTCACTACCATGATATTCTCGTCTGGAAATTCAAAGTTCATAGATTGGTAGTCATCCACTGCCTGATGTGCCAAGTGGTCTGCCAACACACTTCCCTTGATTTCTTTCTGAGTCGTGTACTGGATATCATATTCAGTCAAGATCATCTTCCATCTTGCTATTCTTCCGGACAAGGCAGGCTTTTCGAAGATGTACTTGATTGGATCCATTTTTGAAATCAACAGAGTAGTGTGAGTCAACATATACTGTCTCAGCCGGCGAGCAGCCCATACCAAAGCGCAACAAGTTTTCTCGAGCAGTGAGTATCGGGTCTCACAGTCGGTAAACTTTTTGCTAAGGTATTAAATAGCATGCTCTTTTCGGCCAGACTCGTCATGCTGCCCCAACACACACCCCATTGAGTTGTCCAGTACTGTCAAGTATAAGATTAGAGGTCTCCCTTCAACCGGTGGCATAAGAATAGGTGGCTCTTGGAGATACTCTTTGATTCTTTCGAAAGCGGCCTGACATTCATCGTTCCAACATACTACTTGATCTTTCTTCAGTAGCTTGAAGACTAGTTCGCAGGTAGCAGTTAGATGCGAGATGAATCGGGCAATGTAGTTCAGCCGTCCTAAAAAGCCTCTGACTTCTTTCTCTGTCTCGGGAATTGGCATTTCTTGTATGGCTTTCACTTTGGAAGGGTCCACCTGAATACCTTTGTCGCTCACGATGAAACCTAGCAGTTTTCCAGATCTTACCCCGAAGATGCACTTGTTCGGGTTTAATCTCAGCTTGTACAACCTCAAACGGTCAAACAACTTCTGTAGATGGTCAAGGTGTTCTTCCTCAGTTTGGGACCTTGCAATCATATCGTCGACATATACTTCAATTTCATGATGGATCATGTCATGAAACAAATCAACCATGGCACGTTGGTAGGTTGCCCCAGCATTTTTCAACCCAAAAGGCATGACCTTGTAGCAAAGGTGCCCCACTGAGTAACAAAAGTGGTCTTCTCCATGTCTTCAGGAGTAATTTTGATTTGATTATAACCGGAGAACCCGTCCATGAATGAGAATACCTTATGCTGAGCAGTGTTGTCAACCAGAACATCGATGTGAGGTAGAGGGAAGTCGTCCTTGGGGCTTGCCCTATTTAAATCCCTGTAGTCAACACACATTCGGACCTTACCATCCTTCTTCGGCACTGGGACCACATTGGCGACCCACTGAGGGTAAGAAGTCACTGCTAGAAAACTGGCGTCGAATTGTTTCATAACCTCAGCTTTGATTTTCTCGGACATCTCTGGGCGCATACGGCGAACCTTCTGTTTTACCGGAGGGCATTCTTCCTTGGTAGGAAAGTGATGAACCACAATGTCGGTATCCAACCCAGGCATATCTTCGTAAGACCAGGCAGATATTTCCAGATAGTCGTGCAGCATCTGAATCAACCGTTGTTTCACACTAGATCCCAGATTGGCACCAATCTTGACTTCCTTTTTGTCGGTCTCAGTACCCAGATTTACCGTTTCCACTAGCTCTTCATGTGGCTGAATGGGCCTCTCTTCCTGGAGTAGCAGTCTTGCAAGCTCACCAGGCACTTCGCAATCATCTTCACCTTCGTCTTCGGCTAAGTTGATCGGATTTTCGAAGTCATAACTAGCAGTAGCAGAGTCGTTACCAGTGAGATCCAGAGTGGATTGGGACATGTATATGTGAGTGTGTGTAAATATAGTTGGTTTGCAATATATAATAAAGAAAGACAAGGAGCGCAAGATTTGAAATGCAAAAAACGTCCAATGCTTTTATTAATGATATATGAAAATGACACACAAAAGCCCTCACAAATGAAGCCACGGTGCCCCGAGTAAGACACCGGGCCATAGAGTTTAGTAATATTGTCTGTTACAAATTCAAAACAAAAGAGTTCATTACTGAGTGACAAAAGTAATAGATATGAAGTCTTTCGCAGTCCAGTTGCTTGGTCCATCGTTGGTCGTAGGGTAGATCCAGCTGTCGAATTCAGATTCCTCCACGTCGCCTTCAATAGCATTTACTCCCGGGTTGGTGATGAATACAGGAGGTCTTCCAATCCTTGCTTTACGAACAGCCCTCTGAGCTTCTGTAGTGAAACCCAAACCAAATTTGTCAGTCTTCGGAGTGAAATCAGGAAGTCGGCCCCAGTTTGCATACTCACCCTTCTCAATAACAGCCCGGGAATCCTTTAAGGAAGCCATCTTCAAAGGAGAACCTTCAATCACAGTCTCTGCCGATGCCAGTGTCTGAGGGACCTCTTCAAAATGTTGGAATGGAGTCTCGATGAATTCCCCATCCATTTCTATGTACCGGACGAGTTGAGGTGGCTGACCATATACTCTTCTTCCCCCTTCACTGTAACAATCTTCCCTCTGACCGGGTATTTCAGCTTCTGATGCAGTGTGGAGGTCACAGCTCCAGCCTTATGGATCCATGGACAACCCAGCAAACAAGAATAGGATGGTCGAATGTCCATCACGTAGAATGTAGAATCAAAAACTGAGAGCCAACCCTGATTGGAATGTCAACTTCACCATGCACCATCCTTTTGGACCCGTCAAAGGCTGGGACAACAATGTTACTTGGCTTCAGCTCTAAACCCTCACAATCCAGCCTATCTAGAGCTTTCTTAGGTAATACGTTCAACGAGGAACCAGTGTCAACCAGCACATGGGCAAGATTAGTGCCCCTGTATTCAATGGAGACATGCAGGGCATCATTATGGTTCTTCCCTTTTGCAGTCAAATCAGCGTCGGAGAACCCCAGACCATTATCGGTAGTTAAGTTGGACACACAATCGGTAAATTGATCAGCAGATGTCTCTTATGGCACGTGGGCCGTCTTCAGGAAGGAAATCAGAGCCTTGGCATGGGCCTCTGAACACAACAACAGTGATAGCATAGAAATTTTAGAGGGGGTGTGCCCCAGCTGCTCAACTACATTAAAATCACTCTTCTTGATAATTTTAAGAATCTCTTCCATCTCTTTCTTGGAAGCTTCAACAGTGGTTGTCTTTGGTGCCTCCGTCTGGGCAGGCATATCAGTAGCGATCCCTTTGCCCCGAGCGTCAGATGACTCGACAGCAGGGGCAGAAATACGAACTTAATCAGGAAGGGAAGCAGGCACACTTGCAGGTGTGATGACAATAGGTCTCTGGATAGCTGGAGGTGCAATATTTGGTGAGAAGAGCCTGCCACTGCGAGTGACTTTGGCAGGCCCGATGATGTTGCTGACGCCGGTACTAGTATCGAACACTTGTTTGATTCCAAGAACATAAACATTTGCCCCATAGTGCCAAGGGACAGCTTTGTCGGATGTATAGGGGATGGGCCCCGGAACAGTAATAATTATGGGAGCAATCTACTGAGCAGACATGATTTTGATAGGCTTCTTTGAGGGAGCCTTAGGAGAGTTGTTGAAAATAGTAACAATGGACACTTCTTCAGTAGAGGTAGCGGGAACAACAATCTTCTCGAACAAGATCTCTTTATTATCCATCAGGCTTTGGATACTTGACTTCAAAGATGGACAACCAGCAGGTGAAACAGAACATAGATGGAAACCTTTACTACATCCCGGAAATAAACCGACTAGTAACAGGTTCCTTTTGATGGTCAACAACAGAGTAACAAGATCATCCACATAGGCTACATACAGATCTTCCACTACAACATTCACTCCATGCTTGGGCATGGGAGCCGTCACAACATTGGGCCTTTCGGGCGCCTCGAACTCTATCTCCTTAGCATCGATTAGATCCTGAACCTTATTCTTTAGAGCCCAACAATCGTCTGTGTTATGCCCCGGGCTGTCAGAGTGGTAAGAACAACGGGCGTTGGGATTGTACTTTGGAGAGGTTGTGTTCACAATCTTCGGAGCTTCTCTCAGGGTCACCAGTTTGGTTGACAGTAACTGCGGCAATATCTGGGATAAGGTCATGCTGAGTCGAGTGAACTGTCTTTTAGGTCTCTCACCCCTTGGTTGGTTATATTGCTGAGGAGCAGCAGCAGGCTTTGAAATAACCACTGCGTTGACAGCTTGGCGGCATTCTGGTTTATTCTGTCTCCTTGAACCATAAACAGCACTAGATTCATTTTTGAACGGTTTCTTCTCAGTACTCGAGGAGCTACCTTTCTGTATCTTCCCAGACTTGATACCAGCTTCTATTCTTTCACCAGTCAAGATGAGGTCTGTAAACCCGGCAGAAGAATTTACAATCAGATGGTTGAAGAACAGACCAGATAGGGTCCCCAAGAACATATCCACGAGTTCACGGTCAGTCAAAGGTGGCTGCACCCTTCCAGCCAGATCTCTCCACTTTTGGGCATATTCCTTAAATCCTTCACCCGTCCCTAGTGACATACCCTGGAGTTGGGTACGCGTAGGAGCGAGGTCGGAATTATACTGATACTGCTTGGAGAACGCAGTAGCCAAGTCCTCCCAGTTACGAATACAGGCTTCATCCAGCTGATAGAACCATTCAAGTTGAGTCCCTGAAAGACTATCCTGGAAGAAATGGATCCACAAATTTTTGTCAACTGTATACGGTTGGATCTTCCTTACATACGATCGGAGGTGCAGCTTAGGACAGGAAGCTCCGTCGTATTTTGCAAAAGCAGACGCCTTGAACTTATGGGGAATCACCACCCGAGAGGATAAGCCTAGGTCTCCGAAGTCCAACCCGGACACATGTTGAATCTGCATAGCACTTAGACGGTCCTCTAGCTGTTTGTACCTGTCCTCAGTAGGAGGGTACTGTTCATCATTGTAATCCGTCTCGTTGTCGGAGACCACGGGACTAGGAACCCCTCCTTCTTGGGGATTGTCCTTCCCTATAGATGGGGTAGTCAGCTCAACCTCATTCTGCAGTGCATTCCTATATCTGCATTCGGTATTGAACAAGACAGTCCTCTTCTTCTTCTTCTTCATAAGCAGGGTCTTCAACTCCTGTTGACCTTGGGCTAGGCTCATAACCAACTCTTGGAACTGGGCATTCTGGGCCTGGAGGGCCTTGATAGCTTGTTCAGTAGAAGGTTCAGAAGACATGATGACTGCTGAAATAAACAACGAAGAAGATAAGTGACCTGTAAAAAAGTGCACCTGTTATGCATATGATGCATGGTATGCTATTTATGCAATGCATTCAAGGGTTCGAAAATTCAAATTCGTTGCAGACAAACAAGGAACACACGTCATATTAAGAAGTAAATCTGTTTAGTACATCAGGGCCTCATAGGCAAAATATTACAAAATACTTAATGCCAAAAGATATTATGCATCCTCTTTGGAGCGATGTAGGTGTTAAGGGTCTTTTCCTCGTGAAGTAGGCAGGTGAGCTCCAAGACCTTCTTCTCACTGGCATGTAGATTGGCTTCAAGAGAATTCCACTCTTCCTTTAGTTGGATCTAGCTCTTTTGCATTTCTTCCCAAGATGTTGGCATGTCAGGATGTAGAATGGTGTATGGGACCTCTCCTTCCACAACTGGCTCTTTGATCACAGGGAGAATGTTAGGATATGGCATCATAAGCTTCTGGGAGCGAGCTCGTACCCACTTGAGGTAAGGCTCAAGGGGGATGGAATTTGTGTGCCCTAGTGTCTTACTATCCACCTTGTTAGGCATCCTCCAAGCTCTGATGAATCTCTGCTGAAGTCCTTGCGCATCGTTGTCGAAGTCAAAAACTATGTCAGGGATCAGCATGTCATAAGGGCCATCCCTCCGAGCATATCCAAATTGTCTCAAAGCCAGACAGGGGTTATAAGTGATGCCTCCTCTAATTCCAAGTAAAGGAACATTAGGAAATTCTCCGCAAAGATCAATGATAGTGACATTTTCTCTGGACCGAGAACACCAATGTATATCAGAATGTGTGAGAGTCATCAATCGTTGTGACCACCTTAAACCCCTCTCGTTCTTCAGAATTAATTGTGGAAGGTGCGAAATAAACCACCTTGCCAGGAGAGGAGTGCAGCACATGAGAACACCTCTTTTTCTCATTGTTCGAGTGTAAAATGAGTGGAGGATGTCCCCAAGCAACGTAGGTATAGGATTCCTGGACATAAAAATCTTGACAGCATTTATGTCTATAAGTTGATCAGGATTTGGGAACAAGACCAACCCATAGACAAGGAGTGCCACCACTTCTTCAAAAGCTTGTAGTTCGAGAGAATTCCAACATTCTTGTGCCTTCTCAAACAAGAACTTTTCCAAGAATCCTTTGATACCACTTCTAACTTCCCAATGTCCCTTGATGTCAGATGGTTGCAGACGTAAGGCTTGAGCAACCTCTTCAAGTTTTGGTTCCTTTTCCGTACCGTTGTAGGGTAGTTGACTAAGAATAGGAACCTTCAAAAGCTGAGAAAGATCTTCCAAAGTAGGCACCAATTGATAATCCGGGAAAGTAAAACAGTGGTGCAGGGGGTCAAAGAACTGGAAAAGGACTTTTATCATATCTTCTTCAATGTTGGTGTTGACCAAGCTGATGAGTCTACCATGCCTTTCACTGAAGGAAGAGTTCTCGGGAATCCTGGATGTAAGTTCCTTGAGCTGAGGAGGGATCCTTACAAGGTTGACCTGAATTGTTTTTCAGCGAAGAGACTCCATGTCCTACAAAACAAGAACAAAGATGAAGATTCGAACCCTTGAAGTGGTTAGTAGATGCATATGATGCGTTATGATGTTATGATGTTATGATAAGGACCACGACAAGTATTCACAAAAGGCAAACATGTTAAAGCACACAAGTCACACAAGACAGCCCTTAGAGTTTAGGCCAGCATGAAGTTTAGGTACTACCCTCTTGAAGTTGGTTGGCTCAAAACCTGTCCTAGAAAATAGTAACCGGGTTCTAAGGAGCTCAATATCATTGGATTGTTTTCTATGTTCATTGTTTTGATTTAGCCACTTAACTGGCGACCAAAATATTCCAAGAAAACAACCCTCAATGAGTGTAGTATCGAGTATCTACCAACTTCGGACTGCACCAAAGTCGGTCATCTCACTACCCCTAAAGAGGCCAGGATGGTCAAGTAAGGTTTTAGGTCAGTTGATGCTTCACGACACCACGCAGCGACCCCGTACTCTCCTTGACTTGACTCAAGGGTTACCGGTACTCACCAAAGTGCCACATCAACGTAGCAACTGCTTCAACCATGTCAGTATACCCCGCACAGTTCCCTCACAGTTTGTTGCTACTTCTAAAAGGGTATCCGCAGATCCGGGTTAGGATCTACGAAACTCCGATGCAAGCCCACAAATATTAAAGCAAACAACGCATACAATTGAAAACATAGAATGATCTAATCCTAAGGTACACCTCACTTATAATACTATCCCCAGCAGAGTCGCCAGTTCTTTGATCGGTGGAAATAGAACTGACTGTTTTTAATGTTGGTTCACGAAATGTCGCGGTAAGCAAGAGTCGCCACCGTCTTTTATTTTCTCCAACAAGGAAAGGACAAAAGCACAACAAAATTCCTTTTCGATATGTCTCTCGGTTCGGGAGGTAGATTATAGAAAGGGAAGGTGTTAGCACCCTTTCTATCCGTGGTTATCCACGGGCTCTTAGGTACTTGCTCACTATGTTTTCAAAAAATGTTTTCTTTTCTTGTGTTTGTGGGTTTTGAAAAAGTTTGTTTTGAAAACTTCTAGGTAACTCTTGTACCAGTCCTCAAGAGTGTATGAAGTGTTTGTTTGAAAACTTTTGTCAGAAAAGTGTAAGTGCGAGAAGTTGTTTTTTTTTGTTTTTTTGAAAGAGCAAGTACCCAGGAGAAATCTACCTACTCTAAAGAAATTAAGTTGTGTAAATGTCCTTTAGACAGTTCCATCCCACTATTGAGAAGTAGGTAGCACCGTTGTTGGAGTTATTCAGGTCAAATCGATTATAGGGACATGTGGTCACCAAAGCAATAGTAGGACGCCTTAGCCGTAACCCTAATGTCCTAGATCCTTTTTATCCGAGGCAACCGTTTCGAGGCAACTGGATCTTTAGACAGGAGGGCGACCTCTAAAACACCCTATACTCAATGACCACGTCGAGGCAACCAAGTGAGGAGTACCCTAGGAGTGGCATGTGCGAGTGTGTCAGGTTTCATGTTAAGATTATCTTTGCACATGTATTGCGGTGAGCTACGAGTTGATTTTAATTTTCAGGTAAGTCTTGTCATGCGTAGTTAACAGTTAATATTTGTGCGGAAAATAAATTGCGGAAAGTAAATCTACGCTATTACAAGGCGTCGGGTATTTACATCGCCAAAAACATAACCCTTGAAAAGATAAATGCGAGAAAATAAAGAAAGCGATAAAAGTCCTAATTATCTATTACATCCTCGGAGCAGATACATAAATATAATCAAGAATAATATGCGCAAAATTAAATCAGAGAAGTCCTTAGGGTTTTGACCCTTTTTGAGAAAAGAAAGGAATTTTGTCCTTTTTGCATTTAATTAAACCTAATTCTAATTAATTAAATAATTACAAGAAAAAAGTATTTTTTATTTTTTTATGTTTTAATGAAAATAAGATAAAAAGGATTAAAATTGTCAAAAGAAAAAAAAAACCTAATTCTATGTTGATTTTATTTATTGTGAAAAAGGTCAAATTTAACCTAATTAACTAAATTAATTTGTGTTAGTATTTATTTACAAAAAATAATAAATTAATAGTGAATTTAATAAATAATAATAATAATAAAAATATTTTTTTCTGAATTTATTATGAAAATATAATTTGTTAGTTAATAATAATAATAATAATTAATAAAAGAAATTAAAATGAAAAGAAAATAAAAAGAAATAATAAACCACGGGGGGTGCTGGCCCCTTAAGGAGGTTCCTTTGGAAATTCTGTGGCCCATTAACATCAAGGCTGTTTTGACTTTGGAGATTAGCTGCACGTGCATTGACCAGGAGTATGATGGTCGTTCATCTTTGGCCTTCAGATCTGCTTTGCCAGCCACCTGGCATGCAGAAGCGTGAGGTATATGATGGAACACGTTGGGAAGCTTGCATATGATCACGTTATGAAAAATATTATAAGAGTTTTGGGGGACTGGGAATGGAACCCAGGTCCCAATGATCAACGTCCAACGCATCAACCACCAGGCCATTTGCTTGATTTTGATAATATATTAACAAACAATTATAATATATACAAAATTAATGCATGTGCTGAAAAACAAACGAAAACGCGCGCCATTTGAATTGTCCAATAGCATATCACCACGTCCTTCGTCTTCCTCATTTGCCTGTAAAAACAGAGTTAGATAGCGGGGGTTTTTAACCCCCACAAAACATGATGACCAATAATAGCGATTAGCCCTATGCTTAACATAAATATTTCGCGTGTATGGCTTTTGATTCGTCTGGTTCTCACGAATCTAACCATGGGTCTTAAGGGTTCCAATTTTTCCTGGATAATAAAGCCCCAATTTGGAAGCTCAAGAACCCTAGATTTTGTCAATGGCAACTCACGATTCTGTACACTATAATCCAATTAACCAATACCATTAGCTTTATATGAACTCAAGCAATACAAAGCAATGAATAAAACATGTTAATTATGCATGAAATAGCCAATTCGATTATGAACATGAGAAGCAAACCGTGGGTCTGTTCTTGAGTATTTCTTGAGCTTTAGCACTTGGTTTTGATTGCAATACGTTTCTGGGAACCCCTGCAATAGATTAGAATCAATAAAAACCTTTGAATCACGTTAGAATATGGAAATCAGTTTTCAAATTTCTTGAGTTTTTTTCAAAGTGGTTATGGCTTTTTCTGCAGCAAATTCACGTATGTATGAGTAGGGTTCACTTATGCATATATAGTAGAATAGAATTAGGTCAAATCTTTGCCAAGAAATCCATGGAATTGATGTTTCAATATTTGATTGAAAATCAAATATTTTTGAATCTTTTTTATTGAAGAAACTTGCTAAATTTGGAGATTCTTGTCCCTTTGATTTGACACGAAATTTCCAGCATATATTGACCACTTTTGCTTCACAAAAAGATTGAAAAATCAAATCTTTGTATTTCCTACAATTTAAATTAATTAAATGAATTAAAATTGATTAATAATCCAAATAATTAATAAAAATAAGAAAAATAAGTTCAAATAAGCTTGATGGGTCGTGCATAGATCATGGATAAAGTTTCAAGAAGAAATTTGAGGCCCATTAGCAAAAACAAAGTGTTTTGAGCAAAGTTGACTTTTGCAAATTCACAAAAATTTCCCAACTTCTCCAATGCATATCTTGCTCAATTTTGATCATATGAACATGTTCTTGGACATTTTGGAAAGGTCTTGAAGTCCTTTAACCAATTCCTTTGGTCCCATGTCATTTGGATTCAATAATCTCAAGTTATGGTCTTTGACTTAAAGTGCATTTTTGTTGACTTTTGAATTTGACCTATAACGTAGAAATTGATAACTTTTTGTGAGAGCATTTCTTGGAACTGGAATGTGAAGATGGATTGTAGGAAATTTCATCCCCTTAAAAATGAGCATTGGATGGGATTTTTATGATGAACCATGAAAAAGTTATGCCTTGGTCAAGATACAATTGACTTTTCTACTGTCCAAAAATAGTAACTTTTGGCATCTTGATGATTTTTGAGCTATCCTTATGGAATCATGATAAAGACTTGATCAAATGATGATTGTGGACTCAAAATGAGATGTTGACCAAAAAATTTGACTTTTGACTGCAAAATGACCATTTTGCCCCTGTAGTTAACTGTGAATCAAATGGAGCTTTTAATTGTGCAAGTTGACACTGTGAGTCTTGAAACATGCCATGTAGGTGCTTAGGGATGTATATGGACCTATGAGACTTGATTGAGCCATTAAAAACCTCAAATTCATTGAAGGAACCAAAACCCTAATTTTAGTTGGCTTAGGAGGTGGTTTGGACTGTGCAATCCTTAAGTAGACTTGAGCAATTTGAGATTATTCTTGAGGAACCTTAAAGAATATGGGAGGGCAAATTTTGGGGTACAACACCATCCATAAAGGAGAAGACCTTATGTTGCACGGTTTTGTCGACCAGAACCTCGATGTGAGGCAGAGGGAAATCATCCTTGGAGCTTGCCCTGTTCAGATCCCTATAGTCCACACACATTTGTACCTTACCATCCTTCTTCAGCACCGGCACAACATTGGCAACCCACTGCGGGTAAGAGGTGACTGTTAAAAATCCCGCGTCGAACTGTTTCATGACCTCAGCTTTGATTTTCTTAGACATCTCAGGGCCATACGACGAACCTTCTACTTTACTGGAGGGCAGTCTTCTTTGGTTGGCAGGCGGTGTACCATAATGTCAGTGTCTAAACCAGGAATATCTTCATAATACCAAGCGAAGATCTCAACATAGTCGCGTAGAATTTGTATCAACCGCTGCTTGACACTAGGCTCCAGATTTGCACATATCTTGACTTCTTTCTTGTCTTCGTCCGTACCTAAATTCACTGATTCCACTGGCTCTTCATAAGGTTGTATGGCCCTCTCTTCCTGAAGTAACAGTCTATAAATTTCCCCATGCACCTCACAATCCTCCTCACATTCTTCCGCGGCTTGGTTGATCGGATTTTCAAAGTCATAACCTACAGTAGCAGAGTCGTTATCAATGGGATCCAGAGTGGATGTGGATCTGCATTATGATATGTGAGTGTGTGTAAGACAATAACTGTTTTTGATAAAGTGCAAGATAGAAAAGAAAAACAAGGAGCGCAAAATTTGTAATGCAAGAAAACGTCCAATGCTTTATTGATGATATATGAAAATGACAAATAATAAGCCCTCACAAACAAAGCCAAAGTGCCTCGAGCAAGGCACCGAGCCGTAAAGTTTCAAACTGTCTGTTACAAATCTCAAAACAAAAGTCAATTATCGTGTAATAAAAGAAACGGGCACAAAGTCCTTCGCCGTCCAGTTGTTCAATCCACCTTTGGTATTCGGGTAAATCCAGCTATCGATATCTGACTCTTCTTCATCATCCTCAATGGAATTAACTCCCTGATCATGTTTGGGCATGGGAGCAATTATGACGTTGGGTTTCTCTAGAGCGTCAAACTCAATCTCTTTAGCTTCAATCAAATCTTGCACCTTATTCTTCAAGGCCCAACATTTATTTTTATCATGACCTGGGCTATCGGAGTGATAGGCACAACGGGCGTTCGGATTATACAGCGGCGATGTGGTGCTAGGATTCTTCGGGGCTTCCCTCAGAGTTACCAGATTGGTCTTCAACAATTGCGGTAGAATTTGAGACAAAGTCATATTAAGCCGAGTGTATTGTCTCTGCGGTCTCTCCATTCTTTGTTGATTGTTGCATTGTGGAACAACGGTGGGTCTTGATATTAATACTGCATTCACTACTTGACGGTGTTCAGGTCGGTTTTGGCTCCTCGAGCCGTAGACTGCAGTAGCTTCTTTCTTACCAGTGAAAGGCCTCTTTTATGCACTTGATGAAGCACCTTTCTGCATCTTACTGCTTCTGATACCAACTTCTACCCTCTCCCTAGTCAAAATCAATTCAGTAAACCCAGATGATGAACTGCCAATCAGATGATTGAAAAATGGACTAGACAAGGTCCCCAGAAACATATCTACGAACTCCCTATCGGACATAGGGGGTTGAACTCTTCCAGCCAGATCTCTCCACTTCTGAGCATAGTCCTTAAAACCTTCACTTGCACCCATAGACATACCCTGAAGTTGAGTACGAGTGGGAGCAAGGTCAGCGTTATACTGGTACTGCTTGTAGAAAGCAGCAGCAAGGTCTTCCCAGTTTCAGACATTAGCTCATTCCAATTTATAAAACCATTCAAGCTGAGTCCCTGACATACTATCTTGAAAGAAATGTACCCATAAATTCCTATCAGTAGTGTAAGGTTAGATTTTTCTGACATACAAGCGGAGATGGAGCTTTGGACAGGATACTCCATCGTACTTAGCAAATACCAGAGCTTTAAACTTGTGAGGGATCACCACCCCAGATGCTAGCCCCAGATCTCCAAAGTCTAGACTGGAAATCTTCTGAATCTCCATAGCACTCAGACGATCTTCAAGTTGTTTATACCTATCCTCAGCAGGAGGGTACTGTTCATCATCAAAATCAGTATCATTATCAGAGACCACATGACTAGGACCCTTTTCTTCCTCTTGATTCTCTCCTCCTTTATATGAGTGAGACAGATCAGCTTCTTGTTGCAACCTATTCCCAAATCTGTGACCCATATTCAGCAGAACCACCTTCTTCTTCTTCTTTTTCTTCTCCTTCAGGATGAGAGTCTTCAAATCCTGTTGTCCTTTAGCCAAGTTCAAGAACATCTCTTGGAATTGAGCATTTTGTGCTTGAAGAGCTTTGATGGCTTGATCGGTAGGTATTTCAGAAGACATTTTGTGCTGAAATAAACAGCGAAGAAGATGAGAAACCTGTAATGATACCTGTAATGATACATGTAATGAGATGCATGATAATGGAATGCGTATGAAATGATTTCAAAGACTTTGGGAGATTTAAATTTGCAAACCAAGAAATAAACAAACTTTATTACATTAACTTGTAAAAATGTTTAACAATGCCTTTGAGGCGTTACAAAAGAAATAAACTGAAAACCAATCTAAACTAGAAAAAGCAAAAATCAGAAATCCCATGGTCGCTTTCCCTTCGTGCTGACGTAATCATTGATTGTCCTTTCGTTCTCAAGTTTCCTTGTGAGCTTTAAGATCTTCCTCTCTTGCTCATGATACTTCTCCCGGTAGGTATCCCTTTCCTCTTTCAACTGAATCCAGGATCTCTTCAATTCCCCAAGATCAGTAGGCATGTAGGGATAAAGGATTGTATAAGGAACGCCCTCTTCATTGGTATGCTCCACAATCACTGGAAAAATAGCTTCATAAGGCATCCCAAGCTTCTGAGCCCGAGCTCGGACCCACTGGAGATAGGATTGCATAGGGAGAGAAGTCTTTGGTCCTAGCTCGTGAGGGTCAGACCTGTTCACCATGCCCCAAGCTCGTATAAACCTGCGGCGATGCTCATCAACGTCCTCCTTATAGTCAAATGCAATATCTGTAAGAAGCATCTCATGAGGATCGTCTCTCCGAGCGCGGCCAAACTGTCGTAAAGCCAAACAAGGACTGTAGGTTATTCCTCCTCTAATTCCAAGCAACGGGACATTAGGGTATTCCCCACATCGATCAATGACGGCAACACTTTCCATATCCTTAGAACTCCAAAGAATGTCCGTATGGGCAAGTGACATGATTCTGTAAGACCATCCTAACCCTTCTTCATTCTTCAACACAAACTTGGGGAGGTGCGACATAAACCACCTCGCCAGCAGCGGCGTGCAACACCTGAGGGTTCCTCTTCTTCGCACGGTGCGATATAGAGGGCATGCAGGATATCACCCAGAAGAGTAGGCACAGAATTGCGGGACAAGAAGATCTTAACCGCATTCACATCTATGAAGGAATCTGGATTCGGGAAAAGAACTAAATCACAGACGAGGAGAGACAAGATGTCTTCGAAAGCCTGAAAGTCTAAATTATCCTAAAACTGCTAGGCTTGATCCATCAGAAACTTGGCTAAGAAACCTTTAACCCCGCTTCGTGTCTCCCAGCTAGACACTACATCAGCCCTTTTCAAATGTAAAGTTGCAGCAATGTCCTCTGGTCTAGGAGTCTCTTCCAAACATGTGAAAGGCATCTGCTCGAGGATGGATATGCCTAATAAGTGAGAAAACTCTTCCAAAGTGGGGACTAGCTAATAATCTGGGAAGGTGAAGCAATGATGCACCGGATCGAAGAACTGGAAGAGCACACTCATCATCTGCTCATCAACCTCTGAGGTAACCAAGCTAAGAAACTGACCATGTCTCCTAATGAATGAAGAAGTATCGAAAACTCTCGAGGACTAATCTTTGAGTTGAGCAGGTATTTGCACAAAGTTAACTCGGATGGTGTTTCTATGCATGGAAGCCATAACCTGCAAAACAGAACAAAGATAAATCCCCTCGGTCTTTGAAATGGTTATTATGATGAAGTATGCATGCTATGTTATGATGCATGATGTCATGGTAAAACACACGACAGGTATAGCAGATAACATACATGGTAAAGGCAAATAAGTCACACAAGAGCCCTTAAGTTTCAAGCTTGCACGGAGTTTAGGTACTACCCTCTTGAAGTTCAGTTGGTTTCAACTTGTCCTAATAATAGTAACCGGGTTCTAGAGGTTCTCAATATCATTGTCCATCCTCCATCGGTCATGGTTTTAGCTCACGCAATCTTTTCTTACGGCCAGAACTATCTTGAGAGTATGGTCTCAATGAGTGTAGTATTGAGTATCAACCAGTTCCCATCTTTACAAAGAGACCGGCTATCTCACTACTTCATATGGCCAAGTTGGTTAATTATAGGTTCTAAGGTCAGTTGATGCTTAACGACCCATATAGCAGCCCCGTATTCTCCTCGTTTCTCCATAAGGGATACCGGTACCAACAAATGTGCCACATCAATGTAGCTACTGCTTCAACTATATTGGTCTACGCCATACAGTTCTCTCATAGTTTATTGCTACTTACCTAAAAGGTGTCCCCCATATCCGGGTTAGGATCTTTATTAACTCCCGATACAAAGCCCTCAAAGGTAAAGCAATCAAATCAAACAATAGAAGCAAATATGATGAACTAATCCTAAGGTATACCCCACTTATATACTATCCCCAACAGAATCGCCGGTTCTGTGATACGGTGGCAGAACCGGAATTGTTTTTAGGAAAATGATGGTTTGCGTTTTGCGTTTGCATTCGCAAAATGTCGCGGTAAGCAAGAGTCGCCATCGACTTTTATTTTATCCAAATGGAAAGGAAAAAAGCACACAAAAATTCCTTTTTTCGAGATTTTGACTACGGGGGGTAGATTATAGAAAGGGAAGGTATTAGCACCCTTTCTATCTGTGGTTTTCCACGAGCTCTTAGGTACTTGCTCATCATTTTAAAAATTTCTTGTGTGTGTGTTTGATTTGAAAAAGTTTTTGTTTTACTTCGATTTAACCCTTGCTTCTGTCTTCAGGAGTGTTACAAAGTTGTTTTGAAAACTTTAGTTTGAAAAGTTTGTTTGAAAGCATATGGTGTAAAAAATTTCGTTTTAAGCAAGTACCTACTAGCATCTACCTACTCGAAAAAAGAGAATGTTTATGTTCTTGTTTCCTTTAGACAGCGCTATCCCACTATTAGTGAGTAGGTAGCACCGTAGTTGGAGTTTTAAGGGTCAATTCGAAAGGGACGTACGATCACTAAAGCAATGTTAGGACGTCTTAGTAGTAACCATAATGTCTCAAGATCAATATTCGAGGCAACATTTCCGAGCAACCTTTCCGAGGCAACATTTTCGAACGGGACATTTGATCTTTGTTTAGACAAGAGAGCGACCACTAAAATACCCTATACTTAATGATCATTTACCGAAGGCAACCGAAGTGAGAGTATACCCTAGGAGTGCGCATGTGCGAGTGATTCAATTTTAAGTTATTATATTTGCACATTTAGGGCTTGCTAACCGTTTTAAAATTTACATACAGTCTTGTCATGCAACCCTATTATCATACATCTAACAGTCAATATTGGTGGAAATTAAAAACGCGGAAAATAAAGCTAAGCTTTTACAAGGCTTCGGGTATTAATTACATAGCTAAAAACCCCGCTAAAACGATAAATAAACGAAAAAAGTCCTAATTAATCTATTACATACCATGAGCAATTACATCAATATTGTGAACAATAAATAAATGCGCCAGGAATCGAGAACGAGAGAACAATGGGGTTTTGACCCCGTCTAACCTAATTAAAAGAAAAATATGTTTTTTTTGTTTTTGATTATTTTAAGAAAACAAGGTTTTAAATTAAATATGTACATAATTACTAATTAAATTAAATCAAAGAAAATAATTAATTTGACCTATTTTTATATTTTGGTTATTTTTAAGAAAAGAAAATAGAAATTAAATTAAACAAAAACCCTAGTTTCTAATTTATTTTAATTTATTTACAAAGAAAAGGAAATTAAAGTTACCTAAAAAATTAAGTTAACTAATTAAATTAATTTTTGGTAAAAATAAAACCTAGAATCTAATTTGATGAGAAAATATTTTTTATGATTTTTTTGATAAAAGAGTTAATTTTTTTGATAGTAAAAATAATTTGAATAAATTAAATAAAGGAAATATAAAATAAAAGAAAAAGAAAATAAGCCTGTTTGCTAGCAAATTGGAGGGTGCTCATAGCAATTTTCTGGGCCCAAATAACCTGACCCACGTTTGACTTCTATGCTCCCATGTTGTGCATTAACCAGGATGCATCATGGTCCTTCATGTGATAGCCTTCAGATCTGGCCTCCTGGAGATCTTAGTGGTTGAGCCTTGAAGGCATATGGTGGACCTCACGCATGTGTGCATTCCTGATCATACAAATTAAAATAATATGAAATATATGCGGGACCTGGGATTCGAAACCAGGTCCTATGGCCTTTTCCATCTGCTTCACTACCAACTGAGCCAGGCGCCTTTGTTGTATATCAAACACCCATTAATTATTATATTAAAAAACAAACAAAATAAACTTATCAGTGCACGGAATTTAAATGGGGCAATCAGGGCTTGCCACACAGGTCGTCTTCTTCCCCTCTCCGTTGGTAAAAGTCAGAGACTTTTACCTACGGACACAGTTCCGTCACTAGAACTCCTGCACATTGCAAAATCACATACAGGTATGATAAATAAATTCTAATGATGTGGACCAATTCGTCTTGGCCTGCTGAGCATCATGGTGCCCTTCTTGTGGACCAATTTTGCCTGTATCAAAAGATCCCAAAACGCAACAACAAAACCTAGCAATGGTGGATTTCAATATAGCCAACAAAAATGCAATTAATTGTCACCATGAGCTTGCAAACATGTTAGGGATTATGAATATGCTATTGAAACATGATAAATATGCAAGAATAAGGAGATTCGATTTTGGAAATAAGGGCAAACCGTGGGGGTCGTGGAACCGAATTCTGGGCACTAGAACGCTTGCTTTTGATTAGTATAGCTTCCTTGTATACCCAGGAAACGAAAGAGATGGCTTGGGGGTCTTGAAAATGCTTGGAAGTATGAAATCAAGTTACCACTTTTCTTGAGTTTTTTCAAGTTTTGTTCTTCCTCTCCATGCCTCCAAAACTTGTGCTTTTGATCTACCTTTGTCCACTATATACCAAGGGACGAATTAGGGTTTCAAATGTGTTCTCAATCTTTGGCAATTATGGTCTTTGATCATGATTTGATCTTCATGAAAATCTTTCCAAAACTAGGCCAAAACCAATCTTTTTATGCACAACCATGCCCTACACGATTTGATTCACTTGCTAGCTGTATAAAGGACATGAAACATGCATCAAATCTTAAGACTTAAATGCTTTTGATATTTCCATGATTTATTTTGATTTAAATTGATTTAATTGAAATAAAAAATCAAAATAAATAGAAAAAATAAAATAAAGGCAAGTGGAAAGAGCTAGGGCTCGTGGACCATGTTACAAACTCAAAACAAGTGCAAAAAGTTAGGCCCATTTGACAAAAATTGCAATTTGAGGCATATTTGACTTTTGACAATTTTGCAAAAAAGGTCAACTTCACCAATGCATAACTTCTTCAATTTTAACTCTACAAAGGAGTTCTTTGAATTTTTAGAAATCTCAAGATGTCATATAAGCAACCCTTTTGGTCTCATCTAAATTGGGTCTTCCATGTTCATGTATGAAGCTTTGCCAAAAAAGGTGTTTTTGTTGACTTTTCAAAATGACCTATAATGTCCAAATTCATAACTTCTTGTGAGTGCATATTTTTAACTTGGGAGATGAAGATGGATTGTATAGCATTTCATCCTCTTCAAAATGAGCTTTGTATGGGTCATTTCTCATAAAGTATGAGAAAGTTATGTTTGGTCAAAGTTGAGTTGACTTTTCCTACAAAACCCTAGTTCAACAACTTATGGGTTTTGATGAATTGTGAGCAATACTTGATGAATCATGATTAACCCATGATCAAATGATGAATAATACTTCAAAATGAGTATGTTGACCAAAAATATTGAAGTTTGACTGTATGTGGGCCACAGTTGACTTTTGCCTTAGCACAATCGATTTTCAGGCCTTTGAGCAATTGACTCAACAAACTTCCTCTACAAGGCTTGAAATTTGTCATGGATGATCTTGAGAACATATTAGGACAATGGTGAGAATTTGGGATCCCTTGGACTCAAGTATCTTGATGCAACAGGAAACCCTAATATGAGGTAGACTGCCTTAGGAGAGAGTTTGTCTAGTCAACCCTTGGACTTCCTTGAGCAATTTGAGGATTTCTATGGAAATGTATTGAGAAATATGGGAGGGAAATTTTGGGGTACAACACCAGTCTTTGTATGTCACCGTCATTTTCTGTATGATCTTCTTAATGTTCTTATTTGCAGCTTCAACAACGCCATTCATCTTCGGCCAGTAAGGGGAAGAATTATGATGTTAGACCTTGAATTGTTTACAGAGTTCAATGATCATTGTATTGTTGAGATTTATACCATTGTCAGTGATGATTCTCTATGGCACACCGTACCGATAGATCAGGTTATGCTAGATAAACCACGCCACAACGTTCTTGGTAACAGTAGCAAAAGAGGCAGCTTCGACCCACTTCATGAAATAATCAACGTCTACCAGGATGAAGCGATGCCCATTGGAAGCGGTAGGTCTAATCTCTTCGATCATGTCAATGCCCCACATTGCAAAGGGCCAAGGAGAGGTCAATAAGTTCAAAGGAACCGGAGGTACATGCACCTTATCAGCATAGATCTGGCATTTATGACAAGTTCGTGAATGCTGATAGCGGTCTGCTTCCATAGTGGACCAAAAGTATTCTGACCGTAGGATATTTTTAGCCATGGTATGTCCACTCGAATGGGTTCCAAAGGTACCTTCATGTAATTCTGCCATAATCCTTTCTGCTTCGCTCTTGTCTACGCACCGAAGTAAAGTTGAGTCATGGTTGCGCTTGTAAAGGATTCCATTACTGAGGAAGAATTTCGCGGCGAACCTTCCTAAAACTTCTTATCATTGACAGACGCCCCCTCGGGATACTATTGAGCCTCGAGATATCTCTTCACCTCATAGAACCGAGGTTTGTCTGCTACTTTTTCCGTGTCAATCTCGTAGCAGTATGCTGGTTCATTCAATCTCTCAATAGTGGTCCGAGGAGCCTCATTGTCCCACCTGACCTTGAACATAGAGGACATGGTAGCTAACGCGTCCGCTAACTGATTCTCTTCTCGTGGGAAATGTTCAAAGGTGACCTCTTCAAAATGTGGAAGTAACGTCAGTACATGTTCTTTGTAAGGGGTGAGATTTGGGTGCTTCATGTCCCACTCGCCTTTGATTTGACTTATTACCAAAGCTGAAACCCTCGAATACACTCAAGAACTTGATCCTTAGGTCAATAGTAGTTTTGAGACCCATGATGCATGCTTCATACTTCGCCATGTTATTGGTACAGTTGAAACATAGTCTGGCAGTGAAAGGAGTATGACAGCCTTCAGAAGATATGATTACAGCACCGATGCCATTACCGAGTGCGTTCGAAGCTTCGTCAAAAACCATAGTCCATTAGGATCCTTCTTCAGGTCCTTCATCTGGTCCAGGTTCTTCATAGTCAGTTACTAGCATAATATTCTTGTCCGGAAACTCAAAATTCATGGACTGGTAGTCATCCACGGCCTCATGAGCCAAATGATCAGCTAATACACTCCCCTTGATTACTTTATGGGTTGTGTATTAAATGTCGTATTCAGTTAGGATCATTTTCCATCTTTCTATTCTTCCGGATAGAGCGGGTTTCTCAAAGATGTATTTTATTGGATCCATCTTAGATATCAACAAAGAAGTGTGGGTCAACATATACTGTCTCAGTCGGAGAGCAGCCCATGCCAAAGCGTAACAAGTTTTCTCAAGTAGTGAATATCGTGTTTCACAGTCGGTAAACTATTTGCTAAGGTAGTATATTGCATGCTCTTTTCGACCAGACTCGTCATGCTGCCCCAGCACACACCCCATTGAATTATCCAATACTATTAAGTACATTATTAAAGGTCTTCCTTCAATCGGAGGCATTAGAATTGGAGGCTCTTGAAGGTAATCTTTGATTCTTTCAAAGGCAGCTTGGCATTCATCATTCCACTTTACCACTTGATCTTTCTTCAGAAGCTTGAAGATTGGCTCACAAGTAGCAGTTAGATGTGAAATGAACCTGGAAATGTAGTTCAAACGTCCCAAGAAACCCCTAACTTCCTTCTCAGTACGAGGAGTGGGAAACTCTTGTATTGTTTTTACCTTTGCAGGGTCTAATTGAATACCTTTTTCACTGACAATGAAACCTAAGAGTTTACCAGACCTTACCCCAAAGGTGCACTTGTTCGGATTCAGTATCAACTTGTACGTCTTCAACCTATCAAACAGCTTTTGCAGATGATCGAGGTGCTCTTCTTCATTTTGAGATCTGGATATCATGTCGTCAACATATACATCTATCTCGTGATGTATCATGTCTTGGAAAAAAGCTACCATAGCTCGCTGATAGGTTTCCCCAGCATTCTGCAACCCAAATGGCATCACCTTGTAACAGAAAGTGCCCCACTGCGTGATAAAGGTTGTCTTCTCCATGTCTTCAAGATCCATCTTGATCTGATTGTACCCAGAGAAACCGTCCATGAAGGAAAAGATCTTATGTTGTGCGGTGTTGTCAACCAGAACATCAATGTGGGGAAGCAGGAAGTCATCCTTGGGGCGTGCCCTGTTCAAGTCTCTGTAGTCCACACACATATGTACCTTTCCGTCCTTCTTAGGTATCGGCACCACGTTGGCAACCCATTGGGGGTAAGAGGTGACAGCTAAGAACCCAGCATTGAACTGCTTTATAACTTCTGCTTTAATTTTCTCTGAGATTTCAGGGCACATGCGACGGACCTTCTGCTTTACTGGAGGGAAATCCTCTTTAGTTGGTAGCTTGTGAACCATAATATATGTATCTAGTCCTGGCATGTCTTCATATGACCAGACAAAGATCTCGACATAGTCGTGCAACATTTATATCAACCTCTGCTTGACATTAAGCTCCAAATTTGCACCTATCTTGACTTATTTCCTATCTTCCTCTGTACCGAAGTTTATTGTCTCAACTAGCTCTTCATGAGGCTGTATGGCCCTCTCTTCCTGCTGTAACAGTCTAGCAAGTTCTCCAGGCACCTCACAATCTTCCTCACCTTCGTCCTCACTTGGTTGATCGGATTTTCGAAGTTATAACTGGCAATAACATATATGTTATCAATGGGATCCAGAGTGGATATGGATATGTAGTTGATACGTGAGTGTGTGTAAGAGCATAGTTGTATAGACAAAGTAAAAGGAAAAAAGGAAAAACAGAGAGCGCATAATTTGTATGCAAAAACGTCCAATGTTTTATTGATGACATATGATAATGACATATAATAACCCTCACAAATAAACCATTGTGCCTCGGGTAAGACACAAGGCTATAGAGTTTATATTGTTTATTACAAATTCGAAAAACAAGCAAGACAATTATTGCTCAACAAAAGTAATCGGCATAAAATCTTTGGCTGTCCAGTTATTAGGTCCACCATTGGTAGTAGGGTAGATACAACTGTCAATATCAAAATCTTCGTCATGGTCTTCTATAGCATTGACCCCATGATTGCTGATGCGTAGGGGAGGTCGTCCAGCCTGAGCACGTCGAATAGCCCTTTGAGCTCCTAAAGTAAAGCCCAAACCAAATTTGTCAGTTTTGTAACGGAAATCAGGGAGTTGTCCCCAAATGGTACACCCACCTTCTTCAACTACTGCTCTAGAATCCTTGAGAGAAGCCATCTTCAAGGGAGGTCTGGTGATCTTTGGCACACTGGTAATAGTCTCGGTTGATGCCATAGTCTGGGGAACCTCTACAAAATTTTGACAAGGGGTCTCTATGAACTTACCGTCCATTTCCACATACCTGAAAGAGTTCATATGGCTTACCATGTATTCCTCTTCACCATGCATGGTGACAATCTTTCCCTTCACTGGATACTTCAACATTTGGTGCATCATAGAAGTAACGGCTCCGGCTTCATGGATCCAAGGACGACCCAACAAACAAGAATAAGACGGCCTGATATCCATCACGTAGAAAGTGGATTTAAAGGTCTGGGAACCCACTTTGACAGGGATGTCCACCTCCCCGTGCACCATTCTTTTTGAACCGTCGAAAGCCCCCACCACAATGTTACCGGGCTTTAAGGTCAAACATTCACAATCTAACCTGTCAAGAGCCTTCTTGGGCAGAACATTTAGTGATGATCCAGTGTCCACTAGCACATGGGACATAGTAGTTCCCATTCATTCGATCGAGACATGCAGAGCATCATTATTCTTTCTCCCCTTGGGTGTCAATTCAGCATCAGAAAAACCCAACCCATTATCGGCAGTCAAACTGGCCACACAGTCCTTGAATTGGTCAGCGGAGGTTTCTTGCGGCACATGCTCAGTCTTGAGGAATGTAGTCAAAGCCTTTGCATGGGCCTCATAACATAGTAGTAGAGCCAACATTGATATCTTCGAAGGGGTCTGCCCCAGCTGTTCAAACACATTATAGTCGCTCTTCTTGATTATTTAAAATTTCCTCCATTTCTTGTTTAGAGGATTCCAAAATAACTTCTCTAGGTGCCTCCGTCCGGGAAGGCTCACCTATAGCTTCTTTTCCCTGAGTCCCAGATGACTCATCGGCAGGGATAACAACTGGAGTAAGGATGAGAGTAGTTGCAGAAGTGCTACCAGGAACAACAGATGGAATAACAATAGGCCTAGCAACAGTCTTCGGGGAGATCTCGGGAGAGAAAACCCTTCCACTTCGGGTAATTTTGCTGGTCCCGACAATGTTACAGATTTCGGGTTCAGCCTCTTCAGCTTTTTCATCTTTACTGGTTTACAAATCCTGTTTGACGCCATGGTAGTAAATGTCAGCACCGTAATTCCAAGGAATGGCTTTGTCCAAGGAGTATGGTACAGGGCCAAGAAAAGTGATTATTAATGGAGCAATTCTTGGAGTAGGTGTAATCCTAACAGGTCTTTTGGAGGAGACCTTGGAAGGATTGATGAAAATGGTTATGATAGCAACATCTTCATGTAGAACAGTTGGAACCGGAGTCTTTTCGAACAAAATCTCTTTGTTATCCATCAGGCGTTGAACACCTGCTTTCAGCAAATAACAACCAGAAGGTAGAGATAGACACATGTGGAAACCTTTACCATAGCCCGGAAATAAACCGGCTAGCAACAAATTCTTCTTGACGATCATGAGAGAAGTGGAAACTTCATCAACAGAAGCAACAAGTAGATCAGTATCCATGACATTAACACCACGATTGTGCTTGGGCATGGGAGCAGTTATGACATTAGGCATCTCAGGAGCATCAAACTCAATCTCCTTTTCTTTAATCAGATCCCGTATCTTATTCTTCAGATCCCAACAGTCATTTGTATTGTGGCCTGGACTCTCAGAATGGTAAGCACACCGTACATTTAGATTGTAATGAGGAGATGTGGTGTTGGGATTCTTGAGAGCCTCCCTTACAGTTTCCAATTTAGATTTTAACAGATGGGGTAAAACCTCAGTCAACGTCATATTGATTCGGGTGAACTGCCTTTGAGGTCTTTCTACCCTTAGCTGATTGTTTCGTTGTTGAGTAGCCACAAGCCTAGGTATCATCACAGCCCCTACCGTTGGACGGCTCTCAGTTCTATTCTGACTTCTTGGATTGTAAATAGAATTGACCTCCTTCTTGCCCATGAATAGTTTTTTCATTGTACTTGAAGAGGTATCTTTCTGGATCTTGCCACTTCAGATCCCAGCTTCTACCCTTTCTCCAGTGAATATCAGCTCAATAAAACTAGCTAAGGAACTACCAATCAAGTGATTAAAGAACGGACCAGATAGCGTACCAAGAAACATGTCCACCAACTCCCTATTAGACAAAGGGGGGTGGACTCTCCCTGCCAAATCTCTCCATTTCTGAGCATAGTCCTTAAAACCTTCGCTTGCACCCATAGACATACTCTGGAGTTGAATACGGGTAGGAGAAAGGTCTGTGTTATATTGATACTGCTTATAAAAAGCAACAGCCAGATCTTCCCAATTGCGGACATTGATTCCCTCCAACTGATAGAACAACTCAAGCTGAGTCCCGGACAGACTATCTTGAAATAAATGGACCCACAAGTTCCTATCAGCAGTGTGAGGCTGGATCTTCCTCACATAAGAATGGAGATGAAGCTTGGGACAAGAAACCCCATCATATTTGGCGAACACCGGCACCTTGAATTTTTGCGGGATGAAAACCCCAGAAACCAAACCCAACTCTTCAAAAACCAAACACGGTATCTTCCGTACCTCCATTGCATTCAAACGATCCTCCAGCTATTTGTATTTTTCATCAGCGGGAGGATATTGTTCCTCATCATAGTCAGATTCATCATCGGATTCTTTTGAACTGGAGTCTTCCTCTCTTGTTTCCTCCTCTTAATGGTCCCCTCCCTTTGATGGAGTTGCAAAGTCTAGAGCTCAGTTAGCTAGTCTTCTTCTTCTCATACTCACAACATGAACTGGCTTCTTTGCTTTCTTTTTTTTCTCTCTCTCTCTCTCTCAGAATAAGGGCCTTCAGATCTTCCTGCCCTTTAGCAAAAGCTATGATCATTTGCTGAAATTGGGCATTTTGTGCCTGGAGATCCTTGATACTTTGTTCAGAAGCCATTATTGTTGAAATAAATAGCGGAGAAGATGAGAAACCTACTTTGAAACCTGTTTATGCAATGTCATGGATGATATACGTATGCAGTGATTTCAAGGATTCTTAAAGACTCAATTTTTCTTAAACAAAAAGAAACACATGTTAATTGTATTAATAAGTTAGAATTATTACCAAGAGTTCCCTCTAGGCTTACAATCAAACAAAATAAAAACTTAAAGCAAAAGGAAAATTAGGTTTCCCACAAGCGCATCCTCTTTGGTGCAATGTAGGCGTTTATATTCCTCTCTTCATGGAGTAGCCTAGTGAGTTCCAGGACTTTCTTCTCGCTGGCGTAGAATTGAGCTTCAAACGTATCCCGCTCCTCCTTAAGTTGAACCCAGGATTTTTTTAACTCCTCATGATGAGTTGGAATTTCAGGATAAAGAACAAGATAAGGAGTGTCTCCTTCAGCAACCGGTTCCATAATCATAGGTAGGATGGTGGGGTAAGGCATTATAAGACTTTGAGAACGGGCTCGTACCCATTTGAGATAAGGCTCAAGAGGGATGGAATTCTTGTGCCCCAATGTCTTGCTATCAACTCTATGTACCATGCCCCAAGCTCGCATGAACCTTTTATGGTAACCCTGAACATCATTCTCATAGTCGAAGGCGATTCCTTGGATAAGAGTATCATGAGGACCATTCCTTCTCGCATATCCAAACTGTCGCAGTGCCAAACAAGGATTGTAAGTGATTACTCCCCTAATGCCTAAAAGAGGGACATTAGGGAATTCTCCGCATCGATCAATGATGGTAACATTCTCCGAGGATTGAGGACACTAATGAACACCTGAATGTGTAAGAGTCATTAGCCTATGAGACCATATCAAACCCTGCTCGTTCTCCAAGACGGATCAGGGTAGGTGTGAAATAAACCACCTAGATAAAAGAGGAGTGCAACACAGAAGGGCCCCTCTTTTCTTTACAGTGCGAGTATGCAGAGAATGTATGACATATCCAAGAAGAGTAGGTACCGGATTGTGTGACAGAAAAACCTTAATCGCATTCACGTCTATGAGCTGGTCCGGATTAGGAAACAGTACCAACCCATAGATGAGAAGGGATAAAACCTCTTCAAAAGCTTGTAAGTCTAGGGTATCCCAAAAATGATGAGCTTTCTAAAACAAGAACTTAGCAACAAAAAAACCTTAACACCTCTCTTGGTTTCCCAATTTTCTACTATGTCATACCGTTGTAAGGATAGAGCTTTAGCAATATCTTCAAGTTTAGGGTCTCTTTCCATACCATTGAAAGGCACCTTGTTAAGGATGGGCACCCCCAGTAACAAAGAAAACTCCTTCGTTGTAGGCACTAACTGGTAATCCAGAAAAGTGAAGTAGTGATGTAGAGGGTTAAAGAATTGAAAGAGAACTTTTAGCATTTCTTCATCAGGGTTTGAGGTGACCAAGCTGAGAAGTCAACCATGTCTTTCAGTGAAAGGAGAGCTTTCAGGAACCCTGGATACTAAATCCTTAAGCTGAGGAGGTACCTTTACCATACTGACTTGGATAGTGAATCTGCGGGCGAGGGCCATGTCCTACAAAACAAGACAAAAATAAACCTTAAGAATCCTTGAAATGGTTTGTATAATATGCTATGCTATGATGTCATGATTATGCTCAGATATAGCAGATATAGCAAACACAAGAAATCACACAAAGACCTTAGGATTAAGGCTTGCATGGGTTTTAAGGTAATACCCTCTTGAAGTTGGATTGGTTCAGCCTGTCCTAAATATAGTAATCGGGTTCTAAGGGATCTCAATATCATCGATCTTTCCCCCAAATTTCGTTCCGATAGAAAATTGACTTTCCACCAAAAAACCTCAAGAGTCAAACCTCAATGAGTGTAGCATCGAGTATCAACCGACTTTGGGTTTACACCAAAGACGACTATCTCACTACGTCCTAAAAGCCAAGTTGGTCAATTAAGGTGCTTAGGTCAGTTGACGCTTTATGATACCACGCAGAGGCCCCGTATTCTCCCTGATTACTCAAGGGCTACTGGTACCCACCAAAGTATCGCATCAATGTAGCTACTACTTCAACCGTGTCGGTATACCCCACACAACTCCCTCACAATTTATTTCTACTTACCTAAAAGGAATTCCCTGATCCGGGTTTAGGATCCAAACAACCCAAATAGATACCCTTAAAAATAAAGCAAACAAATAAGAAAACAATTTAGAAATGATCTAGACCCTAAGGTAAACCCCACTTTTATAATAAGTCCCCAGTAGAGTCGCCAGTTCTGTGATACGGTGGCAGAACCGACTGTTTAATACTAGTTTTTGCGTTTGTATTCGTAAATATGCAGTAAGCATGAGTTTCCACCATCTTTTCTTTTATCCAACAAAGGAAAGGGTGAAAAGAACAGAAAAAAACTTTTTCGAGATGTTTTTGAGTATGGGGGGTAGATTATAGAAAGGGAAGGTGTTAGCACCCTTTCTATCCATGGTTTTCCATGGGCTCTTAGGTACTTGCTCATTTTTAAATTGTTTTTGTGTGTGTTTTGAAAAAAGGTTTTGAAATTGCCTTAGTGCAGCGTTTCACTTTATGGTAACCCTTGTATCAATCCTCAAAGGTGTGATAAAGTGTTTTGAAAAAAACTTTAGTTTGAAAAGTCTGTTTGAAAGTGTATGGTGGGAAAAATTTATTGTTTTGAGCAAGTACTTAAAAGTTTCTACCTACTCGAAAAAGACTGTTCGTTTTCTTATTTCCTTTAGACAACACTATGCTACTATTAAGGAGTAGGTAGCTCCATAGTTGGAGTTTAAGGGATAATCGAAAGGGACGATTACGGTCACTTGAGGCAACAGGGCAAGATCTCTTAGTAACTGTCCTAAAACTCTAAGATCACTTTTTATCAAGGCAATTTTGAAAGGGTCATCGAGGGACTAGTGATCTTTAGAATTAGAGGACATCCACTAAAAATTCTCACGTTTCGAGAATAGTGGTCGTTTTCTGAAGGCAACTGAAGTGGGGCATACCCTAGGGGTGAGCATGTGCAAGTGTTTGATTTCAGTTTATTTATCTTTGCACGGTTATGGTGTTCTACTATTTTAAACATTTGACTTATCTTTTGCATACAATCCTATTATCCATACATCTAATAGTTAATAGTAGTGAAAAAATAAAATGCGAGAAGCTAAAACCTAGCTATTACAATGCTTTGGAGAGGGGGTTACATAATCAAACTTGGGGGGAAAGTGGAAAATAAATAAGAAAAATAGTAAATAAAAACCTAATTAACCACTATTACAAACCATTGACAGTTACATTAATTTGGAAAATAAAATGAAAAATAAATAAGCGCGTGAAAGAAAATAAGACGGGGATAAAATCTAAGTCCTAAAAAAACTTAACAATTAAAGAGAAAATGTTTTTGTCATTTTTTTTATGTTAAAAAAAAGATATATTTGAAAACTTAACCTAAATCTAATTAATTTTTATTTAATAAAAAATATCAAGTTACAATAATCATAATTAATTAATTAATTAATTTTTAAAAGAAATTAATTTTAAGTATCAAACCTAATTCTATTTTTTGATTTTTTTTAAAAAAAGAAAAAAAAATAGTTATTAAAGGAAAAAAAGAAAAGAATAAAATAAGATAAAAAAAGTTAATGGGCTGCTGCAAAAGAAAATGGGGGGTGAGAGCTTGAAAATTCATTGGGCCCAATCTGACTGAACCCAATAACTGTTTGTGATCTGGTGTGCACCATCCTTGGCGCTACAGGGTGGAGACGTGTTCTGGGATGGCTGGATCTACTTGCATCAACATCTGATGGCCCAGACGTGAGGCATATGGGACGCGTGTGAACCTGCATATCACTGGATCTACAAATGAAATGTAAGAGAAAATAAAACTTGAAACCTAGGGATCGAACCCAGGTCTTCCAGATTTACACGCGCGTTCTTTACCACCAGGTTGTCTTGTTCATTCGTTATATATAATCACATTAATATATTATATATAAAAAACAAACATTATCTGAGAAAAAAAACAAAAACACGCGCCAGTTTGAATCTGCCAATGCGGGACTGATACCTAGTCTTCTTCCTCCTGCAACCGTCACTTTAGAGACCAAGCTTTTACCTACTGACAAATTCTTCACTATAGGCTATAGTGATAGTTTTTGTCCGTGGCTACAAACCTGCAAAACTTAAAAACGCAGTACAAACAAGATAAATCCTAACCAAAGGCATAGATCTCTTGCATTCATTCCAGTGAACACAAAGATGCCCTCGTTTTGGCCCGATTTTACCTCTATATAAAAATCCCAATTTGAGACCTTAAAACCCTAACAATGGCTTCATACGATTCCTGCATCTATACTCAAATTAAAGTATTCAAATACCTTGCATACATGATAACAAACATGAATATATAATTAAAATATGCTTATGATGCCAGAATTAAAGGACTCGAAATATAAAAAAAATGTGCAAACCGTGAGGTAGTTAGAACGTGTTTCAGATTGCTTTGAGGCTTGGTGATGATTGGAATCGGTCCATGGGACTTCCAGAAATGTGTTTTGACACTTGTTTGGGGTTGAAACAAGCTGGAAGTGAGAATTCAAATTTGACAACTTAGTGTTTTTTTTCAAATTTGACAGGGGTTCTCCAGATCCTCTAACTCTGTTTGATGCTTTCCAAAAGCTTGCTTATATAGAGGGTAGTGAGAGAACACGAAAATGCTATGCTTGTAACAGCTAGGGACAAGTTCTTGAATGCCATTGTGATACGGTGGAAGAACCGACTATTATACTGGTTTTGCATTTTGTATTCGCAAATGTACGGTAAGCAAGAGTCGCCACCGACTTTTATTTCATCCAACAAAGGAAAAGGAAAAAGAATTAAAAAAACATTTTTCGAGGGGGTAGATTATAGAAAGGGAAGGTGTTAGCACCCTTTCCATCCGTGGTTTTCCACGGGCTCTTAGGTACTTGCTCATTCTTAAATTGCTTTTGTGTTTGTGTTTTTGAAAAGTTTTGAAATTTGCCTTAGTGCAGTATTTTACTTTATGGTAACCCTTGTATCAGTCCTCAAGGATGTGATAAAGCGTTTTGAAAACTTTGTTTGAAGAGCTTATTCGAAAGTGTATGTGTAAAAATTTATTGTTTTGAGCAAGTACCTAAAAGCTTCTACCTACTCGAAAAATGTTTGTTCGTTTTCTTATTTCCTTTAGACAGCGCTATCCTACTATTAAGGAGTAGGTAGCTCCATCGTTGGAGTTTAAGGGTCAATCAAAAGGGACGAAAGGGACAATTACGATCACTAAAGCAATGGTTTGGAAACCTTAGTAATTACCCTAGAGTCCTAAAGATCTTTCTGAGGCAACATTCGAATGGGTCATCTTTGATCTTTTGGGACTAGAGGACAACCACTAAGACTCCCTATACTTCATGATCGTTTACCGAAGGCAACTGAAGTGGGGCAAACCCTATGAGTGAGCATGTGCAAGTGTTTATTTTTCAGTTTATTTATCTTTGCACAATTAGGGTTTTCTATGTTCATCTAATTGTTATCTTTCCATACAACCCTATTATCAATCATCTAACAATTTATAGTTGCAGAAAATTAATAGCGGAAAAGTAAATTTACGCTATTACAAGGCTTCGGGGAGGGGGTTAAATAACCAAAAAAAACTGGGGATTGAACAGTAAAATGATAAGTAGTAAAATAAACCCTAATTAAAATCTATTACAAACTCGAAGCAAATACAATAATTAGAATTAAAAATAAAATATTGCGCGTGCGACAAATTAAATACGGGAATCAAAGTCTAAAATTAAAGGAGATCAAAGAAAATATTTTTGTTATTTTTTATTGAGAAAATTAAATATTTGAAAATTAACCCTACTTTTCTAATTGATTTTTATTATGGAAAAAAAGAATTTAAATTTCCCTAGTTAAATTAATCTAATTAATTAATGAAATAAAATATTTTATGAAAAATCTGATTTTAATGTTTTTGTGATTTTTTGTGATTTTTTGATTTAATAAAAAATGATTTTTGTTTTTGTAAAAATAATTAAACAAATAATTAAAACAAATAAAAGAAATTAAAATGAAATAGTGGGCATGGTGGGGGTGCGACCCAGATTGAAGGGTTGCAAGTTGAATTCTATCCAAAAAGCCCAATTCAATGGTCTAGCATAGAGCTGGATTTGGTGTGATTATGCCAGGGATGTCCATCATGAGCTGCAGCCTGGAATCGTTAGATCTGGGCCATGTGATGATCCAAGGCGTGACATCATGAGGTGCATGATAGGCGCTTGGTTGTGAGGCGTATGGAATCTGCAATGAACAATTCGGAAAACAAGAAAATATTGAGACCTGGGATCAAACCCAGGTCCTCCCTCTCAAATACCCCGCCCTTTGCCATCTGCGCTGGAGCGGTTGTTTGCACAAATAACAACATAATAGCATTATATATGAAAACAAGATGAATATTTGGAAATAAAAAAACGTGCGCCAGATTCAAACTGGCTAGTGATAGGCTGCCACCTAGTCATCTTTTTCATAGAACTGTCGTTTTAGGCACAAGGCTTTTACCTACGGACACGTCCATTGCTATAAACCTACAATACTCAAAAATCATATTCAAGCAACATAAATCAAATCCAATTACACAGATCAATTAGGTTTGATCTCCTGAATGCAATGATATCCATCTTTGGCCCTGATTTTACCTGAAACGCAAAGCCCTAAAAAGCAACCTTAAACCCTAACAATGGCATTTCATCACACAGACATCAAAACACATAATTAAATATGCAAACACGTTCTAAAGGATGATACAAACATGAATATATACTTATAAACCATTTATCATGCGTGAATTGCAAAAATCAATTTCAAGAATATGAGCAAACCATGGCAATGATACGTGCGATTTCTGAAGGTGTTGATGTGTGCAAATGATGCTGTTAGCTTCAGGAGATTTCCAGGAATGGATTTCTGGCCTTGAAACACTTTGAATCGCCCTCTATAACGAAATATGATTCTCACTTTTTGTCCAAAAATTGAGTTTTTATTCTTGCATTTTACACGACCAATCCTTGTCCTTATGCTTTGGCGATGCTATGTACTTATAATAGACTGATTTAGGTTAACAAAATTGGATTGTATCTTCACACATTATTGAGATTTGATTTGATTTTGTTCCTTGCATTATTTGTTTCTAAAACAAGCCAAATCACGATCTTTTCCAATCAAATAGATTTTGCATGAATTTTCTGATTTGCTAGCTGTTCATGGACTCATAATATGCTCATAAAATCAAATCTTAGATTTTATTTCATTATTCCATTATTTAAATTGATTTATTTTGATTTAAATGAATAAAAATAAAAACAAATAATAAAAATAATAAAATAATAAGTGAATAAGCTCAGGGGACGTGGGTCCTCTTAGGAACAAGTTTGAAACAAGAAAACATGGGCCCCTTTGGAAAAAAAATCAATTTTGATCAATGTTGACTTTATGCACATTTCCAAAAATGGCCAACTTTGACAATGCATATCTCTCTCAATTTTGACCCTAAGATGGTGTTCTTGGACTTTTTAGAAAGCTTAGGTTGTCCTCTAAGCAACCTCTTTGGTTTCATCTCAATTGGATCTTCCATATTGATGTAAGAAGCTTTGACCCAAAAGGTGTTTTTGTTGACTTTTTGAAATGACCTATAATGTCTGAATTTATATCTCTTCATGAGTGCATTTTTTGAACTTGAGGGATGATAATGAGTTGGAGGGAATTGAATTATCTTCAAAATGAGCCTTCGATGAGGAATTTCTGATAAAGTATGAGAAAGTTATGTCTGGTCAAAGTTTGGTTGACTTTTCCTATAGAAACCCTAATTTAGCAACTTTTGAGTTTTGATGAATTAAGAGCATTCCTTGAGGAATCATGATCAACCCTTGATCAAATGATGGATATTACTTCAAAATATTGATGTTGACAAAAAAATCTTGAAGTTTGACTGTATGTAGTATAGTTGATTTTCAGACATCTAAGCAGTTGACTAAGCAAACTTGTAGTGCAAGGCATGAAACTTGGCATGGATGATCTTGAGAAAATATTAGGGCACTGAAAATAATATAGGACCCTTGGAACTCAAACATCTTGATGAGGAGTGAAACCCTAATTTGGGGCTCATTGTCTTAGGAGGAGGATTTGTCTGGTCAATCCTTAGGCCTCCTTGGGCAAGTTAAGGACCTCTAAGAGTATGTTTTGAGTAAAAATGAGAGGGCAAATTTTAGGGTAAAACAGCCATGAATGGCCATTTGAAACCTTGGAAAAAGTCATGGGATTTTTTCCCATTTTGAATTTTGAATGAGTGCCAATATATTGGCCTTGTTGTACACGAAAATTGGGACCCCTCAATGCATTAAAGCAAGCCTTAAACATATTATTTGTAATAATCTTGATTTATTTGATTTTTAATTAAATAAAATTAATATAAAATGCAAATAAAATCAAGACTATTCAAAAATGTTTTTAGGAGTCCTCTATGATCTTAGAAACATGTTTGAAGTTCATGAATTTGAGCCATTGCCTTAAAAATTCAAATTTGCCCAATGCATATTTCTGGAAATTTCCCAAATTTTCCCAACTTGGGAAAGCCATAACTTGCTCAATTTTTACCTCATGATGATGATATTGTACTTTTTAGAAATCCCAAGATGTCTACTTCAATCCCTCTTTTGATCAATTTCGCTTTTGAAGATGTTATCTTGATGTTAAAGGTCTTGGAGAAAAATGGCTTTTATTGACTTTCTAAAAATGACCTGTAATGTATGAACTGGTATCTTTCAAATGGTGAATTTCTGGGACTTGGGGGGTGAAGAGAAGTTGTATGGAATTGGATTCTCTTCAAAATGAGCTTTGGTTGGAAAATTTTTGATAAAGTATGAGAAAGTTATGCTTGGTCAAAGTTTGGTTGACTTTTCTTGTTGAAACCCTAATTTGCTATTTTTGACTTTTGATGAATTAGGAGCAATTCTTGAGGAATCACGATCAAACCTTGATCAAATTATGAATATCACTTCAATATGTTGATGTTGACCAAAAATCTTGAAGTTTGACTGTATATAGGTCACAATTGACTTTTGACCTAGCATAGTTGATTTTCTAATACTTGAGCAATTGTCTGAGCAAACTTATTGAGCAAAGCATGAAACTTGGCATGGATGATCTTGAGGACATGTTAGGACTATGGGAAGCATTGGAGACCATTAGAGCTCAAACATCTTGATGAAAATGGAAACCCTAGTTGGAGGGCTTATTGCCTTAGGAGGAGAATTTGCCTGATTAATTCTTGGGCGTCCTTGGGGCAAGTTAAGGATCTCAATAGGCATGTGTTGACTAAAATTAGAGGGAAAATTTTGGGGTACAACTGTGATACGGTGGAAGAACTGACTGTTTTTGGAATACTGGTTTGCGTTTTGCGTTTATTTTGGCAAAATGTCGCGGTAAGAAAGAGTTGCAATCGTCTTTTATTTTATCCAACAAGGAAAGGAAAAAAGCACAGAAAAATTCCTTTTTCGAGATATTTCTGAGTACGGGGGGTAGATTTATAGAAAGGGAATGTATTAGCACCATTTCTATCCGTAGTTATCTACGGGCTCTTAGGTACTTGCTCATCATTTTCAAAATTGTTTTCTTTGTGTTTGTGGGCTTTGAAAAGTTTTTGTTTTGACTTCGATTTAACTATTGCTTTTGTCTTCAAGAGTGTAATGAAGTGTTTTTGAAAACTTGTTTGTAAAAGGAGTGTAAGTGTGAAAAAGGTTTTGTTTTGGATGAGAAAGTATCTAAGAACTAATCTACCTACTCGAAAAAGGAATCGTTCTATGTTTGTTTCCTTTAGACAATGCTATCCTACTATTAGTGAGTAGGTAGCATCGTCGTTGGAGTTTGAGGGTCAATTCGAAAGAGGGACATACGGTCACTAAAGCAATGTTAGGATGTCTTAGCGGTAACCCTAATGTCTTAGATCAATTATTCGAGGCAACAATATTCGAGGCAACTATGATCTTTTAGACAAGAGGACGACCTCTAAAACAACCTATACTCAATGATCGTGTACGAAGGCAACCAAGTGGGGTGTATCCTAGGAGTGCGCATGTGCGAGTGTATGGATTTCAGTTATTTTTATCTTTGCACATGTTTAGGGTGATCTAACTGTTTTAAGATTAAGCATTCATTCTTGTCATGCAAGCCCTATTATCAAACATCTCACAGTTGGATATTTGTAGAAATTAAAGGTGCGGAAATTAAACTAAATTATTACAAGGCGTCGGGTATTTACGTCGCCAAAAACAACCCTTTGAAAATAAAAGCACTAAAAGTAAATGTCCTAATTAATTATTACAACCCAGGAGCAGATACAATAATTTGGATAAAGAAAATAAAGCGCGCGATGCAAAATTAAATCGAATGCGAAATTAGGGTTTTGACCCTCCTAATTAGAGGAAAATATTTTTGTTGTTTTAATTTTTAAGAAAAGAAATTAAATCCTAAAATTAAAATCTAAATTAATTAGTTATTAAATTAATAAATTAAAAATAATTACGTGGCATTTTTTAGAGTTTTGTTAATTTAGGAAAGAAAATAAAATAATTAAATTAATGTTAAAACCTAATTATTCTATTTAATTTTAAATATTTGCAAAAAATCATTTAAAGTTATCTAACATTGATATCCTAATTAAATTAATTAATATTTATTAATGAAAAATAAAATTCTAAAATTTAATTGGATAGGAAATATTTTTTTGTGATTTTTGATAGAAAAGAAAATTAATTTTGGTTAGTAATTAAATTAAATAAAAATAAAATAATTAAATGAAAATAAACAAAATATAAAAAAAAGTAGAGAATGGGCCTGAATATTGGGGTTTGAATAGCAAGAAGGCTGGCCCAATGATGCTGATCCAATTTGACTTTTCTAATCCCATGCCTGTGCATTGACTTGGTCTTTCGGTACACCCTCAGTGGTAGCCACCAGATCTGGCCATCTGGCACATTGATGAGGAAAGCATACGGTGGATATCAAGCTCAGGCGTGCACTAGATTTCCTGTAAGAAAATATTATAGAGAAAATATGGGGACCTGGTATTCGAACCCAGGCCCCAAGGGGAATTCCATGTCACGCTTGCCACTGGATCACTTATTGTTATTTGTTAATATAATGCTAATCAATAATAATATAAGAAAACAAATATTAATGGATAATTGTCAGAAAAACGCGCCAATGTTTGAACAAGCCAATGGTGGGGTGACAACTCATTGTCCCTGTTCTTGAACCGTGTCAAAAAGTGAGCCACTTATACCTACGGACAAATGTTCGTCGCTACAAACAGGGGTTCATCCAAAATCTCCTACAGGCCATGGAAATGATATCTAAGATCATGGTTGAGGTCGTCTCATCCTCCTGATTGCAACCATGCCCATTATGAAGGCTAATTATTCCTGAAACAAAAATCCCTAAAACCAAATACGAAACCCTAACAATGGTGGATTTCATTATAGACCATTAAAATGAAATTGGGTAATGTCAAAAGCTTGCAAATGATTCATAGGTTAAGAATATGCAATTGATTCAGGTTAATAATGCATAAATTCCAAGATATGAATTCAAGAATAGAGTGAGTTTGTGAGCGACTTATAGTGCGATTAGGGACCGGAATGGGCTTGTTCTTGATAGCTTTAGGTTCCTGAGAGTGCCAGGAAACGATTGGAATCAATAGCAAGCCTTGAGGATGCCTCTAAGTGGGATTTCGATCTCACACTTTTCTCTTGATTTTTCCAATTCTGTTCTTGCTCTCACACCTGCTTCTAACCTTGCTTTTGATCTGCACGCAGTCCTTATGTATTAGTGAAGGGATTAGGGTTGCAAATTGCATCCAAATATTCTTCTTTCAATGCTTTGGATATTGATTTTATTTGCTTTGAAAACCTTCCAAATTTGGCTTCTTTTCAATCTTTTTGTGCACTCTATGCATTTGCACGAATTTGAACGCTTGCAATCTGTACTTTAAGACCTGCAATAATCACAAGATCATTTGTTATTAATGTTTTGGATTTTATTTGATTTATTATGATTTAAATCAAATTAATTCAAATAAAAATCAAAATAATTAATAAAAATAAGATATGGAGAAGTGGAAAAGGCTAGAGAACATGGGTTATGTTGCCAACTCAAAACAAGTGAAAAAGATTGGGCCCATTTGGCAAAATTTGGAGTTTTGGGCATAGTTGACTTTTGGCAATTTTGCAAAAAAGGTCAACTTCACCAATGCATAACTTCCTCAATTTTGACTCTTTTGAGGTGTTATTAAACTTTTTATAAATATTGATATGTCCTCTAATCAACCCTTTTGGTATCATCTCAATTTGATATTCCATGCTCATGTATGAAGCTTTGACAAAAAAGGTGTTTTTGTTGACTTTTCAAAATGATTTAAAATGTCCAAATTCATAACTACTTGTGAGTGCATATTTTGAACATGGGATATGAATATGGATTGTAGGTAATTTCATCCTCTTCAAAATGATATTTGGATGGGTCATTTCTCATAAAGTATGAGAAAGTTATGCTTGGTCAGAGTTCAGTTGACTTTTCCTACAAAACCCTAATTTAGCAACTTTTGAATCTTGATGAATTATGATCAATCCTTGATGAATCATGATTAAACCTTGATCAAATGATGAAATATACTTCAAAATCATGGTTTTGACAAAAAATCTTGAAGTTTGACTGTATTTGGGTCACAATTGACTTTTGCCCTAGCATAGTCGATTTTTGGACTTTTGAGCAATTGACTGAGCAAACTTCCTCTGCAAAGCTTGAAACTTGACATAGATGATCTTTAGAAGATATTAGGACATTGGTGATCACTTGGGGTCACTTTGACTCAAGGATCTTGATGCAACATGAAACCCTAATTTGGGGTAGACTGTCTTAGGAGAGAGTTTGTCTGGCCAACCCTTGGACTACCTTGAGCAATTTGGAGATCATTCTTGAAATGTTTTGAGAAATATGGGTGGGAAAATTTTGGGGTACAACAGCTGCCCCTGTTCAATCTTCTTAAACCTGAGGATGTAGATTTTCTTTCGTGCCTTTCGTGATCCGAAGGTGGAAGATGATTGAACACTAGAGTGCCCAGAAATTTGCACTCCCATGAAGTGGTAATTGTCTTGTGATGCCGGGAATGGGCTTATAGATGCCATTTGGAAGAGTTTCGATCACATAAAAGATTCCTTAGCGAGAACTTGTATATCTGTTGTTGAGGAAGATTCCGCTGGGGAAGTCTGATCTCTGTTGAGAGAAGTAAAATTTTAGGAGCTTCGTCATCTGTTATTCTGCTGGTGAGTCGTCTCTGTTGATATTTAGGAACTTCAATCGTCCGTAATCAACTGAGGAATCATCTATGCTGATATTTAGGAACTTCAATCGTCTGTACTCAACTGAGGGAACAACTTTTGTTGAGATTTACGAGCTCGTCCGTAATTCAACTGAGGTAAACATCTTTGCTGAGATTTAGGAACATCGTCCATAATTCAACTGAGGAAGCACCTGTCGAGATTTAGGAACTCGTTCGTAGTTCAACTGAGGAAATAACTTCACTTAGATTTAGGAGCTCGTCTGTAATTCAACTACTTTGCTGAGATTTAGGAGCTTGTCCGTAATTCAACAGAGGAAACATCTCTGTTGAGATTTAGGAACTCGTCCGTAATTCAACTGAGGAAACACTCTGCTGAAATTTAGGAACTCGTCCGTAATTCAACTGAGGAAATAACTTCGCTGAGATTTAGGAACTTGTCCATAATTCAACTGAGAAAACATCTCCGCTGAGATTTAGGAACTCGTCCGTAATTCAACCGAGGTAACATCTTCACTGAGATTTAGGAGCTCGTACGTAATTCAACTTTGTCTAGATTTAGGAGCTTATCCGTAATTCAACTGAGAAACAACTTTATTGAGATTTAGGAGCTCGTCTGTAATTCAACTGATTTTGCTGAGATTTAGGAACTTGTCCGTAATTCAACTGAGAAAACATCCTTGTCGAGATTTAGGAGCTTGTCTGTAATTCAACTGAGAAAACATCTTTGTCGAGATTTAGGAGCTTATTCGTAATTCAACTGAGAAAACATCTTTGTCGAGATTTAGGAGCTTGTCCGTAATTTGACTGTGATAGAAGCTTCATAGCTTGAACTTTGTGAGAATTTAACCGTATCCTTGCTGAAAGATAAAGGTCAGTTGTATGTAATGCATGATATGTATCAAGCAATGATGTTCTCAAAATAAATGAGATTATGTCGTATGATGCGTATGCATGTCATGATGTATGAAAATGTGATGTTTTGAGATGGGGAAAATAAATCCCGGATTGCTGCTGGAGAATAGACATGAATTCTTCGTTTCCATTGGAGATAGTGGATGAAGATGTTTGTGAGAATAAACCTGCAGGAGAGGATAATTCCGGTGGGGAATAAAGTGACGAGGGATTACTCTGTGGGGAAGAGATGATCTGCTGAGGATTCCACTGATGAAATCAGTTGGGGATGAGTTATCGCTGACGGTGATAATGAACCTTGTTGGGGATTGAATTCCGGTTTGTGAAAGGAAAGGACTCCGGCGGGGATGATTTTCCAGTTGCGACTTCACGGGGATAGCCCTTTTAGACTTTACTGGGGATGATCTTCCGGAGTCTACTGGGGACAATTCTTCCAACTCCACTGGGGATATTTTTATACATCGCTGGTAGATAAACTCTACTTGGGGAGAATATTGTCGATTCATTCGCGGTTGTGAGCTTCAGCTGGGGAGAATTAACACCACTAACTTTCTCTTACTCTGCGGGAAATGAATGTACTTTCAATCGTTTCCTCCAGCTAGGTCTATCCCTATACCTGGTGGATAGAGCAGTTGTACTGCTTGGACATTTCTCGTTTTCCCCTGTTTCTGACATTACAAGTAATCGTCTTTTGTTTCGCATGTAAATTTTTATGAGCAGCAATCAATGTCAAATGCATACATCAAAAATGAACATTGGACGTTCTCGTAAAACAAAACAGAAAAAGGAAAACTTTATTTGTGAAAATGAATTGTATTGATTTTTAAGTTTGGCCTGTAAATAGGTTTTTTTTGTACAAGAGGCTGACGTCCTAGTAAGAGAACACCGCCAAACAAATAGAATTTATACAGTTTATGAAAAAACAAAGAAAAATAGCTATGTGAACAGTACAACTAGGTTCCAACTTTTCTATTGCCTTTATGCCCCCGAGCATCTCATCACTTTGCTACATGGCTGAAGGTAGATCAGATTGATTATTTTCGTCCGAGCTTGATAGTCGATACCGAAGTCTGGTTGCCAGGTGATCCAATGAGACATAGTGTTACGCTTTGATCCCTAATTTTTTCCTGGACCTCCCTTTCTTGTTTTCAGTCCACCGGGATACCCTTTTATGCCCAAGCCACCTTTTCAGGTTTTCGACTTGCCGGGTGTACAGATTTTTTTCATTTTCATCCCTTATTTTTTCCCGAACCCTTTTGGTTCGCCGGGAAGCCCTTATTTTTGCCTAGGCCAGTCAACCTAGCGGGTATTTGATCATGCATAGTATCTTTTTACTATAACTGCATTGACAGGGTGAGGAAGGTCGTCACCATCCATGGTGGTTAGAATCATAGCTCCTTCTGAGAAAATGTTCTTAACCACAAATGGTCCTTCGTAAGTAGGGGTCCATTTTCCCCTGGGATCACCTTGAGGTAATGTGATGCGCTTGATCACCAGATCCCCAACTTGATACTCCTGTCATCTGACTCTCTTGTTAAATGCCTTAATCATCTGCTTTTAATACGTTTGACCACGACAAATAACAATAAGTCTCTTTTCACCGATTAAGTTCAGCTGATCAAGCCATGTCTGAATCCAGTCATCTTCGCTCAAACATGCATCCTTCATAATCCAACGAGAAGGTATCTGAACTTCAATGGGTAAGACGGCCTCCATGCCATAAACCAAGGAATATGGTGTTGCCCATGTTGAGGTCCGCGCTGAGGTACGGTACCCATGAAGAGCAAAAGGTAACATCTCGTGCCAATCTTTGTACGTCACTGTTATCTTCTGCATAATCTTCTTAATATTCTTATTAGCCGCTTCAACATCCCCATTCATCTTCGGCCGGTAAGGAGAAGAGTTATGATGTTGTATCTTGAACTGTTTGCAGAGCTCGGTGATCATCTTATTGTTGAGATTTGTACCATTTTCCGTAATGATCCTCTCTGGTACACCGTATCGACAGATCAGATTATGCCGAATGAACCGTGCTACGATGTTCTTGGTTACAGTAGAAAAGGAGGATGCTTCAACCCACTTTGTAAAGTAATCAATTGCTACCAAGATGAAACGATGCCCGTTGGACGAGGTAGGTCTGATCTCGCCGATCATATCGATACCCCACATTGAAAAAGGCCAAGGAGCTGTCAGGACGTTCAGAGGTACTGGAGGTATGTGCACCTTATCAGCATAGACTTGGCACTTGTGACAGGTCCGAGAATGCTGATAACAGTCGGCTTCCATTGTAGACCAATATCATGCTCGTAGGATTTTCTTTGCCATGGTGTGTCCACTGGAATGAGTCCTGAAAGTACCCTCGTGTAACTCTACCATAATTCTTTTTGCTTCGTTCTAATCCATACAACGCAGTAAGGTTGAATCATGATTACGCTTGTAAAGGATGCCATTGCTGATGAAGAACTTCGCCATGAACCTCCTCAGAAACTTCTTATCATTAACAAATGCGCCCTCGGGGTATTCCTGAACTTCAAGATACCTCTTCACCTCGTGGAACCAGGGTTTATCTGTTACCTCTTCAGTCTCAATGTCACAGCAATGTGTAGGTTCGTCCAACATCTCAATGGTAATCTGGGGAGATTCATTATCCCATCTGACCTTGAACATATAAGACATCGTAGCTAGCGCGTCCGCCAACTGATTCCCCTCTCTAGGGAAGTGTTCAAATGTTATCTCCTCGAAGTATGGAAGCAACGTCAACACATACTCTTTATAAGGAATAAGATTTGGGGGTTTCGTATCCCAATCGCCTTTGATCTGACTGATCACGAGAGCGGAATCTCCGAATACACTTAAGAACTTAATCCTTAGGTCAATAGCTTCTCGAAGACCCATGATGCACGCTTCATACTCCGCCATGTTGTTGGTGCAGTTAAAACATAGTCGGGCGGTGAACATAGTATGAGAGCCTTTGGGAGATATGATCACGGCACCAATTCCATTACCCAACGCGTTTGAAGCTCCATCAAAGTACATAGACCATCAGGATCCCTCCTTAGGTCCTTCATCCGGTCCAGTTGTTTCACAGTCAGTTACCAATATGATATTCTCATCCGGGAATTCAAAGTTCATAGACTGGTAATTATCCACTGCCTGATGTGCCAGATGATCTACCAACACACTTCCCTTGATTGCTTTTTGGGTCGTATATTGGATGTCATACTCAGTCAAGATCATCTTCCATCTCGCTATTCTTCCGGGCAAGGCAGGCTTCTCGAAGATATACTTGATAGGATCCATCTTTGATATCAATAGAGTAGTGTGAGTCAGCATATACTGTCTCAGCCGACGAGCAGCCCATGCCAAAGCGCAGCAAGTTTTCTCAAGCAATGAGTATCGGGTCTTGCAGTCAGTAAACTTTTTGCTAAGGTAATAAATAGCATGCTATTTTCGGCCAGACTCGTCATGCTGCCCCAGCACACACACCATTGAGTTGTCGAGTACTGTCAAGTATAAGATCAGAGGTCTCCCTTCAACTGGAGGCATCAGGATAGGTGGCTCTTGGAGATATTCCTTGATCCTTTCGAAAGCGGCCTGACATTCATCGTTCCATCTTACCACTTGATCTTTCTTCAGTAACTTGAAGATTGGCTCACAAGTAGCAGTCAGGTGCGAGATGAATCAGGCAATATAGTTCAAACGTCCTAGAAAGCCTCTGACTTCTTTTTCTGTTCGAGGATCCGGCATTTCCTGTATAGCCTTCACCTTGGCAGGGTCCACTTGAATACCTTTATCACTTACGACGAAACCCAATATCTTACCAGACCTCACCCCGAAGGTGCACTTGTTCGGGTTTAACCTCAGCTTGTACAATTTCAACCTATCAAATAGCTTCTGAAGATGGTCAAGATGTTCTTCCTCAGTATGGGATCTTGCAATCATGTCATCAACGTATACCTCAATCTCATGGTGGATCTTGTCGTGGAACAAAGTGACCATGGCGCTCTGATACGTTGCCCCAGCATTCTTTAATCCAAAAGGCATGACCTTGTAGCAAAAGGTACCCCATTAAGTAACAAAGTTTGTCTTCTCCCTATCCTCGGGAGCCATCTTAATCTGATTATAACCGGAGAAACCATCCATAAAGGAGAAGAACTTATGATGTGCGGTGTTGTCAACCAGAACATCGATATGAGGCAGAGGGAAATCATCCTTAGGGCTCGCCCTGTTCAGATCCCTATAGTCAACAAACATTCGAACTTTACCATCCTTCTTTGGCACCGGAACCACGTTGGCAACCCACTGCAGGTAAGAAGTAACTGCTAGAAAACTGGCATCAAATTGTTTCATAACCTCAGCCTTGATTTTCTCGGACATCTCTGGGCGCATTCGACAAACTTTCTGTTTCACTGGAGGACAATCTTCCTTGGTAGGCAGGCGGTGAACCACGATATCAGTATCCAAACCAGGCATATCTTGATAAGACCAGGCAAAGATCTCAACATAATCACGCAGCATCTGAATCAACCGTTTCTTAACACTCGACTCCATATTTGCACCGATCTTGACCTCTTTCTTGTCTACCTCTGTACCCAGATTCATTGTTTCTACTAGCTCTTCATGCGGCTGTATGGCCATCTCTTCCTGAAGTAACAATCTAGCAAGTTCACCAGGCACTTTGCAATCATCCTCACCTTCGTCCTTGGCTTGGTTGATCGAACTTCCGAAGTCATAATTGGCAGTAGAAGAGTCGTTATCAGTGGGATCCAGAGTGGATGTAGACCTGTATATGTGAGTGTGTGTAAAATAGTTGTTTTGCAAGATAAAAAGAAAAACAAAGAGCACAAAATTTGAAATGCAAGAAAACGTCCAATGCTTTTATTAATGATATATGGAAATGACAAATATCAAGCCCTCACAAACAAAGCCACGGTGCCTCGGGTAAGACACCGGGCCGTAAAGTTTAAAATTGTCTGTTACAAATTCAAAACAAAAGTCTCATTACTGGGTAATAAACGAAATTGGCACGAAGTCCTTTGCCATCCAATTGCTTAGTCCGCCATCGGTAGTCGGGTAGATCCAACTGTCAAACTCAGATTCTTCATCATCGTCTTCAATGGCATTCACTCCCGAATTGCTGATAAACAGGGGAGGTCCTCCGATCCGCGCACGTTGAACATCCCTTTGAGCTTCTGCAGTGAAACCCAAACCAAACTTGTTAGTCTTATGTGCAAAGTCAGAGAGTTGGCCCCAATTCGCACACCCACCTTTCTCAACAACAGCCCGGGCATCCTTGAGGGAAGCCATCTTTATTGGAGGATCTTCAGTAACAATTTCAATTGACGCCAGCGTTTGGGGGACTTCTTCAAAATGTTGACACGGGGTTTCAATGAACTCCTCGTCCATTTCCACATACCGAAAAGAGTTAAGGTGGCTGACCATGTACTCCTCTTCTCCTCATATTGTAACAATCTTCCCCTTCACTGGGTATTTCAGCATCTGGTGGAGCGTACAAGTTACTTCCCCAACTTTGTGAATCCATGGGCGACCCAGCAAACAAGAATAAGATGGCCGAATTTCCATCACATAGAATGTAGACGCGAAAATCTAAGAACCAACCTTAACTGGAATATCCACTTCTCCATGCATCATCCTCTTGGACTCGTCAAAGGCCCTAACTACAATGTTACTCGACTTCAACACCAACCCTTCACAGTCTAACCAGTCTAATGCTTTCTTGGGTAAAACATTCAACGAGGACCCAGTGTACACCAATATGTGAGCTAAGGTAGTGCCTTTGCACTCCATTGAAACATGTAAAGCGTCATTATGATTCTTCCCCTTAGCAGTCAAGTCTACGTCGGAGAAATCCAACCTGTTATCCGCTGTCAAACTAGCCACACAATCCTTAAACTGGTCAGCAGATGTTTCCTGCGGCACATGCGCAGTTTTTAGGAAAGCAATCAGAGCCTTAGCATGGGCTTCTGAACACAACGATAAAGACAACATAGAGATCTTTGACGGGGTCTACCCCAGCTGTTCGACTACATTGTAGTCGCTTTTCTTGATGATCTTTAAAATTTCCTCTATCTCCTTTCTAGAGGCTTCAATAGTAATCTTTCTCGGTGCCTCCGTCCGGGCAGGCTCACCGGTGATCCCTTTGCCCCGAGTGTCATATGACTCGGCAACAGGGGTGAGGATTGGAACATGAATCGGGACAGTAGCAGGTGTACTGACAGGTGTAATTACAACAGGCTTCCAAACAGTCGGTGGAGAGATCTTAGGGGAGAAAAGTCTTCCGCTTCGGGTGACTTTACTAGATCCAACAATATTTCTGACATCAGTATCAGCCTCTTCAGCACTCAAGTCTTGCTTAATCCCATGATAATATACGTCAGCCCCATAATGCCACGGGACAGCCTTATCTGACGTGTAAGGGATAGGTCCAGGAACGGTAATGATCAAAGGAGCAATTCTCAGAACAAGTGTAATTCTAACAGGCTTTATCGAGGAAGCCTTGGAAGAATTGACGTAAATGGTGATTATGGAAACTTCTTCAACAGGAACCAAAGGAACAACAGTTTTCTCGAACAAGATTTCTTTATTATCCATCATGCGTTGGACACCTAACTTCAAAAGATGGCAACCAGTAGGTAGGACGGAACACAGATGGAAACCTTCGCCACAGCCCGGAAATAAACCGGCTAACAGAAGGTTCTTCTTCACAGTCATTAATTGAGTAGCAATGTCTTTCACAAAAGTCACAAACGAGTCATCATCCACAACATTCACTACATGCTTTGGCATAGGATTTGTCATAACATTAGGCTTTTCCGGCGCTTCGAACTCAATCTCCTTAGCATCAATCAGATCCTGCACTTTATTCTTCAAAGCCCAAAAGTTATTAGTATCATTCCATGGTCTATCAGAGTGATAAGAACACCGGGTGTTTGGATTATACAGTAGTGAGGTAGTATTGGGATTCTTCTGAGCTTCCCTCGGAATAACCAAGTTGGTCTTCAACAGCTACGGAAGAATTTGAGATAGAGTCATACTGAGTCGAGTAAATTGTCTTTGTGACCTCTCTACTCTTGGCTAATTGTTGCATTGTGGGGCAATGGTTGGTCTTGAAATAACCACCGCATTAACTGCTTGGCGGCGCTCGGGTCGACTTTGGTTCCTAGAGTTGTAAACTGCACTAGACTCCTTCTTGAAGGGCTTCTTCTCGGTACCTGACGAAGCACCTTTATGTAACTTGCCGCTCTTAATATCGACTTCAACCCTCTCCCCAGTCATAATCAACCCGGTGAAACCAGACAATGAACTTCCGATCAAATGGTTGAAATACGGACCAGACAAGGTCCCCAGAAATATATCCACCAACTCCCTATCAGCCAGTGGGGGTTGGACTCTACCAGCAAGATCTCTCCACTTCTGAGTGTAGTCCTTAAAACCTTCGCTCGCACCCATAGACATACCCTGAAGTTGGGTATGCGTGGAAGCAAGGTCGGCATTATATTGGTACTGCTTGTGAAAAGCAGCAGCAAGGTCCTCCCAGTTACGGACGCTAGCTCCTTCCAGTTGGTAGAACCATTCAAGTTGAGTCTCTGAAAGACTATCTTGAAAGAAATGGATCCAGAGGTTCCTGTCAACAGTATATGGTTAAATCTTTCTAACATACGAGCGGAGGTGTAGCTTTGGGCAGGAGACCCCGTCGTACTTAGCAAAGACTGGTGCTTTGAACTTATGGGGAATCACCACCGCAGATGCCAAACCTAACTCATCAAAATCCAGCCCAGGTATCTTCTGGATTTCCATCGCGCTTAACCGGTCTTTAAGTTGCTTATACCTGTCCTCAGCCGGAGGATACTGGTCTTCGTCAAAGTCAGCCTCATTGTCAGAAACCACAGGGCTAGGAGCCCTCCAGATGAGTGAGATAGATCAACCTCTTCTCGCAACCTGTTCCCAAACCTATGACCCATATTCAGGAGGATCGTCTTCTTCTTCTTCTTCTTCTTCTTCTTCTTATCCTTCAAGATAAGAGTCTTCAGATCTTTCTGCCCCTTGGCCAGGTTCATGAACATTTCTTGGAACTGGGTGTTTTGAGCTTGAAGAGCCTTAATAGCTTGATTAGTGGTGGTTTCAGCAGACATGATGTTGAAATAAACAGCGAAGAAGATAAGAGACATGTAAGGGTACCTGTGATGAGGTGCATGGGAATGAAATGCATATGATATGATTTCAAAGACTTCGGGAGATTCAAATTCGTAAACCAAAATGAAACACACTTTTATTAGATAAAAACTTGAAATCAATGTTTGACAAATGCCTTTAAGGCGTTACAAAGAGAAAAATTGAAAAGTAAATCACAACTAGAAATAACAAAAGACATCAGCACTCCCATAGTCGTTTTCCTCCTGTGCTGACATAGTCATTGAGGACCTTCTCATTCTCCAGCTGCCTTGTAAGCTTCAGGATCTTCCATTCTGGTTCATGATACTTCTCTCTGTAAGTATCTCGTTCTTCTCTCAACTGCATCTAATACCTCTTTAATGCCCCAATGTCAGCAGGTATGTATGGGTGGAGGACAGTATGAGGAGCCCCTTCTTCATCAATACTCTCAACAATTACCGGTAAGACAACTTCGTATGACATACCCAGTTTTTGAGCATGGGCTCGAACCCACCGGAGATATGGTTCCATCGGAAGAGAGTTCTTCATCCCTAGATCATGTGGATCAGACTTGTGTTCCCTGTTCCAAGCTCGTATGAACCTGCGGCGATGCTCCTTACTATCCCCTTAGAAGTCAAAGACAATGCTTGGAATCAGCAACTCATGAGGACCGTCTTTTCTAGCTCACCCAAACTATCGTAAGGCTAAACAAGGATTATAGGTGATTCCTCCTCTAATTCCAAGTAGTGGAACATTAGGGTATTCCCCACAGTGATCAATAACAGCTACTTCTTCCATGTCTTTAGTGCTCCAGATAATGTCAGTGTGATCAAGGGACATGATCCTATAGGCCCAACCCATACCTTCCTTGTTCTTCAAAACAGATTTGGGGAGGTGAGAAATAAACCACCTCACCTGCAATGGTGCACAACACATAAGGGTTCCCCGTTTCCCAGCAGTACGGGCATAAAGAGCGTGCAGAATGTCACCTAAGAGAGTGGGCACCGGATTACAGGACATGAAGATCTTCACTGTGTTCACGTCGACGAAAGAATCTAAATTAGGAAACAACACCAAACCATAAATGAGAAGAGCCAAGATGTCTTCGAATTCTTGAAAATCCAAATTGTCCCAAAACTGATTAGCTTGATCAACCAAGAACTTAGCCAAGAAGCCTTTTGTCCAACTCTGAGTCTCCCAGTTAGACATTACTTCAGCCTTTGTCAGATGTAGGGCTGTAGCAACATCCTCTGGCCTAAGAGCTATCTCCCAACTTGTAAATGGCGTATGCTCTATAATATAAATACCAAGTAGATCAGAGAACTCCTCCAAAGTAGGGACCAACTGATAGTCCGGGAAGGTGAAGCAGTGGTGCAACGGGTCAAAGAACTGGAACAAAACACTCAACATATGCTCATCCATCTTAGAAGTGACCAAACCAAGGAGGTGACCATGTCTTCTGACAAAAGAAGAAGTATCAGGGACCTTTGTAACAAAATATCTAAGTTGAACAGGGATTTGTACGAAGTTGATCTGAATAGTGTTTCTACGCATAGATGCCATGACCTACAAAACAGAACAAAGATGAATCCCCTTAGTCTTTGAAATGGGTTAGTCTGATGAAATATGCATGCAATGTCAGGATGCATGATGTCATGATAGAAACACATCACAAGTATTCATAGATAGCAAACATGGTAAGGGCACACAAGTCACACAGTAGCCCTTAAATTTCAGGTTGGCATGGAGTTTAGGTATTACCCTCTTTCATTTTAGTTGCTTCAAACCTATCCTAGTAATAGTAACCGGGTTCTAGAGGATCTCAATATCACTTACCACCCTCGATCGGTCATAATTCCAGTTTAGAAACCTTTTCTTGCGGCTGAAATCATCACGAGAGTTCGGTCTCAATGAGTGTAGCATACTACTACTTTTCTATGGCCAAGTTGGTCAATTATGGGTTCTAAGATCAGTTGGTGCTTAATGACCCCTTAGCAGCCCCATATTCTCCTTGTTCCTCCACAAGGGATATCGGTATAAACTAAAGTGCCACACCAATGTAGCTACTACTTCAACCGTATCGGTCTACACCGTACAGTTCCCTCACAGTCTATTGCTACTTACCTAAAAGGTATCCCTAGATCCGGGTTAGGATCTATAGTAACTCCGATTCAAACCCACAAATATAAAGCATACAAATCAAGCAATTGAAAACATTATGATGAACTAAGGTACACCCCACTTATTTATTCCCCAGCAGAGTCGCCAGTTCTGTGATACGGTGGAAGAACCGACTGTTTTTGGAATGCTGGTTTGCGTTTTGCATTTGGTTTTGCAAAATGTCGCGGTAAGCAAGAGTCGCCACCGTCTTTTATTTTATTCAACAAGGAAAGGAAAAAAGCACAGAAAAATTCCTTTTTCGAGATATTTCTGACTACGGGGGGTAGATTTATAGAAAGGGAAGGTATTAGCACCCTTTCTATCCGTAGTTATCTATGGGCTCTTAGGTAGTTGCTCATCATTTTCAATATTGTTTTCTTTGTGTTTGTGGGCTTTGAAAAGTTTTTGTTTTGACTTCGATTTAACTCTTGCTTCTGTCTTTAAGAGTGTAATGAAGTGTTTTTGAAAACTTGTTTGTAAAAGGAGTGTAAGTTTGAAAAAGGTTTTGTTTTGGATGAGCAAGTATCTAAGAACTAATCTACCTACTCGAAAAAGGAATCGTTCTATGTTTGTTTCCTTTAGAAAACTCTATCCTACTATTAGTGAGTAGGTAGCATCGTCGTTGGAGTTTGAGGGTCAATTCGAAAGAGGGACATACAGTCACTAAAGCAACGTTAGGATGTCTTAGCGGTAACCCTAATGTCTTAGGTCAATTATTCGAGGCAACAATATCTGAGGCAATCATTTCGAGGCAACTATGATCTTTTAGACAAGAGGACGGCCTCTAAAACAACCTATACTCAATGACCGTGTACGAAGGCAACCAAGTGGGATGTATCCTAGGAGTGCGCATGTGCGAGTGTATTGATTTCAGTTATTTTTATCTTTGCACATGTTTAGGGTGATCTAACTGTTTTAAGATTAAACATTCATTCTTGTCATGCAAGCCCTATTATCAAACATCTAACAATTGGATATTTGCAGAAATTAAAGGTGCGGAAGTTAAACTAAATTATTACAAGGCGTCAGGTATTTACATCGCCAAAAACAACCCTTTGAAAATAAAAGCAGTAAAAGTAAATGTCCTAATTAATTATTACAACCAGGAGTAGATACAATAATTTGGATAAAAAGAATAAAGCGCGCGATGCAAAATTAAATCGAATGTGAAATTAGGGTTTTGACCCTCCTAATTAGAGGAAAATATTTTTGTTGTTTTTATTTTTAAGAAAAGAATTTAAATCCTAAAATTAAAAGCTAAATTAATTAGTTATTAAATTAATAAATGAAAAATAATTACGTGACATTTTTTGGAGTTTTGTTAATTTAGGAAAGAAAATAAAATAATTAAATTAATGTTAAAACCTAATTATTCTATTTAATTTTAAATGTTTGCAAAAAATCATTTAAAGTTATCTAACATTAATATCCTAATTAAATTAATTAATATTTATTAATGAAAAATAAAATTCTAAAATTTAATTGGATAGAAAATATTTTTTGGTGATTTTTGATAGAAAAGAAAATTAATTTTGGTTAGTAATTAAATTAAATAAAAATAAAATAATTAAATTAAAATAAACAAAATATTAAAAAATGTAGAGAATGGGCCTGAATATTGGGGTGTGAATAGCAAGAAGGCTGGCCCAATGATGCTGATCCAATTTGACTTTTCTGATCCCATGCTTGTGCATTGACTTGGTCTTTTGGTACACCCTCAGTGGTAGCCACCAGATCTGGCCATCTGGCCATCTGGCACATTGATGAGGAAAGCATACGGTGGACATCAAGCTCATGCGTGCACTAGATTTCCTGTAAGAAAATATTATACAGAAAATAGGGGGACCTGGGATTCGAACCCAGGCCCCAAGGGGAATTACATGTCACGCTTGCCACTGGATCACTTGTTGTTGTTTGTTAATATAATGAAAATCAATAATAATATAAGAAAACAAATATTAATGGATAATTGTCAGAAAAACGCGCCAATGTTTGAACAAGCCAATGTTGGGGTGACAACTCATCGTCCCTGTTCTTGAACCATGGCTAAAAGTTGAGCCACTTATACCTACGAACAAATGTCCGTCGCTACAAACTGGGGTTCATCCAAAATCTCCTACAGGCCATGGAAATGATATCTAAGATCATGGTTGAGTTCATCTCATCCTCCTGATTGCAACCATGCCCATTATGAAGGCTAATTATTCCTGAAACAAAAATCCCTAAAACCAAATATGAAACCCTAACAATGGTGGATTTCATTACAGACCATTAAAATGCAATTGGGTAATGTCAAAAGCTTGCAAATTATTCATAGGTTAAGAATATGCAATTGATTCAGGTTAATAATGCGTAAATTCCAAGATACGAATTCAAGAACAGAGTGAGTTTGTGAGCGACTTACATTGCGATTAGGGACCAAAACGGGCTTGTTCTTGATAGCTTTAGGTTCCTGAGAGTGCCAGGAAATGATTGGAATCAATAGCAAGCCTTGAGGATGCCTCTAAGTGGGATTTTGATCTCACACTTTTCTCTTGATTTTTCCATTTCTGTTCTTGCTCTCACGCCTGCTTCTAACCTTGCTTTTGATCTGCACGCAGTCCTTATGTATTAGTGAAGGGATTAGGGTTGCAAATTGCATCCAATTCTTCTTCTTTCAATGCTTTGGATATTGATTTGGTTTGCTTTGAAAACCTTCAAAATTTGGCTTCTTTTAAATCTTTTTGTGCACTCTATGCATTTTCACAAATTTGAATGCTTGCAATCTGTACTTTAAGACCTGAAATAATCACAAGTTCCTTTGTTATCAATATTTTGGATTTTATTTGATTTATTATGATTTAAATAAAATTAACTCAAATAAAAATCAAAATAATTAATAAAAATAAGATATGGACAAGTGGAAAAGGCTAGAGAACGTGGGCTATGTTACCAACTCAAAACAAGTGAAAAAGATTGGGCCTATTTGGCAAAATTTAGAGTTTTGGGCATAGTTGACTTTTGGCAATTTTGCAAAAAAGGTCAACTTCACCAGTACATAACTTCCTCAATTTTGACTCTTTGGAAGTTTTCCTGTACTTTTTAGAAATCTTGAGTTGTCCTCTAATCAACACTTTTTGTCTCATCTCAATTTGATATTCCATGCTCATGTATGAAGCTTTGACAAAAAAGGTGTCTTTGTTGACTTTTCAAAATGACCTATAATGTCCAAATTCATAACTTCTTGTGAGTGCATATTTTGAACTTGGGAGATGAATATGGATTTTAGGGAATTGCATCCTCTTCAAAATGAGCTTTTGATGGGTCATTTATCATAAAGTATGAGAAAGTTATGCTTGGTCAAAGTTGAGTTGACTTTTCCTACAAAACCCTACTTTAGCAACTTTTGAATCTTGATGAATTATGATCAATCCTTGATGAATCATGATCAACCCTTGATAAAATTAAGAAATATACTTCAAAATGAGGATTTTGACAAAAAATATTGAAGTTTGATTGTATTTGGGTCACAGTTGACTTTTGCCCTAGCACAGTCGATTTTTGGACTTTTGAGCAATTGACTGAGCAAACTTCCTCTGCAAGGCTTGAAACTTGACATAGATGATCTTGAAAACATATTAGGACATTGTTGAGCACTTGGGGTCACTTGGACTCAAGGATCTTGATGCAACATGAAACCCTAGTTTGGGGTAGACTGCCTTAGGAGAGAGCTTGTCTGGCCAACCCTTGGACTACCTTGAGCAATTTGGAGATCATTCTTGAAATGTTTTGAGAAATATGGGAGGGAAAATTTTGGGGTACAACAACAAAACTATGCTTTTACTTCCTTTTTGTGATATTCAACTCTCGATTAAAAGTTGTAAGCCTTTAGAGGGAGGATGACAAAAAAGATACCATAATCTCTATAGTATGCTTTTGAACAGACCTTGCTGACGATGTACATGTGTTGTTTCAAATCCTAAATAGTGGAGTTACAAGGAAGTTGATCCCTAGTCAACCCCTTTGAGCCTAATAAGTAAGAGTTTTCTTTTTCATACAAATTGAAACCTTTAATCATAACCTGGGGCAGGGTAGTATCTCAGTTAATTCAATGGTGCATTCAAACAGAAGCTTTACCCTCGTACACGACGAGTAGTGTCGAAGATACTCTTATAAATCAAAAGACATTGATGGTTCCCCATAATCACTAAAACATGCAATCATTATCTCTTAAAAGAAAATCCCGCTAAGTCAAAACCTATGAAGGAGACTTAAGAAAAACCGGGGCATCCCGCTGACTATAATCACAAAAGAAACAGTTCAGGAAAAAGGTAGGGATAATAAAATCAAAAATAAGAGTTCGCTACAAATCCTCAACAAAAAGAAAATATTACAAAAAACCTCCTCATAATAAACTTTCAGTATCTGAACCATCATGGGAATATTAGGGCAAAGATTCCAGACTCAATTGGGATTTAAACGCATAATTAACTGAGTATAGGACTGAAGAACATCACGGAGAATAGGTTGGGTACAAATAAATTTCGAGACTCTATCCTTTGTTTCTTAAACTGTGAACCAGACCATGATACAACCCTTAAAAGTCATAACTGAAGCATGTATTAGTTTGAAAGCATACTGTTACAAAAGGTATCCTGTCTCCTGTAAGGTTTACTATAAATCCTGAGTTGAATTCATATTCTTACAAAATTATGTTTGTTTACTAAAAATGCATTTTTAAGAACTTCAAGACAGACATAAGTTTTGCATTTCTAAATGACATTGTTTGCATATGACTAATTGTTTGACAACAGAGAAATTCACACGATGAATATTCAATGAACGAAAATCCTCTCAATGAACAGAATCACCTCAGATGGAAAGACATTGCCAATAACAGGCCTTTCATGATCAAGGGGAATGTCATGGTGTCCAGTTGATCTGGGGGCAGTCGATTCAGGATTTAAAAAATCTCTCAAAAGTGCCGAATAGCCAAGGGAAAACCTCCATCTGAATCACTTGGGGCATTGGATATGAATTCCAGCAAAGGATCATGAACGATCAAGAAAACATCTTTCTGACAGTGCTACAACACTTACTACTATGGACGGTGAAAATTCTCTGCACCCTGTGAACACGGACATAGTTAGAAAATACTACGCATGAAAAAAAATACCTGCTAGGTCGACTGACCTAGGAAAAATAAGGGCATCCTGGCTGTTGTACCCCAAAATTTTCCCTCTCATGTTTTCCAAGGTCTTCCCCTACATGGTTGGTCACGAACCCTTGCCTAAGGAAAAGGAAAATCTTTGAGTGATGTTTTAAGCACCTTTCAATTAACATTCTGAAAGACCCTTCGATTGGTATTCTGAAGGAGGCCTTCGATTGGCATGGACAATGCCCTTCCATTGACATGTCACAAGGCCTTTCGATTGGCATCCCAAAAATGCTTTGATTGGCATTATGGCAAAGTGTTGTACCCCAAAATTTTCCCTCCCATATTCTTCAAGGTTTATCAAGAATCATCTTCAAATGGTTCAAGATTGCTCAAGAGGTTGCATAGTCCAAATACCTCCTAAGACAGCTGAAATTAGGGTTTTGGTTCTTTCAAGGAATTTGAGGTTTTCAATGGTTCAATCAAGTCTCATATGCCTATAAACATTCTCAAGCATCTACATGCCAAGTTTCAAGGCTCACAGTGTCAACTTGCACAGTCAAAAGCCTCATTTGATCCACAGTCAACTGCAGGGGCAAAATGGTCATTTCACAGTCAAAAGTCAAAAAATTTGGTCAACATCTTATTTTGAGTTCACAATCATCATTTTATCAAGTCTTGATCATGATTCCACAAGCATAGCTCAAAAATCATCAAGATGCAAAAAGTTATTATTTTTGGACAGCAGAAAAGTCAACTGTATCTTGACCAGGGCATAACTTTTTCATGGTTTGTCAGAAAAATCCCATCCACTGCTCATTTTGAAGGGGATGCCATTTCCTACAATCCATCTTCACACTCCAGGTCCCCCAAAACCATTATTTCGTTTTCTTTCACATAATCATATGCAGGTGTCAAAGCGTGTTCCACCATGTACTTCATCTCTCCAAGCGCCAGATGTCCCTAGACTCAAATCCAGTGGTCATCAGTGGAAGACTACCATACTCTCAGTCAACACGCACCCTGGACAATCACCAAATTCAAAGCAGACTTGAATTTAATGGGCCACAAATTCCAGAAAACACCTCCTGATTTGGGTCATCACCCCCACAAGTTTACTTCTTTTCTTTTTTTCTTTCTTTTTTATTTCTTTTATTAATTATTATTATTAGTATTTAATTAACATAATTAATTATTTTCATAATAAAATTCAGAAAACTAAAAAATGTAATATTTTTATTATTATTATTATTTATTAATTTCACCCTTTATTATTTTTGTAAATAAATACATAATTGATCTATTTAGTTAATTAGGGTTAATTTTAACTTTTTCTCAATAATTTAAAATCAACATAGAATTAGGGTTTTCTTGACAATTTTAATTTATTTTTTTATTTATTTCCTTAAAACATTAAAAACTCAAAAACATCTTTTTTTATTTAATTAATTAGAATTAGGTTTAATTTAATTAAATGCCAAATAATCAAAAACTTCTTTCTTTCTCAAAAAGGGTCAAAACCCTAAGGACTTTTCCGATTCAATTCTTTTCGCGCATATTATTTTTTTGATCCATATTTATGTAATTGTTCCGAGGATGTAATAGCTTTAATTAGGACCTTTTATCGCTTTCTTTATTTTCCGCAATTTACTTTTCAAGGGTTATGTTTTTGGCGATGTAAATACCCGACGCCTTGTAATAGCGTAGATTTACTTTCCGCAAACTATTAACTGTTAGATGTATGTTAACTAGGCTATGCATGACAAGACTTATCTCTGAAAATAAAATCAACCCATAGCTCACCATAACATGTGTAAAGATAACTTAACTGAATCCTGACACACTCGCACATGCCACTCTTAGGGTACGCCTCACTTGGTTGCCTCGACGTGGTCATTGAGTATAGGGTGTTTTAGAGGTCTCCCTCCTGTCTAAAGATCCAAGTTGCCTCGAAACGGTTGCCTCGGATAAAAAGGATCTAGGACATTAGGGTTATCGCTAAGGCGTCCTACTATTGCTTTGGTGACCACATGTCCCTATAATCGAATTGACCCGAATAATTCCAATGACGGTGCTACCTACTTCTCAATAGTGGGATAGTACTGTCTAAAGGACATTTACACAGCTTAATTTCTTTTGAGTAGGTAGAGGTTCTTAGATACTTGCTCTTTCAAAACAAAAATACTTTTCTCACCTACACTTTTCTGACAAAAGTTTTCAAACAAACACTTCATACACTCTTGAGGACTGATACAAGAGTTAAAACGAAGTTTTCAAACAAACTTTTTCAAAACCCACAAACACAAGAAAAGCAAAACACTTTTGAAAACATAGTGAGCAAGTACCTAAGAGCCCGTGGATAACCACGGATAGAAAGGGTGCTAACACCTTCCCTTTCTATAATCTACCTCCCGAACCCGAGAAACATCTCGAAAAGGAATTTTGCTGTGCTTTTGTCCTTTCCTTGTTGGAGAAAATAAAAGACGGTGGCGACTCTTGCTTATCGCGACATTTCGCGAACCAGCATTCCAAAACAGTCAGTTCTATTTCCACCGATCACAGAACTGGCGACTCTGCTGGGGATATCTTATAAGTGAGGTGTACCTTAGGATTAGATCACTCTTGTTTTCAATTGTATGCTTTGTGTGCTTTAACTTTGTGGGCATTGCATCAGAGTTTTATAGATCCTAACCCGGATCTGGGGAATACCCTTGTTTAGGTAAGTGGCAATAAACTGTGAGGGACCTGTCCGGCGTAGACCGACACAGGTGAAGCAGTAGCTACGTTGGTGTGACACCTTGGTCTGTACCGATATCCCTTGTGTTGGAACGAGGAGAATATGGGTCTTCTAAGGAGTCATTAAGCACCAACTGACCTTAAAACCTTAAATTGACCCAAATTGGCCATAGAACAGTAGCAGTATGCTACACTCATTGAGGCTAAACTCTCGTGATGGTTCTGGCCGCAAGAAAAGGTTGCGAAGCTGGAGTTATGACCGATTAAGGGTAGTCAGTGATATTGAGATCCTCTAGAACCCGGTTACTATTTTCTAGGACAGGTCTTAACCAACTGAAACTGAAAGAGGGTAGTACCTAAACTTCATGCTGGCCTAAAATCTAAGGGCTGTCTTGTGTGACTTGTGTGCCTTACCATGTTTGCCTTTTGTGAATACTTGTGGTGTGCTTTATCATAACATCATACCATCATAACATTGCATGCATACTGCATAAGGACTAACCCATTTCAAAGACAAGAGGGTTTCATCTTTGCTCTGTTTTGTAGGACATCATGATGCCCGTGCGAAGGAATACTATCCGGCTCAAGTTTGTTCAACCACCTTCTTTGCTTACAGAATTGGTGGATAGGATTCCAAACACTACTTCCTTCATCAAGAGGCATGGTTCTCTTCTCGGTTTATTCACTTCAAAGTGGGACCAACAATTGATGAGTGTCCTGGCCCAGTTTTATGATCCGCTATACCATTGCTTCACCTTTCAAGACTTCCAGCTGGTCCTTACCCTGGAAGAAATCTCTGATTTGCTTGGTATCCTTGTTTTGGAACAGACTCCATTCACTGGTTGGGAAAAGACTCTTAGGCCTGAAGAGATTGCTGCAGCCCTTCCCTTGACCAAAGAAGAGGTAATGGATAACTGGGAGACTAGAAGTGGAGTTAAGGGCTTTTTGGCTAAGTTTCTGATTGGCAAAGCTAATAGTTTCTGGAATGACTTAGACTTCAGGGCGTACGAAGACATTCTGGCTCTCTTAATGTATGGTCTAGTATTGTTTCCAAATCCTGATACCTTTGTTAATGTCAACGCCATAAGGATCTTCATATCTCGGAACCCTGTACCCACTCTCTTGGGTGATATCCTACAACAGCTCTATGCTTGTACTGCCCGAAGATGAGGAACTTTGTGGTGTTGTGCTCCTTTATTGGTGAGGTGGTTTATTTCGCACCTCCCTAAGTCCGTACTAAATAAAAAAGAAGGAAGATGTTGGGCTCATAGGATAATGTCTCTCAATGATAAGGACATCATTTGGACTCTCAGAGGTTTAGATGAGGTGGCTGTTATTGATCGTTGCGGAGAGTATCCTAATGTTCGATTGATCGGGACCCAGGGAGGAATCTCTTATAACCCATGTTTAGCTCTCCGTCAGTTTGGAAGAGCCAGAAGAGCAGGGCCTCATGAGATGTTGATACCTCACATCAGTTTTGAGTTTCAGGTAGATAGTGACGAGCTGCGTCGTAGATTCATCAGGGCTTGGGACAGGATTCACAAAGCTGACCCACACGAGTTGGGACCGAAGACTTCTCTACCAATGGAATCCTACTTCAGATGGGTCCGCATCCGTGCTCATAAGTTGGGTATGCCATACGAAGCTGTCAGGCCTATTACTCTTGAAGTTCCTGATAGAGACGGGGTTCCTCCAATTGTTCTCCATCCTCAGATACCCACTGATGTTGACACGCTGAAGAGGTCTTGGACACAACTGCAAGAAGAACAGGATTCTTATCGGGAAAGGTTCAATGAACAAGAACAGGAGATCCAGAAGCTGACAAAGCAATTGGAGACCGAGCGGATCCTGAATGACTATATCCGCACCGAGAAGAAGAGGCCATGGGAGCATTGAGGGGCCTTGGATGTTTCTTTTACAACTTTTATTTACTTTTCAGTATTTTCATTCTTGTAACGCCTAAGTACAATTTGTTGAACAGTTTAAATTCCGAAGTTTAATCTAATAAAGTGTGTTTCCTTTTTTGTCTACAAAGTTGAATCCGATTGTCTTTGAAAACATAAATCATACGCATTTCATGTCATCATATGCATCACATGTACCCTTTTTACAGGTCACTTATCTTCTTCACTGTTTATTTCAGCAATCATCATGACTTCTGAACCTACTACTGAACAAGCTATCAAGGCCCTCCAGGCCCAGAATGCCCAGTTCCAAGAGATGGTTATGAGCCTAGCCCAGGGTCAACAGGATTTGAAGACTCTGATTCTGAAGGAAAGGAAGAAGAAGAAGAAGAGGATCGTCTTGTTCAACACTGGACGCATATTTGGGAATGAACTGCAGAATGAGGTTGAGCTGACTACCCCATCTGTAGGGAAAGACAGCCCACAAGAGAGAAGGGTTCCTAGTCCCGTGGTCTCCGACAACGAGACGGAGTATGATGATGAACAGTATCCTCCTGCTGAGGATAGGTACAAACAGTTGGAGGACCGCTTAAGTGCTATGGAGATTCAGAATGTGCCCGGGTTGGACTTTGGAGACCTAGGCTTATCCTCTGGGGTGGTGATTCCCCATAAGTTCAAGGCGCCTGCTTTTGCAAAGTACGACGGAGCTTCATGTCCTAAGTTGCACCTCCGATCGTATTTTAGGAAGATCCAACCTTACACTGCTGACAAGAATTTGTGGATCCATTTCTTCCAGGATAGTATTTCAGGGACTCAACTCGAATGGTTCTATCAGCTGGATGGAGCCAGTATTCGTAACTGGGAGGACTTGGCTACTACGTTCTACAAGCAGTATCAGTATAATTCCGACCTCGCTCCTACTCGTACCCAACTCTAGGGTATGTCACTAGGGACGGGTGAAGGATTTAAGGAATATGCTCAAAAGTGGAGAGACCTGGCTGGAAGGATGCAGCCACCTCTGACTGACCGTGAACTTGTGGATATGTTCTTGGGGACCCTGTCTGGTCCGTTCTTCAACCATTTAATTGGAAATTCTTCAGCCGGGTTTACAGACCTTATCTTGACTGGTGAGAGAATAGAAGCTAGTATCAAGTCTGGAAAGATACAGAAAGGTGCCTCCTCGAGCACTGAAAAGAAACCATTCAAGAAGGAATCTAGTGCTGTTTATGGTTCAAGGAGACAGAATAAACCGGAACTCTTCCAAGCTGTTAACGCGGTGGTTATTTCAAAGCTTGCTGCTGCTCCTCAGCATCATAACCAACAAAGGGGTGAGAGACCTAGAAGGCAGTTTACTCGACTCAGCATGACCTTGTCCCAGATATTGCCGCAGCTACTGACAACCAATCTGGTGACTCTGAAAGAAGCTCCGAAGATTGTGAACACAACCTCTCCAAAGTATAATCCCAACGCCCGCTGCGCTTATCACTCTGACAGCCCGGGGCATAACACAGATGATTGTTGGGCTCTGAAGAATAAGGTTCAGGACCTTATTGATGCTAAAGAGATAAAGTTCGAGGCGCCCGAAAGGCCCAATGTTGTGATTGCTCCCATGCCCAAGCATGGAGTGAATGATGTAGAAGAAGACCAGTATGTAGCCTCTGTGGATGATATTGTTACTCCGTTGTTGACCGTCAAAAGGAACCTGTTGCTAGCTAGTTTATTTCCGGGATGTAGTAAAGGTTTCTATCTGTGTTCCGCTTCACCTGCTGGTTGTCCATCTTTGAAGTCAGGTATCCAAAACCTGATGGATAACAAAGAGATCTTGTTTGAGAAGATCGTTGTTCCTGCTACCCCTATGGAAGAAGTGTCCATTGTTACTATTTTCAATAATTCTCCCAAGGCTTCCTCAAAGAAGCCTGTCAAAATCATGTCTGCTCAGAAGATTGTGCCCATAATCATCACAGTTCCGGGGCCCATCCCCTATACATCCGACAAAGTTGTCCCGTGGCACTATGGGGCAGACGTTTATGTGCTTGGAGTTAAACAAGAGTTTGATACTAGTACCGGCGTCAGAAACATCACTGGGCCTGCCAAAGTCACCCGCAGTGGTAGGCTTTTCTCGCCAGATATTGCGCCACCAACAATCCAGAGACCCATTGTCATCACACCTGCAAGTGTGCCTGCTTCCCTTCCTGATCAGGTTCCCATTTCTACCCCTGTTGCCGAGTCATCTGACGCTTGGGGCAAAGGGATTGTCACTGATATGCCTGCCCAGACGGAGGCACCAAAGACCATCAATGTTGAAGCTTCCAAACAGGAGGTGGAAGAGATCCTTAAGATTATCAAGAAGAGTGATTTTAATGTAGTTGAGCAACTGGGGAACACCCCATCTAAAATTTCTATGCTATCACTGTTGTTGTGTTCAGAGGCCCATGCCAAGGCTCTGATTACCTTCCTGAAGACGGCCCACGTGCCACAAGAGACGTCAGCTGATCAATTTACCGATTGTGTGGCTAATTTAACTGCTGATAATGGTTTGGGTTTCTCCGACGCTGATCTGACTGCCAAAGGGAAGAACCATAACGATGCCCTGCATGTCTCCATTGAATGCAGGGGCACTACTCTTGCCCATGTGCTAGTTGACATTGGTTCCTCATTAAACATCCTGCCCAAGAAAGCTCTAGACAGGTTGGATTGCAAGGGTTTGGAGCTAAAGCCTAGTAACATTGTTGTCCGGGCCTTTGACGGGTCTAAAAGGATGGTACATAGCGAAGTTGATATTCCAATCAGAGTTGGTTCGCAGGTCCTTGATTCTACATTCTATGTGATGGACATTCGTCCATCCTATTCTTGTTTGCTGGGTCGTCCATGGATCCATAAGGCTGGAGCTGTGACCTCCACACTACATCAGAAGCTGAAATACCTGGTCAGAGGGAAGATTGTAACAGTGCAGGGGGAAGAAGAGTACATGGTCAGCCACCTCAACTCGTTCCGGTACATAGAAATGGATGGGGAGTTCATTGAGACCCCCTTTCAACACTTTGAAGAGGTTCCTCAAACACTGGCATCAGCAGAGACTATGATTGAAGATCCTCCTTTGAAGATGGCTTCCTTAAAGGATGCCCGGGCTGTTATTGAGAAGGGTGGGTGCGCAAATTGGGGCCAACTTCCTGATTTCACTCAGAAGACTGACAAGTTTGGTTTGGGTTTCACTACAGAAGCTCAGAGGGTTGTTCGTAAATCAAGGATTGGAAGACCTCCTGTGTTCATCAGCAACTCGGGAGTAAATGCCATCAAAGACGACGTGGAGGAATCTGAATTCGACAGCTGGATCTACCCTACGACTAATGGTGGACCAAGCAACTGGACAGCGAAAGACTTTGTCCCTATTACTTTTTTCACTCAGTAATGAACTCCTTTGTTTTGAATTTGTAATAGACAATATTGTGAAACTTTATGGCCCAGTGTCTTACCCGGGGCACCGTGGCTTCATTTGTGAGGGCTTTTGTGTGTCATTTTCATATATCATTAAAAAAAGCATTGGACGTTTTTTGCATTTCAAATATTGCGCTCCTTGTCTTTCTTTATTATATATATTGCAAAATAGCTATTTACACACACTCACATATACATGTCCCAATCCACTCTGGATCTCACTGGTAACGACTCTGCTACTGCCAGTTATGACTTCGAAAATCCGATCAACTTAGCCGAAGACGAAGGTGAAGATGATTGCGAAGTTCCTGGTGAGCTTGCAAGACTGCTGCTCCAGGAAGAGAGGGCCATTCAGCCCCATGAAGAGCTAGTGGAAACAGTGAATCTGGGTACTGAGACAGACAGAAAGGAAGTCAAGATTGGTGCCAATCTGGAGGCCAGTGTGAAACAACGGTTGATTCAGATGCTGCATGACTACGTGGAAATCTTTGCCTGGTCTTACGAAGATATGCCTGGGTTGGATACCGACATTATGGTTCATCACCTGCCTACCAAGGAAGACTGCCCTCCGGTAAAGCAGAAGGTTCGCCGTATGCGTCCAGAGATGTCCGAGAAAATCAAAGCTGAGGTTATGAAACAATTCGACGCTGGTTTTCTAGCAGTGACTTCTTACCCTCAGTGGGTTGCCAATGTGGTTCCAGTGCCGAAGAAGGATGGTAAGGTCCGAATGTGTGTTGATTACAGGGATTTGACCAGGGTGAGCCCTAAGGATGACTTCCCTCTGCCTCACATCGATGTTCTAGTTGACAACACTTCTCAGCATAAGGTATTCTCCTTCATGGACGGGTTCTCCGGTTATAATCAGATCAAGATGGCTCCTGAAGACATGGAGAAGACCACTTTTGTTACTCAGTGGGGCACCTTCTGTTACAAGGTCATGCCTCTTGGATTGAAAAACGCTGGGGCAACGTATCAGCGCGCCATGGTTGCTCTGTTTCATGACATGATCCATCATGAGATTGAAGTATACGTCGACGATATGATTGCAAGGTCCCAAACTGAGGAGGAACACCTTGACCACTTACAGAAGCTGTTTGACCCGTTGAAGTTGTACAAGCTGAGATTAAACCCGAACAAGTGCACCTTCGGAGTGAGATCTGGAAAACTGCTAGGCTTTGTCGTGAGCGAAAAAGGTATTCAAGTGGACCCTGCCAAAGTGAAAGCCATACAAGAGATTCCAGTTCCTAAGGCAGAGAAAGAGGTCAGAGGCTTTCTAGGACGGTTGAACTATATTGCCCGATTCATCTCGCACCTAACTGCTACCTGTGAGCCAATCTTCAAGCTACTGAAGAAAGATCAAGTAGTACGTTGGAACGATGAATGTCAGGCCGCTTTCGAAAGAATCAAAGAGTATCTCCAAGAGCCACCTATTCTTATGCCACCGGTTGAAGGGAGACCTCTAATCTTATACTTGACAGTACTTGACAGCTCAATGGGGTGTGTGCTAGGTCAGCATGACGAGTCTGGCCGAAAAGAGCACGTTATTTATTACCTTAGCAAAAAGTTTACCGACTGTGAGACCCGATACTCACTGCTCGAGAAAACTTGCTGCGCTTTGGTATGAGCTGCCCGCCGGCTGAGACAGTATATCTTGACTCACACTACTTTGTTGATCTCAAAAATGGATCCAATCAAGTATATCTTCGAAAAGCCTGCCTTGTCCGAAAGAATAGCAAGATGGCAGATGATCTTGACTATATATGACATCAAGTACACAACTCAAAAAGCAATCAAGGGAAGTGTGTTGGCAGACCATTTAGCACATCAGGCGGTGGATGATTACCAGTCTATGAACTTTGAATTTCCAGACGAGAATATCATGTTCATAACTGATTGTGAAACACCTGGACCGAATGAAGGACCTGAGGAAGGATCTCGATGGTCTATGCACTTTGATGGAGCTTCAAACGCTTTGGGTAACGGCATTGGCACTGTGATCATATCTCCTAAGGGCTCTCATACTCCACTCACCGCCCGACTATGTTTCAACTGCACCAACAACATGGCGGAGTATGAAGCATGCATCATGGGTCTTCGAGTTGCAATTCACCTAAGGATCAAGTTTCTGAGTGTCTTCGGAGATTCCGCTCTTGTGATCAGTCATATCAAAGGCGAGTGGGATACGAAACACCCAAATCTTATTCCTTACAAGGAGTATGTAATGACGTTGATTCCCCATTTCGAGGAGATAACCTTTGAACACTTCCCAAGAGAGGAGAATCAGTTGGTGGACGCGCTAGCTACGATGTATTCTATGTTCAAAGTCAAGTGGGACAACGAGGCCCCCCGAATCATTATTTGGAAATTATATGAACCTGCACATTGTTGCGATCTTGAGACTGAAGAGGTAACAGAAAAGCCTTGGTATCATGAAGTAAAGAGATACCTTGAAGCTCAAGAATACCCCGAGGGTGCATCCTTTAATGACAATAAGTTTATGAGAAGGTTCGCGGAAAAGTTCTTCCTCAGCAATGACATTCTTTACAAACGAAACTATGATTCAACCTTACTGCATTGTGTGGATAAGACGGAAGCAGAAAGGATCATGGTTGAGCTGCATGAAGGTACCTTCGGAACGCATTCCAGTGGACATACCATGGCAAAGAAAATCCTTCGGGCAGGATATTACTGGTCCACAATGGAAGTCGACTGTTATCAACATTCTCGTACGTGTCACAAGTGCCAGATCTATGTTGATAAGGTGCACGTTCCTCCAGTTCCCTTGAACATCTTGACAACACCTTGGTCTTTTGCAATGTGGGGCATTTATATGATCGGCGAGATCAGACCTACGGCATCCAACGGACACCGCTTCATCCTGGTAGCGATTGATTACTTTACGAAGTGGGTTGAAGCAGCTTCCTTTGCCACCGTAACCAAGAATGTCGTGGCACGGTTCATTCGGCACAACCTGATCTGTCGATACGGTGTACCAAAGAGGATTATTACGGATAATGGTACCAATCTTAACAACAAGATGATCACTGAGCTCTGCGAGCAATTCAAGATACAGCATCATAACTCTTCTCCTTACCGGCCGAAGATGAATGGGGCTGTAGAAGCAGCTAATAAGAACATTAAGAAGATTGTGCAGAAGATGACAGTGACCTACAAAGATTGGCACGAGATGTTACCGTTTGCTCTTCATGGGTACCGTACCTCAGCACGGACGTCAACAGGGGCAACACCCTATTCCTTGGTCTATGGCATGGAGGCAGTCCTGCCCATTAAAGTTCAGATACCCTCTCTCCGGATCATGAAGGATGCAGGCTTGAGCGAAGACGACTGGATCCAGACCCGGCTTGATCAATTAAACCTAATTGACGAAAAGAGACTCACTGCTATTTGTCATGGTCAGACGTACCAAAAACGGATGATCAAGGCATTTAACAAGAAAGTCAGACGACAAGAGTATCAAGTCGGAGACCTGGTAATCAAGCGCATCATCCTAACTCAAGGTGATCCCAGGGGCAAATGGAGCCCTACGTACGAAGGGCCATTTGTGGTTAAGAATATCTTCTCAGGAGGAGCTATGATCCTAACCACCATGGATGGTGACGACCTTCCTCACCCTCGCCAATGAAGACATAGTAAAAAGATACTACGCATGATCAAAGACCTGCTAGGTCGACTGGCCTAGGCAAAAATAAGGGCTTCCCAGCGAACCAAAAGGGTTCGAGCAAAAATAAGGGATGAAAATAAAAAAATCTGTACACCTGGCAAGTCGAAAACCTGAAAAGGCGGCTTGGGCAAAAATGGGTATCCGGTGGACTGAAAACCCGAAAGGGCGGTCCAGGCAAAAGTTAGGGATAAGTGTAATACTATGTCTCATTGGATCACCCTGCATCCAGACTTCGGTATCAACCATCAGGCTCAAACGGCACCAATCAATCAGATTCATCTTCAACTAAGCAGCAAAGTGATGAGACGCTCGAAGACATAAAGGCGATAACAGAGTTGGAACCCAGGGGGATTGTTCACATAACTGTTTTGTTTTCCTTCTCACATATTGTATAAACTCTATTTTGTTCGGCGGCGTTCTCTTACTAGGACGTCAGCCTCTTGTATACAAAACACCTATTTACAGGCAAAATTTCAAAATCAATACAAACTCACTTTTTCAGACAAATTTCAAATTGTTTTTCCTTTATCTGTTTTTTTTTGCAAAGAACGTCCAATGTTCATTTTTGATATATACATTTGACATTAATTGTTGTCATAAATATTTGCATGCGAAATAAAGGACTAATTACGGGTGATATCAGAAACAGGGGCAATAAGAATTGTCTGAGTGATCTAGTTGCTCTGTCCACCAAGGTACCAAGGTAGGTTCGGCTGAAGGATATGACCAAGATACCTTCATTCCCCGCAGAGTAAGACAAGATTCAGTAATACTCTCCTCGAGCAGAGTTGGCCTCCCATCAGCCCTAAAAGGCACAGTATCCCCAACAAATCAGCAATACTCTCCCCCGAGCAGAGTTAGTCTACTGTCAGCCCTAAAAGAAAAGTTGAGTATCCCTAGAAGATCTTAATATTCTCCAGCAGAGTATACAGATATTCCTCAGCAAGCATCCCCGGCAGTCTTAATATTCCTCGACAGAAATATAAGATTGTTCCCCGGCGGAATACAAGATACCCCCAGTGGAGCCACTTCCTCAAAAGTTTCCCCAGGAGAGTTGAATCATCTTACCCAGTAGATTCTGGAAGCTTGTCCCCTCAGAGTATCAATATCTCTCCCCAGCCATATTCAGAGATTATCCCCACTAGAGTCTAACTGGGTTATCCTCAGCAAATTGCAACAAAAAGACGTCCTCAGCGAAGTCCTTCCTATCCCCCAGCGGAGTTCATCAAATTCCCCAACAAAGCTTATCAACGGAATCCCCAGCGGAGTTATCATTAAAATCTCAGCGAAGTATCTCTTCCCACAGAGTAATTCCCTGCGGAGTAATCTCTTCACCAGGTTTATTCCCCAGTGGAGTCATCTTCTCCTACCAGGTTATTCGTGCAATCATCTTCGTTCATCTTCCCCAGCGGAAACGAAGAACTCTACTCTTTAACATCAGCCCAGGATTTAACAAACTCCCCGGCATTTGTCAAGGATTTATTTTCCAGACGAAAATACATTCATAAACATTTCACATTCCATACCTCCTGCTGACATACATAATAAAGTGCATACGACACAATCTCATTTATTTTTGAGAACATCATGACATCATGCATTTCATACATCATGACATTGCATACAACTAATGTTTTGCCTTTTCAGGAAAAGGTCATTCAAAAGATGATTACCATCTGCTTTTGTCGTTCAAGATTAATACCTGTATCTATCCAGGAAGTATCTGTGGACGATTGATTGTAGATCTATACCTGTAACTAGCCAATAAAGTTATCTACAGGAAGAGATTGAAGATCAATACCTATAGCAAGCCAGGAAACCATCTTTCTTTCTCAAGTCAGAGATTAATACCTGTATCCCGCCAGGAAAGCTATCTCGACCAACTTTTTCTTAAGTTCCGAATCAATACCTGTAACTAGCCAGGAAATATCTGTGGACGACTGATTGTAGATCTATACCTGTAACTAGCCAGGAAAGTTATCCACATTGAAGAGTTCCAGATTAATACCTGTAACAAGCCAGGAAACCATCTTTCTTTCTCAAGTCAGAGATTAATACCTGAAACCAGCCAGGACAACTATCTCCCCGACCACCCTTTCTTAAGTTCCGGATTAAATACCTGTAACTAGCCAGGAAAAATCTGTGGACGACGAATTGTAGATTAATACCTGAAACCAGACAGGATAACTATCTACTCGACCAGCTCAATCAATTCAACAATCACTCTTGGATGGCATCTTTAAGCCCATCTCCACAACTATCCATTACATTTCCAGATGGCATTTATAAGCCCATCCCCGACAAGATTCTGTCACACCTCCAGATGGCATCTATAAGCCCATTCTCCTATCCATCATATCTCCAAATGGCATATGTAAGCCCATTCCCGACATCACATTGTTGATACTACACTATGCGAGTGCAAATTTCTAGGCACTTTAGTGTTCAATCATCTTCCACCTTCGGATCACGAAAGGCACGCAAGACAATCTACATCCTCAAGTTTAAGAATATTGAACAGGGGCAACTGTTGTACCCCAAAATTTGCCCTCCCATATTCTTTAAGGTTTGTCAAGAATCATCTTCAAATGGTTCAAGATTGCTCAAGAGGTTGCACAGTCCAAATACCTCCTAAGACAGCTGAAATTAGGGTTTTGGTTCTTTCAAGGAATTTGAGGTTTTCAATGGTTCAATCAAGTCTCATATGCCTATAAACATTCTCAAGCATCTACATGCCAAGTTTCAAGGCTCATAGTGTCAACTTGCACAGTCAAAAGCCTCATTTGATCCACAGTCAACTACAGGGGCAAAATGGTCATTTCATAGTCAAAAGTCAAAAATTTTGGTCAACATCTTATTTTGAGTTCACAATCATCATTTGATCAAGTCTTGATCATGATTCCACAAGCATAGCTCAAAAATCATCAAGATGCAAAAAGTTACTATTTTTGGACAGTAGAAAAGTCAACTGTATCTTGACCAAGGCAAAACTTTTTCATGGTTTGTCAGAAAAATTCCATCCAATGCTCATTTTGAAGGGGATGCCATTTCCTAAAATCCATCTTCACACTCCAGGTCCCCCAAAACCTTTATTTCGTTTTCTTTCACATAATCATATGCAGGTGTCAAAGCGTGTTCCACCATGTACTTCATCTCTCCAAGCGCCAGATGTCCCTAGACTCAAATCTAGTGGTCATGAGTGGAAGACTACCATACTCCCAGTCAACACGCACCCTGGAGAATCACCAAAGTCAAAGCATGCTTGAGGTTAATGGGCCACAAATTCCAGAAAACACCTCCTGATTTGGGTCATCACCCCCACAAGTTTACTTCTTTTCTTTTTTTCTTTCTTTTTTCTTTCTTTTATTAATTATTATTATTAGTATTTAATTAACATAATTAATTATTTTCATAATAAAAATCAGAAAACTAAAAAATGTAATATTTTTATTATTATTATTATTTATTAATTTCACCCTTTATTATTTTTGTAAATAAATACATAATTGATCTATTTAGTTAATTAGGGTTAATTTTAACTTTTTCTCAATAATTTAAAATCAACATAGAATTAGGGTTTTCTTGACAATTTTAATTTATTTTTTTATTTATTTCCTTAAAACATTAAAAACTCAAAAACATCTTTTTTTATTTAATTAATTAGAATTAGGTTTAATTTAATTAAATGCCAAATAATCAAAAACTTCTTTCTTTCTCAAAAAGGGTCAAAACCCTAAGGACTTTTTCGATTCAATTCTTTTCGCGCATATTATTTTTTTGATCCATATTTATGTAATTGTTCCGAGGATGTAATAGCTTTAATTAGGACCTTTTATCGCTTTCTTTATTTTCCGCAATTTACTTTTCAAGGGTTATGTTTTTGGCGATGTAAATACCCGACACCTTGTAATAACGTAGATTTACTTTCTGCAAACTATTAACTGTTAGATGTATGTTAACTAGGCTATGCATGACAAGACTTATCTCTGAAAATAAAATCAACCTATAGCTCACCATAACATGTGTAAAGATAACTTAACTGAATCCTGACACACTCGCACATGCCACTCTTAGGGTACGCCTCACTTGGTTGCCTCGATGTGGTCATTGAGTATAGGGTGTTTTAGAGGTCGCCCTCCTGTCTAAAGATCCAAGTTGCCTCGAAACGTTTGCCTCGGATAAAAAGGATCTAGGACATTAGGGTTACCGCTAAGGCGTCCTACTATTGCTTTGGTGACCACATGTCCCTATAATCGAATTGACCCGAATAACTCCAATGACGGTGCTACCTACTTCTCAATAGTGGGATAGTACTGTCTAAAGGACATTTACACAGCTTAATTTATTTTGAGTAGGTAGAGGTTCTTAGATACTTGCTCTTTCAAAACAAAAATACTTTTCGCACCTACACTTTTCTGACAAAAGTTTTCAAACAAACACTTCATACACTCTTGAGGACTGATACAAGAGTTAAAACGAAGTTTTCAAACAAACTTTTTCAAAACCCACAAACACAAGAAAAGTAAAACATTTTTGAAAACATAGTGAGCAAGTACCTAAGAGCCCGTGGATAACCACGGATAGAAAGGGTGCTAACACCTTCCCTTTCTATAATCTACCTCCCGAACCCGAGAAACATCTCGAAAAGGAATTTTGCTGTGCTTTTGTCCTTTCCTTGTTGGAGAAAATAAAAGACGGTGGCGACTCTTGCTTACCACGACATTTCGCGAACCAACATTCCAAAACAGTCAGTTTTATTTCCACTGATCACACCAAGCCCTTCGATTGGCATGGACACAAGGCCTTTCGATTAACCTCATGACAAGCCTTTCGATTGGAATTGTGTCAAGGCCTTTGATTGGAATTCTGAAAGACCCTTTCGTTTGGAACCCTGGGCTAAGCCTTTCGATTGGCATGGCAAGGGATCCTTCAATTTAGCACTTTGTCAAGGAAGCTTCGACAGGCATGTTATTTGTGTCCTTAAATTGGCATGGACAAGATATTTCAATTGGCATAGAAAAGGACTCTTCGATTGACATTTCAATAAATACCCTCTGATTGGTATTTGGACAAGGGCCACTCGAAGAACTCCTTCAAGTCCATTCGAAGGAGGCCATCAATAGGGCATTCGAAAAACATGTCCAGGTACACTGAACATGAAAAAATGGCATGAAATACCAAGTTTGGTAGTTTTTCAAAATGGCTTTAATGGATTTAAACCTTGGCTTTATGGGATGGATTCTCTCTTTATTATTTTGTCCCTTTCTTCTAAGCTATAAGTACACCCCTTTAAGAAGCCAAACGGACGCATATGTACCATAAAAAAAGCTCGACAAAACTTGAAAAATAAAAAATCATTCAAATCGAAAACTTCAAACACTCATTCCCAGCATACAGTTTCAAGCCCAGATCAAGAGCATCATCATCGCCCGTTTGGTAAAATTTCTAAAAATCCAAATCCTCATGTTTGCGTATTTTTGAATGTTTGCGTACTTTTGAATGTTTTGACGTGTATTTATGAGTTTCTAGGCATCATTAGAACAGGTCAAGAGTTTAGCATGAAGACCATGACGCTTGAATCATGATATGCCATTTTCAAACCATGTTAGGGTGTTCTGGCCATGACTTCAAAAAAATCCAAGCTGTCGAATCCAGGGATGGCTTCGAATCAAGCCTAGGATCTTGTTTTATTTTCTTTTTTTCTAACGAGTATTTGCAGATCCAACACCACAGATCGGAGGAGCCATAGCCTTCGGGATCGAAGCTGCTCATTGTCCTTCCTGGATCGGAAGCTACAACCTTCCTGGACCGAAAGCCATGGCCCTCTGGATCGAAGGATCCGTTCCTTCCTAGATCGAAGGGCATCCCCTTCCCTGGATCGAAGGATTTTCTGTGTATTTTACTTTTCACTTGGTTTTATTTCCTCTTAATGAGTTTCCACCTTAAAAAATAAACAGCAAATCAAAAGATCACAAAAATTAGGATTAGATTTTTTTATTATTAAATAATTAAATTCTTAAATTAATTAATAACTATTTGAACCATTTTTTTTAATTATAATTGAATCAGAACTTAGGATTTAATTAGATTTAATTATTTTCTTTTCATAACAAAAAAACCAAAAAAACAAAAAAGGGCTTTCATTCTTAGGATTTTAGACGTATTTTCAATTCATGCACGCGTTTATTTATTTTGAAATTTTTAGATTATTGTAATTATCTACCGGTTGCAATAGTTTAGGATTTAAATTTCTGTAGTTTTAATTCGACACTTTATTTTACACCTCTTTTATGTAATTGCCCCGAAGCCCTGTAACAGAGTAGGAACCTTTACTTCTCGCTTTGTATTTTCTTATATGCTTGTATATAATTGCTAGTAAATAGGCGTGTATGGAAAGACTGTAAATTAAAACGTTAGCTAACCTAATAAAAAGACAAAAAATAATTGAATTGAGCACATATGCACATATGCACCTCTAGGGTATCCCCGCTTCGGTTGCCTTTCGGAAAATAAAGCAGTCATGTACCTCGAGAATGGGGATGCTTTAGCAAAGACCCGTAAAATCAAAAGATCGTAGTCCCTAGATGACCCTTACAGTGTTGCCTTTTGGTAAATGATCTCGTCCATTAAACAAAAGTTGCTAAAGTGTCTCTGTATGTTGCCTTTATGACTGTAAAACGTCCCTTCGAATGTCCATTAACATTCGACGATATGGCTACCTACTCACTAATAGTAGGATATCCCTATCTAAAGGAAAGGAGGAAAAGAACGTCTTTTTTCGAGTAGGTAGATAACTCTTAAGTACTTGCTCAAATCTTCTTTTACACTTACACACTTTTAAAACCTACTTTCAAAATGCTTTATCACACTCTTGAGGACTGATACAAGAGTTACCATAAAGCAAACAAAATCTTCCAAAATGCACAAACACAAACAATTTTCAAAAATGAGCAAGTACCTAAGAGCCCGTGGAAAATCACTGATGGAAAGGGTGCTAACACCTTCCCTTTCCATAATCTACCCCCCTTACTCAGAAAATCTCGAAAAAGGTCTTTTTCTATTCTTTTAACCCTTTCCTTTGTTGGATAAAAGAAAATTCGATGGCGACTCTTGCTTACCGCGACATTTGCGAACATAAAATGCAAAACCAGTATTAACAGTCGGTTCTTCCACTGAATCACAGAACTGGCGACTCTGCTGGGGAAAAAGAAAAGTGGGGCTTACCTTAGAGTTAGTTCATTTTTTAATATGCTTTACATTTTGTGTTTTGTTTTCTTTATCTTTGAGGATTGCTTGGGTTGTTACTAAAAGATCCTTCACCCGGATCTGGGGCACCTTATTAGGTAAGTAGCAATAAATCATGGAGGTTGTACAGCGTAGATCGATACAGACAAAGTGATGGCTACGTTAGCGCGATACTTTGGATTGTAATAATGTTCCTTGAGTAAGTTAAGGATAACATTAGGCTTCCTCATAGTGTCACTAAGCACTAACTGACCTTTAGAACCTTTAATTGACTCATCCTAGCCATTAGGAAGTAGTGAGATAACCGGCTTTGGTTCCAACCGAAGATTGGTTGATACTCGATACTACACTCATTGAGGCTGGACTTTTAAGATTTTTTTGCCGCAATACTTCGGTGCGAAGCTAAAAAAATTTCTGAAGGGAAGGTCGGTGATATTGAGGCTCCTTAGAACCCAGTTACTATTAATAGGACAGGTTGAGCCAACTGAACATTCAAGAGGGTACATACCTTAAAAACTCATGCAAGCCTTTGAACCTAAGGTCTATTGTGTGATTTGCTTGTGTTTATCTGTGATTTTTAGCATAATAATGACATCATAAACATCATGACATTCATATGTACTAATCATTTCAAGGACCTATTGGATTTACCTCTTGGCTGTTTTGTAGGATATGAATTCAGGTCGCAGAAAAACCATCCGGATTAACTTTACAGAAGTTCCTCCTAAGCTCAAGGAATTAGTCTTGAAAGTCCCCAAGGACTCATCATTCCACAAAAGACATGGTCACTTGCTCAGTTTGGTTACCACCGGGTTTGACGAAGGTTTGATGAGTGTCTTATTCCAGTTCTTCGACCCTAAGCACCATTGCTTCACATTCTCCGATTATCAACTGGTGCCTACCCTGGAGGAATTCTCTAAGTTACTTGGTTTGCCTATATTGAACGGAGTACCTTTCACTGGTTTAGAACAAGACCCAGCTTCTGAAGATGTTGGCGTAGCTTTTCACTTGAAGCCATCTGACATTGAGTCCAATTAGGAAAAAAGAAGTGAAGTTAAGGGTCTCCTTGGAAATTTCCCAATGAAGAAAGCTCAGATTTTCCTATATGCTATGAGTTATCATGCCTTTGAAGATGTATTAGCCCTCTTGATCTATGGGTTAGTCATGTTTCCTAATTCAGATCAACTTATAGGTGTGAATGCCATCAACATCTTTCTTGCTCACAATCTGGTTCATACATTGCTCGGGGATATCTTACATTCTCTCCATACGCGTACTCTGAAGAAGTGACGAACACTGTGCTATATAGGTGGTTTATTTCACACCTTCCTCGGTCAATAATGCAAAATGATTTAGGTTTAAGGTGGAGTCAAAGACTAATGTCTCTCTCTCACTCTGACATCCATTGGTGTCCTCTCTCTCAAGAGGACATTTATTTTATTGATCGCTGAAGAGAATTTCCTAATGTGCCACTTCTGGGCATTAGGGGAGGCATCACCTACAATCCTTCTTTAGCACTACGTCAGTTTGGCTATGCACGGAGAGATGGTCCACCGGATATGCTCATCTAGGGTATTGTGTTCAACTACTCAGATCATTTGCAAAATTATCGTTAGAGGTTCATCCGCTCTTGGGGCATTGTTAAGAAGACTGATAGTAGGACTTTGGGGCGTAAGAACTCCATCCCTTTGGAACCTTACTTCAAATGGGTGAGAGCTCGAGCCCAAAGTCTTATGATTCCATACGATTCCATCTTACCGGTGATCTTTGAACCTATTGTTCAAGGGGGCGAGTCCCGTATTATTCTCCATCCTGATATGCCAACCAACTTCGAAGAGTTGCAAAAGTCTTGGATCCAGCTTAAGGGAGAACGGGATACTTTTGAGGCTCAATTCTATGCAAGTGAGAAGAAGGTGTTGGAATTAATAAAACAACTTCATGAAGAGAGGAACCTCAACACCTACCTCAACACCAAGAGGAAGCACCCATGGGAGACTTAGGAACTTCCTTTCAATGTTTATCCTTGTGTAATCTTTTGTTTCTTTAAAAACTTGCTAATAAAAGGTTTTGCTTTTTATTCTATTTAACAGAGCTTAAATCCAATAAGGTCCTTGAAAACATTGCATAAGCATATCATGCATCTCATTGCATAATAAGGTCTCAAAGCAGGGTTCTCATCTTCTTCGTTGTTTATTTCAGCAAGTAAAGAAATGGCTCTTGAACAAAACATCAAGGATCTCCAGGCGCAAAACACCCAGTTCCAGCAAATGATTGTGGCTCTAGCTAAAGGGCATGAAGATCTGAAAGCCTTCATACTGAAAGATAAAAGGAAGAATCCAAAGAAACCAGCTGGTGTGGTGAACTTGGGAAGAAGGATTAGAGGACCAGTGCGGCGAGCTTCTAAACTGGTAACCTCATCAAAATAAGGAGACAATCAAGAAGAAGAAACAAGAGAGGAAGACTCCAGTCCAAAGGAATCCAATGATGAATCCGACTATGATGAGGAGAAGTATCCTCCTGTTGATGAAAAATACAAACATCTAGAGGATCGTTTGAATGCAATGGAGGTCCGGAAGGTACCGGTTCTGGACTTTGAAGAGCTGGTTTTGGTCTCTATGGTTGTCATCCCACAAAATTTCAAGTTGCTAGTGTTTTCCAAATATGATGGGGTTTCATGTCCCAAAATGCACCTCCGATCTTGTGTGAGGAAGATCCAGCCTCACACTACTGACAAGGAATTATGGGTCCACTTCTTTCAAGATAGTATGTCCGGAACTCAACTAGAATGGTTCTATCAGCTGGAAAGGGCCAACATTCGTAATTGGGAAGACCTGGCTACTGCTTTCTACAAGCAGTATCAGTACAATGTAGACCTCGCTCCCACCCGTACTCAACTCCAAAGTATGTCTATGGGTTCGAGCGAGGGCTTTAAGGACTATGCTCATAAGTGGAGGGACTTAGTAGGAAGAGTGTATCCTCCCCTGTTTGATAGGGAGCTAGTGGATATGTTTCTCGGTACCCTGTCTGGCCCATTCTTTAATCACCTGATTGAAAGATCCTCAACCGGCTTTACCGAATTGATTTTGATAGGAGAAAGGGTGGAAGCTAGAATTAGGAGTGGTAAGATCCAAAAGGGTGCATCCTCCAGTGCATCAAGGAAGCCATTTGCTGGGAAGAAAGAGGTTAGTTCTGTGTACCATCAAAGGAATCAAGACAGAACTGAACGCCTTCTAGCGGTAAGGGTTGTCATGATCTCTAAGCCCGAACCTACCCAACAAAGGAATAATCAACCGAGAACAGAAAGGACGGTAAGACAGTTTACCCGGATAAATATGACTCTGTCTCAAATGTTGCCACAGTTATTGAAGACCAATATGGTAACTTTGAAGGAAGCCCCGGAGAATCCCAACACCGCCTCTCCTCACTACATCCCTAATGCTCATTACGCTTACCATTCAGAAAGTCCAGGCCATGATACCAACAACTGTTGGGCTTTGAAAAACAAGGTGCAGGATTTGATCGAGGCAAAGGAGATTGAATTCGATCCCCCTGAGACTCCCAACGTCATAATTGCACCCATCCCTAAGCACGGCTTGGGAATCAATGCTATTGAAGTTGTCTCCGCCAAGGAAGATGCTGACAATGACGATGACGTGGACATCTAGATCTTTCCTACTGCCAACGGTGGACTCAGTAACTGGACAGAAAGATATTTTATACCAATTACTTTTGTTCAGAAGTAATTTGATTTCTTGTTTTTTTTTGGATATGTAGTAAACATTATAAACTTTATGGCCATGTGTCTTACCCGGAGCATAATGGTTTAGGTGTGAGGGTTATCATGTTTAATTTCATATGGAATTAATAAAGCATTGGACGTTTATGCATAAAAATTTTGTGCTCTCTATTTTTCTTTTCTTTTTTACTTTGTCTATGCAACTATTCTCTTACACACACTCACGTATCAAACTGCATATCCATATCCACTCTGGATCTCATTGATAATAGTTCTACTAATGCTGGTTATGACTTTGAAATCCACCAAGCCGAGGACAAAGGTGAGGAAGATTGTGAGGTACCCAGAGAACTTGCTAGACTGTTACAGCAGGAAGAAAGGGCCATACAGCCTCATGAAGATCCAGTTGAGACAGTGAACTTGAGCACAGAAGAGGACAAAAAAGAGGTCAAGATAGGTGCAAATTTGGATCTTAGTGTCAAACAGCAGTTGATACAGATGTTGCATGATTATGTAGAGATCTTTGCCTGGTCATATGAAGACATGCCCGGACTAGACACTGATATTGTGGTTCATCGCCTGACAACTAAAGAAGATTGACCTCCGGTAAAGTAGAAGGTCCGCCGTATGCGCCCTGAAATGTTAGAGAAGATCAAAGCAGAGGTTATGAAACAATTCAACACCGGATTCCTGGATGTCACCTCTTATCCCCAATGGGTTGCTAACATAGTTCCGGTTCCTAAAAAGGACGGCATGGTACGGATATGTGTGGACTACTAAGATTTGAACAGGGCAAGCCCCAAGGATGACTTTCCGCTTCCCCACATTGATGTTCTGGTTGACAACACCGTGCAACAAAATATCTTTTCCTTCATGGACGGTTTCTATGGCTATAATCAGATTAATATGGCACCCGAAGACATGGATAAGACAACCTTCGTCACATAATGGGGAACTTTCTGTTACAAAGTGATGTCGTTTGGGTTGAAGAACACCAGGGAAACCTATCAGCGAGCCATGGTATCCTTATTTCATGACATGATTCACCATGAGATAGAGGTCTGTATTGATGACATGATAGCCAGGTCTCAAACTGAGGAATAACACCTTGATCATTTACAAAAGTTGTTTGACAGGTTGAAGACATACAAGCTGAGGTTGAATCCAAACAAGTGCACCTCCGGGGTAAGGTCTGGTAAAATGATAGGTTTCATTGTTAGATACAAGGGTATTCAGTTGGACCCTTCAAAAGTAAAGGCTATACAAGAGATGACAGCTCGTCACACTGAGAAGGAGGTCAGAGGCTTTTTGGGACGACTAAATTACATTGCCAGGTTCATTTCCCATTTAACTGCTACTTGTGGTCCAATCTTCAAGCTCCTGAAGAAAGATCAAGTGGTAAAATGGAATGACGAATGCCAGACTACCTTCGAAAGAATCAAGGAATACCTTCAAGAACCTCCAATTCTGATGCCTCCGATTGAAGGAATACCTTTCATAATGTACATAATAGTGTTAGATAATTCAATGGGGTGTGTGTTGGGGAAGCATGACGAGTTTGGTCGAAAAGAGCATGCAATATACTACCTTAGAAAAAAGTTTACCGATTGTGAAATAAGATACTCACTACTCGAGAAAACTTGATATGCTTTGCATGGGCTGGTCGGCGACTGAGACAGTATATGTTGACCCACACTACTTTGCTGATATCTAAGATGGATCCGATCAAGTAGATCTTCGAGAAGCCCGCACTCTCCAGAAGAATAGCAAGATGGTAAATGATCTTGACCGAATATGATATCCATTACACGACCAAGAAAGCAATCAAGGGAAGTGTACTAGCTAATGATTTGGCTCAACAGGCTATGGATGACTACCAGTCCATGAATTTTGAGTTCCCGGACGAGAATATTATGCTAGTGACAAACTATGAAGAACTTTGACCGAATGAAGGACCTGAAGAAGGATCCCAATGGATTATGGTTTTTTACAGAGCCTCGAACGCCCTCGGCAATGGCATTGGTTCTGTAATTATATCTCCTGAAGGCTGTCATACTCCTTTCACCGCCAAATTATGTTTCAAATGTACCAACAATATGGTGGAGTATGAAGCATGCATCATGGGTATCAAAGCTGCTATTGACCTGAGTGTTGTACCCCAAAATTTGCCCACCCATATTTCTCAACACATGGCAAGTGAGGTCCCTAAATTGTTCAAGGAAGTTCAAGAGTTGACCAGACAAACTCTCTCCTAAGGCAGTCTACCTTAAATTAGGGTTTCATTTTTCATCCAGATGCTTGAGCCCAAAGGATCCCAAATTCCTTCCAAGGTCCTAATATGTTCTCAAGATCATCCATGTAAAGTTTCAAGCCTTGCAGAAGAAGTTTGCTCAGTCAATTGCTCAAATGCCTGAAAATCGACAGTGTTATGTCAAAAGTCAACTGTGGCCCACATACAGTCAAACTTCAAGATGTTTGGTCAACATCCTCATTTTTAAGTATCATTCATCATTTGATCAAGGTTTGATCATGATTCATCAAGGATTGCTCACAATTCATCAAAAACCAAAAGTTGCTAAATTAGGGTTTTGTAGGAAAAGTCAACTCATCTTTGACCAAGCATAACTTTCTCATACTTCATCATAAATGACCCATCTTAAGCTCATTTTTAAGAGGATGCAATTCCCTACAATTCATATTCATCTCCCAAGTTCATAATATGTACTCACAAAAAGATATGAATTTTTACATTATAGGTCATTTTGAAAAGTCAACAAAAACACCTTTTGGGTCAAAGATTTATACATGAACATGGAAGACTCAATTGAGATGAGACTAAAAGGGTTGCTTAGAGGACATCCTAAGATTTCTAAAAAGTCCAAGAACACCTCTCTAGGGTTAAAATTGGAAGATATGTGCCTTGTCAAAGTTGACCATTTTTGTAAAATTACCAAAAGTCAAATATGCTCAAAAATACATTTTTTGTCAAATGGGCCTAGTTTTTCATGATTTAATCTTGCTTATGACATGGTCCACGATCCAAATCAGCACCCACACATCTTTTGCTTTATTTACTTATTTTATTTTGATTTTTATCATTTAAAAATCAAATTAAATCAAATAAATAGCAAAAAATTTCAAAGATTTGTTTTGTGATCAGATTTCGGGTGGAATCAAATCCAATTATGCTGACAAGTCATGTCCAAAATGTGCAAAACAAATTGAACCAAAATTGGCATGATTTGGCTTGATATAGAAAGATATCATACAAGGATAAAGACCAAATCAAATCTTTATAATGGACCAAGATTTAGCTCATTTTTGTTGACCTTGTGTATTCCATTACATATACAGAACATAGCCAAGGCAAGAGGGAAAGGTTGGAGGCGTGAAACTGTCAGAAAAAACTCAGAATTTTGATAAGAAAGTGAGATCCAAATTCTGGAATAGAGGGCTAATCAAGGAGTTTCAAAGCCAGAGATCAATTCCTTGGCATCTCAGGAGGAATTCCCAACCATTTGCAGGCGTCAGAACATCTAGAATCACTCCCTATCACCCTCACGATTTGCACAAATATCCAAATTTGATTACTGTAATTCTTGAATATTTGGCATGTTTAAATTACATATTTGTGTTCATCATCATGTTTGCAATGTTTCTGGATAGTTTGATTTGATTTACAGCGCAAGAATAAGCTTCTTCCATTGTTAGGGTTTCGTGCTCCAATTTGGGGTTTTGGGTTTCAAGCAAAATTAGGCCTGATAACAGGTACCATGATGATCAGAGTTTCAAACCTAGTTGATCCATCGTACCCAATTGAATTTATATTGCATATGCTTAATTTTTGAATGACACAGGTTTCAGCAATAGACCTGCGTCTGTAGGTAAAGGTTCAGAACTTAAAACGACGGTTTCAGGGAAGAAGACAACAGTGTGTCACAACTTGATTGGTTGGTTCAAATTCTGGCGCGTTATTCTGGCCAGAAACTTGTTTTTTTTTTATATATTATTTGTTTTTGTTATATTAACAAGTTAACATCCAGCGCAGTTGGTCAGAAGAAGGGAGTCAGAAGCTCATTGTTCTGGGTTCGATCCCAGGCGTGAGCTTTTGGCATTTTCTCCATTGTTTTCACCAGAGCCAGCACATACCCCTTTTGAGGGTCATCATCTTCTGGACCCATTAGCCAGAACTAGATCAAGCGTTCTCTGGTCATCTTCTGGATCCATCAGCCAGAACCAGATCCAGCGCCCCTCACTCTCTGAGGGCCCTCATCTTCTGGATCCATCAGCCAGAACCAGATCGAGCGCACCTCATCTTCTGAGGGTCATGATCTTCTGGATCCACCTCCATCCAGATCTGCTGACAGCAGGCCCTTTGGTTATTTTTCTTTAATTCCTTTTTCTTTAATTATTTTGTTTTTTTATCAACACTAAATTCATTTTAAATTAACCAATCAAAAATCACAAAAAAGGTTATTTTCTTAATAAATGTTTTTTTAAATTAAGTAATTAGTTTAATTAATTTAGGGAAACTTTAATTTCTTTCACAATTAAAATTAAATTAGAATATTAGGTTAACTCTTGATTTTAAATTTTCTTTCTTTCTCAAATAAAATAAAAAAAATACAAAAATAGGTTTTAGTATGAATTAATTTATTTTTCTTAATTTAAAATTAATTAGAACTTAGGATTTTCTTTTTAATTCAATTATTTCACTATTGTCTCAAATAACAAAACATGACCAAAACATCCTTTTTTTAATCAATCGCAGATAGGTTTAGTCAAGGGTCAAAACCCTAGTCATTTCGTATTTGATTCATCGCGCGCTTATTATGTGTTTTGACAATATTTTTGTAACTGTTCATGGTTTGTAATAGTTTAATTTAGGATTTTATTTACTGTTTAAATTCCCGGGTTTTTGGCTATTAATTAATCCCCCACCCCAAAGCCTTGTAATAGCGTAGATTTATTTTCTTGCATTTTTAATTCCCGCAAATATTTAACTGTTTAGATGTATGCTAATAGGATTGTATGACAAGAATGCATGACAAATTAACACGGCTAGAAAACCCTAATGTGCAAATATAAATAACTGAAACAGATCAGTCGCACATATCACTCTTAGGGTATACTCTCACTTCGGTTGCCTTCGGTAAACGATCATTAAGCATAAGCGTCTTAGTGGTTACCCTCCTGTCTAAAAAGATCTAATGTCCCGTTCAAATGTTGCCACGGAAATGTTGCCTCGAGAAAGATCTTAAGACTCTAGGGTTACCACTAAGGTGTCATAATATTGCTTTATTGATCATACGTCCCTTTCAAATTGACCCTTACAAATTCCAACGATGGTGCTACCTATTTCTCAATAGTAGGATAGCGTTGTCTAAAGGAAACAAGAATAGAAACGATCTTTTTTCGAGTAGGTAGATGCTAGTAGGTACTTCCTCAAATCAAAACTTTTCACACTTACACTCTTCAAATCAAATTTCAAAACAACTTCGTCACATCCTTGAGGACTGACACAAGGGTTATCACGAAGTAAAACATTTTAAAAAACAAAGCACACAAACACAAGCAATTTTAAAAAGATGAGCAAGTACCTAAGAGCCCGTGGAAAACCATGGATAGAAAGGGTGATAACACCTTCCCTTTCTATAGTCTACCCACCGTACTCAGAATATCTCGAAAAAGTATTTTTTTTTCTGTACTTTTTTCCTTTCCGATTGGATGAAATAAAAGTCGGTGGCGACTCTTACTTACCGCGACATTTTGCAAACAAAAAACGCAAAACGCAAACCAGTATTAAACTGTCGGTTCTGCCACCGTATCACAGAACTGGTGACTCTGCTGGGGATGTATAAGATGGGTATACCTTAGGATCTATGTCATTAAAATTGCTTCTCTTGATTGCTTTGTTTGCGTTACTTTTAAGGGTTTTGTTTGGGGTTACTATAGATCCTACACCCGGATCTAGGGAACACCTTTTAGGTAAGTAGCAATAGACTGTGAGGGAACTGTACGACATAGACCGATACGGTTGAAGCAGTAGCTACGTTGGTGTGGCACTTTGGTTGGTACTGGTATCCCTTGTGGAGAAACGAGAAGAATACCAGGCGGCTGCATGGTGTCGTGAAGCATCAACTAACCTTAGAACCTTTAATCTCCCAACTTGGCCATTAGAAAGTAGTGAGATAGCCGGCCTCGGTGTAGAGCTGAGAACTGGTTGATACTCGATGCTACACTCATTGAGATCGTACTCTCAGAATATTTTGGCCACAAGAAAAGATTGCATGAGCTGAAACCATGACCGATGGAGGATGGTCAGTGATATTGAGATCCTCTAGAACCCGGTTGCTTTTCTAAGACAGGTTTGGAACCAACTAAGCTTCAAGAGGGTACTACCTTAAAACCCATGCAAGCCTAAACCTAAGGCTGTTTGTGTGACTTGTATGCTTTCAACTTGAACTACTTACACAGTTTTATCATCTGACAACATGAGTTCCTTGTAGGTTTTGTTTACAGTCCTTATCCAATAACTTGGATTTCTTTCCAGGTTTACTAGCTTACATCACCTCGCACTTTTGCTTAAACGCATAGCATACACATCATAACATCATGCCTTAATATTTCCTTAACCATTTCAAGGATCTCAAGGGTTTATGATGCAGGTTATGGTAAATTAGACGTCTAGCAAGGGGAAAGGGGATTTATTTTCCTCTAGCCAATGTCGTCTAGAGATCAAAACACGATAACTTGAGTTAGTGGCTATGACCCACTCGATATGGTGAGCTTGACTCTTGAAGAAGGACTCTTAACGACACGAAGTTTCTTCAATCAAGCTGCAACCAAATTCTAACAGTTTCTTGTTTACCTCGCGAGATCCTTGAAAACATTGCATACATATATCATACATATCATTGCATAACAGGTCTTCCAGTACAGGTATCCCATGTTCTCGCTGTTTATTTCAGCAACGGCTCTCAAACAAGACAACAGAGATCTTCAAACTCAAGAAGCTCAGTTCAGGGACATATTCCTAAATCTATCCAAGAGGCAGGAAGAGTTGAAAACACTCCTCGTTGGGAACTTGGTCAAGAAAAGTCCTGAAGACAATAAGGACGAACGGCTGGAACAACTGCAAGCTGAGGTAGGTGCAATGAGAACCCAGATGCTAGGGCAGATGGCTCTTATCCAAGGCCTAGCCCAAAGGCAAGAAGAGCTTAAAGCCATCATCAACCAACTTCATCAAGACGGATACAACAGTATGAAGCAAACAGTCGAGGTCGGGGACCAAGTCATTGATCAACCTCCAAGAAGACAAGAGTTTGGTTTGGTGAAGAGTGGACCTTTCCAATATTCAACTACCTCACGGGTCCAACAACAACCTCGCCAAAAACAACGGGTTAATCAGAGTAAGCCAGATACACCTAAGAGGTAGTTTACCAAACTCAACATGCCGCTGTATCAAGCTTTACAACACATGTTAAGGATGAATCTGGTTACGTTGATAGGACCTCATCTAAATCCCAAGACTTCTTCCCCTAACTACAATCCTGATGCAAGGTGTGCATATCACTCCAACAGTCTGGGGCATGATACTGATGATTGTTAGAGGTTGAAATACAAAATTCAAGACCTGATTGATGAAGGAGCATTGGAATTCACACAAGATGGTCAATTGGAATGTTTCTGTCAATCCTCCAAGGCCCACCATTTGAAGTGACAAGTTATAACAAGAGGGCTTTTCGTTCATTAGAACTTTCAATTTGTAATTTCCTTTTGATTGTTCGAATATTTATTCATGTCAAACTTTGTTACTTTATCAATGCATTGCATATGTCTGTTCTGAATCAATTCATTCGTATTCACTATATTTAAACTTCGTTCCTTTTTGTGATATTCAACTCTCGACTAAAAAGCTGTAATCCTTTAGAGGAAGGATGACGAAAACGATACCACAATCTCTACATATGCTTTTGAATGGACCCCGTTTATGATGTACATGCGTTGTTTCAAATCCCAAACAGTGGAGTTATAAGGAAGATAATCCCTAGTCAACCCCTTTGAGCCAAAGAAGTAGGAGTTTTTCTTTTCATACTAATTAAAAACCTTAATCATAACCTGGGGCAGGGTAGTTTTCTCAGTTAATTCAGAGGCGCATTCAGTCGCAATCTTCCGCGTCGTACACAATGAATGGCATCGAAGACGTCCTTCCAAATCAAAATACAGTGATGGTTCCACATAATCATCAAGACAGGCAATCATTATCTCTCAAAATAAAAGTCTACGAAGTCGAAACCTATGAAGGAGACGTAAGAAAAAAACAAGGGCATCCCTCTGACTGTAATCACAAAAGAAACAGTTCAGGAAAAAGATAGGGATAGTAAAACCAAAAAAAGAGGTTACTACAAATCCTCGGCAAAAATAAAGATTACAAAATGACTGCCTTTTTCAAGTAAACTTTCAGTATCCGAACCATCACCGGAACATCAAGGAAAATATTCCAGAACTCAACTGGGATTCTAAACGCGCAATTAACTAAGCATATGACTGAAGAACATCACGAAGAGCGGGTTGGGTACAAATATAATTTGAGCCTTTATCCTTTGTTTCTTGAACCGTGTACCAGGCTATGTTATAACCCTTAAAAGTTCTAGCTGAAGCATGGGTTAGTTCGAAAGCATACTGTTACAAAAGGTATCCTGACTCCTGTAGGACTTGCTGTAAATCCTGAGATGACATCACATTTTACAAAATAAAAAACTTGTTTTACTAAAAAATGAATTTACAAACTTCAAGACAGACATAAGCTTTGCATTCTTAAAATAACATTGTTTGCATATGACTATTTGTTCAACAGTAGAAAAATCCGCATGACGAATATCTAGTGAACAAAAACCTTCTCAATAAAAAGGATCACCTCAAGTGGAAAAACACTTCCAACCAAGGGGCACGGCATGATCATTATCCATCATCTGGGGCAGTCAAGTCAAGATTCAAGGAATCTCACAAAGATACCAAATAGCCAGGGGTAGATCTCCATCTGAATCCCTTGGGGCATTGGGCATGAATTCCAACAACGAATCTTGTACGATCAAACAAACATCTTCTGGTAGTGTGGCAACACTTACTACTATGGACAGTGACAATTCTTCGTACCCGGTGAACATGGACATAGTCGGAAAATACTACGCATGAACAAAGACCCGCTAGGTTGACTAGCCTAGGCAAAAATAAGGGCATTCCAGCGAACCAAAAGGGTTCCGGCAAAAATTAGGAATAAAAACAAAAAAGATTTGTACACCCGGCAAGTCGAAAACCTGAAAAGGCGACTTGGGCAAGAAAGGGTATCCCGGTGGACTGAAAATCTGAAAAGACAGTCCATGCAAAAGTTAGGGATTAAAGCGTACGACTATGTCCCGTTATCTTGTCACTTACCTATCAGTAGAAGACTTATCATTCTGATCGGCAGTTACCAAGCACCTCATAAGTTGGGAAGACACTCAATCCACAAGGCCTCCGCAGGCACTTTCTCCAGCAGGTACAGGGGCAGAAAAGTCTTCATACGAAGTCATTGTCGTATCCTCAGCATGCGTCCCATTAACATCTACACTCCCTAGAGTAGAGGCAACCAAAGTTTTGATCTCTGCCTCCCTAAACAGGAGTTACTTTCCCCAGCCAAGCTCTTTCGAAGTGCCGACGTCTATATTTCCCAGCTGAATTTTGTAATCGTAAGCGGTTCATAAAAAATTTCCCCAAGCAGAGTTTATTTCTCTCACAAGCAGAAATTCAATCTCCAATAGAATTCATTAGCAACGGAAATTCATCCCCAGTTGATTTTATTTCTCCAAATCAGCAGATCTATCAATAGAGTATCTCCTCTCCAACCGAGTTATTCCCCGCAGAGTTATCCTTAGACAGGGTCTCTTCCGGCGGAATATCTACTAGTTGAATGGATGTGAATCCCCATCTAGTCATTTTGTTCACAGAAGCAGAGGAACTATATTTTTTACAGCAGTCAAGAATACCATTTCTCATACTCTCCAAACAAACAGTCAGGGATTTATTTTCCCGGACTCAGATTATTACGTCAGTATTTCATGTTCATACATCATGACATGTGCATACATTACATATAACACAATCTCAGTTATTTTGAGAACGTTATCACAATGCATCTCATGCATCACACATAACTAACCCTGTAATTCTTTCAAGAAAGACAACTATTATCAACAATTTCCACCAGGTCCGTGATCAACACTCGAGGCTAAACAGAGTAATCATCGGTGCGAAAAAAGTAACCCTACCATCCAGGTTCCTTCTTGCAGCCCTACTATCCAAGCTTTCATATCAAAGTAATCCTACCATCCAGGTTCCTTCTCACAGTCCTACTATCCAGGCTTTCATATCGAAGTAACCCTACTATCCAGGTTCCTTCTCACAGCCCTACTATCCAGGATTTCATCTCGAAGTAACCCTACTATCCAGGTTCCTTCTCACAGCCCTACTATCCCGGCTTTCACAGCAAAGTAACCCTACCATCCAGGTTCCTCCTCACAGCTCTACTACCCAGGCTTTCATTTCTAAGTAACCCTACTATCCAGGTTCCTTCTCACAACTCTATTATCCCGGCTTTCATAGCGAAGTAACCCTATTATCCAGGTTCCTTCTCACAGCCCTACTACCCAGGCTTTCATATCGAAGTAACCCTACTATCCAGGTTCCTTATCATAACCTTACTATCCGGGTTCTTCCTCTCTTATCCTCAAATAACAGTCCACAACACTATAAGACCGGGACCCGATCCAAACACGATTAGTTTTGCATCTCTCCCACAACTATTACATACCGGAAGCAATTACAATATTGGATAAAACGATATGCGTGCGAGAAATTAGATCGGCGCATTTTTTAGGGTTTTGACCCTTTTTTAAAAGAAAGCATGTTTTTTTTAATTAAATGGAAATTAAATTAGGTCAAAATTAATTAATTAATTAATTAAAAAATATTTGGGTTTTTGAATATTTAAGGAAATAAAATAAAATAGGTCAAAGTTATTAAAACCTAATATTCTAAATTTATTTTAATTTATTGCAAAAATATTAAAACTTAAACCTATTTAAAACTAAATTAATTAAATTACTATTTATTTACAAAAATAAAATGGTGAAATTAATAAAAATAATATTTTGTGTTTTCTGATTTTATGAGGAAAAATTATTAATTGGTTAATTTTAAACAATAAAAATAATAATTAAAACCAAATAAATTATAAGAAATATAAAAAGAAAAGAAATAACCCAATGGGGGTGTTGGGCCTAGAAAGGGGTGAAATCTGCAATTCTGAGGCCCAATTCAAGTCAGCCTATTTTAACTTTCTCCATTCCACGCGTATGCATTGACTGGAGACCATGGTGGATATTCAATTTTGGCCATTGGATTTGATCTGAAGCCATTTGGCAACCATCTGGATGGAGACATATGGTAGGTCACGCTCTTGATGCTGCATGGAATCACCTGTAAATAAAATGCAACAAAGTTTTGGGGGACCTGGAATTCGAACCCAGGTCCCGTAGGACTTTCCACTAACGCCTTCACCAACTGAGCCATTGCACGCTTTTGTTAAATGGATAAGTGGAGAATATTATATGCAAGAAACAATCAATATGATGTAAATAAAAAAATAAAGCGCGCGAGATTTGAAAGGACGAATGGGAGGGAGACGCGTCAGCGTCTTCTTCGTTGAAACACTGGTTTCTTACCTGCGGATTTTTATCCGCAGCAAGATCCGTGGGTTCACCCTAAAACAAACTTCCAGGCCATATAAATGCGAACTAAGCTCATCCCCATGCTCGTTTCTCCTCCCTGAACACAACCATGGCCATTATTTGACCTAATTTTTCCTGAAAACAAAACGCCCAAAAATGCATACCAAGAACCCTAGAACCGGCTAGGGGGTTACAAGCTATAAAAACTCAATTGAATATTGCAAAATGTTTAGAAATCATGCAAGAGTCATGAATATACCAATGTTTTGTCAAAAAGATGCAAGAATGAGAGGTTATGTTTTCGTGTACAGGGCCATGTTCATGAGGATTTACAGCGCGATTGGGGATGTTTCAGGGCTTGATTCTGATTGCTTTGGCTTCAGTGGACGTCAGGCAGGAAGGCTACGTTGAGCTTTTGCCTTGAATTGGACTCCAAGCAAGATTTCGATCCCACACTTTTTAAGCTTTTTTTCAATTTTGGTATGGCTGTTCATGCAGCTTTTTGGTCGTGTCTTTGTATGCTCTATGTTTTTATGTAACAAGGATGGTATTAGGTTAAATCTTGGGCTTAGAATCCTTGTGTATTGATGATTTAAGATTTGATTTGATCACCATTAACAAAGCTTCCAAAATTGTCCCAAATCAAATATTTTGTTCACAATATGGCATGGTACGAATTTGATTGTGTCCATCATGGTAATTGAAATTTGTATCAATCAAAAAGATCACAAGTTATTAATATTGAGATTTTATTTTGATTTAAATTGATTAAAAATGAATTAAATCAATAAAAATCAAATAAAATAGAAAAATTAATAAATTGGCACAAAACTGAAGATATGACACGTGTGTGGCGTGACAAGATCAAATCAAGTGGAAAAAGTGGGCCCTTTTGTCAAATTTGGTAGTCAGCATCTGAAGCCTTGACATTTTTACTTTGGATGTGCCCTCATGGGTAGTTTTGAGAGTGTCCTAAACTTCCTTGACCAGTTCACATTGGTGTACTAGTCTGAATATGTTTCTATCAATTCCATTGAACAAGGCATTTAATGCTTTGGAATTACCCAGGGCTAACTCATCTTCTTCTTTGCTCCATTCTTCCTCAGGTTTCAGACTGATTGTCCCATTTTTCTCAGTTATGGTGGGATGGTTCCATCCTTTGTCAGCAACTCTCCAAGCCTTTTTGTCCAGTGATTTTAAGAAGGCAATCATGCGAGGTTTCCAGTAGTCATAATTTGATCCATCCAGAATGGGTGGTTTGTTTCCAAAAACTCCTTCTTTGTCCATAGCGCCAGAAAGTGATATCCCTAGATCTCACCCAGTAAGACAGGCAGGGTGCCTGCTCTGATGCCAATTAAATTCTGGCAACAGATACTCAATGTCACAGTGAATGTTATGACACCGTATCTGACTTTCTGTAAGACAGTAAATAAAAAAACAGTAAAGAACACAGTCAATTGTTTACCCAGTTCAGTGTGAAACAACACCTACTCTGGGGGCTACCAAGCCAGGGAGGAAATCCACTATAAGAGATATTAATTCCGAAATAAACCAACCAGTTTATCTCCTTTACTTAAGACCTACCCAATGCAACTTCAATCTAAGTTCAACTTAAACCTGAGTTCCTACTCACTCCCCCTCAATCACAGCAGTGATACTAAACAATTGACTAATGAAATAATGAAGACACTCTTCAGAACATACACTTGATTATGCTTCACAGCTTTTAATCAAGTAACACAAACACTCGTGCTTCAAAGCTTTGAGTGATACATAAACCTAACTTGACCTTGCTTCAAAGCTTTAGTCAAGTGACACAAACACTCTTGCTTCAAAGATTTGAGTGATACACAACCCTTACAATCAAAACCTACTCCAAGTCACTTATCACAATGATGCTTGCTTGGATTACAGTAGTTAAAACTATACAGCCCCTAGTTGATCTTCTGTCAAAGAGTTGATTTTCCAACAGCTTTCCTGTTGAATATAGATGCAGTTGTTTCTTCAGTTAGGGCTTCCACGAAAAGCTAGGGTTAACCTCAAGTCTTGGTCACAAGACTTTATCAACCAGATTAGGGTTGAGCTAGGTTAACCTAAAGTCCACGTGAGATTCTGTTCTGGAAGGTATGAACCAAATTCCTGAAAAATCTCAGAATTAACCAAACTGCATAACTGTTAGATCAGTACAGGATGTCTTAACATTGGTTATGACAACAGAAATCATGTTTACTGATTTAGGTATAAAGTAATAAATGTGATCATTGCAATATGCTCAGATACACACTCATAAATAGCAGCTACTATATGCCATTCTTTTTCTGCATAAAGTACCTAATAACCCAGAATGTTATGACATCAGTCATGACATTCACACACCTGGTTTTACCAAAAATACATGCCAATAACTTAACACTTACAACCTCCCCCTTTGGCAAATTTTTGGCTAAAACCCCTAAACAATCAGAGAATAGAGAGCAGCAGAAATAATATGTCTGCAGAAAAATAATGTCTACCAAGTAATTACCACAAAATCTTAATCTTCTCCCCCTCTTTAGCCATAAATAGGCCAAAGATACATGTACTTATATGTTATACAGTCATCCAAAATGAGTAATAAAACAAAAAAAATGAAATCACTTGCAGCAACAGGAATTAATAGTAAGCTTGACACGCCACTGATCTTCAAGCACTGTCACCTTCAGAGGAGGCACTTTCTTCAGCATTAAGCTGATCTTCAGCAGCATCCTCTACCCTTCTTTGTCCTTCAGTCTCCTCCTGTTCTAATCTGGAAATTAGGTTCTCAAGAGTCCTTTTCCTTGTCTCCAGTTCTTTGCAGGTTTCCTTCAGCACAGCTATAACATCAGAATTTTTGGACTGAGTTTTGACAGTTTATGTCTCAGCTGATGTCATGACAATGTCAGGAACATGAGATCCCTGAAATAACTTGTAGTGCAACCCAAGAGCAGGAGTTCTTTTGCATATAGTGTCTCTTTCCACTAGAATGTCAGGATACTGAGCAAGGACAATACCACATAGGAGGGAGGGAAAGGCAATAGGGCCTTTAACAGCATAGCTTCCAGCATGTTTTAAAGTTTGATCAAAGATATACCTGCCATAGTCAAATTCTGTCCTGGTTCCAACAGCATAAATGAATCTTCCCAATCCTATGGAGATGGTTGATTTATGGTTGGTAGGAACCCAGTTGGCTGCACCAATCTTGTGCAGGATGGCAAATTTCATGCTTAGTTTGTTAGCATTCAGCTTGCCTTTTAAGGGCCAGCACTTGAGTTGACTTGCAGTGATGGTTTGGCATACTTGATTATCAGTAACCTCTAGTTCAGGGAAAGCCTCATCTGGTCTTCCAAGGAATTTGTTAATTTCAGAGGGAGAGAAATTAACCTTTCTTCCTCTCACATAGACACATTTAAAGTCAGCTGACCTTCCATTAGCACATTCATCAGATAAATTCACTATGAATTCTTTGACAATATTTTCATAGCAATTGGTAAACTTTACCACAGTTTTCATTAGTCCAGCAGATTTGATTAGGTCCATGATCTCCTTACAATCCATGGCACCATTGTTCAGTTCTCTTTCCAAGGCTATTCTTTTCAAACAAACATACTTCCATCTGTTGGCATTTTCAGGGTGGTGAAAAGAAATGATGTCAGTGGGGACTTCAGGAACTTTAGCCATTTTGCTTGAAGGGAGTTTCCTTCTGAGAGAAATGTCTTCAGCATCAATTTCAAATTCTGATTCCTCATCAGAATCAGAAGGTTCAGGCTCTTTCCTTTTCTTTGCTATTGGTTGTCTCACAGGCTTTGAGAGACTCCCAGCATGTACTCGGGTTTTCACCTTCCCTTTGGACAATCCAGTCTTCACAGTTTCTCCACCAGTCTTGCCTTCAGACCTGGTTTTCTTGTGAGCAACATCATCAGTCTTCTCTTTGGTCAGACATTTAGCAGCATCCTGATTACCTTTTATGTTCATCATCCTCCTAGATATGCTAGGGTTGATATTTGCAATTCGGTCATTGTCTGAGTATTCTTCATCCACATCAATAACCGGGGGTTCAACATCCTTCTCTGAAGGGTTCTGAATATCATCAAGATTTTCAGATGTTTTCTGAATGTTTTCATCCGGTGTCTCAACATTCTTAGAGACATCTGGATTTATTTCCACATTTGGACTAGCAGATTCTTGATTTAAAGGAACAGAAATACCAGGTACAGAGTGGTTTTCATTCAGAATTCTTGTAACAAGTCTAGCTATTGCTTGATGAACATAAGCTACGCCTTCCCTATTTGTTATTCCTGAGGGAACAGAAGATGATGGCTTAGAGGGATTACCAGATGACGTAGCTTGAGACCTTCCTGCATGCCTTGTTCTCAGCTTTTTAACCTTAGAGGGGTTAGTTGCCAGCTCTCTAAGAGGAGTAATCTCCAGGACTTCAGAATCCATGCATGGTGTTATTGCCCTAGAATCTCGTTCAGAGGATGCGGATGAAACAGTTGTCTTGGAAGAGGATGATGATTGAGACATTTTGATAGTCTTAGAAAACCAGTAGCAACGAGAGAGAAATCTTTGATTGAGAGAATGGGGATTGTTGCATAGCCGAGAGAGGAAGGAGGTAAATGAGTGTCTATTCAACTTCTTAACAATTTTGAAAGGATTAGGAAAACATATGATTAACCCAATCAAAATAGACTTAACACAAAAACTCCTTCATCCCTTGTTTTAAGCAAAATTAATTGCTACATTTCCTCATGTTCGCAAATACCCAACTTGCCCTTCAAAGTTTCAAATTGATTTGCATCAAGTGCTTTGGTAAAAATGTCAGCCAGCTGTAGTTCAGTGGCAACATGTTCCAGTTTAATTGTCTTCTCTTCTACAAGATCTCTAATAAAATGATGTCTAATGTCAATATGCTTGGTCCTGCTATGCTGAATAGGATTCTTGGAAATGTTGATTGTACTCAGATTGTCACAGTACAATGTCATAACATCTTGTGTGACATTATACTCAGTAAGCATTTGTTTCATATAGATCATTTGAGAACAGCTACTACCAGCTGCAATGTATTCAGCTTCAGCAGTAGAGAGAGACACACAGTTCTGTTTCTTGCTGAACCAGGAGACTAGATTATTTCCTAAGAAGAAACATCCTCCAGAGGTGCTTTTTCTATCATCAGCACTTCCAGCCCAATCAGCATCACAGTAACCAGTCATAGTTGGTTCACAACCACGAGAGTACAGCAAGCCATAGTTGTAAGTTCCACTCACATACTTCAAAATTCTCTTCACTTGGTTGATATGACTGACTTTGGGATCAGCTTGGTATCTTGCACATACTCCAACTGCAAAAGCAATGTCAGGTCTGCTGGCTGTTAAGTACAGCAGACTTCCTATCATGCTTCTGTACAGGCTTTGGTCAACCTTAACCCCACTTGAATCTTTGGATAGCTTTAAATGAGTAGGTGCAAGAGTCCTTTTGTGACTGGCATTCTCCATACCAAACTTCTTGACAATGTTCTTTGCATACTTGCTTTGAGATAGAAAAATTGAGTCTTCCATCTGTGTGACTTGCAGTCCAAGAAAGTAGGTCAATTATCCCATGAGGCTCATTTCGAATTCAGCCTGCATTTAGTCAGCAAAATGTTTAACCATTCTATCTGACATTCCCCCAAACACTATGTCATCAACATATATTTGAGCTACCATTAACTTACCTCCTTCATTTTTGACAAAAAGGGTTTTATCCAAGCCTCCTTTTATGTATCCTTCGTCAGAGAGAAATTTTGTCAGCCTGTCATACCATGCTCTAGGAGCTTGTTTCAGGCCATATAAAGCTTTCCTCAATTTGTAGACATGATCAGGGTAGTTTGGATCCACAAAACCTTTAGGTTGTTCCACATAAACTTCCCCATTTAAGTACCCATTTAGGAAGGCACTTTTTACATCCATCTGAAATAACTTAAACTTCAGGAGACAAGCAATTCCCAATAGGAGTCTGATAGATTCCAGTATGGCTACAGGGGAAAAGGTCTCATCAAAATCAACCCCTTCAACTTGAGTGTATCCTTGGGAAACAAGTCTTGCCTTATTCCTGGTGACAACTCCTTCAGCATCTGATTTGTTCTTGTATATCCATTTTGTGCCAATGATGTTTGTTCCCTCTGGTCTAGGAACTAACTCCCATACTTCATGTTGCTTGAATTGGTTTAATTCATCTTGCATTGCACCAATCCAGTATTCATCAGTTAAAGCCTCCTTAACATTTCTTGGTTCAATTTTAGACACAAAGCAAGAGTTTGAGATGATTTCTCTAGATCTTGTAATGACTCCACTGTTAGGATCTCCTATGATGAGTTCTTTAGGATGATCTTTCTGAATTCTGATGGAAGGGATTTTTCTAGCTTCTTTGGATTCAGAGGCTGCTGCAGTGGTGATAGGTAGGTCATTCTGTTGAGTTGAAGTCTCAAAGAATGTCTCAACATTACAAGGGACGTCAGTTTCCTCATGATAATCATCAACTATGACATTTATTGATTCCATCATGACTTTGGTCCTGGAATTGAATACCCTATAAGCTCTGCTGTTGGTGGAGTATCCTAGAAATATTCCTTCATCACTTTTAGGGTCCAGCTTTCTCCTTTGATCACGATCTGCCAGAATATAGCATTTGCTACCAAAAACATGGAATTACTTCACTGTTGGCTTTCTTCCTTTCCAGAGTTCATAAATGGTGGATGAGGTTCCCTTTCTCAAGGTGACTCTGTTATGGACATAACATGTTGTATTCATAGCTTCAGCCCAAAAATGAATAGGAAGTCTTTTGGCATGTATCATTGCTCTGGCAGATTCCTATATGGTCATGTTTTTCCTTTCTACAACTCCATTTTGTTGAGGAGTTATAGGAGAAGAGAATTCATGATTAATTCCTTCTGAGGAACAGAACTCATCAAACTTATTGTTTTCAAATTCCTTGCCATGATCACTTCTGATTCTGACAATGCACCCTTCCTTTTCTCTTTTAATTCTTTTGCACAGTTCTTTAAAAACTTCAAATACATCAGATTTTTCCCTAATGAAGTTAATCCAGGTGAATCTGGAAAAATCATCCACAACAACATAGGCATATCTTTTTCCACCAAGACTTTACACCTGCATTGGTCCCATCAGATCCATATGTAGAAGTTCTAGAACCTTAGAGGTGGTCAGATGTCTTGACTTTGGATGTGACATCCTAGTCTGCTTACCAACCTGACATTCACCATAAACTCTCCCTTCATGAATTTTCAGTCTTGGAATCCCTCTGACTGCCTCCATGGATATAATCCTTTTCATTCCTCTTAGATGTAGATGGCCAAGTTTTTGGTGCCACAGTTTCACTTCTTTTTCTTCTTTGGTAATAGAACATACAGTGGAGTAATTAGTGTTCTCAGGCTCCCACAAGTAGCAGTTGTCTTTGGATCTGACTCCTTTCATTACAACTTTTTGTTTCTCATTTGTTACAAGACATTCAGATTTTGAGAAGTTGACCTTGAATCCTAGATCGCATAATTGACTGATACTTATGAGATTAGCAGTCAGGCCTTTTACCAGCAATACTTCATTTAGATTTGGAACTCCAGGGCAGTCCAAGTTTCCAACTCCTTTGATTTATCCTCTAGCACCATCTGCAAAGGTCACATAACTAGTGGTGTGAGATTTAACATTATTGAGAAGGTTCTTGATTCCAGTCATGTGCTTAGAACATCCACTGTCAAAGTACCAGTCTTCCTTTGCAGAGACTCTAAGGGAAGTGTGGGCTATCAGGGTAGTAGCCTTTTTCTTCCACTATGGAGTATGTCCTACCTTGTTAGACTTAGGTTTGACACCTGGGTTCTGATTAGGGTATCCATACAATCTGAAGCAGAATGGCTTTATGTGACCAAACCTCCCACAATGATGACATCTCCATATTTGGTACTTTTTCTTCATATCTCTATGTTCCCGATGTTGAGTGCTATGTTGTGACATCTGCTTTGACATTTGTTTATCAGGCCTGATCTTCTTGTCTGTACCAGTTTTCTTTGCTGCCACAAATCCAAGACCAGACTTGTTTCCCACATTTTGTCCAACCCGAAGGATTCCTTCCAATTTGTCAGCATCTTGACAGATTTGGTCATCTGGTCCAGTTTTGAGTTCAGCATTTGAACTTCCCCTTCTAGATGACTTATAGTTTCAATGTCTGCCCTTTTCTCAGCCTCCAACTTTATTATGAGTTTTGTTTGTCTCTCATTTTGCTGACAGACTTCAGCACTTCTGATATATAATTTCTTGTAGGTATCATCCAGTTCTTCAAATGTCACTTCATCATCACTAGTGTCACTATCAGAGGTACAAATACCAGTTAGTGCAGTAACTAGTTTGGCAGATTCTTCTTCATAATTACTTTCTGAATCGCAGTCAGACCAAGTAACAGACATTCCTTTCTTTTGTTTCTTAAGAAAGGTAGGACATTCAGCTCGAATGTGCCCATATCCTTCACATCTATGGCATTGAATTCCTCTGCTTTGATTTCCCTTCTCTTCAGACTTTGGTCTTCTGCTGGAGTCATAAGATCCGTTAATGTCAGAAGGAATGTTCTTAACATTTTACCTTGACTTTGGATCCATTCTCTTGATAGGTTTGTTGAATTGTCTTCCAAGCATGGCTATAGCTTCTGAGATATTTTCTTCTTCATCCTCCTTGCTTTCATCTTCAGTGTTGGATACAAGTGCTATGCTCTTGTTTTTCTTGTCAACATTGTCACTGATCCTCATCTCAAAGGTCTGAAGAGACCCAATGAGTTCATCCACTTTCAACTTGCTGATATCCTGGGCTTCTTCTATAGCAGTTACCTTCATTGCAAATCTTTTAGGCAAGGATCTAAGAATCTTTCTCACCAGTTTTTCTTCTGACATCTTTTCTCCCAATGCTCCTGAGGTGTTGGCAATCTCCAAGATGTTCATGTGAAACTCATGAATGGTTTCATCTTCCATCATCCTTAGGTTCTCAAATTTGGTAGTCAGCATCTGAAGCCTTGACATTTTTACTTTGGATGTGCCCTCATGGGTAGTTTTGAGAGTGTCCTAAACTTCCTTGACCAGTTCACATTGGTGTACTAGTCTGAATATGTTTCTATCAATTCCATTGAACAAGGAATTTAATGCTTTGGAATTACCCAGGGCTAACTCATCTTCTTCTTTGCTCCATTCTTCCTCAGGTTTCAGACTGATTGTCCCATTTTTCTCAGTTATGGTGGGATGGTTCCATCCTTTGTCAGCAACTCTCCAAGCCTTTTTGTCCAATGATTTTAAGAAGGCAATCATGCGAGGTTTCCAGTAGTCATAATTTGATCCATCCAGAATGGGTGGTCTGTTTCCAAAAACTCCTTCTTTGTCCATAGCGCCAGAAAGTTATATCCCTAGATCTCACCCAGTAAGACAGGCAGGGTGCCTGCTCTGATGCCAATTGAAATTCTGGCAACAGATACTCAATGTCACAGTGAATGTTATGACACCGTATCTAACTTTCTATAAGACAATAAATAAAAAACAGTAAAGAACACAGTCAATTGTTTACCCAGTTCAGTGTGAAACAACACCTACTCTGGGGGCTACCAAGCCTGGGAGGAAATCCACTATAAGAGATATTAATTCCGAAATAAACCAACCAGTTTATCTCCTTCACTTAAGACCTACCCAATGCAACTTCAATCTAAGTTCAACTTAAACCTGAGTTCCTACTCACTCCCCCTCAATCACAGCAGTGATACTAAACAACTGACTAATGAAATAATGAAGACACTCTTCAGAACATACACTTGATTATGCTTCACAGCTTTTAATCAAGTAACACAAACACTCGTGCTTCAAAGCTTTGAGTGATATATAAACCTAACTTGACCTTGCTTCAAAGCTTTAGTCAAGTGACACAAACACTCTTGCTTCAAAGATTTGAGTGATACACAACCCTTACAATCAAAACCTACTCCAAGTCACTTATCACAATGATGCTTGCTTGGATTACAGTAGTTAAAACTATACAGCCCCTAGTTGATCTTCTGTCAAAGAGTTGATTTTCCAACAGCTTTCCTGTTGAATATATATGCAGTTGTTTCTTCAATTAGGGCTTCCACGAAAAGCTAGGGTTAACCTCAAGACTTGGTCACAAGACTTTATCAACTAGATTAGGGTTGAGCTAGGTTAACCTAAAGTCCACGTGAGATTCTGTTCTGGAAGGTATGAACCAAATTCCTGAAAAATCTCAGAATTAACCAAACTGCATAACTGTTAGATCAGTACAGGATGTCTTAACATTGGTTATGACAACAGAAATCCTGTTTACTGATTTTGGTAGAAAGTAATAAATGTGATCATTGCAAGATGCTCAGATACACACTCATAAATAGCAGCTACTGTATGCCATTCTTTTTCTGCATAAAGTACCTAATAACCCAGAATGTTATGACATCAGTCATGACATTCACACACCTGGTTTTACCAAAAATACATGCCAATAACTAAACACTTACATTAACAGTTAATGTATGTGCGGGAAATAAAGTGTGGAAAGGTAAATCTACGCTATTACAAGGCGCGGGTATATACATCGCCAAAAACATAACCCGTTTGGAAAATAAATGCGAGAAAAGTAAATAAAGCGATAAAATCCTAATTATCTATTACATCCTCTGAACAGTTACATAAATATAATCAAAAATAGGAATTAAAAATAAATATGCGCGCGAAAGAAATTAAATCGGGAACGTCTTAGGGTTTTGACCCTTTTTGAGAAAAGAATTGAATTTTGTCCTTTTTTGCATTTAATTAAAATTAAACCTAACAACTAATTAATTAATTAATTAAAAGAAAAAATGTTTTTTGTGTTTTTTATGTTTTAATGAAAATAAAATAAAAGGAATTAAAAGTCAAAAGAAAAACCCTAATTCTAAGTTTGTTTTATTTATTGTAAAAAAGATTAAAATTAAACCTAATTAAAAGACTAAATTAATTAATTTACATTTATTTAAAAAAATAATAATTAATAGTGAAAATAATAAATAATAAAAATAAACAGTATTTTAAGTTTCTGATTTTATTATGAAAAATAATTTATGAATTAATTAGATAATAGTAATAATAATTATTAAAAGAAAATAAAAAGAAAGAAAATAAAAAAGAAATAGAAACCAGGGGGGTGTTGGACCCAAATGGAGGTGAGAAAAGCAATCTGAAGCCCATTAAGCACAAAGCCACGTTTGACTTCTGGAATTGTCTGGAGCGTGCTTTGACTTGGAGCATGGTGTCCATCATCTCATAGCCATCAGATCTATGCTTCAGGACACATGGCACCTATGATTGGAACGTGCATGGTGGACGTCACTGGAAAGCGCTGCATGAGAATATGTTATGAAAAAAATAGAAACAAAGGTTTGGGGGACCTGGGAATCGAACTCAGGTCCCAATGGTTACCAGATACATCATCTTCCACTAGGCCATTGCGTTGCATCTGTTAATATAATGATGAGTAATTATAATATAGAAAAATTAATTCATATGTTATCCAAACAAAAAGCGCGCGTCTCATTCAAACCAGCCAATCACATGTAAACACGTAGTCGTCTTCTTTATTAAACCTGCAAAAAGATAAAGAGATTGCGGGGGTTTTTAACCCCCACAAAATAGGATGACAAATAATAGCGATTAGGTCTGTAGGCAATATAAATTGTTCGCGAGGGTAGCTTTGTGTTCGTCTCGTTCCGGCGATCTCAACCATAGGCATTAGAGTTCTCAATTTTACTGGATTTGGAAACCCCTATTTCAAGAACTCAAGAACCCTAAAAAACGTTAATGGCAATTCACAATCCTGTGCATTATAACCCAATTAATCAATACCAATAGCTTTGTATGGATGCAAGCAATATAAAACAAACCATAAATTACATAAAATGTTCATGAATCGTGAGTTTCGATTATGAAAAAAGTGGACAAACCGTGATTTTGTTTGGAGCGATTTCTCAAGCTTCAGCACTTGATTTTGATTCCAAAAGATCCCTAAGAGTTCCTGCAAGGTGTTAGAAACAAGAAAAGGCTTTGAATCACGTGGGAAGGTGGATTTCAGTTTTGAGTTTTCTTTGATTTTGTTCAATGTTCTTATGGATTTTCTGCAGCAATTCTCACGTGTTCATGATTAGGTTTAGGTTCAGTACATATAGGAGAATGGTTTTAGGTCAAATCTTGCTCAAGAAATCCCTTGCATTGATGTTCCAATATTTGATTAAAAATCAAATATTTTTCAATCTTTTTGATTGAGAAAACTTGCCAAACATGGAGATTTTGATGTCCTTGATTGATACACGAATTTTCCAGCTTGCCCTGAGTTTATTTGCTTCACAAAAGATTGAAAAAAAATCACATCTTTGAATTTCCTACATTTTAAATTAATTAAATGAATTAAAAATCAATTAAAAATTCAATTAATTAATAAAAATAAGAAAATAAATCTATTTAGGCTTGATGGGTCGTGCATAGGCTTTGGACAAAGTTTCAAGAAGGAATTTGAGGCCCATTAGCAAAAATTATGTGTTTTGAGCAAAGTTGACTTTTGCAAATTCACAAAAAATTTCCAACTTCTCCAATGCATATCTTGCTCAATTTTGATCATATGAACATGTTCTTGGGCATTTTGGAAAGGTCTTGAAGTCCTCTAACCAATTCCTTTGGTACCATGTCATTTGGATTTACCAATATCAAGTTATGGTCTTTGACTTAAAGTGCCTTTTGGTTGACTTTTGAAATTGACCTATAATGTATAAATTGATAACTTTTTGTGAGAGCATTTCTTGTACTTGGAATGTGAAGATGATTTGTAGGAAATGTCTTCCCCTTCAAAATGAGCATTGGATGGGATTTTTCTGATGAACCATGAAAAAGTTATGCCTTGGTCAAGTTACAGTTGACTTTTCTGTTGTCCAAAAATAATAACTTTTGCATCTTTGATGATTTTTGAGCCATTCTTGTAGAATCATGATCAATACTTGATCAAATGATGATTGTGAGCTTAAAATAAGATGTTGACCAAAAATTCTGACTTTTGACTGCCAAATCACCATTTTACCCCTGCAGTTGATTGTGAAGCAAATGAAGCTTTTGACTGTGCAATTTGACCCTGTGAGTCTTGAGACTTGATATGTAGATGCTTGACAATGTATATAGGCCTATGGGACTTGATTGAGCCATTGAAAATCCAAAATTCATTGAAGGAACCAAAACCCTAATTTTGACTAGCTTAGGAGGCATTTGGACTGTGTAACCCTTGAGTAGACTTGAGTCATTTGAAGATGATTCTTGATAAACCTTGAAGAATATGTGAGGGCAAATTTTGGGGTACAACACTCATGTTATAAGCTTTTGCAAAAAAGGTGTTTTTGTTGACTTTCAAAAATGACCTATAATGTCCAAATTTGTAACATTTTGTGAGAGCATTTCTTGATCTTGGGGTGTGAAGATGGATTGTAGGAAATTTCAACCTCTTCAAAATGAGCTTTGGATGGGTAATTTATCATAAAGTATGAGAAAGTTATGCTTGGTCAAAGTTGAGTTGACTTTTCCTAAAAAACCCTAATTTAGTAACTTTTGAATCTTGATGAATCTTGAGCAATCCTTGATGAATCATGATCAAACCTTGATAAAATGATTAATTATCCTTCAAAATGAGAATTTTGACAAAAAATCTTGAGGTTTGACTGTATTTGGGTCACAATTGACTTTTGCCCTAGCACAGTCGATTTTTTGACCTCTTGAGCAATTGACTGACCAAACTTTCTCTGCAAGGTTTGAAATTTGACATGGATGAACTTGAGAACATATTAGGACATTGGGGAGCACTTGAGATCATTTGGATGTAAATAAATTGATGCAACACAAAACCCTAATTTTGAATTGACTGCCTTAGGAGGTGATTTGACTGTCCAACTCTTGAGCTAACTTGAGTCACTTGGAGATTATTCTTGACATGTCTTGAGAAATATGGGAGGGAAAATTTTGGGGTACAACACCTACTATCCAGGCTTTCATATCGAAGTAACCCTACTATCAAGGTTCCTTCTCATAGCCCTACTATCCAGGCTTTCATATCGAAGTAACCCTACTATCCAGGTTCCTTCTCATAGCCCTATTATCCAGGCTTTCATCTCGAAGTAACCCTACTATCCAGGTTCCTTCCCACGGTCCTACTATCCATGCTTTCATATTGAAGTAACCCTACTATTCAGGTTCCTTCTTGCAGCCCTACTATCCAGGCTTTCATATCAAAGTAACCCTACCATCCAGGTTCCTTCTCACAGCCCTATTATCCAGGCTTTCGTATCAAGGCAACCCTACCATCCAGGTTCCTTCTCATAACCTTACTATTCGGGTTCTTCCTCCCTTATCCCCAGACAACAGTCCACAACATTGTAAGACCGGGACCCAATCAAACACAATTGATTTCACATTTCCCCAAAAAGTCGTGGTGCAGCATATACCCCGACCAGACACGCAGTTCACTTCCGTTCCCCAAACCGGAGTTATTCCCCAGTAGAGTAACAGACAACTGAAGCTCCTAAAACTTTATTTCTCTCAAGACAGAGACCAGCATTCCCCAGCGAAGTCCTCCTCAACAACAAGTATACGGGTTCTCACAAAGGAATCTATTATGCGATCGACACCTCTTCGGATGGCATCTTTAAGTCCATATCCAACAATTATCTTGCAACTTCTAAATGGCGTCTATAAGCCCATTCCTGATATCACAAATCAAGTATTACTTCATGCGAGTGCAAATTTCTGGGCACTCTAGTGTTCAATCATCTTCCACCTTCAGATCACGAAAGGAAGACAAGCCAATCTACATCCTCAGGTTTAAGAAGATTGAACAGGGGCGGCTGTTGTACCCCAAAATTTTCCCACCCATATTTCTCGACACATGGCAAGTGAGGTCCCCAAATTGTTCAAGGAAGTTCAAGAGTTGACCAGACAAACTCTCTCCTAAGGCAGTCTACCTCAAATTAGGGTTTCATTTTTCATCAAGATGCTTGAGTCCAAAGGATCCTAAATTACTTCCAAGGTCCTAATATGTTCTCAAGATCATCCATGTCAAGTTTCAAGCCTTGCAGAAGAAGTTTGTTCAGTCAATTGCTCAAATGCCTGAAAATCGACTGTGTTAGGTCAAAAGTCAATTGTGGCCCACATACAGTCAAACTTCAAGATTTTTGGTCAACATCCTCAATTTGAAGTATAATTCATCATTTGATCAAGGGTTGATCATGATTCATCAAGGATTGCTCACAATTCATCAAAACCCAAAAGTTGCTAAATTAGGGTTTTGTAGGAAAAGTTAACTCAACTTTGACCAAGCATAATTTTCACATACTTCATCAGAAATGACCCATCCAGAGCTCATTTTTAAGAGTATGAAATTCCCTACAATTAATATTCATCTCCCAAGTTCATAATATGCACTCACAAAAAGATATGAATTTTGACATTATAGGCCATTTTGAAAAGTCAACAAAAACACCTTTTGGGTCAAAGCTTCATACATGAACATGGAAGACTCAATTGAGATGATACCAAAAGGGTTGCTTATAGGACATCCTAAGCTTTCTAAAAAGTCCAAGAACACCTCTATAGGGTTAAAATTGGAGGAGATATTCCTTGTCAAAGTTGACCATTTTTGTAAAATTGCCAAAAGTCAAATGTGCTCAAAAATACATTTTTTGTCGGCCTAGTTTTTCATGATTGAATCTTGATTATGACATGGTCCACGATCCAAATCAGAACCCACACATCTTTTTCTTTATTTATTTATTCTATTTTGATTTGTATCATTTAAAAATTAAATTAAATCAAATAAATAGCAAAAAATATCAAAGATTTGTTTTGTGATCAGATTTTGGGTGGAATCAAATCCAATTATGCTGACAAGTCATATCCAAAACGTGCAAAACAAATTGAACCAAAATTGGCATGATTTGGCTTGATATAGAAAGATATCATACAAGGATAAAGACCAAATCAAATCTTCATAATGGACCAAGATTTAGCTCGTTTTTGTTGACCTAATGTATTCCATTACATATACAGAACATAGCCAAGGCAAGAGGGAAGGTTGGAGGCGTGAAACTGCCAGAAAAAACTCAGAATTTTGATAAGAAAGTGAGATCCAAATTCTGGAATACAGGGCTAATCAAGGAGTTTCAAAGCCATAGATTAATTCCTTGGTATCTCAGGAGGAATTCCAAACCATTTGTAGGCATCAGAACATCCAGAATCACTCCCTATCACGCTCACGGTTTGCACAAATATCTAAATTTGATTACTGTAATTCTTGCATATTTGGCATGTTTAAATTACATATTTGAGTTCATCATCATGTTTGCAATGTTTCTGGATAGTTTGATTTGATTTACAGCGCAGGAATAAGCTTCTGCCATTGTTAGGGTTTCGTGCTCCAATTTGGGGTTTTGGGTTTCAAGAAAAATTAGGCCTGATAATGGGTACCATGATGATCAGAGTTTCAAACCCAGTTGATCCATGGTCCCCAATTGAATTTATATTGCATATTCTTGATTTTTGAATGACACGGGTTTCAGCAACAGACCTGCGTCTGTAGGTAAAGGTTCAGAACTTAAAACGACGGTTCAAGGGAAGAAGACAACGGCGTGTCACAACTTGATTGGTTGGTTCAAATTCTGGCGCGTTATTCTGGCCAAAAACTTGTTTTTTATGATATATTATCTGTTTTTGTTATATTAACAAGTTAACATCCAACACAATTGGTCAAAAGAAGGGAGTCAGAAGCTCATTGTTCTGGGTTCGATCCCATGCATGAGCTTTTGGAATTTTCTCCATTGTTTTCACCAGAGCCAGCACATACCCCTTCTGAGGGTCATCATCTTCTGGACCCATCAGCCAGAACCAGATCAAGCGTTCTCTGGTCATCTTCTGGATCCATCAACCAGATCCAGCGCCCCTCACCCTCTGAGGGCCCTCATCTTCTAGATGTATGCTAATAGGAATGTATGACAAGAATGCATGACAAATTAACACGGTTAGAAAATCCTAATGTGCAAAGATAAATAACTGAAACAGATCACTCGCACATATCACTCTTAGGGTATACTCTCACTTCGGTTTCCTTCAGTAAACGATCATTAAGCATAGGCGTCTTAGTGGTTACCCTCCTGTCTAAAAAGATCTAATGTCTCGTTCAAATGTTGCCTCGAAAATGTTGCCTCGAGAAAGATCTTAAGACTCTAGAGTTACCACTAAGGTGTCCTAATATTTCTTTAGTGATCGTACATCCCTTTCGAATTGACCCTTAAAAATTCCAACGACGGTGCTACCTATTTCTCAATAGTAAGATAGCGTTGTCTAAAGGAAACAAGAATAGAAATGATCTTTTTTCGAGTAGGTAGATGTTAGTAGGTACTTGCTCAAATCAAAACTTTTCACACTTACACTCTTCAAAACAAATTTCAAAACAACTTCGTCATATCCTTGAAGACTGACACAAGGGTTATCACGAAGTCAAACATTTTCAAAAACAAAGCACACAAACACAAGCAATTTTAAAAAGATGAGCAAGTACCTAAGAGCCCATGGAAAACCATGGATAGAAAGGGTTCTAACACCTTCCCTTTCTATAATCTACCCCCCGTACTCAGAATATCTCGAAAAAGGATTTTTTTTCTGTACTTTTTTCCTTTCCGATTGGATGAAATAAAAGTCGATGGCGACTCTTGCTTACCGCGACATTTTGCAAACAAAAAACGCAAAATGCAAACCAGTATTAAACTATCGGTTCTGCCACCGTATCACACTGAGGATCAAGTTCTTGAGCGTTTTCAGAGATTCAGCCTTGGTAATAAGTCAGATCAAAGGCGAGTGGGATACGAAGCACCTGAATCTTATCCCTTACAAAGAACATGTGCTGACATTGCTTCCACACTTTGAAGAAGTCACCTTTGAACATTTTCCATGAGAAGAGATTCAGTTAGCGGAAGCGCTAGCTACCATGTCATCTATTTTCAAGGTCAAATGGGACAATGAGGCTCCCCGAATTACCATCGAGAGGTTGGATGAACCACCATACTGCTACGAGCTCAACACCGAAGAAGTAGCAGATAAACCTTGGTTTCATGAAGTGAAAAGGTATCTCGACGTTCAAGAATATCCCGAGGGCGCATTTGTCAATGATAAGAAGTTTCTCAGAAGGATCACCGCAAAGTTCTTCCTCAGTAATGGAATCCTCTACAAGCGCAACCATGACTCTACTATACTTCAGTGTGTAGACAAGGGCGAAGCAGAGAGGATTATGGCAGATCTACACAAAGGTACCTTTGGAACCCATTCGAGTGGACATGCCATGGCTAAAAAGATCCTACGAGCAGGATATTATTGGTCCACTATGGAAGCAGACTACTATCAGCATTCCCGAAGTTGTCACAAATCCCAGACCTATGCTGATAAGGTGTGTGTACCTCTGTTTCCTTTGAACATCTTGATGGCTCATTGGCCCTTTGCAATGTGGGGCATTGACATGATCGGGGAGATTAGACATACCACTTCCAATGAGCATCGCTTCATCCTGGTGGCCATTGATTATTTCATGAAGTGGGTTGAAGCTGCCTCTTTTGCTACTGTTAGCAAGAATGTTGTGGGGCGTTTTATCAAGCATAACCTGATTTATCAATATGGTGTGCCAGAGAGAATCATCACAGACAATGGTTCAAATCTTAACAATACAATGATCATCGAACTCTGTAAACAATTCAAGATCCAGCATCATAAGTCTTCCCCTTACCGGTCGAAGATGAATGGCACTGTGGAGGCTGCTAACAAGAATATCAAGAAAATTGTACAAAAGATGACGGTGACCTATAAAGATTTGTATGAGATGTTACCATTTTCTCTTCATGGTTACCGCACCTCGGCACGAACATCGACAGGGGAAACACGTTATTCTCTGGTATATGGTACGGAGGTTGTCCTGCCAATTGAGGTCCAGATCCCTTCTTTGAGGATCATGAAGGATGCGGGTTTGAACGAAGACGATTGGATCGAGACCCGACTTGATCAACTGAATTTTATTGATGAGAAAAGGCTTGCTTCTATCTGTCATGGTTAGATATACCAAAAACGGATGATCAAAGCTTTCAACAAAAAGGTCAGACGTCAAGTATATCAAGTGGATGATCTGGTAATCAAGCGCATCATACTGCCGCAAGGTGATCCCAGTGGAAAATGGACTCCCACGTACGAAGAGCCATTTGTGATCAAAAGTATATTTTCCGCTGGAGCCATGATTCTAACCACCATGGATGGTGACGACTTTCCTCACCCCGTTAATGCGGACATAGTGAAAAGATACTACACATGAATAAACACCATCTAGGTTGACTGGCCTAGGAAAAAATGAGGGCATCCCGACGAAAAAAAATGGTTCGCGCAAAAATTAGGGATAAATACAAAAAAAATATGTACACCCGGCAAGTAGAAAACTTGAAAAAGGCGGCTTGGGCAAAAAAGGGTATTCCGATTGACTGAAAACCCGAAAGGGCGGTCCAGGCAAAAGTTAGGGATTTGAAGCGTATCATTATGTCCCATTGGATCACCTTGCGACCAGACTTCAGTATCAACTATCAAGCTCAAACGGTACCGGTCAATCCAGTTAACTTCGGACAAGTAGCAAAGTGATGAGACGCTTAAGGACATAAGGGAAATAGCAAAATTGAAACTCAATGAGATTATTACACATAGTTGTTTTCTCTCTGTACACTATTTTGTGTAGCTTTCACTTCTTACAGCGACGTTCTCCTACTAGAACGTCAGCCTCTTTGTATAAAACGCATGTTATAGGCAAAATTCATAAATCAATACAAATCTTTTCTTTAAAAGTACAAGACTGTTTGTTTTTCTTTTTCTATTTTGTTTTGCAAAAATGTCTAATGACTTATTCTTGACATATGCATTTGAATATGATTACTATTCACAAATACTTGCATAAGAAACAGAAAGACGGTTGCTAAGGACTTTAAAGAAGGGGAAAAAGTCTAAAAAGCCAATTTGCAGTCTCGATAGTTACTCTTTCCAGCCTAGTACAGAGGCAGGGACAGTTTGAAACAAAGTTGCCAATACATACGACCCCGTGACATCTCTGTTCCCCACAGAGCAGAAACAACTAGAATTTTGATCTCCTTCATCCCCAAGCAGGAATTATCTCCTCCAACAAACTTCCTCCAGCAGAGAGCTGAAATCTGTATTCCCCAGCCGAGTTTATAATTTCAAACAATTACAAAACCTCCTCCCAGGTAGGGTTCATTTCTCTAACTACGGAAGTTCATTCCCCAACAGAGTTTATTTCTCTACAGCGGCAAAATCTTCCAATAAAGCATCCTCCCTCCACAAAGTTATTCTCAAGCAGAATCAATTCTCAAGAAGAATCAATCCCCAACATAATATCCTCAAACAGAACAAGAAAATCCCCGGCAAATCATCTCCATTCACCATCCCCAGCAGAAATGAAGGATTCAGCCTTCCAATACTCTCCAGCCGCGGTCCGGGATTTATTTTCCCAGACTAAAATATTGCAATAACATCCAATATTCATACATCATGGCATGCGCATACACATCGCATACAGCATAATCTCATGTATTTTGAGAACATTATCACGCAATGCATATCATACATCATTACATTGCATATGACTAACTCCTTACCTTTTTCAGGGACAAGATCATTTCAACAAACACCGTTGACTACTTATGTGACCTTGTAGTCCTCTCAAAAAATATGTATAATGAACGGTTGTTTCAGCATTTTCCTTAGAAAGATTCCCTCATAAGACCTTCTCTGGTTCAGTCAGATCGACACTAAGATCTCTCTAATTCTTATTCCAGTTGAAGATATTCCAAGACTTTTTTTTGGCTCAGTTAAATCGATCCTAAGATTTTTATGATTCTTTTCCAGTCAAAGTTAATCCAAGACCTTCTCTGGTTCAGTCAGATCGACACTAAGATCTCTCTGATTCTTATTCCAGTTGAAGATATTCCAAGAATTTTGTCTGGTTCAGTTAAATCGATCCTAAGATTTTCCTGATTATTATCCAGTCGAAGTTAATCCAAGACCTTCTTTGGTTTATTCAGATCGACACTAAGATCTCTCTGATTCTTATTCCATTTGAAGATACTCCAAGACTTTTGGCTGGTTCAGTTAAATCGATCCTAAGATTTTTCTGATTCTGATCCAATCAAAGATAAACCAAGACCTCTGTTGGTACAGTTTGAGTTGACTATTGATTTGTTACTGATTCTTTTCTGGTAGACCTTTACTGGTTTAGTTAAATCAATCCTAAGAATTTTCTGATTCTTATCCAGTCAAAGTTAGTCTAAGACCTTCTCTGGTTCAGTCAGATCGACACTAGGATCTCTCTGATTCTTATTCCAGTTGAAGATATTCCAAGACTTTTGTTTGGTTTAGTTAAATCGATCCTAAGATTTTTCAGATTCTTATCCGATCAAAATTACTCCAAGACCTTCTCTGGTTCAGTCAGATCGACACTAAGATCTCTATGATTCCTATTCAAGTTGAAGATATTCCAAGACTTTTGTCTGGTTTAGTTAAATCGATCCTAAGATTTTTTTTTTATTCTTATCTGGTCAAAGTTAATCCAAGACCTTCTCTGGTTCAGTCAAATCGACACTAAGATCTCTCTGATTCTTATTACAGTTGAAGATATTCCAAGACTTTCGTCTGGTTCAGTTAAATCGATCATAAGATTTTTCTTATTCTTATCCATTCAAAGTTAATTCAAGACCTTCTCTGGTTCAGTCAAATCGACACTAAGATATCTCTGATTCTTATTCCAGTTGAAGATATCCCAATAGTTTTATCTGGTTCAGTTAAAATCGATCCTAAGATTTTTTTTATTCTTATCCGGTCAAATATAGTCCAAGACCTTCTCTGGTTCAGTCAGATTGACACCAAGATCTCTCTGATTCTTATTCCAGTTGAAGATATTCCAAGACTTTTGTCTGGTTCAGTTAAATCAATCCTAAGATTTTTATGATTCTTATCCAGTCGAAGTAAATCCAAGACCTTATCTGGTTCAGTCAGATTGACACTAAGATCTCTCTGATTCTTATTCCAATTGAAGATATTCCAAGAATCTTGTCTGGTTCAGTTAAATCGATCCTAAGATTTTTATGTTTCTTATCTGGTCAAAGTTAGTCAAAGACCTTCTCTGGTTCGGTCAGATCGACACTAAGATCTCTCTAATTCTTATTCCAGTTGAAGATATTCCAAGACTTTTGGATGGTTCAGTTAAATCGATCCTAAGATTTTCCTGATTCTTATCCAGACGAAGTTAATCCAACACCTTCTCTCGTTCAGTCAGATTGACACTAAGATCTCTCTAATTCTTATTCCAATTGAAGATATTCCAAGAATTTTGTCTGGTTCAGTTAAATCGATCCTAAGATTTTTATGTTTCTTATCCGGTCAAAGTTAGTCAAAGACCTTCTCTAGTTCAGTCATATCGACACTAAGATCTCTCTAATTCTTATTCCAGTTGAAGATATTCCAAGACTTTTGGATGGTTCAGTTAAATCGATCCTAAGATTTTCCTGATTCTTATCCAGACGAAGTTAATCCAAGACCTTCTCTGGTTCAGTCAGATCGACACTAAGATCTCTCTAATTCTTATTCCAGTTGAAGATACTCCAAGACTTTTGGATGGTTCAGTTAAATCAATCCGAAGATTTTTTTGATTCTTATCCAGTCAAAGATAAACCAGGACCTCTGCTAGTTCATTTCGAGTCGACCATTGATTTGTTACTGATTCTTTTTCGATAGATCTTTACTGGTTCAGTTAAATCGATCCTAAGAATTTTCTAATTCTTATCCATTCAAAGTTAATTCAAGACCTCTACTGGTTTAGTTCGAATCGACCATGGATTCGTTGTTGATTTCTTAACAGTTTAATCTCATTTCCCCAGTAAGTCACTATGAAGCCTGGATCCTGACCAGATAGTAGTCCACTTCCGTCTCTTCAGTCAAGAGATGACTCCCCAGTAGAGTAATGGACAACTGAAGCTCCTAAACTCTATTTCCCAATACAAAGATCAACATTCCTCAGCAGAGTTCTCCTCAACAACATGAATAGGGATTCCCACAAAGGAATATCTCATGAAATAAACATTCTTCTGGATGGAATCTTTAAGCCCATCTCTGACGACTCTCCGTCATGTTCTATGGATTGCATCTTTAAGCCCATCTCTGACGGTCTTCTGTCATCTTTTCCAAATGGCATCTGTAAGCCCATTCCCGATTCAGCAACAGTATCGCTTCAGACGGTTGCAAATTTCTGGGCACTCTAGTGTTCAATCATCTTCTACCTTCAGATCATGAAAGGCAGACAAGCAAATCTACATCTTCAGGTTTAAGAAGATTGAACAGGGGCAACTGTCGTACCCCAAAAATTTTCCCTCTCACGTTTTCCAAGTTCTTCCCCTACATGGTTGGTCACAAACCCTTGTCTACGGAAAAAGAAAATCTTTGAGTGATGTTTTAAGCACCTTTCGATTGGCATTCTGAAAGACCCTTCGATTAGTATTCTGAAGGAGGCCTTCAATTGGCATGGACAATGCCCTTCGATTGACATGTCACAAGGCCTTTCAATTGGCATCCTAAAAATGATATGATTGGCATTGTGGCCAAGCCCTTCGATTGGCATGGACACAAGGCCTTTTGATTGACCTCATGACAAGCCTTTCGATTGGCATTGTGTCAAGGCCTTTAATTGGCATTCTGAAAGACCCTTTTGTTTGGCACCCTGGGCCAAGCCTTTCGATTGGCATGGCAAGGGATCCTTCAATTTAGCACCCTGTCAAGGCAGCTTCGACAGGCATGTTAACCATGTCCTTTGATTGGCATGGACAAGATCTTTCAATTGTCATAGCAAAGGACTCTTCAATTGACATTTCAATAAATACCCTTCGATTGGTATTTGGACAAGGGACATTCGAAGAACTCCTTCAAGGCCATTCGAAGGAGGCCATCAAGAGGACATTCGAAAAACATGTCCAGGTACACTGAACATGAAAAAATGGCATGAAAGACCAAGTTTGGTAGTTTTTCAAATTGGATTTAATGGCTTTAAACCTTGGTGTTGTACCCCAAAATTTTCCCTCCCATATTCTTCAAGATTTGACAAGCATCACCTCAAATGGTTCAAAGTCTACTCAAGGGCTACACAGTCATCCATCCTCATAAGATAGTCAAAATTAGGGTTTTGGTTCTTGCAAGGAAGTTGAGGTTTTCAAGGGCTCAATCAAGTCCCCTATGCTCATATGCATTGTCAAGCACCTACATGTCAAGTTTCAAGGCTCACAAGGTCAAGTTGCACAGTCAAAAACCCTAATTTCTCCACAGTCAACTGCAGGGGCTAAATGGTCATTTGGCAGTCAAAAGTCAAAATTTTTGGTCAACATCTCATTTTGAAGCCACAATCATCATTTGATCAATTCTTGATCATGATTCCTCAAGCATGGCTCAAAAAGTCTCAAGATGCAAAAGTTTCTATTTTTGGACAATTGAAAAGTCAACTGTAACTTGACCAAGGCATAACTTTTTCACGGTTCATCAGAAAAATCCCATCCAATGCTCATCTTGAAGTGGAAGACATTTCCTACAACTCATATTCACATTCCAAGTCCAAGAAATGCTCTCACAAAAAGTTATCAATTTCAACATTATAGGTCATTTTCAAAAGTCAACAAAAAGGCACTTTAAGTCAAAGACCATAACTTGGGATTGTTAAATCAAAATGACATGGGACCAAAGACATTGGTTAGAGGACTTCAAGACCTTTCCAAAATGTCCAAGAACATGTTCATAGCTTCAAAATTGAGCAAGATATGCATTGGAGAAGTTGGGAAATTTTTGTGAAATGGTCAAAGTCAACCATCCTTGAAACTTCATTTTTGACAAAAAGGGCCCACTTTTTCCACTTGATTCAGCTTTTCCATGCCTCCCACGTGTCCCATGATTTATTTCAAGATTAAAAATTAATTTTTCTATTTTTATTTAATTTTATTTGATTTAATTCATTTTAAATCTTTAAAATTCAAATAAAAATCAAAGAAATTAATTAAAGGATATTTTGTGTTTTGAATAGCCTTGATGTATCATGAAACACATACCAAATTCGTGCAAGACCTATTATGAGCATGAAATTTAAAATTGGAGCAAAAATGGCAAGTTGTTCAATGGTGGTTATGGGCAAAATCAAAAACTTCATTGCATTGGTTTAATGTTCATTATATTGATTGATTCTCATTGCTGGACATATATGCAAGCCTTCCATACTTGATACACGACCTAGAACACTCCCAAAGGGCCAAAGCAATTTCAAAATTTCAAGAGAAAAGTCACAAACTAAAAACTATTTTCCAACACAATTCAAGCTTTCTTTTTTATCCAAACACGTTCCTTACATCACCAAGAACCTTTTGCAAGCACAAACAAGTCCTCACACTCAAGAAATCGCGCTACACAACTCATACGGTTTGCATTCTTTTCCAAAATCACAAACCTCCATTTATGCATTTTTAACACTTTTTGTTGATTGTATTATGCTCACAGGATCCATACAAAGCTTTCCATATGATTTAATTTGAGAATGGTGCCTTAAATTGAAAATCACCATGGACGGATTTCTAGGTTTTCAGAGTTTGTAATTTGGAGTTTTTCACATAGTGTAAAATTAAACCTCAAGACTTACATGGCCAAAATCAGCGTGACAAGACGGATCTAAAACACACCTCGCGCCCAATTTATATTTCATGAGCGCCTAATCGCTATTTTTTACATGCTTGCATTTTGTGGGGGTTTAAAACCCCCGCTATGTGTTTTTATTTTACAGGAAAGGTTGAAGACGAAGGTCGTGGCAGCATAGGATTGGCCAGTTCAAATAAACACGCGGATTTTTTTATTTCCAGAATAACGTTTGTTTTTCACATTTAATTTTCTTTGTTTATTATGTGTACAAACTAACGCGCTTGGTGTAGTGGTTGGCCAGGTGCCTTGAAAGCGTTGGGACCTGGGTTCGATTCCCAGGTCCCCCATAATTCCAATGTTATTTTTCCCAATATGTTCTTGTGCAGATTCCCAAGCGTTGAACACCATAGACCTCACAGATCAAAGCGCCAGGTGGCCATGATCATAGATCCAAAGGATAAAAAGTGATGAATACCATGTGCTCGATCAAAGCATGCTTCAGGGATTCCAGAAAGTCAAACGAGCTGGATTCAAATGGGCCAGAATTCAACAATACACCTCTTATTTGGCCCAAAACCCTCCCCTTGGGTTTGCTCCTTTTTTATTATTTTGTCCTTTTCCTTTTTTTTATTTTATTATTTCTTATTCCTTTTTTTTATTGACAATTAACATAATTAACATATTTTCATAAAAAATCAAAAAATAGAATTAACATTATTATTATTATTATTATTCTCATATTATTTTTGTAAATAAACATTAATTGAAATAGTTTAATTAGGCAACTTTAACTTTTCTTTTAATAATTAAAATAAGTTTAGAATTAGGTTTATTAACTTTTAAATTTGAATTCCTTTATTTTATTTTCATTAAAAAACAAAAAAACACAAAAATATTTTATTTTAATAAATTAATTAATTAGTTTAATTATTAGTTATTAACTTCATTTAATCACAAAAAAGACAAAAAAAATCAATTTCTTTTCTTAAAAGGGTCAAAACCCTTAGGATATTCTCGATTTAATTTTTATTCGCGCGCATTTTAGTTTGATTCGCGCGTAACAGTAACTAGGTTTACTGCTTTTAATTTACTTTCCGCACTTTATCAAAACGAGTCTTTGTATTTTTGGCGATGTATAGACCCGCGCCTTGTAATAGCGTAGAATTTATATTTCCGCAATTTACTTTTCGCACCCCCTAACTGTTAAATGCATGAAAGAGTGAATGTAAATAAAACCAACCCGTAGCTCAGAAATAACATGTACAAGACAAACATAAACTGAAATTGAACACACATGCACATGCCACTCTTAGGGTACACTTCACTCGTTGCCTCGAAACGTGGTCATCAAGTATAGGACGTCTTAGAGGTCACCCTTTGTCTCAAGATCCAGTTGCCTCGAAACGGTTGCCTTGGATAAAAGGATCTAGGACATTAGGGTTACTTCTAAGGTGTCCTACCGTTGCTTCGGTGACCATACTGTCCCGATAATCGAATTGACCCGAACACCTCCAACGATGGTGCTACCTACCTCTCAATGGTGGGATAGCACTATCTAAAGGACTCTTACACAGCCTAATTCCTTAGGGTAGGTAGATGACTCATGGGTACTTGCTCTTTTCAAACAAACAAAACATCTTTTCGCACCCCACACTTTCAAAAAGTTTTCAAACAAAACACTTCATACACTCTTGAGGACTTATACAAGAGTTACTTAGAAGTTTTCCAAACGAACTTTTTTTCAAAACCCACACACACTTGAAAAGCAAACAAATTTTTGAAAACATAAGAGCAAGTACCTAAGAGCCCGTGGATAACCACGGATAGAAAGGGTGCTAACACCTTCCCTTTCTATAAATCTACCTCCCGAACCGAGAGACATCTCGAATAAGGAATTTTGCTGTGCTTTTGTCATTTCCATGTTGGAGAACATAAAAGACGGTGGCGACTCTTGCTTACCGCGACATTTTGCGAAACCAGCTAAAAAACAGTCAGTTCTATTTCCACCGATCACAGAACTGGCGACTCTGCTGGGGAAAAATAAAAGTGAGGTGTACCTTAGGACTAAGATCACTTGTGTTTTCAATTGCCTGATTTGTTTGCTTTAAAATTGTTGGGCCTGCCTTGGGAGTTTCATAGATCCTAACCCAGATCTGGGGGATACCTTCTTAGAAAGTAGCAACAAATTGTGAGGGAACTGTGCGGGGTATACCGACATGGTTGAAGCAGTTTGCTACGTTGATGTGGCACTTTGGTGAGTACCGGTAACCCTTAAGTCAAGTCAAGGAGAGTACGGGGCCTCCGCGTGGTGTCATGAAGCATCAACTGACCTTAGGAACCTTAATTGAACCATCCTGGCCTCTTTAGGGGTAGTGAGATGACTGACTTTGGTGCAGTCCGAAGTTGGTTGATACTCGATACTACACTCATTGAGGGTTGTTTTCTTGGAATATTTTGATCGCCAGTTCAGGGGCTAAATCAAAACAATGAACATAGAAAATAACCCAATGATATTGAGCTCCTTAGAACCTGGTTACTTTTGATAGGACAGGTTTGAGCCCATCAAGTTTAAGAGGGTAGTACCCCAAACTTCATGCTGGCCTAAACTCTAAGGGTTGTGGTGTGACTTGTGTGCCTTATCATGTTTGCTTTTTGTGAATACTTGTGGTGTGTTTTATCATAGCATCATAACATCATACAGCATCATATGCATCCACTAACCACTTCAGGGGTTCGAATCTTCATCTTTGTTCTTGTTTTGTAGGACATGGAAACTATCCGCAGAAAGACAATTCAGGTCAACCTTGTGAGGATCCCTCCTCAGCTTAAGGAGCTTACATCCAGGATTCCCGAGAACTCTTCATTCAGTGAAAGGCATGGTAGACTCATCAGCTTGGTCAATACCAACATTGAAGAGGATATGGTGAAAGTGTTGTTCCAGTTCTTTGATCCTCTGCACCACTGTTTTACTTTCCCGGATTATCAGTTGGTGCCTACCTTGGAAGAGTTTTCCCAGCTTCTGAAGATTCCTATCCTTAGTCAACTACCCTACAACGGTACGGAAAGGGAACCAAAACTTGAAGAGGTTGCTAAAGCATTATGCCTACAACCATCTGACATCAAGGGACATTGGGAAGTTAGAAGTGGTATCAAAGGGTTCTTGGCCAAGTTTCTGTTTGAGAAAGCACAAGAATGTTGGAATTCCCTTGACCTACAAGCCTTTGAAGAAGTTGTGGCACTCCTCGTCTATGGGTTGGTGTTTTCCCTAATACAGATCAGCTTATAGATATCAATGCTGTCAAGATCTTCATGTCCAGGAATCCTATACCTACGTTGCTTGGGGACATCCTTCACTCATGTTACACTCGAACCATGAGAAAAAGAGGTGTTCTTATGTGCTGCACTCCTCTCCTGGGAAGGTGGTTTATTTCGCACCTTCCACAATCAGTTTTGTAAAACGAGCGGGGTTTGAGATGGTCACAATGATTGATGACTCTTACACATGCTGATATACATTGGTGTTCTCGGTCCAGAGAGAATGTCACTATCATTGATCGTTGCGGGGAGTATCCTAATGTTCCTTTACTTGGAATCAGAGGAGGTATTACTTACAACCCCTGTCTGGCTTTGAGGCAGTTTGGATATGCTCGGAGGGATGGCCCTCATGACATGTTGCTTCCTGACATAGTTTTTGACTTCGACAACGATGCACAAGGACTTTGCCAGAGATTTATCAGAGCTTGGAGGATGCCCAACAGGGTAGATAGCAAGACACTGGGGCACAAGAACTTCATTCCCCTAGAACCTTATCTCAAATGGGTACGAGCCTGCTCCCAGAAGCTGGTGATGCCATATCCTCATGTTCTCCCCGTGATCAAAGAGCCAGTTCTGGAAGGAGAGGTGCCCTACACCATTCAACATCCTGACATGCCTACATCCTGGGAAGAAATGCAGAAGAGCTGGATCCAACTCAAGGAAGAAGGGAATTCTCTTGAAACCAGTCTACATGCCAGTGAGAAGAAGGTCTTAGAGCTCACCCGCCTACTGCACGAGGAAAAGACTCTCAACACTTACATTGCTCCAAAGAGGATGCGCAGTGTCTTTTGGGATTAATTATTTTGTAATGTTTTGCCCATGAGGCCCTGATGTACTGAACAAATTATTTCCTAATAAAAAGTGTGTTCCTTTTTGGCTACAACGAACTTGAATTTTTGAACCCTTGAATGCATTGCATAAATAGCATATCATGCATCATGTGCATAATAGGTACCCTTTTTCTACAGGTTGCTTAATCTTCTTCGCTGTTTATTTCAGCACTCAGTCACCATGAATCCTGTACCAACTACCGAGCAAGCTATCAAGGCCCTCCAGGCCCAAAACGCCCAGTTTCAGGAGATGGTCATGAACTTGGCCCAGGGACAACAAGAGCTGAAGGCTTTGCTCCTGAAGAAGAAGAAGAAGAAGAAGAGGACTGTGTTGTTCAACACTGGACGCAGACTCGGGAATACACTGCAAAATGAAGCTGAGAGGACTACTCCATCTGTTGGGGAAGGCAGTCACCAAGGGAGAGAAGTTCCTAGTCCTGTGGTCTCTGACACCGAGACAGACTTCAATGATGAACAGTACCCTCCTGCTAAGGACCGGTACAAACAACTGGAGGACAGGTTAAATGCTATGGAGATCCAACGAGTTCCTGGGTTTGATTTTGGAGACTTAGGGTTATCTTCTGGGGTGGTGATCCCGCACAAGTTCAAGGCGCCTGCCTTTGTGAAGTATGACGGGGCTTCTTGTCCTAAAATGCACCTCCGCTCTTATGTAAGGAAGATCCAGCCTTACACTGCATACAAGAACTTATGTATCCATTTCTTCCAGGAGAGTCTTTCAGGGACTCACCTCGAATGGTTCTATCAGCTGGATGGAACCGACATTCGTAACTGGGAGGATTTGGCCACTACTTTTTACAAGCAGTATCACTACAATTCCGACCTCACTCCTACGCGTACCCAACTCCAGGGTATGTCACTGGGAACGGGTGAAGGTTTCAAGGAGTACGCACAGAAGTGGAGAGACCTGGCTGGCAGGGTGCAGCCACCGTTGACGGATCGTGAACTAGTGGACATGTTCTTGGGGACCCTATCTGGTCCATTCTTCAACCATCTCATTGGTAATTCCTCTGCTGGGTTTACAGACCTGATCCTGACTGGTGAGAGGATCGAAGCGGGTATCAAATCGGGGAAGATACAGAAGAGTACCTCCTCAAATACTGAAAAGAAGCCCTTCAAGAAGGAAGCTAGTGTTGTATATGGTCCCAGAAGACAGAATAAACCAGAACGCCGCCAAGATGTCAACGCGGTAGTAATTTCAAAGCCTGCTGCTGCTCCTCAACAGTACAACCCGCCAAGAGCTGAGAGGCCCAAAAGGGAGTATACTCGGCTCAGCATGACTCTCTCTCAGATATTACCGCAACTGCTGTCAACTAGTCTGGTAACTGTCAAGGAAGCTCCGAAGGTGGTAAACACAGCATCTCCAAAGTACAACCCCAACGCCCGCTGTGCTTATCAATCTGATAGCCCGGGGCATAACACAGATGATTTTTGGGCTCTGAGGAATAAGGTTCAAGACCTTATTGATGATAAAGAGGTACAGTTCGAGGCGCCCGAGAAGCCTAATGTGGTGACTGCTCCCATGCCTAACCATGGAGTAAATGCTATCAGGGTTGAAGATGAAGTGGAAGAATCCGAATTCGACAGTTGGATATACCCAACAACCGAAGATGGACCAAGCTACTGGACTGCAAAAGACTTTACACCTATTACTTTTGTCACCCAGTAATGAACTCTTTTGTTTTAAAGTTGTAACGAACAATACTACTAAACTCTATGGCCCGGTGTCTTACCCGGGGCACCGTGTTTTTATTTGTGAGGGCTTTTGTGTGTCACTTCCATATATCATGAATAAAAGCATTGGACGTTTTTTTACATTTCAAATCTTGTGCTCCCTTTCTTTCTTTATATATTGCAAAACAGCTATATTTACACACACTCACTTATACAGGTTTCAATCCACTCTGGATCTCACTGGTAACGAATCTGCTACTGCCAGTTATGACTTTGAAAATCCAATCAACTTAGCCGAAGACGAAGGTGAAGATGATTGTGAAGTGCCTGGCGAGCTTGCAAGACTGTTACTCCAGGGAGAGAGGGCCATTCAGCCACATGAAGAGCCAGTGGAAACGGTAAATCTGGGTACTGAGACAGACAGAAAGGAAGTCAAGATTGGTGCCAATCTGGAGCTCAGTGTGAAACAACGGTTGATTCAGATGTTGCATGATTATGTGGAAATCTTTGCCTGGTCTTACAAAGACATTCCTGGGTTGGATACCGACATTGTGGTCCATCATTTGCCTACCAAGGAAGAATGCCCGCCAGTAAAACAGAAGGTCCGCCGTATGCGTCCAGAGATGTCCGAGAAAATCAAAGTTGAGGTTATGAAAAAATTTGACGCCAGTTTTCTAGCAGTGACTTCTTACCCTCAGTGGATTGCCAACGTGGTTCCAGTGCCGAAGAAAGATGGTAAGGTCAGAATGTGTGTTGATTACAGGGATTTGAACAGGGCCAGCCCTAAGGATGATTTCCCTCTACCATATATCGATGTTCTGGTTGACAATACTGCTCAGCAAAAGGTATTCTCCTTCATGGACGGGTTCTCCGGTTATAATCAGATCAAAATGGCTCCTGAAGATATGGAAAAGACTATCTTTGTTACTCAGTAGGGCACCATTTGCTACAAGGTCATACCTTTTGGGTTGAAGAATGCTGGGGCAACCTACCAACATGCCATGGTTGCTTTGTTTCATGACATGATCCATCATAAGATTGATGTATATGTCGACAATATGATTGCAAGGTCCCAAACTGAGGGGGAACACCTTGACCATCTGCAGAAGCTGTTTGACCGTCTGAAGTTGTACAAGTTGAGGTTGAACCCGAACAAGTGCACCTTCGGGGTAAGATCTGGAAAATTGCTAGGCTTCGTCGTGAGCGACAAAGGTATTCAAGTGGACCCTGCCAAAGTTAAAGCCATACAAGAGATGCCAGTTCCCAAGATAGAGAAAGAAGTCAGAGGCTCTCTAGGACGTCTGAATTACATTGCTCGATTCATCTCACATCTAACTGCTACCTGTGAACCAATCTTCAAGCTGCTAAAGAAAGATCAAGTAGTACGTTGGAATGATGAATGTCAGGCCGCTTTCAACAGAATCAAAGAGTATCTCCAAGAACCACCTATTCTTATGCCACCGGTTGAAGGGAGACCTCTAATACTATACATGACAGTACTTGATAGCTCAATGGGGTGTGTGCTGGGGCAGCATGACGAGTCTGGCCGAAAAGAGCATGCCATTTATTACCTTAGTAAAAAGTTTACCGACTGTGAGACCCGATACTCACTGCTCGAGAAAACTTGCTGCGCTTTGGTATGGGCTGCTCGCCGGCTGAGATAGTATATGCTGACTCACACTACTTTGTTGATTTCAAAAATGGATCCGATCAAATACATATTCGAAAAGCCTGCTCTGTTCAGAAGAATAGCAAGATGGCAGATGATCTTGACAGAATACGACATCCAATACACGACTCAGAAAGCAATCAAAGGAAGTGTATTGGCAGACCATTTGGCACACCAGGCAGTGGACGACTACCAATCTATGAACTTTGAATTTCCAGACAAGGATATCATGGTAGTAACTGACTGTGAAGTACCTGGACCGGATGAAGGACCTGAGGAAGGATCCCGATGGTCTATGCACTTTGACGGAGCCTTAAACGCTTTGGGTAATGGCATCGGCGCTGCGATCATGTCACCTATAGGCACTCATACTCCACTTACCGCCCGGCTATGTTTCAACTGCACCAATAACATGGCAGAGTATGAGGCATGCATCATGGGTCTTCAAGCTGCAATTGACTTAAGGATCAAGTTTCTGAGTGTCTTCGGAGATTCCGCTCTCGTGATCAACCAGATCAAAGGTGAGTGGGATACGAAACACCCAAATCTTATTCCTTACAAGGAGTTAGTGTTGACATTGATCCCACATTTCACGGAGATAACTTTTGAACACTTCCCAAGAGAGGAGAATCAGTTGACGGACGCGCTGGCTACGATGTCTTCTATGTTCAAAGTTAAATGGGACAACGAGGCTCCCCGGATCATTATCTGGAAGTTGGACGAACCGGAACATTGTTGTGGTCTTGAGGTTGAAGAGGTAACTGAAAAGCCTTGGTATCATGAAGTGAAAAGGTACTTAGAAGCTCAAGAATACCCCGAAGGCGCATCTGTCAACGACAAGAAGTTTCTGAGAAGATTTGCTGCAAAGTTCTTCCTTAGCAATGGTATTCTGTACAAGCGAAACCATGATTCAACTTTACTGCGTTGTGTGGATAAGACTGAAGCAGAAAGAATCATGGAAGAGCTGCATGAAGGTACCTTTGGAACGCATTCCAGTGGACACACCATGGCAAAGAAAATCCTTCGGGCAGGATATTTCTGGTCCACAATGGAAGCTGACTGTTACCAACATTCTCGGACATGTCACAAGTGACAGATTTATGCAGATAAGGTGCACGTTCCTCTGGTACCTCTGAATGTCCTAACAGCGCCTTGGCCTTTTGCAATATGGGGCATTGATATGATCGGTGAGATTAAACCTACAGCATCCAACGGGCATCGCTTCATCCTGGTAGCAATTGATTACTTCACCAAGTGGGTTGAAGCAGCTTCCTATGCTACGATAACCAAGAACGTCGTGGCACGGTTCATTCGACACAACATGATCTGTCGATACGGCATCCCGGAAAGGATCATTACAGACAATGGTACCAATCTTAACAACAAGATGATCACTGAGCTCTGCGAGCAATTCAAGATACAACACCACAACTCTTCTCCTTACCGGCCGAAGATGAATGGGGTTGTCGAAGCAGCAAATAAGAATATTAAGAAGATTGTGCAGAAGATGACAGTGACCTACAAAGATTGGCACGAGATGTTACTGTTTGCTCTTCATGGGTACCGTACCTCAGCACGAACGTCAACAGGGGCAACGCCCTTTTCCTTGGTCTATGGCATGGAGGCAGTCTTACCAATTGAAGTTCAGATACCCTCTCTCCGGATAATGAAGGATGCAGGTTTGAGCGAAGATGACTGGATCCAGACTCGACTTGATCAATTAAACCTAATCGACGAAAAGAGACTCACTGCTATTTGTCATGGTCAAACGTATCAAAAACGGATGATCAGGGCATTTAACAAGAAAGTAAGACGACAAGAGTATCAAGTCGAAGACCTGGTAATCAAGCGCATCATTCTTCCTCAAAGTGATCCCAGGGGCAAATGTACCCCTACGTACGAAGGGCCATTTGTGGTTAAACATGTCTTCTCAGGAGGAGCCATGATTCTAACCACCATGGATGGTGACGACCTCCCTCACCCCACCAATGCAGACATAGTAAAAAGATACTATGCATGAATAAAAGACCCGCTAGGTTGACACACCTAGGCAAAAATAAGGGCTTCCCGGCGAACCAAAAGGGTTCGAGCAAAAATAAGGGATGAAATGAAAAAATCTGTACACCCGGCAAGTCGAAAACCTGAAAAGGCGGCTTGGGCAAAAATGGGTATCCCGGTGGACTGAAAACCCGAAAGGGTGGTCCAGGAAAAAGTTAGGGATAAGCGTAATACTATGTCTCATTGGATCACGTTGCATCCAGAATTCGGTATCAACTATCAAGTTCAAACGGCATGAATCGATCAGCTTCATCTTCAACTGAGCAGCAAAGTGATGAGAGGCTTGAAGACATAAAGGCGATAGCAGAGTTGAAACCCAGTGGGACTTTTTCACATAGCTGTTTTGTTTTCCTTTTCACAAAAATTGTATAAACTCTATTGTTCGGCGGTGTTCTCTTACTAGGACGTCAGCCTCTTGTACGTAAACGCCTATTTACAGGCAAATTCAAAAATCAATACAAATCCACTTTTCCATACAAATTGCCAATTGTTTTTTCCTTTTTTGTTTTGTCTTGCGAAGAACGTCTAATGTTCAATTTTTGATATATGCATTTGACACTAATTGCTAACTCGTAAATACTTGCATGCAAAACAAAGGATTAATTACAGGTGACATTAGAAACAGGGACAATAATGAGTTCTCTAAGCGATCTAGTTGCTCTGTCCACCAAGGTACCAAGGTAAGTTCGGCTGAAGAATGTAACCAAGATATCTCCACTCCCCGTAGAGTAAGACCAGATTTCAGCAATACTCTCCTCAAGCAGAGTTGGTCTCCAATCAGCCCTGAAAAGGCATAATATCTCCAGCAAGTCAGTAACGCTCCCCCCAAGCAGATTTAGCTTACTATCAGCCTTAAGGAAATTGGGTATCCCCAGAAAATCTCAATATTCCCCAGTGGAGTATGCAGATATTCCTAAGCAAGCATCCCCGGCAGTCTTAATATAAGATTGTTCCCCGACGTCATACAGACACCCCAGTGGAGCCACTCCCCAGTACAGTTCAAAAGAGTCCCCAGGAGAGTTGAATCCACCTTCCCAGTAGATTCTGGAAGCTTATCCCCATTAGATTCTGGAAGCTTATCCCCTGCAGTCACCAAACGCGTCTCCCCAGATTTTTTTCAAAGGTTATTTCCCCACCAGGGTATAATTGGGTTATCCTCAGCCAATTGCCACGGAAAGATCGTCCTCGGCGAAGTTCTTCCTATCCCCCGGTAGAGTTCATCAAATCTTCCAATATAACTTATCAACGGTATCCCCAGCGGAGTTATCATCAAAACCTCAGCGAAGTATCTCTCTCCACAGAGTATTCCCCACAGAGTAATCTCTCCAACAAGTTTATTCCCCAACGGAGTCATCTTCTTCTATCAGTTTATTCTTGTAACCATCATCCCCAACAGAAGTGAAGAGCTTCAATCTTCCAACATCAGCCCAGGATTCAACTTCCCGGCATTCGTCAAGGATTTATTTTCCTAGACGAAAATACATTCATAAACATATCACATTTTCATACATCCTAATTACATACACAATGCATGCACATACGCATCATATCGCACAATCTCATCTATTTTTGAGAACATCATGACATCATGCTTTTCATACATCATGAAATTGCATACAACTGATGTTTTGCCTTTTCAGGAAAAAGGTCAACCCAAAGATAATTACTATCAACTGTCGCAATTCCAGATTCGATACCTGTATCTAGCCAGGGCATATCTGTGAGTGATCAATTCCAGATTCGATTCCTGTATCCAGCCAGGGCACGTCTGAAGAGTTTGAAGATTCGATTCCTGTATCCAGCCAGGGCATATCTGTTGACGACTATTTCCAGATTCGACTCCTGTATCCAGCCAGGGCATGTCTGAAGAGTTTGAAGATTCGATTCCTGTATCCAGCCAGGGCATATCTGTTGACGACTATTTCCATATTCGACTCCTGTATCCAGCCAGGACACGTCTGAAGAGTTTGAAGATTCGATTCCTGCATCTAGCCAGGACATATTTGTTGACGACTATTTCCAGATTCGATTCCTGTATCCAGCCAGGGCACGTCTGAAGAGTTTGAAGATTTGATTCCTGTATCCAGCCAGGGCATATCTATTGACGACTAATTCAGATTCGATTCTTGTATCCAGCCAGGGCACGTCTGAAGAGTTTGAAGATTCGATTCCTGTATCCAGCCAGGGCATATCTGTTGACAACTAATTCCAGATTCGGTTCCTGTATCCAGCCAGGGCACGTCTGAAGAGTTTGAAGATTCGATTCCTGTATCCATCCAGGGCATATATGTTGACGACTAATTCCAGATTCGATTCCTGTATCCAGCCAGGGGACGTCTGAAGAGTTTGAAGATTCGATTCATGTATCCAGCCAGGGCATATCTGTTGACGACTAGTTCCAGATTCGATTCCTGTATCCAGCCAGAGCAAGTCTGAAGAGTTTGAAGATTCGATTCTTGTATCCAGCCAGGGCATATCTGTTGACGACTAATTCCAGATTCGACTCCTGTATCCAGCCAGGGCACGTCTGAAGAGTTTGAAGATTCGATTCCTGTATCCAGCCAGGGCATATCTGTTGATGACTAATTCCAGATTCGACTCTTGTATCCAGCCAGGGCACGTCTGAAGAGTTTGAAGATTTGATTCCTGTATCTAGCCAGGGCATATCTGTTGACGACTATTTCCATATTCGACTCCTGTATCCAGCCAGGGCACGTCTGAAGAGTTTGAAGATTCGATTCCTATATCCAGCCAGGGCATATCTGTTGACGACTATTTCCAGATTCGACTCCTGTATCCAGCCAGGGCACGTCTGAAGAGTTTTAAGATTCGATTCCTGTATCTAGCCAGGGCATATCTGTCGATGACTAATTCCAGATTCGGTTCCTGTATCTAGCCAGGGCACATCTGTGAGCAACCAATTGTAGATTCGATACCTGTATCCAGCCAGGGCATGTCTGCATGAAGAGTTTGAAGATCAACCCCTGTAACAGGTCAGGTAATTATCTTTCTTTCTCAGGTACGCGAGTTCTCTCTAAGGAATCCCTTACGCGATCGACACCTAGATGGCATCTATAAGCCCATCCACTTACCAACATTTCCAAATGGCATCTATAAGCCCATTCCTGACAAGGTTCTGTCACATCTCCAGATGGCATCTATAAGCCCATCCTCCTATCCATCATCTTTCCAAATGGCATCTATAAGCCCATTCCCGCCATCACACTGCTGATACTCTACTATGTAAGCACAAATTTCTGGGCACTCTAGTGTTCAATCATCTTCCACCTTTGGATCACGAAAGGCACGCAAGTCAATCTACATCCTCAGGTCTAAGAAGATTGAACAGGGGAAACTGTTTTACCCCAAAATTTGCCCTCCCATATTCTTCAAGATTTGACAAGCATCACCTTAAATGGTTCAAAGAATACTCAAGGGCTACACAGTCAACCATCCTCCTAAGACAGTCAAAATTAGGGTTTTGGTTCTTGTAAGGAAGTTGAGGTTTTAAAGGGCTCAATCAAGTCCCCTATGCTCATATGCATTGTCAAGAACCTACATGTCAAGTTTCGAGGCTCACAAGGTCAAGTTGCACAGTCAAAAACCCTAATTGCTCCACAGTCAACTGTAGGGGCAAAATGGTCATTTGGCAGTCAAAAGTCAAAAAATTTGGTCAACATCTCATTTTGAAGCCACAATCATCATTTGATCAATTCTTGATCATGATTCCTCAAGCATGGCTCAAAAAGTCTCAAGATGCAAAAGTTTCTATTTTTGGACAGCTGAAAAGTCAACTGTAACTTGACCAAGGCATAACTTTTTCATGGTTCATCAGAAAAATCCCATCCAATGCTCATCTTGAAGGGGAAGACATTTCCTACAACTCATCTTCACATTCCAAGTCCAATAAATGCTCTCACAAAAAGTTATCAATTTCAACATTATAGGTCATTTTCAAAAGTCAACAAAAAGGCACTTTAATTCAAAGACCATAACTTGAGATTGGTAAATAAAAATGACATGGTACCAAAGACATTGGTTAGAGGACTTCAAGACCTTTCCAAAATGTCGAAGAACATGTTCATAGCTTCAAAATTGAGCAAGATATGCATTGGAGAAGTTGGGAAATTTTTGTGAAATGGCCAAAGTCAACCATCCTTGAAACTTCATTTTTGACAAAAAGGGCCCACTTTTTCCACTTGATTCAGCTTTGCCATGCCTCCCACGTGTCCCATGATTTATTTCAATATTAAAAATTAATTTTTCTATTTTTATTTAATTTTATTTGATTTAATTCATTTTAAATCTTTAAAATTCAAATAAAAATCAAAGAAATTAATTAAAGGATATTTTGTGTTTTGAATAGCCTTGATGTATCATGAAACACATACCAAATTCGTGCAAGACCTATTATGAGCATGAAATTCAAAATTGGAGCAAAAATGGCAAGTTGTTCAATGGTGGTTATGGGCAAAATCAAAAACTTCATTGCATTGGTTTAATGTTCATTATATTGGTTGATTCTCATTGTTGGACATATATGCAAGCCTTCCATACTTGATACACGACCTAGAACACTCCCAAAGGGCCAAAGCAATTTCAAAATTTCAAGAGAAAAGTCACAAACTAAAAACCATTTTCCAACACAATTCAAGCTTTCTTTTTGATCCAAACACGTTCCTTACATCACCAGGAACCTTTTGCAAGCACAAACAAGTCCTCACACTCAAGAAATCGCCCTACACAAGTCATATGGTTTTCATTCTTTTCCAAAATCACAAACCTCCATTTATGCATTTTTAACACTTTTTGTTGATTGCATTATGCTCACAGGATCCATACAAAGCTTTCCATATGATTTAATTTGAGAATGGTGCCTTAAATTGAAAATCACCATGGACGGATTTCTAGGTTTTCAGAGTTTGTAATTTGGGGTTTTTCACATAGTGTAAAATTAAACCTCAAGACTTACATGGCCAAAATCAGCGTGACAAGACGGATCTAAAACACACCTCGCGCCCAATTTATATTTCACGAGCGCCTAATCGCTATTTTTTACATGCTTGCATTTTGTGGGGGTTTAAAACCCCCGCTATGTGTTTTTATTTTACAGGAAAGGTTGAAGACGAAGGCCGTGGCAGCATAGGATTGGCCAGTTCAAATAAACGCGCAGATTTTTTGATTTCCAGAATAACGTTTGTTTTTCACATTTAATTTTCTTTGTTTATTATGTGTACAAACTAACGCGCTTGGTGTAGTGGTTGGCCAGGTGCCTTGCAAGCGTTGGGACCTGGGTTCGATTCCCAGGTCCCCCATAATTCCAATGTTATTTTTCCCAATATGTTCTTGTGCAGATTCCCAAGCGTTGAACACCATAGACCTCACAGATCCAAGCGCCAGGTGGCCATGATCATAGATCCAAAGGACAAAAAGTGATGAATACCATGTGGTCAGTCAAAGCATGCTGCAGGGATTCCAGAAAGTCAAACAAGCTGGATTCAAATGGGCCAGAATTCAACAATACACCTCTTATTTGGCCCAAAACCCTCCCCTTGGGTTTGCTCCTTTTTTATTATTTTGTCCTTTTCCTTTTTTTTATTTTATTATTTCTTATTCCTTTTTTTTTATTGACAATTAACATAATTAACATATTTTCATAAAAAATCAAAAAATAGAATTAACATTATTATTATCATTATTCTCATATTATTTTTTTAAATAAACATTAATTGAAATAGTTTAATTAGGCAACTTTAACTTTTCTTTTAATAATTAAAATAAGTTTAGAATTAGGTTTATTAACTTTTAAATTTTAATTCCTTTATTTTATTTTCATTAAAAAACATAAAAACACAAAAATATTTTCTTTTAATAAATTAATTAATTAGTTTAATTATTAGTTATTAACTTCATTTAATCACAAAAAAGACAAAAAAAATCAATTTCTTTTCTTAAAAGGGTCAAAACCCTTAGGATATTCTCGATTTAATTTTTATTCGCGCGCATTTTAGTTTGATTATTATGTAATTGCTTTCAAGAATGTAATAGTAACTAGGTTTACTGCTTTTAATTTACTTTCCGCACTTTATCAAAACGAGTCTTTGTATTTTTGGCGATGTATAGACCCGCGCCTTGTAATAGCGTAGAATTTATATTTCCGCAATTTACTTTTCGCACCCCCTAACTATTAAATGCATGAAAGAGTGAATGTAAATAAAACCAACCCGTAGCTCACAAATAACATGTACAAGACAAACATAAACTGAAATTGAACACACATGCACATGCCACTCTTAGGGTACACTTCACTCGTTGCCTCGAAACGTGGTCATCAAGTATAGGACGTCTTAGAGGTCACCCTTTGTCTCAAGATCCAGTTGCCTCGAAACGGTTGCCTTGGATAAAAGGATCTAGGACATTAGGGTTACTTCTAAGGTGTCCTACCGTTGCTTCGGTGACCATACTGTCCCGATAATCGAATTGACCCGAACACCTCCAACGATGGTGCTACCTACCTCTCAATGGTGGGATAGCACTATCTAAAGGACTCTTACACAGCCTAATTCCTTAGGGTAGGTAGATGACTCATGGGTACTTGCTCTTTTCAAACAAACAAAACATCTTTTCGCACCCCACACTTTCAAAAAGTTTTCAAACAAAACACTTCATACACTCTTGAGGACTGATACAAGAGTTACTTAGAAGTTTTCCAAACGAACTTTTTTTCAAAACCCACACACACTTGAAAAGCAAACAAATTTTTGAAAACATAAGAGCAAGTACATAAGAGCCCGTGGATAACCACGGATAGAAAGGGTGCTAACACCTTCCCTTTCTATAAATCTACCTCCCGAACCGAGAGACATCTCGAATAAGGAATTTTGCTGTGCTTTTGTCCTTTCCATGTTGGAGAACATAAAAGACGGTGGCGACTCTTGCTTACCGCGACATTTTGCGAAACCAGCTAAAAAACAGTCAGTTCTATTTCCACCGATCACACTTGGCTTTATGGGATGGATTCTCTCTTCATTATCTTGTCCCTTTCTTCTATGCTATAAGTAGACCCCTTTGGTAAGCCAAACGGATCCATATGTACCATACAAAAAGCTCTAAAAAACTTGCAAAAGAAAAAATCATTAAAATCGAAAACTTCAAACACTCATTCCCACCATACAGTTTCAAGCCCAGATCAGGAGCATCATCATCGCCCGTTTGGTAAAATTTCTAAAAATCCAAATCTCCATGTTTGCGTTATTTTTGAATGCCTGTGTATTTTTGAATGTTTTGACGTGTATATATGAGTTTCTAGGCATCATTAGAACAAGTCAAGAGTTTAGCATGAAGCCCATGACGCTTGAATCATGATATGCCATTTTCAAACCATGTTAGGGTGTTCTGGCCATGACTTCAAAAACAGCCAGGTTGTCGAATCCAGGGCTGGCTTCGATTCAAGCCTAGGATCTTATTTTATTTTCTTCTTTTCTAACGAGTATTTGCAGATCCAGCACCACAGATCGAAGGAGACATAGCCTTCTGGATCGAAGCTGCCCATTGTCCTTCTTGGATCGAAAGCTACAACCTTCCGGGATCGAAAGCCATGGCCCTCTGGATCGAAGGAGACATTCCTTCCTGGATCGAAGGGCATCCCCTTCCCTGGATCGAAGGATTTTCTCCGTGTATTTTACTTTTCGCTTGGTTTTGTTTCCTCTTAATGAGTTTCCACCTTAAAAAATAAACAGCAAATCAAAAGATCACAAAAATTAGGATTAGATTTTTTTTATTATTAAATAATTAATTTATTAAATTAATTAATAATTATTTTAACCATTTTTTTTAATTAAAATTGAATCATAACTTAGGATTTAATTAGATTTAATTATTTTCTTTTCATAACAAAAAAACCAAAAAAACAAAAAAGGGCTTTCATTCTTAGGATTTTAGACGTATTTTCAATTCATGCGCGCGTTTGTTTATTTTGACATTTTTAGATTATTATAATTATCTACCGGTTGCAATAGTTTAGGATTTACATTTTCGTACTTTTAATTTCGCACTTTATTTTGCACCTCTTTTATGTAATTTCCCTGAAGCCCTGTAACAGCGTAGGAACCTTTACTTCTCGCTTTGTATTTTCTTATATGCTTGTATATAATTGCTAGTAAATAGGCGTGTATGGAAAGACTGTAAATTAAAACATTATCTAATCTAATAAAAAGACAAAAAATAACTGAATTGAACACATATGCACATATGCACCTCTAGGGTATCCCCGCTTCGGTTGCCTTTTGGAAAATAAAGCAGTCATGTCCCTCGAGAATGGGGACACTTTAGCAAAGACCCGTAAAATCAAAAGATCATAGTCCCTCGATGACCCTTACAGTGTTTCCTTTCGGTAAATGATCGTGTCCCTTAAACAAAGGTTTCTAAAGCGTCTCCGTATGTTGCCTTTATGACTATAAAATATCCCTCCGAATGTCCCTCAACATTCGACGATAGGGCTACCTACTCACTAATAGTAGGATAGCCCTATCTAAAGGAAAGGAGGAAAAGAATGTCTTTTTTCGAGTAGGTAGATAAATCTTAAGTACTTGCTCAAATCTTCTTTTACACTTACACACTTTCAAAAACTACTTTCAAAATGCTTTATCACACTCTTGAGGACTGATACAAGAGTTACCATAAAGCAAACAAAATCTTTCAAAATGCACAAACACAAACAATTTTCAAAAATGAGCAAGTACCTAAGAGCCCTTGGAAAACCACGAATGGAAAGGGTGCTAACACCTTCCCTTTCCATAATCTACCCCCCTTACTCAAAATCTCGAAAAAAGTTCTTTTTCTGTTCTTTTCACCCTTTCCTTTGTTGGATAAAAGAAAAGTCGGTGGCGACTCTTGCTTACCGCGACATTTGCAAACACAAAATGCAAAACCAATATTAACAGTCAGTTCTGCCACTGTATCACACCGGAGAACCAAAAAAGTTCGGCCAAAAATTATGGATATATAAATAAAATTGTACACCAGGCAAGTCGGAAACCTGAAAAGGCGGCTTGGGCAAAAAAATGTATCCCGGTGGACTAAAAATCTGAAAGGATAGTCCAGGAACAAGTTAGGGATTAAAGCGTATGATTGTGTCTCATCATCTTGTCACTTGTCTATCAGTAGAAGAATTATCACCCTGATTAACATTCACCAAAGGCTTTAGAAGTTGAGATATGATCAAGTCTCCACGAATCCCCATAGAGCCACTGCCATGAGATTATCTCCACAAGGTAATCTTCACAAGTTCATACATTCCCTGCAATTTCTCCGACAGATCACTCTGGTTGATAAAGGAGTATGATCTTCTCCCTAGTAATATCACCAACATACAGGATCCCAAACATTATAGTCCATGGGAATTCCTCTCTCCAGCTGAGTTTTTAAAACTGTAAAAGCCCCTGCAGATTACTTCTCTCCAGCGGAGCGCATTCTCCATGATAAAGAGCTTCCCTCAGCAGGATATTCCTCCATCGCCAGGGTTTATTTCCCTAAAAAGCTCCAGATTCCCCACCACGAGTCTTTTCTCAGACTATTACAAATCAACAGACAAAACCCCTTGTCCCCAGCAGAGTTGATACTATTCCCAGTAAGTTGCTGCGAAGCCTAGAATATGACCAGATAAAAGTTTAACGTCATCCTCCTAGAAAGTTATTGCGAAACTTGGAATTTGACCAGATAACAGTTTAACTTCATCCTCCAAAAAGTTGCTACGAAGCCTGGAATCCGACCAGATAATAGTTTAACTTTATCCTCCTAGAAAGTTGTTGCGAAGCATGGAATCCAACCAGATAATCGTTTAACTTCATCCTCCTAGAAAGTTACTGCGAAATCTGGAATCCGACCAGATAACAATTTAACTCCATCCTCCTAGAAAGTTGCTGCGAAGCCTGGAATCCGACCAGATAACAGTTTAACTTTATCCTCAGAAAGTTGATGCGAAGCCTGGAATCCTACCAGTTATTAATTTAACTTTATCCTCCTAGAAAGTTGTTGTGAAGCCTGGAATCCGACTAGATAACAGTTTAACTTCATCCTCCTAGAAAGTTGTTGCGAAGCCTGGAATTCGACCAGATAACATTTAACTTCATTCTCCCTAGTAAGTTGTTATGAAGCCTAAAATCCGACCAGATAACAGTTTAACTTCATCCTCCTATAAAGTTGTTGCGAATCCTGGAATCCGACCAAATAACAGTTAACTTTATCCTCGTTAAAAATTTGCTGCGAAGCCTGGAACTCGACCAGATAATAGTTAACTTCATCCTCCTCAGAAAGTTTCTAGGAAGCCTGGAATCCGACCAGATAACAGTTTAACTTCATCCTCCTAGAAAGTTTCTGCAAAGCCTGGAATCCGACCAGATAACAGTTTAACTTCATCCTCCCCGGAAAGTTGTTGCGAAGCCTGGAATCCGACCAGATAACAGTTAACTTCATCCTCCTCAGAAAGTTGCTGCAAGCCTAGAATCCGACCAGATAACAGTTAACTTCATCCTCCCCAGAAATTTTCTACAAAGCTTGGATTTCGACCAGATACCAGTCAACCATCCTGTCCAAGACAAAAGTTTAACCATCTCTTTTATCCCTAGTCATAGTAAATAATAACTAAATTCACCAGTAAAGCGATGGAAAACCAAAGGTTCCTAAACTCTACCCCCCAAGCAGAAATCAACATCCCCTGCAGAGTTTCCTCAAAGCAAACAAGAATCCTCAGCAGAAGTATTCAAGACAAAATTAAAGATACACATACTCTTCATCCATAACGAAAGTCAAGGATTTATTTTCCACAGACTAAGATGTTGCTCAAATTTGCGAATGCGCTTCATTAACATTGCACATCCATAAATCATTTACCAAATGTCATGGCATATGCATACAAAACGCATATAGCACAATCTCATTTATTTTGAGAACATCATTACGCAATGCATTTCATCCATCATGACCTTGAATACAACTAACTCTTTACCTTTTCAAGAAATATCAGTCAACAAATATCATCAACTACGTATATGACTGACAGTCTTCGCGAAAGCTACATCTGACAAAGGGATATTTCATCATTTTCCTCAGAAGTTAAACATGATTCAAGACCTCTATTGCTTTAGTTTAAATCTATCAACGATTTATCCTAATTTGTTTTTCAGTAGACTTCTTTCTCTGGTTCAGCTAAATCAACTCAAAGATTTTACTGATTTTGTTTCTAGTTAAGGATAATTCGAGACCCCTGCTGGTTCAGTTTAGATCTATCAACGATTTATCCTTATTTGTTTTCCAGTAGACTTCCTCCGCTGGTTCAGTTTAAATCTACCAATGATTTATCTTGATTTGTTTCTGGTAGACGCTTCCTCTGGTTCAGTTAAAGTCTCCTGAAGATTTATTTTGATATTTCTTCCAATTGAAGTCAATAGTTATTTTGTATGGAATATATAAGCCATTCTCTGGAAAAATTTCGTCACTTCTCCAAATGGAATCTATAAGCCCATTCCCAGTATACTCAACCAACAATATTACTTCTTGCACAAGCGAGTGCAAATTTTGGGCACTTAAGCGTTCAATCAGCTTCTACCTTCAAGTCACAAATGACGGACATGCCAATCTAACTTGTTGTACCCAAAAATGTTCCCTCCCATATTTCTCAATACATGTCAAGTGAGGTCCTCAAATTGCTCAAGGAAGTCCAAGAGTTGACCAGACAAACTCTCTCCTAAGGCAGTCTACCTCAAATTAGGGTTTCATTTTTCATCAAGATGTTTGAGCCCAAAGGATCCAAAATTCTCACCAATGTCCTAATATGTTTTCAATATCATCCATGTCAAGTTTCAAGCCTTGCAGATGGAAGTTTGCTCAGTCAATTGCTCAAAGGCCTAAAAATCGACTATACTAGGAAAAAAGTCAACCTTGGCTCACATACAATCAAAATTCAAGATTTTTGGTTAACATCCTCATTTCGAAGTATAATTAATCATTTGATCAAGGGTTGATCATGATTCATCAAGGATTGCTCACAATTCCTCAAAACCCAAAAGTTGCTAAAATAGGGTATTGTAGGAAAAGTCAACTCAAATTTGACCAAGCATAACTTTCTCATACTTTATCAGAAATGATCCATACAAAGCTCATTTTAAATAGGATGTAATTCCCTACAATTCATCTTCATCCCCCAAGTTCAAAATATGCACTCACAAAAAGATATGAATTTTGACATTATAGGTCATTTTGAAAAGTCAACAAAAACACCCTTTGGGTCAAAGCTTCATACATGAACATGGAAGACTCAATTGAGATGAGGCTAAAAGGGTTGCTTAGAGGACATCCTAAGATTTCTAAAAAGTCCAAGAACACCTCTCTAGGGTCAAAATTTATAGAATTATGCATTGGCCAAGTTGACCTTTTTTGCAAAATTTCCAAAAGTCAAATGTGCTCAAATTTGCATTTTTTGCTAAATTGGCCCAACTTTTTATGCTTGAACTTCATTGATAACATAGTCCACGACCTATGGGACCCTCCGTGCTTTATTTATTTATTTATTCAATTTATTTTGATTTTTATTCACTTAAAATTCAAATAAAATCAAATAAATCTAAATAAATCATATATTGTGTTTTAGGGATGATTTTTGCAGTGAAGGAAGATCTTATATGCTGTCAATTGAGAATCAATTCGTGCAAGGCTAATTTGGTTGGAAAAAGATTGAATTGAAGAAAATTTGGAAAGATATCATATGCCATGAAAGACCAAATCAAATCTTCATAATGGGCAAGATTGAATCCGTTTTTGTTGACTTAACATGTTGTATTACATATACATAAGAGATCCAAGGCATAAGAAGAGGTTGAACGGTCGTGCAGAGCAAGAACAAAACTGAAAAAATTCAAGAGAAAGTGGTGATCCAATTTCCATCCTAGAGGCCAATCCACGTCGTTCTAACATTGCCACCAGATTGCTGGACATCCCAGGAACATATCCCAATCAATTGCAAGCCTTTTCACGCCTGGAATTGTAAGTTACAGGTATCAAGATTTGCTTCCAAACTCATATTTGATTTCGTTGATTTACTCATCCTACGCATGTTTTGATTATATATTCGTGTTCATCATTGAGTTTGCAAACTATTGGTACCACTTAATTGCATTATTAACGCCTGTACTGGATATTGCCATAGTTAGGGTTTTACGTTCTTGTTTAGGGCTTTGCAGTATAGGAAAAATTGGGTTTGGATTTTGGTGCCATGACACTCGTGAGGATGAGACGAGTCGATTGGCACCTTTGAATTTCATTTATGTTGCTTGTAGAGAGTTTTTGTGATGAGCAGACTTGTAGCTACAGCGAGGCAACCGTAGGTAAAAACGTTGTTACCTAAAACGACAGATGGGAGGAAGAAGATGGATGCGTGGCACTCCCTGGTTGGGCAATTTGAATTTCAGCGTGTTTTTTCAATAGCCATTAATTTTCATATATTATATTATGTTTTTATTATATAAACAAATAACAATGGCAGCACAGATGGAAAGCGTGCATTGGAAAAGTGCATGAGGACCTGGGTTCGATCCCCAGGTCCCAACCTTTCTTCATTTTTTTCTTCAACAGGCAATCTAGCGCATTACACATCAGGAGGTTCACCATATACCATCAGGATCTGGCCATCCAATTCATCAGCGCTCCAGATCCAATGCCTTTCCCTTGGAGGACTACCATGCGCCCCCAGTCAACGTGCACACTAGATCAAGCAAGTCAAACAGGCATTAGCTATCTGGGCCCAACAATTCAGATAGCACCCCCCTTTTCAGCAAACACCACCAGGCCCATTTACTAACCTTTTTTATATTTCTTTTCTTTATTTTTTATTCTTTAAATTTCCTTTATTTATTTTAATTCACAAATTAATTTATTTTTCATAAAAGTCATAAAATCAATAATTCACAAAATTAGGATTAGTTTTTCTTTTATTTTATTTTTTTATTATCAAAATTAATTTAATTTAGGTTAACTTAGGAAATTGTAATTTGTTTTTCATAAATAAAATCAAAATAGAAATTAGGTTAACTTTTAATTTTATTTTCTCTTTTTCTCAAATAAATAAAAATACAAAAATAGGTTTTAGATTAAACTAATTTATTATTTTTTCTTAAATTAAAATTAATTAGTATTAGGATTTTTAATTTAATAATTTCTCTATTTTCATAAATAACAAAATAGGACAAAAAAACATTTTTTAATCGCGAATAGGTTTACTCAAGGGTCAAAACCCTAATCGCCCTATATTTAATTCGCCGCGCGTTTATTATTTTTTCCAATATTGTTGTAACTGTTCGTGGCTTGTAATATTTTAATCTAGGGCTTTTTATTTATCACTTTTTTCCCGGGTTTTTGGCTATGTAATTAATCCCCCTTCTCGAAGCCTTGTAATAGCGTAGATTTACTTTCTCGCATTTTAATTCTCACAGAATATTTGACTGTTTAGATGAATGCTAATAGGATTGTATGACAAGAATGCATGACAAATTAATCCAGTTATAAAACCCAAATGTGCAAAGACTAAATAGTCGAAAACAGATCACTCGCACATATCACTCTTAGGGTATACTCACACTTCGGTTGCCTTCGGTAAAACGGTCATTAAGTATAGAGTGTCTTAATGGTTGCCCTCCCGTCTAAAAAGATCAAATGTTGCCTCGAAAATGTTGCCTCGGAAGTGTTGCCTCGAATACGATCTTAAGACTCTAGGGTTACTACTAAGATGTCCTAACATTGCTTTAGTGATCGTACATCCCTTTCGAATTGACCCTTATAACTCCAACGACGGTGCTACCTATTTCTCAATAGTAGGATAGCATTGTCTAAAGGAACAAGAATAGAAACGATATTTTTTCAAGTAGGTAGATGCTAGTAGGTACTTGCTCAAATCAAAACTCTTCACACTTACACATTTCAAAATAATTTTCAAAACAACTTCGTCACACCTTTGAGGACTGATACAAGGGTGTGATCGGTGGATCTGGAACTGACTGTTTAACGCTGGTTCGCGAAATGTCGCGGAAGCAAGAGTCGCCACCGTCTTTTATTTTCTCCAAAGGGAAAGGACAAAAGCACAGAAAAATTCCTTATAGAGATAGTTTCTCGGTTCGGGAGGTAGATTATAGAAAGGGAAGGTGCTAGCACCCTTTCTATCCATGGTTATCCATGGGCTCTTAGATACTTGCTCATTGTGTTTTCAAAAATGGTTTGTTTGCTTTTCAACTGTGGGTTTAAAAAGTTTCTTTGAAAATTTCAGTTCGACTCTTATATCGGTCCTCAAGAGTGTTTGAAAAGTTGCTTTCGAAAGCTTTTTGAAAAGGTGTCGGTGTGAAAAGTATTTTTGATGTGTTTTGAAATTAGAGCAAGTATCTAGAGTCGTCTACCTACCCTAAGGAATTCGTCTGTGTAAATGTCCTTAAAGTAGTGTCATCCCACCATTGAGAGGTAGGTAGCACCACCATTGGAGGTGTTCGGGTCAATTCGAGGGTTCGGGACATGGTGATCACCGGAGCAATAGGAAGACACCTTAGAAGCTACCCTCATGCCATGTTCATGGACATGAGGACTTACTAAAACATCCTCTACTCGACGACCACCTTTCGAGGGGCAAGGCAACAATGAGGCGTACTGTGATCGGTGGATCTGGAACTGACTGTTTAACGCTGGTTCGCGAAATGTCGCGGAAGCAAGAGTCGCCACCGTCTTTTATTTTCTCCAAAGGGAAAGGACAAAAGCACAGAAAAATTCCTTAAAAGAGATTGCTCTCGGTTCGGGAGGTAGGTTATAGAAAGGGAAGGTGTTAGCACCCTTTCTATCCATGGTTGTCCATGGGCTCTTAGATACTTGCTCAATGTGTTTTCAAAAATGTTTGCTTGCTTTTCAATGTGGGTTTAAAAAAGTTTCTTTGAAAAAAATTCAGTTCGACTCGTACGTCAGAGTGTTTGAAAAATTTGCTTTGAAAGCTTTTGAAAATGTGTTTGTGAAAAGATGTTTTTGATTTGTTTGAAATTAGAGCAAGTATCCTTGAGAACCTACCTACCCTAAGGAATTCGTCTGTGTAAATGTCCTTTAAAGTAGTGCCATCCCACCATTGAGAGGTAGGTAGCACCACCATTGGAGGTGTTCGAGTCCATTCGAGTTTTAGGGACATGGTGATCACCAGAGCAATAGGAAGACACCTTAGAAGCTACCCTCATGCCAGGTTCCCGGATCATGAGGACTTACTAAGACGTCCTCTACTCGACGATCACCTTTCGAGGCAAGGCAACAGTGAGGCGTACCCTAGGGGTGGTGTGTACGATTCGCGTGTCGTTTTCGTTTGTATTTGTCTTGTCATGTTCATTGTGATCTACGCTTGATTTTAATTAAGACATTCATTCTTGCATGCTTTTTTAACAGTTAATATTTGCGAAGAAAATAAATTCTAAAGCTATTACAAATGGCGCGGGTCCACATCGCCAAAATTAAACCGGACCCGATTTGACTGAAAAAATAAATAAAGCGAATAAAAGTGCGAGAAATAAAATTGTTACAAGGCTTTGGGACATGTACATAATTATAATGAGCGACAAAGTAAAATGCGCGAAACAAAATAATTAAAGCGATGGGCGTTGGACCCTTTTACAAACAATTAAAATTAATAAGGAATTTTAAACTTAAAATTAAATGTTTTTGGTATTTTTGTATTTTTTAAGATTTAAAAGGAGAAGAATTGATTGAAATTAAAATAAAATATCAAACCCTAATTCTAATGTTTTTTAAGTTTATTGAGAAAAAGATTGAATTTTTAACCTAATTTAAATCTAAGTTATTTGTATACATTTAATTATAAAAATAAAATAAAATAAATAAATAATGTTGTGATAAAAAAAAAGAAAGTTTAAAAGGAATGGAAATTGTTAATTAACCTAATTCTATATTTTTTTGGATTTTTATTAAAAAGAATTAAAATAGCAACCTAATTAAAACTAAATATTTACATGTTAATTTATTTAGCAAAATAATTAAAATAAAATAATTATTAAATTTTTGTTTTTTTCTGAATTTATGATGTTTTTGTATTTTGTTAAAAAAATAATTAATTAAATAAACAATAATAAACATAACAATTAAAACAAGAATAAAAAATAAATAAATAAAAATAGTGAAGGCAAACCAGGGTGGGGTGTAGTCCCAATTTGTGAGGTTTTTTTGAAGCAAATCAGGCCCAATAAGCAGTGGATCCATTGACTTTGGCCAGTTGTGTGCTAACGCGTTGACTTGCATTCATGGTACACCTTGACTCTGAGCCCTTTGATGGTCGTCTGGGACACGTGTGTGCTTGGATCAGGATGGCATATGGTGAACCTGGATGTTAGCATAGCATAGGATTTCATATTGAAAAATAACATTGAAATTTGCCAGACCTGGGGCTTGAACCCAGGTCTTGAGGATTAACCATATCACGTTTTACCAACTGAGCCACTGCATTTCAATTAATATATCATAGCAAATAAATAACAAAAAGTAAAACCCACGCGTAATGGTTAAAAACGCGCGCAATTCAAACTAGCGAATCACGCTTCGCCAACACATCATCTTCCCCATTGTTTTTTTATTTTTTTCTGAATCAAGCACGTATGGCAGCGGTTTTGGAAGCGTGGTCTTAGGCTAGCTACAAGAAAATAGCGACTAGCGCTATGGTGATCATAAATTGATCGCGACTAGTGCCTTTTCTTCGTCTTGATGAGCTGAGCGTAATGGTGTGACTTTCATGGGCTAATTGTTCTTGGTCTGAAAACCCCTAATTTAAGAAACCTGCAACCCTAGAAATTGATTATGGCAAAATCGCATACGATGCATGATTATTCAATTAAATACCATGGTCAGCTTTAGAACTTCATAAGGAACAAGAATCAACAAATAAAAAGTGCAAAGGGTGCTTAAATTATGATGCACGATTTCAAAAATTTTGAGATACAGTCTGAGTTCATGATACCGATTCAGGGCGTTTTGGTGGTTGATATTGATTGGAATATGATCAAGGAGGTCTCAGGAAGCTATTGAGACAAGAATGGTGCTTTGAATCGCCTTGTAACCTTGAAATCAGTTTTTAGTTTTCAAGCAATTTTTTCAAGTTTGTATATTGGCCTTCTGCGCAGCTTTCGGTCTTTTGCCATTAGGTCTTGATTCCTGATCATATAGTGAGCATATTAGGTTAAGAAATTTGTACAAAATCTTTTGAATTCATTGTTTTGCATATTTGATTTTCTAAGAATCTTTACATATCTTTTCCATGTGCAATTTGGTGTCAATTAGTTCAAATCAAACCAAAACTTGCCTAATTAGGATGTGCACGAAATATTGACCTTAGAATGTGCATAAAAAGATTTTTTTAGGTCAAGTTTATATTTTCTACATATTTAAATAATTTAAATGAATTAATATTAATATAAATTCAAATAAATAATTAAAAAATGAGAAAATATTTCCCCTTGGGCTTAATGGTCGTGCATAGGCTTGGCATGAAGAAACTTGGAAGAAAAATGGGCCCATTAGCATTTTTGGATCATTTGCATCAATGTTGACTTTTCAAAATTCCCAAAACTTTCCCAACTTCCACAAGGCATAACTTGCTCAATCTTTAAGCTTTTCACATGTTCTTGGACATTTTGGAAAGATCTTTGAGTCCTTTAACCAATTCCTTTGGTCCCATGTCATTTTGATTCACCAATCTCAAGTTATGGCCTTTGACTTAAAGTCCCTTTTTGTTGACTTTTGAAAATGACCTATAATGTTGAAATTGATAACTTTTTGTGAGAGCATTTCTTGGACTTGTAATATGAAGATGAGTTGTAGGAAATGTCTTTCTCTTCAAAATGAGCTTTGGATGGAATTTTTATGATAATCCATGTGAAAGTTATGCCCTGGTCAATTTTAGTTGACTTTTTCAGCTGTCCAAATATAGTAACTTTTGCATCTTTGATGATTTCTGAGCCAAATTTTGAGAATCATGATCAAGCATTGATCAAATGATGTTTGTGGCTTCAAAATGATATGTTGACCAAAAATTTGAACTTTTGACTGTCAAATGACCATTTTGCCCCTACAGTTGACTGTAGTGCAATCTAGGGTTTTGACTGTGCAATTTTGAGCTGAATGCCTTGAAACTTGATATGAGGATACTTGACCATCTTTGTGGGCATATGAGACTTGATTGGGTCCTTGAAAACTTCATTCTTTTGATCAGAACACAAACCCTAGTTTTGACTGTATAGGAGACTGTTGAGCTGCACAACCCTTGGGGCATTTTGTGACTTGGCTTGGCAAATTCTTTGAAGAATATGGGAGGGCAAATTTTGGGGTGCAACAGTTGCCCCTGTTCAATCTTCTTAGACCTGAGGATGCAGATTGGCGGACGTGCCTTTCGTAATCCGAGGGTAGAAGATGATTGAACACTAGAGTGCCCAGAAATTTGCGCTCACATAGTAACAGTGATAGGGGAATGGGCTTATAGATGCCATTTAGAGGTTGCTGGATAGGGTGATGGGCTTATAGATGCCATCTGGATGTTGATTACGTAAGAGATTCCTTAGCGAGAACCTGCTTACCTGCAAAAGAAAAATGAGTACCTGACACGTTGCAGGAGCTGATTTTAGATGCTTGGTATAGATGTGTCCTGACTGGTTACAGGAGCTGAGTCTGGAGCTTCAAACGCTGATGAATGAACCAGGGATGGTTACTGCTTTAGCATGAATGATAAGAGAACCTTGGGCGACTTTAATCTCAACAACGCTCGTTGAGAAAAATCTTGATGGGAATTATTATCTTCGCAGTATTGGGCAGAGAACTATATGCGATTAGAATCTGAAAGGAATGATCACCTCACACTCATCGTCGGAGGGGGAAACATCTGAAAAAGGAATTACTACCTCACACACCGTCGGAGAGGGAACCATAGGAGACTATCACCTCACACTCATCGTCGGAGAGGGAAACATCTGAAAAAGGGATTACCACCTCACACTCATCGTCGGAGAGGGGACCATAGGGAGAATATCACCTCACACTCATCGTCGGAGAGGGAAACATCTGAAAAAGGGATTACTACCTCACACACCGTCGGAGAGGGAACCATAGGAGACTATCACCTCACACTCATCGTCGGAGAGGGAAACATCTTAAAAAAGGAATTACCACCTCACACTCATCGTCGGAGAGGGGACCATAGGGAGAATATCACCTCACACTCATCGTCGGAGAGGGAAACATCTGAAATAACTTCTATTGAGTCTTTATTAGAAAAATCCGTTGGGAGTCGATTTAGCTGGACTAGAGAAGGCTTTTTTTGTTTGATAAGGATGTGATGAAGGAATCTGAGACGATTGCTACTCCAAATCTATGATGAAGGAATCTGGGACGATTACTACCTCAGCAGAATGATGAAGGAATCTGAGACGATTGCTACTCCAAATGTATGATGAAGGAATCGGGGACGATTACTACCTCAGCAGAATGATGAAGGAATCTGGGACGATTACTACCTCAACGGGTGATGAAGGAATCTGGGACGATTACTACCTCAACGGGTGATGAAGGAATCTGGGACGATTACTACCTCAACGGGTGATGAAGGAATCTGGGACGATTACTACCTCAGCGGGGTGATGAAGGAATCTGGGACGATTACTACCTCAGCGGGGTGATGAAGGAATCTGGGACGATTACTACCTCAACGGGTGATGAAGGAATCTGGGACGATTACTACCTCAGCGGGGTGATGAAGGAATCTGGGACGATTACTACCTCAACGGGGTGATGAAGGAATCTGGGACGATTACTACCTCAACGGGTGATGAAGGAATCTGGGACGATTACTACCTCAGCGGGGTGATGAAGGAATCTGGGACGATTACTACCTCAACGGGTGATGAAGGAATCTGGGACGATTACTACCTCAGCGGGGTGATGAAGGAATCTGGGACGATTACTACCTCAACGGGTGATGAAGGAATCTGGGACGATTACTACCTCAACGGGATGAAGACTTTTATCTGTTGATCGTTCTTTCCTGAAAAAGTAACGAATTAGTTGTATGCAACGTCATAATGCATGAATTGCATGATTTCAAGATGTTCTCAAAAATAGATGAGATTGGGGTGATATGATGCGTCTATGCATGCTATAATGATGTATGTGACGTTTTATGAATGTGTTTTTCGTCTAGGAAAGTAAATCCTTGACAAGTGCCGGGAAGTCGTATCCTGGGCTGATGTTGAAGAATGGATTTTACTTCCGCTGGGGATGATAACTGCAAGAATACCGGTAGGGGAAGATGACTCCGTTGCGGAATAGACTTGGCAAATGGAAGATCCTGCGGGGAGAAAAGATATTCTAGTGACCATGCTGAGAAGCAATGCTCTGTGGGAAGAGGGATGCCTTGCTGAATGTTGACAGTAGTTTGCCGAGGATACCCTTGTTGTATATGAAGTAGTTGATGAACTTCGCTGGAGTAAGAAGACTTCGGAGACAACGCTCTTTCCGTGGCTTTTGGCTGAGGATAACCCAGTTATATCCTGTTAAGGAAACAACTCTTTGAATAAAGCCGGGAGACGCGTTTGTGCTCCGTGAGGATAAGCTTCCCGAATCGTCCGGGGATAAGCTTGCTGCTTAGGGATATGGATTCCAACTTTCCTGGGGAAGTATTGAACTGTATTGGTTATGTTCTTCAACGGAACTTACCCTGACGCCTTGGAAGATAGAACAATCAGATTGCTTAGACCAACCTTTATTGCCCCTGTTTCTTGTGGGGTGCTGATGGTTGTTGGCGGACAAACCTTCTTCTGGTAGATAGATGGCGGGACATAGTCGTACGCTTTTAATCCCTAACTTTTGCCTGGACCGCCCTTTCGGGTTTTCAGTCCATCGGGATACCCATTTTTGCCCAAGCCGCCTTTTCAGGTTTTCGACTTGCCGGGTGTACAGATTTTTTCATTTCATCCCTTCATTTTGCCCGAACCCTTTTGGTTCGACGGGAAGCCCTTATTTTTGCCTAGGTATGTCAACCTAGCGGGTCTTTGATTGTGCGTAGTATTTTTTCGACTATGCCCACGCTTTTAGAATGCAGGGAAGTGCCCCTGGCTGTTTATGTTGCCATGTTACCAGAAGATGTCTGATCGTGTAAGATTCATTGCCGGAGTGCCCCAAGTGACTCAGGCAGAGATTTGCCCCAGGCTTTTTGGCCTTTTGAGAGATTCTCCGAATCTTGATTGAATTGCCCCAGATGATGGACAATGATCTTGTCTGCCCCTTGATTGGAAGTACTTTTGTTCACTAGGTATTCATCGTGCGAATTTCCCTGCTGTTCAAACAAAAAGTCATATGCAAACAAAGTTATGTTAAAAATGCAACGCTTATGTCTGTCTTGAAGATTTTGAAAATGCATTCTTTTCATAAAACAAGTGATTGTTTGTAAGCGTGATGTCAACTCCGTATTTTAACGTGAGCCTTAAGGAGTCAGGATACTTTTCGTCACAGTATGCTTTCGAACTAACCCATGCTTCAACTAGGACTTTTGAGGGTTATAACGTGGCCTGGTTCACGGTTTAAGAAACAAAGGATAAAGGCTCAAATTTTATTTGTACCCACCCGCTCTTCGTGATGTTCTTCAAACCTAAACTCAGTTGATCATACGTTAGACCTCGTTTGAGTCTTTGCTCTGATTTTCCGGCGATGGTTCAGTCATTGATGATTTATTCTGAATAGGCAGTCATCATTTTTTGTCGAGGGTTTGTAGGACCTCTTTCTTTTTTGATTTTGTTATCCCTATTTTTTTTTTTTTGCCTGAACTGTTTCCTTTTTGGAATTACAGTCAGCGGGATGCCCCAGTTTCATAAGTCTTCTTCGTTGGCTTTGACTTTTTGGGCTTTTCATTTATGAATTTTGATGATGACTGCCTGTCCTTACGATTGTTCGGAACCATCACTGTCTTTTGTTTTTTTGAAAGGATCTTTTTGGTGCCATTCGTTATGCACTTGGATCAACTGAGAGAACTACCCTCCCCCAGGTTATGATTAAGGGTTTTGATTTTCGAAAATAAAAACTCCTACTTCTTTGGCTCTGATGGGTTGACGAGGGATTATCATCCTTATTACTCCAGTGTTTAGGAATTGAAACAATGCCTGTACCTCATCAGCGGGGTCTGTTCAAAAGCATACTGTAGATTCGGTATCGTTTTCGTCATCCTCCCTCAAGAGGTTTAGAACTATTTAAGATTAAGAGTTGACATCAGAAAAAATATGAAAACAATTTGCATATAGTGAATGCGAATATATTGATTCAAAATAGACATAAGCGATGCATTGATGGAATAACAATGTTTAAACGGTCAAAAGAAAAACACAACTTGAACATTCAAATGAACAAAAGTTTCCTAGTCTCGGAGCTTGTCACTTCAACTGATGAGCCTTGGAGGAATGGTAGAAAAATTCAGCCTGTCCATCTTGTGTGAACTCCAATGCCCCTTCATCGATCAGGTCCTGGATTTTGTTCCTCAAATCCCAACATTCATTGGTATCATGTCCTGGGCTAGCAGAGTGGTAGGCACACCTATTATTAGGATCATAGGCAGGAGATGCTGTGTTGGGGTTCCGGGGATGAGCCCTTAATGTGATCAGATTCAACCTCAATAGGCGTTGCAAAGCTTGAAACAGCGACATGTTGAGCTGGGTGAATTGCCTCCTGGGCTTGTCTGGCTGAACTTTGCGAGGTTGGTGCTGAATTTGTGGCACTGGAGTCATTTGAGGAGCTTTCCCCTTATCCTCTTGTCTCGAGGATGATTGGATGATGAATGGCTTTTTACCCTTAGATGTTTGCCCTAGTAGGTTACTCTGAAGCAGTTGGTTGAAGAGAAACCAGAGCTCCTCTTGTCTTTGAACTAGGCCTTGAATGACATTCCTCTGTCCCAGCATCTGGACTTTCATAGCATCCATCTCGGCTTGTAGGTGTTCCAACTTTCCATCCTCAGCATTGCCCCTGACGAAGGTCTCCGTGAGAAGTATCCTTAGCTCCTCTTGCCCTTTGGATAGATTCAGGAGGATTTCCCCGAACCGAGTCTCTTGAGAAAGAAAGTCCTGGTTGTCTTGTGGGCAAGCCATTGCTGAAATAAACAGCGAGAAGGGTAAGTGGCCTGCGAAGAACGGGTACCTGTAATGCAATGATATGTATGATATGCATGCAATGTTTTCAAGGACCTCGCAGGGTAAACAGAGAAACTTGTTAGAGTTGAGAACTGGTAACTTGATTGAAGGAACTTCCTGTTGTAGAGAGCCCCTTCTTCAAGGGTCAAAGGCTCACCATATCCAGTGGGTCATAGCCCCTGACAACTTTGGCTAGAGGAAAATAAATCCTCTTTGCCCCTTGCTAGATGTTTGATTCATCCTGACCTGCATCACAAGCCCTTGAGATCCTTGAAATGGGTTAGGATGTATGTAATGGTATGCAATGGTATGATGTCATGCTATGCATGGGGTGATGTAGGTAAACCCTGTTATGAGTCCCTACTAAGGACTATAAACCAAAACCTGCAAGAAACTCAAGTAAAACCTGTCATGAGTCCTAGTTAAGGACTAAAACAAACCCTGCAAGAAACTTAGTAAGCCCTGTCATGGGTCCCGATTAAGGACTATGAGCAAAACCTGCAAGAAATTTGGTAAACCCTGTCATGAGTCCTAGTTAAGGACTATAAATAACCCTGCAAGAATTTTAGTACCCTGTTATGAGTCCCAATTAAGGACTATAAACAAGACCTGCAAGAAACAAGTGTCAGGTAACAAGTACGCAAGTAGGCAAGTACAAAGGCACACAAGGCACACAAAAGAGCCCTTAGAGTTTAGGCTAGCATGAGGTCTGGGTATTACCCTCTTGAAGTTGGTGGGTTCATACCTGTCCTATCAAAGTAACCGGGTTCTTAGAGGATCCCAATATCATTGACTACCCTCAATCGGTCATAACTCCAGCATCGCAATCTTTTCTTGCGGCCAGAACCATCACGAGAGTTTAGCCTCAATGGGCGTAGCATACTGCTACTGTTCTATTGGCCAAGTTGGGTCATTTAAGGTTCTAAGGTCTGTTGGTGTTTAATGACTCCTTGGAAGACCCATATTCTCCCCGTTTCAACACGAGGGATATCGGTACAGACCAAGGCGCCACACCAACGTAGCCACTGCTTCACCCATGTCGGTATACGCCGGACAGGTCCCTCACAGATTATGCTACCTAAACAGGGTATCCCCAGATCCAGGTTAGGATCTATGTAACTCCGATGCAACCCACAATAGTAAAGCAAGCAAATCAATACAATTGAAAACACAGTTATGAACTAGCCCTAAGGTACACCTCACTTTAAGTTTATGTCCCCAGCAAAGTCGCCAGTTCTGTGATCGGTGGATCTGGAACTGACTGTTTAACGCTGGTTCGCGAAATGTCGCGGAAGCAAGAGTCGCCACCGTCTTTTATTTTCTCCAAAGGGAAAGGACAAAAGCACAGAAAAATTCCTTAAAAGAGATTGCTCTCGGTTCGGGAGGTAGGTTATAGAAAGGGAAGGTGTTAGCACCCTTTCTATCCATGGTTGTCCATGGGCTCTTAGATACTTGCTCAATGTGTTTTCAAAAATGTTTGCTTGCTTTTCAATGTGGGTTTAAAAAAGTTTCTTTGAAAAAAATTCAGTTCGACTCGTACGTCAGAGTGTTTGAAAAATTTGCTTTGAAAGCTTTTGAAAATGTGTTTGTGAAAAGATGTTTTTGATTTGTTTGAAATTAGAGCAAGTATCCTTGAGAACCTACCTACCCTAAGGAATTCGTCTGTGTAAATGTCCTTTAAAGTAGTGCCATCCCACCATTGAGAGGTAGGTAGCACCACCATTGGATGTGTTTGAGTCCATTCGAGTTTTAGGGACATGGTGATCACCAGAGCAATAGGAAGACACCTTAGAAGCTACCCTCATGCCAGGTTCCCGGATCATGAGGACTTACTAAGACGTCCTCTACTCGACGATCACCTTTCGAGGCAAGGCAACAGTGAGGCGTACCCTAGGGGTGGTGTGTACGATTCGCGTGTCGTTTTCGTTTGTATTTGTCTTGTCATGTTCATTGTGATCTACGTTTGATTATAATTAAGACATTCATTCTTGCATGCTTTTTTAACAGTTAATATTTGCGAAGAAAATAAATTCTAAAGCTATTACAAATGGCGCGGGTCCACATCGCCAAAATTAAACCGGACCCGATTTGACTGAAAAAATAAATAAAGCGAATAAAAGTGCGAGAAATAAAATTGTTACAAGGCTTTGGGACATGTACATAATTATAATGAGCGACAAAGTAAAATGCGCGAAACAAAATAATTAAAGCGATGGGCGTTGGACCCTTTTACAAACAATTAAAATTAATAAGGAATTTTAAACTTAAAATTAAATGTTTTTGGTATTTTTGTATTTTTTAAGATTTAAAAGGAGAAGAATTGATTGAAATTAAAATAAAATATCAAACCCTAATTCTAATGTTTTTTAAGTTTATTGAGAAAAAGATTGAATTTTTAACCTAATTTAAATCTAAGTTATTTGTATACATTTAATTATAAAAATAAAATAAAATAAATAAATAATGTTGTGATAAAAAAAAAAAGTTTAAAAGGAATGGAAATTGTTAATTAACCTAATTCTATATTTTTTTGGATTTTTATTAAAAAGAATTAAAATAGCAACCTAATTAAAACTAAATATTTACATGTTAATTTATTTAGCAAAATAATTAAAATAAAATAATTATTAAATTTTTGTTTTTTTCTGAATTTATGATGTTTTTGTATTTTGTTAAAAAAATAATTAATTAAATAAACAATAATAAACATAACAATTAAAACAAGAATAAAAAATAAATAAATAAAAATAGTGAAGGCAAACCAGGGTGGGGTGTAGTCCCAATTTGTGAGGTTTTTTTGAAGCAAATCAGGCCCAATAAGCAGTGGATCCATTGACTTTGGCCAGTTGTGTGCTAACGCGTTGACTTGCATTCATGGTACACCTTGACTCTGAGCCCTTTGATGGTCGTCTGGGACACGTGTGTGCTTGGATCAGGATGGCATATGGTGAACCTGGATGTTAGCATAGCATAGGATTTCATATTGAAAAATAACATTGAAATTTGCCAGACCTGGGGCTTGAACCCAGGTCTTGAGGATTAACCATATCACGTTTTACCAACTGAGCCACTGCATTTCAATTAATATATCATAGCAAATAAATAACAAAAAGTAAAACCCACGCGTAATGGTTAAAAACGCGCGTAATTCAAACTAGCGAATCACGCTTCGCCAACACATCATCTTCCCCATTGTTTTTTTATTTTTTTCTGAATCAAGCACGTATGGCAGCGGTTTTGGAAGCGTGGTCTTAGGCTAGCTACAAGAAAATAGCGACTAGCGCTATGGTGATCATAAATTGATCGCGACTAGTGCCTTTTCTTCGTCTTGATGAGCTGAGCGTAATGGTGTGACTTTCATGGGCTAATTGTTCTTGGTCTGAAAACCCCTAATTTAAGAAACCTGCAACCCTAGAAATTGATTATGGCAAAATCGCATACGATGCATGATTATTCAATTAAATACCATGGTCAGCTTTAGAACTTCATAAGGAACAAGAATCAACAAATAAAAAGTGCAAAGGATGCTTAAATTATGATGCACGATTTCAAAAATTTTGAGATACAGTCTGAGTTCATGATACCGATTCAGGGCGTTTTGGTGGTTGATATTGATTGGAATATGATCAAGGAGGTCTCAGGAAGCTATTGAGACAAGAATGGTGCTTTGAATCGCCTTGTAACCTTGAAATCAGTTTTTAGTTTTCAAGCAATTTTTCAAGTTTGTATATTGGCCTTCTGCGCAGCTTTCGGTCTTTTGCCATTAGGTCTTGATTCCTGATCATATAGTGAGCATATTAGGTTAAGAAATTTGTACAAAATCTTTTGAATTCATTGTTTTGCATATTTGATTTTCTAAGAATCTTTACATATCTTTTCCATGTGCAATTTGGTGTCAATTAGTTCAAATCAAACCAAAACTTGCCTAATTAGGATGTGCACGAAATATTGACCTTAGAATGTGCATAAAAAGATTTTTTTAGGTCAAGTTTATATTTTCTACATATTTAAATAATTTAAATGAATTAATATTAATATAAATTCAAATAAATAATTAAAAAATGAGAAAATATTTCCCCTTGGGCTTAATGGTCGTGCATAGGCTTGGCATGAAGAAACTTGGAAGAAAAATGGGCCCATTAGCATTTTTGGATCATTTGCATCAATGTTGACTTTTCAAAATTCCCAAAAATTTCCCAACTTCCACAAGGCATAACTTGCTCAATTTTTAAGCTTTTCACATGTTCTTGGACATTTTGGAAAGATCTTTGAGTCCTTTAACCAATGCCTTTGGTCCCATGTCATTTTGATTCACCAATCTCAAGTTATGGCCTTTGACTTAAAGTCCCTTTTTGTTGACTTTTGAAAATGACCTATAATGTTGAAATTGATAACTTTTTGTGAGAGCATTTATTGGACTTGGAATATGAAGATGGGTTGTAGGAAATGTCTTTCTCTTCAAAATGAGCTTTGGATGGAATTTTTCTGATAATCCATGTAAAAGTTATGCCCTGGTCAATTTTAGTTGACTTTTTCAGCTGTCCAAATATAGTAACTTTTGCATCTTTGATGATTTCTGAGCCAAATTTTGAGAATCATGATCAAGCATTGATCAAATGATGTTTGTGGCTTCAAAATGATATGTTGACCAAAAATTTGAACTTTTGACTGTCAAATGACCATTTTGCCCCTACAGTTGACTGTAGTGCAATCTAGGGTTTTGACTGTGCAATTTTGAGCTGAATGCCTTGAAACTTGATATGAGGATACTTGACCATCTTTGTGGGCATATGAGACTTGATTGGGTCCTTGAAAACTTCATTCTTTTGATCAGAACACAAACCCTAGTTTTGACTGTATAGGAGACTGTTGAGCTGCACAACCCTTGGGGCATTTTGTGACTTGGCTTGGCAAATTCTTTGAAGAATATGGGAGGGCAAATTTTGGGGTGCAACACGTACCCTAGGGGTGGTGTGTGATTTGTGTGTCATGTTCATTTATTTTTGTCTTGTCATGTATTGGTGATCTACGCATTGCTTTTATTTTGACATTCATTCTTTCATGCGATAGTTGACAGTTAAAGGTGCAGAATTAAAAAGTCCTACGCTATTACATAGGCGCGGGTCTACATCGCCAAATAAATCCAAGACCCGATTTAAAGTAAAATAAAGTGCGAAAAATATAAATGTCCTATTAATCTATTACATAGCTTTGGGAGAGTTACATGAAATTTATAAAAGGAAATAAACGCGCGAAATAGAATTACGATCGAATGCGAGGGCGTTGGACCCTTTTAAAGAAATTAAATTACAAATATGAAATTAATTAAATTAAATGCTAAAGGAAATTATTTTTTTTGAGTTTTTTTTTGTATTTATGGAATTTTAGTGAGAAGATTATGGAATTTAAACCTAATTCTAGCTATTTTTAATTTATTAAAAAAACATGTTAAAGTTGAACCTAAAATTAACCTAATTATTTACATGGTTTTATTTACAAAAATAAATAATTAATTATTAATAGGGTAAAAAAGGAAAAAGGAAAAAAAAAAGGTATAAAACCCTAATTCTACATTTTTTAGTTTTTTATAAAGAATGTTAAAGTTTAAACCTAGAATTAAGCAACTAAATTAATTAATAAGATTTATTTACAAAATAACATTAAATAAAAAATATATTTTATTTTTTGTCTTTTCTGATTTTTATTATTTTTATGTTTTATGAAAATATATTGATTTAGAGAATTAAAAGGAAATAATTAAATTAAATAAATAATAGAAATAGGAAAAAAAGAAATGCAAACCCTTGGGGGTGTTGACCCCAGTTTGGAGGTGTTATCCAGCATTTGGGCCCAAAGAATTAAGGCCTTCAGTTGACTTTTCAGGGCCACATGCGTATGCGTTGACTGGTGCCCATGGTACTCTTCAGATCATAGCCAGTGGATTGATCTTAATAGGCGCGTGGCAAGCTTGGATGGTGGACGTATGATGAGCCTCTAGAATATGCGCTGCGTAGGAATATGGAAGAGAAAATAATATGAGAAAGGGAGGGGACCTGGGAATCGAACCCAGGTCCCAGTACTTACCATGCTAATGCTTGGCCAGCTGAACCACTTACGCGCTTTGTTTATAATATAACAAATAATCAATATAATGTAAAACAATGGTTAGTGGGATATTTTCACGCGAAATTCAAACACATCACTCGTTGGCCTACACATCACCTTCTTCTCCAATTGTTTGTTGTGCCTGAAAAAAAAACAAACTGAATAGCGGGGGTTTTAAACCCCCACTAAGTGATAAGCATAAAAATAGCGAATAGGCCCTGGTTGCTCATAAATTGAGCGCGACATGTGTGTTCAATTCGCATGAAGCTTCTGAGTCCAACAGTCCTGGTCTTAGGGTCTAATTTTTCTGGACAAGAGAAACCCCAAATTTGAAGTCATGAAACCCTAGCAAGCTTCCATGGTAACTTCATGTATAACGCACGAAAACTCAATTAAATTACATGATTAGCTTTAGAATAAATAGATTAACATAAGTCAATCATTAGAAATTGAAAACAATGCATGAATCATGAGACACGAATATGCAAAAAGCTTAACACAGTTTGATCTCCATATACCGATTCTTGATGCTATGGGCGTGGAAAAGTATCCAGTCAGGTTCAGTGATGCCTTAGGAAGCTTTTGGGATGGTTCTTTTGTCTTGAAACTCTCTGCAACCTCGTTTTCAATTTTCAATTTTTTTCACAAAAATGCCAAAGTTGTTTTTTGAGATGGGGCGCAGATTCAAGGTCTGAGCTTTAGGGTTTGCATCTGACTTATGTATGGGATGGATTAGGGTTGAAATCTGAGCAAAAAGATCAATGCATTGATGTATGAGATATTTGATTTTCATGCATATTTTCCAAATCTTTTCCATATGATTTTGATTCCAATCATGGCCAATCTTTCCAATTTTGGGTATGCACGAATCTTGAGCCTTTAAGGAGAGCAAATGCTGCATGAAAAGATTCACATACATTTGTTTTAGTATTTTTTCATATTTTATTTTATTAAATGAATTAATAGTAATTAAAAATTCAAATAAAATAATAAAAATGATGAAATAAATCCCCTTTGGGCCAAATGGTCGTGCATAGCCTTTGGATGATGAATCTTGGAAGAAAATGTGGCCCATTAGCAATTTTGAGGCATTTGAAGTAAAGTTGACTTTTCAAAATTCCCAAAAATTTCCCAACTTCCACAAGGCATATCTTGCTCAATTTTTAAGCTTTGATCATGTTCTTGGACATTTTGGAAAGGTCTTGAAGTCCTCTAACCAATTCCTTTGGTCCCATGTCATTTTGTTTTACCAATCTCAAGTTATGGACTTTGACTTAGAGTCCCTTTTTGTTGACTTTTGAAAATGACCTATAATGTTGAAATTGATAACTTTTTGTGAGAGCATTTCTTGGACTTTAAGTGTGAATATGAGTTGTAGGAAATGTCTTTCTCTTCAAAATGAGCTTTGGATGGAATTTTTCTGATAAACCATGTGGAAGTTATGCCTTGGTCAAGTTACAGTTGACTTTTTCAACTGTCCAAATATGGAAACTTTTGCATCTTGAGACTTTTTGAGCCATGCTTTGAGAATCATGATCAAGATTTGATCAAATGATGTTTGTGGCTTCAAAATGAGATGTTGACCAAAAATTTGAACTTTTGACTGTCAAATGACCATTTTGTCCCTACAGTTGACTGTTGAGCAATTAGGGTTTTTGATTGTGCAATTTTATGCTGTAAGTCTTGAAACTTGGTATGAGGATGATTGACCATGTTTGTAGGCATGTGGGACTTGATTGGACCCTTGAAAACTTCAATTTCTTTGCCAGAACCAAAACCCTAATTTTTGACTGTTAGGAGGCCCTTGAACTGTGCAACCCTTGGGGAGATTTTGAAGCATGTTCTTTGCCATTCTTGAAGAATATGGGAGGGAAAATTTTGGGGTACAATAGTTGCCCCTGTTCAATCTTCTTAGACCTGAGGATGCAGATTGGCTGACGTGCCTTTCGTAATCCAAAGGTGGAAGATGATTGGACACTAGAGTGCCCAGAAATTTGCGCTCACATAGTAGTGTGATGGTGGGAATGGGCTTACAGATGCCATTTGGAGATTGATGGATAGGATGATGGGCTTATAGATGCCATTTGGGTGTCGATCGCATAAGAGATTCCTTAGCGAGAACATGCGTACCTGAAAAAGAAAGATGATTACCTGGCCTGTTATAGGAGTTGGTCTTCAAACTCTTTGTATAGATGCGCCCTGACTGGTTACAGGAATTGAATCTGGAGCTTCAAAAGGTTATGCATGAACCAGGGATGGTTACTACCTCAACAGGAACGGTGAGAGAACCTTGGACGATTACTACCTCAACAGAAATGCTGAGAGAACCTTGGACGATTACTACCTCAACAATAACGCTGAGAGAATCTTGGGCGACTTCAACCTCAACAGTAACGCTGAGAGAATCTTGGATGACTTTAACCTCAACAGTAACGCTGAGAGAATCTTGGGGTGATTACTACCTCGACAGTAACGCTGAGAGAATCTTGGGCGACTTCAACCTCAACAGTAACGCTGAGAGAATCTTGGATATCTTCTACTGAGTCTTCATCAGGAAAATCTTTTAGGGGTCGATTTAACTGGACTAGAGAAGGCCTTCTACTGGATAAGAAACAGAAAAATCTTAGGGTCGATTTAACTGAACCGGACAAGGTCTTGAAATCTTCAACTAGATAAGAAACAGGGAGATCTTAGGGTCGATCTGACTGAACCAGAGAAGGCCTTTGACTGGATAAGAAACAGAAAAATCTTAGGGTCGATTTAACTGAACCGGTCTAGGTCTTGAAATCTTCAACTGGATAAGAAACAGGGAGATCTTAGGGTCGATCTGACTGAACAAGAGAAGGCCTTTGACTGGATAAGAAACAGAAAAATCTTAGGGTCGATTTAACTGAACCGGTCTAGGTCTTGAAATCTTCAACTGGATAAGAATCAGGGAGATCTTAGGGTCGATCTGACTGAACTAGAGAAGGCCTTTGACTGGATAAGAAACAGAAAAATCTTAGGGTCGATTTAACTGAACCGGTCAAGGTCTTGAAATCTTCAACTGGATAAGAATCAGGGAGATCTTAAGGTCGACCTGACTGAACCAGAGAAGGCCTTTGATTGGATAAGAATCAGGAAAATCTTAGGGTCGATTTGACTGAACCGGTCTAGGTCTTGAATATAGCTGAGAACTTAACTGGATCTTTCCTGAAAGGTAAAGTTCAGTCATATGCAATGCATGATATGGATCAAGCAATGATGTTCTCAACATAAATGAGATTTGTAAGATATGATGCGTATATGCATGCTATAATGTATGAAAATGTGATGTTTATGAATGTATCTTTTCGTCTTAGGAAAATAAATCCTTGACGGGTGCCGGGAAGTCATTCTGGGCTGATGTTGGAGAATAGATCTTTGCTTCCGCTGGGGATGATAGTTGCAAGAATACCGGTAGGAGAAGATAACTCTGTTGGGGAATAAACTTGGCGAACGGATTACTCTGCGGGGATAAAAATACTCTAGCGATCTTGCTGGGGAACAATACTTTGTGGGGAGAGAGGTATGCTGTTGAGATGTTGATGGTAACTCCGCTGGGGATACCATTGTTACGTTGGAAGTGTTAATAGACTCCGTTGGGGATAGGAAGACTTCGCTGAGGACGATCTTTCCGTGGCTTTTGGCTGAGGATAACCCAGTTATATCCTGGTAGGGAAATAAGCTTTGAATAAAGCCGGGGGACGTGTTCGCTCTGTAGGGGGTAAGCTTCCAGAACCTACTGGGGATAAGCTTACTGTTGGGGAGATGATTCAAACTGTCCTGGGGAAATCTGGACTCTCCTGGGGAAAATTTGAACTTCATTGGGAAGTGACTCCACTGAATGTTTGATATGCCGCCGGGGAATAATCTTTAGGCCAAGACTGCCGGGGATGCTTGTTAAGAATGCCTGTATATTGCTGGGGAATGTTGAGATCTGTTGGAGGATACCCAACTTCCTTAAGGCTGATATTATAGCTTCGCTTGGGGAGAGTGTACTGACTTACTGGCTCACTCTCTGGGGAATTAAGATATCTGATTGTGTTCTTCAGCTGAATCTACCTTGATACCTTGGAGGACAGAATAATTAGATTGCTTAGACAACTCTTTATTGCCCCTGATTCTAATGTTACCTGTAATTAATCCTTTGTTTCATATGCAAATATTCATGAGTTAGCAAATTATTGTCAATGCATATATCACAAATTGAACCTTGGACGTTCTTCGCAAAACAAAATAGAAAAGGAAAAACAAATTGCAATTTGAGCTGAAAGTATATTTGTATTGATTTTGAATTTGCCTGTAAATAGGCGTTTATGTACAAGAGGCTGACGTCCTAGTAAGAGAACGTCGCCGAACAAAAGAATTTATACAAGTTTGTACAAGAGAAAATAAAACAGCTGTGTGAAATGAATGATCCACTGGGTTTCAACTCTGCTATTTCCTTTATATCTCTGAGCGTCTCATCACTTGATGACCTTAGTTGAAGATGAAGCTGATTGATCGATGCCGTCTGAACTTGATGTAGATACCGGATTCTGGATGTAAAGTGATCCAATGAGACATAGTATTACGCTTTATCCCTAACTTTTGCCTGGACCGCCCTTTCGGGTTTTCAGTCCATCGGGATACCCATTTTTGCCCAAGCCGCCTTTTCAGGTTTTCGACTTGCCGGGTGTACAGATTTTTTCATTTCATCCCTTCATTTTGCCCGAACCCTTTTGGTTCACCGGGAAGCCCTAATTTTTGCCTAGGTATGTCAACCTAGCGGGTCTTTTTCATGTGTAGTATCTTTTTACTATGTCTGCATTGGCGGGGTGAGGAAGGTCGTCTCCATCCATGTTGGTTAGGATCATGGCTCCTCCTGAGAACATATGTTTAACCACAAATGGCCCTTCGTACGTAGGGGTCCATTTTCCCCTTGGATCACTCTGAGGAAGGATGATTCGCTTGATTACCAGATCCCCAACTTGATACTCTTGTGGTCTGACCTTTTTGTTAAATGCCCTGATCATCCGTTTTTGATACGTCTGACCATGACAGATAGCAGCAAGTCTTTTTTCGTCGATAAGGTTTAGCTGATCAAGTCGTGTCTGGATCCAATCATCCTCGCTTAGATTTGCATCCTTCATTATCCGGAGAGAGGGTATTTGCACTTCGATTGGTAAGACTGCCTCCATACCATAGACCAAGGAGAAGGGAGTTGCCCCGGTTGACGTCCTGGCTGAGGTACGGTACCCATGTAGAGCAAACGGTAACATCTCGTGCCAATCTTTATAGGTCACTGTCATCTTCTGCACGATTTTCTTAATGTTCTTATTTGCTACTTCTACAGCCCCATTCATCTTCGGTCTGTAAGGAGAAGAGTTGTGGTGATGTATCTTGAACTGCTCGCAGAGCTTAGTGATCATCTTGTTATTAAGATTGGTACCGTTGTCTGTAATGATTCTTTCTGGGATGCCATATCGACAGATCAAATTATGCCGAATGAACCGTGCCACAACAGTCTTGGTTACCGTAGCGTAGGATGCTGCTTCAACCCACTTCGTGAAGTAATCAATCGCTACCAGGATGAAGCGATGCCCGTTGGACGCTGTAGGTTTAATCTCACCGATCATATCTATGCCCCACATTGCAAATGGCCAAGGCGCAGTCAGAACATTCAGAGGAACTGGAGGAACATGCACCTTGTCTGCATATATCTGGCATTTATGGCATGTCCGAGAGTGTTGGTAACAATCGGCTTCCATTGTGGACCAGAAATACCCTGCCCGAAGGATTTTCTTCGCCATAGTGTGTCCACTGGAATGTGTCCCGAATGTCCCTTCATGTAGCTCTTCCATGATCCTTTCTGCTTCAGTCTTATCCACACAACGCAGTAAGGTCGAATCATGGTTTTGCTTATACAGAATGCAGTTGCTGAGGAAGAACTTTGCTGCGAACCTTCTTAGAAACTTCTTATCGTTGACAGACGCACCCTCAGGGTATTCCTGAGCTTCCAAATATCTCTTCACCTCATGGTACCAAGGCTTCTCATTCACCAACTCAGTCTCGAGATCACAACAGTATGCCGGTTCGTCCAGTTTCCAGATGATGATTCGGGGAGCCTCATTGTCCCATTTGACCTTGAACATAGAAGACATTGTAGCTAACGCGTCCGCCAGCTGATTCTCCTCTCTCGGAAAGTGTTCAAAGGTTATCTCTATGAAGTGGGGGATCAAGGTCAATACACATTCTCTGTAAGGAATAAGATTCGGATGTTTCGTATCCCACTCCCCTTTGATCTGATTGATCACAAGAGCGGAATCTCCGAAGAAACTCATAAATTTGATCCTTAAGTCGATCGCGGCTTGGAGACCCATGATGCATGCCTCATACTCCGCCATGTTGTTGGTACAGTTGAAACATAGTCGGGCAGTGAGTGGAGTATGAATGCCTTGGGGGGATATGATCACAGCACCGATACCGTTACCCAAAGCATTGGAGGCTCCATCAAAGTGCATAGACCATCGGGATCCTTCCTCAGGTCCTTCATCTGGTCCAGGTACTTCACAATCAGTCACTATCATGATGCTCTCGTCTGGAAACTCAAAGTTCATTGACTGATAGTCGTCTACTGCCTGATGTGCCAAGTGGTCTGCCAATACACTTCCCTTGATGGCTTTCTGAGTCGTGTACTGAATGTCGTATTCCGTCAAGATCATTTGCCATCTTGCAATTCTCCCAGACAGAGCGGGCTTTTCAAATATGTACTTTATAGGATCCATCTTTGAGATCAACAAGGTAGTGTGAGTCAGCATATACTGTCTCAGCCGGCGAGCAGCCCCTACCAAAGCGCAGCAAGTTTTCTCAAGCAGTGAGTATCGGGTCTCACAGTCGGTAAACTTTTTGCTAAGGTAATAAATGGCATGCTCTTTTCGGCCAGACTCGTCATGCTGCCCCAGCACACACCCCATTGAGTTGTCAAGTACTGTCAGGTATAGTATCAGAGGTCTCCCCTCAACCGGTGGCATAAGGATGGGTGGTTCTTGGAGATACTCCTTGATTCTGTCAAAAGCGGCCTGACATTCATCGTTCCAACGTACTACCTGATCTTTCTTCAGCAGCTTGAAGATTGGTTCACAGGTAGCAGTTAGGTGTGAGATGAACCGAGCAATGTAATTCAGGCGTCCTAGAAAGCCTCTGACCTCCTTCTCTGTCTTAGGAACTGGCATCTCTTGAATAGCTTTAACTTTTGCAGGGTCCACTTGAATACCCTTATCACTTACAACGAAGCCTAGCAACTTTCCAGATCTTACCCCGAAGGTGCACTTGTTCGGGTTCAACCTCAGCTTGTACAACTTCAGACGGTCAAATAGTTTCTGTAGATGATCAAGGTGTTCTTCCTTAGTATGGGAGCTTGCGATCATGTCATCAACATACACTTCTATCTCATGATGGATCATGTCATGAAATAAAGCAACCATGGCACGTTGGTAAGTTGCCCCAGCATTTTTCAGTCCGAAAGGCATGACCTTGTAGCAGAAGGTGCCCCACTGAGTAACAAAGGTAGTCTTCTCCATGTCTTCAGGAGCCATCTTGATCTGATTGTAACCTGAAAAACCATCCATAAAAGAGAACACCTTATGCTGAGCAGTATTGTCAACCAGGACATCAATGTGAGGTAGAGGGAAGTCATCCTTGGGGCTGGCCCTGTTCAGATCCCTATAGTCGACACACATTCTGACCTTACCGTCTTTCTTTGGTACTGGCACCACATTAGCAACCCACTGAGGGTAAGAAGTCACTGCAAGGAACCCGGCGTCAAACTGTTTCATAACCTCGGCTTTGATCTTCTCAGACTTCTCTGGACGCATATGGCGGACCTTTTGCTTAACCGGAGGGCAGTCTTCCTTGGTAGGCAGATGATGGACCACAATGTCAGTATCCAACCCGGGCATGTCTTCGTAAGACCAGGCAAAGATCTCCACATAATCATGTAGCATCTGAGTCAACCGTTGCTTCACGCTGAGCTCTAGGTTGGCACCAATCTTTACCTCTTTTCTGTTTGTATCAGTACCCAGATTTATTGTTTCCACCGACTCTTCGTGTGGTTGAATTACCCTCTCTTCCTGAAGTAACAGTCTTGCAAGCTCGCCAGGCACTTCGCAATCATCTTCACCTTCGTCTTCGGCTAAGTTGATCGGATTTTCGAAGTCATAACTGGCAGTAGCAGAGTCGTTACCAGTGAGATCCAGAGTGGATTGAAACCTGTATGAGTGAGTGTGTGTAAATACAGTTGTTTTGCAATATATAAGGAAAGAAAGAAAAGGAGCATAAGATTTGAAATGCGAGAAAACGTCCAAGATTTTTATTCATGATATATGAGATGACAATTTATTATACCCTCACAAATGAAGCCAACGGTGCCTCGGGTAAGACACCGGGCCATAGAGTTCAATTTATTGTTTATTACAAATAACAAAACAAAGGAGTTTATTACTGCGTAACAAAAGTAACAGGAGTATGATCTTTGGCAATCCAATTGGTCAATCCGCCATCAGTTGTCGGGTAGATCCAGCTATTGAACTCTGACTCTCCCACTTCGTCTTCATCTCCCACAGCATTCACTCCTGGATTGGTAATGAGCACAGGAGGTCTTCTAGTCTTTGCCTTGCGCATAGCCTTCTGACCCTCTGCAGTAAAACCCAGTCCAAACTTGTCAATTTTAGGCGTAAAATCAGGGAGCCTGCCCCAGTTAGCACATTCACCTTTCTTGATCACAGCCCGGGCATCCTTCAAGGAAGCCATCTTCAAAGGAACATCCTCTTTGACCACTGTTTCCGCTGCTGCCAATGTTGGAGGTACCTCTTCGAAATGCTGAAAAGGGGTTTTAATAAACTCCCCGTCCATCTCAATATACCTGAAGGAATTCAAATGGCTCACCATATACTCCTCCTCTCCCTGCACGGTGACAATCTTCCCTCTGACGGGGTACTTGAGCTTCTGGTGCAAGGTAGAGGTCACTGCCCCAGCTTTGTGGATCCAAGGTCGACCCAGTAGACAAGAATACGATGGACGGATATCCATCACATAGAAAGTAGAGTCAAATACTTGAGAACCCACTCGGATAGGAATGTCTACCTCTCCATGAACCATCCTCTTAGAACCGTCAAAGGCTCTGACGATGATGTTGCTAGGTTTCAGCTCCAGGCCCTCACAATCCAACCGGTCCAAGGCCTTCTTGGGTAGCACATTCAGGGAAGAACCAGTGTCCACCAACACGTGCGCAAGAGTAGTGCCCCTGCATTCAATAGAGACATGCAGGGCGTCATTGTGGTCCTTTCCCTTAGCAGTAAGGTCAGCATCCGAGAAACCCAGACCATTGTCCGCTGTAAGATTGGCTACGCAATCAGTAAATTGGACTGCAGATGTCTCCTGTGGCACATGGGCCGTCTTGAGAAATGAAATCAGGGCCTTAGCATGGGCCTCTGAGCACAGTAGCAAGGAGAGCATTGAGATCTTGGAGGGTGTATGCCCCAGCTGCTCAACAACATTAAAGTCACTTTTCTTGATTATTTTCAGAATTTCCTCCATCTCTTGTTGGGAGGCCTCAGCATTCACAGATTTTGGCGCCTCCATCCGGGCAGGCTCATCTTCAATCCCTTTGCCCCGAGCACTAGATGACTCGGCAGCAGGGGAAACAACTTGATCAAAACTGGGAACAGGTACACTTGCAGGTGTTATAGTGAGGGGTCTTTGAATAGTTGGTGGTGCAATGTCAGGCGAGAAGAGCCTGCCACTGTGGGTAACTTTTGCTGGACCAGTGATATTGTTGATGCTGGTGCCAGTGTTGAACTCTTGCTTGATTCCATGCACATACACGTCTGCCCTGTAGTGCCAGGGGACAGCCTTATCAGATTCATAGGGGAGAGGCCCCGGAACAGTAATAACAACGGGTGCGACAGTCATGATTTTAACTGGCTTCCTTGAGAGAGCCTTGATCGGATTATTAAAGATTGTAACAACAGAAACTTCTTCCACCGGAACAAACTGAACAGCAGTCTTCTTGAATAGAATCTCTTTGCTGTCCATTAGGCTTTGGATGCCCAACTTCAGCAAAGGACAACCAGAAAGGGAAACAGCACAGAAAAGGCTACCTTCACTACAACCCGGAAATAAACCGGCCAGCAGTAGATTCCTCTTAACAGTCATCAAGGGAGTAGCTACGTCATTCACAGAAACGGCATATACTTCTTCATCAACAGCATTTACTCCATGCTGGGGCATAGGAGCAGTCACCACATTTGGCCTCTCAGGCGCTTCAAACTGTATCTCTTTTGCGTCAATAAGGTCTTGCACCTTATTCCTTAAGGCCCAACAGTCATCAGTGGAATGCCCCCGGCTATCGGAGTGATAAGCACAGCGGGCATTTGGATTGTACTTGGGAGACGCCGTATTCACAACCTTTGGGGCCTCTCTAACAGTCACCAAATTGGTGGATAGCAACTGCGGCAAGATTTGTGATAGAGTCATGCTTAGACGGGTGAACTCTCTCCTGGGTCTTTCAGCCCTTTGAGGATTGGTTTGTCGAGGAGCGGCAGCAGGCTTAGCAATCATCACCGCGTTGACAGATTGGCGGCGCTCAGGTTTCTCTTGTCTTCTAGACCCATATACAACACTGGCCTCCTTCTTAAAGGGCTTCTTCTCAGAACTTGCAGATGCACCCTTCTGAATTTTGCCAGACTTCATCCCAGCCTCTATTCTCTCTCTAGTCAGAATGAGATCAGTAAACCCTGCAGATGAGTTACTGATAAGATGATTGAAAAATGGCCCAGATAGGGTCCCCAAGAACATGTCTACCAACTCCCGGTCAGTTAACGGAGGCTGCACCCTGCCAGCCAGATCCCTCCACTTCTGTGCATACTCTTTGAAACCTTCGCTTGACCCTAGCGACATACCCTGGAGTTGGGTACGTGTAGGGCAAGGTCGGCATTATATTGATACTGCTTATAAAAAGCAGTAGCCAACTCCTCTCAGTTACGAACTTTGGTCCCATCCAGCTGATAGAACCATTCGAGATGAGTCCCTGAAAGACTCTCCTGGAAGAAGTGGATCCACAAATTCTTGTCCACTGAGTACGGTTGAATCTTCCGCACGTAAGATCTGAGGTGTAGCTTGGGACAAGACGCCCCGTCATACTTGGTAAAAGATGGTGCTTTGAATTTGTGAGGAATAATCACACCAGTAGATAAACCCAAGTCTCCGAAATCCAGCCCAGGAACTTGTTGGATCTCCATAGCATTCAGTCTGTCTTCCAACTATATATATCGGTCTTCAGCCGGAGGATACTGTTCCTCATTGAAGTCAGTCTCGTTGTTAGAGACTACTGGGCTAGGACCTTTTCCCCCTTGGGGACTGCTCTTGCCTATAGAAGAACCAGCCTCTTCATTCTGCAGAGTGTTGCCAAACCTTCGGCCCGAGTTAAAAAGAACAGTTCTCTTCTTCTTCTTCTTCTCCTTCTTCAGGAGCAAAGCCTTCAGCTCTTCTTGGCCTTGAGCCAAACCCATGATCAGTTCCTGAAATTGCGCATTCTGCGCCTGAAGAGCCTTGATAGACATCTCGATTGATGATGAGTCAGGATTCATGATGCTGAAATAAACAGCGAAGAACAGTAAGCAACCTGAAAAGAAGAAAACCTGCCATGCACGTGATGAATGGAATGCGTATGATTTATGTTTTCAAAGACAATCGGGAATCAACTTTGTAAACAAAAAGGAACACACTTCATTAGATTCGACTTTGAAACTTAAATTGTTCAACAGGTTGCCCTTAGGCGTTACATAAGAGGGAAATACTGATAAAGGAAATAAAACTGCAAAAGAACATCCAGAGCTCCTTATTGATCCCATGGTCTCCTCTTCTCAGTACGGATGTAATAATTCAGAGCTCGCTCGTTCTCCAATTGCTTTGTCAGCTTCTGGATCTTCAATTCCTTTTCATTGAACTTTTCCCAGTAAGAATCCCGTTCTTCTCGCAGTTGCGACCAAGACCTCTTTAATGTCTCATAATCAATAGGTATCTGAGGAGGGAGAACAGTTGGGGGAACACCATCTTTGTCAGGATACTCAAGAACGATAGGTCTGACGGCTTCATATGGCATACCTAACTTCTGAGCACGGATGCGAACCCATTTGTAGTAGGCTTCCATAGGTAGAGAAGTCTTTGGCCCCAACTCTTGTGGGTCAGCTTTATGAACTTTGTCCCAAGCCTTGATGAACCTACGGCGCAGCTTGTCACTATCCGCCTGAAACTCGAAACTGATGTGAGGCACCAACATCTCATGAGGCCCTGCTCTTCTGGCTCTTCCAAATTGACGGAGCGCTGGACATGGATTGTAGGAGATCCCTCCTTGAGTACCAATCAAAGGAACATTAGGGTATTCCCCACAACGATCAATAACAGCTACCTCATCCAAACCTCTGAAAGTCCAAATGATGTCCTTATCAGTGAGAGACATTAACCTATGAGCCCAACCTCTTCCTTCTTGGTTCTTCAGTACGAACTTAGGGAGGTGCGAAATAAACCACCTCACCAACAAAGGGATACAACACCATAGGGTTCCTCGTCTTCGGGCAGTACGAGCATAAAGTTGTTGCAGGATGTCACCCAAGAGAGTGGGCACAGGGTTCTGAGACATAAAGATCCTTATGGCAGTGACATTGATGAAGTTGTCAGGATTAGGAAACAAGACTAGCCCATAGATTAAGAGAGCTAGGATGTCTTCATATGCCCTAAAGTCCAGGTCATTCCAGAAACTGTTAGCTTTACCAATCAGAAACTTGGCCAAGAAACCTTTAACTCCGCTTCTAGTCACCCAGTTGTCCATTACTTCTTGATGGGTCAAAGGAAGAGTTGCAGCAACCTCCTCAAGCCTGAGGGTCTTTTCCCAACCATTGTAAGGAGTCTGATCCAGGATAGGGATGCCAAGCAAATCAGAGAACTCTTCCAGGGTAGGGACCAGCTGGAAGTCTTGAAAGGTGAAGCACTGGTACAGAGGGTCATAGAACTGGGTCAGGACACTCATCAACTGTTGATCCCGCTTTGCAGTGACTAAACTGAGAAGAGAACCATGCCTCTGAATGAAGGAAGTGGTATTTGGAATCCTGCTAACCAACTCTTCAAGCAATTCAGGTGGGTGAACAAAGTTGAACCAGATGGTATTCCTTCGCACAGCCATCATGATGTCCTACAAAACAGAGCAAAGGTGAAACCCTCTTGTCTTTGAAATGGTCAGTCCTTATGCATGATGCATGCAATGCTCATGATGTTATGATGTTATGATAAAGCACACCACAAATATTTACAAGGCAAACATGGTAAGGCACACAAGTCACACAAGACAAGCCCCTAAAGTTTAGGCCAGCATGAGGTCTAGGTATTACCCTCTTTCAGTTTGTTGGTTCATACCTGTCCTATCAAAAGTAATCGGGTTCTTAGAGGATCCAAATATCATAGACTACCCTCAATCGGTCATAACTCCAGCATCGCAATCTTTACTTGCAGCCAGAACCATCACGAGAGTTTAGCCTCAATGGGCGTAGCATACTGCTACTGTTCTAATGGCCAAGTTGTGTCATTTAAGGTTCTAAGGTCTGTTGGTGCTTAACGACTCCTCAGAAGACCCATATTCTCCTCGTTGCAACACAAGGGATATCGGTACAGACCAAGGCGCCACACCAACATAGCCACTGTTTCACCCATGTCGGTCTACGCCGGACAGGTCCCTCACAGCTTATGCTACCTAAACAGGGTATCCCCAGATCCGGGTTAGGATCTATGTAACTCCCATGCAACCCACAATTTAAAGCAAGCAAGTCAATACAATTGAAAACACAGTTACGAACTACCCTAAGGTACACCTCACTTTAAAAGATAGATCCCCAGCAGAGTCACCAGTTCTGTGATCGGTGGATCTGGAACTGACTGTTTAACGCTGGTTCGCGAAATGTCGCGGAAGAAAGAGTCGCCACCGTCTTTTATTTTCTCCAAAGGGAAAGGACAAAAGCACAAAAAAATTCCTTATAGAGATAGTTTCTCGGTTCGGGAGGTAGATTATAGAAAGGGAAGGTGCTAGCACCCTTTCTATCCATGGTTATCCATGGGCTTAGATACTTGCTCATTGTGTTTTCAAAAATGGTTTGTTTGCTTTTCAACTGTGGGTTTAAAAAGTTTCTTTGAAAATTTCAGTTCGACTCTTGTATCGGTCCTCAAGAGTGTTTGAAAAGTTGCTTTCGAAAGCTTTTTGAAAAGGTGTCGGTGTGAAAAGTATTTTTGATGTGTTTTGAAATTAGAGCAAGTATCTAGAGTCGTCTACCTACCCTAAGGAATTCGTCTGTGTAAATGTCCTTAAAGTAGTGCCATCCCACCATTGAGAGGTAGGTAGCACCACCATTGGAGGTGTTCGGGTCAATTCGAGGGTTCGGGACATGGTGATCACCGGAGCAATAGGAAGACACCTTAGAAGCTACCCTCATGCCATGTTCATGGACATGAGGACTTACTAAAACATCCTCTACTCGACGACCACCTTTCGAGGGGCAAGGCAACAATGAGGCGTACCCTAGGGGTGGTGTGTGATTTGTGTGTCATGTTCATTTATTTTTGTCTTGTCATGTATTGGTGATATACGCATTGCTTTTATTTTGACATTCATTCTTTCATACGATAGTTAACAGTTAAAGGTGCGGAATTAAAAAGTTCTACGCTATTACATAGGCGCGGGTCTACATCGCCAAATAAATCCAAGACCCGATTTAAAGTAAAATAAAGTGCGAAAAATATAAATGTCCTATTAATCTATTACATAGCTTTGGGAGAGTTACATGAAATTTATAAAAGGAAATAAACGCGCGAAATAGAATTACGATCAAATGCGAGGGCGTTGGACCCTTTTAAAGAAATTAAATTACAAATATGAAATTAATTAAATTAAATGCTAAAGGAAATTATTTTTTTTGAGTTTTTTTTGTATTTATGGAATTTTAGTGAGAAGATTATGGAATTTAAACCTAATTCTAGCTATTTTTAATTTATTAAAAAAACATGTTAAAGTTGAACCTAAAATTAACCTAATTATTTACATGGTTTTATTTACAAAAATAAATAATTAATTATTAATAGGGTAAAAAAGGAAAAAGGAAAAAAAAAAGGTATAAAACCCTAATTCTACATTTTTTAGTTTTTTATAAAGAATGTTAAAGTTTAAACCTAGAATTAAGCAACTAAATTAATTAATAAGATTTATTTACAAAATAACATTAAATAAAAAATATATTTTATTTTTTGTCTTTTCTGATTTTTATTATTTTTATGTTTTATGAAAATATATTGATTTAGAGAATTAAAAGGAAATAATTAAATTAAATAAATAATAGAAATAGGAAAAAAAGAAATGCAAACCCTTGGGGGTGTTGACCCCAGTTTGGAGGTGTTATCCAGCATTTGGGCCCAAAGAATTAAGGCCTTCAGTTGACTTTTCAGGGCCACGTGCGTATGCGTTGACTGGTGCCCATGGTACTCTTCAGATCATAGCCAGTGGATTGATCTTAATAGGCGTGTGGCAAGCTTGGATGGTGGACGTATGATGAGCCTCTGGAATATGCGCTGCGTAGGAATATGGAAGAGAAAATAATATGAGAAAGGGAGGGGACCTGGGAATCGAACCCAGGTCCCAGTACTTACCATGCTAATGCTTGGCCAGCTGAACCACTTACGCGCTTTGTTTATAATATAACAAATAATCAATATAATGTAAAACAATGGTTAGTGGGATATTTTTGCGCGAAATTCAAACACACCACTCGTTGGCCTACACATCACCTTCTTCTCTAATTGTTTGTTGTGCCTGGAAAAAAAACAAACTGAATAGCGGGGATTTTAAACCCCCACTAAGTGATAAGCATAAAAATAGCGAATAGGCCCTGGTTGCTCATAAATTGAGCGCGACATGTGTGTTCAATTCGCATGAAGCTTCTGAGTCCAACAGTCCTGGTCTTAGGGTCTAATTTTTCTGGACAAGAGAAACCCCAAATTTGAAGTCATGAAACCCTAGCAAGCTTCCATGGTAACTTCATGTATAACGCACGAAAACTCAATTAAATTACATGATTAGCTTTAGAATGAATAGATTTACATAAATCAATCATTAGAAATTGAAAACAATGCATGAATCATGAGACACGAATATGCAAAAAGCTTAACACAGTTTGATCTCCATATACCGATTCTTGATGCTATGGGCGTGGAAAAGTATCCAGTCAGGTTCAGTGATGCCTTAGGAAGCTTTTGGGATGGTTCTTTTGTCTTGAAACTCTCTGCAACCTCGTTTTCAGTTTTCAATTTTTTTCACAAAAATGCCAAAGTTGTTTTTTGAGATGGGGCGCAGCTTCAAGGTCTGAGCTTTAGGGTTTGCATCTGACTTATGTATGGGATGGATTAGGGTTGAAATCTGAGCAAAAAGATCAATGCATTGATGTATGAGATATTTGATTTTCATGCATATTTTCCAAATCTTTTCCATGTGATTTTGATTCCAATCATGGCCAATCTTTCCAATTTTGGGTATGCACGAATCTTGAGCCTTTAAGGAGAGCAAATGCTTCATGAAAAGATTCACATACATTTGTTTTAGTATTTTTTTCATATTTTATTTTATTAAATGAATTAATAGTAATTAAAAATTCAAATAAAATAATAAAAATGATGAAATAAATCCCCTTTGGGCCAAATGGTCGTGCATAGCCTTTGGATGATGAATCTTGGAAGAAAATGTGGCTCATTAGCAATTTTGAGGCATTTGAAGTAAAGTTGACTTTTCAAAATTCCCAAAAATTTCCCAACTTCCACAAGGCATATCTTGCTCAATTTTTAAGATTTGATCATGTTCTTGGACATTTTGGAAAGGTCTTGAAGTCCTCTAACCAATGCCTTTGGTCCCATGTCATTTTGATTTACCAATCTCAAGTTATGGCCTTTGACTTAGAGTCCCTTTTTGTTGACTTTTGAAAATGACCTATAATGTTGAAATTGATAACTTTTTGTGAGAGCATTTCTTGGACTTGAAGTGTGAATAGGAGTTGTAGGAAATGTCTTTCTCTTCAAAATGAGCTTTGGATGGAATTTTTCTGATAAACCATGTGGAAGTTATGCCTTGGTCAAGTTACAGTTGACTTTTTCAAATGTCCAAATATGGAAACTTTTGCATCTTGAGACTTTTTGAGCCATGCTTTGAGAATCATGATCAAGATTTGATCAAATGATGTTTGTGGCTTCAAAATGAGATGTTGACCAAAAATTTGAACTTTTAACTGTCAAATGACCATTTTGTCCCTACAGTTGACTGTTGAGCAATTAGGGTTTTTGACTGTGCAATTTTGTGCTGTAAGTCTTGAAACTTGGTATGAGGATGCTTGACCATGTTTGTAGGCATGTGGTACTTGATTGGACCCTTGAAAACTTCAATTTCTTTGCCAGAACCAAAACCCTAATTTTTGACTGTTAGGAGGCCCTTGAACTGTGCAACCCTTGGGGAGATTTTGAAGTATGTTCTTTGCCATTCTTGAAGAATATGGGAGGGAAAATTTTGGGGTACAACAAAGGGTTATCACGAAGTCAAAACTTTTCAAAACAAAGCACATAAACAAGCAATTTTAAAAGATGAGAAAGTACCTAAGAGCCCATGGAAAATCATGGATAGAAAGGGTGCTAACACCTTCCCTTTCTATAATCGAACCCCCGTACTCAGAATATCTCGAAAAAGGATTTTTTTCTGTACTTTTTTCCTTTCCGGTTGGATGAAATAAAAGTCGGTGGTGACTCTTGCTTACCGCGACATTTTGCGAGCAAAAAATGCAAAACGCAAACCAGCATCAAACCAGTCGGTTCTGCCACCGTATCACAGAACTGGCGACTCTGCTGGGGAATTAATAAGTGGGGTATACCTTAGGATCTAGTTCATCATTATTTCTTCTCTTGATTGTTTTGTTTGCTTTACTTTTAAGGGTTTTGCTTGGGGTTACTATAGATCCTAACTCGGATCTGGGGGATACCTTTTAGGTAAGTAGAAATAGACTGTGAGGGAACTGTACGGCGTAGACCGATACGGTTGAAGCAGTGGCTACGTTGGTGTGGCACTTTGGTTGGTACCGGTGTTGTACCCCAAAATTTGCCCTCCCATATTTCTCAAAATATTTCAAGAAAAAATTCACAAGTCCAACCCAGCGCGTCATATTCAGGAATTCTTTCGCCAAGATATCTCTGATAACGTATTCTCAAATTCAGGTTCGGCTCAAGAGTCAATTCTTTAAAGAAGGTATCCGAATGTGTGACTTTTCTCGAAGAAATATGATGAAAAAGTGTGCTGAAAGTGCAGTTTTTACGCGCTAAAAAAATTCATAACTTGAAGATCGTGGCTCGTCTTGAACCCGTTCCGGTGGCCAAAATTCCGTCTTGACATTATCTACGTTTTCATCTCTCACGGCTGGAAGCCAATTTCGATCATAAGGTCTTCAAAAATGTGGATTTATCAAGTATTTTCATACAGAAAATTTGTGACAGAAGTTTATTTGCGTCATGTTCAGAAAATCATAACTTGGTCGATTTTCATCATATCGAGCTGGTTTCAGTGCCAAAATTTCACAAATTGAGTTGGCTACATTTTCACAGAAGATATTGAGTTCAAACGGTATTCAAAAGGCCTTCGTTTTTTGCTCAGAGTGCGTGACACGCTGAAAATCCTGAATGCTGAATATTATTTCATCTGAGCTGAAACTTCGAAAATTTATAACTCGGTCAATTTTTATCAGATTGGACTCATATTTTTACACAAGGTCACTGACTCATAGATCTACAACTTTTCTTCAAAAGTCGAGACCAAATTATGCACCGATCAATACCAGTTTTTTATTGAAGAACGTGTCAGAGTCGACACTGGAGTCCAAAATAAGTTTGTCTGAGCTGAAACTTCAAAAATTCATAACTAATTCACCGTTTATCCGATTGAGTCGATTTTCGGACAGGAGTTAGTTCTCGATGCCGGATACATTTTGTTTTCACATTTCAACTTCAAAAATTGCACTTAAGTCCCTGCGATTTAGCCTGGAAAGTGACGAACTCAAGTGAATATTGGAGGCCCAATTGCACATTCAAAGCCCATTTGTTTTACCCTAATTTCCATTATATAATCACCTTCTTTTCACACAAACCAGAAGAAAAAAAAAAGAAAAAAAAGAGAGGAGAAAAAGAGAGAAAAAACCTTGCCACAACACTGTTAGAATATCAAACTCTTTCAAGAACCCTAAAACCTTGAAATCCTTATTACAAATCCCTCTCTCACTACAAACAAGCCATCACAGTTACAAACTAACACCTCACTACTTCTTCAGTAAGGGTAAGGCTGTCTTGATCTCCATGATCCTAATTTTCCAGTAAGGCATAAAAGCATTCAGGCCACTGATTTTCCAGTAAGGGTAAGATTGATTTGATCTCTATGATCAAAAGGGTATAATCATTCATACATGCCATATTGTGCCTAAACATTAAATTTCTTCATATATTGGCTTTATTTGCATTTTATGATTTTATTTAATGTGTTCGTGAGATTCAACTGCAGATTTAGACAGGATCCCAGGTTCATTAAGAAACGTTGAGGCCAAAAGCCAAATGGCCAAAAGCCAAAAGCCAAATGGCCAAAGTAGAAAAACTTATGCATGACACCAATACATGATGAGACAGACATCCTGAGAAGATTAAGGAACGTTGAGGCCAAAACGCAAATGGCCAAAAGCCAAAAGCCAAATGGCCAAAGTAGAACAACTTATGCATGATGAGGCCAGAACACAAATGGCCAAACCACTCCAATTCACCTCCAAAAAGGGGACAGAAACCCCCCAAGGTATTGTATTTTCTTTCTTTTCCTTATTTTATTTATTTCAATTATTTCTTTTTTTAATTAATTCCTTTAATTTAACTTATTTTCATAAAATATAAAAAATAGTAAAAAACAGAAAAGTCATAAAAATCAAAATATATTTATTTAATTAATATTTTTTGTAAATAAATTTCACTAATAATTAATTATTTATTTTTATAAATCAAAATTGCATGTAAATAATTAGATTAATTTTAGGTTTAATTTTAACATGGTTTTCTTAATAAATAAAAAAAAATTAGAATTAGGGTTAATATTTTAATTTCATTTAATCTTTCTCATAAAAATACATAAAAAACATAAATACCAAAAACTCAAAAAAAAAATAATAATTTCTTTTTTCTCTTTAATTTCATTAGTTTAATCATTTAATTTAATTTCATTAAAAAGGGTCCAACGCCCTCGTTTCCAATTTTAATTCCTATTCGCGCATTTTTATTTATTTCCTTCTTTTAAATATTTATGTAACTCTCCCAAAGCCTTGTAAACTTAATTTCTCGCACTTTATTTTATTTCTTTATTTACTTTCCGTCAAATCGGGTCCTGGATTTTAATTTTGGCGATGTGGACCCGCGCCTTTGTAATAGTTTAGAACTTTCAATTTCCGCATCTTTTTTAACTGTTAAATAAATGCATGCAAGAATGAATGACAAAAAAATAAAAACAAACGCATAGATCACCCATAACCTGATAAGACAAAAATAAATGAATCTGACACACAAATCACACACCACCCCTAGGGTACGCCTCACTGTTGCCTTGCCTCGAAAGGTGATCTTCGAGTAGAGGATGTCTTAGTAAGTCCTCATGATCCGGGAACCTGGCATGAGGGTAGCTTCTAAGGTGTCTTCCCATTGCTCTGGTGATCACCATGTCCCGAACCTCGAATTGACCCGAACACCTCCAACGGTGGTGCTACCTACCTCTCAATGGTGGGATGGCACTACTTTAAGGACATTTACACAGACGAATTCCTTAGGGTAGGTAGACGACTCTAGATACTTGCTCTAAATTCAAAAACAAATCAAAAATACTTTTCACACCAACACATTTTCAAAAGCTTTCGAAAGCAAATTTTCAAACACTCTTGAGGACCGATACAAGAGTCGAACTGGAATTTTCAAAGAAACTTTTTAAAACCCACATTGAAAAGCAAACAAACCATTTTTGAAAACACAAATGAGCAAGTATCTAAGAGCCCATGGATAACCATGGATAGAAAGGGTGCTAACACCTTCCCTTTCTATAATCTACCTCCCGAACCGAGAGCAATCGCTTTAAGGAATTTTTCTGTGCTTTTGTCCTTTCCATTTGGAGAAAATAAAAGAAGGTGGCGACTCTTGCTTCCGCGACATTTCGCGAACCAGCGTTAAACAGTCAGTTCCAGATCCACCGATCATAGAACTGGCGACTCTGCTGGGGAATACTTATAAAGTGAGGTGTACCTTAGGATAGTTCATAACTGTGTTTTCAATTGTATTGACTTGTCTGCTTTAAATTTGTGGGTTACATGGGAGTTACATAGATCCTAACCCGGATCTGGGGATACCCTGTTTAGGTAGCATAAGCTGTGAGGGACCTGTTCGGCGTAGACCGACACGGGTGAAACAGTGGCTACGTTGGTGTGGCACCTTGGTCTGTACCGATATCCCTTGTGTTGCAACGAGGAGAATATGGGTCTTCTGAGGAGTCATTAAGCACCAACAACCTTAGAACCTTAAATGACACAACTTGGCCATTAGAACAGTAGCAGCATGCTACGCCCATTGAGGCTAAACTCTCGTGATGGTTCTGGCTGCAAGAAAAGATTGCGATGCTGGAGTTATGACTGATTGAGGGTAGTCAATGATATTGGGATCCTCTAAGAACCCGGTTACTTTGATAGGACAGGTATGAACCAACCAACTGAAAGAGGGTAACACCTAGACCTCATGTTGGCCTAAACTCTAAGGGTTTCTTTTGTGTGACTTGTATGCCTTCGTACTTGACTAATTGCATGCGTGTTATCTGACACATAAGCTACTTGCAGATTTTGTTTATAGTCCTTAACTGGGACTCATAATAGGGTTTACTAGGTCTCTTGCAGGTTTTGTTTATAGTCCTTAATTGGGACTCATAACAAAGTATACTGAATTTATTACAGGGTTTGTTTATAGTCCTTAATTGGGACTCATAATAGGGTTTACCTACATCACCCCATGCATAGTATGACATCATACCATTGCATACATCCTAACCCATTTCAAGGATCTCAAGGGCTTGTGATGCAGGTCATGATAAATCAAACATCTAGCAAGGGGCAAAGAGGATTTATTTTCCTCTAGCTAAGGTTGTCAGGGGCTATGACCCACTGGATATGGTGAGCCTTTGACCCTTGACGAAGGACTCTCAACAATATGCAGTTCCTTCAATCAAGCCACCGAATTCAAATTCTAACGGTTTTCTTGTTTACCCTGCGAGATCCTTGAAAACATTGCATGCATATCATACATATCATTGCATTGCAGGTACCCTTTTGACAGGTTGCTTACCCTCTTCGCTGTTTATTTCAGCCGATCGTCATGAATCCTGAATCATCAACTGAGCAGTCCATCAAGGCCCTCCAGGCTCAGAATGCCCAGTTCCAAGAGCTGATCATGAATTTGGCCCAGGGGCAGCAAGATCTGAAGACCCTGCTCTTGAAAAAGAAGAAGAAGAGGAGTGTGTGGTTCAACCCTAGACGCAAACCTGGGAATGGCACACAAAATGAAACTGAGAGGACTACTCCATCTGTTGGGGAAGGCAGTCACCATAAGAGAGAGGTGCCTAGTCCAGTGGTCTCCGACAACGAGACGGAGTTTAATGATGAGCAATACCCTCCTGCTGAGGACAAGTATAAACAGTTGGAAGACCGCCTGAATGCAATGGAAATTCAACAAGTGCCTGGTTTGGATTTCGGAGACTTGGGTCTAACTTCTGGTGTGGTGATCCCACACAAATTCAAAGCACCCTCTTTTGCTAAGTACGATGGGGCATCCTGTCCCAGGCTGCATCTCAGGTCTTATGTGCGGAAGATTCAACCGTATACTGTGGACAAGAACTTGTGGATCCACTTCTTCCAGGAAAGTCTTTCAGGGACTCATCTCGAATGGTTCTATCAGCTGGATGGAACCAAGGTTCGTAACTGGGAGGAGTTGGCTACTGCTTTCTACAAGCAGTATCAGTACAATGCCGACCTCGCTCCTACGCGTACCCAACTCCAGGGTATGTCGCTAGGATCGGGAGAAGGTTTTAAAGAGTATGCGCAGAAATGGAGAGACCTGGCCGGTAGGGTACAACCACCGCTGACTGACCGTGAACTTGTGGACATGTTCTTGGGGACCCTGTCTGGTCCATTCTACAACCACCTGATTGGGAATTCGTCTGCTGGATTCACAGATCTTATCTTGACTGGAGAGAGAATAGAAGTTGGCATCAGGTCTGGGAAGATTCAAGAGGCTGCACCTTCTGATAAAAAGCCTCATCATGGAAAGAAAGAGTCCAATGCTGTGCACGGTAAAAAGATCCGTCATGAGGTAGGGGCAACCCAGATCTCCAATCTTAGACCTGCTCAACAAGGACAGGGGCAGCAGCGCAAGGAGAGCGCACCCAAACGAAAATTCACCAAGATCAACATGTTGCTAGATCAAGCACTACAACAAATGTTGAAGGCAGGGCTGATCACCTTAAGGGCTCCTCTTCGGAATCCGAACACTTCTGCTCCGAGCTACCATCCTAATGAGAGGTGTGCCTACCACTCTGATAGCCCGGGGCATACTACGGACAACTGCTGGCCTCTCAAGAACAAGATTCAAGATATGATCGACGCTGGAGAGATTCAATTTGAAGTACCTGAGACTCCGAACATAATCACTGCTTCGTTGTCCAATCATTGAAGACCTTTTGTTTATTTGAATTTCCAAGTTGTATTTTTTTTTGCTTATACAATGTCATAGCAAACTCTTGTATTCTATCAATGCATTGCATATGTCTGTTTTGGGAATTAATACAATTGTTTTCATTATATTCAAAATTCTTTTCATTTTTCTGTGATGATCAACTCTTGATTGAAAATTCTAAGCCTCTTGAGGGAGGATGACAAAAACGAAACCACCATCTACAGTATGCTTTTGAACAGACCCTGCTGATGAGGTACAGGCATTGTTTCAATCCCTAAACACTGGAGTTATAAGGATGATAATCCCTCGTCAACCCCTCTGAGCCAAAGAAGTAGGAGTTTTTTTTCTTTTCGAAAATTAAAACCCTTCATTATAACCTGGGGCAGGGTAGTTCTCTCAGTTGATCCAAGTGCATAACAAATGGCACCAAAGAGGTCCTTACAAAGCAAAGAAAGACAGTGATGGTTCCGAATAATCAATAAAGAAAGGCAGTCATTATCTCAAAAAATAAAAAACCCATTAAGTCAAAACTCATGAAGGAGACTTACAAAACGGGGGCATCCCGCTGACTGTAATTCCAAAAAGGAAACAGTTCAGGCAAAAAAAGAAAGGGATAACAAAAATAAAAAAGAAAGAGGTCCTATAAACCCTCAACAAAAAAAGGAATGACTGCCTATTCAAAATAAGTTATCAACATCCGAATCATCACCAGAAAATCAGAGCAAAAACTCAAATAAGGTCTAATGCACGATCAGCTGAGTTTAGGATTGAAGAACATCACGAAGAGCGGGTGGGTACAAATAATTTGAGCCTTTATCCTTTTGTTTCTTAAACCGTGAAACAGGCCACGTTATAACCCTTAAAAGTCCTAGTTGAAGCATGGGTTAGCTCGAAAGCATACTGTTACGAAAGGTATCCTGACTCCTTAAGGCTTACGGTAAATACGGAGTTGACATCACGTTTTACAAACATTCACTTGTTTTATGAAAAAGAATGCATTTTTAAAATCTTCAAGACAGACATGAGCTTTGCATTTTTAACATAACTTTGTTTGCATATGACTTTTTGTTTGAACAGCATAGAAATTCGCACGACGAAGGCCTAATGAACAGAAGTACTTCCAACAAGGGGCATGGCATGACTATTGTCTATTATCTGGGGCAATTCAGTCAAGATTCGGAGAATCTTTCAAAATGCCAAAATAACAAGTGGCAAATCTCCGCCTGAGTCACTTAGGGCACTCCAACAACGAATCTTGCCTGATCAAACATCTTCTGGTGGCGTGGCAGAATACTTCCAACAGGGGCAACTCCCCACATTCCCTGAACATGGACATAGTCGAAAAAATACTACGCATAATCAAAGACCCGCTAGGTTGACATGCCTAGGAAAAAATTAGGGCTTCCCGGTGAACCAAAAGGGTTTGGGCAAAATGAAGGGATGAAATGAAAAAAATCTGTACACCCGGCAAGTCGAAAACCTGAAAAGGCGGCTTTGGCAAAAATGGGTATCCCGGTGGTCTGAAAACCCGAAAGGGAAGTCCAGGCAAAAGTTAGGGATCAAAGCGTACGACTATGTCCTGTCATCTTGTCACCTGCCTACCTGAAGAAGGTTTGACCCTCAACAATTATCAGCATCCCACAGGTGCCTCCCCCATAGAAACAGGGGCAATAATGGGTGGTCTAAGCAATCTGATTGTTCTGTCCTCCAAGGTATCAAGGTAGGTTCCGTTGAAGAACATAACCAATACAGTTCAATACTTCCCCAGGAGAGTCCAATCCAGTTTCCCCAAGAAAGTTGGAATCCATCTCCCCAGCAGTAAGCTTATCCCCAATAGATTCTGGAAGCTTACCCTCGCAGAGCACGAACGCGTCTCCCGGTTTTATTCAAAGAGTTATTTCCTTACCAGGATATAACTGGGTTATCCTCATCCAAAAGCTACGGAAAGATCATCCTCGACGAAGCCTTCTTATCCCCAGCGAAGTCTATTAGCACTTCCAACATAACAATGGTATCCCCAGTGAAGTTACCATCAACATTTCAGCAAAGTACCCCTCTTCCCACAGAGTATTGCTCCCCAGCAAGATTACTAGAGTACTTTTCTCCCCGCAGAGTAATCCATTCGCCAAGTTCATTCCCCAACAGAGTTATCTTCTCCTACCGGTATTCTTGCAACTATCATCCCCAGCGGAGGCAAAAATTTATTCTTCAACCGCAACCCAGGAGTGACTTCCCGGCACTCGTCAAGGATTTATTTTCCTAAGACGAAAACATACGTTCATAAACATCACATCTTCATACATTATAGCATGCATATGCATCATACTACACGAATCTCATTAATTTTGAGGACATGTAGAAATCATGCAGTTCATGCATCATGATCTTGCATACAACTGATGCTTTACCTTTTCAGGAAAGGTCAATACAAAGATGATTACTATCAACTATCGCAACTCTTTCTAGATATAGTTCAGATGTGAACCAGATATGGCAACGTTATGATACTGCTTCCAGATTTCCTTCTAGATATAGTTCAGATGTAACCCAGATATGGCGACGTTCTGATACTGCTTCCAGATTTCCTTCTAGATATAGTTCAGATGTAACCCAGATATGGGGACGTTCTGATACTGCTTCCAGATTTCCTTCTACATATAGTTCAGATGTGAACCAGATATGGCAACGTTCTGATACTTCTTCCAGATTTCCTTCTAGATATAGTTCAGATGTAACCCAGATATGGCGACATTCTGATACTGCTTCCAGATTTCCTTCTAGATATAGTTCAGATGTAACCCAAATATGGCGATGTTCTGATACTGCTTCCAGATTTCCTTCTAGATATAGTTCAGATGTAACCCAGATATGGCGACGTTCTGATACTGCTTCCAGATTTCCTTCTAGATATAGTTCAGATGTAACCCAGATATGGCGACATTCTGATACTGCTTCCAAATTTCCTTCTAGATATAGTTTAGATGTGAACCAGATATGGCAACGTTCTGATACTTCTTCCAGATTTCCTTCTAGATATAGTTCAGATGTGAACCAGATATGGCAACGTTCTGATACTTCTTCCAGATTTCCTTCTAGATATAGTTCAGATGTGAACCAGATATGGCGATGTTCTGATACTTCTTCCAGATTTCCTTCTTGATATAGTTCAGATGTGAACCAGGTATGGTGACGTTCTGATACTCCTTCCAGATTCCCTTCTAGATATAGCTCGGATGTGACCCAGACATGGCGACGTTCTGACACTTATTCCAGTTGAAGATTTCAAGACCTAGACCGGTTCAGTTAATCGACCCTAAGATTTTCTATTTCTTATCCAGTCCAAGGCCTTCTCTAGTCCAGCTAAATCGACCCCTAACAGATTTCCCTGATAAAGACTCAGTAGAAGTTATCCAAGATTCTCTCAATGATTGCTGTTGAGGTTGTAGTCGCCTATGGTTCTCTCCCCGATACTGCGGAGGTAGTAATCATCCCAAGTTTCTCTCAACGATTGCTGTTGAAGTTGAAGTTATCCAAGATTCTCTCAATGATTGCTATTGAGGTTGTAGTCGCCTATGGTTCTCTCCCCGATACTGCGGAGGTGGTAATCCCAAGATTCGCTCAACGATTGCTGTTGAAGTTGAAGTTATCCAAGATTCTCTCAATGATTGCTATTGAGGTTGTAGTCGCCTATGGTTCTCTCCTCGATACTGCAGAGGTGGTAATCCCAAGATTCGCTCAACGATTGCTGTTGAAGTTGAAGTTATCCAAGATTCTCTCAATGATTGCTATTGAGGTTGTAGTCACCTATGGTTCTCTCCCCGATCCTGCGGAGGTAGTAATCATCCCAAGATTTTCTCAACGATTGCTGTTGAGGTTAAAGTCATCCAAGGTTCTCTCAGCGTTCCTGTTGAGGTAGTAACTATTCCTGGTTCATTCATCACCTTTTGAAGATCCAGATCCAGCTCCTGTAACCAGTCAGGACACATCTACACAAAGAATTTGAAGACCAGCTCCTGTAACAGGTCAGGTAATCTTTTTCTTTTGCAGGTACGCAAGTTCTCGCTAAGGAATCTCTTACACGATCGACGCCCAGATGGCATCTATAAGCCCATCCACCTTCCATTATCTCTCAGCATGGCATCTATAAGCCCATCTTCCTATCCGTCAATCTCCAAATGGCATCTATAAGCCCATTCCCACCATCACACTGCTAACATGTGAGCGCAAATTTCTGGGCACTCTAATGTTCAATCATCTTCCACCTTCGGATTACGAAAGGCACGTCAGCCAATCTGCATCCTCAGGTCTAAGAAGATTGAACAGGGGCAACTGTTGTACCCCAAAATTTGTCCTCCCATATTTCTCAAAATATTTCAAGAAAAAATTCACAAGTCCAACCCAGCGCGTCATATTCAGGTATTCTTTCGCCAAGATATCTCTGATAACGTATTCTCAAATTCAGGTTCGGCTCAAGAGTCAATTCTTTAAAGAAGGTATCCAAATGTGTGACTTTTCTCGAAGAAATATGGTGAAAAAGTGTGCTGAAAGTGCAGTTTTTACGCGCTAAAAAAATTCATAACTTGAAGATCGTGGCTTGTTTTGAACCCGTTCCAGTGGCCAAAATTCCGTCTTGACATTATCTACGTTTTCATCTCTCACGGCTGGAAGCCAATTTCGATCATAAGGTCTTCAAAAATGTGGATTTATCAAGTATTTTCATACAGAAAATTTGTGACAGAAGTTTATTTGCGTCATGTTCAGAAAATCATAACTTGGTCGATTTTCATCGTATCGAGCTGGTTCCGGTGCCAAACTTTCACAAATTGAGTTGGCTACATTTTCACAGAAGATATTGAGTTCAAACGGTATTCAAAAGGCCTTCGTTTTTTGCTCAGAGTGCGTGACACGCTGAAAATCCTGAATGCTGAATACTATTTCATCTGAGCCGAAACTTCGAAAATTCATAACTCGGTCAATTTTTATCGGATTGGACTCATATTTTTACAAAGTCACTGACTCATAGATCTACAACTTTCCTTCAAAAGTCGAGACCAAATTATGCACCGATCAATACCAGTTTTTTATTGAAGAACGTGTCAGAGTCGACACTGGAGCCCAAAATAAGTTTGTCTGAGCTGAAACTTCAAAAATTCATAACTAATTCACCGTTTATCCGATTGAGTCGATTTTCGGACAGGAGTTAGTTCTCGATGCCGGCTACATTTTGTTTTCACATTTCAACTTCAAAAATTGCACTTAAGTCCCTGCGATTTAGCCTGGAAAGTGACGAACTCAAGTGAATATTGGAGGCCCAATTGCACATTCAAAGCCCATTTGTTTTACCCTGATTTCCATTATATAATCACCTTCTTTTCACACAAATCAGAAGAAAAAAAAAGAAAAAAAAGAGAGGGGAAAAAGAGAGAAAAAACATTGCCACAACACTGTTAGAATATCAAACTCTTTCAAGAACCCTAAAACCTTGAAATCCTTATTACAAATCCCTCTCTCACTACAAACAAGCCATCAGAGTTACAAACCAACACCTCACTACTTCTTCAGTAAGGGTAAGGCTGGCTTGATCTCCATGATCCTAATTTTCCAGTAAGACATAAAAGCATTCAGGCCACTGATTTTCCAGTAAGGGTAAGATTGATTTGATCTCCATGATCAAAAGGGTATAATCATTCATACATGCCATATTGTGCCTAAACATTAAATTTCTTCATATATTGGCTTTATTTGCATTTTATGATTTTATTTAATGTGTTCGTGAGATTCAACTGCAGATTTAGACAGGATCCCAGGTTCATTAAGGAACGTTGAGGCCAAAAGCCAAAAGCCAAATGGCCAAAGTAGAAAAACTTATGCATGACACCAATACATGGCGAGACAGACATCCTGAGAAGATTAAGGAACATTGAGGCTAAAACGCAAATGGTCAAAAGCCAAAAGCCAAATGGCCAAAGTAGAACAACTTATGCATGATGAGGCCAGAACACAAATGGCCAAACCACTCTAATTCACCTCCAAAAAGGGGACAGAAACCCCCCAAGGTATTGTATTTTCTTTCTTTTCCTTATTTTATTTATTTCAATTATTTCTTTTTTTAATTAATTCCTTTAATTTAACTTATTTTCATAAAATATAAAAAATAGTAAAAAACAGAAAAGTCATAAAAATCAAAATATATTTATTTAATTAATATTTTTTGTAAATAAATTTCACTAATAATTAATTATTTATTTTTATAAATCAAAATTGCATGTAAATAATTAGATTAATTTTAGGTTTAATTTTAACATGTTTTTCTTAATAAATAAAAAAAAATTAGAATTAGCGTTAATATTTTAATTTCATTTAATCTTTCTCATAAAAATACATAAAAAACATAAATACCAAAAACTCAAAAAAAAAAAATAATAATTTCTTTTTTCTCTTTAATTTCATTAGTTTAATCATTTAATTTAATTTCATTAAAAAGGGTCCAACGCCCTCGTTTCCAATTTTAATTCCTATTCGCGCATTTTTATTTATTTCCTTCTTTTAAATATTTATGTAACTCTCCCAAAGCCTTGTAAACTTAATTTCTCGCACTTTATTTTATTTCTTTATTTACTTTCCGTCAAATCTGGTCCTGGATTTTAATTTTGGCGATGTGGACCCGCGCTTTTGTAATAGTTTAGAACTTTCAATTTCTGCATCTTTTTTAACTGTTAAATAAATGCATGCAAGAATGAATGACAAAAAAATAAAAACAAACGCATAGATCACCCATAACCTGACAAGACAAAAATAAATGAATCTGACACACAAATCACACACCACCCCTAGGGTACGCCTCACTATTGCCTTGCCTCGAAAGGTGATCGTCGAGTAGAGGATATCTTAGTAAGTCCTCATGATCCGGGAACCTGGCATGAGGGTAGCTTCTAAGGTGTCTTCCCATTGCTCTGGTGATCACCATGTCCCGAACCTCGAATTGACCCGAACACCTCCAACGGTGGTGCTACCTACCTCTCAATGGTGGGATGGCACTACTTTAAGGATATTTACACAGACGAATTCCTTAGGGTAGGTAGACGACTCTAGATACTTGCTCTAAATTCAAAAACAAATCAAAAATACTTTTCACACCAACACATTTTCAAAAGCTTTCGAAAGCAAATTTTCAAACACTCTTGAGGACCGATACAAGAGTCGAACTGGAATTATCAAAGAAACTTTTTAAAACCCACATTGAAAAGCAAACAAACCATTTTTGAAAACACAAATGAGCAAGTATCTAAGAGCCCATGGATAACCATGGATAGAAAGGGTGCTAACACCTTCCCTTTCTATAATCTACCTCCCGAACCGAGAGCAATCTCTTTAAGGAATTTTTCTGTGCTTTTGTCCTTTCCATTTGGAGAAAATAAAAGACGGTGGCGACTCTTGCTTCCGCGACATTTCGCGAACCAGCATTAAATAGTCAGTTCCAGATCCACCGATCACAACCGGTATCCCTTGTGGAAAAACGAGGAGAATACGGGTCTGTCGTGTGGTGTCGTTAAGCATCAACTGACCTTAGAACCTTTAATCGCCCAACTTGGCCATTAGAAAGTAGTGAGATAGCCGGCCTCGGTCTAAAGTTGAGAATTGGTTGATACTCGATGCTACACTTATTGAGACCATACTCTCGAGATAGTTCTGGCCGCAAGAAAAGATTGTGTGAGCTGAAACCATGATCGATGGAGGATGGTCAGTGATATTGAGATCCTCTAGAACCCGGTTAATTTTTCTAAGACAGGTTGAAACCAACTTAACTTCAAGAGGGTATTACCTTTAACCTCATGCAAGCCTTAAACCTAAGGGCTTTGTGTGACTTGTTTGTCTTTGCCATATTTGTTATCTGTTATACCTGTGTTTTATCATAACATCATGCATCATAACATAGCATTCATGCTTCATTATACTAACCATTTCAAAGACCAAGGGAATTTATCTTTGTTCTGTTTTGCAGATCATGGCTTCCGTACGTAGAAAGACTATCCAAGTCAACTTTGTGGAGATACCATCCTAACTCAAAGAGCTAGTGTCAAGAATTACTGAAACATTTATGTTTATTAAGATACATGGTCAACTTCTCAGCCTGGTTACTTCAAACCCTGATGAACAGATGATGAGTGTACTTTTTCAGTTCTTTGACCCCGGGCATCATTGTTTCACTTTTCCAGATTATCAGTTGGTACCCACCTTGGAGGAATTCTCTCATCTATTGGGCATATCCATTCTTGAACAGGTACCCTTCACAGGTATGGAAGAAGTTCCTAAGCTAGAAGTCATTGCCTCAGCTTTGCATTTGAAACGGGCCGATATGGTATCCAATTGGGAAACTCGAAGCGGAGTCGAAGGTTTTCTAGCCAAATTTCAGATAGACCAAGCTCAGCTATTCTGGGATTATTTAGATTTTCAGGCTTTTGAAGATGTCTTGGCTCTTCTTATTTATGGTTTGGTTCTCTTCCCTAATCCGGATTCCTTTGTAGATGTGAATGCTATCAAGATTTTCCTTTCACGCAACCCTGTGCCTACCTTGCTTGGAGATATTTTGCACGCTCTCTATACTCGTACCACGAGGAGAAGAGGGACTCTTATGTGCTACATGCCATTGTTGTCGAGGTGGTTCATTTCTCACCTCCCTAAGTCTGTGCTGAAGAATGAAGAAGGTTTGGGATGGTCGCATAGAATAATGTCACTTGCTCATACAAATATTATTTGGTGTTCCTGGGCTATGGAAGACATTGTTGTTATTGACCGTTGTGGGGGGTATCCTAATGTCCCATTAGTTGGTATCAGAGGAGGTATAACTTACAATTGTTGTCTAGCTTTACGACAATTTGGTCGTGCTCGAAGGGATGGTCCCCATAGGTTACTTCTCAAGGATATTGCATTCGACTATGAAGAGGATGTTAAAGGGCATCGCCGGAGGTTCATACGAGCTTGGGGCATGGTAAATAGATCATACCCCCATAAGTTGGGACCAAAGACTTCCCTTCCTGTGCAGCCTTACCTCCAATGGGTCTGAGCTTGTGCCCAGAAGCTCGTGATGCCTTATGCGGAAGTACTACCAGTGATTGTGGAACCCACTACCGAAGACGTCATTCCTTACACGGTTCTCTATCCTTACATGCCGACTGATCTTGGGGAGCTACAGAGGTATTGGATTCAGCTGAAGAATGAGCGAGATGCTTACAGGGAGCAGTTCCATGAGCAAGAGAGGAAGGTTCTGAAGCTCACCAGGAAACTCGAGGAGGAAAGAGTGCTTAATGATTACTTCAGAACAAAGAGAAAACGTCCATGGGACTTTTGATTTTGCTTTTCTAGTTTTAGATTTGTTTTATTTACTTCTTTGTAATGCCTTAAGGGCCTTGTTGAACCTTTCAAAATTAATCTAATAAAGTTTTGTTTATTTTTAGTTTGCAAATTTAAATCTCCCAAGGTCTTTGAAATCATTACATGCGCATCCCATTATCATACACATCATTACAGGTACCACTACAACTTTCTTATCTTCTTCGTTGTTTATTTCAACATAAATGTCTTCCGATCAAGCCATCAAAGATCTTTAGGCACAGAACGCCCAGTTCCAACAGATGTTCATAAGTCATGCTAAGGGGCAAGAGGATCTGAAAACTCTCATTCTGAAAGAGAAGAAGAAGAAGAAGAAGAAGAAGGTCTTCTGAATATGGGCAGAAGGTTTGGAGAAAGGTTGAAGCATCAAACTGATCTAACCTCTTCATCCAAAGAAGGGGAGAACCAAGAAGAAGAAAAGGACCCCAGTCCTGCAGTCTCTGACAATGATACTGATTATGATGATGAGTAATATCCTCCTGATGAGGATAGATACAAGAAATTAGAAGACCATCTGAGTGCTATGGAAGCTCAGAAGGTACCTGGTTTAGATTTCGGAGAATTGGGACTGGTATTGGGGGTGGTCATCCCTCAGGAGTTCAAGGCTCCAGTTTTTGCTAAGTATGATGGAGTGTCCTGCCAAAAACTCCATCTTCGCTCATATGTCAGGAAGATTCAATCCCACACAGCTGATAGAAATTTGTGGGTGCATTTCTTTCAAGATAGTCTGTCAGGGACTCAGCTTGAATGGTTCTACCACTTAGAAGGGTCCAATGTTCGAAACTGGGAAGATCTTGCTGCTGCTTTCTACAAGCAGTATCAGTATAATGCCGACCTTGCTCCCACTCGTACTCAACTCCAGAGTATGTCCATGGGTGCAGGTGAAGGTTTCAAAGATTACGCTTAGAAATGGAGAGATTTGGATGGAAGATTTCAACCCCCTTTGTCCGATAGGGAATTGGTTGATATGTTTCTGGGGACACTGTCTGGTCCATTTTTCAACCATTTAATTGGTAGCTCGTCATCTAGTTTCACCAAGTTGATTTTAACTGGAGAAAGAGTGGAGGCTGGAATTCGAAGTGGTAAAATATAGAAGGATGCCTCTTCGAGTTCAGTAAAGAAACCATTTACCGGTAAGAAGGAAGCCAGTGCAGTTTATAGCCCGAGGGGACAAAGCAGATCTGAACACCGTCCAACAGTAAATGCTGTAGTGATACCAAGACCCGCAGTTGATCCACAACACATCAATCAACAAAGGGTGGAAAGACCACAGAGGCAGTTCACCCGGCTCAGTATGACTCTGTCTCAAATTTTACCATAATTGTTGAAGACCAATCTGGTAACTCAGAGGGAAGCCCCGAAGAACCCCAACACCACATCTCCCGCTATAACCTGAATGCTCGTTACGCTTATCACTACAGAAGTCCAGGTCATGATACAAACGACTGTTGGGCCCTGAAAAATAAGGTGTAGGACCTGATCAAAGCCAAAGAGATTGAGTTTGGCACTCCGGAGAAGCCCAACGTCATAACTGCACCCATGCCCAAGCATGGCTCGGGAATCAATGCTATTGAGGTTGTCTCCGCCATAGAGAATGTTGATGATGAGAACCCGGATGTCGACAGCTGGATCTACCCAACAACCAATGGTGGACTGAATAACTGGATGGCGGAGGACTTCGTGCCTGTTTCTTTTATTCCACAGTAATTGACTTTTGTTTTAAGATTTGTAATAAATAGTTTGAAACTTTATAGCCCGGTGCCTTGCCCGAGGCACCTTGGCTCTGCTTGTGAGGGCTTATTATTTGTCATTTCATATATGATTAATAAAGCATTGGACGTTTCTTGCATTACAAATTTTGCACTCCTTATTTTTCTTTTCTATCTCTTACTCTATCAAAACAGATATTCTCTTACACACACTCACGTATCATACTGCAGATCCATATCCACTCTGGATCCCATTGATAACAGCTTTGCTACTGCCAGTTATGACTTCAAAAATCCGATCAACCAAGCGGGGGACGAAGGTGAGGATGATTGTGAGGTGCCTGGAGAACTTGCTAGACTATTACAGCAGGAAGAAAGGGTCATACAGCCTCATGAAGAACCAGTTGAGTCAGTGAATTTGGGTACAGAGGAATACAGGAAAGAGGTTAAAATAGGTGCGAATCTGGAGCCTAGTGTCAAACAACGGCTAATACAAAGGATACACGACTATGTTGAGATCTTCGCCTGGTCCTATGAAGACATGCCTGGTCTGGACACTGATATTTTGGTACATCGCCTGCCGACCAAAGAAGATTGCCCTCCGGTAAAACAAAAGGTCTGTCGTATGCACCCTGAAATGTCAGAGAAAATTAAGGCTGAGGTCATGAAACAGTTTGATACCGGATTCTTATCTGTCACTTCTTATCCACAGTGGGTTGCCAACTTCATTCAGTACCTAAGAAGGACGATAAGGTACAGATATGTGGGGACTACAAAGATCTGAACAGGGCAAGCCCCAAGGATGACTTCCCACTTCCTCACATTGATGTTCTAATCGACAATACCGTGCAACACAAGATCTTCTCCTTCATGGATAATATTTCTGGCTATAACCAGATCAAGATGGCTCTTGAGGACATGGAGAAGAAAACATTCGTTACACAGTGGGGCACCTTCTGTTAAAAGGTAATTCCTTTTGGGTTGAAGAATGTTGGGGCAACTTATCAGCGTGCCATTGTCGCCTTGTTCCATGATATGATTCACCACGAGATTGAGGTTTATGTTGATGACATGATAGCCAGGTCTCAGACTGAGGAAGAGCATCTTGATCATCTCCAGAAACTGTTTGACAGGTTGAAGATGTACAAGCTGAGGTTGAATCCGAACAAGTGTACCTTCGGGGTAAGGTCTAGAAAGCTCCTGGGTTTTGTTGTCAGTGATAAAGGTATTCACGTGGACCCTGCAAAGGTAAAATCCATACAAGAGATGCTGGCTCCCCGCACAGAGAAAGAAGTTAGAGGTTTCTTGGGATGTCTGAATTACATCGCCAGGTTCATTTCACATCTGACTGCTACTTGTGAGTCAATCTTTAAGTTGCTGAATAAAGATCAAGTGGTAAAGTGGAATGATGAATGCCAGACTGCTTTTGAAAGAATCAAAGAATACCTGCAAGAACCACCAATTCTGATGCCTCCAGTTGAAGGAAGACCTTTGGTTTTATACTTGACAGTGCTAGACAATTCAATGGGGGTGTGTGCTGGGGCAGCATAACGAGTCTGGTCGAAAAGAGCACGCCATTTATTACCTTAGCAAAATCTTTACCAACTGTGAGACCCGATACTCATTGCTCGAGAAAACTTGCTGCACTTTGGCATGGGCTGCTCGCCGACTGAGACAGTATATGCTGACTCACACCAATTTTTTGATATCAAATATGGATTCGATCAAGTATATTTTCGAGAATCCCGCTCTCTCTGGAAGGATAGCAAGATGGCAGATGATCTTAACGGAGTAAGACATCCAATACACAACCCAAAAAGCAACCAAGGAGAGTGTATTGGCAGATCATTTAGCGCATCAGGTCGTGGATGACTACCAGTCCATGAATTTCGAGTTCCCGGATGAGAATATCATATTGGTAACCGACTGCGAAGAACCTGGGCCGGATGAAGGACCTAAGGAAGGGTCCCGATGGTCTATGTATTTCTATGGAGCATCAAACGCATTGGTGAATAGAATTGGCGTTGTAATTATATCCCCTGAGGGCTGTCATACTCCGTTCACTGCCCGACTATGTTTTAACTGCACCAACAATATGGCGAAGTATGAAGCGTGTATCATGGGTCTTCGAGCTGCCATTGACCTGAGGATTAAGTTCTTGAGTGTATTCGGAGATTCCTCTATAGTGATAAGTCATATCAAAGGTGAGTGGGATACGAAGCACCCGAATATTATTCCTTATAAAGAGTATGTACTGACATTGCTCTCGCACTTTGAGGAGATAACCTTTGAACATTTCCCAAGAGAGGAGAATCAGTTAGCGGACGCGCTAGCTATCATGTCTTCTATGTTCAGAGTCAGGTGGGACAATGAAGCTCCCTAGATTACCATTGAGAGGTTGGATGAACCTGCACATTGCTGCGACATTGAGACTGAAGAGGTAGCAGATAAACCCTGGTTTCACGAGGTAAAGAGGTATCTTGAGGCTCAAGAATACCCCGAGGGGGCATTTGTTAATGATAAGAAGTTTCTGAGAAGATTCGCTGCGAAGTTCTTCATCATTAATGGTATCCTCTATAAGCATAACCATGATTCATCCTTACTGCGGTGCATAGACAAGAGTGAGGCAGAAAGGATCATGACAGAGTTACATGAAGGTACCTTCAGAACTCATTCCAGTGGACACGCCATGGCGAAGAAAATCCTACGGGCAGGATATTACTGGTCCACTATAGAAGCCGATTGTTATCAGCACTCTCGAACCTGTCATAAGTGCCAAGTCTATGCTGATAAGATGCATGTACCTCTGGTTCCCTTGAATGTTTTGACAACTCCTTGGCCCTTTGCAATGTGGGGCATCGACATGATCAGCGAGATCAGACCTACTGCGTCTAACAGGCATCGTTTCATTCTAGTAGCAATTGATTACTTTACGAAGTAGGTTGAGGCAGCTTCCTTTGCTACAGTGACCAAGAACGTCGTGGTGCGGTTCATCCGACACAATCTGATATGTCGATACGGTTTCCCAGAGAGGATTATTACTGACAATGGTACAAATCTCAATAATACAATGATCACCGAGCTTTGCAAACAGTTCAAGATTCAGCATTATAACTCTTCTCCCTACCGGCCGAAGATGAATGGGGTTGTTGAAGTGGCTAACAAGAACATCAAGAAGATTGTGCAGAAGATGAAGGTGACCTACAAAGACTGGCACGAGGTGTTACCATTCGCTCTTCATGGGTACCATACCTCAGCACGGACATCAACAAGGGCAACACCCTACTCTTTGGTGTATGGTATGGAGGCAGTCCTACCCATCGAAGTCCAGATACCCTCTCTCAGGATTATGAAGGATGCGGGTTTGAATGAAGACAACTGGATCCAAACCCGACTTGATCAGATGAATCTAATCAATGAAAAGAGACTTATTGCTATCTGTCATGGTCAGACGTATCAAAAGTGAATGATCAAGGCTTTTAACAAGAAAGTCAGGCGTCAAGAATATCAAGTCGGGGATCTAGTGATCAAACGCGTCATTCTACCACAGGGTGATCCCAGGGGCAAATGTACCCCCACATACGAAGGGCCATTTGTGGTTAAGAACATTTTCTCGGGAGGAGCTATGATTCTAACCACCATGGATGGTGACGACCTTCCTCATCCCGTCAATGCATACATAGTGAAAAGATACTACGCATAATCAAAGACCCGCTAGGTTGACTGGCCTAGGAAGAAATAAGGGCTTCCCAGCGAACCAAAAGGGTTTGGGCAAAATTAAGGGATGAAAATGAAAAAAAAAACCTATACACCCGGCAAGTCGAAAACCTGAAAAGGCGACTTGGGCAAAAAAGGGTATCCCGATAGACCGAAAACCCGAAAGGGCAGTCCAGGCAAAAATTAGGGATCAAAGCGTAACACTATGTCTCATTGGATCATCTTGCAACCAGACCTCGGTATCTACTATCAAGCTCAGATGGAGCCAATCAACCTGATTCACCTTTGGCCAAGTAGCAAAGTGATGAGATGCTGGAAGATATAAAGGCAATAGTAGAATTGGAACCCAATGGGATTGTTTCACATAGCTGTTTTTATTTTTAAACTCAAATTGTAATTTATATCTTTCGGTGGAGTTCTCTTACTAGAGCGCCAGCCTCTTTGTACAAAACGCCCATTACAGGCCAACTTCAAAATCAATACAAATCATTTTCACAAAGCTTTGATTTATTTTGCTTTTTCCTGTTTTGTTTTGCTAGAACGTCCAATGGTTCATTTTTTATATATGCATTTGAAAATAACTGCTGCTCATAAATATTTACATGAAAAAACAAAAGACAATTACTCGTAATTCCAAGAGCAGGGAAAACAAGAAGTGCCCAAACCTTATAGTTACTTTGACCATCAGGTACCAAGGTAGAGTCAGCTTGAGAACATGAGTAGTGGTACATACACTCCCCGCAGAGTAAAATGTATCCAAGAACGGTGATGTTAGTTTTCCCGAACAGGACATGACCCTCCCCAGCTGAGTGGGTCAGTAAATTATTCCCCAAGCAGAGTTTATTTCTCTCACAAACAGAAATTCAATCTCCAACAGATTTCATTATCACCAACAACGGTAATTTATCCCCAACTGAGTTGTTTCTCCAGGTCAGCAGATCTATCAATAGGGTATTTCCTCTCTAATAGAGTTATTCCCCGCAGAGTTGTCCTCAGACAGAGTCTCGACCAGAAGAATATTTATCAGCCAAAGGGAAAATCCCGAGCTAGTCATATCTGTTCACCATCCCCAACAAAAGTAAAGGAACTATGGTTTTTATAGCAGTCAGGGATTTATTTTCCCAGACTCAGATTATTATGTCGGTATTTCATGTTCATACATCATGACATGTGCATACATCACATATAACATAGTCTCATTTATTCTGAGAACGTCATCATACAATGCATCTCATGCATCCCACATAACTAACCCTGCATTTCTTTCAGGAAAGACAGTTATTATCAACAATTTCCAACAGGTACATGATCAACATTCAAAGCTAAACAAGTGTAATCATCAGCAATAAATGCAACCTCGTCCAGGTTCCTGCAGCCTTACTATCCAGGCTTTCGTATCGAAGCAACCCTACTATCCAGGTTCCCTCTCACAGCCCTACTATCTAGGCTTTCATATCGAAGTAACCTTACTATCCAGGTTCCTTCTCACAGCCCTACTACCCAGGCTTTCATCTCGAAGTAACCCTGCTATCCAGGTTCCTTCTCACAGCCCTACTATCCAGGCTTTCATATCGAAGTAACCCTACTATCCAGGTTCTTTCTCACAGCCCTACTATCCAGGCATTCATATCGAAGTAACCCTACTATCTAGGTTCCTTCTTATAGCCCTACTACCCAGGCTTTCATATCGAAGTAACCCTACTATCCAGGTTCCCTACTACCCAGGCTTTCATATCGAAGTAACCCTACTATCCAGGTTCCTTCTCATATCCCTACTACCCAGGCTTTCATATCGAAGTAACCCTACTATCCAGGTTCCTTCTCACAACCCTACTATCTAGGCTTTCATATCGAAGTAACCCTACTATCCAGGTTCCTTCTCAAAGCCCTACTACCCAGGCTTTCATATCAAAGTAACCCTACTATCCAGGTTCCTTCTCACAGCCCTACTACCCAGGCTTTCGTATCGAAGTAACCCTACTATCCAGGTTCCTTCTCAAGCCCTACTATCCAGGATTTCATCTCGAAGTAATCCTGCTACCCAGATTACTCCTCATAACCTTACTACCCGGGTTCTGCCTTTCTTATCCCCAGATAGTAGTCCACAGCACTGTAAGACCTGGATCTGGTCAAACTTTCACATTTCCCCAGAAAGTCGCGGTACAGCATATACCCCGACCAAGCACACAGTTCACTTCCGGTTTCTAAAACCAGAATTATTCCCCCAGTATATTAACGGACAACTAAAGCTCCTAAAACACTATTTCTCTCAAGACAAAGACCAGCATTCCCCAGCGAAGTCCCCCTCAATAGTAGGTATGCGGGTTCTCGCAAAGGAATCTCTTATGCGATCGACACCTCTTCGGATGGCATCTTTAAGCCCATCTCTGATAATTATCTAGCAACTTCCAAATGGAATCTACAAGCCCATTACCGATATCGCAAATCAAATGTCACTTCATATGAGTGCAAACTTCTGGGCACTCTAGTGTTCAATCATCTTCCACCTTCAGATCACGAAAGACAGATAAGCCAATCTACATCCCCAGGTTTAAGAATATTGAACAGGGGCAACTGTTGTACCCCAAAATTTTCCCTCCCATATTTCTCAATACATGTCAAGTGAGGTCCTCAAATTGCTCAAGGAAGTCCAAGAGTTGACCAGACAAACTCTCTCATAAGGCAGTCTACCTTAAATTAGGGTTTCATTTTTCATCAAGATGTTTGAGCCCAAAGGATCCCAAATTCTCACCACTGTCCTAATATGTTTTCAAGATCATCCATGTCAAGTTTCAAGCCTTGCAGTGGAAGTTTGCTCAGTCAATTGCTCAAAGGCCTGAAAATCGACTGTATTAGGTCAAACGTCAACTGTGGCTCACATACAGTCAAACTTCAATATTTTTGGTCAACATCCTCATTTTGAAGTATCATTCATCATTTGATCAAGGGTTGATCATGATTCATCAAGGATTGCTCACAATTCTTCAAAACCCAAAAGTTGCTAAATTAGGGTTTTGTAGGAAAAATTAACTCAACTTTGACCAAGCATAACTTTGTCATACTTTATCATAAATGACCCATACAAAGCTCATTTTAAATAGGATTCAATTCCCTACAATTCATCTTCATCCCCCAAGTTTAAAATATGCACTCACAAAAAGATATGAATTTTGACATTATAGGTCATTTTGAAAAGTCAACAAAAACACCTTTTGGGTCAAAGCTTCATACATGAACATGGAAGACTCAATGAGACCAAATTTTTTGCTTATAGGACATCCTAATCTTTCTAAAAAGTCCAAGAACAACTCTCTAGGGTCAAAATTGAGAGAGTTATGCATTGGCCAAGTTGACCTTTTTTGCAAAATTGCCAAAAGTCAAATGTGCTCAAATTTGCATTTTTTGCTAAATGGGCCCAACTTTTTATGCTTGCACTTCAATGATAACATAGTCCACGACCTATGGGACCCTCCATACTTGATTTATTTATTTAGTCAATTTATTTTGATTTTTATTCACTTAAAATTCAAATAAAATCAAATAAATCTAAATAAATCATATATTGTGTTTTAGGGATGATTTTTGCATTGAAGGAAGATCTTATATGCTATCAATTGAGAATCAATTTGTGCAAGGATAATTTGGTTGGAAAAAGATTGAATTGAAGCAAATTTGGAAAGATGTCATATGCCATGAAAGACCAAATCAAATCTTCATAATGGGCAAGATTGAATCCGTTTTTGTTGACCTAACATGTTGTATTACATATATAGAAGAGATTCAAGGCATAAGAAGAGGTTGAACGGTCGTGCAGAGCAAGAAAAAAACTGAAAAAATTCAAGAGAAAGTGGTGATCCAATTTCCATCCTAGAGGCCAATCCACGCCGTTCTAACATTGCCAACAGATTGTTGGACATCCCAGGAACATATCCCAATCAATTGCAATCCTTTTCACGCCTGGAATTATAAGTTACAGGTATCACGATTTTCTTCCAAACTCAAATTAGATTTCATTAATTTACTCATCCTATGCATGCTTTGATTATATATTTGTGTTCACCATTGAGTTTGCAAACTATTGGTACCACTTAATTGCATTATTAACGCTTGTACAGGATATTGCCATAGCTAGGGTTTTACGTTCTTGTTTAGGGATTTGTAGTATAGGCAAAATTGGGTTTGGATTTTGGTGCCATGACACTCGTGAGGATGAGACAAGTCGATTGACACCTTTGAATTTCATTTATGTTGCTTGTAGAGAGTTTTTGTGATGAGTAGGCTTGTAGCTACAGCGAGGCAACCGTAGGTAAAAACATTGTTACCTAAAACGACGGATGGGAGGAAGAAGATGGATGCGTGGCACTCCCTGGTTGGGCAATTTGAATTTTAGCGCGTTTTTTCAATAGCCATTACTTTTCATATATTATATTTTGTTTTTATTATATAAACAAATAACAATGGAAGTACGGATGCCAAGCGTGCATTGGAAAAGTGCATGAGGACCTGGGTTCGATCCCCAGGTCCTAACCTTTCTTCATATTTTTCTTCAACGGGCAATATAGCGCATTACACATCAGGAGGTTCACCATATACCATCAGGATTTGCCATCCAATTCATCAGTTCTCCAGATCCAATGCCTTTCCCTTGGAGGACTACCATGCGCCCCCAGTCAACGTGCACACTGGATTAAGCAAGTCAAACAAACCTTAGCTATCTGGGCCCAGCAATTCAGATAGCACCCCTGTTGTACCCCAAAATTTTCCCTCCCATATTCTTCAATGTTTTGACAAGCATCATCTCAATTTGCTCAAGTCTACTCAAGGGTTGCACAGTTCAAACACCCTCAAAAGCCAGTCAAATTAGGGTTTTGGTTCGTGCAAGGAAGTTGAGGTTTTCAAGGGCTCAATCAAGTCACATATGCCTATACACATTGTCAAGCATCCCCATGTCAAGTTTCAAGGCTCACAAGGTCAAGTTGCACAGTCAAAAGCCCTAGTTGCTCCACAACCAACTACAGGGGTAAAATGGTCATTTGGCAGTCAAAAGTCAAAAATTTTGGTCAACATCTCATTTTGAAGCCACAATCATCATTTGATCAAGTCTTGATCATGATTCCACAAGAATGGCTCAAAAATCATCAAGATGCAAAAGTTTCCATTTTTGGACAGCTGAAAAGTCAACTGTAACTTAACCAAGGCATAACTTTTTCATGGTTCATCAGAAAAATCCCATCCAATGCTCATTTTGAAGGGGATGACATTTCCTACAACTCATATTCACATTCCAAGTCCAAGAAATGCTCTCACAAAAAGTTATCAATTTCAACATTATAGGTCATTTTCAAAAGTCAACAAAAAGGCACTTTAAGTCAAAGACCATAACTTGATATTGGTAAATTCAAATGACATGGGACCAAAGGCATTGGTTAGAGGACTTCAAGACCTTTCCAAAATGTCCAAGAACATGTTCATATGATCAAAATTGAGCAAGATATGCATTGGAGAAGTTGGGAAATTTTTGTGAAATGGCAAAAGTCAACTATCCTTGAAACTTCAATTTTTGACAAAAGGGCCCACTTTTTTCCACTTGATTCAGCCTTGTCATGCCACCCACGTGTCCCATGATCAATTTCAAGATTAAACATTAATTTTTCTATTTTATTTAATTTTATTTGATTTAATTCATTTTAAATCCATAAAATTCAAATAAAATCAAAAAAATTAATTAAATAACATCTTTTGATTTGAATGACTTTTATGTGTCATGAACAACCTACCAATTTCGTGCTAGGGCCATTTTATGCATAAAAATTCAAAAATTGAACAAACTTGGAATGATCTTTAATGGTGGTTATGAAGAATCCAAAAACATAATTGCAAGGGATCATTAGCTCATAATGTGACCTATTCTCATTCATTACTATATATGCAAGTGTGACAAGCCTCATTCACGACCTAGAGACCTCAAAAACGGCCAGAGCAAAGTTCAAAAATTGCCAAAAAAGTGTGAGATCTAAAGCAGTATTGCAGGCATTTTCAGACTAAAAGAGGAACGTGATTCCCTTCTTTGCCATCCCCTGAAGCTAAAGCGACCTTTACCAAGTCCTAAGACCTTCTACAATGCACTGTAAGTTGTCCTGAACTCACCCCTGTACACGAAGCTTGAATTCTCCATTCTTACATTTTTTCTCAAAAATATTGGCATGATCATGTTGCTTGTTTGATTTCTGACGTAACCATAATGTTCAATTGCATTTTTAGGCATTGTATGATGATACCCGTACCTAGGGTTTATTTGTGTGTTTTTTAGGCATCTTGTCTACAGGTGAAATTGGGATAAACTATAAGCATAGATGTGATCAGGAGACATGGGCGATCACAACCATGGGCTTAAATGGAGTTTCTGAAGCCTAGGGACAATTCTAAGTATGGCCTACGAAACTACCTGCGGATAAAAATCCGCAGGTAAATAACCAGGAATTGTGAGGAAGAAGATGATGATACGTCACAACGTGATTGGCCTGTTTAAAAGTCACGCGCGTTTTTTTTTGTTTTTTTAGGCATAGGCGTTGATTTATGAATATATTAACCATTTCTTATTATTATGTCAAATGAAACATGTAGCACAGCTGGCTAAGGCGTTGGTGTAGTGAGCGCTGGGACCTGGGTTCGAATCCCGGGCCCCCCATAATTCCATGTTATTTTTTTCTAATGCGTTCTTGTGTAGGTTTCCAAATGGTGAGCACCATAAGCCTCACAAACCAGGGCGCCAAGTGGCCTCAAAGATCAATCTAATGGCCATGGGATGGATGACCACCATGCTCCCCAGTCAAGCCAGCATGGACAATTCCAAAAGTCAACAGGGCTTATTCTTAATGGGCTCAGATTGTCAACAAAAACCTCCATATCTGGCCCAAACCCCCCATGGGTTTGCATTTTATTTTTGTCTTTTTATTTTTCATTTGCTTTATTTTCTTTTTTATTCCCTTTTTAATTATTAGCTAAATAATTTTTTTTCCATAAAATTCATAAAAACACAAAAAAAACTTTTTCTTAAATTATTAATCAATTAGTTATTAGTTTTAATTTCATTAATTACAAAAAAGGACAAAAAATTAATTCTTTCTTAAAAAAGGGTCAAAACCCTTAGGACGTTCCCGATTAAATTTCTATTCGCGCGTATTTATTTCTTTTGATTATATTTATGTATCTGTACAGAGTATGTAATAGTTAATTAGGATTTTATCGCCTTATTTAAATTCTCGCACTTTATATTTTGCAAAACGGGTTTTTGTTTTTGGCGATGTATAGACCCGCGCCTTGTAATAGCTAGATTTACATTTCTGCAATTTATTTTCCGCACTTCTAACTGCTAATATGCCTGCAAGAATGTATGTAAAATAAAATCAAATTCGTAGATCACAAATAACATGTACAAAGACAATTAACTGAAAAACAAACACACATGCACATGCCACCCCTAGGGTACGCCTCACTAGTTGCCTCGAATGTGGTCATCAAGTATAGGGTGTCTTAGAGGTCGCCCTTCTGTCTAAAAGATCCAGTTGCCTCGAAACAGTTGCCTCGGATAAAAGGATCTAGGACATTAGGGTTACTTCTAAGGTGTCCTACTATTGCTTCGGTGACCACATTGTCCCTTAATAATCGAATTGACCCGAACACCTCCAACGACGGTGCTACCTACCCCTCAATGGTGGGATAGCACTATCTAAAGGACTCTTACACAGCTTAATTCCTTATGGTAGGTAGACTTCTCTTAAGTACTTGCTCTTTTTAAACAAACAAAAACATCTTTTCGCACCCCACACTTTCAAAAGTTTTCAAACAAATTTTTCACATACTCTTGAGGACAGATACAAGAGTTACTTAAAAAATTTTCAAACGAAACTTTTTTCAAAACCCACACACATTTGAAAAGCAAACATTTTTGAAAACATAAGAGCAAGTACCTAAGAGCCCGTGGATAACCACGGATAGAAAGGGTGCTAACACCTTCCCTTTCTATAAATCTACCTCCCGAACCGAGAAACATTCTCAAAGAAGGAATTTTGCTGTGCTTTTGTTCTTTCCATGTTGGAGAACATAAAAGACAGTGGCGACTCTTGCTTACCGCGACATTTCGCGAAACCAGCTAAAAACAGTCAATTCTATTTCCACCGGTCACAGAACTGGCGGCTCTGCTGGGGAATTATAAGTGAGGTGTACCTTAGGAATTAGACCACTCTTATGTTTTCAATTGCTTGCTCTGTTTGCTTTAATATTGTGGGCCTGTTTTGGGAGTTTCATAGATCCTAACTCGGATCTGGGGGATACCTCTTAGAAAGTAGCAACAAAACTGTGAGGGAACTGTGCGGGGTATACCGACACGGTTGAAACAGTTTTCTACGTTAATGTGGCACTTTGGTGAGTACCAGTAACCCTTGAGTCAAGTCAAGGAGAGTACGGGGCCGCCGCGTGGTGTCGTGAAGCATCAACTGACCTTAGGAACCTTACTTGACCATCCTGGCCTCTTTAGGGGTAGTGAGATGACCGACTTTGGTGCGGTCCGAAGTTGGTAGATACTCGATACAACACTCATTGAGGTTTGTTTTCTTGGAATATTTTGATCGCCAGTTCAGTGGCTAAATCAAAACAATGAACATAGAAAACAACCCAATGATATTGAGCTCCTTAGAACCCGGTTACTTTTGATAGGACAGGTTTGAGCCCACCAACTTCAAGAGGGTAGTACCCAAACCCCATGTTGGCCTAAACTCTAAGGGCTCTGTATGACTTGTGTGCCTTCAAACTTGAACTACTTGCATACTTGTTATCTAACAACACGAGTTCCTTGCAGGTTTTGTTTACAGTCCTTAATTGGGACTCATTACAAGGCCTGCTTATATCACTCCATGCATAGCATAACATCATACCCTTGCATACATCCTACATAAGGACTAATCCATTTCAAGGATCTCAAGGGTTTGTGATGCAGGTCATGATAAATCAAATGTCTAGCAAGGGGAAAAGGGGATTTATTTTCCCCTAGCCAAGGTTGATAACTTGAGTCAGGGGCGATGACCCACTCGATATGGTGAGCCTTGACTCTTGAAGAAGGAATCTCAACAACATGAAGTTCCCTCAATCAAGCTACGAAATTCAAATCCTAACGACTTTTCTTGTTTACCCCACGAGATCCTTGAAAACATTTCATGCATACATACACATCATTGCATAACAGGTACCCTTGTTACAGGTCACTTACCATCTTCGCTGTTTATTTCAGAAATGGCTTCCCAACAAGACAACTAGGATCTTCACGCTCAAGAGACTCGGTTCGGGGAGATCCTCCTAAATCTATCCAAGGGGCAGGAAGAGCTTAGAACACTCCTCATGGGGACTTTGGTCAGGAACAGTCCTGAAGACGATAAGGACGAACGGCTGAAACGTCTACAAGCTGAGTTGGATATAATGAGAACCTAGATGCTGGGGCAAATGGCTCTTATCCAAGACTTATCTCAAAGACAAGGAGAGCTCAGGGTTCTCATCAACCAACTGCTTCGGGATAACCAACTGGGGCAAACATCTAAGGTTGAAGAGCAAGCCATCATTCAACCACCTGTGGTGCAAGAAGACAAGGGAAAAGCTCCTCAGTTTTCTTCAGGGTCACAAGCCCAGCATCAACCTCACCAGCGTCAACAGGGTAATCGGTGTAAGCGAAATACGTCTGGAAGACATTTCTCGGAGACTGGTATACCATCATCACTGATATTGAGACACTTGTTGGAGGTCAAGCTGATTGCTTTAAAAGATCCTCCTAAGAATCTCAACATAACCTCCCTGAAGTACAATCCTGATGAAAGGTGTGCCTACCATTCTGACAGTCCTGGACATGACACTGACGACTGTTGGAGCTTGAGGAACAAGATCCAGGACTTGATCGACGGAAGGGTGTTGGAGTTCATGCCGGGTGGCAAAATGAAAATCTTCTGTTGAGAATCTTCCATCTGTGATGACTAGTGCAAACTAAGAAGCTTTTGTTCATTCGAATGTTCAAGTTGTATTTTTCTTTGATTGTCCAAACATTTGTTCATGTCAAACTCTTTTACTTTATCAATGCATCGCATATTTCTGTTTTGAATCAATATATTCGCATTCGCTATATTCAAACTGCTTTCATTTTTTGATGTCAACTCTCAATTAATAATTCTAAGCCTCTTGAGGGAGGATGACGAAAACGATACCACGATCTACAGTATGCTTTTGAACAGACCCCGCTGATGAGGTACATACATTTTTTCAATTCCTAAACACTGGAGTTCTAAGGAAGATAATCCCTCGTCAACCCCCTAAGCCAAAGAAGTAGGAGTTTTTCTTTTCAAAAATTAAAACCCTTAATCATAACCTGGGGCAGGGTAGTTCTCTCAGCTAATCCAGATGCACAACGAATGGCATCAAAGGGTTCCTTCCAAGACAAAAGACAGTGATGGTTCCGAATAATCATAAAGACAGGCAGTCGTTATCTCTCAAAATCAAAAGTCCAATAAGTCAAAACCTATGAAGGAGACTTACAAAAACTGGGGCATCCCACTGACTGTAATCCTAAAAGAAACAGTTCAGGCAAAAACAGGGATAACACAATCAAAAAGAGAGAGGTCCAACAAACCCTCGACAAAAGGAAATGACTGCCTATTCAAAATAAACTGTCAATATCCGAACCATCATTGGAATATCAGGGCAAAGACTCAAACAAGGTCTAATGCACGATTAGCTTAGTTTAGGTTTGAAGAACATCACGAAGAGCGGGTGGGTACAATTACATTTTGAGCCTTATCCTTTGTTTCTTAAACTGTGAACCAGGCCACGTTACAACCCTTAAAAGTCCTAGCTGAAGCATGGGTTGGTTCGAAAGCATACTGTTACGAAAGGTATTCTGACTCCTTAAGGTTTGCGGTAAAATAACGAGTTGACATCGCGTTTTACAAAATTCACTTGTTTTACTGAAAAAACACAGTTTACAAAAAGTTCACTTGTTTTTATGAAAAAAAAACTGCATTTCCAAAAACTTCAAGACAGACATAAGCTTTGCATTTTTAATATAACATTGCTTGCATATGACTATTTGTTTGAACAACATAGAAGTTCGCACGACGAATGTCTAAATGAACAAAAGCACCTCCAATCAAGGGGCATGGCATGATCATTGTCCATCATCTGGGGCAGTTAAGTCAAGATTCGAAGAATCTCTCAAAAGGCCAACTAGCTTGGGGCAAATCTCCATCTGGATCACTTGGGGCATTGGACATGAATTCCAGCGACGAATCTTGCACGATCAACAGTTTCTGTTAGTACGACAACACAACACTACTGACGGTGACAACTCCCTGCATTCTAAGCACGGACATAGTGGAAAAAATACTACGCATAATCAAAGACCCGTTAGGTTGACACACCTAGGCAAAAATAAGGGCTTCCCGGCGAACCAAAATGGTTCGGGCAAAATAAGGGATGAAAATGAAAAGATCTATACACCCGGCAAGTCGAAAACCTGAAAAGGCGGCTTGGGCAAAAATGGGTATCCTGGTGGACTAAAAACCTGAAAGGGCGGTCCAGGCAAAAATTAGGGATCAAAGCGTATGACTATGTCCTGTCATCTCGTCACTTGCCTACCAGAAGAAAATTTGTCAATCGGCAGTCATCAAGCACCTCCACAGGTACCTTCTCCCGCAGAAACAGGGGCAATAATGAGTTGTCTAAGCGATCTAGTTGCTCTGTCCACCAAGGTACCAAGGTAGGTTCAGCTGAAGAACGTAACCAAGATACCTTCACTCTCCGCAGAGTAAGACAAATCAGCAGTACTCTCTTCAAGCAGAGTTGGTCTCCCGTCAGTCCTAACAAGGCACAGTATCTCCAGCAAGTCAGTGATACTCTCCCCAAGCAGAATAGTCTACTATCAGCCTTAAGGAAGTTGGGTATCCCCAGAAAATCTCAATATTCCCCAGCGGAGTATACAGATGTTCCTAACCAAGCAACCCCGGCAGTCTTAATATAAGATTGTTCCCCGGTGGAATACCAGACACCCCAGTGGAACCATTCCCCAGTACAGTCCAAAGTTTCCCCAGGAAAGTTGAATCAATCTCCCCGGTAGAGTTTTGGAAGCTTATCCCCAACAGATTCTGGAAGCTTATCCCCTGCAGAGTACGAACGCGTCTCCCCGGCTTTATTCAAAGGTTATTCTCCACCAGAGCTTATAAATGGGTTATCCTCAGCTAATTCCTACAGAAATATCGTCCTCGGCGAAGTTCTTCCTATCCCCAGCGGAATTCATCAAATCTTCCAAACATAACTCATCAATGGTATCCCCAGCGGAGTTATCATCAAACCTCAGCAAAGTATCTCTTCCCACAGAGCAATTCCCTGCAGAGTAATCTCTCCAACAAGTTTATTCCCTAACGGAGTCATTTTTTCCTACTAGTTTATTCTTACAATCATCATCCCCAGCGGAAACGAAGAATCCTACTCTTCAACATCAGCCCAGGATTCAACAAGCTCCCGGCATTTGTCAAGGATTTATTTTCCTAGACAAAAATACATTCATAAACATCACATTATCATACACCATGACGCATGCATATACGCATCATAACACACAAATCTCATTTATTCTTGAGAACATCTTAATGTCATGCAGTTCATGCATCATGACACTGCATACAGCTAACGTTTTGCCTTTTCAGGAAAAGGTCAATCAAAAGATGATTACCATCTACCTCCACAGTTCCAGATCAACATTGGTAACAAGCTAGGAAAATTTTCTGGATGACTGATCGTGGGTTAATATCTGAAACCAGACAGGACAATCATCTACTTGATCATCATGAAGCAACCCCACACCGGTTCCTTCTCAACTTCAGATGTAGTTTTACACGAACTCATCATAAGGCAACCCCACACCGGTTCCTTCTCAATTTTCAGACGTAGTCTTACACGGACTTATCATCAAAGTAACCCTACACCGGTTCCTTTTCTTTCAGAAAAAGTTCTTACACGGACTTATCTCAAAGTAACCTTACCCTGGTTCCTCCAGAAGTCTTACACGGACTTATCTCAAGATGACCTTACCCCGGTTCATCAAGAAGTTTTACACAAACTTACCCTGCAGTAACCTTACCCCGGTTCCTCCAGAAGTCTTACACAGACTTTTCTCAAGATGACCTTACCCCGGTTCATCAAGAAGTTTTACACGAACTTACCCTGCAGTAACCTTACCCCGGTTCCTCCAGAAGTCTTACACGGACTTATCTCAAGATGACCTTACCCCGGTTCATCAAGAAGTTTTACACGAACTTACCCTGTAGTAACCTTACCCCGGTTCCTCCAGAAGTCTTACACGGACTTATCTCAAGATGACCTTACTCCGGTTCATCAAAAAGTTTTACACGAACTTACCCTGCAGTAACCTTACCTCGGTTCCTCCAGAAGTCTTACACGGACTTATCTCAAGGTAACCCTACATCGGTTCCTCCCAAAGTCTTACACGGATTTATCCCAAGGTAACCTTACCCCGGTTCCTCGAGAAGTTTTACATGAACTTATCCCAAAGAAACCCTACACAGGTTCTCTCTCTCCAGACGTAGTTTTACACGGACTCGTCATTAAGAAACCCTACACAGGTTCTCTCTTTCTAAAGATGAAGTTTTACACGGACTCGTCACCCAGAAACCCTACACAGGTTCTCCATTTCCAAGGATGCAGTTTTACACGGACTCGTCATCAGTAAACCCTACACAGGTTTCCTTCTCAGCTTCAGATGCAGTTTCACACGGGCTCGTCATCAAAGTAACCTCACACAGGTTTCTTCTCCATTTGAGATGCAGCTTCACACGGGCTCATCATCAGTCAACCCTACACAGGTTTCCTTCCTCCAAAGATGCAGTTTTACACGAGCTCATCATCAGTCAACCCTACACAGGTGTCCTTCTTTCCAAGATGTAGCTTTACACGAGCTCATCATCAGGCAACCCTACACAGGTTCCCTCTTTCAACTTACAAAAATTACAGTTCAACAAACCACCTCCAGATGGCATCTATAAGCCCATCCACCTATCAACAGTCTTCAAATGGCATCTATAAGCCCATTCTCGATAAGGTTCTGTCACGTCTCCAGATGGCATCTGTAAGCCCATCCTCCTATCCACCATCTCTCCAAATGGCATCTGTAAGCCCATTCCCGCTATCACATTGCTGATACTCTACTATGCAAGTGCAAATTTCTGGGCACTTTAGTGTTCAATCCTCATCCACCTTCGGATCACGAAAGGCACGCAAGCCAATCTACATCCTCAGGTATAAGAAGATTGAACAGGGGAAACTGTTGTACCCCAAAATTTTCCCTCCCATATTCTTCAAAGTTTTGACAAGCATCATCTCAATTTGCTCAAGTCTACTCAAGGGTTGCACAGTTCTAACACCCTCAAAAGCCAGTCAAATTAGGGTTTTGGTTCTTGCAAGGAAGTTGAGGTTTTCAAGGGCTCAATCAAGTCACATATGCCTATACACATTGTCAAGCATCCCCATGTCAAGTTTCAAGGCTCACAAGGTCAAGTTGCACAGTGAAAAGCCCTAGTTGCTCCACAACCAACTGCAGGGGTAAAATGGTCATTTGGCAGTCAAAAGTCAAAATTTTTGGTCAACATCTCATTTTGAAGCCACAATCATCATTTTATCAAGTCTTAATCATGATTCCACAAGAATGGCTCAAAAATCATCAAGATTTAAAAGTTTCCATTTTTGGACAGTTGAAAAGTCAACTGTAACTTGACCAAGGCATAACTTTTTCATGGTTCATCAGAAAAATCCCATCCAATTCTCATTTTGAAGGGGATGACATTTCCTACAACTCATCTTCACATTCCAAGTCCAAGAAATGCTCTCACAAAAAGTTATCAATTTCAACATTATAGGTCATTTTCAAAAGACAACAAAAAGGCACTTTAAGTCAAAGACCATAACTTGAGATTGGTAAATTCAAATGACATGGGAACAATGGCATTGGTTAGAGGACTTCAAGACCTTTCCAAAATGTCCAAGAACATGTTCATATGATCAAAATTGAGCAAGATATGCATTGGAGAAGTTGGGAAATTTTTGTGAAATGGCAAAAGTCAACTATCCTTGAAACTTCAATTTTTGACAAAAGGGCCCACTTTTTTCCACTTGATTCAGCCTTGTCATGCCACCCACGTGTCCCATGATCAATTTCAAGATTAAACATTAATTTTTCTATTTTATTTACTTTTATTTGATTTAATTCATTTTAAATCCATAAAATTCAAATAAAATCAAAAAAATTAATTAAATAACATCTTTTGATTTGAATGACTTTTATGTGTCATGAACAACCTACCAATTTCGTGCTAGGGACATTTTATGTATAAAAATTCAAAAATTGAACAAACTTGGAATGATCTTTAATGGTGGTTATGAAGAATCCAAAAACTTAATTGCAAGGGATCATTAGCTCATAATGTGACCTATTCTCATTCATTACTATATATGCAAGTGTGACACGCCTCATTCACGACCTAGAGACCTCAAAAACGGCCAGAGCAAAGTTCAAAAACTGCCAAAAAAGTGTGAGATCTAAAGCAGTATTGCAGGCATTTTCAAACTAAAAGAGGAACGTGATTCCCTTCTTTGCCATCCCCTGAAGCTAAAGTGACCTTTACCAAGTCCTAAGACCTTCTACAATGCACTGTAAGTTGTCCTGAACTCACCCCTGTACACGAAGCTTGAATTCTCCATTCTTACATTTTTTTCTCAAAAATATTGGCATGATCATGTTGCTTGTTTGATTTCTGACGTAACCATAATGTTCAATTGCATTTTTAGGCATTGTATGATGATACCCGTACCTAGGGTTTATTTGTGTGTTTTTTAGGCATCTTGTCTACAGGTGAAATTGGGACAAACTATAAGCATAGATGTGATCAGGAGACATGGACGATCACAACCATGGGCTTAAATGGAGTTTCTGAAGCCTAGGGACAATTCTAAGTATGGCCTACGAAACTACATGCGGATAAAAATCCGCAGGTAAATAACCAGGAATTGTGAGGAAGAAGATGATGATACGTCACAACGTGATTGGCCTGTTTAAAAGTCACGCGCGTTTTTTTTTTGTTTTTTTAGGCATAGGCGTTGATTTATGAATATATTAACCATTTCTTATTATTATGTCAAATGAAACATGCAGCACGGCTGGCTAAGGCGTTGGTGTAGTGAGCGCTGGGACCTGGGTTCGAATCCCGGGCCCCCCATAATTCCATGTTATTTTTTTCTAATGCGTTCTTGTGTAGGTTTCCAAATGGTGAGCACCATAAACCTCACAAACCAGGGCGCCAAGTGGCCTCAAAGATCAATCTAATGGCCATGGGATGGATGACCACCATGCTCCCCAGTCAAGCCAGCATGGACAATTCCAAAAGTCAAAAGGGGTTATTCTTAATGGGCTCAGATTGTCAACAAAAACCTCCATATCTGGCCCAAACCCCCCATGGGTTTGCATTTTATTTTTGTCTTTTTATTTTTAATTTGCTTTATTTTCTTTTTTATTCCCTTTTTAATCATTAGCTAAATAATTATTTTTTCCATAAAATTCATAAAAACACAAAAAAACTTTTTCTTAATTAATTAATCAATTAGTTATTTGTTTTAATTTCATTAATTACAAAAAAGGACAAAAATTTAATTCTTTCTTAAAAAAGGGTCAAAACCCTTAGGACGTTCCCGATTAAATTTCTATTCGCACGTATTTATTTCTTTTGATTATATTTATGTATCTGTACAGAGTATGTAATAGTTAATTAGGATTTTATCGCCTTATTTAAATTCTCGCACTTTATATTTTGCAAAACGGGTTTTTGTTTTTGGCGATGTATAGACCCGCGCCTTGTAATAGCTAGATTTACATTTCTGCAATTTATTTTCCGCACTTCTAACTGCTAATATGCCTGCAAGAATGTATGTAAAATAAAATCAAATTCGTAGCTCACAAATAACATGTACAAAGACAATTAACTGAAAAACAAACACCCATGCACATGCCACCCCTAGGGTACGCCTCACTGGTTACCTTGAACGTGGTCATCAAGTATAGGGTGTCTTAGAGGTCGCCCTTCTGTCTAAAAGATCCAGTTGCCTCGAAACGGTTGCCTCGGATAAAAGGATCTAGGACATTGGGTTACTTCTAAGGTGTCCTACTATTGCTTCGGTGACCACATTGTCCCTTAATAATCGAATTGACCCGAACACCTCCAACGACGGTGCTACCTACCCCTCAATGGTGGGATAGCATTATCTAAAGGACTCTTACACAGCTTAATTCCTTATGGTAGGTAGACTTCTCTTAAGTACTTGCTCTTTTCAAAAAAACAAAAACATCTTTTCGCACCCCACACTTTCAAAAGTTTTCAAACAAATTTTTCACACACTCTTGAGGACAGATACAAGAGTTACTTAAAAAATTTTCAAATGAAACTTTTTTCAAAACCCACACACATTTGAAAAGCAAACATTTTTGAAAACATAAGAGCAAGTACCTAAGAGCCCGTGGATAACCACGGATACAAAGGGTGCTAACACCTTCCCTTTCTATAAATCTACCTCCCGAACCGAGAAACATTCTCAAAGAAGGAATTTTGTTGTGCTTTTGTCCTTTCCATGTTGGAGAACATAAAAGACGGTGGCGACTCTTGCTTACCGCGACATTTCGCGAAATCAGCTAAAAACAGTCAGTTCTATTTCCACCTGTCACAGAACTGGCGGCTCTGCTGGGGAATTATAAGTGAGGTGTACCTTAGGAATTAGACCACTCTTATGTTTTCAATTGCTTGCTCTGTTTGCTTTAATATTGTGGGCCTGTTTTGGGAGTTTCATAGATCCTAACTCGGATCTGGGGGATACCTCTTATAAAGTAGCAAGAAAACTGTGAGGGAACTGTGCGGGGTATACCGACACGGTTGAAACAGTTTGCTACGTTAATGTGGCACTTTGGTGAGTACCAGTAACCCTTGAGTCAAGTCAAGGAGAGTACGGGGCCGTCGCGTGGTGTCGTGAAGCATCAACTGACCTTAGGAACCTTACTTGACCATGCTGGCCTCTTTAGGGGTAGTGAGATGACCGACTTTGGTGCAGTCCGAAGTTGGTAGATACTCGATACTACATTCATTGAGGGTTGTTTTCTTGGAATATTTTGATCGCTAGTTCAGTGGCTAAATCAAAACAATGAACATAGAAAACAACCCAATGATATTGAGCTCCTTAGAACCCGGTTACTTTTGATAGGACAGGTTTGAGCCCACCAACTTCAAGAGGGTAGTACCTAAACCCCATGCTGGCCTAAACTCTAAGGGCTCTGTATGACTTGTGTGCCTTCAAACTTGAACTACTTGCATACTTGTTATCTAACAACACGAGTTCCTTGCAGGTTTTGTTTACAGTCCTTAATTTGGACTCATTACAGGGCCTGCTTATATCACTCCATGCATAGCATAACATCATACCATTGCATACATCCTACATAAGGACTAATTCATTTCAAGGATCTCAAGGGTTTGTGATGCAGGTCATGATAAATCAAATGTCTAGCAAGGGGCAACGGGGATTTATTTTCCCCTAGCCAAGGTTGATAACTTGAGTCAGGGGCGATGACCCACTCGATATGGTGAGCCTTGACTCTTGAAGAAGGACTCTCAACAACATGAATTTCCCTCAATCAAGCTACGAAATTCAAATCCTAACAACTTTTCTTGTTTACCCCACGAGATCCTTGAAAACATTGCATGCATACATACACATCATTGCATAACAGGTACCCTTGTTACAGGTCACTTACCATCTCCGCTGTTTATTTGAGCAATGGCTTCCCAACAAGACAACCAGGATCTTCACGCTCAAGAGACTCGGTTCAGGGAGATCCTCCTAAATCTATCCAAGGGGCAGGAAGAGCTGAGAACACTCCTCATGGGGACTTTGGTCAGGAACAGTCCTGAAGACGATAAGGACGAACGGCTGAAACGTCTACAAGCTGAGGTGGATACAATGAGAACCCAGATGCTGGGGCAAATGGCTCTTATCCAAGACTTATCTCAAAGACAAGGAGAGCTCAGGGTTCTCATCAACCAACTACTTCGGGATAACCAACTGGGGAAAACATCTAAGGTTGAAGAGCAAGCCATCATTCAACCACCTGTGGTGCAAGAAGACGAGGGAAAAGCTCCTCAATTTGCTTCAGGGTCACAAACCCATAATCAACCTCACCAGCGTCAACAGGGTAATCGGCGTAAGCGAAATACGTCTGGAAGACATTTCTCGGAGACTGGTATACCATCATCACTGATACTGAGACACTTGTTGGAGGTCAAGCTGATTGCTTTAAAAGATCCTCCTAAGAATCTCAACATAACCTCCCTGAAGTACAATCCTGATGAAAGGTGTGCCTACCATTCTGACAGTCCTCGATATGACACTGACGATTGTTGGAGCTTGAGGAACAAGATCCAGGACTTGATCGACGGAAGGGTGATGGAGTTCATGCCGGGTGGCAAAATGAAAATCTTCTGCTGAGAATCTTCCATCTGAGATGACTAGTGCAAACTAAGAAGCTTTTGTTCATTCGAATGTTCAAGTTGTATTTTTCTTTGATTGTCCAAACACCACCAGACCCATTTACTAACTTTTTTTATATTTCTTTTCTTTATTTTTTATTCTTTAAATTTCCTTTATTTATTTTAATTCACAAATTAATTTATTTTTCATAAAAGTCATAAAATCAATAATTCACAAAATTAGGATTAGTTTTTCTTTTATTTTATTTTTTTATTATCAAAATTAATTTAATTTAGGTTAACTTAGGAAATTGTAATTTGTTTTTCATAAATAAAATCAAAATAGAAATTAGGTTAACTTTTAATTTTATTTTCTCTTTTTCTCAAATAAATAAAAATACAAAAATAGGTTTTAGATTAAATTAATTTATTATTTTTTCTTAAATTAAAATTAATTAGGATTAGGATTTTTAATTTATTAATTTCTCTATTTTCTTAAATAACAAAATAGGACAAAAAACATTTTTTAATCGCGAATAGGTTTAGTCAAGGGTCAAAACCCTAATCTCCCCGTATTTAATTCGCCGCACGTTTATTATTTTTGCTGATATTGTTGTAATTGTTCATGGCTTGTAATAGTTTAATCTAGGGCTTTTTATTTATCGCTTTTTTCCAGGATTTTTGGCTATGTAATTAATCCCCCTCCCCGAAGCCTTGTAATAGCGTAGATTTACTTTCTCTCATTTTAATTCTCGCAAAATATTTGACTGTTTAGATGAATGCTAATAGGATTATACGACAAGAATGCATGACAAATTAATCCAGTTAGAAAACCCTAATGTGCAAAGACTAAATAATCGAAAACATATCACTCGCACATATCACTCTTAGGCTATACTCACACTTCGGTTGCCTTCGGTAAAATGGTCATTAAGTATAGAGTGTCTTAGTGGTTGCCCTCCCGTCTAAAAAGATCAAACGTTGCCTCGGAAATGTTTCCTCGAATATGATCTTAAGACTCTAGGGTTACTACTAAGATGTCCTAACATTGCTTTAGTGATCGTACGTCGCTTTCGAATTGACCCTTACAACTCCAACGACGGTGCTACCTATTTCTCAATAGTAGGATAGCATTATCTAAAGGAACGAGAATAGAAACGCTCTTTTTTCGAGTAGGTATATGCTAGTAGGTACTTGCTCAAATCAAAACTCTTCACACTTACACATTTCAAAACAATTTTCAAAACAACTTCGTCACACCTTTGAGGAATGATACAAGGGCTATCACGAAGTCAAAAAATTTCAAAACAAAGCACATACACAAGCAATTTTAAAAGATGAGCAAGTACCTAAGAGCCCATGGAAAACCATGGATAGAAAGGGTGCTAACACCTTCCCTTTCTATAATCGACCCCCCGTACTCAGAATATCTCGAAAAAGGATTTTTTCTGTACTTTTTTCCTTTCCGGTTGGATGAAATAAAAGTCGGTGGCGTCTCTTGCTTACCGCGACATTTTGCAAACAAAAAACGCAAAACGCAAACCAGCGTCAAACCAGTCGATTCTACCACCGTATCACATAACTCTTCAGGTTTAAGAATATTGAACATTGGCAGTTGTTATACCCCAAAATTTTCCCTCCATTTTTTCTTTAAAGCGTTCTTTCAAGGCTCTTCAATGGTCGAAACACTCAAGGTTTGATTAGTCAAGGTGCTCCTCCTAGACCAAAGACCCATAACTAGGGTTTGGAATTTCTCAAGGTAATTTGGTTTGTAAAGGTCTCAAATGGCTTCCATGGTTATTCATAGGTCCTCAATAAGGTTCATGTCAACTTTCAAGTCCTACATCACAAGTTTGCTCAGTCAATGGCTCAAATGCTTGAAAATCAACTATATTGATAAAAAAAGTCAAATATGGTCAACATACAGTCAAACTTCAAGATTTTGGATCAACATCAATATTTTGAAGTGATATTAACCATTTGATCAAGGTTTGATCATGATTCCCCAAGGAAAGTCCTCAGGTCATCAAAAGTCAAGAATTGCCAAATTTAGGGTTTTCCTTAGGAGAAGTCAACTAAACTTTGACTAGGCATAACATTCTCATGCTTCATTAACTTTTCCAAAACCAAAGCCCATTTTGAAGAATATTCTATTCTCTACAACTTTGTTTTTATTTTCAAGTCCAAAAAATGCTTCATTTGGAAGATATGATCTCATACATTGTAGGCCATTTTCAAAAAAGTCAACAAAAGACACTTTTTGTCAAGGCAACTTACATCAAGATAATGTCTCCAAATGCAAAAATGATCAAAATATAAAATGTATATGACATCTTGGGCTTTCCAAAAAGTCAAAGATCATATTCAATAAACGAAAATTGAGAAAGTTATGAGTTGTACAAGTTGGAAAATTTTCATGAAATACATGAAATCTCAATTGAGCAAATTTGTGATTTTAAGTTATTGGGCTTAACTTTTTAGAGTTCAAACATACTCATAACATATCCAAGAGCCTCTAAAACTATCCGTGCATTATTTTGATTTTTATTTCTATTTATTTGAATTTTTTTATTTAAATATAAAAGAAATCAAGTGAAATATCAAACAAATGGATCAAGGATTAATTGGGCTTCATTTGGATCATTCAAGGGGCCCAAATTCGTGCAAGGTACATCACAAATGACCAGGTTCATGCAGCAAACGAAAATGGCAAGGGATCATGAAATTTGGAAACTTTTCAAAACCTTGATTTTTGTTTTAAACCATGGTTTAATGGTGTGATTCCTTGCCATGTTGGTGGATTTAATGGTGTAATTCTTTACCATATTGATCTAGCCTCCTACTCCTCTATAAGTACACAACATTGCAAGCTTAAAGAGGACGGGGAAAAAACATTGCAAAGAAAGCTTCACAAAATTCTCAAGAAAAAATTCTCAAAGTTGCAAAATTCATAACTGCATTCCCAGGCGTGATCAGTCCAAACCAGTGATCAAATCATATCCCTAAGGCTCCCAGGAGTTGAACCAGGCCGATAACCAAGCCCTTCCACGTTCAAAACTCCCACATCCGATTATACGGGTTTGGTAAGGTTTTAATTCCTCGAAATCTCTAATCATGTGATTTAAAGTAATTTTATGCATACATCCATGTTGTTATTAATATTTAGAATGGATCTAACGTGTGACATATAAGGTTTAGTGCTGAAAGACTAAAATGTCATTGTTAGGGCTCAAGAACCATTGAGTTTCGGATCTCACTCTACAGGCCGTTTCAGGCCAAACTAATGCCATATTTGAACTCGCATCATGCAATTTAGGTCTAAGGATTTGAGCTATTTTTTTGTTTTGCAGGTTTAAAAAAAAAAATACATCATCGGAGAAGATGGTGTTTCTCCCTCATGTCTTGCTACAACGCCTAGGTCAATGTTATTGGGCTTAGGGGATTTCAAATCTCTGCACCCCCCTAATTACTTATTTTGCAGCTTGGCCCAATTTAATTTTTTGTCTTTTTCTTTTATTATTTATTTTATTTTATTTCAATTAATTTCTTTTCCCTAAAAATCATAAAATCAAAACCACAAAAATAATTAGACTTAGATTTTCATTAATTAAATTAATTTTAATTAATCATTTGTAATCACTTTTTTTAAATTAATTAATCAATTAGAATTAGGTTTTCTTTTTCTTAATTTAATTTAAATATTTTCCTAAAAGAAATAAAAATAACAAAAACATTTATTTTATCACTGAGAAAATTTTCTTAGGTTTTTTCTCCATCCTTTCATTTTTCTTTCTTTCTTCCCCCGTGCGTCTATTTATTTATTCACATTATTTTACATAATTATGTAAGTGTATAAAGGATGTAATAGTTTTAATTAGAATTTTTACACTTTTCTTTCCCCCCGTTTTAGTTTGTAATTCCCCCATCCTGAAGCCTTGTAAGTGTAGATTTAAATTCCCACATCTTTATTTTTGTACTAATATTAACTGTTAGATGAATGCTAATAGGCTTGTATGAAAAGAATAAAAGTAAATGTAGCAAACCTAACATTCGAAGATAAATAACTGAAACACAACACACTCGTACACGCGCACCTCTGAGGTATCTCCACTTGTTGCCTTCGAAATAAACAGTCACGACTCTCGAACGTAAGAGATTTTAGTGGTGACCCTTTTACTTAAAGATCATAACTCCCTCGACAACCCTTTCGATGTTGCCTCGGTATATGATCTTAAAACCTTAAGGGTAATTACTAAAGTATCTTACTAGTTGCTTTCGTGATTGTACGATGACCCTCGCACGTCCCTCAAAAACATCCAACGATAGGGCTACCTACTAACTAATAGTAGGATAGCACTGTCTAAAGGAAATGAGGAAAAGAAAGAAAATCTTCCGAGTAGGTAGATAGCTCATAGTTGCTTGCTCATACAAATAAAACAATTTTTTACACACATACACAAACTCTTTTCTAAATATTTTTAAAGACAAAAAACACTTTGTATACGTTCTCGCCAAAACGAGAAACATTATAAAGTTTGCCGCACTAAGGCGTCTTTTCAAAACACACTTACACGAAAAAGCATTTTCAAAGTGAGCTAGCAAATAAGAGCATGTAGATAACTACGAATGGAAATGGTGCTAACACCTTCCTTTTCCATAACCTACCCCCCTACTCAGAAAATTCTTTCAAAAGGTCTTTCCTGTTCTTTTCACATTTTACTTTGTTGGATAAAAGAAAAGTCGGTGGAGACTCTTGCTAACCTCAACATTAAGATAAAATTCAAAACCAGTAAAAGTAAATTCTCCCACCGTATTACACATACCAACGGGCACGGGTTGCAGAAAGAGCCCTAAGCCATAATGAGGCATCTATGACGCACCACGAGATCCCCGAGGAGACCCTACGGCAGTTCTGGAGATTCTAAACCACAGAAAAGTCGTCTACCACCAACAGTCTCCAACGGCATCCTCCCTAAATACACCCCTAAATCCTAAATGCATGCATCTCTAGAAAGTGAAAAGGAAAAAAATGCAAACTACTGAGAGAAAACAACAATGAAGGATTAGAAATTTACCAGTTAATAATAGAAGAAAGGACGGAAGTAAGCAGCTGCGAGCAGAAAAACTTAAATGAACAATGGTGGTCGACAATCGAGCTAATACGAATAGTTAAGAGAGAAAACGAAAAATACTAAATGCCTTGTTCCTCTCATATTTATAGCTGAGATAATCCGCGTGTATAAGACACGCGCATGGGGAACCCTAGGGTCATCACCATTACACCCTAGCCCTAGGTCATCATTACGCCTCTTCACTAGCATGACTCTCGAAACACGCTGCCTATCCAAATTCAAAAGTCCTAACGACCAACGCCTTGTCTCCCTGCAAGCAAGGCATAACGGGCAACACTCGCTTCCCCGTCAGGCACGCCCCTGTTGTACCCTAAATTTTGCCCCTAATTTTTTCAGTCTCACTTTCATATCATATTTTTGTCATTTAGTTACAATCATTAGTAAATAGCTTCGTTCATCACATTTGCATCATTTAATCGTGTTTAAGTTGACCAAAAGTCAGTTTAAATCGACACTTGCATCATTCTGTAGTTGAAAAATACCCGACATTTCACTTCATGCATTTTTATCTCTTTACTACTTTCTTGTATTGCTCCAAGTTATTTATATGTCGATAATAAAAATATTTCGGTTTTATAGACAGACTGTTAAAAGCGATTCGACTGTGCAAAAAATTAGTGAGAAAAATATTTCAAGTTTTCACCTTTTACCGATCATTTTATGAATCTGCACTTCACGTAGATTATAGCGGTATGCTCGCTTCATTTTTATGGTACAGTTTGAAGACTTGTTTTTAACCGTAAACGTTTGTTCAACCTGATATTTTTATTATCATTTTATTCCAATTTTGACTTTTTGAAAAAAAAATTATTTAATCTTTGTGACATGTAGTTTATTTTAATGTGTTTATTTTATTTTTTCGGATAAATTTTTGTTCGTTTTTTATCGTTTTCAGTCATTTTAAGTCTTTATTTTTTATTCAGAAAAAATTCAAAAAAAATATTTTAAATTGAGTTATTTTTTATACTTTCGAGTTTTTATTTTATTTTTGTCATTCAAGGGCTTTTTAGTCACATGAAAATATTAAATACACTATGCTTGATTTTGACTGGCTACAACTTTCTCAATTTTTATTGAAAATGTACAAACTTTATATGCTAGAAAGAGGATGAAAAATTCTCCAACTTTGTAGAAGTGGCCACAAGTTCAAAAAATGAAAGGAAAAAAAGTTATGAAGCTTGGAAGATTTTGACACTTAGTGAAATTTTGGTTAAAAATACAAAAATATGACTTCTTCAAGTCCATTTTCGAATGACAATTTAGACTCAAATCAAAAAGTTGGCAACATGAAAGTTGTAGATTGAATTTTTCTCTTCATTTTTCATTCAAGAATAATCTCAAATGGTTGAGTGTAGAGGAAGATATAGTGATTAGGATTTTGAGCTGAAAACTGAATTTTTGCCCAGCACAAGGCAAGGCATGCGTGCAGCAAGCCCAGGCAGGCAAGGCGTTTCATCAAACATGTTATGGACGCACATTCATCACCACTTTTCTATGAGAAATATTCATTATTTTGAAAAATGTCCAACATGAAAGTTCAAGCCCTAAATGTGAGGAACAACTTTTCTTCAGAAAGTTTCTCCAAATTCTTCCTACGTTTTGAGATATAGTTGTGGAAGTAAGCATCATGCATGCTGAATTTCCTACCCAACAAGGCAAGTCGCGTGTGCAGCAAGCCCAGGAAGGCAAGGCATTTTGTAAAATAGTTTGTAAGCACGTGTTCATGGCCAAATATCTCATTGATTCAAGCTTCATTTTGAAAACTTTTGAACATGAAAGTTGGAGTATGAAGTGTCTTCTACATTTTTTATTCAAAGTTTGTCACACTTCATGCATTGTGGAGAGAAATATAAGGAGGTAAAGAGGTGATCTTGAAATATAAAATTTGCATGAAAATGCATGAAATTTTGTGTGCCAATACAAACTCCCTTTGCTAGCTCACACTCCAACCCTTGTTCACTTATCCAAAGGCACGTGATTTGCACTCTCACTCACTCAAAAATGAAACATACTCTTATTTCCCTCATTTTCTTATTTTTCCTCACTCTCTTTCCATACTCTATATAAAGTCTATGCATTCAACAAGCAAAGGGTGGGTTGGAAGATTACAAATCAGAAGCAAGCAAACTCTTCTCTCTCATTCTCATGAAAAACAAGCACTCTCCTCTCTCTCTATGAATCTCAAGCTTCCTCCATTGTGGTCAAAGCTCACTTTCTCCATTTTTTCAAAATTTCTTCACATCTCTCTCCATTTTATCATCTCTACATCATTCAAGCAAACTTCTCTCCATTACTAGCTCTTTATTTAAGCTCTAACATCATCAAATTCATTACAAGGTATATGATCCATTTTTTTCTCTCTCTTACTACAACTTTGTGTGTTGTTTAAATTCATGATTATTTTTGAAAAATCTAAGAGCATATTCATAATTCTTGCATTTTTCTGATCAATTTTCATTTTTGGATCGTTTAAATTGGTGGAAAATTGAGGGAGAAAATAAAGTTTGAAAACTGTTTGATGTAATGTGCAAATCAAAAAAAAGTATTCATGTAGCTTTCTTCACGCGCGATTTTCTCACTCATCAAGGCATCATTTCATAAAATTTTTGATCCTATCATATTCTACTAATTTCTATCTTGAACTTTGGTGTTGGAACTTTTGAATTTCATTAAGAAATGAGCAAGATATCGTGCTATGAAAGTGTTGTGTTGATGTTGAAAAATCTGCCTATTATGACATTTAGTAGAGATGATGATGTGTCATGTTTTAATTGAACATGGTTCCAGTTCCTTTTACAGCGCATTTTAGCAAAAACAGGTGTAATAGCCTTTGAATATTAATTCTTCTTTTGTTTTCTCAAATTTTATTTTTAATATTTCCTTCACTTCAAAAATTATGAAAAAATTATTTTAGACTTCTTTTTCAATATATTTTCATACTTTGATTTTTTTATCATTTTTCTACATCAAATAAAATCATGTAAATAATTAGGGTTTTAATATTTCTTTTAAATCTTGAATTTTATTTGCCTATTTATATTAATTAAAAAAAATCCATAAAAACTATTTTTGGACTCCTCTCTAAGTTTATTACTTGAAAATATTTTTTGTCCAATTTTATAAAAAATTTGGTTACATTTTAAAAATCATTTGGACATAATATCTTTTATTTGCATTAATTTTGTTAGTTTGTGTAAATAATTTTCTATTTATTTTTTCTTTTTGAGATCAAATTCAAGAAAAATATGCTTTATGATCCTTTTAATTTTATTGACATTTAGGTTATTTTACATCAAATTTATTTGTCCTTTGGATCTAATTGATTAATTTGTGAACTTAATTTCCTCTTTTAGGGTTTTTGCTTGATCATGCACATTAATTGATTTAAAGTTCTAACTTCCCATGCCTATAAAATCATAGATGAAGTTTTTTGGAGTGTGTGAACATGTTAAGGCCATAAAAATCATTTTTCTGGAATTTTACAATTTTATTTCATATTTTTCACAAATTATTTTCCAAAACCATCTAGTTTAAGGCTTAAACTTGCTAGTTTCCAAGTTTGCATTTCTAAAGTAAATTTCCACCTCAATCCAGGGACTCCAAATTTTATTTCTGACTTTTATAGGATTTATGAAGTTAGGGTTTTAATTTCATAATTTTTCAAGTCATTTTCATATTTTAAAAATATTTTTGATTTAAGATTGCATTTTGGGTTTTACCTTTGATTAATACTTGTAATTGAAAACTTTTGTACATGATTCTTGTTTGATTCATGAAATATCATGTGGTACTGACTTGCAGCATATCTTGAGACAAATTCTTCAACATCATTGGGTCTTGGGTGTTGATAGGTTGATAAACCAAATCCATTAAAATGGACGAATGATATTGATGATATTTGAAACTCTAATCCCTTCCCTCTTCATCTTATTACCCTTTCTTATTGTATTACATGTTATAGGATAATGATCTCTATATCATTTATCAAAACATGAAATACATAGATGGCTATTGATCGGCCTCAAAATAGGTGCGACTTTTATATAAGTCCACTTACAATTGCTTAACACAGCGCTAAATTTTGTCCAGATTCGAATAAATGATCATTCGTGGCCCAAACCTGTGTTTGTAAGCCCAAGTATGTTAATTTGATTCCTTTGATCCAATAAACTTGAGATTCATTGTGTGGAGGCTTTGGTTCTACCAATCCTCTAATAGATCTTCATAAATTTTGGTCAACGCGGATCACTTAAACATCATTGATCATTAAATGTTGCCTTGAGAATTCTTAAATGGATGATATACTTGACAAAAAGCAAATGCAACTTGTTGTTGAGAGGCTTTAGTTATATCAATCCTCTAATGAATTCCAAATGCAAGTTTCAAGATGGTCATACAACTAACCACTAATTTCTAACAATTGACTTTTTTTAATGCTTTTATTTTATACTTTTACTTTATGTACCATTTACTTTAGCATTTACATTTCATGCTATTTTATCTTTGCTCACTTGAGCATTTACTTTTATTCCATTTTTACTTTGCTCACTTGAGCTTTTATTTTCTTTTTGAAGATACTTAATAATCAACATGAACCATAAAAATATATTAATGATACTTGGACTATTTGGTTACTACCCTTGGCATTATGGAGTATTGGACTTCTTGGACTTAGGAATAGAAACCTTGGATTATATTGGAGACCTTGTGACCTTAATTGATATTTTTTCTGGAGTTATTGAGGTTTACCTCAAGGCATTGGGTTTTTTGTTTGTTTTGTGTGCAGGTTATTGTGATTACATACTTTGTCTGTAATCTGGAATTTATCTGTATACAGCCGTTACTCTGCCCAATTTTTGTGAAGACTTAATACACTTGAAGTTTGGTTCTCTCAAGAGGTCTAGTCTCTTTGCTTTCTTGGTTTCAATCCAAATAATGAGAATTCTACATTGGCTCATTATGTCAATTGTTGGCTTCTTGTTGGTTAGACGTTTCTTTTCCCTAACTTTTACCTTACCTTTTACCCTCATGTACATAGGACACTCTCTTTATCTTCTCATATTCTATAATTTTCAAAACCTTCTCATATTTTTCAAAATCTTCTTTGTTTATAAACTCGAATCGCTTTCATAATAAACCTCGACTTTGTCGAGTGCCTTTTCTTTTAAAACTTATTTTCTTTAAACAAACTTCAATTCACTTAATCATACTTCGACATCTTTTGAAATTAACAAAAACACTTCAACTCATTCAAACCTTTTTGTGCGCTCGAGCACCTTTACCTTTCAAAAATTTTATCGAGTTGAGACATGATTCATTGATAGTCGAGCAACATTCTCTTATCCCTATGGTTATAAAGGTGTCGACTTTTCCACTTGAGTACCAGAGGCATTCTCAAACCCTCACTCTTGCTGATGCAGTGTCCATCTTTCTCACACCTTGTGGGCGTTAGTCGAGATTTCTCTCCTAACAATGACGACTTGTCTCCTTGTTTAAAAATAATCAATAGAAAAGTCTTTTCTAGCCGAACTATGGTGCTCTGACTTTCCCATTGCACGAGGGAGTACGTACGCACTAAGTCGTACGATCCAAGGCGAGCAACAAAATAATAAAAAAAAATTCATTTTCTTTTGTTTACAAATACTCATTCATTCTTTTCCTTTAGCAAGTAAACCTTTACATAACACTCCTTTTAAAAGAAACCAAACAAAGTGGATCCTACGGAGTACCATAGATGCTTAGGGTGCTAACACCTTCCCTTTGCATAACCGACCCCCGTACCTCGATCTCTGATCTTTTATTTCATTGTGCGTTTTGTTTGCTTTTTTCCCATTTCCCTTTGGAAACAATAAAGTGCGGTGGCAACTTCATTGTGTTGAGATAAGTCAATTGATGGTTTAATCTCAAATCCTTACCGCTACAATTCTTTTTCTATCATTACTGTCGCAATTTCATCCTCTCTTAGTTCTGATTTGCGCGTGCGACAGCCCCGTTCCACGAGAAGATGTTAAAGTCATCACTCCTATGCCCAGAAGCAACAACTTAGGGGACTACTGTTCTGGACTGGCCCGACAGTTAGAATGGGCCCAGTCCAATACATCTCCTTCGATATGGCCCGCACGACCATGACACGGATTTCCCGCTACCTGTCGGACAATGTCAGCCATTTGCCCTCCCAGTTCAGCACTGGCCGAGGATGACCGACGAGCATCCTCTCAGCCTTCCCGACATCAACGTCATGCAGGCCACCAGGAACCGACCAGAGAGATGGCCGTAACTAACCCCTTCTTTAAAACAAATGGCTAGTTACGAGCACATCTTCTCGGTTAGACCAAGTCCAGACAGTTACCTGATTCCACGGACCCGCATATCTAGGTGTGAAATCAAGAACCAGTGGCTACGCGCCAGGGGCATTATATAAAGCCTCACACATGTGAGGGCCAAGTATCAAATATTCACCATTCACCACTTAATACTTTGTTTGTATCTCCTTGTTCCCACTCTTACTTGATCGGCGAAGTGTCTTGTAGGTACAACCCCCTTTTCTCCTTGACTTCACAGTCCGACTACAGATCATCTTCCGATCACTTCTCAGATTCTGATCTACTGGTAAGATCACAGACGAATAAAAAATTATGATATTTTTTAATCAAGAGTTGGGAAAATGTTTAATATTATCTTTATAATAAAAAGAGGTGTTAATTAAACATATAATAATTGACATTTAATTGGATAAGTCGTATAAGATTTGTATATTTATATTAAAATAATTCATTTGATCAACAAATTATTAAATCAATAATAATAAAAATAATTTCTTTCAAAATAATATTTTTTTTTATTTCATCTATAAAGTAGTCTTATTTTCGCTTCCTCTTAATATTAAACATGTTAACATTGAAATAAACCACTAATGGGCAGGCTGAAGTGTAATGTTGATGCGTATTTTAATAACAACAATGACACTACGAATAGTGGGTGGTGCGTGTGTAGTCATTCTGGGAACTTTATTTCTGCAGGTTGTGTCTGGGATCCAAGAATTCTTCCCGTCATCGAAGCCGAAGCCTTAGAACTTAAGGAAGCAATTCTTGTAGCTATATCTTCGCACTTGGAGTTTGTTACATTTGAAAGTGATTCCCAAAGAGTTATTCAAGTAATCCATTATAATCGTAATGGCGACTCCGAATTTAGTCTTATTATTGAGTCTATTTCTAGTTTATTTGTTAATTTTCCAAGCTTTGAGGTACATTTTGTCAAATGTCAACCAAATATGGTTTCTCACTCTATTGCGTGTGCGACCAATTCTTGGGCTTGACGTAGTTAATTATTATTGATTCCTCATTGTATTGAATATTATTTGATAAATGAAATGCATTGATCTTGTTGTGATATAAAAAGAGAGGATTATACATTTAAAATATGTTGCCAAGTAAATAAAATTTCCATAATGACACAACAAAACTTAATTTAAGCAATACAATTCATTGATATATGAAATAATTATTTTTGGGAAATAATTCAAAATTTATTCGTAAATAAACAAATTAATATTTATTAGTTGACAATACTCTACTTTGTAGATGGTGGTGATTGTGGGATAAAGAAAAGTGATTTTTTTAAAACAGAAATCATTTGATTTTTCTTTCTTTCGCACTCTAGTTCCTTGGGAAATGGGACTCTATTATTTCAGAGATTGTGAACTAATTTGATTTTAAACTAATTATTTATGTTAGGATATTACATTCTTGAAAAATAATTTTTTTTAATAAATTGCATTTATTATTTCTTTATAAACATTATAAACGTATAGAGTGATTTTTTTTAACCTTTTAGTATTATTTTGTTTGTTTTTACCGATGTTTATAAAATAGATAGAAACTCAAGTGTTGTCCAATTTTTTTATCAAAATATAAACTTAAAAATTAATATTGTGGTTTAAGTTACAAGAAAATCTCAACAAATATATTAGTAACATTAAGTAAAAAAAAATATTCCAAATTAATATTTATTAATTTCATATGTTAATTAAAATATTATTTTCTTCTTCATAATATCTAAAACGTTACTGTTAAAAAAAGAGTGACTATTTCGATTTTGAAATATGTTTCCATCTATTTAAAAAATTTCATATGGGTATTAAACATATTGGCATTCTACAAGTCAATAAAAAGGCCATTGTAAAATGCTTATTTCAAAATTTAAAAATAAAGTGGCATTTTACAAGACTCTTCTTTTAACATTTTTGATTATTTTCATTGCTTCAGGCACGTCGCCGGTAACAAACTATATCTTTCTTTTTAAGTATAATCACTTCCATGATAGGATAATGTCGTGTATATTAAAAGACATGTGTTTTTTCAAAAGAAAAATTAGTTTTATGAAATAAAATACAAGATTTTTGAAAAGTTAGAATTTTACAATTTTATATATTGTTTCTAATGAAAGTTTAATTATTGTTTTAGGAGAAATCGAATCCGATCAAAAATTATACTTTGTATCAAATTTTTGTTCAATAACACTAGAACGGTGTGACCAATTTTGTAAACAAATTGGTCACCTTGGTGGTGGCTCATGTTTAAAAGGGAAGGGTGAATGTTGTTGTGTCTTGATGTTTTAGAAATTTTAATATAAAGTGAATAATTTCTTCATATTTTAAATAAATTTAGCTAGAAATGCAGTGTCTTTATTTTTCATTAAAATAAGTTGAACAATCAAAAATGTAATTTCTAATTAAATATTTATTTCAATAATTTTTACTTAATAGTTGCAACGAAAAACAAGTTATATTTAATTATTGTATTTAAATATTCTTTAATTAATAGTTGTCATCAGTTTTATAATTATATTTACAAAACAAAATGACAAAAATAACTTCACCGGATTATAAAAAAGATTTACCATTAACTTCAAATAATAGAATATTTCTACTCCTTTAATGAAAAAGACTTGATATTTTATTATTATTAAGACACTTAATATACAATATAAAATTATTTAAGATATAAAATTTATTATTCTTTAAAAAATCGTACCAAATTTTTGTTATCTCGAAAGTGATTTTTTCCCAATATTTAAATAAAAATGTAAGGGATGTCCATAATTTTAATATGGTTGCTCACTCTTTTGCGAGTGCGACCAATTCTTGGGCTCGACTTAGTTAATTTTTATTGATTCCTTGTTGTATTGAATATTATTTGATAAATGAAATACATTGATCTTGTTGTGATATAAAAATAGAGGATTATACATTTGAAATATGTTGCCAAGTAAATAAAAAGTGCAGCTCTGCTAGGGTTATGACTAAACCCAAAAGGGGTGTCGGACCGCCAGCGAAGGTGGCGGCGGCGCGCTAGAAGACGGTGGAGAGGAATATTGTACCTAAAGCGAACCTGGGTAGTGATTCGACGAAACCAACTGAAATTGAAACTTATGTTCCACCCCCAATTCAAGTGGCGGAGGAATTACCTAGCAAATATAAGGATAATGAAATGAAGGAGACTAAGCCTTGGGTTGATATTATCCAAGGAAACAGAATCATGAGTCGAGGAATGTCGCTGGGAATTATGGCACCTATGAAGGTGAACGGTGAAATTGTCATTCAAATTGATGAGGAAGACGTGGCGGATGAGCTCGAATTCTAGAATAATGCTATTATTATGTTCGCGCTTGGGGACAATCTTTCGATGAATGTTGTAAAAAGGTTCATGGAAAAAGCTTAGAGTTTCGCGTCGCTCCCAGACTTGTTCTATAATGAAGAAGGTTACTTCATAGTGAGGTGCAAAAGTAAGGAAGACCATGAACAAATCATGTCGATGGGGCCTTATTTCATTTATGGTAAACCTATTTTCTTAAAGCAACGAACAATTGATTTTGAGCTGAAAGACGATCTTCTGCGCGTTCTCCCATTATGGATAACTCTGCCAAACTTGCCCCTGTACTTGTGGGGGAAATGCATTAACAAGATAAATAGTGTTATTGGAAAGCCAATTACCATTGATGAATGTATTGCGAAGAAGTTGTGTGCCTCTAATGCCCGTGTGCTGGTAGAAGTAGACATCGCACATAAGCTTATTAAGAAAATAAAAATTCGGAATCACTTGGGGAAATTGGTAGATCAGCTTATTCAGTACGAATGGAAGCTCAAATACTGCCATTCATGCTTGAAAATAGGGCATGACTGTTCTGAGAAAAATCTGGTAGCTAGTCCTAAGCAGAAGGTATGGAAACCAATGGTTTTGAAGCCTATTGTCGAAGATCATAACTAGGGAGAATTACAGGAACCTGCAGTAGAGGCAGTGAAGGAGTCAGTCTCAATGGAGAGTACGCCAACACTGCAACCCCCTTGGACAGTGGTGAAAGCGAATAAAGCATAAGATCTAGGTAAAAGGAAGTTTAGAACATCACAAAATGATGGTACTGAGTTGTTTAGCAATGCTTTCACCCCCTTGAGGACTGGAGAATGTATGATAGGGGAGAGTAGCACTTTCCAATGATCGTATCATGGAATGTCAGAGGAATGAATAAAGAGGCCAGACACAAAGAAGTAGGTGTGTTTATTGCTAGGATGAATGTGTCTGTCATTGACCTGCTTGAAACTAGAGTGAAGCAGAGTAAAGTTGAGCAAATTAGGAAGAAGCTTGGGAATAATTGGAAGTTTGCTGACAACTATACCCATCATAATAATGGGAAAATATGGTTTCTTTAGAATTTCAGGGAAGTTGAGATTCGAATCCTTAGAGTTGAGGACCAACTCATCCATGCTGAGGTATATGGATTGGATAATATCCTTCAGTATTTGGTCACTATTATCTATGTCTATAATCAAAGAGAGGAAATAAGTATTATGTGGTATGACATTGAGCTGTTAGGAGCTAATATTTCTCAACCTTGGATTGTCCTGGGTGAATTTAATAACATTATCTCAACTCAGGACAGGCTAGGAGGTAATAAAATTACTAAGATAGAGTTCAGGGAACTCGAGGAGATGATGCAAATGACATGTTTATTTGAAGCTACTACATATTGGCCACACTTTACTTGGTTTAATAATCAAGCTGAAACCCCTATATATTCCAGAATTGATCACTTACTATGTAATACAGTTTGGTTCCAGAAATTCCATGATGTGAAGGTACATATCTTGAAGCCTCATATACCTGATCATTCCCTCATAAATGTGGAAAGCTTGAAGCATGAGAGGAAGAAATGCTACATGTTTAAGTTTCTGAATTGTATCACCCATGAACGGGAGTACCTGCAGATTATAGCTACTAACTGGAAGAAGAACATTAAGGGGTCTACAATGTACAGTCTGTGGATTAACCTGATAAAATTGCAGAGTAAGTTGAAGCCCCTAATCAAGAAAAGATCAGCCATTCAAGTCCAAATTGCCAAGGCTAGACAAGACCTGCTGGAAGCCCGTGAACAACATATCTTGAATTTGGGGGATATGAACGCTATTGATGATGTCAAGAGGAAAACTGAACAGGTTTTACATCTTCCCCAAGTGGAAGAATCGATTCTTATGCAAAAAGCTAAAGTTGATTGGTTAAGATTAGGTGATAATAACAATGCCTTTTGCCATGCTGCAATTAAAGAAAAGAACAATTAGAATGGGATCTACAAGTTGCAGGCGCTTGATTGTAGTTTGTTGACCACCCACGAAGAGATTGAGCTGAAGATTGTGCACTTTTATCAGAAATTGGTCTGTTGCAAAAATAAGAATCTTGCTGGTATTAATATCCCTGCTATTAGAAACGGTAAAACCATTAGTTGATAAGATGGTTTATACCTGATTCAACCTGTTACGGAGGTAGAGATTAAAAGTGCCTTAAACAGTATGGAGAATAATAAAGCCCCAGGCAGTGATGGTTATAATGTTGTGTTCTTCAAGTCTGCTTGGCAAATCATTAAGGGTGACGTTTGTAAGGCCATCAAGGAGTTTTTTGAGACTACCTCTTTGTATAAATCGTTCCATTGCTCTCTTATGACTCTCATTCCCAAAAATTCTAATGTAAAGTCTGTTAGAGATATGAGACCAATATCTTACTACAGTGTGTTCTACAAAATTATCTCCAAGGTTCTGGATAGTAAACGATGCAGGGTGATAGACTCTATTATTGATGAGAGCCAATGTGCATTCATACCTGGTAGGAGAATTCAAGATAACATCATGCTAGCCCAGGAGTTAGTGAGAGGGTACAACAAGAAAAATATTTCCCTTAGATGTATGATCCAGATGGATATTCAGAAGGCGTACGATACGGTGGAATGGACGACCTTGTTCCAGATTATGAGTGAGCTGGGATTTCCACAACAGTTCATTAACAGGGTCAAGGTGTGCATAGTTACTATTTTATATAAATTTGGTATTAATGGCGTGCCGTCTGTGTTGCTTCTTGCTCAATGGAGGTTGAGACAAGGGGATCCCATCTCTCCTCTCTTATTCATGATCATTATGAAGTATTTGCATAGATTACTTTGAGGGTTTAAATTTAACCATAACTTCAATTTCCATCCTAAGTGTGAGAAACTGCGCATCATCAACATTTTTTCGCGGATGGAATCCTTTTATTTACTAGAGGTGATGTAGAGTCCATCAAGATCCTGATGCAAAGTGTAAAAGACTTCTATGATGCTACTGGCCTGAATATTAGTGTGCAGAAGAGCAAAGTGTATTTTGGGGGTATGGAGGAGGTTACTATGCAGGCAATCCAAAGTGCTATTGGCTTTGAGAGGGCCAACCTCCCTTTCAAATATCTGGGTGTTCCTCTGGACTGTAAGAAGGTATCTGTTCTGAACTGTATGCCGGTTATTGATAGGATGATGTGTCGTATTAATCACTGGAGTTCCAAACTCTTGTCTTATGCTGGAAGATTCCTCCTCGTGAAAAGTGTGTTATTTTCTATTGTTAACTATTGGATGCAGATTTTCCCGCTTCCAAAGAAGATTATTCAGCATATTGAGGGATTATGCAGGAAGTTTCTCTGGTCTGGTAGAGATTCTAGTTGCAAAAAAGCTCTGGTTTCCTGGGATCAAATTTGTAGGCCAAAGGTGGAGGGTGGTCTTAACATGATCGCGTTGTGTGAGTAGTACAAAGCCTTGATAGGTAAGATGTTATGGGACTTATATGCAAAGAAAGATAGAATGTGGATCTCTTGGATACATTATTACTATATGAAGGGGTCTGATTGTGAGTCCTACCAACCTCCTATCCATGCCTCTTGGATCTTGAAAGTTATTTTCAAACATAAGGATGTATTGATGAACTCGACGGTCTGGGATGATTTCCTTAACAGGGGTTGGTACTGTACATGAGACATGTACAAGTTGCTTAGGGGGGGTTAAACCTAAAGTGAGGTGGAAAGGGATTATGTTGGGTAATTGTGTGCGGCCTAGGGCCATTTTTATTACTTGGATGGCTTTTTTGGGCAAACTGCCTATAAAGGATAGGTTATGTAGGTTTGGGATCTAAAATGATGGCTTGTGTATGTATTGTGGAATGCTTGAGAGTATCCAGCATCTCCTTTTTGAATGTGAGTTTGTGAAGTACATTTGGAGTCAAATATTTGATTGGGTTGAGATGCAGTTTAGGCCTAACAATTGGAATTTAGATATGGAGTGGATCATTAACAAGACAAAGGGGAAAAGTGTGAATTGCAGGAAAGTCAAAGTGATTATTTCTGAATCCGTTTATAGAATATGGACTACTTGTAACAAGATTATTTTCCAGAATTATACAAAAGATTTATTACAAATTGGGGAGATAAAGAATAAAGTTGATATGTGTTTGGGGAAAATCTAGTTTTAGTCCGTGTTTGTTGCTAGTGTTGTTCTGATTGTTTAGGCTTTTGGTCTTTGAGTTGGTTTTGTTGCTTTGGGCCTAGATCTTTGGATCGACTTTGTATCATCTATTTTTTAAATTAATATATTTTTGTTTCTCTAAAAGAAAACTTAATTTAAGCAATACAATTCATTGATATATGAAATAATTATTTTTGGAAAATAATTCAAAATTTAATCGTAAATAAACAAATTAGTATTTATTAGTTGACAATACTCTACTTTGCGGATCGTGGTCTTTATGGGATAAAGAAAGTGATTTTTTAAAAACACAAATAATTTGATTTTTCTTTTTTTTGCACTCTGGTTCCTTGGGAAATGGGGCTCTATTATTTCAGAGATTGTGAACTAATTTCATTTTAAACTAATTATTTATGTTAGGATATTACATTCTTGAAAAATAATAATTTATTTTAATAAATTACATTTATTATTCCCTAATAAATCTTATAAATATATAGAGTGATTTTTTTAACCTTTTAGTATTTTTTTTTTGTTTTTACCGATGTTTATAAAATAGATAGAAACTCAAGTGTTGCTCAATTTTTTTAATCAAAATATAAATTTAAAAACTAATATTGTGGTTTAAGTTAAGAAAATCTCAACAAATATATTAGTAAAATTAAGTAAAAACAATTTATTCCAAACAAATTTTTATTAATTTCATATGTTAACTAAAATATTATTTTCATCCTCGTAATAACTAAAAGCTAATATTGTGGCTTATATTATAATATAATATCATTAAATGATTTTAATAATTATTATAAAAATAATTTATTTTTAATTAATATTTAACTATTTCATCTGTATATTAGACTACTGTTTTTGTTAAAGAGTAAATTAATATTTACTAGTTGTAAAATACTCAACTTTATAAATGATGGGCTTTATAGGATTAAAAGAAGTGGTTTGTTAAGAAAGCCAATGATTGGATTTTAATCCAATGGTTTAAGATATTACATGGTGGAAAAATAGTATTTTTTTATTAAATAACAATAATTATTCTTTAGTAATGTTTAAACTGATTTTTCAACCTTAGACTATTTTTTTAGTTTTTATTTTTATTTTTATGTTTATGAATTCGAGCAAAACACAAGTATTGCCCCATATTTTTATCAAAATAATATTTAGAAGTTAATACTGCGGTTTAATTTACAAGAAAATCTCAACTAATTAATAAAACAAATAAAGAGCATAATTTAGTTCAAATTAATATTTCTTTATTTCATATATTAATTGGACGGTTGTTTTATTCCTCAAAATATCAAACACATTAATATTAAAATAAGAGTGATTATCTTCAATGAGAAATGTGTTTTCATCTATTAAAGATTTTTCGTAATGGTTTGTACAAATTTAATTAGAAAATAAAATTCATTTTTATAATGAATTCATTACAGTTTTAAATATAGTTAAAAATTAATTATAAAATAAAATAAAAATAAATAAATTAGTTTTCTTACTAATAAAAAATTAAAATAACTAAAACTATCAATATTTAGGAAAAATCAAAAATATTTTATTTAAATATTTACAGCAGGATATGAAAGACATTGTAACCACAATATGCAGTAAAGTATAAACAATATTTTAATATCATTCCTAAATAATTTTATATTATTTTTTACATTGATTATGAAATAAACCGCATGCACAATATGAAATTAAAATATTATTAAAGTTGTAGATAAATTATGGGATCGACAAAAATCTATTTTAAGAATAAAATTTGTTTTTAAATTAATTTGAGAAAAGTAATTATGATATTTTTTATTCAAGAGTTGGAAAATAATTAATATTATTAACGAGTTACTAATAAAAGATCTTTTAATTGAACCTATAAAAAAGTTGACGTTTAAAAGGATGTATCGTATAAAATTTATATATTGAAATGTAGAAAAAAATATTTGATGGAGAAACTAGTTGATCAAATATAATTAAAAAAAATTATATAAATTAATATTTATTTGTTTCTTCTAAAATTTAGTCTAATGTTCTCATCCTTATAATATTAAACAGGATAACATTGAAATAAGAGTGAAGATTTCCCATTTGAAGTATATTCCTAAGTTGTTAAAATTTATACAATGACACATGATGTTTATGAACTAGAGCAAAACTTAAGTACTGCCTAATATTTTTTATCAAAGTGACACTTTAATGTTAATATTGTGGCTTAATTTGCAATTTAATATATATATATATATATATATATATATATATATATATATATATATATATATATATATATATATATATATATATATATATATATATATATATATATATATATATATATATATATATATATATATATATATATATATATACACCAAATTAATATATATTTATTTCATATGTTAATTAGACGGTTGTTTTAATCCTCGTAATATCAAACACATTAATATTAAAATAAGAAAGACTATCTTCAATTATAAATATGTTTTCATATATTTAAGATTTTACATTGTAGTGCGAAAAAAACTTATTTAAAAATATAATACTTTTTATTGAAATCATTAAAGTTTTAAAATTAATTATAAATAAATTGAAGAAAAAAATAAAAATAGAGTAAACTATCAAGAATGTTGTATTACACATTAGGACAACTCAAAAATAATTTATTTAAAATGTTTTATGTAGAATATGGAAGATATTATTATAACCATTAAAATATAAACAATATTTAAGATCATTCCAAAAATATCTGCATTTGTAGATGAATTATGGGATCTCTACCGGAAAAATGTAAAAAAAAAAAAATTTAGTTTTTAAAAACAAATGAATAAAAATTATGATATTTTTTAATTAAGAGTTAGGAAAATTTTTAATATTATCTTTATAATTAAAGAGGTCTTAATTTAACATATAAAAGTGACATTTAATTGGATAAGACGTATAAAATTTATATATTTATATTAAAATAATTCATTTGATCAACAAATTATTAAATCAATAAGGAATCCCGTTAAGGGGACAACTATGAATTACGTTGCTCCCAAAATTGTTAACGGGAAGAAGTTGAGGTCCTTATTAAAGCTGAAGATATTCTAGCTGAAATCAAGTTTTGGAACCATCTTTTGTGTTGTATGTGTTGGGGGGGGGGGGGGGGGGGGGGGGGGGGGGGGGGAGCTAAGCATGAATGGAGTTAAAAACTTCATGACAAAGACATGGAATTTCGTCCAGCTACCTGGTATGTATTATAATGATGAGAGGTATTTTATCCTAAGATTCAAAACTTTCAGAGATAGGGATGACATTCTTATGAGGGGTCCTTACACAATTCGTAACATGACGCTGCTTATCCGTGAATGGGCGTCCTGATTTCAACTTAAAGGATGATTTTCTTCGTACTCTTCCCCCTTATGGGTCAAGCTTCCCTAGCTACCTATCTATCTTTGGGGTGATGCTAGTCTTAACAAAATTGGTAGTGCCTTGGGTAATCATATTGTTACTGATGATGTACTGCTAACCGGCTTCGAGTATCTTATGCGAGAATTCTTGTGGAGATGGATATCACAAAAGAGCTCCCTAAATCCATCATTATTCGTTATGCTGTTGGAGAAAAGATGGAACAGAGTATTGGATATGAATGGAGGCCTGCTTTTTGTAGCCATCTGTCAAAAGTTAGGGCACAATTGTGATAAACCTAAGGCGCATTTGAAGCAATGGAAGCCTAAGACCAAACCTCTGGTGGAGACAAAACCTGATGATTGCTTCTGTGGAGCAGTAAAAATCAAAGTGTTATTCATATGGCTCAAGTTGTTACTGCTAGTCAACAGGCTGATGAAAAGTGGTCAGTTGCTAAAGGGGCAAGGATAAAGGTAAGATGCAAGCTAAGTGTAGACTCTTCTGGTAAACTCTTATGTGAAAAATGGGTTTGATGCTTTAGAGATTTTGTGGATGATCTTCTATAGCTCCAAAATCTTGGTTAATGTTAGTGTCTTGGTATGTTAAGGGGTTTAATAAATAGCTAAGCTTAGGGAGGTTAGCTCCCGTCTCCTAGAGCTTAGGGCTAATATTAACATTTTGGTCGAAACTCTAGTCAAAGCTCATCAAGCCAATAGAAGGATGATGAACCTTGGTGATAACTATATTGATAACTACAATTGTCATGCCAATGGTAGGATTTGGGTTAATTGGAATAATAATAATGTTGATGTCAAGCTTATTTCTACTACTAGCCAAATGATTTATTGTGGGGTGTTTAACACTCTTGGAAACTTTAGGTTTTGCTTGACTGCAATCTATGCCTTAAATAAGCTGGAGAAGAGGAGGTGTATTTGGTAGGATGTGGAGAAGATTAACTAGCAAGGGCCTTGGTGCCCTTGCAGGTGATTTTAATAATGTTCTCCATGGAAAAGACAAAATTGGTGGCTCTATAGTTACTGAGGATGAGTTTAAGGACCTTAGTTATTTAATGAACAACAAGAATCTTATTGAGATGGATAGTACTGGTGAATACTTCAACTGGTCAAATAAGCATTGTATGGGAACTATTAACTCCTGGATTGATCATTTTCTGGCTAACCCTGATTGGTTTCAGAACCACTTGAGTTATACCCTGGTGATTCCCCCCCCCCCCCCCCCCCCAAGTCTCTGACCATGCCTTGCTTTATCGTTATAATCATAACACTCTCCTCTGCAAACCACAAAAGATTCAGGTTTATTAACTGTGTTGTTGAGTCTACAGGGCTACAATGATGTTGTTAAAGCTAGTTCGAATAACCCGATGACTGGAAGCCCTAGCTTTATTCTATGGCATAAGTTGAAGAGATTGAGGAAGACTTTGTTCAAGCTAATAAGCCTTTGTTGTCTGCTAAGCATCACATTTCTCTAGCTAGGGAAAATCATTCCAATCTCGGGTTGAGTTAGCAGCTGACTTATTAAATAGTGATAAAATGCTGCTCCTTAAAAAATGCACAGAAGACTTGCTTAAGTGGAATGATATTGATGATTCTATCCTTAGACAAAGAGCTAAAGTTCAGTGGCTAAAATATGGGGATGGTTGTAATGCTTTCTTTCATGCTTCAATTAAAGCCAACAAAATATTAAGGCTCTAACTATGTTGCAGAAAGATGATGGATCCTATATAACTTTTCAGGAGAAAATTAAAGAGGGAGTTCTTAAATTTTATGGTTCTCTTATCGGAAAAAATGATGATGCTCTGGACTGTATTGATATCAGGGTTATGATAAATGGATCCCAACTTCAGAATGTGTAGAGGGATCTTCTAGTGGCCCCTGTTTCTGATGATGTAATCTATGATGCCCTTAAAGAGATAAAAGATATTTCTGCCCCGGGTTTAGATGGTTATTCTGCTAAGTTCTTCAAAGCTAGCTATGATATTGTTAAAGCTGATGTTAAAGCCCTAGTCAATGATTTCTTTTCTAGGGGTAAGCTTTACAAAGCTTTCAACTTTACCTTGGTATCCCTTATTCCCAAAAAAAATTATGCTTCCTCTATTAAGGACTTTAGGCCCATATCATTCTGTACTAGTGTATAAAATCATTTCTAGAATCATGACTTCAAGATTGAGTAGTTTCATTGGTAACATTATTAATCCTAATCAGTCTGCTTTCATTCCTGGGCAGCAAATTCATCACCACATCTGTTGGCCTATCAGTTAATAAAGGGCTACAGTAGGACAGGGGGTCCTCCTAGAGTTATGGTTCAATTAAATATGCAAAAAGCATATGACATGGTGAGTTGGAAGGCCTTGGAGTTTATTATGCAAGAGCTTGGAATTCCCCATATTTTTATAAATTGGGTTATATCTGCTATAACTAATGCCTCCTAAAAGTTTTCTGTTAATGGGAGCTACTACAGATTTGTTGATTTCCAAGGAGAGGGATTCGTCAAGGAGACCCAATATCTCCTTTCTTTTTTCTTTTATTATGGAATTCTTCACAGATTCTTGGTTTATATGCAGCTTAATCCTAACTTTAATCATCACTCAAAATGTGATAAATTGCAACTGACTAATCTCATGTTTGCATATGATGTTCTTCTTTTCGCTAGAGGTGATAATGTTTATGTTGAGCTTCTCCTCAAGTTTTCTAATCCCAAGTATGAAGATCAATCAAGTATAAGTAAGATTTATTTTGGTTCAGTTGATTTTAGCACAAAAAATCATATTCTTAACTGGTCTAAGTTCAAGGAGGGTTACCTTCCTTTTAGATACCTTGGTGTTCCGCTTACTTGCAAGAGTTATGGTGAAATCATTACTTGATTTTGGTGGATAAAATTCTTGCTAGGATTAGCCATTGGTCTGCTAGATTTCTCATTATGCAGGGTGGATCCCAATTGGTTAAGAGCATCTCTTTTGCCATAGATAATTTAAGGTTAATGTGCTTCCCCCTGCCCAAGGTTGTGCTTAAGAAAATTGATATGATTTGTCGCTCCTTTATATGGTCTGGAAAGGATAAAGGCTACATAAAGTGTTTGGTTACATGGCTAAAGTCTGTAAGCCTATTAAGCAAGGAGGCTTGGGCCATTATTGATCTATGTATCGGAACAAGTGTACTATGATTAGCTGCTTTGGATATTTGCAAGAATCTGACGGTTTATGGGTGAAATGGGTCCATTCTTATTACTTGAAGAGTTGAAGAGTCAAAATATCATGGATATTAAGTGGGGGTGGCAAACGGGCATTCCCACCCCGATTAGGCCCGCCCCACAAAAGCTCTCAAAAAAATGGGGTGGGGCGGGGCGGGCATTGTGTAGGATGCAAGCCTAAAACCTATCCCTGCCCCGCAAAAAAGTGAGGACGGATTAGGAAAAGCCAGCGGGCTCTGCACCTTTTAAGCCTAAAAACACAAAAATTTATGAAAATGCATGTGCCCGCAAAAGCCCGCGTATAAAACGGGGCGGGGATAGGTTTATATTTAATCATAAAATCAGAAAAACCATAAAAAACATAGATTTAGGTTTTATTTATTTAAATTTAATTTTCATAAATTAATTTAGTTATTTATTTTTGACTTCATTTCATAAATTAAAACCAATTAGAATTAGGTTAAAATTTCAATATTTCCTAATCAAAAATGCCAAAAATATTAGATTTGTTTAGAATGAATTTTAATAAATAATTTTCTTTTCCTTTTTTTATTTTAATTAATTGAGGTTAGATTTAATTTAATTTAATTTAATATTTTCTTAAAATAAACAAAAACAACCAAAAATTTGTTTTAAATTGCTTAGAACTTTTTTGGGTTTTTAGACGTTTCTTCTTAATCTTTGTGCGTTCTTTATTTTCCGCATTATTACTTTTGAAATATTGTATCTGCCAATGGTTTGTAATAGTTTAAAATTAGGATTTATTTACTGGTTTTACCCCCAAATTTGGACTTGTAATTTCCCCCTCCCCGAAGTCGTATAATAGTTAGTTTAAATTCTGCACTTTAAATTCTCCGCACTTGTATATATATTGAACTGTTAGATGTATGCCTAATTGGATTGCATGACAAGAATTAATGTAAGTGTTTAGTTATTGGCATGTTTTTTGGAATAACCAGGTGTGTGAATGTCATGACTGATGTCATAACATTCTGGTTTATTAGGTACTTTATGCAGAAAAATTATGGCATACAGTAGCTACTGTTTATGAGTGTGTATCTGAGCAATTTGCAATGATCACATTTATTGCCTTCTACCAAAATCAGTAAACAGGAATTCTGATGTCATAACAAATGTTAAGACATCCTGTACTGATCTAACAGTTATGCAGTTTGGTTAATTCTGAGATTTTTCAAGAAGTTGAGTTACTCTTTCCAGAACAGAATCTTGCGTGGACCTTAGGTTAACCTAGCTCAACCCTAATCTGGTTGATAAAGTCTCGTGGCCAAGTCTTAAGGTTAACCCTAGCTTTTTGTGGAAACCCTAACTGAAGAAACAGCTGCATATATATTCAACAGGAATGCTGGTTGCAAAGTATCTCTTTTGACTGAAGATCAATTAGGAGCTGTATAGTTTTAACTGTTGTAATCCAAGCAATTATCATTGTGATAAGTGACTTGGAATAGGTTTTGATTGTAAGGGTTTTTGTATCACTCAAAGCTTTGAAGCAAGAGTGTTTGTGTCTCTTGACTAAAGCTTTGAAGCAAAGTCAAGTTAGGTTTATGTATCACTCAAAGCTGTGAAGCACGAGTGTTTGTGTTACTTGATTAAAAAGCTGTGAAGCATAATAAAGTGTATGTTCTGAAGAGTGTCTTCATTAATTCATTAGTCAATTGTTTTAAGTATCACTGCTGTGATTGAGGGGGAGTGAGTAGGAACTCAGGTTTAAGTTGAACTTAGATTGAAGTTGCATTGGGTAGGTCTTAAGTGAAGGAGATAAACTGGTTGGTTTATTCCTGAATTAATATCTCTTATAGTGGATTTCCTCCCTGGCTTGGTAGCCCCCAGAGTAGGTGTTGTTTCACACTGAACTGGGTAAACAATTGACTGTGTTCTTTACTGTTTTTATTTACTGTCTTATAGAATGTCAGATACGGTGTCATAACATTCACTGTGACATTGAGTATCTGCTGCCAGAATTTCAATTGGTATCAGAGCAGGCACCCTGCCTGTATTACTGGGTGAGATCTAGGGATATCACTTTCTGGCACTATGGACAAAGAAGGAGTTTTTGGAAATAGACCACCCATTCTGGATGGAACAAATTATGACTACTGGAAACCTCGTATGATTGCCTTCTTAAAACCACTGGACAAAAAGGCTTGGAGAGTGTTGTACCCCAAAATTTGCCCTCCCATATTCTTCAAAGTTTTGACAAGCATCACCTCAAATTGCTCAAGTCTACTTAAGGGCTACACAGTCAAGCATCCTCCTAAGCCAGTCAAATTAGGTTTTTGGTTCCTTCAAGGAAGTTGAGGTTTTCAAGGGCTCAATCAAGTCCCATATGCTCATATACATTGTCAAGCACCTACATGTCAAGTTTCAAGGCTCACAAGGTCAAGTTGCACAGTCAAAAACCCTAATTGCCTCACAATCAACTGTAGGGGCAAAATGGTCATTTGGCAGTCAAAAGTCAAAATTTTTGGTCAACATCTTATTTTGAAGCCACAATCATCATTTGGTCAAATCTTGACCATGATTTCACAAGAATGGCTCAAAAATCATCAAGGTGTCAAAAGTTTCTATTTTTGGACAGCTGAAAAGTCAACTGTAACTTGACCAAGGCATAACTTTTACATGGTTCATCAGAAAAATCCCATCCAATGCTCATTTTGAAGGGGATCACATTTCCTACAACTCATCTTCACATTCCAAGTCCAATAAATGCTCTCACAAGAAGTTATCAATTTCAACATTATAGGTCATTTTCAAAAGTCAACAAAAAGACACTTTAAGTCAAAGACCATAACTTGCGATTGGTAAATCAAAATGACATGGGACCAAAAGCATTGGTTAGAGGACTTCAAGACCTTTCCAAAATGTCCAAGAACATGTTCATATGATCAAAATTGAGCAAGATATGCATTGGAGAAGTTGGGAAATTTTTGTGAAATAACCAAAGTCAACTATCCTTGAAACTTCAATTTTTGAAAAAGGGGCCCACTTTTTCCACTTGATTCAGCTTTGCCATGCCACCCACGTGTCCCATGTTTTATTTCAAGATTAAAAATTAATTTTTCTATTTTTATTTAATTTTATTTGATTTAATTCATTTTAAATCTTTAAAATTCAAATAAAAATCAAAGAAATTAATTAAGGGATATCTTGTGGTTTGAATAGCTTTTATGCATCATGAAACACATACCAATTTCGTGTACATCCTATTTCAAGCATAAAAATTCAAATTTTGGACAAAAAAGGCAAAAGCTTTAATGGTGATAAAGAGGAAATCTCAAGACTTCATGGCAAGGGTTAAAGGCTCATATATTGTTTGATTCTCATTCACTAACATATATGCAAGTCTTTCCAATCCAATTCACGACCTAGAACTCTCACACACAGCATATCCAATTTCCAAAATTCCAAAGAAAAGTGTGAAACTGAAACCTCACTTGCAGCATAATTCAAGCCTTCCTTTTGATCCAAATACACTCCCAGCATCCCCAGGAATCATTTGCAGCCAAGAAAGAGCCAAAAACCTCAAGAACTCGTGCCACACAAGTCATACGATTTACCTTCTTTTTCAAAATCACAATCATCCATTCATGCGTTTTTAACACTTTTTATTGATTGCATTTTGCTCACAGGATCCATACGAAGCTTTCCATATGACTTAATTTGATTATGGTGCCTTAAAACGCAAAATACCATTGTTGAGTTCTAGGTTTTCAGAACTTGTAATTTGGGGCTTTTTCTATACTGTAAAATTAACCCTCCAAACGTACTTGGCTGAAACCAGCAGGAGGAGACGAATCCAAAGCATACCTCGCGCCCTTTTTATGTTCACTATATAGCTAATCGCTATTTTTGACATTGGTATTTTGTGGGGGTTTAAAACCCCCTGTTATTTGTCTGTGTTTTTATTTCAGGAAGGAAGACGACGCTGAGGTGTCCATGCGTGGGTGGTTCATTCAAATCACGCACGCTCTTTTTTATTTTTCCAGCATATAACGCATTTTTCTTATATAATATTTAGTTCCCATTTTATTAACAAACGCGCACGCTTGGTTCAGTGGTTGGAGACGTGGCTAGGCATCACTGGGACCTGGGTTCGATTCCCAGGTCCTCCCATAATTCATTGTTATTTTTTCAAATACATTCCTGTGCAGGTTTCCAAATGGTGAGTACCCTGTGCTCTCACAGATCAGCGCGCCATGTGTCCATAGATGCAGATCCAAAGGTCAAGAAAGGGAGCACACCATACTCCTGGTCAACAACGCTCCACTCAATTCCCAGAGTCAACAGGCTTTGTGCAAAATGGGCCTCATAATTCCACATACACCCTCTATTCTGGCCCATACCCCCCTTCCCTTGGTTTATTCTTTTCTTTTCCTTTTTTTTTATATTTTCTAATTTAATTATTAACCTTTTTAATTATTTTTATTATTAACAATTAACCAATTAATATTTTCATAAAAAATCAAAAAAAGAACTAACATTATTAATTTCATTTAAGTAATTATTTTGAAAATAAATATTCATAAATTGAATTATCTCTAATTAGGCAATTTTAACTTTTTTTAAATAATTAAAATAGGTTTAGAATTAGGTTTTTATTAACTTTTAATTTTAATTCCTTTATTTTATTTTCATTAAAAAAAACATAAGAAATACAAAAATCATTTTTTTCTTTTAATAAATTAATTAATTAGATTAGGTTTTATTTAATTAATTGCATTTAATTCAAAAAAGACAAAAAAATTCAATTTCTTTTCTTAAGAGGGCCAAAACCCTTAGAACGTTCCCGATTAATTTTTATTCGCACGCATTTACTTTATTCTGATTATTATGTAACTACTTCAAGAATGTAATAGTAATTAGGTTTACCGCTTTATTTAAATTTCCCGCACTTTATCAAAACGGGTCTGTATTTTTGGCGATGTATAGACCCGCGCCTTGTAATAGCGTAGAATTTATATTTCCGCAATTTACTTTCCGCACCCCCTAACTGTTAAATGCATGAAAGAATGTATGTAAATAAAATTAATCCGTAGCTCACAAATAACATGTACAAAACAATTAACTGAAAAACAACACACAAAGCACATGCCACTCCTAGGGTACCCTTCACTCGTTGCCTCGAAACGTGGTCATCAAGTATAGGGTGTCTTAGAGGTCTCCCTTTGTCTAAAGATCCAGTTGCCTCGAAACGGTTGCCTCGGATAAAAGGATCTAGGACATTAGGGTTACTTCTAAGGTGTCCTACTATTGCTTCGGTGACTGCAATGTCCCTAATAATCGAATTGACCCGAACACCTCCAACGATGGTGCTACCTACCTCTCAATGGTGGGATAGCACTATCTAAAGGACTCTTACACAGCTTAATTCCTTAGAGTAGGTAGATTTCTCTTAAGTACTTGCTCTGTTCAAATCAAACAAAAACAACTTTTCGCACCCCACATTTTCAAAAAGTTTTCAAACAAAACACTTCATACACTCTTGAGGACAGATACAAGAGTTACATAGAAATATTTCAAACGAAACTTTTTCAAAACCCACACACACTTGAAAAGCAAACAAATTTTGAAAACATAAGAGCAAGTACCTAAGAGCCCGTGGATAACCACGGATAGAAAGGGTGCTAACACCTTCCCTTTCTATAAATCTACCTCCCAAACCGAGAGACATCTCGAATAAGGAATTTTGTTGTGCTTTTGTCCTTTCCATGTTGGAGAACATAAAAGACGGTGGCGACTCTTGCTTACCGCGACATTTCGCGAAACCAGCTAAAAAACAGTCAGTTCTCATTCCCACCGATCACAGAACTGGAGACTCTGCTGGGGACACTTAAAAGTGAGGTGTACCTTAGGATTAGATGATTCTTATGTTTTCAATTGCTTTGCTTTGATTGCTTTATATTTGTGGGCTTTGCATCGGAGTTTCATAGATCCTAACCCGGATCTGGGGAATACCCTTTTAGGTAGCATAAGTGTGATCGGTGGATCTGGAACTGACTGTTTAACGCTGGTTTCGCGAAATGTCGCGGAAGCAAGAGTCTCCACCGTCTTTTATTTTCTCCAAATGGAAAGGACAAAAGCACAGAAAAATTCCTTATAGAGATTGCTCTCGGTTCAGGAGGTAGATTATAGAAAGGGAAGGTGTTAGCACCCTTTCTATCCATGGTTATCCATGGGCTCTTAGATACTTGCTCACTTGTGTTTTCAAAAATGGTTTGTTTGCTTTTCAACTGTGGGTTTTAAAAAGTTTCTTTGAAAATTCCAGTTCGAATCTTGTATCGGTCCTCAAGAGTGTTTGAAAAGTTGCTTTCGAAAGCTTTTTAAAAAGGTGTCGGTGTGAAAAGTATTTTTTGATTTGTTTTGAAATTAGAGCAAGTATCTAGAGTCGTCTACCTACCCTAAGGAATTCGTCTATGTAAATGTCCTTTAAAGTAGTTCCATCCCACCATTGAGAGGTAGGTAGCACCACCGTTGGAGGTGTTCGGGTCAATTCGTAGTTCGGGACATGGTGATCACCAGAGCAATAGGAAGATACCTTAGAAGCTACCCTCATGCCAGGTTCCCGGATCATGAGGACTTACTAAGACATCCTCTACTCGACGATCACCTTTCGAGGCAAGGCAACAGTGAGACGTACCCTAGGGGTGGTGTGTCATTCGTGTGTCAAATTCATTTATTTTTGTCTTGTCATGTCATGGTGATCTACGCGTTGCTTTTATTTTGACATTCATTCTTGCATGCAATTGTTAACAGTTAAAAAAGTTGCGAGAAATATAAAGTTCCTAAACTATTACAAAGGCGCGGGTCCACATCGCCAAATTTAATCCAGGACCCGATTTGACATAAAATAAAGATGCGAGAAAGATAAAATGTCTGAATTACATGGCTTTGGGAGAATTACATAAATATTTAAAAGAAAAGAAATAAATGCGCGAATTGGAATTAAAATCGAAAGCGAGGGCGTTGGACCCTCTTTAATGAAATTAAATTATATTAACAAATTAATTAAATTAAAAAAAAGAAAATATTTTTGGTTTTTTGTATTTATGAATTTTAATGAGAATTAAATGAAATTAATTAATTAACCCTAATTCTAGTTTTTTTTATTTATTAAGAAAAACATTAAAATTTAACCTAAAATTAAACCTAATTAATTAATGCGATTTGATTTATAAAAATAAATAATTAATTATTAGTGATGAGAAAATAAAAGAAAAAGTAATTAAAGTAATTAAAACCTAATTCTACAAATTTTAAGTTTATTGAAAAATGCCAAAATTAAGTTTAAGAATAAAAACTAAATAATTAATAAGACTTTATTTACAAAAATAAGTTTTAAATAAAATATATTTTATTTTTATGACTTTTTGATTTTTTTGTTATTTTTATATTTTATAAATTAATTTAAAGATTTAATTAAAAAATAAACAAAACAAAGAAAATATGAAAAAAAAAAGAATGAAACAAGCAAACCTATGGGGGTGCTGTCCCCAAACTGGAGGTAAAGTCCAGCATTTTTGGCCCAATGTCTAAGGCCTTATTTGACTTTCCCTGGGAGCGTGCAGGTGCGTTGACTCAGGTCCACGATGGTCTCCAAATCATAGCCCTTTGATTGATCTCAATAAGCGCGTGGCACGCCTGGGTGAGGGACGTATGGTGAACGCTTGGACTGAAGCTGTACGTAAGCAAGGTTAGAAAAATAATATGGAGAGAGGAAGGGGACCTGGGATTCGAACCCAGGTCCCAGAGGTTACCAATACACTTGCCTGCCACTTGAACCAAACGTGCGCTTTGAATATTATATGACCAACAATTAATATAAGATAAAACAAGAGTTAGTGGGACGTTTTCGCGCGAATATCAAATTGCTCAATCAGATGGTGCCACTTAATCTTCTTCTTCCTTGTTTGTATTTTCCTGAAACATAAAAAGAATTAGCGGGGGTTTTGAACCCCCCCAAAATACAACCTTTTTAGAAATAGCGATTAGCCCATATTGTCACATAAATTAGGCGCGGGGGGTGTATTAGAATCGTCCAAGCTTCCTGAGTTCAGTCATGGTATTGGGAAGTCCCAATTTTACAGTATTCAAGAATGCCCAAATTGGAGCTTGAAGAACCCTAGCTGGCTTTAATGGTGAAATCACGTACAATGCATAAAAACTCAATCAAACTATAGGGTTAGCTTCAGAATCAATCAATTAGTGTAAATCAGTAAAGAAAACACATGAAAAATGCATAGAATTCATGATACGATTATGAATATTTTCGTGAAAAGTATGACTTTGATATACCAATTCCTTGAGTATTGGACAATGTTCTTGATTGGAATAGTCTCCTGGTAACCTTGGCAAGCTAATGGAGTGGTTATTTGATCTTGAAAAGCCTTAGAACCATGTTTTCAGTATTTGAGTTTTCTTGAAAAAATGCAAGGTTGTCTATGGTGTTTCTGCGCAGCTTAGTGGTCATGAGCACTAGGGTTTGCATGAGTATAAGTATTGGAATGATTAGGGTTGAAAATTGGATCAAAAAAACCTTTGCATTGATGAAGAGATATTTGGTTTTCATGGCATATATTTTTCAATCTTTTCATGCATATTTGATTCCAATCATGTCCAATTACCATTGATTCTTTCCCTATATGATTATGCACGAAATCTTAGAGATATTTCATGCATAAAAAGATTTAAAAAGTTTACTTTGGTATTTTCCACATATTTATTTTAATTAAATGAATTATTAGCAATTAAAAATTCAAATAAATAAATAAAAATGATGAAAAACTTCCCTTTGGGCCAAATGGTCGTGCACATGCCTTGGATGATCAATCTTGGAAGAAAATGTGGCCCATTAGCAATTTTAAGACATTTGAAGCAATGTTGACTTTTCAAAATTCCCAAAACTTTCCCAACTTCCACAAGGCATATCTTGCTCAATTTTTAAGCTTTGCTCATGTTCTTGGACATTTTGGAAAGGTCTTGAAGTCCTCTAACCAATGCCTTTGGTCCCATGTCATTTTGATTTACCAATCTCAAGTTATGGCCTTTGACCTAAAGTCCATTTTTGTTGACTTTTGAAAATAACCTATAATGTTGAAATTGATAACTTTTTGTGAGAGAATTTCTTGGACTTGAAGTGTGAAGAGGAGTTGTAGGAAATGTCTTTATCTTCAAAATGAGCTTTGGATGGAATTTTTCTGATAATCCATGTGGAAGTTATGCCTTGGTCAAGTTACAGTTGACTTTTTCAACTGTCCAAATATGAAAACTTTTGCATCTTGAGACTTTTTGAGCCATACTTTGAAAATCATGATCAAGAATTGATCAAATGATGTTTGTGGCTTCAAAATGAGATGTTGACCAAAAATTTGAACTTTTGACTGTCAAATGACCATTTTGCCCCTGTAGTTGACTGTAGTGCAATTAGGGTTTTTGACTGTGCAATTTTGTGCTGTAAGTCTTGAAACTTGGTATGAGGATGCTTGACCATGTTTATAGGCATGTGGGACTTGATTGGACCCTTGGAAACTTCATTTTCTTTGTCAGAATCAAAACCCTAATTTTTGACTGTTAGGAGACCCTTGAACTATGCAACCCTTGGGGAGATTTTGAAGCATACTCTTTGCAAATCTTGAAGAATATGGGAGGGAAAATTTTGGGGTACAACCGTTTCCCCTGTTAAATCTTCTTAGACCCGAGGATGCAGATTGGCTGACGTGCCTTTCGTAATCCGAAGGTGGAAGATGATTGAACACTAGAGTGCCCAGAAATTTGCGCTCACATAGTAGCAGTGTGATGATAGGAATGGGCTTATAGATGCCATTTGGAGATTGATGGATAGGATGATGGGCTGGATGTTGATCGCGTAAGAGCTTCCTTAGCGAGAACTTGCGTACCTGAAAAAGGAAAAATGATTACCTGACCCGTTACAGGAGATGGTCTTCAGATTCTTTGTATAGATGTGTCCTGACTGGTTACAGGAGTTGAATCTGGAGCCTCATTCGGTGATGAATGAACCAGGGATGGTTACTACCTCAACAGGAACGGTGAGATAACCTTAGACGATTACTACCTCAACAGGAACGCTGAGAGAATCCGGGGACGATTACTATCTCCACAGGAACACTGAGAGAATCTTGGATGTCTTCTACTGAGTCTTTATCAGGAAAATCTGTTAGGGGTCGATTTAGCTGGACTAGAGAAGGCCTTTGACTGGATAAGAAACAGTAAAATCTTAGGGTCGATTTAACTGAACCGGTCTAGGTCTTGAAATCTTCAACTGGATAAGAAACAGGGAGATCTTAGGGTCAATCTGACTGAACCAGAGAAGGCCTTTGACTGGATAAGAAACAGAAAAATCTTAGGGTCGATTTAACTGAACCGGTCAAGGTCTTGAAATGTCTTCAACTGGATAAGAAACAGGGAGATCTTAGGGTCGATCTGACTGAACCAGAGAAGGCCTTTGACTGGATAAGAAACAGAAAAATCTTAGGGTCGATTTAACTGAGCCGGTCTAGGTCTTGAAATGTCTTCAACTGGATAAGAAACAGGGAGATCTTAGGGTCGATCTGACTGAACCAGAGAAGGCCTTTGACTGGATAAGAAACAGAAAAACCTTAGGGTCGATTTAACTGAACCGGTCAAGGTCTTGAAATGTCTTCAACTGGATAAGAAACAGGGAGATCTTAGGGTCGATCTGACTGAACCAGAGAAGGCCTTTGACTGGATAAGAAACAGAGAAATCTTAGGGTCGATTTAACTGAACCGGTCAAGGTCTTGAAATATAGCTGAGAATTTAACTGGATCTTTCCTGAAAGGTAAATGTCAGTCGTATGCAATGCATGATATGGATCAAGCAATGATGTTCTCAACATAAATGAGATTTGTAAGATATGATGCGTATATGCATGCTATAATGTATGGAGATGTAATGTTTATGAATGTATCTTTGTCATCTAGGAAAGTAAATCCTTGACGGGTGCCAGGAAGTCACTCCTGGGCTGATGTTGAAGAATAGATTTTGCTTCCACTGGGGATGATAATTGCAAGAATACCGGTCGGAGAAGATAATTCTGTTGGGGAATAAGCTTGGCCAATGGAATATTCTGCGGGGAGAAAAGTACTCTAGCGATCTTGCTGGGAGGGAATACTCTGTGGGGAGAGAGATGCTCTGTTGAGTTGTTGATGGTAACTTGCTGGGGATACCATTGTTGTGTTGGAAGTGTTAATAGACTTCGCTGGGGATAAGAAGACTTCATCGAGGACGCTCTTTCCGTGGCTTTTGGCTGAGGATAACCCAGTTATATCCTGGTAGGGAAATAACTCTTTGTAATAAGCCGGGAGGCGCGTTCGTGCTCTGCGAGGATAAGCTTCCAGAATCTACTGGGGATAAGCTTACTGTTTGGGGAGATGAATTCTAACTTTCCTGGGGAAACTGGATTGGACTCTCCTGGGGGAAGATTTGAGATGTATTGGGGAAGTGACTCCATTGAATGTTTGATATACCGCCGGGGAACAATCTTTAGACCAAGATTGCCGGGGATGCTTGTTGAGAATGCATATATACTGCTGGGGAATGTTGAGATCTGCGGGAGGATACCCAACTTCCTTAAGTTTGATAATAGCCTTGGGGAGAGTGTACTGACTTGCTGGCTCACTCTCTGGGGATTTAAGATATCTGGTTATGTTCTTCAGCTGAACCTTCCTTGGTATCTTGGAGGATAGAACAATTAGATTGCTTAGACAACTCTTTATTGCCCCTGCTTCTAATGTTACCTGTAATTAATCCTTTGTTTCGTATGCAAATATTCATGAATTAGCAAATTATTGTCAATGCATATATCACAAATTGAACCTTGGACGTTCTTCGCAAAACAAAACAGAAAAGGAAAAACAATTGGCAATTTTAAGCTGAAAAATGATTTTTGTATTGATTTTTGAATTTGCCTGTAAATAGGCGTTTATATACAAGAGGCTGACGTCCTAGTAAGAGAATGCTGCCGAACAAAAGAGTTTATACAAATTTTGTACAAGAGAAAATAGAACAACTGTGTGAAATGAATGATCCCATTGGGTTTCAACTCTGCTATTGCCTTTATATCTCCGAGCGTCTCATCACTTGATGACCTTAGTTGAAGATGAAGCTGACTGATCGATGCCGTCTGAACTTGATGTAGATACCAGATTCTGGATGCAAAGTGATCCAATGAGACATAGTATTACGCTTTATCCCTAACTTTTTCCTGGACCGCCCTTTCGGGTTTTCAGTCCATCGGGATACCCATTTTTGCCCAAGTCGCCTTTTCAGGTTTTCGACTTGCCGGGTGTACAGATTTTTCATTTCATCCCTTCATTTTGCCCGAACCCTTTTGGTTCGCCGGGAAGCCCTTATTTTTGCCTAGGTGTGTCAACCTAGCGGGTCTTTTTCATGCGTAGTATCTTTTAACTATGTCTGCATTGGCGGGGTGAGGAAGGTCGTCACCATCCATGTTGGTTAGAATCATGGCTCCTCCTGAGAACACATGTTTAACCACAAATGGCCCTTCGTACGTAGGGGTCCATTTGCCCCTTGGATCACTCTGAGGAAGGATGATTCGTTTGATTACCAGATCCCCAACTTGATATTCTTGTGGTCTGACCTTTTTGTTAAATGCCCTGATCCACTACAAGAAAATTAGGATTTTATGACACAAAAATTGCGACAGTTACTTAATAACCGTCGTAATTCTAATATAGGGACCCATGTCACGATGGTATACACCTACCGTCCTTACATATTTAAAAAAATATTAAATATCGCGACAGTTTTTCATTAAACCGCCCTAAAATGAATGTTGCGACGGTTAAGAAACCGTCCTAAAATAGACATCACGACGGTAAAACAACCGTCGCCCCCCTAAACCTTTAAAAAACATGCAAAAGTTATGAAAGGGCACGACGGTAACCACACCCGTCGTCCCCCTAAATCCTTTACCCCGCTTCGTCTATTCCTCTTTTTATTTATTGTTCACGTATCTTTCTCCAAATTTCTTCATACTTTTGCTTTTTCTCTGTACAAACTTCAACCACATCAATTCGATGAGAACCTTAAGAAGCTTCGATGGCTTCCCTTTAAATTTGAGCATCTTCTCTCGCTATTCCCAATTTGAAATCCATTTTTTGTGTGTTTTGTGTTTGGTGACGTCGTGTTGGTTCTGTAAATTAGGGCATCAAGCATAGGCAAAGCCATCACCCGACTAGCTAGGGCAGTTTCCCAGGCTCTTCCTTCTCTCGTCTGAACTTCTGAATCTCATCGCAATGGTCGCTCTCTCACTCAGGAAATCGAATCTGCTCCAGGAAGTATCAGAGTCAATCTTCTCCTTCGCTCATAAATATGTGTTCTTTTTTAAATCAGAATAGGGTGGCTGGAAGAACATCAATGGTTGTGGCACGTTCTGACTCGCGGCATCGGGAATTCGTGGTCGTAGTCGCATATCATTGATTGTCTTTAGATTTCGAATCGTCGTGAGTTATCTTCTTCTTCTTTTTTTTCACTTTTAAGCTCGATTTTTTATGCGGGGTCGTTATTCTGTTGTTAATCATTGTTGTTGTAGGTTGTTAACCAAGTGTTCGGTGAAATGCCTGAACCATGTTGTTTTGTTTTTCGGTCTTGAAATCTCTTGGTTACATTTCCGAGTTTTTGTTATTGTGTTGTGATCGATTGTGGTTGGCAAATTGATGGAGAATTGCTGAATTTCTTACTTTATTTCTTGCTTCACTTAGACTGCAATGCCTGCCAGACTCTATCCGATGGCGTATTCAAGCTGTAATGCCTGTGCTCTCTCCCTCTATGTGGCGCTCATTCTCTTGCCAACCACCATCTGTTCCGAATTCTTCCATTGTATCTCTTCAGCCCAGCATTAAAAATTTGTTGTTCTGGTTGTTCTTTTGGCATAAATAGAAGGCACCTAACCAATTTAATATGGAACTTTGTTGTTCTGGTTGTTCTTTTGGCATAAACATAGCCAAAATTCAATGGACAAACATGAGGAGTACTGTAAGAAATTACATTGGAAATTTCTGAAAATTTATTTTAGAATTTTTATATTGTCTTTTCATAAAAACCGATTTTAGAATTTAGTGTTTCTTATTAATCTATCTTCCAATACCAGATTGTCTGAATGCCCACATTATTAATCTATCTTTCAAAATTAATGCATTCCTTGTGAAGTTGTGATTGATTCTTTGGAATATCAGTTGTGTTTCTCTGAACTCACCTGTTTCCTTTGAATGCTTAATATGTTTTTGCAGTCTGCACCAGTGAACATTATTGTTGGTTCTCATGTCTGGGTTGAAGATCCAACACTAGCATGGATTGGTGGTGAAGTTACTAAAATCAGTGGTGAGAACGTCCATGTTCGCACCAGAGATGGGAAAACTGTGAGTCAAGCTGTCTATACTTTAACTGCATTGGTCATTTGTGATAACTTATGATAAATATGTTCTCACTCAATTATTGTCATATTTTTATATTTTTATTCATGATATTTTTTTATGAATTCTTCTAAGTGATCATTACTATTCATAAAGTAAATTAGTGTCAAAAGAGAGTTTAATTAAGCATATAATTATTGTCAAATTTTATGGTAGGATTAATTGCAAGAGAGATCTAATATAGTTTCTCAACTCAAATTAGAAGACATGCGAGATTCAATTGAAGGTTTGGCACTGTTACTTTCTGTTGATCCAATATAGTTTCTAATTTTTACTATCTAATTCTCCTTGTTGAGTTGAAACTGTGATTGGTTTACTTATTGGATAGATAAACGTTTTATAAACACGTGCCTATGATATAATTTCTAGTTTATCATCTTTTCCATGATGTCTATGTGCCTATGATATGATTTCTAAATTATCATCTTTGCCATGATGTCTACTAGCCTTTTATCAATATGATTGACTATACTTTTCATTTCACTCACAGGAAAATCTCCAACGTTGGCTTACTAATGCTTAGCCTCGAGACCACTTTGTGATTTACACAAGTTTAGATACTGAGGTAAAGAGAACCCGTAACAAATTTTACAGGAGTAATTAGGGGATCTTGTAAGTATGGGTATCATCATTGAGATAACATTGAAGTTTGTATTGAAAATAGTGGTAGTGGTTAGTACATATCCAATGAATTGTTGTTGATTTTGCATGGATTGTTGAGTAGTAATCCCCCGAGATGGTTTAGGTTGAAACCTGTTTCAAAGACAACTAATAAACCGACACGAAAGGTTTCAGGATTTGATCGAGAGTTTTGGATTCTTTGAAGGTTTGGTTTTCTAGTCTATATAAATACCTAGCTTCTAGTTTCCGTGATTGATTCATATAGCTACTAAGTTTGATCTTCCATCAAACATTTTATCCTTGTTTAATATGATTTTTTCTTGTTCATATAACTTCTAGATGGGGGCATACGGGCTCTTTGTTTTCCCCCCCTTCTTTATGATGGTCTATTGTCTAATGCAGAATTACTTAGACTGCATGCAACTGCCAGACTCTATCCGGTGGCGTATTCAAGCTGCAATGCCTGTGCTCTCTCCCTCTCTGTGGCGCTCTTTCTCTTGCCAGCCACCATCTGTTCCGAATTCTTCCATTGTATCTATTCAGCCCAACATTAAAAATCTGGGTTTAACTCTAGCAGTTTGGCTACACCTCAGAGGAGCCCATCTCCACTATCAAGGACTGCAGCATTAGGGAAATCAAAACATGACAATGATTTCTAATTTGACCCTTGGACACTTTTAGAGGATGGCGCTGGATCTTTCCCTTCTGCAAGCAATATTGGAGGTAGTGACTGTGTTAATATTCGTGCTTCCAGCTTGCTTAAAGGGGCTGTAAGGGTGAGAAGGACTGACCTTACCTATGTCGGTGTTGTGGCTGAGGATAGTTGATTAGCAAGATTTTTGATTGGTTTGGCAAGATTTTTTATGCTTATTATTATAAGATTAGTATTTGATATGTTTTTCTGTTTTTTTGTACTACGTGACATAATATCGTCCCTCTTCTCCACTTATCTACTTCTCTGCTTCTTTATAATACCGGTAAGTCGGCAGTGGAAGGTACAAATCACTGCAAAGCTTTGGTTCATGATGAGTTTCAATCTTTTGTTGAATGTAATACAACGGGAAAGTTAGGGTTTTGATTTTGTGGTTAGAGTTATTGTGGTTGTTTTGATGATTTGGAGTGATGATATATGATTTCCTGGGTAGTCGGAGGCAATCGTGGAAGAAGCTTCAGGCATGAAAAAACTCAGTTATAATTTATGTGCTCAGTTTTGTTGATGTTTTTGCTATATGTTCAAAATACAACATTGTTCTTCTATTTTGTGAGTTTAACATGTGGGTCTTTCTTTCAACTACATCTTTGTTTCTTTCAATATAGATTTTTCTGATCAATACGGACAAACTCAACTCTATGAACATGTTATAGCATAAAATAATCTATGGCACTTCTGATAGTGTGCAACATGTAGAATTGTGAGCATCAGTTTATGGTGTGCGTGTCCAAACACATAACCCCACTAACTTCACATTTTAGTTTTTTTCAATTTTACATGATAAAGTCAATGCACTGTGTAAGTTTTATCTGATGATAGGCTATAAGAGAAACATAAACTGCTACTAATTCAAAGGAAGTTGCGGAATCAAATTGAAAACCAAGGGAAACATCTTTAGATGATGTTTGAGAAACAGAAATAGATTGGTGGCAGCAAGGGTGCGTCCCCTTCTAACGCGCATTCCGCCGGCACTCTTGGACATGGTGATACCTTCTTCTGTAGACAATTTACAAATGTCAAATGATGAGCGCGACAAATTAAAATGCAACACCGAAGAAAGTTCCCAGGATGCGAAACATGAAGAGCAGTACCTCGCGGTGGAATGGCAGCTGCCGCTAGCCGTTAATATCTTTCTTTTTATGTTCTACCGAATTGTTTTTATGATTTTAGAATGTATCTTTACATGTTCCTAAATGCACATGTAAATGGACACAACTTCTGTTTTTGACATTGTGGCTTTATGCAGCTCAAACTGGTCTCAAAGGAAGATCCTTGGACGGAGAGGGTGGACTTTCTTATTGAAATAATGGTGTACTTTTTTGAGAAGCAGCAGTCTCAAAAGGAAGCTATCAATGCTCTCCCTCTTTATTCAAATGAGCAGATTATGTGGGATGAAAGTGTTGTATCATGGACCCCAAATGCTCTTCCTCTTTATCCAAGCATGAAAGTGTTTAACATTACTCATTTGGCTTCACTTTTCCAGGGTGTTGGATCAGCTCCCTAAATGGTCTCCTATCAATAGGGTTGTGTGATCGGTGGATCTGGAACTGACTGTTTAACGCTGGTTCGCGAAATGTCGCGGAAGCAAGAGTCGCCACCGTCTTTTATTTTCTCCAAATGGAAAGGACAAAAGCACAGAAAAATTCCTTAAAGAGATCGCTCTCGGTTCGGGAGGTAGGTTATAGAAAGGGAAGGTGTTAGAACCCTTTCTATCCATGGTTATCCATGGGCTCTTAGATACTTGCTCAATGTGTTTTCAAAATTGGTTTGTTTGCTTTTCAATGTGGGTTTAAAAAAGTTTCTTTGAAAAATTTCAGTTCGACTCGTACGTCAGAGTGTTTGAAAAGTTTGCTTTGAAAGCTTTTGAAAAGTGTCGGTGTGAAAAGATTTTTGTTTGTTTTGAAGTTAGAGCAAGTATCCACGAGAACCTACCTACCCTAAGGAATTCGTCTGTGTAGATGTCCTTAAAAGTAGTGCCATCCCACCATTGAGAGGTAGGTAGCACCACCGTTGGAGGTGTTCGGGTCAATTCGAGTTTGTAGGGACATGGTGATCACCAGAGCAATGGGAAGACACCTTAGAAGCTACCCTCATGCCAGGTTCCCGGATCATGAGGACTTACTAAGACGTCCTCTACTCGACGATCACCTTTCGAAAGGCAACAGTGAGGCGTACCCTAGGGGTGGTGTGTGCGAATTGTGTGTCAGTTTCATTGATATTTGTCTTGTCATGTTCATTGTGATCTACGCTTGATTTTATTATGGCCATTCATTCTTGCATGTTTTGTTTAACAGTTAATATTTGCGGGAGAAGTAAATTCTAAACTATTACAAAAGGCGCGGGTCCACATCGCCAAAATTAAACCGGACCCGATTTGACGGAAAGTAAATAAAGCAAAGGAAAAGTGCGAGAAGTTAAATGTTACAATGCTTCGGGAGAGATACATAGTTATTTAAGCGATAAAAATAAATATGCGAAATAAGAGAATTGAAAACATGGGCGTTGGGCCCTTTTGCAAAATATTAAAGCTAATGAGGAGTTAAAATTAAAATTAAAAAGAAAATGTTTTTTTGATATTTTTGTGTTTTTTAAGTTTAATAGAAAAAGGAGAATTAATTATAACTAAAATAAAATGTCAAACCCTAATTCTAATTATTTTTTAGTTATTATGAAAAATGTTAAAATATAACCTAAATTAAACCTAAGTTAATTTACCTGCATTTTTTAATTTATGAAAATAAATAAAATAAAAATTAATTAATTTGATTAAAACAATAAAGCAAAAATAAAACAATAAATTGAAAAAAAAAGAAAATAAAACAAAATATAATGAAATGGCAAACCAGGGGGTTTCAGTCCCAATTGTGAGGTGTAACTTGGAATAGTCTGGCCCAATTAAGCATGGCCTTCTTTGACCTTTTTTGCTAGCCTGCTTCAGCGTTGAATGTAGTTCATCATGATCTCTAATCCATGGCCTTTAGATTGATGGAGCTAGACGCGTGTATGGCTCTGATCTGGGGGTGTATCATGGTCTTCAATCCAAGCGCTATACATGAACATTAATTGAAAAGAAATAAATGGAAAGGAAGAAGACCTGGGATCGAACCCAGGTCGTTGATGTTACCAATCCACACGTGCACCGCTGAGCCAAGTTAATGCGTTTATTATATAATTAACGAATAAACAATATAAATGGACACAACGCGTTAGTGGAGAGAAACGCGCCAAATTCAAACCAACGAATCACTGATTGACACGATGTCGTCTTCTTCACGTCCCCTGTAAAACAAACTCAAAGGCAACAGTTTTCATAGCGTTTCATTAGGTGGGCTATTGGAAAATAGCGAATAGCTCATCTCTCAACATAAATTAGGCGCGAATATATGTTCATGATCGTCCCAATCTGCTGAGTGCAATGGTAGTGGCCTTGAGTCTTAATTTTACCTCGTTCTAAAAGCCCCAAATTTGCAAACCTGTAACCCTAGAAATCGCGCATGGTGAAATCTTATATAACGCGTAATAATTCAATCAAAAGCATTGGTTAGCTTCGAAACATCACACTGAACAAGAATCCATAAATAAAAATGCAAAAAGATGCGTAAATTATGATATACGATTTTGAAAATTTTGTGACACAGTCTGAGTTTAAACTACCAATTCTTTGTGTTTGAGTTGATGTTAGAGATTGGAATCGCTTCTGGGAACCTTGAGGAAGCCTTTGAAACAAGAATTAAGACCTGAATCCTCCTCCAACCACGTTTTCAGAATTGCTTTATTTGACAAAAATTCCAAGTTTGTAAGGTATTCTTGAGCGCAGCTTTTAGTCCCTAAGGATTAGGTTTAGGTTCAGGCCTTTGTAGTGAATGTATTAGGGCAACAAAACTCAATCAAATCCATGGCCATAATGGTTTTCAATATTTGATTCCTTAAGGATCTTTTTCATATCTTTTCATGTGTATTTTGCTCTCAATCATGCCAATCAGCTCCAAATCTTTCCCCATTTGCATTTACACGAAATATTGAGTATCAAACATGCATAAAAAGATTGGTTAAGGCAAGTTAGATATTTTTCATATATTTAATTGATTTAATTGAATTAATATGAATAAAAATTCAAATAAATAAATTAAAAAATGAGAAAATACTTCCATTTGGGCCAAGTGGTCGTGCATATGCTTGGAATGATGAATCTTGGAAGAAAAATGGGCCCATTAGCAATTTTGAATCATTTGCATCAATGTTGACTTTTCAAAATTCCTAAAAATTTCCCAACTTCCACAAGGCATAACTTGCTCAATTTTTAAGCTTTTCACATGTTCTTGGACATTTTGGAAAGGTCTTTGAGTCCTCTAACCAATGCCTTTTGTCCCATGTCATTTTGATTTACCAATATCAAGTTATGGCCTTTGACGTAAAGTCCCTTTTTGTTGACTTTTGAAAATGACCTATAATGTTGAAATTGATAACTTTTTGTGAGAGCATTTCTTGGACTTGGAATATGAAGATGAATTGTAGGAAATGTCTTTCTCTTCAAAATGAGCTTTGGATGGAATTTTTCTGATAATCCATGTGGAAGTTATGCCCTGGTCAATTTCAGTTGACTTTTTCAGCTGTCCAAATATAGTAACTTTTGCATCTTTGATGATTTCTGAGCCAAATTTTGAGAATCATGATCAAGCATTGATCAAATGATGTTTGTGGCTTCAAAATGATATATTGACCAAAAATTTGAACTTTTGACTGTCAAATGATCACTTTGCCCCTACAGTTGACTGTAGTGCAATCTAGGGTTTTGACTGTGCAATTTTGAGCTGAATGCCTTGAAACTTGATATGAAGATGCTTGACCATATTTGTAGGCATATGAGACTTGATTGGGCCTTTGAAAACTTCATTCTCTTGATCAGAACACAAACCCTAGTTTTGACTGTATAGGAGACAGTTGAACTGCATAACCCTTGGGGAATTTTGTGACTTGGCTTGGCAATTTCTTGAAGAATATGGGAGGGCAAATTTTGGGGTGCAACAGTTGCCCCTGTTCAATCTTCTTAAACCTGAGGATGCAGATTGGCTGACGTGCCTTTCGTAATCCGAGGGTGGAAGATGATTGAACACTAGAGTGCCCAGAAATTTGCGCTCGCATGCTAGCAATGAATGGGGGAATGGGCTTATAGATGCCATTTGGGGGTTGATGAATAGGATGATGGGCTTATAGATGCCATCTGGATGTTGATCGCGTAGGAGATTCCTTAGCGAGAACCTGCATACCTGCAAAAGAAAAATGAGTACCTGACACGTTGCAGAAGCTGATTTTAGATGCTTGGTATAGATATGTCCTGACTGGTTACGGGAGCTGGATCTGGAGCTTCAAACGGCAATGAATGAACCAGGGATGGTTACTGCCTTAGCATGAATGGTAAGAGAACCTTGGGAGATTTTAACTTCAACAACGCTCGTTGAGAAAAATCTTGGCGGGAATTACCATCTTTGCAGTATCGGGAAGAGAGCCATAGGCCATTATAATCTGAAAGGGAATCACCTCACTCGCCGTTGGAGAGGGAATCATAGGAAAAGGAATTGTCACCTCACACACTGTCGGAGAGGGAACCATAAGAGACTATCACCTCACACTCATCGTCGGAGAGGGAAACATCTGAAGACGGAATTACCACCTCACGCACTTGTCGGAGAGGGGACCATAAGAGATTATCACCTCACACTCATCGTCGGAGAGGGAAACATCTGAAGAAGGAATTACCACCTCACGCACTTGCCGGAGAGGGGACCATAAGAGATTATCACCTCACACTCATCGTCGGAGAGGGAAACATCTGAAGAAGGAATTACCACCTCACGCACTTGCCGGAGAGGGGACCATAAGAGATTATCACCTCACACTCATCGTCAGAGAGGGAAACATCTGAAGACGGAATTACCACCTCACGCACTTGTCGGAGAGGGGACCATAGGAAAAGGAATTGTCACCTCACACACCGTCGGAGAGGGAACCATCTGAAAAAGACTTGTCACCTCACACACCGTCGGAGAGGGAAACATCTGAAAAACTTCTACTGAGTCTTCATCAGAAAAATCTGTTGGGAGTCGATTTAGCTGAACTGGAGGAGGCTTTTTTTTTTTGATAAGGATGTGATGAAGGAATCTGAGACGATTGCTACTCCAAATCTATGATGAAGGAATCTGGGACGATTACTACCTCAGCAGAATGATGAAGGAATCTGGGACGATTACTACCTCAGTGGGATGATGAAGGAATCTGGGACGATTACTACCTCAGTAGGATGGTGAAGGAATCTGGGACGATTACTACCTCAGCAGGATGATGAAGGAATCTGGGACGATTACTACCTCAGCGGGTTGATGAAGGAATCTGGGACGATTACTACCTCAGCAAGATGATGAAGGAATCTGGGATGATTACTACCTCAGCGGGATGATGAAGGAATCTGGGACGATTACTACCTCAGCGGGATGATGAAGGAATCTTGGACGATTACTACCTCAGCAGGATGATGAAGGAATCTAGGAAGATTACTACCTCAACGGGAAGATGAAGGAATCTCGGACGACTACTACCTCAGCAGGATAATGAAGGAATCTGAGGCGATTACTACTCCAAATATATGATGAAGGAATCTGGGACGATTACTACCTCAACGGGTAAAGATTTTTTATCTGTTGATCGTTCTTTCCTGAAAAAGTAACGAATTAGTTGTATGCAATGTCATAATCCATGAATTGCATGATTTTAAGATGTTCTCAAAAATAAATGAGATTGGGGTGATATGATGCGTCTATGCATGCTATAATGATGTATGTGACGTTTTATGAATGTGTTTTTCGTCTAGGAAAGTAAATCCTTGACGGGTGCCGGGAAGTCGTATCCTGGGATGATGTTGAAGAATAGATTTTACTTCCGCTGGGGATGATAACTGCAAGAATACCGGTAGGAGAAGATGACTCCGTTGCGGAATAAACTTGGCAAATGGAAGATTCTGCGAGGAGAAAAGATACTCTACGACCATGCTGGGAAGCAATACTCTGTGGGAAGAGGGATGCCTTGCTGAGTGTTGATAATAATTTGCTGGGGATACCCTTGTTGTTGGAAGTGTTGATGGACTTCGCTGGGGTAAGAAGACTTCGTCGACGACGCTCTTTCCGTGGCTTTTTGCTGAGGATAACCCAGTTATATCCTGTTAAGGAAATAACTCTTTAAATAAAGCCGGGCGACGCGTTCGTGTTCTGCGGGGGGATAAGCTTCCAGAATCTACTGGGGATAAGCTTATTGCTTGGGGAGATAAATTCCAACTTTCCTGGGGAATCAGATTGGACTCTCCTGGGGAAGTTTTAATATGCGGGGAAAGGATTCCTTTGAATGTTGGTATACCGCCAGGGAACAATCTTTAGGCCAAGATTGCCGGGGATGCTTGTTAAGAATATATGTATATATGCTGCTGGGGAGATGTTGAGATCTACTGGAGGATACCCAACTTCCTTGAGATTGATTGTATAGCTTTATTTGGAGAGAGTATACTGACTCATTCTCTGGGGAATTAAGACATCTGGTTATATTCTTCGACTGAACCTGCTTTGGTACCTTGGAGGACCGAACAATCATATTGTCTAGACAACCCTTTATTGCCCCTGTTTCTGATGTGGGAGAGGAAGACCTGTGAGGTGCTGATAATTGTTGAGGGTCAAACCTTCCTCAGGTAGGCAGGTGACAAGATGACAGGACATAGTCGTACGCTTTGATCCCTAATTTTTGCCTGGACCGCCCTTTCGGGTTTTCAGTCCACCGGGATACCTATTTTTGCCCAAGCCGCCTTTTCAGGTTTTCGACTTGCCGGGTGTACAGATTATTGTCATTTCATCCCTTATTTTTGCCCGAACCCTTTTGGTTCGTCGGGAAGCCCTTATTTTTGCCTAGGTATGTCAACCTAGCGGGTCTTTGATTTTGCGTAGTATCTTTTCGACTATGTCCGTTCTCAGAAAGTAGGGAGTTGCCCCTGTTAGAAGTGTTTTGTCATGCCACCAGAAGGTATTTGATCAGGCAAGATTCGTTGTTGGAATGCCCCAAGTGACTCAGGCGGAGATTTGCCCCAGGCTATTTGGCCTTTTGAGAGATTCTCTGGATCTTGACTTAACTGCCCCAGATGGTAGACCATGATCATGCCGTGCCCCTTGATTGGAGATACTCTTGTTCATTAGACCTTCGTCATGCGAATTTCTATGCTATTCAAACAAATAGTCATATGCAAGCAATGTTATATCAAAAATGCAAAGCTTATGTCTGTCTTGAAGATTTTGAAAATGCATTCTTTTCATAAAACAAGTGATTGTTTGTAAAACGTGATGTCAACTCTGTATTTTACCGTAGGCCTTCAGGAGTCAGGATACCTTTCGTACAGTATGCTTTCGAACTAACCCATGCTTCAGCTAGGACTTTTAAGGGTTATAACGTGGCCTGGTTCACGGTTTAAGAAACAAAGGATAAAGGCTCAAATTATTTGTACCCACCCGCTCTTCGTGATGTTCTCCAAACCTAAACTCAGCTGATCGTGCGTTTGACCTTATTTGAGTCTTTGCTCTGATTTTCCGGTGATGATTCGGATGTTGAACATTTATTTGAATAGGCAGTCATCTTTTGTTTTTGTCGAGGGTTTGTTGGACCTCTTTCTTTTTGATTTTATTATCCCTTTCTTTTTTTGCCTGAATTGTTTTCTTTTTGGAATTACAGTCAGCGGGATGCCCCAGTTTTATAAGTCTCCTTCATGGGTATTTTGACTTATTGGGCTTTTTATTTTGAAAGATGATGACTGCCTTTCTTTATTGATTATTCGGAACCATCACTGTCTTTCTTTGTTTTGTAAGGACCTCTTTGGTGCCATTCGTCATGCACCTGGATCAACTGAGAGACCTACCCTACCCCAGGTTATGATTAAGGGTTTTAAATTTCGAAAAGAAAAAAACTCCTACTTCTTTGGCTCAGAGGGGTTGACGAGGGATTATCATCCTTATAACTCCAGTGTTTAGGGATTGAAACAATTCCTGTGCCTCATCAGCGGGGTCTGTTCAAAAGCATACTGTAAAGATCGTGGTATCATTTTCGTCATCCTCCCTCAAGAGGCTTAGCATTATTAACCAAGAGTTGATCATCAGAAAAAATATGAAAATAATTTGCATTTAGTGAATACGAATATATTGTTTCAGAACAGACATATGCGATGCATTAATGAAATAACAATGTTTAACATGAGTAAATGTTCGAACAAAAGAGAATTGCAACATGAACATTCGAATGAACAAAAATTTCTCACTCCTAGCCATGTTTTGGCAAGGGAGCAGTGATCACATGGGGAGTCTTGGGTACTTTAAACTGAATCTCTCCAGCATCGATCATGTCTTGAATCTTGTTTTTGAGAGGCCATCAGTTGTCCGTAGTATGCCCCGGGCTACCAGAATGGTATGCGCACCTATCGTTGGGATGATAGTTAGGAGCAGAAGTGTTTGGATTCAGGAGAGGAGCCCTTAAGGTGATCAGCCATGCCTTCAACATTTGTTGTAGTGCTTGATCCAGCGACATGTTGATCTTGGTGAACTGCCTTTTAGGCTTGTCTGGTTTTGGTTTCCGATCAGTGGGCGAGGTCGTTGTTGGACCTGTGAAGTAATAGCAGCTTGGAGAGGCCCAAACCTTTGACTTCTTGGAAGTTGATTAATGACTGGGTCCCTGACTTGGGCTGGTTGCTTCATGTCTTGATGAAGCTGACTGATCATGACCCTCAACTCTCCTTGCTCCTGAGCTAAACCTTGAATGAGGGCCCTTTGCCCCAGCATCTGGGTTTTCAGCGTGTCTACCTCAGCTTGTAGACGTTTCAGCTGTTCGTCCTTGTCATCTTCAGGACTCTTTCTGATCAGATTCCCCACGAGGAGTGTCCTTAACTCTTCCTGCCCCTTGGATAGGCTTAGGAAGATCTCTTTGAACTGAGTCTCTTGAGTGTGAAGGTCCTGGTTATCTTGTTGGGAAGCCATGGCTGAAATAAACAGCAGGGAGGGTAAGTGACCTGCAACAAGGATACCTGTTATGCAATGATGAGTATGACATGCATGTAATGTTTTCAAGGATCTCGCGGGGTAAACAAAAATTGTTAGAACTAGGTAGCTTGATTGAGGGAACTTCATGTTTGCTGAGATTCCTTCTTCAAGGGTCAAAGGCTCACCATATCCAGTGGGTCATAGCCCCTGACTTTAATCATCATGTCTGGTTTTGGTTTCCAGACCACCTTGGTTAGGGGAACCTTCTTCAAGGGTCAAAGCTCACCATATCAAGTGGGTCATAGCCCCTGACTACCTTGGCTAGAGGAAAATAAATCCTCTTTCCCCCTTGCTGGGATAGTTGATTCACCATGACCTGCATCACAAGCCCTTGAGATCCTTGAAATGGGTTAGGATGTATGCAATGGTATGATGTTATGGTATGCATGGGGTAATGTGAGTAGCCCTGTTATGAGTCCCAATTAAGGACTGCAAACCAAAACCTGCAAGAAACTTAGTAAACCCTGTCATGAGTCCCAATTAAGGACTATAAACGAAACCTGCAAGAAACTCGGTAGACCTTGTTATGAGTCCTAATTAAGGACTACAAACAAAACCTGCAAGAAGCTCAAGTGTCAGACAACAAGCATGCAAATAGTCAAGTACGAAGGCACACAAGTCACACAAGAGAAACCCTTAGAGTTTAGGCCAGCATGGGGTCTGGGTATTACCCTCTTGAAGTTGGTGGGCTCAACCTGTCCTATTAGAAGTAACCAGGTTCTAAGGGTCCCAATATCACAGGATTGCTTTCATTGTTCATCGTTTCGATTTAGCCACTGAACTGGCGACCGAAATATTCCAGGAAAGCAACCCTCAATTGAGTGTAGTATCGAGTATCAACCGACCTCGGACTGCACCAAGGTCAGTTATCTCACTACCCTAAAGAGGCCAAGATAGTTCAATTAAGGTTCCTAAGGTCTGTTGATGCTTCACGACACCACGCGGAGGCCCCGTACTCTCCTTGACTGAACTCAAGGGTTACCGGTACACACCAAAGTGCCACATCAACGTAGCAGACTGTTTCAACCATGTCGGTATACCCCGCACAGTTCCCTCACAGCCTTGTTGCTACTTTCTAAGAAAGGTATCCCCCAGATCCGGGTTAGGATCTATAGAACTCCCAGGCAACCCACAATAATAAAGCAAGCAAAGAAGACAATTGAAAACATAGTTATGACCTAGCCCTAAGGTACACCTCACTTTAAGTAGTGTCCCCAGCAGAGTCGCCAGTTCTGTGATCGGTGGATCTGGAACTGACTGTTTAACGCTGGTTCGTGAAATGTCGCGGAAGCAAGAGTCGCCACCGTCTTTTATTTTCTCCAAATGGAAAGGACAAAAGCACAGAAAAATTCCTTAAAGAGATCGCTCTTGGTTCGGGAGGTAGGTTATAGAAAGGGAAGGTGTTAGCACCCTTTCTATCCATGGTTATCCATGGGCTCTTAGATACTTGCTCAATGTGTTTTCAAAATTGGTTTGTTTGCTTTTCAATGTGGGTTTAAAAAAGTTTCTTTGAAAAATTTCAGTTCGACTCGTACGTCAGAGTGTTTGAAAAGTTTGCTTTGAAAGCTTTTGAAAAGTGTCGGTGTGAAAAGATTTTTGTTTGTTTTGAAGTTAGAGCAAGTATCCACGAGAACCTACCTACCCTAAGGAATTCGTCTGTGTAGATGTCCTTAAAAGTAGTGCCATCCCACCATTGAGAGGTAGGTAGCACCACCGTTGGAGGTGTTCGGGTCAATTCGAGTTTGTAGGGACATGGTGATCACCAGAGCAATGGGAAGACACCTTAGAAGCTACCCTCATGCCAGGTTCCCATATCATGAGGACTTACTAAGACGTCCTCTACTCGACGATCACCTTTCGAAAGGCAACAGTGAGGCGTACCCTAGGGGTGGTGTGTGCGAATTGTGTGTCAGTTTCATTGATATTTGTCTTGTCATGTTCATTGTGATCTACGCTTGATTTTATTATGGCCATTCATTCTTGCATGTTTTGTTTAACAGTTAATATTTGCGGGAGAAGTAAATTCTAAACTATTACAAAAGGCGCGGGTCCACATCGCCAAAATTAAACCGGACCCGATTTGACGGAAAGTAAATAAAGCAAAGGAAAAGTGCGAGAAGTTAAATGTTACAATGCTTCGGGAGAGATACATAGTTATTTAAGCGATACAAATAAATATGCGAAATAAGAGAATTGAAAACATGGGCGTTGGGCCCTTTTGCAAAATATTAAAGCTAATGAGGAGTTAAAATTAAAATTAAAAAGAAAATGTTTTTTTGATATTTTTGTGTTTTTTAAGTTTAATAGAAAAAGGAGAATTAATTATAACTAAAATAAAATGTCAAACCCTAATTCTAATTATTTTTTAGTTATTATGAAAAATGTTAAAATATAACCTAAATTAAACCTAAGTTAATTTACCTGCATTTTTTAATTTATGAAAATAAATAAAATAAATATTATTATTGTAAAAAAAAAAGGAAATTAAAAGGAATAAAATTAATTAAACCTATTTCTACATATTTTTTGTATTCTTGTTATTTAAAAGAAATTGAAATTATATCCTATTTAATACTAAGTTTATTTACAAGCAATTATTTACAAGAAAATATGAACATTAAATATTTTATTATGTTTTTTATCTTTTTTCTGATTTTAATGATGTTTTTATATTTTGTAAAAAAGAAAATTAATTAATTTGATTAAAACAATAAAGAAAAAATAAAACAATAAATTGAAAAAAAAAGAAAAAAAAACAAAATATAATGAAATGGCAAACCAGGGGGTTTCAGTCCCAATTGTGAGGTGTAACTTGGAATAGTCTGGCCCAATTAAGCATGGCCTTCTTTGACCTTTTTTGCTAGCCCGCTTCAGCGTTGAATGGAGTTCATCATGATCTCTAATCCATGGCCTTTAGATTGATGGAGCTAGACGCGTGTATGGCTCTGATCTGGGGGTGTATCATGGTCTTCAATCCAAGCGCTATACATGAACATTAATTGAAAAGAAATAAATGGAAAGGAAGAAGACCTGGGATCGAACCCAGGTCGTTGATGTTACCAATCCACACGTGCACCGCTGAGCCAAGTTAATGCGTTTATTATATAATTAACGAATAAACAATATAAATGGACACAACGCGTTAGTGGAGAGAAACGCGCCAAATTCAAACCAACGAATCACTGATTGACACGATGTCGTCTTCTTCACGTCCCCTGTAAAACAAACTCAAAGGCAACAGTTTTCATAGCGTTTCATTAGGTGGGCTATTGGAAAATAGCGAATAGCTCATCTCTCAACATAAATTAGGCGCGAATATATGTTCATGATCGTCCCAATCTGCTGAGTGCAATGGTAGTGGCCTTGAGTCTTAATTTTACCTCGTTCTAAAAGCCCCAAATTTGCAAACCTGTAACCCTAGAAATCGCGCATGGTGAAATCTTATATAACGCGTAATAATTAAATCAAAAGCATTGGTTAGCTTCGAAACATCACACTGAACAAGAATCCATAAATAAAAATGCAAAAAGATGCGTGAATTATGATATACGATTTTGAAAATTTCGTGACACAGTCTGAGTTTAAACTACCAATTCTTTGTGTTTGAGTTGATGTTAGAGATTGGAATCGCTTCTGGGAACCTTGAGGAAGCCTTTGAAACAAGAATTAAGACCTGAATCCTCCTCCAACCACGTTTTCAGAATTGCTTTATTTGACAAAAATTCCAAGTTTGTAAGGTATTCTTGAGCGCAGCTTTCAGTCCCTAAGGATTAGGTTTAGGTTCAGGCCTTTGTAGTGAATGTATTAGGGCAACAAAACTCAATCAAATCCATGGCCATAATGGTTTTCAATATTTGATTCCTTAAGGATCTTTTTCATATCTTTTCATGTGTATTTTGCTCTCAATCATGCCAATCAGCTCCAAATCTTTCCCCATTTGCATTTACACGAAATATTGAGTATCAAACATGCATAAAAAGATTGGTTAAGGCAAGTTAGATATTTTTCATATATTTAATTGATTTAATTGAATTAATATGAATAAAAATTCAAATAAATAAATAAAAAATGAGAAAATACTTCCCTTTGGGCCAAGTGGTCGTGCACATGCTTGGAATGATGAATCTTGGAAGAAAAATGGGCCCATTAGCAATTTTGAATCATTTGCATCAATGTTGACTTTTCAAAATTCCTAAAAATTTCCCAACTTCCACAAGGCATAACTTGCTCAATTTTTAAGCTTTTCACATGTTCTTGGACATTTTGGAAAGGTCTTTGAGTCCTCTAACCAATGCCTTTGGTCCCATGTCATTTTGATTTACCAATCTCAAGTTATGGCCTTTGACTTAAAGTCCCTTTTTGTTGACTTTTGAAAATGACCTATAATGTTGAAATTGATAACTTTTTGTGAGAGCATTTCTTCGACTTGGAATATGAAGATGAATTGTAGGAAATGTCTTTATCTTCAAAATGAGCTTTGGATGGAATTTTTCTGATAATCCATGTGGAAGTTATGCCCTGGTCAATTTCAGTTGACTTTTTCAGTTGTCCAAATATAGTAACTTTTGCATCTTTGATGATTTCTGAGCCAAATTTTGAGAATCATGATCAAGCATTGATCAAATGATGTTTGTGGCTTCAAAATGATATATTGACCAAAAATTTGAACTTTTGACTGTCAAATGATCATTTTGCCCCTACAGTTGACTGTAGTGCAATCTAGGGTTTTGACTGTGCAATTTTGAGCTGAATGCCTTGAAACTTGATATGAAGACGCTTGACCATATTTGTAGGCATATGAGACTTGATTGGGCCTTTGAAAACTTCATTCTCTTGATCAGAACACAAACCCTAGTTTTGACTGTATAGGAGACAGTTGAACTTCATAACCCTTGGGGAATTTTGTGACTTGGCTTGGCAATTTCTTGAAGAATATGGGAGGGCAAATTTTGGGGTGCAACAGGTTGCTTATACTGATAGGCTCTCTGCAAGGTTTGAAAGAGAGGGTGAGGGTGTCTGCAGTTCTCACAATTCTTTATGCAATTCCTAACCTTGACCTTTTTCAGGTTAACATGAAAGGACTTGATGGAATTCAACGACCTATATATGTGGCGAAAAGGTATGTTTCAACTGACAAGTGCTTTATGGAATTCCTACCCTATTTTGCTTTTAATGCCAAGGAAACCCTGATGACTATGGTATGGTATGTATGGTGACTGGTATAGATCCATTATGAAGGTGTATGGCTGTTTTTTGTTGGCTGCTAACATTTATTGATCAAGTTAGCTGGTGAGGCCTGATTGATCCATGTAGTAACTTATATGTTTTGAAAGCCCTCGAGGGCATTTTTGTCCTCCCAACTGCTATATAGCTTAAAGCTGTAAATAGGGTAAATAGGGCACTCTGTTAATTTGAGTAAGGTGAATTTCTCGCATGAAGAGCGGGCCTTCTACAAAAAGTTGGAAGCTGATTCACGTTCTCAATTTAAAGTTTATTTCTTTTCAAATTTCTTATATTAAGCTGGTGCCTTTTATGTGACAGGAGTTAAACTTGACAATGCAACAACTATAGCAACGTTTGATCCAAATGAGAAAACCTACAACATTAATGGAAAGGATGTGCAAGGACACTTCATGGTGGATTACACTGCTGCTCAGATTGACCATAATGTGTCGAGTAAGTCTTCAACTAAGAGATTCTTTATTTATTATAAAGTTGAGGTTTATGTTCTTATCCTATGTTGCAATGAATCAGGCCATTTTTTCGCGTCCAAGTTTCTACGACGGCTTATCTCCCGTACTCAATGTTGATGGTATTCTAAGTAGCAAAACTCCACCAAGGGTTTGGTTGAATTTTCAGGTTCTCTCCATCTCTATCTCGTGACGCATAATCATTTTATACACAGTTCTTATTTTCAAATTGATTGTTTTGTTGCAGTACCAAGCATTTTATGACCAACACGACGTAAAGCTAGTTGATAAAGTACTAGAAATGTTGAGACTTTATACTATAGACTTTATTTCATCTCCAGAGATCGGTTTCTTAACAAGTGTCAATGAGAAAGTTAGGAAGAAAACAAAGTTCGTCTTTCAATTTCTTAACGCAAGTGATGTCGAACCAACAACAATGCAACCGTATGGCACCATTGTGAAAGATCTTGCGGCAATCAAGTCATATGCATCTGGCATAATAGTGCCGAAAGAATACATATGGCCAGTTAAACCAGACAATTACTTGGGGCCTCTCACAACCCTAGTATCTGATGCACATAAACAAGGACTGGAAGTGTATGCTTCTAGTTTTGCGAATGATTTCTTTTCAAGCTATGATTATAACTATGATCCTACTGCTGAGTACCTACAATTTATAGCAAAAGACGAATGTGTTAATGGTCTTGTTACTGATTTTCCTTCAACCGCATCAAATTCTATAGGTGAGTTGAAAACACTAGACCTGTCTTATTAACATTTTCTGCGGTGAGAGTGAAGAGATATTCAAAACTATGCTTATTAGAAGACTAGTTCAAAAGAAGATAACTGGGCTATATGGAACTGAATTTCTTGTTTTTTCAGCATGCTTTGCACTCAACAATACACTGCCGAAAAAAGGTAATAGTATTATTCTTGAACTTCTCACAACAGTCATAGAACCTTATAAATAAGATGCAAAAAGATGCTAATGCATTTGTTTTTTGCAGGACAACCTTTGATCATTAGCAATAACGGAGCAAGTGGCGTTTATCTAGGTTCTACCAATCTTGCTTATCAACAAGCAATAGACGACGAAGCTGACATTATAGATTGCTCGGTTCAAATGACAAAAGATGGAATTTCATTCTGCTCAAATACAGCAGACCTAATGGCAGATACAACTGCTATGACTAAATTCATGTCGCGGACTTCCAATGTTCCAGAAATTCAACCAAATAGTGGAATTTTCTCCTTCGATCTCACGTGGAACGAGATCTAAAGCTTGCAACGTAATGCTTCCGTTTGACTTCAAAAATTCATGAAGAATGGTGGATAGCAACGTAATGATTATGGAACTCGCATTTTACATGATTATGGAACACACATTTTTTTGGATATTATAATGCTTATTTGATGTTAAATATTTTTTATTGAAATTATTTTTACTATATTACAAAATGATAGAAAATAAAACAAAAAATAATACTATAAATAAATATATTAAAGAAGAAATAATTTAAAGAAAAAAATAACAAAAAAAAACTATATTTAAAATTTTTTACATAGATAATAATTTAAATAAAAAATATATAAATAGAAAAATAAAAAAAATCAAGACATAAACAAAAGTCATGGCGACAGTACCGAACCGTCGTAATCAACAATTAAAAATAATCAACAAAAGTCATGACGGTATCGAACCGTCGCCATAAACAATTTAATAAATTTCAAAAGATATTCACGACAGTATCGAACCGTCGCCATCAATAATTAAAAGAAACTCAAAAGATAGTCACGACGGTATCAACCCGTCGTAAACTTGAACGACAGTTTTTGTAACCGTCACGAAATAGGTTGGGGACACACACTTCTGCGACGGTAAAGCAACCGTCGTGGAAAGCAAATTGCGACGGTTTTAACCGTCGTAATCTACAAAAATACCTGTCGCAATCTGCCAATTTTCTTGTAGTGATCATCCGTTTCTGGTACGTCTGACCATGACAAATAGCAGCCAGTCTCTTTTCGTCAATTAGGTTTAATTGATCAAGTCGTGTCTGGATCCAATCATCTTCGTTCAGATTTGCATCCTTCATTATCCGGAGAGAGGGTATTTGCACTTCGATCGGTAAGACTGCCTCCATACCGTAGACCAAGGAGAAAGGAGTTGCCCCGGTTGACGTCCTGGCTGAGGTACGGTACCCATGTAGAGCGAACGGTAACATCTCGTGCCAATCTTTATAGGTCACTGTCATCTTCTGCACGATTTTCTTAATATTTTTATTTGCTGCTTCTACAGCCCCATTCATCTTCGGTTTGTAAGGAGAAGAGTTATGGTGCTGTATCTTAAACTGCTCGCAGAGCTCAGTGATCATCTTGTTATTGAGATTGGTACCGTTGTCTGTAATAATTCTTTCTGGGACGCCGTATCGACAAATCAGATTATGCCGAATGAACCGTGCCACAACAGTCTTGGTTACCGTAGCGTAGGAAGCTGCTTCGACCCACTTCGTAAAGTAGTCAATCGCTACCAGGATGAAGCGATGCCCGTTGGATGCCGTAGGTTTAATCTCACCGATCATGTCTATGCCCCACATTGCAAACGGCCAAGGCGCAGTCAGAACATTTAGAGGAACTGGAGGAACATGCACCTTGTTTGCATATATCTGGCATTTATGGCATGTCCGAGAATGTTGGTAGCAGTCAGCTTCCATGGTGGACCAGAAATACCCTGCCCGAAGGATTTTCTTTGCCATAGTGTGCCCACTGGAATGTGTTCCGAAGGTCCCTTCATGTAGCTCTTCCATGATCCTTGCTGCTTCTGTCTTGTCCACACAACGCAGTAAGGTCGAATCATGGTTTCGCTTATACAGGATGCCATTGCTAAGGAAGAACTTCGTTGCGAACCTTCTCAGAAACTTCTTATCGTTGACAGACGCACCTTCAGGGTATTCCTGAGCTTCCAAATATCTCTTCACCTCATGGTACCAAGGCTTCTCAGTTACCAACTCAGTCTCGAGATCACAACAGTATGCCGGTTCGTCCAGTTTCCAGATGATGATCCGGGGAGCCTCATTGTCCCATTTGACCTTTAACATAGAAGACATTGTAGCTAACGCGTCCGCCAGTTGATTCTCCTCTCTCGGGAAGTGTTCAAAGGTTATCTCTGTGAAGTGGGGGATCAAGGTCAACACACATTCTCTGTAAGGAATAAGATTCGGATGTTTCGTACCCCACTCTCCTTTGATCTGATTGATCACGAGAGCGGAATCTCCTAAGACACTCAGAAACTTGATCATTAGGTCGATCGCAGCTTGAAGACCCATGATGCACGCCTCATACTCCGCCATGTTGTTGGTACAGTTGAAACATAGCCGGGCAGTGAGTGGAGTATGAGTGCCTTGAGGAGATATGATTACAGCGCCAATGCCGTTACCCAAAGCGTTGGAGGCTCCGTCAAAGTGCATATACCATCGGGATCCTTCCTCAGGTCCTTCATCCGGTCCAGGTACTTCACAATCAGTCACTATCATGATGCTCTCGTCTGGAAACTCGAAGTTCATTGACTGATAGTCGTCTACTGCCTGATGTGCCAAGTGGTCTGCCAATACACTTCCTTTGATGGCTTTCTGGGTTGTATATTAAATGTCGTATTCCGTCAAGATCATTTGCCATCTTGCTATTCTCCCCGACAGAGCAGGCTTTTCAAATATGTACTTTATGGGATCCATATTTGAGATCAACAAGGTAGTGTGAGTCAGCATATACTGTCTCAGCCGGCGAGCAGCCCATACCAAAGCGCAGCAAGTTTTCTCAAGCAGTGAGTATCGGGTCTCACAGTCGGTAAACTTTTTGCTAAGGTAATAAATGGCGTGCTCTTTTCGGCCAGACTCGTCATGCTGCCCCATCACGCACCCCATTGAGTTGTCTAGTACTGTCAGGTATAGTATCAGAGGTCTCCCTTCAACCGGTGGCATAAGGATGGGTGGTTCTTGGAGATACTCCTTGATTCTGTCAAAAGCGGCCTGACATTCATCATTCCAACGTACTACCTGATCTTTCTTCAGCAGCTTGAAGATTGGCTCACAAGTAGCAGTTAGGTGTGAGATGAACCGAGCAATGTAATTCAGGCGTCCTAAAAAGCCTCTGACCTCTTTTTCTGTCGTAGGAACTGGCATCTCTTGAATAGCTTTGACCTTGGCAGGGTCCACTTGAATACCCATGTCACTTACAACGAAGCCTAGCAATTTTCCAGATCTTACCCCGAAGGTGCACTTGTTCGGGTTCAACCTTAGCTTATACAACTTCAGACGGTCAAACAACTTCTGCAGATGATCTAAGTGCTCTTCCTCAGTTTGGGACCTTGCGATCATGTCGTCAACATACACTTCTATCTCATGATGGATCATATCATGAAATAAAGCAACCATGGCACGTTGGTAGGTTGCCCCAGCGTTTTTCAGTCCAAAAGGCATGACCTTGTAGCAGAAGGTGCCCCACTGAGTAACAAAGGTAGTTTTTTCCATGTCTTCAGGAGCCATCTTGATCTGATTGTAACCTGAAAAACCATCCATGAAAGAGAACACCTTATGCTGAGCAGTATTGTCAACAAGGACATCAATGTGAGGTAGGGGGAGGTCATCCTTGGGACTGGCCCTGTTCAGATCTCTATAGTCGACACACATTCGGACCTTTCCATCCTTCTTTGGTACCGCACCACATTAGCAACCCACTGAGGGTAAGAAGTCACTGCAAGGAACCCAGCATCAAACTGTTTCATAACCTCGGCTTTGATCTTCTCAGACATCTCTGGACGCATACGGCGGACCTTTTGCTTAATTGGAGGGCAGTCTTCCTTAGTAGGCAAATGATGGACCACAATATCGGTATCCAACCCGGGCATGTCTTTGTAGGACCAGGCACGGATCTCCACATAATCATGTAGCATCTGAGTCAACCGTTGCTTCACGCTGAGCTCTAGGTTGGCACCAATCTTTACCTCCTTTCTGTCTGCCTCAGTACCCAGATTTATTGTTTCCACTGGCTCTTCATGTAGTTGAATTGCCCTCTCTTCCTGGAGTAACAGTCTTGCAAGCTCGCCAGGCACTTCACAATCATCTTCACCTTCGTCTTCGGCTAAGTTGATCGGATTTTCGAAGTCATAACTGGCAGTAGCAGAGTCGTTACTAGTGAGATCCAGAGTGGATTGAAACCTATATGAGTGAGTGTGTGTAAATACAACTGTTTTTGAAATGTATAAAGGAAGGAAAGAAAGAAAAGGAGCATAAGATTTGAAATGCGAGAAAACGTCCAAGGTCTTTATTCATGATATATGAAATGACAATTTATATGCCCTCACAAATGAAACCACGGTGCCCCGGGTAAGACACCGGGCCATAGAGTTTCAATTGTTTATTACAAATAACAAAACATAGGAATTCATTACTCAGTAACAAGAAAAACAGGTAGATTGTCTTTTGCACTCCAATTGCTAGGTCCACTGTCGGTTGCCAGGTAAATCCAGCTATCAAACTCGGCTTCATCCACTTCATCTTCGTCCCCAATAGCATTCACTCCATGAGCAGGCAAGGGAGCTGTCACTACATTAGGCTTCTCAGATGCCTCAAATTGTACCTCATTTGCATCAATAAGGTCCTGCAGCTTATTCCTCTAGGCCCGACAGTCATCAGTGGAATGCCCCGGGCTATCGGAGTGATAAGCACAGCGGGCATTTGGATTGTATTTCGGAGAGGCAGTATTCACAACTTTTGGGGCCTCTCTGACAGTTACTAGGTTGGTGGACAGCAACTGTGGCAAGATCTGCGATAGGGTCATACTCAAACGGGTGAACTCCCTTCTAGGTCTTTCAGCCTTTTGTGGATTGGTTTGCCGAGGAGCGGCAGCAGGCTTAGCGATCATCACCGCGTTGACAGATTGGCAGCGCTCAGGCTTCTCTTGTCTTCTAGACCCGTATACAGCACTGGCCTCCTTTTTGAAGGGTTTCTTCTCAGAACTTGACGATGCACCCTTCTGAATTTTACCAGACTTCATCCCAGCCTCAATTCTCTCTCCAGTTAGAATAAGATCAGTAAACCCTGCAGACGAGTTACCAATAAGGTGGTTGAAAAACGGCCCAGATAAGGTCCCCAAGAACATGTCTACCAACTCCCGGTCAGTCAACGGAGGCTGCACTCTGCCAGCCAGATCCCTCCACTTCTGTGCGTACTCTTTAAAACCTTCACTTGACCCTAGCGACATACCCTGGAGTTGGGTACGTGTAGGGGCAAGGTTGGTATTATATTGATACTGCTTATAGAAAGCAGTAGCCAACTCCTCCCAGTTACGAACCTTGGTCCCATCCAGCTGATAGAACCATTCGAGATGAGTCCCTGAAAGACTCTCCTGGAAGAAGTGGACCCACAAGTTCTTATCCACTGAGTACGGTTGAATCTTCCGCACATAAGACCTGAGGTGTAGCTTGGGACAAGACGCCCCGTCATATTTGGTAAAGGATGGTGCTTTGAACTTATGAGGGATGATCACACCAGTAGACAAACCCGAGTCTCCGAAATCCAGCCCCGGCACTTGTTGGATCTCCATAGCATTCAGTCTGTCCTCCAACTGCTTATATCTGTCTTCTGCAGGAGGATATTGTTCCTCATCAAAATCAGTCTCGTTGTCGGAGACTACCGGACTAGGACCTTTTCCCTCTTGGGGACTACCCTTGCCTATAGAAGAACCAGCCTCTTCATTCTACAGAGTGTTGCCAAACCCTCGGCCCGAGTTAAAAAGAACAGTTCTCCTCTTCTTCTTTTTCTCCTTCTTCAGGAGCAGAGCCTTCAACTCTTCTTGGCCTTGAGCCAAACCCATGATTAGTTCCTGAAATTGCGCATTCTGCGCCTGAAGAGCCTTGATGGACATCTCGGTTGATGATGAGTCAGGATTCATGATGCTGAAATAAACAGCGAAGAACGGTAAGCAACCTGAAAAGAAGAAAACCTGCTATGCATATGATGAATGATATGTGTTTATGCAATGCATTCAAGGGTTCGAAAGTTCAAATTTGTTGTAGACAAAAAGGAACACACGTTATCATTAAGGAAATAATTGTTTAGTACATCAAAGCCTCATGGGCACAAATTACAAAGCAAATCAATCCCAAAAGACACTACGCATCCTCTTTGGAGCTATGTAGGTGTTGAGATTCCTTTCCTCGTGCAATAGGCGGGTGAGCTCCAGGACTTTCTTTTCACTAGCATGTAGACTGGTCTCAAGAGAATTCCGTTCTTCCTTAAGCTGGATCCAGCTCTTCTGCATCTCTTCCCAGGATGTGGGCATATCAGGATGCTGAATGGTGTAGGACACTTCTCCTTCCAAGACTGGCTCTTTGATTACTGGGAGCATATGAGGATAAGGCATTACTAACTTCTGGGAGCGGGAACGTACCCACTTGAGATAAGGTTCCAACGGGATGGAGTTCCTGTGCCCCAGTGTCTTGGTGTCTATCCTACTTGGTATCCTCCAAGCTCTGATAAATCTCTGGCGAAGTCCTTGTGCATCGTTGTCGAAGTCAAAAACTATGTCAGGAATTAACATGTCATGAGGGTCATCCCTCCGAGCACAACCAAACTGTCTCCAAGCCAGGCATGGGTTGTAAGTGATACCTCCTCTGATTCCAAGTAAAGGAACATTAGGGTACTCCCCGCAATGATCAATGATAGTGACATCCTCTCTGGACCGAGGGCACCAATGTATATCTGCATGTGTAAGAGTCATCAACCGTTGTGACCATCTCAAACCCCGCTCGTTCTTCAAAACTGATTGTGGAAGGTGCGAAATAAACCACCTTCCCAGGAGAGGAGTGCAACATATAAGGACACCTCTTTTTCTCATGGTTCGAGTGTAACATGAGTGAAGGATGTCCCCCAGCAACGTAGGTATAGGATTCCTGGACATGAAGATCTGGACAACACTGATATCTATAAGCTGATCTGGGTTAGGGAACAACACCAAACCATAGACAAGGAGGGCCACAACTTCTTCAAAAGCTTGTAAGTCAAGGGAGTTCCAACATTCATGGGCCTTTTCAAACAGAAACCTGGCTAAGAACCCTTTGATACCACTTCTAACTTCCCAATGTCCCTTGAGGTCAGATGATTGTAGGTGTAAGGCTTTAGCAATCTCTTCAAGTTTGGGTTCCTTTTCTGTACCGTTGTAGGGTAGTTGATCAAGGATAGGGATCTTCAGGAGCCGGGAGAACTCCTCCAATGTAGGTACCAGCTGATAATCCAAGAAGGTGAAACAGTGATGCAGAGGGTCAAAGAACTAGAACAGAACTTTTATCATGTCTTCCTCAATGTTGGTATTGACCAAGCTGATGAGTCTTCCATGTCTCTCACTGAATGAAGAGCTCTCGGGAATCCTGGATATAAGTTCCTTAAGCTGAGGAGGGATCCTTACAAGGCTGATTTGAATTGTCTTTCTGCGAACAGTTTCCATGCCCTACAAAACAAGAACAAAGATGAAGATTCGAACCCCTGAAATGGTTAGTCAATGCATATGATGCTGGATGATATCATGATGCTATGATTAAACACACCACAGATATTTACAAAGACAAACATGTAAGGCACACAAGGCACACAAGGCACACAAGACAAGCCCTTAGAGTTTAGGCCAGCATGGGGTCTGGGTATTACCCTCTTGAAGTTGGTGGGCTCAACTTGTCCTATTAGAAGTAACCGGGTTCTAAGGGTCCCAATATCATTGGATTGTTTTCTGTGTTCATCGTTTCAATTTAGCCACTGCACTGGCGACCGAAATATTCCAAGAAAACAACCCTCAACTGAGTGTAGTATCGAGTATCAACCAACCTCGGACTGCACCAAAGTCAGTTATCTCACTACCCTAAAGAGGCCAAGATGGTTCAATTAAGGTTCCTAAGGTCTGTTGATGCTTCACGACACCACGCGGAGGCCCCGTACTCTCCTTGACTGAACTCAAGGGTTACCAGTACACACCAAAGTGCCACATCAACGTAGCAGACTGTTTCAACCATGTCGGTATACCCCGCACAGTTCCCTCACAGCCTTGTTGCTACTTTCTAAGAAGGTATCCCCAGATCCGAGTTAGGATCTATAGAACTCCCAAGCGACCCATAATTTAAAGCAAGCAAAGCAATACTATTGAAAACACAGTTATGAACTAACCCTAAGGTACACCTCACTTTATAAAGATTGTCCCCAGCAGAGTCGCCAGTTCTGTGATCGGTGGATCTAGAACTGACTGTTTAACGCTGGTTTCGCGAAATGTCGCGGAAGCAAGAGTCGCCACCGTCTTTTATTTTCTCCAAATGGAAAGGACAAAAGCATAGAAAAATTCCTTATAGAGATTGCTCTCGGTTCGGGAGGTAGATTATAGAAAGGGAAGGTGTTAGCACCCTTTCTATCCATGGTTATCCATGGGCTCTTAGATACTTGCTCACTTGTGTTTCCAAAAATGGTTTGTTTGCTTTTCAACTGTGGGTTTTAAAAAGTTTCTTTGAAAATTCCAGTTCGACTCTTGTATCGGTCCTCAAGAGTGTTTAAAAAATTGCTTTCGAAAGCTTTTTGAAAAGGTGTCGGTGTGAAAAGTATTTTTTGATTTGTTTTGAAATTAGAGCAAGTATCTAGAGTCGTCTACCTACCCTAAGGAATTCGTTTGTGTAAATATCCTTTAAAGTAGTGCCATCCCACCATTGAGAGGTAGGTAGCACCACCGTTGGAGGTGATCGGGTCAATTCGTAGTTCGGGACATGGTGATCACCAGAGCAATAGGAAGATACCTTAGAAGCTACCCTCATGCCAGGTTCCCGGATCATGAGGACTTACTAAGACATCCTCTACTCGACGATCACCTTTCGAGGCAAGGCAACAGTCAGACGTACCCTAGGGGTGGTGTGTGATTCGTGTGTCAAATTCATTTATTTTTGTCTTGTCATGTCATGGTGATCTACGCGTTGCTTTTATTTTGACATTCATTCTTGCATGCAATTATTAACAGTTAAAAAAGTTGCGAGAAATATAAAGTTCCTAAACTATTACAAAGGCGCGGGTCCACATCGCCAAATTTAATCCAGGACCCGATTTGACATAAAATAAAGATGCGAGAAAGATAAAATGTCCGAATTACATGGCTTTGGGAGAATTACATAAATATTTAAAAGAAAAGAAATAAATGCGCGAATTGGAATTAAAATCGAAAGCGAGGGCGTTGGACCCTCTTTAATGAAATTAAATTATATTAACAAATTAATTAAATTTAAAAAAAGAAAAGATTTTTGGTTTTTTGTATTTATGAATTTTAATGAGAATTAAATGAAATTAATTAATTAACCCTAATTCTAGTTTTTTTTATTTATTAAGAAAAACATTAAAATTTAACCTAAAATTAAACCTAATTAATTAATGCGATTTGATTTATAAAAAGAAATAATTAATTATTAGTGATGAGAAAATAAAAGAAAAAGTAATTAAAGTAATTAAAACCTAATTCTACAAATTTTAAGTTTATTGAAAAATGTCAAAATTAAGTTTAAGAATAAAAACTAAATAATTAATAAGACTTTATTTAGAAAAATAAGTTTTAAATAAAATATATTTTATTTTTATGACTTTTTGATTTTTTTGTTATTTTTATATTTTATAAATTAATTTAAAGATTTAATTAGAAAATAAACAAAACAAAGAAAATATGAAAAAAAAGAATGAAACAAGCAAACCTATGGGGTGCTGTCCCCAAACTGGAGGTAAAGTCCAGCATTTTTGGCCCAACGTCTAAGGCCTTATTTGACTTTCCCTGGGAGCGTGCAGGTGCGTTGACTCAGGTCCACGATGGTCTCCAAATCATAGCCCTTTGATTGATCTCAATAAGCGCGTGGCACGCCTGGGTGAGGGACGTATGGTGAACGCTTGGACTGAAGTTGTACGTAAGCAAGGTTAGAAAAATAATATGGAGAGAGGAAGGGGACCTGGGATTCGAACCCAGGTCCCAGAGGTTACCAATACACTTGCCTGCCACTTGAACCAAACGCGCGCTTTGAATATTATATGACCAACAATTAATATAAGATAAAACAAGAGTTAGTGGGACGTTTTCGCGCGAATTTCAAATTGCTCAATCAGATGGTGCCACCTAATCTTCTTCTTCCTTGTTTGTATTTTCCTGAAACATAAAAAGAATTAGCTGGGGTTTTGAACCCCCCCAAAATACAACCTTTTTAGAAATAGCGATTAGCCCATATTGTCACATAAATTAGGCGCGAGGGGTGTATTAGAATCGTCCAAGCTTCCTGAGTTCAGTCATGGTATTGGGAAGTCCCAATTTTACAGTATTCAAGAATGCCCAAATTGGAGCTTGAAGAACCCTAGCTGGCTTTAATGCTGAAATCACGTACAATGCATAAAAACTCAATCAAACTATAGGGTTAGCTTCAGAATCAATCAATTAGTGTAAATCAGTAAAGAAAACACATGAAAAATGCATAGAATTCATGATACGATTATGAATATTTTCGTGAAAAGTATGACTTTGATATACCAATTCCTTGAGTATGGGACAATGTTCTTGATTGGAATAGTCTCCTGGTAACCTTGGCAAGCTAATGGAGTGGTTATTTGATCTTGAAAAGCCTTAGAACCGTGTTTTCAGTATTTGAGTTTTCTTGAAAAAATGCAAGGTTGTCTATGGTGTTTCTGCGCAGCTTAGTGGTCATGAGCACTAGGGTTTGCATGAGTATAAGTATTTGAATGATTAGGGTTGAAAATTGGATCAAAAAAACCTTTGCATTGATGAAGAGATATTTGGTTTTCATGGCATATATTTTTCAATCTTTTCATGCATATTTGATTCCAATCATGTCCAATTACCATTGATTCTTTCCCTATCTGATTATGCACGAAATCTTAGAGATATTTCATGCATAAAATGATTTAAAAAGTTTACTTTGGTATTTTCCACATATTTATTTTAATTAAATGAATTATTAGCAATTAAAAATTCAAATAAATAAATAAAAATGATGAAAAACTTCCCTTTGGGCCAAATGGTCGTGCACATTCCTTGGATGATCAATCTTGGAAGAAAATGTGGCCCATTAGCAATTTTAAGACATTTGAAGCAATGTTGACTTTTCAAAATTCCCAAAAATTTCCTAACTTCCACAAGGCATATCTTGCTCAATTTTTAAGCTTTGCTCATGTTATTGGACATTTTGGAAAGGTCTTGAAGTCCTATAACCAATGCTTTTGGTACCATGTCATTTTGATTTACCAATCTCAAGTTATGGCCTTTGACTTAAAGTCCCTTTTTGTTGACTTTTGAAAATGACCTATAATGTTGAAATTGATAACTTTTTGTGAGAGCATTTCTTGGACTTGAAGTGTGAAGAGGAGTTGTAGGAAATGTCTTTATCTTCAAAATGAGCTTTGGATGGAATTTTTCTGATAATCCATGTGGAAGTTATGCCTTGGTCAAGTTACAGTTGACTTTTTCAACTGTCCAAATATGGAAACTTTTGCATCTTGAGACTTTTTGAGCCATACTTTGAAAATCATGATCAAGAATTGATCAAATGATGTTTGTGGCTTCAAAATGAGATGTTGACCAAAAATTTGAACTTTTGACTGTCAAATGACCATTTTGCCCCTGCAGTTGACTGTAGTGCAATTAGGGTTTTTGACTGTGCAATTTTGTGCTGTAAGTCTTGAAACTTGGTATGAGGATGCTTGACCATGTTTATAGGCATGTGGGACTTGATTGGACCTTTGGAAACTTCATTTTCTTTGTCAGAATCAAAACCCTAGTTTTTGACTGTTAGGAGACCCTTGAACTATGCAACCCTTGGGGAGATTATGAAGCATGCTCTTTGCAAATCTTGAAGAATATGGGAGGGCAAATTTTGGGGTACAACAGTTGCCCCTGTTCAATCTACTTAGACCTGAGGATGCAGATTGGCTGACGTGCCTTTCGTAATCCGAAGGTGGAAGATGATTGAACACTAGAGTACCCAGAAATTTGCGCTCACATAGTAGCAGTGTGATGATGGGAATGGGCTTATAGATGCCATTTGGAGATTGATGGATAGGATGATGGGATGGATGTTGATCGCGTAAGAGCTTCCTTAGCGAGAACTTGCGTACCTGAAAAAGGAAAAATGATTACCTGACCCGTTACAGGAGATGGTCTTCGGATTCTTTGTATAGATGTGTCCTGACTGGTTACAAGAGTTGAATCTGGAGCCTCAAACGGTGATGAATGAACCAGGGATGGTTACTACCTCAACAAGAACGGTGAGAGAACCTTGGACGATTACTACCTCAACAGGAACTCTGAGAGAATCCGGGGACGATTACTATCTCCACAGGAACGCTGAGAGAATCTTGGATGTCTTCTACTGAGTCTTTATCAGGAAAATATGTTAGGGGTCGATTTAGCTGGACTAGAGAAGGCCTTTGACTGGATAAGAAACAGTAAAATCTTAGGATCGATTTAACTGAACCGGTCTAGGTCTTGAAATCTTCAACTGGATAAGAAACAGGGAGATCTTAGGGTCGATCTGACTGAACCAGAGAAGGCCTTTGACTGGATAAGAAACAGAAAAATCTTAGGGTCGATTTAACTGAACTGGTCAAGGTCTTGAAATGTCTTCAACTGGATAAAAAACAGGGAGATCTTAGGGTCGATCTGACTGAACCAGAGAAGGCCTTTGACTGGATAAGAAACCGAAAAATCTTAGGGTCGATTTAACTGAGCCGGTCTAGGTCTTGAAATGTCTTCAACTGGATAAGAAACAGGGAGATCTTAGGGTCGATCTGACTGAACCAGAGAAGGCCTTTGACTGGATAAGAAACAAAAAAACCTTAGGGTCGATTTAACTGAACCGGTCAAGGTCTTGAAATGTCTTCAACTGGATAAGAAACAGGGAGATCTTAGGGTCGATCTGACTGAACCAGAGAAGGCCTTTGACTGGATAAGAAACAGAGAAATCTTAGGGTCGATTTAACTGAACCGGTCAAGGTCTTGAAATATAGCTGAGAATTTAACTGGATCTTTCCTGAAAGGTAAAGGTCATTCGTATGCAATGCTGGATATGGATCAAGCAATGATGTTCTCAACATAAATGAGATTTGTAAGATATGATGCGTATATGCATGCTATAATGTATGGAGATGTAATGTTTATGAATGTATCTTTGTCATCTAGGAAAGTAAATCCTTGACGGGTGCCAGGAAGTCACTCCTGGGTTGATGTTGAAGAATAGATTTTGCTTCCACGGGGGATGATAATTGCAAGAATACCGGTCGGAGAAGATAAATCCGTTGGGGAATAAGCTTGGCCAATGGAATATTCTGCAGGGAGAAAAGTACTCTAGCGATCTTGCTGGGAGGCAATACTCTGTGGGGAGAGAGATGCTCTGTTGAGTTGTTGATGGTAACTTGCTGGGGATACCATTGTTGTGTTGGAAGTGTTAATAGACTTCGCTGGGGATAAGAATACTTCGTCGAGGACGCTCTTTCCGTGGCTTTTGGCTGAGGATAACCCAGTTATATCCTGGTAGGGAAATAACTCTTTGAAATAAGCCGGGAGGCGCGTTCGTGCTCTGCGAGGATAAGCTTCCAGAATCTACTGGGGATAAGCTTACTGCTTGGGGAGATGAATTCTAACTTTCCTGGGGAAACTGGATTGGACTCTCCTGGGGGAAGATTTGAGATGTATTGGGGAAGTGACTCCATTGAATGTTTGATATACCGCCGGGGAACAATCTTTAGACCAAGATTGTCGGGGATGCTTGTTGAGAATGCATATATACTGCTGGGGAATGTTGAGATCTGCGGGAGGATACCCAACTTCCTTAAGTTTGATAATATCCTTGGGGAGAGTGTACTGACTTGCTGGCTCACTCTCTCGGGATTTAAGATATCTGGTTATGTTCTTCAGCTGAACCTTCCTTGGTATCTTGGAGGATAGAACAATTAGATTGCTTAGACAACTCTTTATTGCCCCTGCTTCTAATGTTACCTGTAATTAATCCTTTGTTTCGTATGCAAATATTCATGAGTTAGAAAATTATTGTCAATGCATATATCACAAATTGAACCTTGGACGTTCTTCGCAAAACAAAACAGAAAAGGAAAAACAATTGGCAATTTTAAGCTGAAAAATGATTTTTGTATTGATTTTTGAATTTGCCTGTAAATAGGCGTTTATATACAAGAGGCTGACGTCCTAGTAAGAGAACGCTGCCGAACAAAAGAGTTTATACAAATTTTGTACAAGAGAAAATAGAACAGCTGTGTGAAATGAATGATCCCACTGGGTTTCAACTCTGCTATTGCCTTTATATCTCCGAGCGTCTCATCACTTGATGACCTTAGTTGAAGATGAAGCTGACTGATCGATGCCGTCTGAACTTGATGTAGATACCGGATTCTGGATGCAAAGTGATCCAATGAGACATAGTATTACGCTTTATCCCTAACTTTTGCCTGGACCGCCCTTTCGGGTTTTCAGTCCACCGGGATACCCATTTTTGTCCAAGCCGCCTTTTCAGGTTTTCGACTTGGCGGGTGTACAGATTTTTCATTTCATCCCTTCATTTTGCCCGAACCCTTTTGGTTCGCCGGGAAGCCCTTATTTTTGCCTAGGTGTGTCAACCTAGCGGGTCTTTTTCATGCGTAGTATCTTTTAACTATGTCTGCATTGGCGGGGTGAGGAAGGTCGTCACCATCCATGTTGGTTAGAATCATGGCTCCTCCTGAGAACACATGTTTAACCACAAATGGCCCTTCGTACGTAGGGGTCCATTTTCCCCTTGGATCACTCTGAGGAAGGATGATTCGTTTGATTACCAGATCCCCAACTTGATATTCTTGTGGTCTGACCTTTTTGTTAAATGCCCTGATCATCCGTTTCTGGTACGTCTGACCATGACAAATAGCAGCCAGTCTCTTTTCGTCAATTAGGTTTAATTGATCAAGTCGTGTCTGGATCCAATCATCTTCGTTCAGATTTGCATCCTTCATTATCCGGAGAGAGGGTATTTGCACTTCGATCGGTAAGACTGCCTCCATACCGTAGACCAAGGAGAAAGGAGTTGCCCCGGTTGACGTCCTGGCTGAGGTACGGTACCCATGTAGAGCGAACAGTAACATCTCGTGCCAATCTTTATAGGTCACTGTCATCTTCTGGACGATTTTCTTAATATTTTTATTTGCTGCTTCTACAGCCCCATTCATCTTCGGTCTGTAAGGAGAAGAGTTATGGTGCTGTATCTTAAACTGCTCGCAGAGCTCAGTGATCATCTTGTTATTGAGAATGGTACCGTTGTCTGTAATAATTCTTTCTGGGACGCCGTATCGACAAATCAGATTATGCCGAATGAACCGTGCCATAACAGTCTTGGTTACCGTAGCGTAGGAAGCTGCTTCGACCCACTTCGTAAAGTAGTCAATTGCTACCAGGATGAAGCGATGCCCGTTGGATGCCGTAGGTTTAATCTCACCATTCATGTCTATGCCCCACATTGCAAACGGCCAAGGCGCAATCATAACATTTAGAGGAACTGGAGGAACATGCACCTTGTCTGCATATATCTGGCATTTATGGCATGTCCGAGAATGTTGGTAGCAGTCAGCTTCCATGGTGGACCAGAAATACCCTGCCCGAAGGATTTTCTTTGCCATAGTGTGCCCACTGGAATGTGTTCCGAAGGTCCCTTCATGTAGCTCTTCCATGATCCTTGCTGCTTCTGTCATGTCTACACAACGCAGTAAGGTCGAATCATGGTTTCGCTTATACAGGATGCCATTGCTAAGGAAGAACTTCGTTGCGAACCTTCTCAGAAAATTCTTATCATTGACAGACGCACCTTCAGGGTATTCCTGAGCTTCCAAATATCTCTTCACCTCATGGTACCAAGGCTTCTCAGTTACCAACTCAGTCTCGAGATCACAACAGTATGCCGGTTCGTCCAGTTTCCAGATGATGATCCGGGGAGCCTCATTGTCCCATTTGACCTTGAACATAGAAGACATTGTAGCTAACGCGTCCGCCAGTTGATTCTCCTCTCTCGGGAAGTGTTCAAAGGTTATCTCTGTGAAGTGGGGGATCAAGGTCAACACACATTCTCTGTAAGGAATAAGATTCGGATGTTTCGTACCCCACTCTCCTTTGATCTGATTGATCACGAGAGCGGAATCTCCGAAGACACTCAGAAACTTGATCATTAGGTCGATCGCAGCTTGAAGACCCATGATGCACGCCTCATACTCCGCCATGTTGTTGGTACAGTTGAAACATAGCCGGGCAGTGAGTGGAGTATGAGTGCCTTGAGGAGATATGATTATAGCGCCGATGCCGTTACCCAAAGCGTTGGAGGCTCCGTCAAAGTGCATATACCATCGGGATCCTTCCTCAGGTCCTTCATCTGGTCCAGGTACTTCACAATCAGTCACTATCATGATGCTCTCGTCTGGAAACTCGAAGTTCATTGACTGATAGTCGTCTACTGCCTGATGTGCCAAGTGGTCTGCCAATACACTTCCTTTGATGGCTTTCTGGGTTGTATATTAAATGTCGTATTCCGTCAAGATCATTTGCCATCTTGCTATTCTCCCCGACAGAGCAGGCTTTTCAAATATGTACTTTATGGGATCCATCTTTGAGGTCAACAAGGTAGTGTGAGTCAGCATATACTGTCTCAGCCGGCGAGCAGCCCATACCAAAGCGCAGCAAGTTTTCTCAAGCAGTGAGTATCGGGTCTCACAGTCGGTAAACTTTTTGCTAAGGTAATAAATGGCGTGCTCTTTTCGTCCAGACTCGTCATGCTGCCCCAGCACGCACCCCATTGAGTTGTCAAGTACTGTCAGGTATAGTATCAGAGGTCTCCCTTCAACCGGTGGCATAAGGATGGGTGGTTCTTGGAGATACTCCTTGATTCTGTCAAAAGCGGCCTGACATTCATCATTCCAACGTACTACCTGATCTTTCTTCAGCAGCTTGAAGATTGGCTCACAGGTAGCAGTTAGGTGTGAGATGAACCGAGCAATGTAATTCAGGCGTCCTAAAAAGCCTCTGACCTCTTTTTCTGTCTTAGGAACTGACATCTCTTGAATAGCTTTGACCTTGGCAGGGTCCACTTGAATACCCTTGTCACTTACAACGAAGCCTAGCAATTTTCCAGATCTTACCCCGAAGGTGCACTTGTTCGGGTTCAACCTCAGTTTATACAACTTCAGACGGTCAAACAACTTCTGCAGATGATCTAAGTGCTCTTCCTCAGTTTGGGACCTTGCGATCATGTCGTCAACATACACTTCTATCTCATGATGGATCATATCATGAAATAAAGCAACCATGGCACGTTGGTAGGTTGCCCCAGCGTTTTTCAGTCCAAAAGGCATGACCTTGTAGCAGAAGGTGCCCCACTGAGTAACAAAGGTAGTTTTTTCCATGTCTTCAGGAGCCATCTTGATCTGATTGTAACCTGAAAAACCATCCATGAAAGAGAACACCTTATGCTGAGCAGTATTGTCAACAAGGACATCAATGTGAGGTAGGGGGAGGTCATCCTTGGGACTGGCCCTGTTCAGATCCCTGTAGTCGACACACATTCGGACCTTTCCATCCTTCTTTGGTACCGGCACCACATTAGCAACCCACTGAGGGTAAGAAGTCACTGCAAGGAACCCAACATCAAACTGTTTCATAACCTCGGCTTTGATCTTCTCAGACATCTCTGGATGCATACGGTGGACCTTTATCTTAACTGGAGGGCAGTCTTCCTTAGTAGGCAAATGATGGACCACAATATCGGTATCCAACCCGGGCATGTCTTCGTAGGACCAGGCAAAGATCTCCACATAATCATGTAGCATCTGAGTCAACCGTTGCTTCACGCTGAGCTCTAGGTTGGCACCAATCTTTACCTCCTTTCTGTCTGCCTCAGTACCCAGATTTATTGTTTCCACTGGCTCTTCATGTGGTTGAATTGCCCTCTCTTCCTGGAGTAACAGTCTTGCAAGCTCGCCAGGCACTTCGCAATCATCTTCACCTTCGTCTTCGGCTAAGTTGATCGGATTTTCGAAGTCATAACTGGCAGTAGCAGAGTCGTTACCAGTGAGATCCAGAGTGGATTGAAACCTGTATGAGTGAGTGTGTGTAAATACAGCTGTTTTTGAAATGTATAAAGGAAGGAAAGAAAGAAAATGAGCATAAGATTTGAAATGCGAGAAAACGTCCAAGGTCTTTATTCATGATATATGAAATGACAATTTGTATGCCCTCACAAATGAAACCATGGTGCCCCGGGGTAAGACAGCGGGCCATAGAGTTTCAATTGTTTATTACAAATAACAAAACATAGGAATTCATTACTCAGTAACAAGAAAAACAGGTAGATTGTCTTTTGCACTCCAATTGCTAGGTCCACTGTCGGTTGCCGGGTAAATCCAGCTATCAAACTCGGCTTCATCCACTTCATCTTCGTCCCCAATAGCATTCACTCCATGAGCAGGCAAGGGAGCTGTCACTACATTAGGCTTCTCAGATGCCTCAAATTGTACCTCATTTGCATCAATAAGGTCCTGCAGCTTATTCCTCAAGGCCCAACAGTCATCAGTGGAATGCCTCGGGCTATCGGAGTGATAAGTACAATTGGCATTTGGATTGTATTTCGGAGAGGCAGTATTCACAACTTTTGGGGCCTCTCTGACAGTTACTAGGTTGGTGGACAACAACTGTGGCAAGATCTGCGATAGGGTCATACTCAAATGGGTGAACTCCCTTCTAGGTCTTTCAGCCTTTTGTGGATTGGTTTGCCGAGGAGCGGCAGCAGGCTTAGCGATCATCACCGTGTTGACAGATTGGCGGCGCTCAGGCTTCTCTTGTCTTCTAGACCCGTATACAACACTGGCCTCCTTTTTGAAGGATTTCTTCTCAGAACTTGACGATGCACCCTTCTGAATTTTACCAGACTTCATCCCAGCCTCAATTCTCTCTCCAGTCAGAATAAGATCAGTAAACCCTGCAGACGAGTTACCAATAAGGTGGTTGAAAAACGGCCCAGATAGGGTCCCCAAGAACATGTCTACCAACTCTTGGTCAGTCAACGGAGGCTGCACTCTTCCAGCCAGATCCCTCCACTTCTGTGCGTACTCTTTAAAACCTTCACTTGACCCTAGCGACATACCCTGGAGTTGGGTACGTGTAGGGGCAAGGTCGGCATTATATTGATACTGCTTATAGAAAGCAGTTGCCAACTCCTCCCAGTTACGAACCTTGGTCCCATCCAGCTGATAGAACCATTCGAGATGAGTCCCTGAAAGACTCTCCTGGAAGAAGTGGATCCACAAGTTCTTATCCACTGAGTACGGTTGAATCTTCTGCACATAAGACCTTAGGTGTAGCTTGGGACAAGACGCCCCGTCATATTTGGTAAAGGATGGTGCTTTGAACTTATGAGGGATGATCACACCAGTAGACAAACCCAAGTCTCCGAAATCCAGCCCCGACACTTGTTGGATCTCTATAGCATTCAGTCTGTCCTCCAACTGCTTATATCTGTCTTCTGCAGGAGGATATTGTTCCTCATCAAAATCAGTCTCGTTGTCGGAGACTACCGGACAAGGACCTTTTCCCTCTTGGGGACTACCCTTGCCTATAGAAGAACCAGCCTCTTCATTCTGCAGAGTGTTGCCAAACCCTCGGCCCGAGTTAAAAAGAACAGTTCTCCTCTTCTTCTTTTTCTCCTTCTTCAGGAGCAGAGCCTTCAACTCTTCTTGGCCTTGAGCCAAACCCATGATTAGTTCCTGAAATTGCGCATTCTGCGCCTGAAGAGCCTTGATGGACATCTCGGTTGATGATGAGTCAGGATTCATGATGCTGAAATAAACAGCGAAGAACGGTAAGCAACCTGAAAAGAAGAAAACCTGCTATGCATATGATCAATGATATGTGTTTATGCAATGCATTCAAGGGTTCGAAAGTTCAAATTTGTTGTAGACAAAAAGGAACACACGTTATCATTAAGGAAATAATTGTTTAGTACATCAAAGCCTCATGGGCACAAATTACAAAGCAAATAAATCCCAAAAGACACTACGCATCCTCTTTGGAGCTATGTAGGTGTTGAGATTCCTTTCCTCGTGCAATAGGCGGGTGAGCTCCAGGACTTTCTTTTCACTAGCATGTAGACTGGTCTCAAGAGAATTCCATTCTTCCTTAAGCTGGATCCAGCTCTTCTGCATCTCTTCCCAGGATGTGGGCATATCAGGATGCTGAATGGTGTAGGACACTTCTCCTTCCAAGACTGGCTCTTTGATTACTGGGAGCATATGAGGATAAGGAATTACTAACTTCTGGGAGCGGGCACGTACCCACTTGAGATAAGGTTCCAACGGGATGGAGTTCCTGTGCCCCAGTGTCTTGCTGTCTATCCTACTTGGCATCCTCCAAGCTCTGATAAATCTCTGGCGAAGTCCTTGTGCATCGTTGTCGAAGTCAAAAACTATGTCAGGAATTAACATGTCATGAGGGTCATCCCTCCGAGCACAACCAAACTGTCTCCAAGCCAGGCATGGGTTGTAAGTGATACCTCCTCTGATTCCAAGTAAAGGAACATTAGGGTACTCCCCGCAACGATCAATGATAGTGACATCCTCTCTGGACCGAGGGCACCAATGTATATCTGCATGTGTAAGAGTCATCAACCGTTGTGACCATCTCAAACCCCGCTCGTTCTTCAAAACTGATTGTGGAAGGTGCGAAATAAACCACCTTCCCAGGAGAGGAGTGCAACACATAAGGACACCTCTTTTTCTCATGGTTCGAGTGTAACATGAGTGAAGGATGTCCCCCAACAACGTAGGTATAGGATTCTTGGACATGAAGATCTGGACAGCACTGATATCTATAAGCTGATCTGGGTTAGGGAACAACACCAAACCATAGACAAGGAGGGCCACAACTTCTTCAAAAGCTTGTAAGTTAAGGGAGTTCCAACATTCATGGGCCTTTTCAAACAGAAACCTGGCTAAGAACCCTTTGATACCACTTATAACTTCCCAATGTCCCTTGAGGTCAGATGATTGTAGGTGTAAGGCTTTAGCAATCTCTTCAAGTTTGGGTTCCTTTTCTGTACCGTTGTAGGGTAGTTGATCAAGGATAGGGATCTTCAGGAGCCGGGAGAACTCCTCCAATGTAGGTACCAGCTGATAATCCAAGAAGGTGAAACAGTGATGTAGAGGGTCAAAGAACTTGAACAGGACTTTTATCATGTCTTCCTCAATGTTGGTATTGACCAAGCTGATGAGTCTTCCATGTCTCTCACTAAATGAAGAGCTCTCGGGAATCCTGGATATAAGTTCCTTAAGCTGAGGAGGGATCCTTACAAGGCTGATTTGAATTGTCTTTCTGCGAACAGTTTCCATGTCCTACAAAACAAGAACAAAGATGAAGATTCGAACCCCTGAAATGGTTAGTCAATGCATATGATGCTGGATGATGTCATGATGCTATGATTAAACACACCACAGATATTTACAAAGACAAACATGTAAGGCACACAAGGCACACAAGACAAGCCCTTAGAGTTTAGGCCAGCATGGGGTCTGGGTATTACCCTCTTGAAGTTGGTGGGCTCAACCTGTCCTATTAGAAGTAACCGGGTTCTAAGGGTCCCAATATCATTGGATTGTTTTTTGTGTTCATCGTTTCGATTTAGCCACTGAACTGGCGACCGAAATATTCCAAGAAAACAACCCTCAACTGAGTGTAGTATCGAGTATCAACCAACCTCGGACTGCACCAAAGTCAGTTATCTCACTACCCTAAAGAGGCCAAGATGGTTCAATTAAGGTTCTTAAGGTCTGTTGATGCTTCACGACACCACGCGGAGGCCCCGTACTCTCCTTGACTGAACTCAAGGGTTACCGGTACACACCAAAGTGCCACATCAACGTAGCAGACTGTTTCAACCATGTCGGTATACCCCGCACAGTTCCCTCACAGCCTTGTTGCTACTTTCTAAGAAGGTATCCCCAGATCCGGGTTAGGATCTATAGAACTCCCAAGCGACCCACAATTTAAAGCAAGCAAAGCAATACAATTGAAAACACAGTTATGAACTAACCCTAAGGTACACCTCACTTTATAAAGATTGTCCCCAGCAGATTCGCCAGTTCTGTGATTGGTGGATCTGGAACTGACTGTTTAACGCTGGTTTCGCGAAATGTCGCGGAAGCAAGAGTCGCCACCGTCTTTTATTTTCTCCAAATGGAAAGGACAAAAGCACAGAAAAATTCCTTATAGAGATTGCTCTCGGTTCAGGAGGTAGATTATAGAAAGGGAAGGTGTTAGCACCCTTTCTATCCATGGTTATCCATGGGCTCTTAGATACTTGCTCACTTGTGTTTTCAAAAATGGTTTGTTTGCTTTTCAACTGTGGGTTTTAAAAAGTTTCTTTGAAAATTCCAGTTCGACTCTTGTATCGGTCCTCAAGAGTGTTTGAAAAATTGCTTTCGAAAGCTTTTTGAAAAGGTGTCGGTGTGAAAAGTATTTTTTGATTTGTTTTGAAATTAGAGCAAGTATCTAGAGTCGTCTACCTACCCTAAGGAATTCGTCTGTGTAAATGTCCTTTAAAGTAGTGCCATCCCACCATTGAGAGGTAGGTAGCACCACCGTTGGAGGTGTTCGGGTCAATTCGTAGTTCGGGACATGGTGATCACCAGAGCAATAGGAAGATACCTTAGAAGCTACCCTCATGCCAGGTTCCTGGATCATGAGGACTTACTAAGACATCCTCTACTCGACGATCACCTTTCGAGGCAAGGCAACAGTGAGACGTACCCTAGGGGTGGTGTGTGATTCGTGTGTCAAATTCATTTATTTTTGTCTTGTCATGTCATGGTGATATACGCGTTGCTTTTATTTTGACATTCATTCTTGCATGCAATTGTTAACAGTTAAAAAAGTTGCGAGAAATATAAAGTTCCTAAACTATTACAAAGGCGCGGGTCCACATCGCCAAATTTTATCCAGGACCCGATTTGACATAAAATAAAGATGCGAGAAAGATAAAATGTCCGAATTACATGGCTTTGGGAGAATTACATAAATATTTAAAAGAAAAGAAATAAATGCGCGAATTGGAATTAAAATCGAAAGCGAGGGCGTTGGACCCTCTTTAATGAAATTAAATTATATTAACAAATTAATTAAATTAAAAAAAAGAAAAGATTTTTTGTTTTTTGTATTTATGAATTTTAATGAGAATTAAATGAAATTAATTAATTAACCCTAATTCTAGTTTTTTTTATTTATTAAGAAAAACATTAAAATTTAACCTAAAATTAAACCTAATTAATTAATGCGATTTGACTTATAAAAATAAATAATTAATTATTAGTGATGAGAAAATAAAAGAAAAAATTAATTAAAGTAATTAAAACCTAATTCTACAAATTTTAAGTTTATTGAAAAATGTCAAAATTAAGTTTAAGAATAAAAACTAAATAATTAATAAGACTTTATTTACAAAAATAAATTTTAAATAAAATATATTTTATTTTTATGACTTTTTGATTTTTTTGTTATTTTTATATTTTATAAATTAATTTAAAGATTTAATTAGAAAATAAACAAAACAAAGAAAATATGAAAAAAAAAGAATGAAACAAGCAAACCTATGGGGGTGTTGTCCCCAAACTGGAGGTAAAGTCCAGCATTTTTGGCCCAACGTCTAAGGCCTTATTTGACTTTCCCTGGGAGCGTGCAGGTGCGTTGACTCAGGTCCACGATGGTCTCCAAATCATAGCCGTTTGATTGATCTCAATAAGCGCGTGGCACGCCTGGGTGAGGGACGTATGGTGAACGCTTGGACTGAAGCTGTACGTAAGCAAGGTTAGAAAAATAATATGGAGAGAGGAAGGGGACCTGGGATTCAAACCCAGGTCCCAGAGGTTACCAATACACTTGCCTGCCACTTGAACCAAGCGCGCGCTTTGAATATTATATGACCAACAATTAATATAAGATAAAACAAGAGTTAGTGGGACGTTTTCGCGCGAATTTCAAATTGCTCAATCAGATGGTGCCACCTAATCTTCTTCTTCCTTGTTTGTATTTTCTTGAAACATAAAAAGAATTAGCGGGGGTTTTGAACCCCCCCAAAATACAACCTTTTTAAAAATAGCGATTAGCCCATATTGTCACATAAATTAGGCGCGAGGGGTGTATTAGAATCGTCCAAGCTTCCTGAGTTCAGTCATGGTATTGGGAAGTCCCAATTTTACAGTATTCAAGAATGCCCAATTTGGAGCTTGAAGAACCCTAGCTGGCTTTAATGGTGAAATCACGTACAATGCATAAAAACTCAATCAAACTATAGGGTTAGCTTCAGAATCAATCAATTAGTGTAAATCAGTAAAGAAAACACATGAAAAATGCATAGAATTCATGATACGATTATGAATATTTTCGTGAAAAGTATGACTTTGATATACCAATTCCTTGAGTATGGGACAATGTTCTTGATTGGAATAGTCTCCTGGTAACCTTGGCAAGCTAATGGAGTGGTTATTTCATCTTGAAAAGCCTTAGAACCGTGTTTTCAGTATTTGAGTTTTCTTGAAAAAATGCAAGGTTGTCTATGGTGTTTCTGCGCAGCTTAGTGGTCATGAGCACTAGGGTTTGCACGAGAATAAGTATTGGAATGATTAGGGTTGAAATTTGGATCAAAAAAACCTTTGCATTGATGAAGAGATATTTGGTTTTCATGGCATATATTTTTCAATCTTTTCATGCATATTTGATTCCAATCATGTCCAATTACCATTGATTCTTTCCCTATCTGATTATGCACGAAATCTTAGAGATATTTCATGCATAAAAAGATTTAAAAAGTTTACTTTGGTATTTTCCACATATTTATTTTAATTAAATGAATTATTAGCAATTAAAAATTCAAATAAATAAATAAAAATGATGAAAAACTTCTCTTTGGGCCAAATGGTCGTGCACATGCCTTGGATGATCAATCTTGGAAGAAAATGTGGCCCATTAGCAATTTTAAGACATTTGAAGCAATGTTGACTTTTCAAAATTCCCAAAAATTTCCCAACTTCCACAAAGCATATCTTGCTCAATTTTTAAGCTTTGCTCATGTTCTTGGACATTTTGGAAAGGTATTGAAGTCCTCTAACCAATGCCTTTGGTCCCATGTCATTTTGATTTACCAATCTCAAGTTATGGCCTTTGACTTAAAGTCCCTTTTTGTTGACTTTTGAAAATGACCTATAATGTTGAAATTGATAACTTTTTGTGAGAGCATTTCTTGGACTTGAAGTGTGAAGAGGAGTTGTAGGAAATGTCTTTATCTTAAAAATTAGCTTTGGATGGAATTTTTCTGATAATCCATGTGGAAGTTATGCCTTGGTCAAGTTACAGTTGACTTTTTCAACTGTCCAAATATGGAAACTTTTGCATCTTGAGACTTTTTGAGCCATACTTTGAAAATCATGATCAAGAATTGATCAAATGATGTTTGTGGCTTCAAAATGAGATGTTGACCAAAAATTTGAACTTTTGACTGTCAAATGACCATTTTGCCCCTGCAGTTGACTGTAGTGCAATTAGGGTTTTTGACTGTGCAATTTTGTGCTGTAAGTCTTGAAACTTGGTATGAGGATGCTTGACCATGTTTATAGGCATGTGGGACTTGATTGGACCCTTGGAAACTTCATTTTCTTTGTCAGAATCAAAACCCTAGTTTTTGACTGTTAGGAGGCCCTTGAACTGTGCAACCCTTGGGGAGATTTTGAAGCATGCTCTTTGCAAATCTTGAAGAATATGGGAGGGCAAATTTTGGGGTACAACAATAAGCTGTAAGGGACCTGTCCGGCGTAGACCGACACGGGTGAAGCAGTGGCTACGTTGGTGTGGCACCTTGGTCTGTACCGATATCCCTAGTGTTGCAACGAGGAGAATATGGGTCTTCTGAGGAGTCATTAAGCACTAACCTACCTTAGAACCCTAATGTGAACCAACTTGGCCATAGAACAGTAGCAGTATGCTACACCCATTGAGGCTAAACTCTCGCGATGGTTCTGGCCGCAAGAAAAGATTGTGACGCTGGAGTTATGACCGATTGAGGGTAGTCAGTGATATTGGAATCCTCTAGAACCCGGTTACTTTTGATAGGACAGGTCTTAACCAACGAAACTGAAAGAGGGTAGTACCTGAACTTCATGCTGGCCTAAACTCTAAGGGTTGTCTTGTGTGACTTGTGTGCCTTATCATGTTTGCCTTTGTGAATATTTGTGGTGTGCTTTATCATAACATCATAACATCATACCATTGCATGCATCCTGCATAAGGACTGGCCTATTTCAAAGACAAGAGGGTTTCACCTTTGCTCTGTTTTGTAAGACATCATGATGCCTGTGCGAAGGAACACTATCCGGCTCAACTTTGTTCACCCACCTGATTTGCTTAAAGAGTTGGTTGACAGAATTCCAAACACTGCTTCCTTCATCCAGAGGCATGGTTCTCTTCTCGGTTTAGTCACTTCAAAGTGGGACCAGCAACTGATGAGTGTCTTGACCTAGTTTTATGATCCCTTGTACAATTGCTTCACCTTTCAAGACTTCCAGCTGGTCCCTACCCTGGAAGAATTCTCTGATTTGCTTGGTATCCCTATCTTGGATCAGACTCCCTTCATTGGTTGGGAAAAGGCTCTTAGACTTGAGGAGATTGCAGCAGCCCTTCCTTTGACCAACAAGGAGGTAATGGACAACTGGGTGACTAGAAGCGGAGTTAAGGGCTTCTTGGCTAAGTTTCTGATTGGTAAAGCTAACAGTTTCTGGAATTACTTAGACTTCAAGGCGTACGAGGACATTCTGGCTCTCTTAATCTATGGTCTAGTATTGTTTCCAAATCCTGATAACTTTGTCAATATCAATGCCATAAGGATCTTCATGTCTCAGAACCCTGTACCCACCCTCTTGGGTGATATCCTGCAACAACTCTATGCTCGTACTGCCCGAAGACGAGGAACCCTGTGGTGTTGTACTCCTTTGTTAGTGAGGTGGTTTATTTTGCACCTCCCCAAGTTCGTGCTGAAGAACCAAGAAGGAAGAGGCTGGGCTCATAGGTTAATGTCTCTCACTGATAATGACATCATTTGGACTATCAGAGGTTTAGATGAGGTGGCTGTTATTGATCGTTGCGGAGAATATCCTAATGTTCCATTGATTGGTACTCAGGGAGGAATCTCTTATAATCCATGTTTAGCTATCCGTCAATTTGGAAGAGCCAGAAGAGCAGGGCCTCATGAGATGTTGGTACCTCACATCAGTTTTGAGTTTTAGGTAGATAGTGACGAACTGCGCCGTAGATTCATCAAAGCTTGGGACGGAATTCACAAAGCTGACCCACATGAGTTGGGACCGAAGACTTATCTACCAATGGAACCCTATTACAAGTGGGTCCGCACCCGTGCTCAGAAGTTAGGTATGCCGTATGAAGCTGTCAGGCCTATCATTCTTGAAAGTCCTGAAGGAGACGGGGTTCCTCCAACTGTTCTCCCTCCTCAGATACCCACTGATGTTGATACCCTAAAGAGGTCTTGGGCGTAACTACAAGAAGAGCGGGATTATTATCGGGAAAAGTTCAACGAACAGGAACAGAAGATCCAGAAGCTGACCAAGCAATTGGAGAACGAGCGGACCCTGAATGACTATATCCGTTCTGAGAAGAGGAGGCCATGGGAGCACTGATGGGCTATGGATCTTTCTTTTACAACTTTATTTCCTTTTTAGTATTTTCATTCTTGTAACGCCTAAGAGAAAATTGTTGAACAATTTAAAATTTGAATCTAATAAAGTGTGTTTCCCTTTTGTCTACAAAGTTGATTCCCGATTGTCTTTGAAAACATAATTCATACACATTTCATTCATCATATGCATCACAGGTACCCTTTTTCTACAGGTTGCTTAATCTTCTTCGCTGTTTATTTCAGCACTCAGTCATCATGAATCCTGAACTCACTACCGAGCAAGCTATCAAGGCCCTCCAGGCCCAGAACGCTCAGTTTCAAGAGATGGTCATGAACTTGGCTCAAGGACAATAAGAGCTGAAGGCCTTGCTCCTGAAGAAGAAGAAGAAGAAGAGGACTGTGCTATTCAACACTGGGTGCAGACTCGGGAATACACTGCAGAATGAAGCTGAGAGGACTACTCCATCTGTGGGGGAAGGAAGTCACCAAGGGAGAGAGGTTCCTAGTCCTGTGGTCTCTGACACCGAGACAGACTTCAATGATGAACAGTACCCTCCTGCTGAGGACTGGTACAAACAGTTGGAGGACCGGCTAAATGCTATGGAAATTCAACGTGTGCCTGGGTTGGATTTAGGAGACTTAGGGTTATCTTCTGGGGTGGTGATCCCACACAAGTTCAAGGCGCCTGCCTTTGTGAAGTACAAAGGGGCTTCCTGTCCTAAACTGCACCTCCGCTCTTATGTAAGGAAGATCCAGCCTTACACTGCAGACAAGAACTTATGGATCCATTTCTTTCAGGAGAGTCTTTCAGGGACTCATCTCAAATGGTTCTATCAGCTGGATGGGACCAACATTCGTAACTGGGAGGATTTGGCCACTGCTTTTTACAAGCAGTATCAGTATAATTCCGACCTCGCTCCCACGCGTACCCAACTCCAGGGTATGTCACTGGGGACGGGTGAAGGTTTTAAGGAGTACGCACAGAAATGGAGAGACCTGGCTAGCAGGGTGCAGCCACCGTTGATGGACGTGAATTAGTGGACATATTCTTGGGGACCCTATCTGGTCCATTCTTCAACCATCTCATTGGTAATTCCTCTGTTGGGTTTACAGACCTGATCCTGACTGGTGAAAAGATCGAAGCTAGTATCAAATCAGGGAAGATACAGAAGGGTGCCTCCTCGAGTACTGAAAAGAAGCCCTTCAAGAAAGAAGCCAGTGCTGTGTATGGTCCCAGAAGGCAGAACAAACCAGAACGCCGACAAGCTGTCAACGCGGTGGTTATTTCTAAGCCTGTTGCTGCTCCTCAGCAATACAACCAGCCAAGAGCTGAGAGGCCCAAAAGGCAGTATACTCGGCTCAGCATGACTCTCTCTCAGATCCTGCCGCAACTGCTATCAACCAGCCTGGTAACTGTCAAGGAAGCTCCGAAGGTGGTAAACACAGCATCTCCGAAGTACAACCCCAACGCCCGTTGTGCTTATCACTCCGATAGCCCGGGACATTCTACTGATGATTGTTGGGCCCTAAGGAATAAGGTTCAGGACCTTATTGACGCTAAAGAAATACAGTTCGAGGCGCCCGAAAGGCCAAATGTTGTGACCGCTCCCATGCCCCAGCATGGAGTGAATGCTGTTGAGGAGGATCTGTATGTAGCTTCTATGGATGATGTTGCTACTCCGCTGCTGACCGTCAAGAGGAACCTGTTGCTAGCCGGTTTATTTCTGGGATGTAGTAAAGGTTGCCATTTATGTGCTAATTCACCTGCCGGTTGTCCTTTGTTGAAGTCAGGCGTCCAAAACCTGATGGATAGTAAAGAGATCTTGTTCAAGAAGATTGTCGTTCCTGCTGCCCCTGTTGAAGAAGTTTCAATTGTCACCATTTTCAACAACCCTTCCAAGGCTCCTTCAAAGAAGCCTATCAAAATTATGCCTGTTCACAAGATTGCTCCTATAACCATTACTGTTCCGGGGCCCATACCCTACAAGTCTGATAAAGCTGTCCCGTGGCACTATGGGGCAGATGTTTATGTTCTGGGAGTGAAACAAGAGTTCAATACTAGTACCGGTGTCACCAACATCACCGAGCCTGCTAAAGTCACTCGTAGTGGAAGACTGTTCTCACCAGACATTGCACCTCCAGCAATCCAAAGGCCTCTTGTCATCACACCTGCCAGTGTGCCTGTTTCCCCCCCTGATCAAGTTTCTACCCCTGCTGCCGAGTCATCTGACGCTCGAGGCAAGGGGATTGCTACTGATGTGCCTGCCCGGACGGAGGCACCGAAAACCACTATTGAGGCTTCCAAGCAAGAGATGGAAGAGATCCTCAAAATTATCAAGAAGAGTGATTTCAACGTCGTTGAACAACTGGGGCACACCCCCTCTAAAATCTCTATGCTATCACTATTGTTGTGTTCAGAGGTCCATGCCAAGGCCCTGATTGCTTTCCTGAAGACAACTCACGTACCACAAGAAACGTCCGCTGACCAATTCACCGACTGTGTAGCCAACTTAACCATAGCTCGGGAACACCAGAGAATATCCATGTGAGCTAGTGACATTATCCTTCGTGACCAACCCACACCTTCTTCATTCTTCAGTATAGACTTAGGGAGGTGAGAAATAAACCACCTTGACAGCAACGGTATGCAACACATAAGAACCCCTCTTCTCTTCATGGTACGAGTATGGAGAGCGTGCAAAATGTCTCCGAGCAAGGTAGGCACGGGGTTGCGAGAGAGGAAGATCTTGATAGCATTCATATCTATGAATGAGTCTGGATTAGGGAATAGTACTAAACCATAGATTAGAACAGCCAAGACCTCCTCAAAAGCCTGAAAATCCATATCATCCCAAAATAGCTGGGCCTTGTCTATCAGGAACTTGGCTAGAAAACCCTTGACGCCACTTCTTGTTTCCTAATTAGATACTATGTCGACCCGTTTCAGATGTAAGGCTGAGGCAATGACTTATGGCTTAGGAACTTCTTCCAGACCTATGAAAGGAAACTGTTCAAGAATGGGTATATCCAACAATTGAGAGAAATCTTCCATGGTAGGCACCAACTGATAGTCTGGAAAGGTGAAGCAGTGGGGCTTGGGATCAAAGAACTGAAAGAGTACACTCATCATATTTTCATCAAAGTTTGAAGTAACCAGGTTGAGAAGTCGACCATGTCTCTTGGTGAACGCTGAAGTTTCACAAACCCTTGATACTAGCTCTTTGAGTTGGGAAGGTATCTTCACAAAGCTGATTCAGATAGTGTTTCTATGAGCGGAAGCCATGATCTGCAAAACAGAGCAAAGATAAATTCCCTTGGTATTTGAAATGGTTAGTGCAATAAGAATGGATGCTATGTTATGATGCATGATGTCATGATAAATAACAGGTATAGCAAACACAGACAAATCACACCAAGTCCCTAGGTTTAAAGGCTTGCATGAGGTTAAAGGTAAGTACCCTGTTGAAGTTTAGTTGGTTTCAACCTGTCTTAGAAAATTAACCGGGTTCTAAAGATTCTCAATATCACTGATCATCCTTTATCGGCATTATTTTAGCTCAAGCAATCTTTTCTTGCGGCCGAAATATCTCGAAAGTCTGATCTCAATGAGTGTAGCATCGAGTATCAACCAATCCTCAGCTCTATACTGAGGCCGACTATCTCACTACTTTCTAATGGCCAAGTTGGTTCAACTAAGGTTCTAAGGTCCGTTAGTGCTTCACGACACCACACGGCGGCCCCGTATTCTCCTCGTTTCCCCACGAAGGATACGGGTACCAACCAAAGTGTCACACCAACACAACCATCGCTTAAACCATATCGGTCTACGCCGTACAGTCTCCACGATCTATTGCTGTTTACCTAAAAAGTGTCCCCAGATCCGGGTGTAGGATCTTCAACAATACCCAAACAAGACCCTTTAAAAATAAAGCAAGCAAATAAAACAGGAAAGCAATTTAAAAATGACCTAAATCCTAAGGTAAACCCCACTTTTAATATTCCCTAACAGAGTCGCCAGTTCTGTGATACGGTGGCAGAACCGACTGTTAATACTGGTTTGTGTTTTGTATTCGCAAATATCGCGGTAAGCAAGAGTCGCCACCAACTTTTATTTTATCCAATCAGGAAAAGGAAAAAGAACGGAAAAAACCTTTTTCGAGATGTTTCTGAGTACGGGGGGTAGATTATAGAAAGCGAAGCTGTTAGCACCCTTTCTATCCGTGGTTTTCCACGGGCTCTTAGGTACTTACTCATTTTCTTAAATTGCTTGTGTGTGCTTGTTTTGAAAAGTTTGTTTGAAAAGTGTTTGGTGTGAAGAAATTTGTTTGTTTTGAGTAAGTACCTAGGAACTAATCTACCTACTCGAAAAAGACTGTTCGTTTTCCTTTAGACAATGCTATCCCATTATTGGGAAATAGGTAGCAGCGTTGTTGGAGTTTTAAAGGGACATTCGAAGGGACGAAATGGTCACTGAAGGAAACAAGTAAGGATACCTTAGCATTTCGAAGGGACTATCGTCATAAGATCAATTCGTAGGCAACTCGAGGGACTAGTAGGGACTGTGATCTTTATGACGACTTTGAATTGCGGGTCATTGCTAAGGTATCCCTACGTTCGAGGGACACGACCATTATTTCTGAGGCAATCAAGTGAGGCAAACCCTAGGAGTGCAAGTGTGCAAAAGTGTTTGATTTCAGTTATTTATCTTGTGCTTTAGTGATCTAGGATTGATTCATTAGTCATACACGCCTAAGTTACTAGCAATTATATATAAGCATGCAGAATATAAAAGCGAGAAGGTAAAGGTCCTACGCTATTACAAGGCTTTTGCAGATACATGATTATCTTGGACTGAAAATAAAAATGCAGAATATAAACCCTAATTACTATTACAACCTTGAAAAAATTACAATAATAATAAAAAGAATTAAAATGCGCGCGACGATTTAAAATGTGAGAATTAAAGAAAACCTAAAAGTCAAATTGAAAAATAATTAGGTTATTATTATTATATTTTTGAGAAAATTAATTAAGTTATGTACACAAAAACCTAATTTCTAATTAATTTAAAGTATATAGGAAAACAATTAAATTGACCTAAATAATTACACTAACTAATTAATTAAAGAAATAAAAATATTTTATGAAAAAAGATTTATGTTTTTGGTGATTTTTTTAATTTAAAAAAATTGATTTTGGGTTATTTTGTAAAAAAGGGAAATAATTAAAATAAGAAAATAAAATAAAAAAAGAGAGATTTAGGCCTGTATAGCAGCAATCAGGGGGGTTCCATGAGGATTTTGTCTTTAGGCCCAAAGAGCTGAGCCCAGCCAGCGCGTTTGATTCTATGTTGGCCAAGTTTGGAAGGTACACCATGGTCTTTCATTGATGGGCGTTGGTTCTGGATTGATGATGAATCCAGTGGTTGGATGATGAAAGCGCATGGTATGCTCCTGGGACGCGTATGCATAGGATCTGTAATTACAAAGTTAGAAAATAAGAAAATGCTGGGACCTGGGATCGAACCCAGGTCCTCCCACTCATTCCACGCGCTCTTCACCAACTGGGCTGTAATGCTTAATTATTAGTATAATACAAACAATACATATTATATGAAAATAAAGTGGATGACTGAAAAATAAAAAAACGCGCGCCAGCATTTGAATGGACCAACGATGATTAGCCACATATCTTCTTCTTCCCCTGTCCGTCATTTTAGGTCTGTAACTTATACCTACAGACAGTCTGCCATGGTTGTAGCCATGCATCTTTCAAAAATCACAAGCAAGCATGATAAATTACTAGTGAATATATAGATCAACTCGTTTTGATCTCACGAGCATCATGGTGCTCTTTTCTGGGCCTAATTTAACTTGTAGAACAAAGCCCTAAAACTCAAGAACAAACCCTAATAATGGCAATTAAGTATACAAGCGTAAAAATACAAAATTGTTTGAACCAAAACATTCCAAATGATGATACAAACACAATGCCATGCTTAAAAGTAATTAATCATACATAAATAGAAAAATAAAATTCAAGATTGTATGAGCAAACTGTGGGTCTGTAGCTTGCGATTCTCACAGTGTGGAAGCTTGCAAATGATCGAAACACGTTTTGGAGATGTCCAGGAATCTATTGGTGGCCTTAGAATGCGTTGAATTGGCCTCTAAGCTTGAAATCGATCCACCACTTTTTGACAATTTTTTTCAGTTTTGCTTTTGCTCTCACCACCTCTAATCCTTGTTTTTCTGGCTTGGTTGTGTCCTATATATGTAATTAAATTGATTAGGTCAACAAAACTGCATGGTATCTTGGTGAATTAAGGAGATTTGATTTGATTTTTTTTGTATGATATCTTTCCAAAACAACTAAAATCATGCTATTTTTGATTCAATCAACCCTTGCACGACTTGGAAATGATATGCTAGCTTGATTGGATTTGATTCCACCAAAAATCTGATCACAAAACAAATCTTTGATATTTTTTGCTATTTATTTGATTTAATTTAACTTTTAAATGATAAAAATAAAAATAAAATAAATAAATAAATAAAATAATGTGTGAGTGCTGTTTTGGGTCGTGGACCATGTCACAAGCAAGATTCAATCATGAAAAACTAGGCCCATTTGACAAAAAATGTGTTTTTGAGCACATTTGACTTTTGGCAATTTTGCAAAAATTGCCAACTTTGCCAAGACATATCTCCTCCAATTTTAACCCTAGAGAGGTGTTCTTGGACTTTTTAGAAATCTTAGGATGTCCTATAAACAAAACTTTTGGTCTCATCTCAAATGGGTCTTCCATGTTCATGTAAGAAGCTTTGACCTAAAAGGTGTTTTTGTTGACTTTTCAAAAGGACCTATAATGTAGAAATTCATATCTTTTGATGAGTACCTATTTTGAACTTGAAGGATGAATATGAGTTGTAGGGAATTTCATCCTCTTAATAATGAGCTTTGGATGGAAAATTTCTGATAAAGTATGAAGAAGTTATGCTTGGTCAAAGTTTGGTTGACTTTTCCTAAGAAACCCTAATTTAGCAACTTTTGGGTTTTGATGAATTTAGGGCATTCCTTGGGGAATCATGATCAACCAATGATCAAATGATGAATATAACTTCAAAATTTTGATGTTGACCAAAAATATTGAAGTTTGACTGTATGTGGGCCACAGTTGACTTTTGACCTAGTACAATTGATTTCCAAGCATCTGAGCAATTGACTGAGCAAACTTCTTGTGCAAGGCATAAAACTTGACATGGATGATCTTGAGAACATATTAGGACCATGGAAAGCATTTGGGACCTTTGGAGCTCCCACACTCTGATGAAAATAGAAACCCTAGTTTTAGGTACATTGCCTTAGGAGAGAGTTTGTCTGGTCAACTCTTGGGCATCCTTGAGCAACTTGGGGACCTCAATGGGCATGTGTTGAGTAAAATGAGAGGGAAATTTTGGGGTATAACAGAAATATTATTGGTTCTTGAACCATTGGAAAGGTAGCCTTCCTTCTATAACTATTGTTTTGTTGGTAGAAAGATTAACGCATAACTTGCTGTCTATAAGTCAATTAAGTGACAATGGTTATGACATAATCTTTAATCAAAAATCCTGTAGAGCTGTTAGTCAAAAAGATGGATCTATCCTTTTTACTGGCAAGAGAAAGAACAACATCTATAAAATTAATCTTTCTGATCTTAAATCTCAAAATGTAAAATGCCTTATGTCTGTTAGCGATGACCAATGGGTCTGGCACAGAAGATTGGGTCATGTTAGCATGAGAAGAATATCTCAAATTAACAAACTCAATATGGTCAGGGGACTTCCTAATCTGAAGTTCAACTAAGAAGCTCTTTGCGAAGCATGTCAGAAAGGAAAATTTTCAAAACCTTCTTTTAAGTCAAAAAATGTTGTTTCTTCCTCTAGGCCGTTAGAACTTCTTCACATTGATCTGTTTGGACCATTTAAAACTACATCTGTTGTACCCCAAAATTTTCCCTCCCATATTTCTCAATACATTTCAAGTGAGGTCCTTAGATTGCTCAAGGAAGTCCAAGGGTTGACCAGACAAGCTCCCTCCTAAGGCAGTCTACCTCAAATTAGGGTTTCAGTTTGCATCAAGATGTTTGAATCAAAAGGACCCCAAATGCTCACCATTGTCCTAATATGTTCTCAAGATCATCCATGCCAAGTTTCAAGCCCTACAGAGAAAGTTTGCTCAGTCAATTGCTCAAAGGCCTGAAAATCGATTGTGTTAGGGCAAAAGTCAACTGTGGCCCACATACAGTCAAACTTCAAGATTTTTTGTCAACATTCTCATTTTGAAGTATTATTCATCATTTGATAAAGGGTTGGTCATGATTCCTCAAGGATTGCTCACAATTCATCAAAACCCAAAAGTTGCTAAATTAGGGTTTTGTAGAAAAAGTCAATCCAACTTTGACCAAGCATAACTTTCTCATACTTTATCAAGAATGACACATCCAAATCTCATTTTGAAGAGGATGCAATTCCCTACAATCCATATTCAGCTCCCAAGTCCAAAATATGCACTCACAAGAAGTTATGAATTTGGATATTATAGGACATTTTTAAAAGTCAACAAAAATACCTTTTTTGTCAAAGCTTCATACATGAACATGGAAGACTCAATTGATATCAGACCAAAAGGGTTACTTAGAGGACATCTTTATATTTCTAAAAAGTCCAAGAACACATCTCTAGGTTCAAAATTGAGGAAGTTATGCATTGGTGAAGTTGACCTTTTTTGCAAAATTGCCAAAAGTCAAATGTGCCTCAAATTGCAATTTTTGTCAAATGGGCCCAACTTTTTGTGCTTGTATTGAGTTTGTAACATGATCCACGACCCATGACCCTTCCCACTTGCCTTTATTTTATTTTTATCATTTATTTTGATTTTTATTTCATTTAAATCAAATTAAATCAAAATAAAATCATGAAAATATCAAAATCATTTAAACCTTGAGATTTTGTGCATATTTCATGTCTATGAATAGATGGAAATTAGATCAAATCATGAAAGGCTTGTTTGTACACAAAAGATTGGTTTTTGGCTTATTTTTGAAAGATTTACATGAGAATCAAATCTTGATCAATGATCATTATTGTAGATGATTGAATGCAAACTTGTAAACCTAATTCACTCAAGGCTACATATAGAACAAATCTAGACCAAATGCACAAGGGTTAGAGGCGTGAGAAGCTGAGAGAGAACTTGAAAAAATCACCAAAAAGTGTTGAATCAAATTGCAGGTTAGAGGACAATTTACACCATTCCAAGGCTAGCAATAGATTCCCAGCCATCTCCTGAAGCTAACCTGATCATAATCAAGCCTTGATTTGCCCAGAATCCATCTCCACGACCCTCATGGTTTGACATTTTTTTCAAAATCGTATCCCTTTATTCTTGCATCTTTATCATGATTCAATGACATATTTGTAATCCTTATCATGGTTGCAAGCTAACATTACCATTTAATTGCATTTTTGGAAGCCATACTGAGATCCACCATTGTTAGGGTTTGGGTTTCGTTTTTAGGGGTTTTGATTGCAGGTAAAATTGGCCCAAAAGAGGGGTGTCATGGTGTTCTCAAGGCCAAGAAGAATTGATCTCTGGCATTAGTTTTCATTTATTGTGCGTGTGTGAGATTCTGGAAATATGCGGGGCTATAGTTACAGACTTTTGTCTGTAGGTAAAAGTCTTGGACTTTTACCAACGGAGAGGGGAAGAAGAAGGTGGCGTGGCAACACACCATTCGTCTATTCAAAATCCGCGCGTTTCTTTATGAGTTGATTTACTTTTCCAATAAAATATTTGCTTTCTTTTCCTTGTACAACAAAACGTGCCAGCTCAGTTGGTCAGTGGGAGAGAGAAAAAGCCATAGGGCCTGGGTTCGAATCCCAGGTCCCCCATATTATTTCATAACATTTTTTCTTGTAAAATCAGGCGTGTGTACAGGTAAGGGGTTCACCATGTGCCCTCAACGTTCAATTACTAGATCTCCAGAAGGCCAGATCTAACGCCCATCATTTGGAGGTCCATGATGCACCCTGGTCAACTTGCAACGTGGAATCTGAGAAGTCAACTTTAGGCCAAGGCTTATTGGGCTTGAAAGTCAGATTGGCACCCCCCATTTGCTTTGGATACCAGGCCCTTTTTCTTTTCTTTTATATTTTTCTTTTATTTATTTAATTTTGATTAATTATTTTCTCACACAAATTAATTCTTTTTTTAAAAAAATATTCGTAAAATTAATTTTCACCAAATTAGAATTTAGGCTTTTTATTTTATTTTTATCAAAATTAATTTAATTAGTTTTAATTTAATTTTAGGGCAATTTTAATCCTTTTGTAAATAAATTAAAATAAATTAGAAATTAGGGTTTTGTTTAATTTAATTCTTATTTTCTTTTCTTAAAATAACAAAAATACAAAAATAAGTCAAAATTAATTATTTTTCTTAATCTAAATTAATTAGTAATTAGGTTTGTATTTATTTAATTTAAAACCTTATTCTTTCTCAAAAATAATCAAAAACAACAAAAAAATGATTGTTCTTTCAATTAGGTGTAGACGGGGTCAAAACCCTAATTTTTCTTATTCTCGATTTATTGCGCGTGTTTATTATTTTTTGCAAATATTAATGTAACTGCTCATGGGATGTAATAGTTTAATTAGGATTTTCCTTTTATTTATTGTTTTTACGGGTTTTGGCTATGTAATTAATCCCCCTCCCTGAAGCCTTGTAATAGCGTAGTTTTATTTCTCGCATTTTAATTTCCGCAAATATTAACTGTTAGATGTATGATAATAGGGTTGCATGACAAGAATGTATGTTAATTTTAAAATGGTTAGAAAACCCTAAATGTGCAAAGATAATAACTGAAATCAAATCACTCGCACATGCGCACTCCTAGGGTATACTCTCACTTCGGTTGCCTTCGGCAATCGATCATTAAGTATAGGGTGTTTTAGTGGTCGCTCTTTTGTCTAAACGAATTTCAAATGTCCCGTTCGGAAATGTTGCCTCGGAAAGGTTACCTCGGAAACGTTGCCTCGAATATGATCTTGAGACATTAGAGTTATTACTAATACATCCTAATATTACTTTAGTGATCGTACGTCCCTTTCGAATTGACCCTTACAACTCCAACGACGGTGCTACCTACTCACTAATAGTGGGATAACACTGTCTAAAGGAAACAAGAGCAGAAACATTCTTTTTTCGAGTAGGTAGATGCTAGTAGGTACTTGCTTAAAATCAAACTTTTCCACACTTACACTCTTTTCAAACAAAGTTTTCAAAACACTTCGTAACACTCTTGAAGACAGAAGCAAGGGTTAAATCGAAGTAAAACAAAAACTTTTCAAAACACACAAACACGGAAGCAATTTTTAATGATGAGCAAGTACCTAAGAGCCTGTGGAAAACCACGGATAGAAAGGGTGCTAATACCTTCCCTTTCTATAATATACCCCCGTACTCAGAATATATTGAAAAAGGAATTTTCCTGTGCTTTTTTCCTTTCCAGTTGGATAAAATAAAAGTCAGTGGTGACTCTTGCTTACCGTGACATTTTGCAAACATAAACGCAAAACGCAAACCAGCATTTTCCTAAAACAATCCGATTCTGCCACCGTATCACAGAACTGGCGACTCTGCTGGGGATTTATAATAATTGGGGTATACCTTAAGATTAGTTCATCATGAATTGCTTCTCTTGTTTGATTTGATTGCTTTATTTTTGAGGGTTTTGTATTGGGAGTTACTGTAGATCCTAACCCGGATCTGGGGACACCTTTTAGGTAAGTAGCAATAAACTGTGAGGGAACTGTACGACGTAGACCGATACGGTTGAAGCAGTAGCTACGTTTATGTGGAACATTGGTTGGTATCAGTATCCCTTGTGGAGAAACGAGGAGAATACGGGGCCGCTGCATGTGTCGTTAAGCATCAACTGATCTTAGAACCTATAATTGACCAACTCGGCCATAGGAAGTAGTGAGATAGCCGGCCTCGGTGTAAAGCTGAAAACTGGTTGATACTCGATACTACACTCATTGAGACCATACTCTCGAGATAGTTCCGGCTGCAAGAAAAGATTGTGTGAGCTAAAACCATGATCGATGGAGGATGGTCAATGATATTGAGAACCTCTAGAACCCGGTTACTATTATTAGGACAGGTTGAAACTAACTGAACTTCAAGAAGGTAGTACCTAGACTCCATGCAATCCTAAACTTAAGGGCTTTTGTGTGACTTGTTTTCCTTTACCATGTCTGTTATCTGCTATACCTGTTGTTTGTTTTATCATGATATCATGCACCATAACATAGCATGCATACCTCATTATACTAACCATTTCAAAGACCGAGGGGATTTATCTTTGTTCTGTTTTGCAGATTATGGCTTCCATGCACAGAAACACCATCCAAGTAAACTTTGTGCAAAATACCTGCTCAACTCAAAGATTTAGCCTCAAGAGTTTCTGATACTTCCTCATTCATTAGGAGACATGGTCAGCTTCTTAGCTTGGTTACCTCAAAGTTTGATGAGCATATGATGAGTGTGCTTTTCCAGTTCTTCGATCCGATGCATCATTGCTTCACTTTCTCGGATTATGAGCTATTTCCCACTATGGAAGAATTTTCTCACTTATTGGGCATATCCATCCTTGAGCAGATTCCTTTCACAGGTTTGGAAGAGGCTCCTAGAATAGAGGACATTGCTTCAGCTTTACATTTGAAAAGGGCTGATGTAGTATCCAACTGGGAGACACGAGGCGGGGTTGAAGTTTTCTTAGCCAAGTTTCTAATGGATCAAGCTCAACTATTCTGGGATAATTTGGACTTTCAGGCTTTCGAAGACATCTTGGCTCTCCTTATCTATGGTTTGGTTCTCTTCCCAAATCTAGACTCCTTCATAGATGTGAATGCAGTTAAGATCTTCCCGTCTCGCAATCCCGTGCCTACTCTTCTGGGTGATATATTGCATGCCCTCTATACTCGTACTGTGCGTAGAAGAGGGACTCTCATGTGTTGTATGCCGCTGCTGGCGAGGTGGTTTATTTCACACCTCCCCAAGTCCGTGTTGAAGAATGAGGAAGGTTTAGGATGGTCTTACAGGATAATGTCCCTTGCCCATACAGACATCCTTTGGAGTTCTAAGGCTATGGAAAGCATTGCTGTCATTGATCAATATGGGGGATACCCTAATGTCCCCTTGCTTGGAATCAGAGGGGGAATAACCTACAGTCTTTGCTTAGCTTTGCGACAATTTGGTCGTGCTCGGAGAGACGGTCCTCATGAGCTATTTCTTACAGATATTGCCTTTGATTACAAGGAAGACGTTGACGAGCATCGCCGAAGGTTTATACGAGCTTGGGGAATGGTGAACAGGTCTGACCCTCAAGAGCCAGGACCAAAGACTTCTCTCCCTATGAAACCTTATCTCCAGTGGGTCCGAGCTCGAGCCCAGAAGCTTGGGATGCCTTATGAAGCTATGTTTCCAGTGATTGTGGAGCCTACCAATGAAGAGTGTGTTCCTTATACAGTCCTTTATCCCTACATGCCCACTGATCTTGGGGCATTGAAGAGGTCCTGGATTTAGTTAAAAGAGGAGAGGGATACCTACCGGGAGAAGTACCATGAGCAAGAAAGGAAGATCTTGAAGCTCACTAGGCAACTTGAGAATGAAAGAACAATCAATGACTACGTCAGCACGAAGGGGAAGCGTCCATGGGAGTTCTGATTTTGCTTTTTCTAGTTTAGATTTGTTTTTTTATTTACTTCTTTGTAAACGCCTTAAAGGCATTGTTAAACATTTTTACAAGTTAATCTAATAAAGTTTGTTTTATTTTTGTTTTACAAATTTAAATCTCCCAAAGTCTTTGAAATCATTACATACGCATCCCATTATCATGCACATCATTACAGGTATCATTACAGGTTTCTCATCTCCTTCGCTGTTTATTTTAGCACGAAATGTCTTCTGAAATACCTACCGATCAAGCCATCAAATCTCTTCAGGCACAAAATGTCCAATTCCAAGATATGTTCTTGAACTTGGCTAAAGGGCAAGAGGATTTGAAGACTCTCATCCCGAAGGAGAAGAAGAAGAAGAAGAAGAAGGTGGTTCTTTTGAATATGGGTATCATATTTGGAAATAGGTTGCGACAGGAAGCTGATCTATCTCTTTCATCCAAAGGAGAAGAAAACCAATAAGAAGAAAAGGGTCCCAGCCTTGTGGTCTCTGATAATGATACTGATTTTGATGATGAGCAATATCCTCCTACTGAGGATAGGTACAAACAACTTGAAGACTATCTGGGTGCTATGGAGATTCAAAAGATCCCTGGTTTGGACTTCGGAGATTTGGGACTGGCATCTGGAGTAGTGATCCCTCACAAGTTTAAGACTCCAATTTTTGCTAAGTACGATGGAGTATCCTATCCAAAGCTCCATCTCCGCTTGTATGTCCGAAAAATCCAACCTTACACTGCTGATAGAAATTTGTGGGTGCATTTCTTTCAAGATAGTCTGTCAGGGACTCAGCTTGAATGGTTTTATCAATTGGAAGGAGCTAATGTCCGAAACTGGGAGGACCTTGCTGCTGCTTTCTACAGGCAGTACCAGTATAATGCCGACCTTGCTCCCACTCGTACTCAACTTCAAGGTATGTCTATGGGTGCAAGTGAAGGTTTTAAGGACTATGATCAGAAGTGGAGAGATCTGACTGGAAGAGTCCAACCCCCTCTTTCTGATAGGGAGTTGGTTGATATGTTTCTTGGGACGTTGTCTGGTCCATTTTTCAATCATCTAATTGGTAGTTCATCATCTGGGTTTACTGAATTGATTTTAACTAGGGAGAGAGTAGAAGCTGGTATCCGAAGTGGTAAGATACAGAAAGGCGCTTCATCAAGTGCAGAAAAGAAGTATTTCACTGGTAAAAAAGAAGCTAGTGTAGTTTACAACACGAGGAGCCAAAACAGACCTAAATGCCGTCAAGTAGTAAATGCGGTAGTAATATCAAGACCCACCGTTGCCCCACAATGCAACAATCAGCAAAGAATGGAGAGACCGCAGAGACAGTACACTCGGCTTAATATGACCTTGTCTCAAATTCTACCACAATTGTTGAAGACCAACCTGGTAACTCTGAGGGAAGCCACAAAGAATCCCAGTACCACATCTCCGCTGTATAACCCGAATTCCCACTGCGCCTATCACTCCGATAGCCCAGGTCATGATACAAATAATTGTTGGGCCTTAAAGAATAAGGTGCAAGATTTGATTGAAGCTAAAGAGATTGAGTTTGATGCTCCAGAGAAGCCCAACGTCATCACTTCACCCATGCCCAAGCATGACTCGGGAATCAATGCTATTGACATTGTCTCCGCCACGGGAGATGCTGATGATGAGGACTCGGATATTGACAGCTGGATCTACCCGACTACCAATGGTGGATTGAACAACTGGACGGCGAAGGACTTCGTTCCCGTTTCTTTTATTACACAGTAATAGACTTTTGTTTTGAGATTTGTAACAGACAGTTTAAAACTTTACGGCCCGGTGCCTTGCCCGAGGCACCTTGGCTTTGTTTCTGAGGGCTTCTTATTTGTCATTTTCATATATCATCAATAAAGCATTGGACGTTTTCTTGCATTACAAATTTTGCGCTCCTTGTTTTTCCTTTCTATCTTGCACTTTATCAAAATAGCTATTGTCTTACACACACTCACATATCATAATGCAGATCCACATCCACTCTGGATCTCATTGATAACGACTCTGCTACTGCCAGTTATGACTTTGAAAGTCCGATCAACCAAGCCGAGGACGAAGGTGAGGATGATTGTGAGGTGCCTGGGGAACTTGCTAGACTGTTACTACAGGAAGAGAGGGCCATACAGCCTCATGAAGAGCCAATGGAATCAATGAATTCGGGTACAGAGGAAGACAAGAAATAGGTCAAGATAGGTGCAAATCTGGAGCCTAGTGTCAAGCAACGGTTGATACAGATGCTACACGACTATGTTGAGATCTTTGCTTGGTCTCATGAAGATATGCCTGGTTTGGACACTGATATTGTGGTGCACCGCTTGCATACCAAAGAAGACTGTCCTCCGGTAAAGTAGAAGGTTCGTTGTATGCGCCCCGAGATGTCTGAGAAAATCAAAGCTGAGGTCATGAAACAGTTTGACGCCGGATTTCTAGCTGTCACTTCTTACCCGCAGTGAGTTGCCAACGTTGTTCCGGTGCCCAAGAAATACGGTAAGGTTCGGATGTGTGTGGACTATAGAGATCTGAACAGGGCGAGCCCTAAAGACGATTTCCCACTTCCTCACATCGATGTTCTGGTCGACAACACCGCGCGGCATAAGGTCTTCTTCTTTATGGACGGTTTTTCTGGTTACAATCAGATTAAGATGGCTCCCGAGGACATGGAGAAGACAACTTTTGATACACAATGGGGCACCTTATGTTACAAGGTAATGCCTTTCGGATTGAAGAGTGTTGGGGAAACTTATCAGCGTGCCATGGTCGCTTTGTTCCACGACATGATTCACCATGAGATTGAGGTTTACGTTGATGGCATGATCACATGGTCCCAGACTGAAGAAGAACACCTTGACCATCTCCAGAAACTATTTGACAGGTTGAAGATGTACAAGCTGAGGTTAAACCCGAACAAGTGCACCTTCGAGGTAAGGTCTGGTAAGCTGATGGGTTTCGTCGTTAGTGATAAAGGTATTCAGGTGGATCCCGCAAAGGTGAAGGCTATACAGGAGATGCTGGCTCCCCGCATAGAAAAGGAAGTTAGAGGCTTTTTGGGACGTCTGAATTACATTGCTCGATTCATTTTATATTTGACTGTTACTTGTGAGCCGATCTTCAAGCTGCTGAAGAAAGATCAAGTGGTAAAATGGAATGATGAATGTCAGACCGCCTTCGAAAGAATCAAGGAATACCTCCAAGAGCCACCTATTCTGATGCCTCCAGTTGAAGGAAGACCTTTGATCTTATACTTGACAGTACTGGATAATTCAATGGGGTGCGTGCTGGGGAAGCATGACGAGTCTGTCTGAAAAGAGCACGCTATTTACTTCCTTAGCAAAAAGTTTACCGACTGTGAGACCCGATACTCACTGCTCGAGAAAACTTGCTGCGCTTTGGCATGGGCTACTCGCCGGCTGAGACAGTATATGCTGACTCACACTACCCTATTGATATCAAAGATGGACCCAATCAAGTATATCTTCGAGAAGCCTGCCTTGTCCGGAAGAATAACAAGATGGAAGATGATCTTAACTGAGTATGATATCCAATACACAACCCAGAAAGTAATCAAGGGGAGTGTGTTAGCAGATCATTTGGCACATCGGGCCGTGGACGATTACTAATCCATGAATTTCGAATTCCCGGATGAGAACATCATGTTGGTGACCGGCTGTGAAGAACCTGGACCAGATGAAGAACCCGAGGGGGGATCCCGATGGTCTATGTATTTTGATGGAGCCTCAAACGCGTTGGGTAATGGCATTGGCGCCATGATCATATCTCCTGAGGGCTGTCATACTCCGTTCACCTCCAAATTATATTTTAACTGCACCAATAATATGGCGGAGTATGAAGCGTGCATTATGGGCCTTCGAGCGACTATTGTCCAGAGGATTAAGTTCTTGAGTGTATTCAGAGATTCTGCCCTGGTGATCAGTCAGATCAAAGGCGAGTGGGATACGAAGCACCCAAATCTTATTCCTTACAAAGAGTATGTATTGAAGTTTCTTCCGCACTTCGAGGAGATAACCTTTGAACAATTCCCCAAAGAGGAGAACCAGCTAGCGGACGCGCTAGCTACCATGTCTTCTATGTTCAAAGTCAGGTGGGACAATGAAGCTCCCCAGATTACCATTGAGAGGTTGGATGAACCTGCACATTGCTGTGATATTGAGACTGAAGAGGTAGCAGATAAACCCTGGTTTCATGAGGTAAAGAGGTATCTTGAGGCTCAGGAGTACCCCGAGGGTGCATCTGTTAATGATAAGAAATTCTTGAGAAGGTTCGCTGTGAAGTTCTTCATCAGTAATGGTATCCTTTAAAAGCGTAACCATGACTCAACCTTACTGCGATGTGTGGACAAGAACGAGGCAGAAAGGATTATGGCAGAGTTACATGAAGGTACTTTTGGAACTCATTCTCGTGGACATACCATGGCGAAGAAAATTCTACGGGCAGGATATTATTGGTCTACTATGGAAGCTAATTGTTATCAGCATTCCCGGACCTGTCATAAGTGCCAAGTCTATGCTGATAAGGTGCATGTACCTCCGGTTCCTCTGAACATCTTGACAACTCCTTGGCCTTTTGCAATGTGGGGCATCAATATGATTGGCGAGATCAGACCTGCTGCATCTAACGAGCATTGTTTCATTCTGGTGGCTATTGATTATTTCACGAAGTGGGTTGAGGCAACTTCCTTTGCTACAGTAACCAAGAACGTCGTGGTGCGGTTTATCCGACATAATCTGATATGTCGATATGGTGTACCGGAGAGAATCATTACGGACAATGGTACAAATCTCAACAATACAATGATCACCGAGCTCTGCAAACAGTTCAAGATATAGCATCATAACTCTTCTCCTTACCGGCCAAAGATGAATGGGGCTGTTGAAGCAACTAATAAGAATATCAAGAAAATTATGCAGAAGATGATGGTGACATACAAAGACTGGCATGAGATGTTACCATTCGCTCTTCATGGGTACCGTACCTCAGCACGGACATCGACAGGGGTAACACCCTACTCTCTGGTGTATGGCATGGAGGCAGTCTTGCCCATTGAAGTCCAGATACCCTCTCTCTGGATTATGAAGGATGCAGGTTTGAGCGAAGACGATTGGATCCAGACCCGGCTTGATCAGCTGAACTTAATCGACGAGAAAAGACTTACTACTATTTGTCATGGTCAGACGTATCAAAAGCGAATGATCAAGGCATTTAACAAGAAAGTCAGACGACAAGAGTATCAAGTCGGGGATATGGTGATCAAACGCATCATATTGCCGCAAGGTGATCCCAGGGGAAAATGGACCCCCACGTACGAAGGGCCATTTGTGGTTAAGAACATTTTCTCGGGAGGAGCTATGATTCTAACCACCGTGGATGGTAACGACCTTCCTCACCCCGTCAATGCAGACATAGTGAAAAAATACTACGCATAATCAAAGAACTGCTAGGTTGACTAGCCTAGGCAAAAATAAGGGCTTCTCGGCGAACCAAAAGGGTTCGGGAAAAAATAAGGGATGAAAATGAAAAAATCTGTACACCCGGAAAGTCGAAAACCTGAAAGGCGGCTTGGGCAAAAAAGGGTATCCCGGTGGACTGAAAACCCGAAAGGGCGGTCCAGGAAAAAAATTAGGGATTAAAGCGTAACACTATGTGTCATTGGATCATCTTGCAACCAGACTTCGGTATCGACTATCAAGCTCGGACGACACCGATCAATCTGATCTACCTTCAACCAAGTAGCAAAGTGATGAGATTCTCGAAGATATAAAGGCAATAGCAGAGTTGGAACCCAGTGGGATTGTTCACATAGCTGTTTTTCTTTGTTTTCACAAATTGTATAAATTCTATCTTTCGGCGGTGTTCTCTTACTAGGACGTCAACCTCTTGTACAAAACGCCTATTACAGGCCAACTTCAAAATCAATATAATTCATTTTACAATAAACTTCAAAATTGTTTTTCGTTTCCTGTTTTGTTTTGCAAGAACGTCCAATAATTCATTTTTGATATATGCATTTGAAAATAATTGTTGCTCATAAATATTTACATGCGAAACAAAAGACAATTGCTCGTAATTCCAGGAACAGGGGAAAACAAGAAATGTCCAAATCTTACAGTTGCTCTATTCACCAGGTACAGGGATAGACCCAGCTGGAGAATATGACTAAAAGTGCATACACTCTCTGCAGAGTAGGAAATGCCTGAAAACAGTGGTGTTAATTCTCCCCAACCCGAGTTTATCTGTCACCAGCGCTAGAAGACTATCCCCAGTGGAGTTTATTTGTTCCACAAGCAGAAACTCAATCCCCGATAGAGTTTGTCATCACCAGCAACATTAATTCATCCCCAGCCAAGGTTATTTCTTCAAATAAGCAAATCTTCTAACAAAGTCTCTCTTCCCCACAAAGTCATTCTCTCGCCAGTTTATTCTCCAGTAGAGGTATTCTCCCACCAATATATTCTTAAATCATCTTCGATCATTATCCCCAGTAGGAACGAAGAATTCAACTCTTTATATCCTCCAGCAGCAGTCCGGGATTTATTTTCCCAGTTAGAGAATATCATAAAAACATTGCATATCCATACATCATGACATGTGTATAAGCATCATACAACGTAGTCTCATTTATTTTGAGAACATCATTGCTCAATACATTTCATACATCATGGCATTACATACGACTAACCCTTTACCTTTCAGGAAAAAATACAATCAAATTCTCACAAAGTTCAAGCTATGAAGCCCGGATCCGACCAGATAATATCTTGATTTCCCCATCATATTGTGAAGCCCGGAGAACGACCGGATAACAGTATCAAATACCGCGAAGCCTGGAAACGACCAGATAGTGGTTTATCTTAAATTTAAACTATGAAGCCCAGATTCGACCGGATAATAGTTTAAACCCCAACAAGTTATTGTGAAGCCTGGAGAACGACTAGATAGCAATACGAGTTATTGTGAAGCCTGGGTTACGACCAGATAACAGTATAAAGACACCATGAAGCCTGGATTCGACCAGATAGTGGTATATCATAAACACAAGCCATGAAGCCCGAAAATTGATCGGATAACAACTTAACAAAGTTATTGTGAAGTATGGATTACGACCCGATAGCAATACAAGACACCATGAAGCCTAGACTCGACCAGATAATGGTATAAGACGTTGTGAAGCCTGAATTACGACCAGATAGCAGTAAAAGACAATGAAGCCTGGATTACGACCAGATAACAGTAAGGGACACTACGAAGCTTGGATTTCGACCGAATAGAAGTCTACCCGGCCAATTACTATGAAGCCCGGAGTCGACCGAATATTAGTAGGCCTTAAAATCAAATGGAAGCCCAGATGCGACTGGATAACCGCTTGAATTCTTCTGAAGCCTGGAATATGACCAGATAAGAAGTAAGGTATTGTGAAGCCTGGAATCGACCAGATAGCAGTACAGGACAGCATGAAGCCTGGATTTGACCAGATAATGGTATGAAACATCGTGAAGCCTGGATTATGACCAGATAGCGGTAAAGGACACTACGAAGCTTGGATTTTGACCAAATAGCAGTTTACCTGGACAATTACTAAGAATCCCGGAGTCGACCGAATATTAGTGTGCCCTAAATTCAAGTTGAAGCCCGAATGCGATCGGATAACAACTTAATTCCTTCTGAAGCCTGGATTACGACCAGATAAGAATTGAGAAATTGCAAAGCCTGGATTATGACTGGATAGAAAGTTTAATCTCATCTCCCCAGTAAGTCACTGTAAAGCCTGGAGCACGACCAAATAGCAGTCGATCTTATCACTATGAAGCCTGGATCACGACCAGATAATAGTTCATTTTCACCTCTTCGACCAAGAGACGACTCCCCAGTAGAATAACGGACGACCGAAGCTCCTAAAATTCAACTTTTACCAAAACAGAAATCAACATTCCCCAACAAAATCCTCCTCAACAACAGGTATACGGGCTCTCGCTAAGGAATCTCTTAGGCGATCGACACTCCTTCGGATGGCATAATTAAGCCCATCCTCCATCATCAATCTCCAAATGGCATCTATAATCCCATTCCCGACATCACAAGACAAGTACCCATTCATGCGAGTGCAAATTTCTTGGGCACTCTAGTGTTCAATCATCTTCCACCTTCGGATCACGAAAGGCAAGCAAGCCAATCTACATCCTCAGGTTTAAGAAGATCGAACAGGGGCAGCTGTTGTACCCCAAAATTTTCCCTCCCATATTTCTCAATACATTTCAAGTGAGGTCCTCAGATTGCTCAAGGAAGTCCAAGGGTTGACCAGACAAGCTCCCTCCTAAGGCAGTCCACCTCAAATTAGTGTTTCAGTTTGCATCAAGATGTTTGAATCAAAAGGACCCCAAATACTCACCATTATCCTAATATGTTCTCAAGATCATCCATGTCATGTTTCAAGCCCTACAGAGAATGTTTTCTCAGTCAATTGCTCAAAGGCCTAAAAATCGACTGTGCTAGGGCAAAAGTCAACTGTGGCCCACATACAGTCAAACTTCAAAATTTTTGGTCAACATTCTCAGTTTGAAGTATTATTCATCATTTGATCAAGGGTTGATCATGATTCCTCATGGATTGCTCACAATTCATTAAAACCCAAAAGTTGCTAAATTAGGGTTTTGTAGGAAAAGTCAACCCAACTTTGACCAAGCATAACTTTCTCATACTTTATCAAGAATGACCCATCCAAAGATAATTTTGAAGAGGATGCAATTACCTACAATCCATATTCAGCTCCCAAGTCCAAAATATTCATTCACAAAAAGTTATGAATTTGGACATTATAGGTCATTTTGAAAAGTCAACAAAAACACCTTTTTTGTCAAAGCTTCATACATGAACATGGAAGACTCAATTGAGATGAGACCAAAAGGGTTTCTTATAGGACATCTTGAGCTTTATAAAAAGTCCAAGAACACATCTCTAGGGTCAAAATTGAGGAAGTTATGCATTGGTGAAGTTAACCTTTTTTGCAAAATTGCCAAAAGTCAAATGTGCCTCAAATTGCAATTTTTGTCAAATGGGCCCCACTTTTTGTGCTTGTATTGAGTTTGTAACATGATCCACGACCCATTACCCTTCCCACTTGCCTTTATTTTATTTTTGTCATTTATTTTGATTTTTATTTCATTTAAATCAAATTAAATCAAAATAAAATCATGAAAATATCAAAATCATTTAAACCTTGAGATTTTGTGCATATTTCATGTCCATGAATAGCTGGCAATGAGATCAAATCGTGCAAGGCTTGTTTGTACACAAAAATATTGGTTTTTGGCTTGTTTTGGAAAGATTTACATGAGAATCAAATCTTGATCAATAATCATTATTGGAGAAGATTGGATGCAAACTTGTAAACCTAATTCACTCAAGGCTATATATAGAACAAATCCAGACCAAATGCACAAGGGTTAGAGGCGTTAGAAGCTGAGAGAGAACTTGAAAAAATCACCAAAAAGTGTTGAATCAAATTGCAGGTTAGAGGATAATTTACACCATTCCAAGGCTAGCAATCGATTCCCAGCCATCTACTGAAGCTAACTTGATCATAATCAAGCCTTGATTTGCCCAAAATCCATCTCCACGACCCTCACGGTTTGACATTTTTTTCAAAATTGTATCCCTTTATTCTTGCATATTTATCATGATGCAATGACATATTTGTAATCCTTATCATGTTTGCAAGCTAACAGTACCATTTAATTGCATTTTTAGAAGCCATAGTGAGATCCACCATTGTTAGGGTTTAGGTTTCGTTTTTAGGGGTTTTTATTGCAGGTAAAATTGGCCCAAAAGAGGGGTGTCATGGTGTTCACACGGCCAAGACAAATTGATCTGTGGCATTAGTTTTCATTTATTGTGCGTATGTGAGATTTTGGAAATACGCAGGGCTATAGTTACAGACTTTTGTCTGTAGGTAAAAGTCTTGGACTTTTACCAACGAAGAGAGGAAGAAGAAGGTGGCGTGGCAACACACCATCGTCCATTCAAAATTCACGCGTTTCTTTATGAGTTGATTTACTTTTCCAATATAATATTTGCTTGCTTTTCCTTGTACAACAAAACGTGCCAGCTCAATTGGTCAGTGGGAGAGAGAAAAAGCCATAGGGCCTGGGTTCGAATCCCAGGTCCCCCATATTATTTCATAACATTTTTTCTTGTAAAATCAGGCGTGTGTACCGATAAGGGGTTCACCATGTGCCCTCAACGTTCAATCACTAGATCTCCAGAAGGCCAGATCTAACGCCCATCATTTGGAGGTCCATGATGCACCCTGGTCAACTTGCAACATGGAATCTGAGAAGTCAACTTTGGGCCAATGCTTATTGGGCTTGAAATTCAGATTGGCACCCCCCATTTTCTTTGGATACCAGGCCCTTTTTCTTTTCTTTTTATATTTTCCTTTTATTTATTTAATTTTGATTAATTATTTTCTCACACAAATTAATTCTTTTTTTACAAAAAAATTCATAAAATTAATTTTCACCAAATTAGAATTTAGGCTTTTTATTTTATTTTTATCAAAATAATTTTAATTAGTTTTAATTTAATTTTAGGGAAATTTTAATCCTTTTGTAAATAAATTAAAATCAATTAGAAAATTAGGGTTTTGTTTAATTTAATTCTTATTTTCTTTTCTTAAAATAACAAAAATACAAAAGTAAGTCAAAATTAATTATTTTTCTTAATCTAAACTAATTAGTAATTAGGTTTGTATTTATTTAATTTAAAACCTTATTCTTTCTCAAAAATAATCAAAAAAAAATGATTGTTCTTTCAATTAGGTGTAGACGGGGTCAAAACCCTAATTTTTCTTATTCTAGATTTATCGCGCGCGTTTATTATTTTTTGCAAATATTAATGTAACTGCTCATGGGATGTAATAGTTTAATTAGGATTTTCCTTTTATTTATCGTTTTTACGGGTTTTGGCTATGTAATTAATCTCCCGCCCCGAAGCCTTGTAATAGCGTAGTTTTATTTCTCGCATTTTAATTTCCGCAAATATTAACTGTTAGATGTATGATAATAGGGTTGCATGACAAGAATGTATGTTAATTTTAAAATGGTTAGAAAACCCTAAATGTGCAAAGATAATAACTGAAATCAAATCACTCGCACATGCGCACTCCTAGGGTATACTCTCACTTCGGTTGCCTTCGGTAAACGATCATTAAGTATAGGGTGTTTTAGTGGTCGCTCTTTTGTCTAAACGAAGATCAAATGTTCCGTTCAGAAATGTTGCCTCGGAAAGGTTACCTCGGAAACGTTGCCTCGAATATGATCTTGAGACATTAGAGTTATTACTAAGACATCCTAACATTGCTTTAGTGATCGTACGTCCCTTTCAAATTGACCCTTACAACTCCTACGACGGTGCTACCTACTCAGTAATAGTGGGATAGCGCTGTCTAAAGGAAACAAGAGCAGAAACATTCTTTTTTCAAGTAGGTAGATGCTAGTAGGTACTTGCTCAAAATCAAACTTTTCCACACTTACACTCTTTTCAAACAAAGTTTTCAAAACACTTCGTAACACTCTTGAAGACAGAAGCAAGGGTTAAATCAAAGTAAAACAAAAACTTTTCAAAACACACAAACACGGAAGAAATTTTTAATGATGAGCAAGTACCTAAGAGCCCATGGAAAACCACGGATAAAAATGGTGCTAATACCTTCCCTTTCTATAATCTACCCCCCGTACTCAGAATATCTCGAAAAAGGAATTTTCCTGTGTTTTTTCCTTTCCAGTTGGATAAAATAAAAGTCGGTGGCGACTCTTTCTTACCGCGACATTTTGCAAACACAAACGCAAAACGCAAACCAACATTTTCCTAAAATAGTACGGTTCTGCCACCGTATCACAACATCCATCAGAGGCAAGAAGTATGGATTTGTCATTGTTGATGACTACAGCAGATGGACATGGGTTAAGTTTTTAAAACACAAGGATGAGTCACATTCTGTGTTTTTCGACTTCTGCATCCAAGTGCAAAATGAAAAAGATTTTAGAATCATAAAAGTTAGAAGTGATCATGGAGGAGAATTTGAAAACCATTATTTTGAAAACTTTTTTCAAAGAAAATGGAATTTCTCATGATTTCTCTTGTCCTAGAACTCCTCAACAAAATGGAGTTGTAGAACGAAAGAATAAAACTTTGCAAGAAATGGCCAGAACCATGATTAATGAAACTAATATGGCTAAACACTTCAGGGCAGAAGCAGTGAACACAACATGTTATATTCAAAATAGAGTCTCTATAAGACCTATTCTTGAAAAGACTCCTTATGAATTATGAAAAAAACAGAAAACCCAACATTTCATATTTCCATCCTTTTGGATGCACTTGCTATATTCTGAATACTAAAGATAATATGAACAAGTTTGATTCTAAGGCACAAAAGTGCTTTCTTCTTTGATACTCTGAACGCTCAAAAGGCTATAGGGTATACAACACAGAAACTCTGATTGTTGAAGAATCAATCAAAGTCAGATTTGATGATAAGCTTGGCCAGCAAAAGCCAAAGTAGAATGAAAATCCTGCAGGTACAAAAGATCATCTTACAAACTCTAAAGAGTTAGAAGGAAAGGACATCTCAGAAGACCCTCCTATTGAAAATGCTCTGGAAAATCTAATAATTTCTGAACAACCCTCACAGAATAAATTCCCCAGAATCACATCAGCACATCCAGAGAATGTGATTATTGGAGAGAAAGAGGACCCCATCAGAACAAGATCCTCTTTCAGAAACATTGAAGAATCACTATTTGGTTTGGTCTCTCTAATTGAACCAACATCAATAGAGGAAGCTCTGCGAGACAACAGTTGGATCCTAGCTATGCAAGAAGAACTAAATCAATTTTCAAGAAATGATGTGTGGGATCTAGTTCCAAAGCCAAAAGGATTCAATATCATAGGAACAAAATGGGTATTCAGAAATAAGTTAAATGAGCAAGGAGAGGTTTTCTGAAACAAGGCACGACTGGTTGCACAAGGTTACTGCCAACAAGAAGGAATTGACTATAATGAAACCTTTGCCCCAGTCGCCAGGTTAGAATTAATTAGATTGTTAATTTCTTTTGCTGTTCAACACAACATCTCATTATATCAAATTGATGTTAAAAGTGCATTTTTAAATGGTTACTGTGATACGGTGGGAGAATTGACTTGAGGTTTTGCGTTTGTGTTTGCAAATGTCGCGGTTTAGCAAGAGTCGCCACCAACTTTTCTTTTATCCAAAAAGGAAAGGTGAAAAAGCATAGGAAAGACCTTTAGAGATGTTTTTGAGTTCGGGGGGTAGATTATGAAAAGGGAAGGTATTAGCACCCTTTTCATCCATGGTTTTCCATGGGCTCTTAGTTACTTTCTAGATCATTTGCTTTTGTTTGAAAAATATGCTTTGTGTGGTTTTTTGAAAGTATTTTGAAAAGGTGCCATCGTTTAGGCAAACTTTTGTAATGATTCTCGTTCGTAAGAATGTATACAAATGTGTTGAGCTTTTTGAAAATATTTCATGTTTGGAAAGTGTTTTGAAAGTATTTTTGAAAGTGTATGTGATTGTTTTTGAAAATAGCAAGGATATTTGTTTTGAGAGTGAGCAAGTAACTAAAAGTAATCTACCTAGTCAAAAGGACTTAAATACGCTTTTCCTCCTCCTTTAGATGTTTCTATCCTACCATCGTTTTGGTAAGAAGTCCCATCGTTGGATGTGAAGGGACAAGCATTAGGTCATCGTATGACCATGATAGAAATGTTGTGAGATGACTTAACACTTTTCTTTAGGGACTAAGATCATTTTGAAAGGCAACTTTGATAGCGTCATCGAGGGACTATGATCTTGTATTTTTCGATTTGTTTGTGCTAAGACATCCCTCATGCATAACATGGCCATTTTTGTAAGGCAACAAGTGGAATTACCCTAAGGGTTTAAGTGTGCAAAGTGTGTTTGATTGCATGCATTTAATCTTGATTAGGATTTTCTGAACATTAGTTTTAGTCTTCCCATACACACCTAATTACTAACAATATATGAAAGCAATAAAAACGCAAAAATGTAAAGTCCTATGCTATTACAATATTTAGGGGACGGGGGTACATATTTACAAATGGGGATTGCAAGTGAAAATATGTCCTAAGTTACTATTACAACCATATTGAAATGTATAAGAATGTACAAGAAAATGTGAAATCAACTTATTTTGTTTTAAGAAAATATTTTTGATCTTTTGTTTTTTAGAAATAAAATAAAGCATGCAAGAAAAGTTTTTGGTGTTTGTTGATTAATGGAATAGAAATTGATAGCAAAAATAATGAGAAAGGGAAAAAAGAATCAGTGTATTGCTGATTAAATGAAGTCAGAAGTTCAGACTCTAGCATACTGCAAAATAGAAATCCTGTTAGTGAAAATATGTAAAGTCAGAAGTTCTGAGCCCACTGGGAACACAATAGTTTTTAGAAGTTATACTACTGGAAACAAAACAGACTCCAGAAGTTCTGATACCACTGGCAGAACTTAGTCTTTCTCTCTATGCTAGTTAGAACATCTGCAACTTGGTTATTTCTCCACAAAACAAAAGATATGCATATGACAATCATAGCAGGTGTCATAGTGTTTCAAAAATAAGGAATATCAGGATTATAAATCAGAGGCAAGTATGAATTTGCAAATCCTAATTATTAATTCTAATTTCTTCAAGAAGTTATGAACTGATTTATTTCCTATTTAAGCAGGCAGATGCATGAAATCTCAGAATATGTACAACCTCAGAAACATGATATCTACATTGTGTTTTTTAGCATGCAAATCTGGTAATGCTTAAGTAATATGGTGAGAGTCAGCAGAAGCTTACCTTGCAGCTAGAAGAGGTTCTGTGAACCGGAGTTAACCTCAACTCTGATGATATTCTGAGCAGCTTCTTCACGTACTCAGTGGGCTGGAAGTTTTCAATTCCTGAACAACAAAGAGGTGATGTTCTGATTTCTTTGAGTAGATGGATGGAGAGTGTATTGTAGTATGAATATAGAAGTTATGGAAGTTTCTAATATGTGAATCAGAAACTGTGTGGACAATTTTTTTAGTCAAGAAATGCTTGAGACCAAATGGAGTTTGAATGCAAGGAATCAAAAGTTAACAAGTTTTGTATGTTGTGTTTTCAGTTTTTGGACTCTTGGAATTTTGGCAGGGGTTCAAGGCTTTTCTTTCTCAAATTTTCGACCTCTTTTCAGTGGCCAAAGGTGCTCTATTTATAGGCAAAGGTTTTGTAGTTTGGAGAGGTCAAGTAGCGCCAACATCATACGCTAGATGCTGGCTTGTTTTTGAAGCAAGTTCAAAAAAGGTGTGATAGTTGATAGTTTTTTAGCCTATACTGGATTAGCAAGCATGGATTAAGGAAAAGTAAACCCACAAGCAAAAAGTAACTCATGTACCCTTACGTATTTCTGTATAAAAGTTGCTTTTAAGGATAACAAAGGTATTTCTATGCCACACGTGGGGAGATCCTTTGGATAAAGACTCAAAAGTGGTTGTGAGCATTAAATGAGCATTAAATGATGATGAAATTTGTCAAAATCAGAAATCCTGTAATGTGAGATTTTGCATCATTGCTTAATTCTGGATCATAAGTTCCATTTCAGCATAACCTAGAACAAACATCCAACCTTTGATCTTTGTATCCTGTTGCCTCAGCATGTTCTGAAGGATCCCTCAGACTTTTCAGTAAGCTAGCATTACGCTTTGTAACCTTCTTTGATTTACCTTTGAAAACTCTGGATTAGAAGTTCTGCTTCAGTGTAGCATCCAATCTTCTGATCTTCTTATCTTCTGGCTCCAACATGTTCTGAAGGAGCTTTCAGACTTTCCAGAAAGATTTGTATCACGCTTTACAAACTTCTTTGATTTACCCTTGTAGACTCTGATTGAGCTTTTGTGAAAACATACCCAGAAGTTCTGACCAAACTCTGTCTTGAGGGTGTCCAGAATTTGCTGAGTGTTTCAGTTTCAAGGACGTGTCTCTGAGGAGTTATAACTTGAAATTCCAGCATTTCTGGGAAAACTTTTGTTCAGTAACGTTCTAGATTTTGTGGGGGTCTATAACTCTTGTGTCAGAGGCTGATCCAGTATCAACTTGCATCAAGGTGAAAATCTGGCCAGAAGTTCTGAGTTTTATCATGCTTCTTAAACACTTAGAAGAGGTTCTAAGTATTTAAAATTTTGACTTTTCCCAATGTAAATTGACTTTTGATTTTCTTGATGAAATAAACTTCATATTTCGACATGTCTTGATGAAATATGATTCTTGAAGCTTGGTTTTGGTCCAAAAGCCAAAGTTTGACTTTTTAATGTGAAAATGACCATTTCCCCTTGTAGGCAACTTTCTTGAAAAATTTGTAATTCAAAGCTTGGAATTGGATAGAAGCAAACCTGAGGATCCAGGGTGATTCCTTGAGAAATGAGAGGGCAAATTTTGGGGGTACAATAGTTACATAGAAGAAGAAGTTTATGTCCACCAACCTCTGGGTTTTGATGACCCAAAATTTCTAGAACATGTTTTCAAACTGAAAAAGTCTCTGTACGGTCTGAAACAAGCTCCCAGAGCTTGATATGAACGTCTGAGTAATTTTTCTTTTAGAAAAGAATTTTACCAGAGGGAAAGTGGACACAACCTTATTCAGAAAACATTTAAAAATGACATTTTAATCTGTCAAATATATGTAGATGATATTATATTTGGAACTTCTAATGTCTCTCTTGGAAAAGAATTTGCTGAGTCTATGCAGGCAGAATTTGAGATGAGCATGATGGGAGAACTGAAATTCTTTCTGGGAATTCAAATTAATCAAACTCCAGAAGGTACTTACATACATCAGACAAAGTATGTTAAAGAACTTCTGAAGAAATTCTAGCTTTCAGAAAGTAAAGAAGCAAAGACACCAATGCATCCTACATGCATTCCGAGAAAAGATGAGGTAAGTAAGAAAGTAGATAAGAAGCTCTACAGAGGTATGATTGGATCTCTTCTCTATCTGACTGTATCTAGACCGGATACATTATTCAGTGTATGTTTATGTGCAAGATTCCAATCAGATCCTAGAGAATCTCACTTAACTGTTGTTAAGCGAATTCTGAGGCATCTGAAAGGTACTACTAACCTTGGACTATGTTACAGAAGATCTAAAGACTTTAAACTAGTAGGTTATTGTGATGTTGACTTTGCGGGAGATAAAATAGAATGCAAAAGCACCTCTGGAAGCTGTCAGTTTCTGGGTGATAACATTTTCTCATGGTACAACAAGAAGCAAGCCACTATTGCACTATGAACCACTGAAGCTGAATATATATCTGCCGTTGGATGTAGCACTCAAATAATCTAGATGAAGAGTATCATCTATATGAAAGTAAGATTCCTATCTTATGTGATAATACCTCTGCTATTTGTCTTTCAAAAAATCCCATCCTACATTCTAAGGGAAAACATATAGAAATTAAACATCATTTCATAAGGGACAATATTCAGAAAGGAATTTTAAACTTAAACTTTGTAGACACAGACAATCAATGGGCTGATATTTTTACTAAACCTCTTTCTAAATACAGATTTAAATTCATTCTGAAAAACATCAGCATGGAATTTTGTCTTGAATGAAATTTTGTTTTTCTTCTATATGTGTTTCCAGAATGTTCTGAAATGAATGCTCTGATTAACTACTCTTCAGAAGTAAGAAGAGGAGTTAAATCAAAAATCTATTCATCATGTTCTGAAATGTGTCTAACGTTTCATTACTAGAATGGTCAGAAGTTCATTACATTAAACCAGCTGTCACACGCTACCCTCAGAAGTTGAATGCGTGTTTCAATTTTGAAAGGTAACGCATGTGTGCGCTGCTATTAAGACGCCGTTCCTAGGTAACTGCTCAGATTTGATAAAATCTCACGCCTCCCTTCAATGTCATACTCCATTAATTTCTAGTAATGATTATTCTTTTAATTTCAATCGTTCAAAATTCTTTATTGGTTTTATTTCCCAAATATTTTCTCAAGCTATAAATACCTTACAAAATTCCCCTCTTTTACCTTTTACTCTTTCTCTATAAGTTTCAATCTCCTCTGCATTTTTGTGCAAAACTATCTCTATTTTTTTTTCAAATCCTAAACCTAAACGCTCCAAATGGCCCCATGTTCATCTCCTTCCAAGAACATTCTTGTTTCATCAAGCAGCTCTCCACATGTAGAAAGATATGTTGTCCCTGAAAGAACAACGCTCATACCTGTTGATAGCTTGAAAGTGGTGAGTGAACTTATGGTCGATTTTGATAATCTGAAAGCAAACGGTTTTGACTTGTTTCCAGCGGTGGAATTCCAAGGGTGGAAAAATTTCTTTGATCGTCTTGTTGGACCAGTGTTTCCTCATCTAGTCAAGGAATTCTGGATTCATGCCATTGCCTCTCCAAAGGTCATCCTTTCATTTGTCATGGGCAAAGAGATTTCCATCACTGAGAATCTCATTAGGAAACTTCTAGGCTTTGAAGGAAATGGTGTTACTGGAATCTCAAATGGACGAATGGATATGTACAAGGTTTATGCTGAAACCTTTACTACTGGGCAAGCTTCTCACAAAGTCAGAGACTTGAAGAACCAGTATAAAATATGGGCAAGAATCATTCATGGTTGCATTCATCATAGGAAGGAAACTAGTTCTCCTGACTACATTAATGCTGACCAACAATACCTTCTATTCTGTCTTGGAACAAATGTGAAGATTGATCTGCCCTATCTTCTGTTCAACCACCTCTGGACGCATGTGAAGGAAATCAGGGAAGCTGAAAGGGTCAAAAACCCTAAGTCAAAAAGAAATTGGATCCCTTTGGGAAGATTAATCTCAGACATTCTGACTGAGAATGGTATGATAGCTCATTTAGAGGACACCAACTTGCTTGGTGAATTGGATCCCACGTGTGGAAAAGATCTGACCGGGAAGAACCTGCTAAAGAGGAAGCTGATTGACAAACTTATGGTAGAACCTACTCCATACGTGTCAAAAACTGTCACCAGAAGGAGAATCCCCATTGAAGATTTTCCTCTCTTCAGCTCTGGTGATCATCCTGAGATTATTCTGCACTTCATTGAAGCTTGGAAGGAAAATGGCATTCCCATTGACCCCACATGGCTTCAAGGAAGAAATATACCTGCTCCTTTTCATCCTGAAGCAGAAGAAAAGGCAAGCAGGAGAAGGCCCCTATGTTCGTCCTCAGAAGAAGAAGAAGAAATCTTCAGGTATATCCATTGAAACAATTTTTGTTTGCGATTCTGTATGTATACCACCATCTGCTGAACCCCAATCTCTAGGAGATATAGAAGTAGACATAGACCTCACCATTCCTTCTAAACCCCTCCAAAATAATCCTCAAATTGATCAAGTTCTTTCTGACATAGGCAATTTTGATACTGTAGTCCCTACACAATCTCAACCTCAAACAAGTATAACTCAACCTACTTCTGCTCCCAATCAATAAAATCCAAATACCCATGCTGAAAACCCTCTTCCAACATCCCCCATCAGTAATTTATCCCCAATATCCTCTGAGTGGTATGATGGTTCATGGAGATTACCAGGAATAAATGTGCCTCTGGCTACCCAACCTCTGTCCTTTATCACTCCCTCTGAGAACATTTTTGCTGTAACTGAATCCCCTGCACCTATTCCCTCTTCCTCAGCCCAAACCACCATCATCATCTCTCCTGACATCAGCCCTCCTACGTCACCAGCAATTCCCACACCTCTCTCACATGAACCCTCATCACCTCACACTCTGGAACCAACCTTCAGTCCATTCTCATGAGAACCTCATGAACCTTCTGAACCTTCTAACTTCCTTAGGACTGTAGTTAATTCTGAAGCTCTACGATATCTACAAATAATATCCACCAAAAAGGTTGTTCCCAAACCAACCCCAAAACCTGTTCAGCCAGATGTTACTGTATGTTTTCAGAATTTTACAACAGAAATGCAGACGTGGATAGACCTGCTGAAGGCTAACAGTGCCAGCAACCTGGACCCAGCTGCATGTGATTTTCAGTGGGAAGCATTCAGAAGGAAATTCAATGATGAAACCTTCAAGTTTCAAGATATTTTCTATTCTCAGGTTCTTGAGAATTTCACCCAATATCTGAATGCCTTCAAGATAGAAGTGGTAAATAGTTGGGATAAAAAGTCTCCACTGCAGATTACAAATGCTCTATTACCACTTCCTAACCACATGGAAATTTCAGATGATGAATTTGAAGATGGCTCTGAGTCAGACCCAAATCCCTTGGCAATGACTTTGTATCACCAACCTTCTATCAAGCTGCCTCTGAGAAAGTGCCAACTCTTCTGATTGATCTTGGCACCCTCCTCTCCAATGTTGTAGGCTCTGGCCCTGCTGATTCTGCTCCAAAGGTTGTATCTTCTAAAGCCGCTTCAACATCTGCTCCTTCTTCGCTGGTGATGGATAATCCAAGTGAACTGAAGAAGGAAAATAAAGCCATCCATGAGTGTTTGGACAAACAGGATGAAACCAACACAGAAATCAGAACTTGGATGATGAAACAAGAGGAATCCTCAAATGAAATCAAGAATCTTCTTCTTTCTCTTGTATCTTGTCAATCCTAGTTTTAATTGTTTTAGTTTCCATGTTGTTTTTGTTTTGTAACTCTGTTTTCCTTTGAATCTTTAATATACAAATATTTTGAGTCTCTTTATTTTTTTTTTACTTTTTGATTATGACAAAAAGGGGGAGAAAATAAGATTTTGTTCAGATACATGATAACAGTTATGGGTCTAAGTCTCAAACATTTCTAACAAAATACAAAGCTCTGTTCTGTTTAAGAGATATGCAGGTACCTCAAGACTCTGATAGACTATGCTTTGAACATCATCTGGAAAAGAACTGCTAAAAGAACTCTTAAAGAAAAACTTCTCAAAGCTCTGAAGAGCACAATCTCAGGAAGTTTCCCCTTTGCTCTTAAACTCTTTAATTAATTTTTCAGAAGAAGAAATATCAATCTCAGGGGGAGATCATCTATCTTAGGGGGAGACTCTCACACTTGCACAAAATTTCTTTTAAAATCTGAATTGTTTTTGTCATAATCAAAAAGAGGGAGATTGTTAGAACAAAGTTTGGTTCTAATCATATCTTAGAGTTTTGATGATAACAATGAAATAAAATTTTGTAAAATGTATTTTATACTCTGAATTGTGTGTTCTCTAAGTTCAGACGATGTTTTGACTCATGCATCTTAGAAAGAAACAACATTCTACGCAAGTCTAAAGCAAACTCAGAAGGAAGCACTCCAAAGCAAACTCTGATGAAGAGCAATACTAAGCAACCTTTGATAAAGCTACCTGAAGCAAAGATCTGAAATAAAAGAAGCACGCTGAAAGCAACATCTGATAATGCAAGATTAAAGGAAACTCTGATGAACACATAAATTGAAGAATACTCTGATAGAAGAAAAGACAAAGTATACTCTGAAATAGAAATGCTGCAAGCAAACACTTAAACTTCCAGAGACAAGCTCTGCCAGCACCGTTGGTTATTAAATGCTAAGACGGCTAACACACTCAGATTTACTACGCACGAGCATTGGAAACGTAAAGACCAAGCCTACACGCATCATTAAATGCATGCACTCTCATCAAGGCTGTAATGATCAAGAATTGGAAGCTATATATAGAAGACCTTTTGTTTCAAAGAAAGGTTACTGATCCACGAGAAACAATCTTATGCTCACTGTTTTCATACTTGTAAACCAATACTGTATAATGGGTAGATCTTAAGCATTGAGAAACAATCTTAGTGATAAATCACAGTTTGTGATAAAGCTTATTAGAAGCATTCTATTTCACTACTATTAAGAGATAATTTTGTAAGTGTTCCTTGAGAGACCAGTTGGGTCAGATTTCTCAAGAGGGCTAGGACTAGTTGAGTCTTAGAGGTGTTAGTCACTTGCAGTTGGCTTGTGCATTGTATTGTTAGTCACAACAGTTTGGTTGTGCATTTATAATCAATTTGATTATAATAGATTAAGTCCTTGTTGAGAGAGGTGAAATCACCTTGACGGGTGGATTGGAGTAGTTTGAGTTTCAAACGAACCAGGATAAAAATACCTGTGTCCTTCCATTAGTATTGCGCGAGAAAAAGGAAAAACATATTCAACCCCCCCCCCCCCCCCCCCTTTCTAAGTGTTTTCTCACCCTTCAAAGGCAAAAGGCTTCTTTCGACTTGCCTTTGATGCACAAGGCAAGAACCCCCTACAAGTGTGTTTTGATTCATCTGGCCAAAAGCCCCTTCATTCTTGCCTTGGATTCACTAAGACAAATACTTCCTTTGTGCTTGCCTTCAACGCATAAGGCCAAGACTGCTCAGCTCAGTTTCTGCACCATAGCACAATATGGACCCTTCGAAAGAGCATTTCAAAGGTCCAGTCGAAGGAAACACATTGGAGAGTCTTTCGAAGAAGGCACAAAGCATGCACGTGGTCCCTTCAAAAGAACACATACATTGGTTCAAAACAAAGAATACACAAAGGGTCCATTCGAAGGACACTTTGATGGGAAACACATATTGATGTCTAAAAAGGGGGTCTGGTCGAAGGATGGATCTAGTTGGTCAAAACTAAAGAAAAATATTCAAAGAGGCCTGCTGGCCCAAAAGCCAACATACTGCCAGTTCCAAACCAACGTGCACAAGCATATTCATTCCAAAGGAAGCTTTGATTGGCCAGGAAAGAGTTTTCGTTTGGGCTAGCTGAATAGGGGTTCAAACGAAGAATCCCCAGTGATGAGAACATGAGCTAGTCGAAGGGTACACAAGAGGTATATTCGAAGAAGCATGCAGAAGGCCCATTTGAAGGCTACACAAGAGGTCCATTCAAAAGAAGCAGTCGAAGGAGGTAACTTGAGGCCAATCGAAGGGCAGGGACTGAATGCATTCGAAGGAGTCAAAATGTCCAGCTTCATTCAAATTCAAAAAGGGACAAGTTTCCATGACTTTGGCAAAAGTTACAAAACATCATTCATGGCCTTAACACACCAACTTAATGGCTGTTTACTCTTTTGCCTTCTTGTCTCCTCCATCCCCTCTATATAAAGAGACCTTATACATACACACAAGGGAGAGAGAAGCCCAGGGGAATCATACACACATATTGTTTTGCACGCCTACACAACCTAGCGAGACATTACCAAATTGCAAAAAAAATCTTAAAGTTGTCCAAATTGAAACCTCGATCCAACCTCCCTTAGTCCCAAATGAAAGACTCCATGATGTTCATGAAGGTTCCAGCAGTCACTTCCAGCCATTTTCAAAGTCCATAGTACTTTCAAACTGCAAGATCGTGTGTCACCGGTCGAACAAGGTTTGTCATATTTTAAATTTTAGATTCATGTGTTGTTGATGTTTTTTATGGTTTGATTTGTGATTAGGAGGTCCATTAGAACATGTGAGATGTGTAGCATGAAAACTTTAAGTCCTGAATGGTGTGATGCCATTGTTAGGATATCATAACTGAAAGATTTCGAATCTCATAATCCAGGAGCTTTCTGACTAAATAAACATTACCATTGATTTTCTAGACTCCAAATTAGATGGGTAGGGTCATTTTTGTTCTTGTTATGTTTGAGTTTCGCAGGTTGGAAATTTGGAGTGGCCGGAAGAGATGACTGGAGCCACCACCTCCGGTGGCCTGACCGGCGCTGACTAAGGCGTGGCAGAAAGGAACAATTTTATTGGTTCATTCAAATGGTTGGACCCTACTGGACTTGCGCGCATGTGACAACTCAGCACTATGACTCGTTTTACAATATATCATAATCGTTTTATGTATACTAACGGATGTAAAGCCGTCCCAACGGTTGAGTGCGTGAGTGTTAAGGTGTTATGTGTGTGAGAGGTCAGGGGTTCGACCCCTGCCTCTTGCATATTATTTTTGCCATTTTCTTTTTGCAAATCCAATACAATCAGGTCACATGCACACACCATGGGTCACCAAATCTCTACCCTCTAATGCCATTATAGCCATATCCAAGCATAGAAAATGCGTGTCCCCATCATGGGCATCAAAAGAATCTTCTCACTGGATCCCAATACAGTATGGGGTTAACATTCACTTGGGCCTAGCAAAATTCAATTTCAGCACCCCCCAATTTCTATTTATCCTGGCCCATTTTGCATTGTTTTTGTCACTTTGCTTTATATTTTTTTTTTTAATTTTAATTTGTTTTCTTCATTTGTTTAATTAGTATAATAATGAAAAGCCCAAAAATATTAATTTTTAGTGTTTTTTTTGTTAAACTAATTTTTTAAGTAAATTAATAAATAATTTTAACTATTTTCTTAATTTAAAATAAATTAGAATTTAGGTTTAAATTTAACTTTAACTATTTTCTTTTCATAACACAAAAACCAAAAAGAACTTAGACTATTTTCTTTAATTTTATTTTATTTATTTTTCTTAAATAAAAAAAGAACAATAAAAAGATTTTCTCATTTCATTTTTACTTACTAGGTTTTAGATGTACTTTTAGTTTTCGCGCATTACTTATTTTCTTTCATATTTTTATAATATTGTATTTGTACCCTGGATGTAATACTTAATAGGATTTTATCCGTTTTCTTTATTTTTCTTCCCCCCAATTTTTGTACATTGTAAATCTCCTGCCCGAAGTCATGTAATAGTATAGTTTATACTTCCACACTTTATATTCTGTACATATTTATTTCTAGTCACTAGGCATGTATGGAAAGACTAATAACAAAACGTTAGCAAACCTAACACAAAAGATAAAAAATAACTGAATATAACTCACATTGCACATACACACCTCTAGGGTACCCTACTTTGGTTGCCTTCGGAAATAAAGCAGTCATGTCCCTCGAACGGAGACGCTTTAGCAAAGACCCGTAAATTAAAAAAGATCATAGTCCCTCGATGTCCCTAAAGTTGCCTCTCAGTAAATGATCTAGTCCCTAAACAAAATTTCTAAAGCGTCTCCACAAGTTGCCTTCATGACTGTAACGTCCCTTCGATTGTCCCTCATACATCCAACGATAGGGCTATCTACTCACTAATAGTAGGATAGGACTGTCTAAAGGATAAGAGGAAAAGAACTACCTTTTCGAGTACAAAGTTGATAGCTGTTAGAAGTTTGCTCAAAAATATTTTTCACTTACACAAATACTACTTTTTAAAAACAATTTTCAAAAACATTTGCTTTGTCAACACTCTTGAGGATTGATACAAGAGTTAACGCAAAGAAAATCACCGCACTAAGGCATTTCAAAACATCTTCAAACACACAAAGCACAAAGGCATTTCAAAATAATCAAACCTCTAAGAGCCTATAGAAAACTACGGATGGAAAGGGTGTTAATATCTCCCCTTTCCATAATCTACCCCCTTACTCAGAAAATTCTCGAAAAGGTCTTTTTCTATTCTTTTCACCCTTTTCTTAATTTGGATAAAAGAAAAGTCGGTGGCGACTCTTGCTTACCGCAACATTTGCAAACACAAACACAAAACTAGTATATAACAGTCGATTCTGCCACCGTATCACAGAACTGGCGACTCTTTTGGGGATATAGAAAAAGTGGGGTTACCTTAGAGTTAGTTCATTATTTAACTGCTTTTGTATGCTTTGTTTGCTTTACCTTTTGGGATTGTTTGGGGTTGTTTCTATAGATCCTACACCTGGATCTGGGGCACCTTTTATGTAAGTAGAAATAGATCGTGGAAATTGTGCGGGATATACCGATACGGTTGAATTGATAGCTATGTTGATGTGACACTTTAGTTGGTACCGGTAGCCCTTGAGTAGTCAAGGAGAATATAGGGCCGCTCCGTGCTGTCATGAAGCATCAACTGACCTTAGAACCTTTAATTGAACAACTTGGCCATTAGGAAGGAGTGAGATAGTCGTCTTTGGTGTAGTCCTAAGTCGGTTGATACTCGATACTACACTCATTGAGATTCGACCCCCAAGTTTTGTTTGGTGGCAAGTCAGTTGTCTATCAGAATGAAACTTGTGGGAAAAATTAGTGATATTCAGATCCCTTAGAACCCGGTGACTATTATTAGGAAAGGTTGAGCCAACTAAACTTCAAGAGGGTTCTTACCTACAAATCTCATGCAAGCCTAATCCTAAGCCTGCTTGTGTGACTTGTTTGCTTTCAACTTGAACTACTTGCAGGGTTTTATTATCTAACAACATGATTTTTGTGATACGGTGGCAGAACCGACTGTTAATACTGGTTTGCATTTTTTGTTTGCAAAATGTTGCGGTAAGCAAATGTCGCCACCGACTTTTATTTTATCCAATAAGGAAAAGGAAAAAGAACAGAAAAAACCTTTTTCGAGATGTTTCTGAGTATAGGGGATATATTATAGAAAGGGAAGGTATTAGCACCCTTTCTATCCATGGTTTTCCATGGGCTCTCAGGTACTTGCTCATTTTGAAAACTGCTTATGTGTGCTTTGTTTTGAAAAGTTTTGTTTTACTTCGTGTTAACCCTTATTTCTGTCCTCAAGAGTGTTACGAAGTTGTTTTTGAAAACTGTGTTTGAAAAGTGTTGGTGTGAAAAAGTTTTTGTTTGTTTGAGGAAGTACATAGGAACTAATCTACCTACTCGAAAAAGGTCTGTTCGTTTTCCTTTTAGACAATTCTATCCCAATATTGAGAAATAGGTAGCATAGTCGTTGGAGTTTTTTAGGGACATTCGAAGGGATAAATACGATCACAAAAGCAATGTTAGGAAATGTTAGTAATGATCCTAAAGCCTTAAAGATCTTTTTTCGAGGCAACATTCGAATGGGTCAGTTTAGATCTTTCAGGGCTAGAGGAAAACCGCTAACAAACCCTATATTTCATGACCGTTTACCGAAGGCAACCGGAGTGGAGTAAACCCTAGGAGTGAGCATGTGCGAGTGTATGTTTTCAGTTAATTTATATTTTCACATTTAGGGTTTTCTACCATATTAATTTTCAGTTTGTCTTTCCATACAATCCTATTAACATTCATCTAAGCAGTTTATAGTTTGCGGAAATAAAAATGCGGAAAGTTTAAAGTCCTAGCTATTACAAGGCTTTTGCAGATACATAATTATCTTGGACTGAAAATAAAGATGTGAAATTTAAAACCCTAATTACTATTACAAACTCGGAGCATTTACAATAATAATAAAAAGAATTAAAAGTGCGCGGCGAATTAAATGCGAGAAATAATTAGAGAACCCTAAAAGATCTAATTAAAAAATGTTTAGGTTAGTTTTTGAGAAAAAATTAATTAGGTTACGTACAAAATTAAACCCTAAGTCTAATTGTTTTAAATTATGAAAAAAAGGAATTAAATTGCCCTAAATTAAATTAATCTAATTAATTAAGGAAATAAAATATTTTATGAAAAAAATTATTTTAATGTTTTTGTGATTTTTTGATTAAATAAGAAAACTAATTTTTGTGTTATTTTTGTAAAAGGAAATAATTAATCAAATAATTAAAATAAAGGAAATAAAATAAAAAGAGAAAAGAAATTGGGCCTGTATTGTTGAGCAATTCAGGGGGTGTAGCACTGAATTTGTTAGGCCCATTCCTTACTCAGTCCAGTCAATGCGCTAAATTCTGTGTGATACTCTTTCTGATGGTCCATGGTATGACTTGAGCGTTGGGCGTTGGATCTGGATTGATGATGAATCCAATGGTTGAGATCAGGGTGTCTAGTGGGTACCTGAAAGGGGTTGTGTACAAGATCTGCAATCAAATATGAATAAAAATATTATGTAGGAGGCAGGGATCGAACCCCTGACCTCCTACACGCGCACGCCTTGAAGCCTTGCCTGCTTGCCACGTGACCAATTGTTCCTTTGTTAATAGAAACGAATAACAAATAATATAATAAAACACGGGTCAATGTAATAATGAAAACACGCGAAATTTAAATTGCACAATCAGGCTTGGACACACCATCGTCTTCCTTGCAGAACCGTCGTTTTAGGTATGGACTTATACCTACGGCCTGTGTCTGTAGCTACAAGACCTGTAAACTCCAAAATTCATATCAAGCAATGTAAATAAAATTTAAAGCCACAGATCAACTCATTTTGATCCCACGAGTGTGATGGTACTCCTGTTTTGGCCCAATTGTACCTGTATAGAGAAACCCTAAAATGAAGGGCAAAACCCTAATAATGGCAACTCATCGTTTATGCATCAAAGCTAGGAATTAAGTATATAGAAAGTTTCCAGGCATCCATATGAATAAAAATATGCAATCAAAACATATTAATAATGCAAGAATGAAGAGATACGAATTTGGAAAAAGTGACAAACCGTGAGAGTATTATGTGATGATTCCTGGAGCTTTGAGGCGTGCAAATGGTGCTGTTAGCTTCAGGAGATATCCATAAATGGATTGGTGGCTTCGACTTGCTTTGAATTGTCCTATAAGCTGGAAACTATCCACACTTTTTCTTCAAAAATTTGAGTTTTGTTTGAAGCCTTGCACGACCCCAATCCTTGTTTTTTGCATTGGTTATGTTCTGTATATGTACTAGGACAAATTAGGTTAACAAAAACAAATTGTATCTTTGAAAATCATGGAGATTTGATTTGATTTTGCTCCTTGTATGATATCCTTCTAAATTCCTCCAAATCATTCCAATTTAGATTCAATTTGCCTTGATTTGATTTGGTTTGATTAATCAAACTTGAATACATTTGATTCCTACAAAAAAAATCAAATCAAATTCAATCTTTTATATTTTTTGCCATTTATTTGATTTAATTTGAATTTTAAATAATAAAAAATCAAAATCAAATAAATAATGAAGCAAATAATGTGTGGATCCTAATTTGGGTTGTGGACCATGTTTCCAACAAGATACAATCATGAAATGCTAGGCCCATTTGACAAAAGATGTATTTTTGAGCATATTTGACTTTTGGCAATTTTGCAAAAATGGTCAACTTTGACAAGGCACATCTCCTCCAATTTTAACCCTAGAGAGGTGTTCTTTGACTTTTTATAAAGCTTAGGATGTCCATACACAACCCTTTTGGTTTCATCTCAATTGGGTCTTCCATGTTCATGTAAGAAGCTTTGACCCAAAAGGTGTTTTTGTTGACTTTTCAAAAGGACCTATGATGTAGAAATTCATATCTTTTGATGAGTGCATATTTTGAACTTGTGGGATGGAGATTAGTTGTAGGGAATTGCATCATCTTCAAAATGAGCCTTGGATGGAAAATTTCTGATAACATATGAAGAAGTTATGCTTGGTCAAAGTTTGGTTGACTTTTCCTAAGAAACCCTAATTTAGCAACTTTTGGGTTTTGATGAACTTGGGTGCATTCCTTGAGGAATCATGATCAACCCTTGATAAAATGATGGATATATCTTCAAAATGTTGATGTTGACCAAAAATATTGAAGTTTGACTGTATCTGGGCCACAATTGACTTTTGACCTAGTGTAGTTGATTTTCAAGCATCTAGGAAATTTACTGAGCAAACTTCTTATGAAAGGCATGAAACCTGACATGGATGATCTTGAAAACATATTAGGAGCATGGAAAGTATTTTGGACCCTTGGACTTCAACCATCTTGATGAGGAGTGAAACCCTAGTTTGAAGCTTGTTGCCTTAGGAGGAGGATTTGTCTGGTCAATCCTTAGTCATCCCTGAGCAATTGAGGACCTCTAGATGCATGTCTTGAGTGAAATGAGATGGAAAATTTTGGGGTACAACAACTGCCCCTATTCAATCTTCTTAAACCTGAGAATGTAGATTGGCTTGTCTGCCTTTCGTAATCTGAAGGTTGAAGATGATTGAACACTAGAGTGCCCAGAAATTTGCACTCGTCTGAGATGGTGCTGGACTGTGTAGGTAGTATCAGGAATGGGCTTACAGATGCCATTTGGAGGAGATGAAGGAAATTCACCGGAGATAGGCTTAAATATGCCATCCGGAAGATATGCTGGAGAATCGTTAGAGATGGGCTTAAAGATGCCATCTAGAGGATGTTGATTTCCCGAGATACTCCTTTGATGAGAATTCCTGTTCCTGTCGTTGAGGATGAATCTGGTGGGGAATGTTGGTCTCTGTCTTGGGAGAAATGGAATTTTAGGAACTTCAGTTGTCCGTTACTATACTGGGGAATCATATCTTAGTTGAGGAGATGAAAATGAACTGCTATCTGGTCGTGCTCCAGACCTTATAGTGATTTTCTAAGGATAATAAGACTGACTGCTATCTCGTCGTGCTCCAGGTTTTACAGTGACTTCCTGGGGAGATGAGATTAAACTTGCTATCTGGTTGTGCTCTAGGCTTTGCAATCTCAAAAACTATTATCTGGTCGTGCTCCAGGCTTCAGAAGGAATTAAGTGGTTATCCGATCGCATCCGGGTTTCAACTTGAATTTAAGGCATACTAACATCTGGTTGTTTCCAGGCTTCAATAGTAATTGATCGAGTAAACTACTATCTGGTCAAATTCCAAGCTTCACAGTACCTCATACCGTTATCTGGTCGTGCTCCAGGTTTCACAGTGTCTCTTGCTGCTATCTGGTCGTGCTCCAGACTTCACATCATCTTATACTGTTATCTGGTCGTGCTTCAGGCTTTAGTAATTTGGGGAAATTAAGCTGTTATCCAGTCAGTCTCTGGGCTTCATAGCTTTTTTAACTGGAATAGAAATCTTAGTATCGATTTCACTGAAGCAGGGAAAGGTATCGAGTTGTCTTTAACTGCGAGAGAAAAATTAGTATCGATTTGACTGAACCTGGGAGAGGTCTCAGATTAACTTTGACTAGCATAGAAATCAGGGGAATCTTAGCGACGATTCGGCTGACCCAGACGAAAGTCTTAGAACATCTTCAACTAGAATAGAAACCTTAGTGTCGGTTTGACTAAACCAGAGAAAATCTTGAAAAGTGTTGGAATATCTTCAACTGGAATAGAGACCTTGATGTCGGTTTGACTGAACTAGAGAGAACTTATGAGAACTTGATTGCATCTTTCCCTGAAAGGTAAAGAGTTAGACGTATGTAATGTAATGATGTATGAAATGTATTGAGTAATGATGTTCTCAAAATAAATGAGATTGTGCTATATAATATGTATGCACATGCCATGAGGTATGGATATTCAATGTTATTGTGATATTCTCTAGTTGGGGAAAATAAATCCTGGATTGCTGCTAGAGAGTATAAGGAGTTGAGTTCTTCGTTTCCGCTGGGAATAGTGACCGAAGATGATTAGATGGGGATTTACATCCATTATGCTTGAGAACATTCTGCCGGAGGAGACTCTGTCTGAGAATAATCCTGCGGAGGAATGACTCTGTGGGGAAGAGAGATACTCTGTTGGAAGATGTGCTGATTTGGAGAAATAAACTCAGCTGGGGATGAACTTCCATTGCTGGAGTTAAGAGCTATGTTGGAGATTGAGCTTCCGCTGTCAGAGAAATAAACTCTCCTCGGGAGATGGCTTTATAAACTGCTCATGGTTATAAAACTCGGCTGGGGAATGCATATATCAGCTTTCTGAAGGAACCTGCTGGGGAAGGAATTCCTGCTTGGAGATACGGAGGTCGGACCTTAGTTGTCTCAGCTCTGTGGGGAATATAGGTATCACTGGCTTGTATGTGATAGTGACTTCACTTCCAACTGTCTCTGCCCATTGTACCATGCTGGAAAAAGTACATGCAGAGATTTTATGGATGGATCTATGTCGTGATTGTACTTGAACGTGTATTTAATGAGTGTCAGGATGGCATCCGTCTCTGGATCGTATTTGAAATGTACTTGAAACATGTGTTGAATGAGTTTCAGAATGACATCCGTCTCTGGATCGTATCTGAACTGTACTTGAAACATGTGTCGAATGAGTGTCAGAATGACATCCGTCTCTGGATTGTATCTGAACTGTATTTGAAACATGTGTTGGATAAGTTTCAAAATGACATTCGTCTCTGGATCGTATCTGAACTGTATTTAGAGGGGAATCTGGAGTAAGTATCAGGATGACATCCATCTCTAGATCATACCTGAACTGCTTCTAGAAGAGAAATCTGGAATAAGTACCAGGATAACATCCATCTCTGGATCGTACCTGAACTGTTTCTCAATGTATGGAAATCTGGAATAAGTACCAGAATGACATCCGTATCTGGATCGTATCTGAACCGTTTCTCGATGTATGAAAATCTTGAATAAGTAGCAGAATGACATCTGTATCTGGGTCGTATCTGAACCGTTTCTCGATGTATGAAAATCTTGAATAAGTAGCAGAATGACATCCATATCTGGATCGTATCTGAACTATTTCTCGTGTATGAAAATCTTGAATAAGTAGCAGAGTGACATCCGTAACTGGATCGTATCTGAACCGTTTCTCGATGTATGAAAATCTGGAATAAGTAGCAGAATGACATTCGTATCTGGATCCTATCTGAACCGTTTCTCGATGTATGAAAATATTGAATAAGTCTCAATGACATCCGTATCTGGATCGTATCTGAACCGTTTGTCGTTGTATGAAAATCTTGAATAAGTAGCAGAATGACATCCGTATCTGGATCGTATATGAACCATTTCTCGATTCTGGTGCTCTTGATGAATGCTGATCAAGTTATAAGTCTTCCACTAATAGACATGTGACGGGACATGGTCGTACGTTTTAAATCTCTAACTTTTTCCTGGACCTCCCTTTCGAGTTTTCAGTCCACCGGGATACCTTTTTGCCCAAGCCGCCTTTTCAGGTTTTCGACTTGTCGGGTGTACATATTTTTTTTATGTATATCCCTAACTTTTTCCTGGACCGCCCTTTCGGGTTTTCAGTATACCGAGATACCTTTTTTCCCAAGCCGCCTTTTCAGGTTTTCGACTTGTCGGGTGTACAGATTTTTTTATGTATATCCCTAACTTTTGCCTGAACCCTTTTGGTTCGCCGGGATTCCCTTATTTTTTCCTAGGTCTGTCAACCTAGCGGGTCTTTTTTTTCATGCATAGTATTTTCTGACTATGTCCACGCTTTCAGGATGTAGAGAGTTGTCATTATCCATAGTGTTTTGTTGTAGTACTGTCAAAAATGTTTTCTTGATGGCACATGATTCATTGTTGGAATGCGTGCGTAATGCCCCAAGCGATTCAGATGGAGATCTGCCCCTGGTTATTTGGCACTTCTGGAGAGACTGCCCCAGGTGTGTTTAGACATCATGCCATGCCCCTTGTTTATGAAAGACCTGTTATTGGAAGTGTCTTTCCCGCTGAGGTGATTCTGTCCATTGAGAGGATGTCTGTTCATTGTGAAGAAGTGAAAAACACAAGAAGGGGGGTTGAATTGTAAAACTAAAAATCAATTGCAATGAACACGATATTTTTATCCTGGTTCATTTGATCTCAAACTACTCCAGTCCACCCGTCAAGGTGATTTCGCCTCTCTCCGACGAGGTCTTAATCCATTATATTCAACTGAATATTACAATTTGCTTTAACAACTGCTAAAGCCTTCTTGATGCAAACCACAACCCGGTTTGTCAAGGAAACACTTTCTTACAAAGAAGAGAAATCTAGGTGTGTGAATGTTTTCTACAACACTGTTTATCACAACTGTGATATTACACAACTTAAGCTTATTGAAACTAGATTGCTAAAATACTGAGTAAGGAAATATGGAGCTTTTAGCAAACTGAGAATGAGAAGATGATGATTAGCTTTTAGGCGTGGAAATAGTTGTAGAGCATTAGCCAATTCAATCTTCATTGTCTTGTTTATATAGCACTGAATTTGTTGAACGTTGGAGCTATAATCTTGATTCAATGCCATTAACAAACTTTCCTTATTAAGCAGATCTTGTCTGGAATGATGCTGTTGGTAATAATTCGCCTTGAATGCACAATACCGTTGCTACTTAAAGCGTGTTCTGGATTTGGCTCATTCTGACTCTGCTTAAGTGCTGATGAACTGATGTTGTCTTTATCAGAGTGTTGAGCGCAGTTCTGTTCATCAAGCTTCAGCATACGCGTGAGTTGTTCTTCTGATTCTGGTATTCTAATATAGCATCTTCTGATGCTGATGTTGATATCCAATATTCTGATGCTGATTAAGTGTATTCTTGCTGATACCTATCAGAGTTTCTGCAAAACAGAAAGGTGATTTTTAGGTAGCAAATAGTTCTTACATGAATCACATAATGAATATATCATTTCATTTTGTCATCATCAAAACTTAAACTTAGGGTAGTAGATTCAAACTTTGTTCTAACAATCTCCCCCTTTTTGATGATGACAAAAACTAGATATTTTTAATTGAAAATAACGTGAAAAAGTATCAGAGATAACTAAATGATAAGATGTATCAGAGTAAGAAGTTATCAAAGATAAGAGATAAAGATATATCAGAGTTGAGATCGGAGATACTCCCCCTGAATTTATAACTTCCCTTTTTAATTCCAAGAGTTCTTCAGGATCAGATCTTTATTGACTTTCTTTGAACATCAGAATATCAGAGCTTTTGACTATCAGAAGCTTTAGATTAGAATATCAGAGCAGAGCTTCAGATTAGAATATCAGAGCTTTATCAGAGCTTTGCTTTGGGTCAGAGTATCATGGCTTTGGTCTTCAGTGAATCAGAGAGCATTCTTGTACCTGTAGACTTAAGCAAAAATAGAAAACATATTCAAGTATATCAGAGTTAGAATGTTTGAGATTTTCTGTCTCAGTAATCCGTTATTGAAAAATATCATTCTTGTTCTCCCCCTTTTTGTCAGCAATCAAAAAGTGTAAGTGATGTGCTAAAACAATTAGAGCAGAAAAATTGTCATATTAAAAATTTCAGAACCAGACAAAACAGTACAGAAGATATGCAAAGAAAACATGAAAATGGCATGAATGAAAATCTAAGGTTGGGGAGGAAGGCGTGTGAACAGATTCTCCAGCATTGCCTTAATCTGATCAGCAGTCTCATTCTGCTTGTGCACCATGATGACTATTGTGTCTATCTTGCTATCCTGCACATCCATCCTTTCCTTCATCTTCTGATCATTTTCATCCATTCTTTGCTGCAGACGGATATCATTCAGCTTCAGCTCTTCCAGAGTCTGCCTATCCAAGGCAGCTTGAGAAACATCAGAAGCAGAGAGCTTCTGAGAGCTTTCTACAACATATTTAGCTTGACTGGCTTCAGCTTGAATTGTCTGATCTGCTTCTGGCTGCACTATTGAAGCTGGACGCTTCTCAGACCATGTCTCACTATCCAGAAGGAGCACGTCTTCTTTCAGCAGCTGACTTCCAACTTCGTTCAGAAGCTTGCTGAAATTCTGCTGTGCTTGCTCATAATTGATGTCTTGCAGTTTTAGAGCTTCAGCACGTACCAAAATTCTGAATCGTGTCCAGAGCTAGTCTGAGGCAGCTGGATCAATCATTCCAGGATAGACTTGCTTCAGAGAAGCAATCCACTGCTGCAACCCTGTTTCAAAATTCATAATGCCAGAGCCAACATTCGGCTGTTTTGGTTTTGGAATTGCTATTTTATTTTTCAGATCAACAAGACGGTCAAGGATTGTTAAATCTATGAAGGTCCTGCTGGGGTCTTCTGTGGTTTGTTTGGGAGCTGTTTGTTTGGGAGATGGAGTGGGAGAGTCAGAAATAATGATTGGACTGTTTGGGGTTTTGGGAGTGTTTGAAGGAGTGGTTTCTGGCGAGGATGGCAGCTGGGCCATTTTTACCGTTGTTCCACATGGCAGTTGTATTGCCAGAGGTTGTGGCTCAGAGGATTGAGGAGAATGAGGTTCAGAAGGTGGAGGAGTTGGAGTTTCAGAGTGATGAAACTCAGGGTGAGGTGATGGTTGAGGTGATGGTGGATGAATTTCTGGTTGATGAGAGGGAGAAGGAATTGCTGGTTGTGGAGAAGGAGGAGGAATTTCTGGTTGTTCAGGGATATGTGGTTCTTCTGGAATGGGTGAGAGAGGTTGTTCTGGTTGAGGAGAGTGGGAAATTTGTGGTTCAGAGTTTGGATTATTGGAGAGCTGATCAGAAGCACGTTGATCAATGTCAGACAGAACTTTGTCAAGTGCTGATGTTGTTGAATTTGTTGGTTTTGGATGTTTGGTGCGGGGTCTTCTGAGTTTTAGTGCCTCAGAAGGGTCATCTTCTGGTTCGGTTTCATCTATAGTTGGGATGGGGATTGGGATTTCATGAGAAGCTGGAGTGGGGATTGATGTTGGAATAGTAGAAGAATGTAAAACAAAAGCAGCAGATAAATTACCTCTTTTCTTGGGTGTCTGCTGGGATGTTCCTTCTGAAGGGGCCTTCCTTTTCTTCGTCTTCTTCAGTGAGACTTCTGGTTGAGCTTGGTGCAGATCTTTAATATTCAGCTTGGGATCTGTACCATCAGCCTTGCACGCGTCCAAGTATCTGAGAACCACCACTGGTTTAGATTCTATCTCAGAAAATAATGGAAAGTCACTCAGTGGGACTCTTCTGCTGGTGATGTCAGCAATAGGAGTAACGCTGGGTTCCTTTCTGATATTCTCTATTAACTTCATTTTCTTCAGATTCTTCGCGTTCAGAGGCTTGCCAACAGTTGGTTCAATGGTGCTTAACTCTTGAGGTTCTATCAGGTGCTCTATCAGCCTATTCTCAGTCAGAATATATGATATTAACCTTCCAAAGGGTATCCAATCCCTCTTTGTTCTTTCTTCTTCCCTGGTTTCCTTCACGCTTGTTCTGAGGTGGTTAAACAGAAGATGAGCCAAGTTGATTTTTACCTTCTGATTGATAAAATAGATCAGAAACTGCTGATCTATATTTATGTAATCAGGGGAACTTGTTGGCTTCCTATGATTAAAGCACCCCAGAATGATCTTCGCCCAAACTTTGTGGTGATCCTTTAGGTCTCTAATCTTGCTGCTGGGCACCCCATGGGTGAAAATTCGTTCTTCTATGACACCCACGTCAGCACATCTTTCAGCCATATCAATACAGCGGACGCCACCGCCACTGTAACCAATCAACCTTGCTATGTGATCCTCAGTGATCACAATCTTCTTGCCCATTATGTAGGAGGTGACTTGATGCATTGAAGCAGTTGCATGAATCCAGAACTCCTTGACTAACATTGGGAATGTTGGTCCAACCAACCTATCAAAATACCTCTCCCATTTCTTTGCCCTAACTTTTTCTGTCAAGTCAAAACCATTCTCTTTTAGACTGCCAAAATCAATAATCAGTTCAGACAACACTTCAAGATTCTTCACTGGTGTAAGGAGTGTTCTGAATGGAACTTGGTACTGTTTAGAGGAAGCTTTCTTCTGAGAACCTACAGAAGCATTGCTGGAGGTTGCCATGTTCACACTTAGGGTTTTTTTGAGAAAACTGAGAAAGAGGGTTTAAGTTTGAAAGAGATGAACACAGAGAAAATGCAGAAAATCTTTGAGAGATTATGAGAAACTGTAAAAGATTAATGTGAGAGGTTAACATTCTTAAATAGATTTCAGAATATTTTGAAAGAGTAAACGGTTTCAAGAAAGAGAAATAAAATCATGATTACGTTTTAAAAACATGATTACTGTCATTTAATGCTTGCTGATTTTGGGGGATTTGAGAAAGATACTTGAAACGGTTACCAGACATGTGTCTTAATGCACCCAATCAACATTTTGCCTTCTCAGAAGCGTGCACGCGTGTTCTGCTTCAGAGATTTGCTGATGATTGGATGACACTTGTTTGATTTAGTGATCAGCACGTCTATCCTTGAGCTGAAACGCTCAGATCTTTAAGACTAGCATCTGATACAATCTGCATGTTCTTTCTTTCTGAAAAGAGATTGATCAGAAGTTCACAGTATAACAAATACATTCTGAAGATAAATATATAGAATTAAAGCATTTTCACTCTGGGCAGATTTTCATGCTGAGATGTTTCAGAATGAAATTGAACCTATCTTCAGAAAGGGGTTTAGTGAAGATATCAGCCCATTGATGGTCTGTATCTATAAATTTTATGTTCAAAATTCCTTTCTGAATATAGTCCCTAATGAAATGATGTTTTATTTCTATATGCTTAGCTCTAGAATGTAAAATGGGATTCTTACTTAAGCAAATAACAGAAGTATTGTCAGAGTATAGGAATGTTACTCTCAAAGATCTGGAAGTCTTCAAGCTGACTTTTCATCCAGAGCATTTGTGTGCTACATCCTGCTGCTGCTATGTACTCAGCTTCTGCTGTTGATAGCACAATTGTTGATTGTCTTTTGCTGGACCAAGAGATCAGATTTTCTCCCAGAAACTGGCAGCTTCCAGAAGTACTTTTACGCTCTACTCTGTCTCCAGCAGAGTCAGCATCGCAGTAGCCTACTAAACTGTATTCACTAGATTTTCTATAAAATAAGCCCAGATTAGTAGTACCTTTCAGATACTTGAAAATTCGCTTAACAGCTGTTAAGTGAGATTCTCTAGGATCTGATTGGAATCTAGCACAAATACATACGCTTAATAATATATCAGGTCTTGAAGCTGTCAGATAAAGGAGAGAACCAATCATACCTCTGTAGACCTTCTGTTCTACCTTTTTGCTTACCTCTTCTCTTTCCAGAATGCACGTGGGATGCATTGGAATCTTTGATGGCCTACATTCTGAGAGGTCAAATTTCTTCAGAAGATCTCTGATATATTTGCTCTGATGAATGTAAGTTCCCTCTGGAGTTTGATTGATCTGAATTCCTAGAAAGAATTTCAGTTCCCCCATGAGGCTCATCTCAAATTCTGCCTGTATACACTTAGCAAATTTTCTTCCAAGAGAAGGATTAGTAGATCCAAAAATAATATCATCAACATAAATTTGACAGACTAAGATGTCATTCTTAACTGATTTACAGAATAAGGTAGTGTCCACCTTCCCTCTGGTGAATTAATTTTCTAACAGAAAGTTACTTAGCCTTTCATACCAAGCTCTGGGAGCTTGTTTCAGACCATATAGTGACTTCTTTAGTTTGAAAACATGTTCTGGATGTTTTGTATTTTCAAAACCAGGGGGTTGGTGCACATAAACCTCTTCTTCTATATAACCATTTAAGAATGCACTTTTGACATCCATCTGATACAGAGTGATGCCTCTATTATCAGCAAATGAAATTAAAAGTCTGATAGATTCTAACCTGGCGACTGGAGCAAAGGTTTCTGTATAGTCTATCCCCTCTTGCTGATTATAACCTTGTGCAACCAGTCGTGCTTTGTTTCTGATGACTTCACCTTGTTCATTTAGCTTGTTTCTGAACACCCATCTTGTTCCAATGACGTTGAATCCTTTTCGTCTGGGAACAAGATCCCATACGTCATTTCTGGTGAATTAATTCAGCTCTTCTTGCATTGCCAGAATCCAGTCGTTATCCAGAAGTGCTTCATCAATAGAAGAAGGTTCAATCAGAGACACAAGTCCCATGAGAGTTTCTTCAGAGTTTCTGAAGCTTGCTCTTGTTCTGATTGGATCTTCCTTTCTTCCTAAGATAGTTTCTTCTGGGTGATCCAAGCTGCTTCTGGGTAATCTTTTCTGAGGTTGATCAGAAGCTGTTGTAGGATTGCTAGCAGTGCTCGTTTCAGACGTTGAAGGAGTGTCTGTGTTGAGAGCTTCTGATGACTTGTCTTCAGAACCTGTAAATTCAATTTCCATACCTGCAAAAACTTCATTCTGCTTTGACTTTTCAGAGTCAAGCTTATCATCAAAACGAACACTGATTGATTCTTCCACAATCTGTGTTTCTGTATTGTATACTCTGTACCCTCTTGAGCGTTCAGAGTATCCTAACATAATACATTTCTGTGCTTTAGAGTCAAACTTGTTCAAATAATTCTTTGTATTTAACATAAAACAAGTACATCCAAATGGATGAAAATATGAAATGTTGGGCTTTCTGTTCTTCCACAATTCATATGGAGTCTTTTCCAGAATAGGTCTTATTGAGATTCTATTCTGAATGTAGCACACTGTGTTTATTGCCTCTGCCCAGAAGATCTTAGCAACGTTTGTCTCATTGATCATGGTTCTGGCCATTTCTTGCAATGTTCTGTTCTTTCATTCTACAACTCCATTTTGTTGGGGAGTTCTAGGACAAGAGAAATCATGCAGAATGCCTCTGTCATTAAAGAATGACTCAAAATCTTTGTTTTCAAACTCTCCACCATGATCACTTCTGACTTTAACGATTCTAAGATCCTTTTCATTCTGAACTTGGTTACAGAAGGTAACAAACACAGAGTGTGACTCGTCCTTGTGTCTTAAGAACTTTACCCATGTCCATCTGCTATAGTCATCTACGATTACTAACCTATACTTCTTGCCACTGACTGAAGCAGTTTTAACTGGTCCAAATAATTCAATGTGCAGAAGTTCTAATGGCTTAGAGGTAGAAAGAACATTTTTAGATTTAAAAGAAGGTTTTGCAAACTTGCCTTTCTGACATGCTTCACACAGAGCATCTGAATTGAACTTCAAATTAGGAAGTCCTCTAACCAGATTGAGTTTGTTAATCTGAGATATTCTTCTCATACTAACATGCCCCAATCTTCTGTGCCAGATCCACTGCTCGTTGTTAACAGAGAGAAGACACTTTACATTTTGACTCTTCAGTTCAGAAAGTTTGCTTTTGTAAATGTTGTTTTTCCTCTTTCCATTAAACAGGATAGTCCCATCTTTCTGACTAACAGCTTTACATGATTTTTGATTAAAGATTATATCATAACCGTTATCACTTAATTGACTTATGGATAACAGATTATGCATTAATCCATCTACTAGCAGAACATTATTAATAGAGGGAAGATTTCCATTACCTACAGTTCCAGAGCCAATTATCTTTCCCCTCTGATTGCCTCCAAAGCCAACGTGGCCTCCAGGCTTAAGTTCCAGGCTTTGGAACATATGCCTTCTTCCCGTCATGTGTCGCGAGCAGCCAGAGTCCAGGTACCATGACTGGTGTTTCTGATTTGCTGCTAAAGATATCTGCAACATGTATTATTTTATCCTTAGGTACCCAGATTTTCTTGGGTCCTGATTTGTTAGATTTACCAAAACTCTGGTTGAATTTTGGTTTCACAGAGTACTTACTGCTAGTGTATTTAATATCATGTGTGTGACCATATACAAAATGTGAATTCAGAGGTGTGTGTTTAATGGTTAAATTCATGACATTCTTTGGTGTAGGAAGCTTACCTTGGTATCCTATTCCCTTCCTGCCGTTTCTGCTAACTCCATAGATCATTGAAGCCATTTTGCTTCTATCTATGCTTTTAGCAAGGAACTTCTGGAAACTGTGATCATACTCCTTGATGATCTCATCAGCGTTGCTGGGAGTTTCAGAAATTGGTTCCTTCTGAGAGTTTTGTAAAGTATTTTCTAATTTTGAAATTTTAATTCTCAGCTCAGAATTCTCCAATTTAAGACTCTCAGTCTTATTAGAGTCAGATTCAAGATTCCTTTTCAGGTCTCTGAATTTAACTCTAATCTGCTGATACCTTTCCAGAATTTCATTAAGGCTTTCAGCAAGTTCAGCCTTGGTAAAATTAACTGCAAAGTCAGGAAATACCTCTTCAGTATCTAATTCTGAGTCTGATTCAGAAGCTTCACTATCTTCTGAAATGTTGGCCATGAGAGCTATGTTTGCTCTCTCATCATCTGATTCTGAGTCAGCTTCAGACGAGTAAGAGTCATCCCATGTAGCCATGAGACTTTTCTTCTTTTCTCTTCCAAACTTCTTTTTGGGCTTTTCCCTCTGAAGCTTTGGGCAGTCACTCTTGTAGTGTCCTTGCTTATTGCACTCATAGCAGATGATGTCCTTGGTGTTTGGCTTTCTGCTTCCTGAGGAGCCTTCAGATCTTCTGTATCCAGAGGAAGAATCTGTCCTTCTGTATCTGGAAGAAGACTCGTTCTGATCAGATCTTCTGGGATTCCTGAACTTCCTTTTCCTCTGCTTCCACAGTTGATTCACTCTTCTGGAGAGGAGGGAGAGTTCTTCTTCTTCTGATGAGGATCCATCAGATGTTTCTTCAACTGCCTGCAAAACTTTAGACTCAGATTTTTTGTTAGATTTTAATGCTAAAGGCTTACCTTGCTTCTGGGGTTCATCAGCTTCTAGCTCTATCTCATGACTTCTGAGGGAGCTGATAAGTTCCTCCAGAGAAATTTTGTTGAGATCTTTTGCTAGCTCTAGAGCTGTAACCATTGGCCTCCACTGCTTTGGTAAGCTTCTGATGATTTTATTGACATGATCAACAGTAGAGTAACCTTTGTCCAGAACCTTGAGACCAGCTACCAGAATCTGGAATCTTGAGAACATTGTTTCAATGGATTCACTTTCTTCCATTTTGAATGCCTCATACTTCTGAATGAGCGCCAGAGCTTTAGTTTCTTTGACTTGAACGTTGCCCTCATGCGTCATTCTGAGTGAGTCAAACATGTTCTTTGCTGTGTCTCTGTTGGAGATCTTTTCATATTCAGCATACGAGATGGCGCTGAGAAGGATGGTTCTGGCCTTGTGGTGATTCTTGAAGTCACGCTTTTGTTGGTCAAACATTGTTTTCCTATCAATCTTCTGACCGCTTGCATTCATAGGGTGCGTGTATCCATCTGTCGCGATGTCCCACAGATCAACATCATGTGCCAGAAAGAAGCTTTCAATTCTGTCTTTCCAGTAATCAAAATTTTCTCCATCAAAGACTGGAGGTTTGCCGCTGAATCTGTCTCTGTCCTCATGGTTGTCATTGCTGGTGTGAGAATAAGTTCCTGCCATTGTGTTTTTCTGACGCTGGATCTTGTACTGACACGGTTAAGTGTTTTAGCTCATAACCAGGCGCTCTGATTCCAATTGAAGAAGTGAAAAACACAAGAAGGGGGGTTGAATTGTAAAACTGAAAATCAATTTCAATGAACACGATATTTTTATCCTGGTTCGTTTGATCTCAAACAACTCCAGTCCACCCGTCAAGGTGATTTCGCCTCTCTCCGACGAGGTCTTAATCCATTATATTCAACTGAATATTACAATTTGTTTTAACAACTGCTAAAGCCTTCTTGATGCAAACCACAACCCGGTTTGTCAAGGAAACACTTTCTTACAAAGAAGAGAAATCTAGGTGTGTGAATGTTTTCTACAACACTGTTTATCACAACTGTGATATTACACAACTTAAGCTTATTGAAACTAGATTGCTAAAATACTGAGTAAGGAAATATGGAGCTTTTAGCAAACTGAGAATGAGAAGATGATGATTAGCTTTTAGGCGTGGAAATAGTTGTAGAGCATTAGCCAATTCAATCTTCATTGTCTTGTTTATATAGCACTGAATTTGTTGAACATTGGAGCAATAATCTTGATTCAATGCCATTAACAAACTTTCCTTATTAAGAAGATCTTGTCTGGAATGATGCCGTTGGTAATAATTCACCTTGAATGCACAGTACCGTTGCTACTTAAAGCGTGTTCTGGCTTTGGCTCATTCTGTCTCTGCTTAAGTGCTGATGAACTGATGTTGTCTTTATCAGAGTGTTGAGCGCATTTCTGATCATCAAGCTTCAGCATACGCGTGAGTTGTTCTTCTGATTCTGGTATTCTGATATAGCATCTTCTGATGCTGATGTTGATATCCAATATTCTGATGCTGATTAAGTGTACTCTTGCTGATACCTATCAGAGTTTCTGCAAAACAGAAAGGTGATTTTTAGGTAGCAAATAGTTCTTACATGAATCACATATTTAATATATCATTTCATTTTGTTATCATCAAAACTTAAACTTAGGGTAGTAGATTCAAACTTTGTTCTAACACATTGAATATCCATTGTGCGGATTTCTCTACTGTCAAACAATTAGTCATATGCAAACAATGTCATTTAAAGAATTCAAAACTCATGTTTGTCTTGAAATTTTTTTGAAAATGTGTTTTGTGTAATAAAACGAAATTTGCAAGAATGTGATATCAACTCAGGATTCATAACAAAGCCTACAGGAGTTAGGATACCTTTGTAACAGTATTCTCTCAAACTAACCCATACTTCAGCTAGGACTTTTAAGGGTTATAACATGGCCTGGTTCATGATTCAAGAAACAAAGGATAAAGGCTCAAATTTTATTTGTACCCAACCCGCTCTTCATGATGTTCTTCAGTCATATGCTCAGTTAATTGCATGTTTAGATCCCGATCGATTCTGGAATCTTTGCTCTGATACTTGGTGATGATTCAGAAATTGAACATTTGTTTTGAAAAGGCAGTCATTTTTGTAATCTTCTTTTTATCGAGGATTTGTAGTAACCTCTTTTTTTTGGTTTTCGTTATCTCTTCTTTTGCCCGAACTGTTTCTTTTGTGATTATAGTCAGCGGGATGCCCCAATTTTTCTCTTAAGTCTCCTTCATAGGTTTTGACTTAATAGGCTTTTATTTCGAGAGATAATGATTGCCTGTCTTGACGATTATACAGAACCATCACCGTCTTTTGGTTTGGAAGGACATCTTCGATGCCATTCGTTGTGTACGAAGCGGCAAATTATAACTGAATGCGCCTCAGAATTAACTGAGAAAACTACCCTGCCCCAGGTTATGATTAAGGGTTTTAATTTGTATGAAAAGAAAAACTCCTACTTCTTTGGCTCGAAGGGGTTGACTAGGGATTATCTTCCTTATAACTCCACTATTTAGGATTTGAAACAACGCCTGTACATCGTCAGCGGGGTCTGTTCAAAAGCATATTGTAGAGATTGTGGTATCATTTTCGTCATCCTCCCTCTAAGGCTTAGAGTTTTTAATCGAGAGTTGAATATCACGAAAAGGAAGTATAGAGAAGTTTAAGCATAGTGAAAACAAATGAATTCAAGACAAACATGTATAATGCATTAATGAAATAACAAAGTTTTGACATAACAATAATTGTTTGAATAAGCAAAGAAAATATAAATTGAGAATTTAATGAACAAAAATGTTTTCAATCCTAGCCATGTTTTGGCATAGGGGCAGTGATAACGTTGGGAGTCTCCGGGGGATCAAATTCAATCTCTTTGGCGTCAATCATATCCTGAATTTTGTTCTTCAGAGCCCACCAACCATTTGTATCATGTCCAGAACTATCAGAATGGTATGCGTACCTTTCGCCGGGGTGGTAACTAGGAGCAGAAGTATTGGGATTTCGCAGAGGAGCCTTTAACGTAATCAAACCTGCCTTCAACATGTATTGTAACGCTTGAGCTAGTGACATGTTAATTCTGGTGAACTGTCTCTTAGGCGTGACCTCTTTACACTGATTCCCCTGTTGGTGTCATTGCATAAGCGTAGGATTAGAGACCAGTATTGCCCCCACAGATTGATTGTGGTCATCTGCCTTATTACGACCCTTCTGGCCATACACAACATTGGCTTCCCTCTTACCAGCAAGTGGCTTCTTCTCAGCATTAGAAGATGCAGCCATCGGGATCTTCCCACTCTTGATACCACTTTCGATCCTTTCTCCAGTCAGAACCATTTCTATGAATCCAGATGAGGAACTCCCAATCAGCAGATTAAAGAACGGGACTGTCAGAGTGCCCCATGAATATATCTACCATTTTCCGATCATTCAAAGGAGGTTGTACCCTGCCTACTAGATCCCTCCATTTTTGGGCATATTCTTTGAAGCCTTCGCTAGAATCCATAGACATGCTTTGAAGTTGTGTACGAGTTGGAGCAAGGTCAGCATTGTGTTGGTACTGCTTGTAGAAAGCAGCAACCAAGTCTTCCCAGGTATGAATGTCTGTTCATTCTAACTGGTAGAACCACTCCAGTTGCGTGCCAGCTAAACTTTCTTGGAAGAAATGAACCCATAACTTTCGGTCAGCAGTGTGAGGCTGTATCTTCCTCACATAGGAATGGAGATGCATTTTAGGACAAGAGACCCCATCATACTTAGAAAATACCGGTGCCTTGAATTTTGGGGGGATGACAACCCCGGAGACCAGACCCAACTCTTTAAAATCCAGCCCAGGAACCTTCTGGATTTCCATAGCACTCAGACACTCTTCTAATTGCTTATACTTTTCATCAGCCGGAGGGTACTGCTCCTCATTATAATCAGTTTCATTGTCAGACTCTTTAGGACTAGGGTCCTCTTCTCTGGCTTCACCCTCTTGATTCTCTCCCTCTTTAGATGAAGAAGCTAAATCAACAACCCGTCTTGGCGGCCCTCTAAACCTTCTGCTCATATGTGCCACACCGACTGTCCTCTTGGTCTTCTTACTGTTCTTCTTAACAATCAGAGCCTTCAGCTGTTCCCGTCCTTTGGCTAGAGCCACAATCATTTGCTGGAACTGCGTGTTCTGAGTCTGAAGATCTTTCACAGTTTGTTCAAGAGCCATTGCTGAAATAAACAGCGGAGGAGATGAGGAACCTGTTATGAATCCTGTTATGCAATGATATGTATGATATGTATGCAATATTTTCAAGGGTTCTTAAAGGATCAAATTTGCTTATACAAAAAGGAACAAATGCGAATTGTATTAGTAAACTTGAATTGTTACAAATAATGTATTTTGAGAGTACAATTAAGCAAAATAAAACAAAAAGAAGACTAGGTTTCCCATGAGCGTGTCCTCTTTGGCGCGATGTAGGCGTTGATATTCCTCCCTTCATGAAGTAGCCTAGTGAGTTCCAAGACCTTCTTCTTGCTGGCGTAGAATTGGGATTCAAACGTATCCCGCTCCTCTTTAAGCTGAACCCATGACTTTTGTAACTCTTCATGATCAGTTGACATTTCTGGATGAAGAACAAGATGAGGAGTGTCTCCCTCGGCAACTAGTTCCATAATCATAGGTCAGATAGCGGGATAAGGCATCATAAGAGTTTGAGCGCGGGCTCGTACCCATCTGAGATAAGGCTCGAGAGGTATAAAATTCTTATGCCCAAGTGTCTTGCTGTCAACCCTATGTACCATACTCCAATCTTGTATGAACCTTTTGCGGTAACCCTGAACATCATTCTCATAGTTGAAGGTGTTTCCTTGAATAAGTGTATCATGAGGACCATCCCTTCTCGCATAACCAAACTGTCGTAGTGCTAAGCAAGGGTTATAAGTGATTCCTCCCCTAATGCCTAAGAGAGGAACATTAGGGAATTCACCACAGCGATCGATTATAATAACATCTTCCAAGAACCGTGAACACCAATGGATGTCTGAGTGCGTAAGGGACATCAGTCGATGAGACCATCTTTTACCCTGTTCATTCTTCAAGGTAGATCCGGGTAGGTGCGAAATAAACCACCTAGCCAATAGTGGAGTGCAACACTGGAGGGTCCCCCTTCTTTTTAGAGTGTGAGCATGCAGAGAGTGTAGAATATCCCTGAGTAATGCAGGTACTTGTGATACGGTGGCAGAACCTACTGTTTAATACTGGTTTGCGTTTTGCGTTTTTTTGTTTGCAAAATGTCGTGGTAAGCAAGAGTCGCCATCGACTTTTATTTCATCCAACCGGAAAGGAAAAAAGTACAGAAAAAATCCTTTTTTGAGATATTCTGAGTACAGGGGGTAGATTATATAAAGGGAAGGTGTTAGAACCCTTTCTATCCATGGTTTTCCATGGGCTCTTAGGTACTTGCTCATCTTTTAAAATTGCTTGTGTATGTGATTTGTTTTTGAAAAGAGTTTTAACTTCGTGATAACCCTTATATCAGTCCTCAAAGGTGTGACAAAGTTGTTTTGAAAATTGTTTTGAAATGTGTAAGTGTAAAAAAAAGTTTGTTTTAAACAAGTACCTACTAGCATCTACCTACTCGAAAAAAGATCGTTTTTATTCTTGTTTCCTTTAGACAGCGCTATCCTACTATTGAGAAATAGGTAGCACCGTCGTTGGAGTTGTAAGGGTTAATTCGAAAGGGACGTACGATCACTAAAGCAATGTTAGGATCTTTTAGACAGGAGGGCAACCACTAAGATACATTATACTTAATAACCATTTACCGAAGGCAACCGAAGTGTGAGTATACCCTAAGAGTGATATGTGCGAGTGATCTGTTTTCAATTATTTAGTCTTTGCACATTAGCGTTTTCTAGCTGTATTAATTTGTCACGCATTCTTGTCATACAATCCTATTAGCATTCATCTAAACAGTCAAATATTTGCGAGAATTAAAATGCGAGAAAGTAAATCTACGCTATTACAAGGCTTCAGGGAGGGGATTAATTACATAGCTAAAACCCCGGGAAAAAGTGATAAATAAAAGTCCTAGATTAAACTATTACAAACCATGAACAATTACAACAATATTGGCCAGAATAAATAACACGCGCGATGAATCGTATCCGAGACAACTAGGGTTTTGACCCTTGCCTAAACCTAATTGCAATTGATGAAAAAAGTTTTATTTGGTCATTTTTTGTTATTTAAGGAAATAGAGAAATTATTAAATTCAAAAGAAAATCCTAATCCTAATTAGTTTTAATTTAAGAAAAAAAATTAATTTTTCCTAAAACCTATTTTTTTTGTATTTTTGTTTATTTGAGAAAAAGAGAAAAATAAAATTTGATCAAAAGTTTAACCTAATTTCTATTTGATTTTATTTTTGAAAACAAGTTACAATTTCCTAAATTAAACTTAATTAAATTAATTTTGATAATAATAAAATAAAATAAAAACTAACCGTGTGAAAAAATATTGATTTTATGTTTTTTTGTGAAAAAATCAATTAATTTTCCAATTAAATAAATAAAGGAAAATAAAGAATAAAAAAAAGTAGAGAAAAAGAAATAAAGGAAAGTTAGTAAATGGGCCTGTATTAGCAATTATGGGGGGTGCTGTTTGAGATTTTGAGCCCAAGAGACCCATGCCTGTTTGACTTTATCTGATTCAATGTGGCTGTTGACTGGAGGCGTATGGTGGTCCTCCAAGAGTGGCACGTTGATCTGAAGCGTTGGTGAATTGGATGGCCAAATCCTGATAGTATATGGTGGACCTCTTGACGTGTAATGCGCTAGATTGCCTGTTGAAGAAAAACATGAATAAAGGTTGGGACCTGGGTATCGAACCCAGGTCCTTAGGCACTCTTCCTCTGCACGCTTGCCAACTGAGCCATATGATTTACTTGTATATATAATAAAAACAAAATCTAATATATGAAAAAACAAAGATTAAATTAAAAAATGCGCTAAATTCAAATTGCCCAACCAGGGGGCGCCACGCCTCATCTTCTTCCTCCCATCCATTATGTTAGCCCTGGAGGTTTTTACCTACGGATATTACGCTGTAGCTACAACCCTGTGTGTTTCAAAAATTGTCCATAGGAAACATAAATGACCATGGCTGGTACCAATCAACTTGTCTCATCCTCACGAGTCTTATGGTACCAGAATCAATGTCCAATTTTACATATCTGGCAAAGCCCTAAACAAGAACTTGAAACCCTAGCCATGGCAGTTTTTCATACAATCACCAAAAACGCAATTGAATATAACGATTAGCTTACAAACATGTTAAGGAATAAGAATATGCCATTAAAACGTGCAAATGATGTATAAATTGATGAAAACGAAAATGAAAATTCTTGCTAACCGTGTGGCTGCTATAACGGGTTTCAGGACCTGGAGAGGCTTGCTAATGATTGGAATATGATCCTGAGACCTCCAGCAATCGATTGGCAAAGGAAAGATGGCACAATTTAGTCTCTAGTATGGAAATTGGATCACCACTTTTCTTGAATTTTTTTCCAGTTTTGTTTGCCTCTTTCACAATTGCTCAACCCATATTCTTGCTTTGGAAATGTTCAATATATATTATAGAATGCATTAGGGTTGTAAAACTGATCACATCTTTGGAAGTTTTTCAAGATTTGATTTTGTTTTCATGGCATATGTAAACCTTCCAAATTTGGCCTAATCATGCTCTTTTTGTTCCAATTACCATTGATTCGAATTGATCTTGCAAGCTCATCAAATCTTGGTTGCTAACCTATCAAAAAAACCAATCAAATCAAATCTTTGATAATTTTCATAATTTGTTTGATTTAATTCAATTTTTAATTAATGAAAAATCAAAATAAATTGAAAAATGAAGCAAACAATGATGGGTTAGCATTTGAGTCGTGGACCACATTATAATTGAGGCGCAAGCATAAAAAGTTGGGCCCATTTAGCAAAAAATGCAAATTTGAGCACATTTGACTTTTGGCAATTTTGCAAAAAGGGTCAACTTGGCCATTGCACAACTCCATCAATTTTGAACCTAGGAGGCTGTTATTGGACTTTTTAGAAAGCTTAAGATGTCCTCTAATAAACCCTTTTGGTCTAATCTCAATTGAGTCTTCCATGTTCATGTATGAAGCTTTTACCCAAAAGGTGTTTTGTTGACTTTTCAAAATGACCTATAATGTCAAAATTCATATCTTTTTGTGAGTGCATATTTTTAACTTGGGAGATGAAGATGAATTGTAGGGAATTTAATCCTCTTCAAAATGAGCTTTAGATGGGTCATTTCTGATAAAGAATTAGAAAGTTGGGTCACAATGACTTTTGACCTAACACAGTCGATTTTCAGGCATTTGAGCAATTGACTGAGCAAACTTCTTCTTCAAGGCTTGAAACTTGACTTGGATGATCTTGAGAACATATTAGGACAATGGTGAGCATTTGAGTCCTTTGTGGTTCACATATCATAATGAAAATAGAAACCCTAATTTGAGGTAGACTGCCTTAGGAGAGAGTTTGTCTGGTCAACTCTTGGACTTCCTTGAGCAATTTGAGCACTTCACTTGACATGTATTGAGAAATATGGGAGGGCAAATTTTGGGTTACAACAGTACCGGAATCTGAGACAGAAAAACCCGGATTATGCTCACATCTACGAGTCGATCCGCATTAGGGAACAATATCATCCTGTAGACAAGGAGCGCCAAAACCTCTTCAAAAGCTTGTAGATCCAGGGTATCCCAAAAATAGTAAGCCTTCTCGAACAGAAATTTAACTGAAATTCCTTGAACACTCCCTCTGGTTTCCCAATTTGTCACTATGTCGGACAGTTGTAAGGATATAACTTTAGCAATTTCTTCAGGTTTGGGATGTCTTTCCGTACCGCTGAAAGGTAGCTGATCAAGAATGGGTATCCCTAATAACTGAGAAAATCCCTCCATAGTAGGCACTAACTGGTAATCTGGGAATGTGAAACAGTAATGCAGAGGATCGAAGAATTGAAACAACACTTTCAACATTTCTTCATCAGGTTTTGGAGTGACAAAGTTGAGCCACCGACCATGCTTTTTAGTGAAAGGAGAGCTTTCAGGAATCCTTACTGCCAAGTCCCTTAATTGGGGAGATACTTTCACTAGGTTAATCTGAATAGTGTTCCTCTGTGCGGATGCCATATCCTATAAAACAGAGCAAAGATGAGCCCTAGAAACCCTTGAAACAGTTAGTATGATATGCTATGGTATGATGTTTATGATGTCATAATAAATCACAAGTATAGCAAACACATACAAATCACACCAAGTCCTTAGGTTTAAGGCCTGCTTGAGTTTTAAGGTCATACCCTCTTGAAGCTGGATTGGTTCAACCTGTCCTATAAATATGTAACCGGGTTCTAAAGGGATCTCAATATCACCAATCTTTCCCCCAAGCCTTGTTCAATCGACAATTAACTCGTAATCAAACAAAACTCAGAAGTCAAACCTCAATGAGTGTAGCATCGAGTATCTGTCGACCTTGGGCATACACCAAAGTCCTCCATCTCGCTACGTCCAACAAGCCAAGTTGTGCAATTAAAGGTTCTAAGGTCAATTGATGCTTTATGACACCACGCGGCGGCCCCGTACATCTCCCTGATTGACTCAAGGGTTACGGGTACCAACCAAAGTGCCACATCAACGTAGCTACTGCTTCAACCGTGTCAGTATACCCCAGCACAACTCCCTCACAGTTTATTGCTACTTACCTAAAAGGTGTTTCCCGATCCGAGTGTAGGATCAAATAACCCAAATAGTTCTCATAAATATAATGCAAGCAAGACAATCAAGAGAAAGCAATTAAATATGACATAGATACTAAGTTTTACAACACTCTATATTTTATTCCCCAGCAGAGTCACCAGTTCTGTGATACGGTGGCAGAACCGACTGTTAATACTGGTTTGCGTTTTTGTTTGCAAAATGTCGCGGTAAGCAAGAGTCGCCACCGACTTTTTATATTATAGAAAGGGAAGGTGTTAGCACCCTTTATATCCATGGTTTTACACGGGCTCTTAGGTACTTGCTCATTTTGAAAACTGCTTGTGTGTGCTTTGTTTTGAAAAGTTTTGTTTTACTTCGTGTTAACCCTTGTTTTTGTCCTCAAGAGTGTTACGAAGTTGTTTTTGAAAACTTTGTTTGAATAGTGTTGGGGTGAAAAAGTTTTTGTTTGTTTGAGCAAGTACCTAGGAACTAATCTACCTAATCGAAAAAGGTATGTTCATTTTCCTTTTATCCAATGCTATCCCATTATTGAGAAATAGGTAGCATCGTCGTTGGAGTTTTTTTAGGGATATTCGAAGGACAAATACAATCACAAAAGCAATGTTAGGAAATGTTAGTAATCATCCTAAATTCTTAAAGATATTTTTCCGAGGCAACATCCGAATGGGTTTTTTTAGATCTTTCGGGGCTAGAGGACAACCACTAACAAACCCTATACTTCATGACCGTTTACCGAAGGCAACGGGAGTTGAGTAAACCCTAGGAGTGAGCATGTGTGAGTGTATGTTTTCAGTTAATTTATCTTTGCACATTTAGGGTTTTCTACCATATTAATTTTCAGTTTGTCTTTCCATACAATTCTATTAACATTCATCTAAGCAGTTTATAGTTTGCGGAAATAAAAACGCGGAAAGTTTAAATTCCTAGCTATTACAAGGCTTTTGCAGATACTTAATTATCTTGGACTGTAAATAAAGATGCGGAATTTAAAACCCTAATTACTATTACAAACTCGAAGCAGTTACAATAATAATAAAAAGAATTAAAAGTGCACGGTGAATTAAATGCGAGAAATAATTAGAGAACCCTAAAAGATCTAATTAAAAAAATGTTTAGGTTAGTTTTTGAGAAAAAATTAATTAGGTTACATACAAAGTTAAACCCTAAGTCTAATTGTTTTAAATTATGAAGAAAAAAAGAATTAAATTGCCCTAAATTAAATTAATCTAATTAATTAAGGAAATAAAATATTTTATGAAAAAAATGATTTTAATGTTTTTGTGATTTTTTGATTAAATAAGAAAACTGATTTTTGTGTTATTTTTGTTAAAGGAAATAATTAATCAAATTATTAAAATAAAGGAAATAAAATAAAAATAGAAAAGAAATTGGGCCTGCATTGTTGAGCAATTCAGGGGGTGTAGCACTGAATTTGTTAGGCTCATTCCATGCTCAGCCCAATCAACGCGATAGATCTAGTGTGATACTCTTTCTGATGATCCATGGTTTGACTTGAGCGTTGGGCGTTGGATCTGGATTGATGATGAATCCAATGGTTGAGATCAGGGTGTATAGTGGGTGCCTGGAAGGGGTTGTGCACAAGATCTTCAATCAAATATGAAGAAAAATATTATGTAGAAGGCAGGGATCGAACCCCTGACCTCCTACACGCGCACGCCTTGAAGCCTTGCCTGCTTGCCACGTGACCAATTGTTCCTTTGTTAATAGAAACAAATAACAAATAATATAATAAAACATGGGTCAATGTAATAATGAAAACGTGCGAAATTTAAATTTCCCAATCAAGCTTGGACACGCCATCATCTTCCTTGCAGAACCGTCATTTTAGGTATGGACTTATACCTACGGCCTGTGTCTGTAGCTACAAGACTTGCAAACTCCAAAATTCATATCAAGCAATGTAAATAAAATTTAAAGCCACAGATCAACTCGTTTTGGTCTCACGAGTGTGATGGTACTCCTCTTTTGGCCCAATTATACCTGTATAGAGAAACCCTAAAATGGAGGGCAAAACCCTAATAATGGCAACTCATCATTTATGCATCAAACTAGGAATTAAGTATAAAAAAAGTTTCCAGGCATCCATATGAACACAAATATGCAATCAAAACATATTAACAATGCAAGAATGAAGAGATAACAATTTGGAAAAAGTGACAAACCGTGAGAGTATTATGTGATGATTCCCGGAGCTTTGAGGTGTGCAAATGGTGTTGTTAGCTTCAGGAGATATCCAGGAATAGATTGGTGGCTTCGACTTGCTTTGAATCGTCCTCTAAGCTAGAAACTGATCCACACTTTTTCTTCAAAAATTTGAGTTTTCTTTGATGCCTTGCACGACCTCAATCCTTGTTTTTTTTTGCATTGGTTGTGTTCTATATATGTACTAGGACAAATTAGGTTAACAAAAACAAATTGTATCTTTGAAAATCATGGAGATTTGATTTGATTTTTCTCCTTGTATGATATCCTTTTAATGCCTTCAAATCATGCAAATTTTGATTCAATTTGCCTTGATTTGATTTGGTCTGATTAATCCAACTTGAATAGATTTGATTCCTACAAAAAAATCAAATCGAATTCAATCTTTTGTATTTTTTTCCATTTATTTGATTTAATTTGAATCTTAAATAATAAAAAATCAAAATAAAATAAATAATGAAGCAAATAATGTGTGGATGCTGATTTGGGTCATGGATCATGTTTCCAACAAAATACAATCATGAAATGCCAGGCCCATTTGACAAAAGATGTATTTTTGAGCACATTTGACTTTTGCCAATTTTGCAAAAATAGTCAACTTTGACAAGGCATATCTCCTCCAATTTTAACCATAGAGAGGTGTTCTTTGACTTTTTAGAAATCTTAGGATGTCCCCTAAACAAACCTTTTGGTTTCATCTCAATTGGGTCTTCCATGTTCATGTAAGAAGCTTTGACCCAAAAGGTGTTTTTGTTGACTTTTCAAAAGGACCTATCATGTAGAAATTCATATCTTTTGATGAGTGCATATTTTGAACTTGTGGAATAAAGATGAGTTGTAGGGAATTTCATCCTCTTCAAAATGAGCCTTTAATGGAAAATTTCTGATAAAGTATGAAGAAGTTATGCTTGGTCAAAGTTTGGTTGACTTTTCCTAAGAAACCCTAATTTAGCAACTTTTGGGTTTTGATAAACTTGGGGGAATTCCTTGAGGAATCTCTTCAAAATGTTGATGTTGACCAAAAATCTTGAAGTTTGACTGTATGTGGGCCATAGTTGACTTTTGACCTAGTGTAGTTGATTTTCAGGCATTTGGGCAATTGACTGAGCAAACTTCTTGTGAAAGGCATGAAACTTGACATGGATGATCTTGAAAACATATTGGGACCATGGAAATTATTTGGGACCCTTGTACTTCAACCATCTTGATAAGGAGTGAAACCCTAGTTTGAAGCTTGTTGCCTTAAGAGGAAGATTTGTCTGGTCAATCCTTAGTCATCCTTGAGAAATTGAGGACCTCTAGAGGCATGTCTTGAGTGAAATGAGAGGGAAAATTTTGGGGTACAACAATTTCCTTGCAGGATTTGTTTATAGTCATTATCCAATAAACTGGTTTTCTTGGAATACATACTTGTCTTCATCACCATGCATTCTTCCTTGACGCATAACATACACATCATATCATCATACCATAGCATTTCCTTAACCATTTCAAGGATCTCAAGGGCCTGTGGTGTAGGTTATGATGAACCAGAACTCTAGCAAGGGGCAAGAGGGTTTATTTTCCTCTAGTTAATGTCCTCAAAGGATCAAAACACAATAATTTGAGTCAGGGGCTATGACCCACTCGATATGGTGAGCTTGACTCTTGTAGAAGGATTTTCAACGATATGAAGTTCTTCAATCCAAACTACAAAATTCAAATTCTGACATTTTCTTGTTTAATCTGCGAGGTCCTTGAAAACATTTGCATATCATACATGTCATTTCATAACAGGTATTCTCTAGACAGATTTCTTATCTTTTCGCTGTTTATTTCAGCAAAAAGAAATGGCTCTTGAACAAACAGTTGAGGAGCATCAGGCACATAATGCTTAATTCCAAGAAATGTTTCTGAATCTGGCTAAGGGACAAGAAGGTCTGACGGATCTTGTTCTCAAAGACCAGAAGAAAAAGGCAAATAAACCAGATTGTGTTTTGAGTGTGGGAAGAAGAAGACCAGCTAACCGAGCTCTAGACATTGCAACCCCATCAAAGGAGGGGGATAATCAAGAGGAGGGTGACGAGAAATCCTAGGAAGGAGACAACAATCCAGCGTCTGAGGAAGATGAAGCAAACTATACTGAAGAGCAGTATCCTCTTGCTAATAACATATACAAGCAATTGAAGGATCGCCTCAATGCAATGGAAATTCAGAGGGTACTCGGTCTGGATTTTAAAGAATTAGGGTTGGTTCCAGGGGTAGTCATCCCACCTAAGTTCAACGCCCTATCTTTGCAAAATATGACGGTGTTTCATGTACCAGGCTTCACTTGAGGTCATATGTTAGAAAGATCCAGCCTCACACTGCTGACCGAAAGCTATGGGTCCATTTCTTCCAAGAAAGTTTGGCTGTCAGTCAACTGGAGTGGTTCTATCAGCTAGAAGGAACTGACATCCATACCTGGGAAGACTTGGCTGCTGCTTTCTACAAGCAGTACCAATACAATGATGACCTGGCACCAAATCGAGTGCAATTGCAGAATATGCCCATGGGCTCAAGAGAAGGGTTCAAGGAATATGCGCAGAAATGGAGGGATCTAGCTGGCAGGGTACAACCTCCTCTGAATGATCGGGAAATCGTAGACATGTTCATGGGCACTCTGACAGGCTCGTTCTTTAATCTGCTAATTGGGAGTTCTTCATGCGGTTTTACAGAGATGGTTTTGACTGAGGAAAGGATCGAAAACGGTATCAAGAGTGGGAAGATTCCAATGGTTTCATCCTCTAATGATGAGAGGAAGCCATTTCATAGTAAAAAAGAAACTAATGTTATCTATTGTCAAAGGCGCCATAATACAAATATCCACCATCAGTCTGTGGGAGCAGTGTTAACTTCTAATCCTACACCTGTTCAACATCAACGGGGAAATAGGCGTAGGATAAAGTATCAAGAGAGGAAAAACGCTGATATTAATATGCCTTTGTCTCAAGCATTACAACAATTACTAAAAGTGGAGCTGATTACACTAAAGGATCCTCCTCAAAAACCTGATACCTCTTCTCCTAAGTACAATTCTAATGTAAAATGTGCTTACCATTCTAATAGTCCTGGGCACGATACCGAGAGTTGTTGGACTTTGAAGAATAAGATTCAGGATTTGATCGACAACAAGGAGATCAAATTTGAATCTCCTAAGATCCCAGTGTGATCACTACTCCCATGCCAAATCATGGTCTAAATTGAGAGCGTTTATTTCATTTGAATTATCAGTTGTAATTTCATTGTTGCTCAAAAACATTTATCTTTATGTCAAACTTTGGTTATTCATATTAATACATTGCATATGTTTGCCTTGAATTATTTCATTCGTATTCATTATATTCAAACTGTGTTTTTACTTCCTTTTTGTGATATTCAACTCCTGATTAAAAAGCTATAAGCCTTTAGAGGGAGGATGACGAAAATGATACCATAATATCTACAATATGCTTTTGAACAGACCTCGCTGACGATGTACAAGCGTTGTTTCAAATCCTAAACAGTGGAGTTATAAGAAAGATAATCCCTAGTCAACCCCTTTGAGCCTAAGAAGTAGGAGTTTTTCTTTTCACACAAATTAAAACCCTTAATCATAACCTGGGGAAATTTAGTTTTCTCAGTTAATTTAGATGTGCATTCAGTCGCAATCTTCCACTTCATACATAATGAATGGCATCAAAGTCATCCCTCCAAATCAAAAGATGGTGATGGTTCTTCATAATCATCTAATCGGGCTGTTTTACCCCAAAATTTGCCCTCCCATATTCTCCAAGATTTGCAAAGAGCATGCTTCACAATCTCTCAAGAGTTGTACAGTTCAATGGCCTCCTAACAGTCAAAAACTAGGGTTTTGGTTCTGTCAAAGAAATTGAAGTTTCCAAGGGTCCAATCAAGTCCCACATGCCTACAAACATGGTCAAGCATCCATATGCCAAGTTTCAAGACTTACAGCACAAGATTGCACAATCAGAAACCCTAATTGCTCAGCAGTCAACTGTAGGGGTAAAATGGTCATTTGACAGTCCAAAGTCCAAATTTTTGGTCAACATCTTATTTTGAAGCCACAAACATCATTTGATCAATTCTTGATCATGATTCTCAAGGCATGGCTCAAAAAGTCTCAAGATGCAAAAGTTTCCATATTGGGACAGTTGAAAAAGTCAACTGTAACTTGACCAAGGCATAACTTCCACATGTTTCATCAGAAAAATCCCATCCAAAGCTCATTTTGAAGAGAATGACATTTCCTACAACTCCTCTTCACACTTCAAGTCCAAGAAATGCTCTCACAAAAAGTTATCAATATCAACATTATAGGTTATTTTCAAAAGTCAACAAAAAGGCACTTTACGTCAAAGACCATAACTTGAGATTGGTAAATCAAAATGACATGGGACTAAATGCATTAGTTATAGGACTTCAAGACCTTTCCAAAATGTCCAAGAACATGATCAAAGCTTAAAAATGGAGCAAGATATACCTTGTGGAAGTTGGGAAATTTTTGGGAATTTTGAAAAGTCAACTTTACTTCAAATGCCTCAAAATTGCTAATGGGCCTCAATTTCTTCCAAGAATCATCACCCAAAAGCTATGCACGACCCATTGACCCAAAGGGGAGTTATTTTCCTATTTTTAATTAATTAATTGAATATTTAATCTATTTAATTCATTTAATTAAAATTAATTATAAGAAAAATGCTAAACACATGTTTCCAAATCTTTTTATGCAGCATATGCCCTCTTTAATCACTCAAGATTTCGTGCATCACTAAAAAGGCAAGATTTCTCATGATTGGCAATGGTTTTACATGGAAAAGATTGGAAAATATTACATTAAAAAGCAAATATTTGATTCATCAATGCAAAGGTTTCTTGGCTTGGATTTTTACCCTAATCCATTCCACATATAAACATAAACCTAAACCTAATGCAAAGGACCTGAATGCTGCGCTAGAACCTGAGAACACAAATTCACTTTTTTCTTAAAAACTTCAAATCTGTTTTCATAGTTTCAGGGCATTTCAAGGCGTGGAAAGTATCTCAAAAGCTTGCTGGGACTTCTCTGAGCATAACCCAATACGTTTCAAGCCTCCATACACAAAGAACGGGTAGAACGAAGCCGCCTTGTTCTTGATATTTTGCATATTCGTATTTGCCTTTCCATGCCATATTAATGCATTCTAATGATTGTTTTGCACTAACATGAACTCAATAAAGCTAATGGTGCCATTGAATTGGATTAATAGTGCTTGTATAGAAAAATGCCATTGATGTTTTCTAGGTTTTCAGAGATGGGAATTTGGGGCTTTCCTCTTCGCGAAAAATTAGACAACGAAACCAGGACCATTGGACTCAGAAACTCCAGACGAATCCAATCATCATATCGCGCCCAATTTATCTTTCACTATGGCCTAATCGCTATTATTTGCTATGCTGTTTAGTGGGGGTTTAAAACCCCCTCTACTTGTATGTTATTTTCAGGTAGAATGAAGACGAAGCCTGGCGTGTCACTATGGGATTGGATAATTTGAAATTTGGCGCGTTGGGTACCAATCAACGTTGTGTTGCCTTATGTTATTCGCTTGCTAATTTCTATACAAAGCGCGCGCGCAGCTCACTTGGCAAAGGACGTATCTGGTAAACGTTGGGACCTGGGTTCGATTCCCAGGTCCCCTTGCATATTTCATATTTTTTCCTCTAATATATTCCTACGCAGCGTGCCATTCAGTGCTCCGCCATAGGCTCTCATCAATGGCTTGCCAAGTGGCCATGAGCGTCCATCCAGTGGCCAAGAATCAAAGTCCATGGAGTACCCCAGTCAACGCGTGTGCATGTGATCTGAAAAGTCAGCGTGGGTCAAATTCCTATTGGGCCAAAATGCTTCCTATATACCTCCATAATTGGCCAGAAAACCCCCTATGGTTTGCATTTTTCTTCCTTTTCTAATTCTTTTTTTTTTCTTTTGATTAATTATTTTATTTAATTCCATAAAAATAATCTTTATAACATAAAAATATAAAAAAAATCAGAAACTATAAAAATAAAAATATGTTTATTTTTTTTATCAATGTTTTGTAAATAAATTTAATAGTTAACTTAATTTTAATTTTGGGTTTAATTTTAATGCTTTTTTTTAATAAATTAAAAAATATAGAGATTAGGGTTTTAATGCTTTTATTCCTTTTTTTTTTTCTTTTTTACCATTATTAAATATTAATTATTTTTGTAAATAAATATGCCTTTTTAAATAATTAGGGTTAAATTAGGTTACAAGTTAAACTTTTTTTAATAAATTAAAAACAATTAGAATTAGGGTTTCCTATAATAATTAACTTTCTCATTAAATTCCATAAATACAAAAACTCCAAAAAATAAGTTCCTGCTTTTATTTAATTTAATTAATTTATGATTTCAATTTAATTTCTTTAAAAGGGTCCAACGCCCTCGCATTCCCGATTTTATTTCTTTTCGCGCATTTACTTTTATTTCCTTTTTTTAAGTTCATGTAATTGCCCCAAAGCCTTGTAATAGATTAATTAGGACATTTATTTTCCATATTTTATTTAAATCGGGTCTTGGTTTAATTTGGCGATGTGGACCCGCGCCTTTGTAATAGCGTAGGACTTTTATCTTCCCGTACCTTTTAACTGTTAATAACCACATGAAAGAATGAATGCCAAAAATAAAAACAAAGCGTAGAACACCAATGCATGACAAGACAAATATAACTGAAAATGACACACAATTCACACACCACTCCTAGGGTACGCCTCACTGTTGCCTTGCCCCTCGAAACGTGGTCGTCGAGTAGAGGACGTTTTAGTAAGTCCTCATGTCCATGAACATTGCATGAGGGTAGCTTCTAAGGTGTCTTCCTATTGCTCTGGTGACCACAATGTCCCGAACCCTCGAATTGACCCGAACACCTCCAACGGTGGTGCTACCTACCCCTCAATGGTGGGATGGCACTACCTTAAGGACATTTACACAGCCTAATTCCTTAAGGTAGGTGGATGACTCATAGATACTTGCTCTCTCAAAAACAAATCAAAACTCTTTTCACACCGACACTTTTCAAAAAGCTTTCAAAATAATTTTTCAAACACTCTTGAGGACTGATACAAGAATCGATCTGAAATCTTTCAACGAAACTTTTTCAAACTCACTCACAATTGAAAAGCAAACACTTTTGAAAACACAAATGAGCAAGTATCTAAGATCCCATGGATAACCATGGATAGAAAGGGTGCTAACACCTTCCCTTTCTATAAATCTACCTCCCGAACCGAGAGCAATCTCTATAAGGAATTTTTCTGTGCTTTTGTCCTTTCCATATTGGAGAAAATAAAATACGGTGGCGACTCTTGCTTCCGCGACATTTCGCGAACCAGCGTTAAACAGTCATTTCCAGATCCACCGATCACACGGGCAGTCGTTATTTTTCAAAAGAAAAAGCCCGCTAAGTCAAAACCTATGAAGGAGACTTAAGACAAGAACCGAGGCATCCCGCTGACTGTAATCACAAAAGAAACAGTTCAAGCAAAAGTAGGGATAACGAAAACAAAAAAAGGTTACTACAAGTCCTCGACAAAAAGAAGATTACAAAAATGACTGTCTTCTCAAACAAACATTCAATTTTCGAACCATCACCTAGTATCAGAGCAAAGATTCTAGACTCAATTGGGATCTAAACGCACAATTAATTGAGTGTAGGACTAAAGAACATCACGAAGAGCGGGTTGGGTACAAATAAAATTTTTGAGCCTTTATCCTTTGTTTCTTAAGCCGTGAACCAGGCCACGTTATAACCATTAAAAGTCCTAGCTGAAGCATGGGTTAGTTCGTAAGCATACTGTTACAAAAGGTATCCTGACTCCTGTAAAGTTTACTATTAAATCTTGAGTTGATATCACACTTTTACAAAATTTATTTGTTTTACTAAAAAAATGAATTTTCAAACTTCAAGACAAACATAAGCTTTGCATTCTTAAAATACCATTGTTTGCATATGACTATTTGTTCAACAACAGAGAAATTTGCACGACGAATATTCAATGAACGAGAATCCTCTTAATGGACAGAATCACCTCAGATGGAAAGACATTTCAGTAACATGCCTTTCATAATCAAGGGGCATAACATGGTGTCCAGCTGATCTGGGGCAGTCAAATCAAGGTTCAAGGAATCCCTCAAAATTGCAAAATAACCAGGGGCAGATCTCCATCTGAATCACTTGGGGCATTGGACATGAATTCTAGCAACGAATCATGTACGATCAAATAAACACCTTCTGGCAAGTGTGACAACACTTACTACTATGGACAATGACGATTCTCCGTACCCGATGAACATGGATATAATCGGAAAATACTACACATGAACAAAGATCCGCTAGGTTGACTGGCCTAAGCAAACAAATATAAGGGCATCTCGGTGAACCAAAAGGGTTAGGGCAAAATTTGAGATATACATAAATAAAATCTGTACACCTGGCAAGTCGAAAACCTAAAAAGGCGGCTTGGGCAAAAAGGGGTATCCTGGTGGACTGAAAACCTGAAAGGGAAGTCCAGGAAAAAGTTAGGGATTGAAGCGTACAATTATGTCTTGTCATCTTGTCATTTGTCTATCAGTAGAACACTCCCTGGTCAACATACACCAAGGACTCTAGATGTTAGGATAACAGTCAGAACCATCTACAAAATCCCAGCATATACGTTCTCCAGCAGGTATAGAGGCAGAGGCATCCTCCTAAAAAAATTCACTTCCATATTCTCAGTATGCAACCTAATGATGTCCGGTGTTTTCACATCCCCGACAGAGCAAAAATCTCTAATTACTGCTCCAAAATCCCCCAGTGAAGTCGCCAAGCTTGTCAAGATTCCCCTACAGGATTTCAACAAAATCCCCAAGCAGTTTATAGAGTTCACCTTTCGCAACAGAGTTTTATAAGTCTCAAGTAGTTTATGAAGCCTTATCCCTAGTAGAGTTTATTTCTCTAGCTACAAAAGTTTATCCCCCAACGGAGTTTGTTTCTCCAAATTGGTGAAATCTCCCAACAGAACTCTTCCCCTCAGCAAAATCATTCTCAAATAGAAGTTGAAGATCCTTGGCAGAGAAAGGGAATCACCAACAAAACTATCCCCTTTAATTATCCCCAGCGGAAATTGAAGAATCACTTTCTTCACTCACCAACAACAGTCTCAGATTCAGCTTCCCGGTACTCTTTAGCTACAATCAGGGATTCATTTTCCTTAGTTCAATAATACAACAATGGAATGACTGACACGTTAATACATTGCATTCATACATCATTTTATAGATGTCATAGCATAGGCAGCACGAATGCATATATTAAAAATCTCATTCATTTTGAGAACATCATTTTCACTTCATGCATCATGACATTGCATTCAACTAAATCTTTATCTTTTCAGGTAAAGTCTATACACATACGAATTTCTCATTATCCATTGAGGTAGAAATCGTCAAACATTCCTTCATTATCCATTAAGGTAGCAATCATCAAAGATTCCTTCATTATCCATTGAGGTAGCAATCTTCAAAGATTCCTTCATCATCTTTTGAGGTAGCAATCATCCAAGATTCCTTCATCATTCATTAAGGTATCAATCGTCAAAGATTCCTTCATTATCCATTAAGGTAGAAATCGTCAAAGATTCCTTCATTATCTGTTGTGGTAGCAATCGTCAAAGATTCCTTCATTATCCATTGAGGTAGCAATGGTCAAAGATTCCTTCACCATCCATTGATGTAGAAATCTTCAAAGATTCCTTCATTATCCATTGAGATAGCAATCGTCAAAGATTCCTTCATTATCCATTGAGGTAGTAATCGTCAAAGATTCCTTAATTATCCATAGAGGTAGCAATCATCAAAGATTCCTTAATTATCCATTGAGGTAGCAATCATCAAAGATTCCTTCATTATCCATTGAGGTAGAAATCTTCAAATATTCCTTCATTATCCATTGAGGTAGCAATCGTCAAAGATTCCTTCGTTATCCATTGAGGTAGAAATCGTCAAAGATTCCTTCATTATCCATTGAGGTAGCAATCGTCAAAGATTCCTTCATTATCTATTGAGGCATCAATCATCAAAGATTCCTTCATCATCTGTTGAGATAGAAATAGTCAAAGATTCCTTCATTATCCATTGAGGTAGCAATCGTCAAAGATTCCTTCATTATCTATTGAGGTAGCAATCGTCCAAGATTCCTTCATTATCTATTGAGGTAGTAATCGTCAAAGATTCATTCATCATCCTTTGAGGTAAAAATCGTTAAAGAATCCTTCATATAACCCTCCAGAGGCAGTCCAACACAGACTCATCCTGGAACAGCCCTACACAGGCTCTTGCTAATACATCTTCAGGTAACGGTCAACTCCATTATCCTTAACAAGTTACTATGAAACCTGGATTTCAACCAGAAAGCAGTAAACTCTCATCTCTCCAGAGATAGGTCTCCAGCAGAGCCTTGGACAACTGAAGTTCCTAGACTTTATTCCCCATAGAGTTTTCCTCAAGCAGGAGAACGACAGAAACCCACATTCCCTAAAGGTCCCCTCCTCAGATAGCGGGAATAGGAACCCCCAAAGGGACCATGTGTAAAATCAGAATCTACTTTGGATGGCATCCTTAAGCCCATCTCCGACAACTCTCTGTCATCTTATCCAAATGGCATATGTAAGCCCATTCCCTCCATCATCAACAATCATTGTTACTTCATACGAGTGCAAATTTCTGGGCACCCTAGTGTTCAATCATCTTCCACCTTCAGATCACGAAAGGCAGACAAGTCAATCTGCTTCTTCAGGTTTAAGAAGATTGAACAGGGGAAGCTGTTGTACCCTAAAATTTGCCCTCTCATGTTTTCCAAGATTTTTTATTATATGAGGGGTCACAAGCACTTGATTAAAGAAAAATAATTTTTTTGAAGATAAACAAGGTCTTTCGATTGGCATGTCAAAGGGTTTTTCGATTGGCATTTTTACAGGCTTAGTTTGAGCACCTAATCTCCTCCAAGTTTGTTTCAAATTTCCAAGCTTCGATTAAAGACCAGGCATGTTGCTTGCTTGCTGTATACAAGCTTCGACTAGGCATGTGTTTCCTTTGAAACAGTCTCCTTCAATCAAAAAGGGAAGGGACTCCTGTTAGTGCTCCTTTGATTGCACCATTGGCTTTACATGCTGGCTTGATTCACATTGCAATGGCTATCTGCATGCAAGCTTAATTCCTTCTTTGATTGGACATTTGATTTCTTCAAAGCATGCTTAATTCCTGCTTCGACTAGGCAAATAATCCCTCTTCATCTTGCCTTCAGCACACAAGACAAAAGGCTTCTTTCGACTTGCCTTTGATGCATAAGGCAAGAACCCCCTACAAGTGTGTTTTGATTCATCAGGCCAAAAGCCCCTTCATGCTTGCCTTGGATTCACTAGGACAAAGACTTCCTTTGTGCTTGCCTTCAATGCACAAGGCCAAGACTCCTCAGCTCCGTTTCTTCACCATAGCACAATATGGCCCCTTTGAAAGAGAATTCTAAAGGTCCAGTCGAAGGACACACATTGGAGAGTCATTCGAAGAAGGCACAAAGCATGCACGTGGTCCCTTCAAAAGAACACACACATTGGTTCAAAACGAAGATTACACAAAGGGTCCATTCGAAGGACACTTTGATGGGAAACACATATTGTTGTCTAAAAAGGGGGTCTGGTCGAAGGATGGATCTAGTTGGTCAAAACGAAAGAAAAATATTCAAAGAGGCCTGCTGGCCCAAAAGCCAACATACTGCCAGTTCCAAACCAACGTGCACAAGCACATTCATGCCAAAGGAAGCTTCGATTGGCCAGGAAAGAGTTTTCATTTGGGCTAGATGAATAGGGGTTCAAACGAAGAAACCCCAGTGGTGAGAACATGAGTCAGTCGAAGGGTACACAAGAGGTACGTTCGAAGAAGCATGCAGAAGGATCATTCGAAGGCTACGCAAGAGGTCCATTCAAAAGACCCAGTCGAAGGAGGCAACTTGAGGCCAATCGAAGGGTAGGGACTAAAGGCATTTAAAGGAGTCAAAATGTCCAGGTTCATTCAAATTCAAAAAGGGATAAGTTTCCATGACTTTGGCAAAAGTTACAAAACATCATTCATGGCCTTAAAACACCAACTTAATGGCTGTTTACTCTTTTTCCTTCTTGTCCCCTCCATCCCCTCTATATAAAAAGACCTCATACATACACACAAGGTAGAGAGAGAAGCCTAGGGAATCATACACACATATTGTTTTACACGCCTACACAGCCTAGCGAGAACATTACCAAATTGCAAAAAAAAATTCTTAAAGTTGTCCAAATTGAAACACTGATCCAGCCTCCTTCAGTACCAAATGAAAGACTCCATCACGTTCTTGAAGGTTCCAATAGTCACTTCCAGCCATTTTCAAAGTCTGTAGCATTTCAAACTGCAAGATCGTGTGTCACCGGTCGAACAAGGTTTATCATATTTGAAATTTTAGATTCATGTGTTGTTGATGTTTTTTATGGTTTGATTTGTGATCAGGAGGTCAATTAGAACATGTTGGATGTGTAGCATGAAAACTTTAAGGCCTGAATGGTGTGATGTCATTGTTAGGATATCATAATTGAAAGATCTCGCATCTCAAAATCCAGAAGCTTTCATACTAAATAAACATCACCGTTGATTTTGTAGACCTCAAATTATAGGGGTAAGGTCATTTTTGTTCTTGTTATGTTTGAGTTTTGCAGATTGGAAATTTGGAGTGGCCGGAAGAGATGACTGGAGCCACCACCTCTGGCGGCTTGATCGACGCTAACTAAGGCGTGGCAGAAAGGAACAATTTGATTGGTTCATTCAAATGGTTGGACCCTACTGGACTTGCACGCATGTGACAGCTCAGCGTTATGACTCATTTTACAATATATCATAATCGTTTGATGTATACTAACAAATGTAAAGCCGTCCCAACAGTTGAGTGCGTGAGTGTTAAGGCGTTATGTGTGTGAGAAGTCAGGGGTTCGACCCCTGCCTCTTGCATATTAGTTTTGCCATTTTCTTTTTGCAGATCCAATACAATCAGGTCATATGCATACACCATGGGTCATCAGGTCTATACCCTCCAATGCGATTACAGCCAGATCCAAGCGTAGCAAATGTGTGTCCCCATCATGGACATCCAAAGAATATTCTCACTGGATCCCGATACAGCATGGGCTTAACATTCACTTGGGCCTAGCAAAATTAAATTTCAGCATCCCCCAATTTCTATTTATCCTGGCCCGTTTTGCATTGTTTTTGTCACTTTGCTTTATATTTTTTTTAATTTTAATTTGTTTTCTTCATTTGTTTAATTAATATAATAATAAAAATCCCAAAAATATTAGTTTTTAGGTTTTTTTTATTAAAATAATTTTGTAAGTAAATTAATAAATAGTTTTAACTTTTTTCTTAATTTGAAATAAATTAGAATTTAGGTTTTAATTTAACTTTAATTATTTTCTTTTCATAACACAAAAACCAAAAAGAACTTAGACTATTTTCTTTAATTTAATTTAATTTATTTTTCTTAAATAAAAAAAAGAACAATAAAAAGGTTTTCTTATTTCATTTTTACTTACTAGGTTTTAGACGTAGTTTTAGTTTTCGCGCGTTACTTGTTTTCTTTCATATTTTTATATTATTGTATCCGTACCTTGGATGTAATAGTTAATAGGATTTTATCCGTTTTTTTTATTTTTCTTCCCCCCATATTTTATACATTGTAAATCCCCTCCCCGAAGCCATGTAATAGTATAATTTTATACTTCCGCACTTTATATTCTGTACATATTTATTGCTAGTAACTAGGCATTTATGGAAAGACTAATAACAAAACGTTAGCAAACCTAACACAAAAGATAAAAAAAAAACTGAATATAAAACACATTGCACATACACACCTCTAGGGTAACCCACTTTGGTTGCCTTTGGAAATAAAACAGTCATGTCCCTCGAAACGGAGACGCTTTAGCAAAGACCCGTAAATCAAAAAGATCATAGTCCCTCGATAACCCTAAAGTTGCCTCTCGGTAAATGATATAGTCCCTAAATAAAATTGCTAAAGTGTCTCCACAAGTTGCCTCTGTAACTGATTTTCCGTCATACATCCAACGATAGGGCTACCTACTCACTAATAGTAGGATAGTACTGTCTAAAGGATAGGAGGAAAAAAACTATCTTTTCGAGTACAAAGTAGATATCTGTTAGATGTTTGCTCAAAAATATTTTGCACTTACACAAATTCTACTTTTTAAAAACAATTTTCAAAAACATTTGCTTTGTTAACACTCTTGAGGACTAATACACGAGTTAACGCAAAGAAAATCTCTGCACTAAGGCATTTCAAAACATCTTCAAACACACAAAACACAAAGGTATTTCAAAATGAGCAAACCTCTAAGAGCCCGTAGAAAACTACAGATGGAAAGGGTTCTAATGCCTTCCCTTTCCATAATCTACCCCCCTTACTCAAAATTCTCGAAAAGGTCTTTTTCTGTTCTTTTCACCGTTTCCTTAATTTGGATTAAAAAAAGTCGGTGGAGACTCTTGTTTACCGCAACATTTGTGAACACAAATGCAAAACCAGTATATAATAGTCGATTCTGCCACCATATCACAACCTTGAACATAGAAGACATTGTTGCTAGGGCAACTGCCAACTGATTTTCTTTTCATGGGAAGTGTTCAAAAGTAACCTCCTCAAAGTATGGGATCAAAGTCAGCACAAACTCTTTGTATGGAATCAGACTAGAGTAGAATCTCCTTATACGTCCAAGAACTTGATCCTTAAGTCAATAAAGTGGTGTGAGTCAAAATATACTATCTTAGTCGGAGAGCAGCCCATGCCAGAGCGCAGCAAGTTTTCTCGAGCAGTGAATATTTGGTTTCACAGTCGGTAAACTTTTTTCTCGGGTAGTATATTGCATGCTCTTTTCGGCCGGACTCATCATGTTTGCCCAACACACACCCCATGGAATTCTCTAATACAGTCAAGTACATGATCAAGGGTCTTCCTTCAATTGGAGGCATTAAGATAGGAGGTTCTTGTAAATATTCCTTGATCTTGTAAAAGGAAGCTAGGCAGTTATCGTTTCATTTGATTACTTGATCTTTCTTCAGGAGTTTGAATATTGGCTCACAAGTAGCAGTTAGGTGAGATATGAAGCGAGCAATGTAGTTAAGTCGACCCAAGAAGCCTCTAACTTCCTTCTCGGAATGAGGAACTGGAATTTCCTGAATGGCTTTGACCTTTGCAGGATCCAGTTTAATACCTTTTCCACTGACAACAAAATCCAAAATCTTTCCAGACCTTACCCCGAAGGTGAACTTGTTAGGACTTAGCCTTAGCTTGTACTTCTTTAACCTTTCAAACAACTTGTGTAAGTGATCAAGGTGCTCTTCCTCAGCCTGCGACCTTGCAATCATATCATCCACATAAACCTCTATCTCATGATGGATCATGTCATGAAATAGAGCTACCATAGGTCGTTGATACGTTTCCCTTGCATTCTTCAAACCGAACGGCATAACCTTGTAGAAGAAAGTGCCTCATTATGTAACAAAGGTGGTCTTCTCCATGTCCTCTGGATCCATCTTGATTTGATTGTAACTAGAGAAACCATCCATGAAGGATAAGACTTTATGTTGATTCGTGTTATCAACCAAGACGTCAATATATGGTAAAGGGAAGTCATCTTTGGGGATTGTCCTATTCAAGTCCCTATAGTCTATGCGCATACGAACCTTCCCATCTTTCTTCGGTACAGGGACCACATTTTCTACCCATTGAGGGTATGATGTCACAGCTAGAAAGCCTGCATCAAACTATTTCATTACCTCATCCTTTATCTTTTCAGACATGTATGACCACATACGACGAACATTTTGCTTGACTGGAGGAAAATCTTATTTTGTTGGTAGACAATGAACCACTATGTCAGTATCAATCCCTGGCATATCTTCATACGACCTAGCAAACACTTCAACATAGTCATACAACATCTTGACCAATATGCCTTTGACACCATCTTCCAAGCTAAAGTCGATCTTGACCTCTTTCTTGTTTGTCTCAGTACCTAAGTTGATTACTTCAACTGGCTCTTCACGTGGTTGAATAGTTTTCTCTTTTTGCAACAGAAGTCTGGATAGTTCCCCTGGTATTTCACAATCTTCTTCACCTTTGTCTTCAGCTTGGTTGAATGGATGTTCAAAGTCATGGCTGACAATAGTGGAGTCGTTGGCAATGAGATCCGGAGTGGATGAGGATCTGCAAGTGCGTGTGTGTGTATGTAAGATATATGGCTATTTTAAAAATGCAAATAAGAAAAAGAAAGACAATGCACCAAAAATTGGAATGCAAAAGGTCCAATGTTTTTCATTAAATGATTATATGGCATATGGAAATGAACAAACCCTTAACAAATGGACCATGGTGCTCGAGGAGAGGCCCATGGTTTAAGGTCATTGTTTGGAATTAAAATTACAGATAAAATTTCTTGAATTGACAAAACAGTAAATAGTAATACTCCTCATTGAAGGAGATGAGAATGAAATCCTTTGCACGCCAGTTGTTGAATCCTTCACCGGCAGTTGGTTAAATCCATTCATCAAAGTCACAGTCATCCTCAGAGTCTTCAATAGCATTCACTTCATGATTACCAATGAGAAGAGGTGGTTTTCCTACGCGAGCACATCTAACCTCCCTTTGAGCTTTGGCAGTGAAACCCAGCCCAAACTTGTCTGATTTGAAAGGAATGTCGGGGAGTTGTCCTCAAATAGTACAACTTTTATCTTTAACCAGGGTGCGAGCATCTTTGAGTGAAACCATCCTTAGAATAACTTCATAAGTTTTTGGGATGTCAGAAGAGATTTTGGTGACGACAACCATGGGAGGAACGACTTCGAAAGCTTGGCACGAAGTCTCTATAAACTCCCCATCCATTTGCACATACTTGAATGAATTCAGGTGGCTAACCATGAATTCTTCTTCACCACAAACAGTAACAATCTTTCCCTTGACTGGATATTTCAACTTTTGGTGAAGGGTGGACGTCACTGCTCCTGCCCCATGTATCCAAGGGCGCCCAAGTAAACAAGAGTAAGCGGGATGGATGTCCATCACATAAAAAGTAGATTTGAAAGTTTGTGAACCGACTTTAATGGGGAGATCCATCTCTCCATGAACCATCCTTTTGGACCCATTAAAAGCCCTCACGACTATGTCACTTGGTTTTAACAATAGACCTTCGCGTTCTAACCGGTCCAAGGGACCTTTGGGAACATTTAGAGAAGAACCAATATCAATCAGGACATGGGCCACTGTAGTTCCTTTGCATTAAATAGAGACATGCATGGCCTTGCAATGATTCCTTCCAACTCGTGTCAAATCAATATCAAAGAACCCCAATCCATTGTCGGCAGCCAGACTTGCCACACAGTTTTCAAATTGATCAGTTGTGGTTTATTGAGGGACGTGCACTTTCTTCAAAAATTTGATTAAAGCTTGGGCATGAGCATGGGAACAAAGAAACAAAGACAACATGGATATTTTGGAGGGGGTTTGCCCTAGTTGTTCTACTATCTTGAAATCACTTTTCTTTATGATCTTCAAGATTTCCTCCATCTCTTGGGTGGAACATTCCTCAGTAGTAACGTCTTTGACCGGCGCCTCCGTCCTAGAAGGCTCAATTACTTTCTCTTTACCCCTAGTGTCAGTACTAGGATTATCAATGGTAGTGCGACTAGGTGTCGTTGTATTAGTTGGAGGTGAAATGTTAGGAGAGAAAATCCTCCCCGTTCTTGTCACCTTACTAGAACCAGCAATATTTATAACATCATTAGTCTTGTCTTTGTTGATCCAGGAATCTTACTTAATTCCATGATAGTAAACTTCAGCACCGTAATTCCAAGGGACTACTTTTTAGGAGGAGTAAGGAGTCGGCCCAGGAGCAGTAATTATCAAGAGAGAAATTATTGGTTCATTGGAGATCCTAATAGGACCCTTTGAAGAGATCCTAAGAGGCTTATTAGAAATTGTTATGATAGAAATGTCTTCAGCTTTATCAGTCAAACTTTTGATGGATGGAGTTCTTTCAAACATGATCTCATGACTATTTATCAGGCGTTGAACACCTTCTTTCAGCCATTTTCATCCATTAACTTGTTCGGTGCGGCAATTACAGTCTTTTAAACTTCCAGGGAAAATCCTAGCTCTCAACAGGTTCTCTTTAACAATGGTCAGTGAAGTAGTCAAATCTTCAACGGAGGAAACAAAATCACTGTCTTCAATTGCATTGACACCTTTGGCATGATTTGGCATTGGTGCAGTTATAACATTCGAAGTTGCAGGTGGGTCAAACTCAATAGTTTTGTTGTCGATAAGATCTTGAATCTTGTTTTTTAAAGCCCAACATTGATCAGTTTCATGCTTAGGGCTGTTGGAATGATATGCACATTTGGCATTAGGGTTGTACTTCGGTGATGAGACATTGGGATTTGATGGTGGATCACACAATGTCACCAAGTTAGCCTTCAATAGGTGTTGCAAGGCTTGGACAGTGACATGTTAATTCTCGTGAACTGTCTTCTTAGAACCTCACACCTTTGATGGTTGGCTTGTTGTGGTTGCCTTTGAGTAGATGGAGGGTTGGAGATTAAAATAGCATTAACAGATGGACGATGATCATTCTTGGTATGGGCCCTTGACCCATAAACAACATTGGCTTCTTCCTTGCCAATAAATGGTTTCTTTACAGTGTTTTATGTAGAAGCAGATGCCATGGGAATTTTTCCATTCTTGATACCACTCTCGACCCTTTCACCAGTCAGAATTAACTCAGTGAAACCAGAAGTTGAGCTACCAATTAGCAAGTTGAAATATGGTCCCATTAGTGTTCCCATGAACATGTCCACCAGCTCTTTATCAATCAGTGGTGGTTGAACTCTACCAGCAAGGTCCCTCCATTTTTGCGCATACTCTTTAAACCCTTCATTAATACCCATTGTTATTCCTTGAAGTGGAACTCTTGCTGGCGCTAAATCAGCGTTGTACTGATATTGGCGGTAGAAAGCGGCGGCCAGATCTTCCCAAGTATGAATGTTGGAACCCTCCAACTGGTAAAATCATTCTAACTCAGTCCCAAATAGACTCTCTTGAAAGAAGTGTACCCATAGCTTCTTCTCAGTGGTATGCGGTTGTATCTTGTGGACGTAGGACCTCAAGTGAAGTTTTGGGCATGAAACTACATCGTACTTAGAAAAGATTGGAATTTTGAAGTTGTGGGGAATAACAACCCCAGCAACTAAGCCCAAATCACCAAAATCCAAGCCAGGTACAACTTGAATTTCCACAACTTTCAACCTATCTTCCAGTTGCTTGTACTTATCCTCAGTCGGTGGATATTGTTCGTCAAAATAATCTTCATCCTTAGAAGCTTAATTGACGGACAAGGCCATTAAACCTTTTTACCATGTTGATCAGGGCCTTCTTCTTGGTCTTCTTTTTGGCCATCAGAAGTGACATCAGCTCTTTTTGTCCCTTGGCCAGGGTCAACAAAGTTTCTTGGAATTGAGAATTCTACGCTTGCAAATCTTTCATGGTCTGCTCGATATCCATCGTACTGAAATAAACACTAGAAAGATAAGGAAACTTGTGTTTGAAAACCTGCTTATGTTATGATGCATGGAATGCGTATGCCAATGATTTCAAAGACTTTTAAGATTTAAATTTGTTTAGACAAAGAGGGAGCAAACATTAATTGCATTAATAAACTCCTAAAACAAAAATAACTCAAGCTTCCCATGAGCGCATCCTCTTCGGTGCAATGTAGGCATTAAAATTCCGCTCTTTATGAAGTTGTCTCGTGAGCTCCAAAACCTTCTTCTCGCTTGCGTAGAATTGGGTTTCAAAGGTATCTCGCTCCCCTTTGAGTTGAATCCAAGATCTTTGCAACTCCTCGAGAGTAGTCGGAATGCCAGGATGGAGAATAGTGTAAGGAACATCTCCCTCGGTAATAGGCTCCATGATAATAGGTAGAATGGCCTCATAAGACATTGTGAGGTTTTGAGCATGAGCTCGCACCCACTTGAGATAAGGCTACAAAGGAATGGAGTTCTTATGCCCCAAAGTCTTGCTATCAACTTTCTTTACCATGCCCCAAGCTCGTATGAATCTTTGACGGTAGCCTTGGACATCGCTCTCATAGTCAAATTCAATTCCTTGGAGAAGTGCATCATAAGGACCTTCCCTCCTAGCATACCCAAACTATCGTAAAGCCAAACAAGGATTATAAGTGATACCTCCTTTAATGCCAAGTAGAGGGGCATTAGGGAATTCCCCGCAACAGTCGATAATGATAACGCTCTACAAAGATCGAGAACACCAATTAATATCTGAATGTGAGAGTGACATCAACCTATTAGACCATCTCATGCCTTGCTAATTCTTCAAAACAGATCGAGGTAGGTGTGAAATAAACCACCTAGCCAGCAAAGGAGTGCAACACATAAGAATTCCCCTTCTCTTCACGGTGTGATGTAAAGAGAATGCAAGATATCTCCAAGCAAAGTAGGCACTGAGTTACGAGATAGAAAAACTTTGACTGCATTCACATCTATGAGTTGGTCCGGGTTAGGAAATAGTACCATCCCATAGATTAGAAGAGCCACCACTTATTCAAAAGCTTATAAATCCAAAGCCTCCAAAAATTGTTAAGCCTTCTCAAACAGAAACTTGGCTAGAAATCCTTTAACATCACTTCTTGTTTCCCAATTTGCTACAACATTGGATCGTTGCAAATTTAAGCTCGAGCAATCTCCTCAGGTCTTGGTCCTCTCTCAATAATGATGAAGGGTAACTGATCAAGAATAGGCACTCCCACGATTTGAGAAAACTCCTCCATAGTGGGAACTAGTTGGTAATCAGGAAATGTAAAGCAATGGTGCTTAGGATTAAAGAATTGGAAAAGCACATGTACCATATCCTCTTCAAAATTTGTGGTAACCAAGTTAATGAGACGACCGTACTTCTTGTTGAAAGAAGAATCATTGGGAACCTTTGATGCTAATTCCTTAAGTTGAGGGGCACTTTCACAAGGTTGATTCAGATGGTGTTTCTTCATGCGTAAGCCATATCCTACAAAACAGCACAAAGATAAATCCTGAAGTCCTTGAAATGGTTAGTGCAAATGCAATGGTATGATGTCATGATGTTATGTACAAGTAAACGCATACGCACAAAGCAAACAAATCCTTAGGTTTAGGCTTGCATGAGGTTTCATTGGTAAGTACCCTCTTGAAGTTTAGTTGGTTCAACTTGTCCTAGAAAGTAATCGGGTTCTAGGGATTCTTAATATCATTGATCTTTCTTCATTGGGCATTGTTTCAGTGCAAGCCTCTGTTTTGGCGACCTAAATATCCCAAAAGTCCAATCTCAATGAGCGTAGTACGGAGAATCAACCAACTTCAGACTGCACCAAAGCCGACTATCTCATTACTTCCTAATGGCCTAGTTGTTCAATTAAGGGTTCTAAAGTTCGTTAGTGCTTCATGACATCGCTCAGCGGCCCCTTATTCTCCTTAATTAGCCATTAGGGATACTGGTACCCATAAATATGCCCCACTAACATAGATATTGTCTCAACCATATCGATTTACACCCTAAAGTCTCCCCAATTTTTTCTATTTACCTAATGATATTCCCAGATCCGAGTAGAGGATCAACACAAACCCAAACAAGGACCCATAAATATAAAGCAAACAAATCAGACAATGAAAGCATTTAAATATGATCTAGCTCTAAGGTAACCTTACTTTTAAGTAACTCCCCAGCAGAGTCGCCAGTTCTGTCATACGGTGGGAGAACTGGCTTGGATGTTTTGCGTTTTATCGCAATTGTTGCAGATAGCAAGAGTCGCCACCGACTTTTCTTTTATCCCATGAGGAAAGGGTGAAAAGAACAGGAAAAACCTTTGAGATATTTTCTTGAGTTTGAGGGGTAGGTTATAAAAAGGGAAGGTGTTAGAACCCTTTTCACCTCTAGTTATCTACGGGCTCTTAGTTGCTAGCTCACTTTGAAAATACTTTGTTTGAAATGTGTTTGTGATAGTTTCGAAAGTATTTTTGAAAAGTGCCTTCATTTAGGCGAACTTTGTAATGATTCTCGTCTCTATAAGAATTCATACAAAGTGTTGACTTTTGAAAATATTTCATGGAAAAGTGTTGGTGTGTTTGAAAGATGTTGTTTTGAAGATATTGTGATCAAGAAACTATGATTGTTCTACCTACTCAAAAAGTTTTTGTTCATTTCCTCCTCTTTTAGATAGTGTTATATTACCATTTGTTCGTAAGAAACCTTATCATTGGATGTGAGAGACATGCGTGGGTCATCGTACAGTTATAGAAGGCAACTTGTAAGATGTTTTAGCAATTTGTCATAAGGGTCTAAGGTTGTTTTCCGGAGGCAACATTGAAGGGTCATCGAGGGACTACAATCTTTTAATCGGGGGTCTTTTTCTAAAGCATCTTACATTTGAGGGATATGACTGTTTTATCTGAGGCAACAATTCTTGGTTAACCTTAGAGGTGAAAGTGTGAAAAGTGTTTATTTTCCATGCATTTTTGCCTTGAATTAGGGTTTTCTATTTAGTTGATTTTATGTCTTGTTATACAAACCTTAATTACTAGCATTTATATTGAAAGCGATAAATTGCGGAAATTGTAAAATTCTACGCTATTACATCATTTGGGGATGGGGGTATAATTTACAAATGGCGGGGGGGGGGGGGGGGGGGGGGGGGGGGGGGGGGGAGAAAGCTATTAAAACCTAATTACTATTACAATCATATTTAATAATATAATTCACAAGAAGATAAAAATAATGTAAAAGAAAAGAAAATTGTTTTTTCTGGTTTTTTGTATGAAAAGATTTTAATTAAAGTAAATTGAACTAATTAATTTACAAGATAAGTTAATTAATTATTTAACAAAACTTAAAATCTAAGTTAATTAAAATAAACCCTAAGTCTAATTTTATTGTTTAGAAAATAATTTTGGTTAATATTAATTTGGAAAAGAAAATGTTTTATAATGTAAAAGAAAATAATAGAGTTTAATTTAATAATAATAAAATAAATATTTGAATTGAAACATTTAAGAAGAATATATGTCTTTGTGTTTTTTAGAAAGAGTATCATTAAAAGGTACTATCTTCATTTAATTTTAAATAATGAAAATAATTTTTTTTTGTTATTTTTTATATTCATAAAATAAAGGTGATAAATCGTTGAAGTTTCTGGGATAAAAAATAGTACCTTTTAAAGGAATCCAACCTTTTCATGAATTTCCTATTCATAAAATAAATTTTTTATATCCAACCATGTAATTTTTAAGAGCTATAAATTAAAGGTTTTCATGAATTTCCTATTGGTACAAAACAAAAACCTAAATGTCCTAAAAATTTAATTTCATAATTCTCATCCCACAATCAATAAAAATGAATTTTAAAGATATAGTTATCTTCATAGACATGATATCTACATTTTATCTTTTAAAAGTAAGTGCAAATGATGCTTGTATCAAGATTTCAAAGTTGGAAAAACTTATCTCTTGATGCAAAAATTCAATATCCTTTACACGACTTTCAGAAGCAATATGATGATCGCTTTAGCTTCCTGGGACCTTAGTGAGTATGTTGCAACTCTTACTTTGCCTTGAAAGTGTCTAGATTGGTCTACTCATGTCAAGTTGCAATGGTGGAGTATGAAAATGGTGGACGATGAAAATGATGTTACAGTGAGGAAACATGAGTATGGATAGTTTCTATATGATATATATGAAATGTTTGGATGATTTGTTTGGACAATAGTTGCAAGAGTGATGAGTTTCGAAGTTAAGGTTTCAAAAGCTTAAAAATGGTATTTTTTGGTCAATTCGGGTTTGAGAGTGTATGAGAGGGATTAAGGGCTTGTAAATTCGTGGTATGACTTGCAAATGATCCCTCTATTTATAGGTAAGAGGTTTGATATCTTGAAGTAACCAAAATCTTGAGATAACAAGTTATGGTTTTGAATTTGGTTTGAAAATGCACAAAATGCAAGTTTGCTTCATGATAATGAAAGGAGTGATTCAAGGGACTTTGTCATGCTTTACTAGCTGCTATAAGATTACCTCTGATAACCAAGATTGTTTGTACTCTTTGGAACAAGTCACAAGCCTGAATGAATAGAGTGGTTAGCATAAAACTTGCTTTATAAAAGTGGATATGTTACTTTTTGCAATTTCAACCATAAATGGTATCAAGACTTAGACAAAGCATAAAATCCTTGTGTAATACACTTAGGGCATGTGTAATTACTTAATTATGGAGAGATTTAGAAGAAAATTGCCTAAAAAGTTAGATTGAATGATAAGGTTATGAGATTTGATTATGAGTTCATCACAAAATGACTTATAATTCAAGTTTATCATGCCAACTTCATGTCTTCAAATTTCCTAGCTCAAAAATGATCTCTTAAAGTTCTTGGATATTTTTAAAATCTTGGAACATCCTCTACAACTTTCATGTTGGCCATTTTGACAAAATCCTCTTGGAGCTATGTGAAAATTGGCCAAGAAGTTAGGTCAAAAATGTGCCTAAACTTGTTGAAAATTTCACTAAGTGTTTTAGAAAAAAGTGCATGACTTCATAAATTTATAACTCAAAATCCAAGCACTTATAGGATTTGATCAGTAAAGGAAAGTTGTAGAAGATCTACAAGTTTCATGTTGAAAGTTATCTTTGAATCATCTTGCATCTTTGTGAAAAAATGTCATGAAGTTATGAAATTACCATGCTTAAAACACTTAGAAATTTTTCTAAGTCTTGAAAAGTTTGACGTTTCAAATTGAATTTTGACTTTCTTGATTTCTTGATGATAAAGCATCAAATTTTTGAATGTCTTGATGAATTTTGATCTTTGAGACTCAATTTTAATCAAAAAGTCAAAGTTTGACTTTTGGTGTATCAGTTGACTTTTCATCAGTTGACTGAAATTCATCTGTCAATCCAATGATCTTGAGAAGTGATTTGAACTATGCAATTAGGTCAAGATAATGAATTTGAATCATTGACATCATATTTCAAACGAATAAGTCATGTATTAGGTTAAAAGTCAAAAATGAAGTCTTGTCAGTCAAAACACTAATTTTGACCATTTTATCCTTTTGGTGGTTTGATCAATTTTCTTGGGGAATTGTGATCCCAACTTGATCAATTGATACATATGAGTTCAAAATGTTGGTATGGGACAAAAATCTTTGAAGTTTGACTGTAATTTGGCTACATTTGACTTTTTACCCAATATAGTTGATTTTAGGTCATCTGATCAATTGACTGAGCACACTTGAACTACAAGGCTTGAAATTTTACATAAGAAATCTTGAAGGTCCATAATGATCCCTGAAATTGATTTGAAGCATTAAAAGTTCAATTTCCCTTATGAAAACTCAAACCCTAATTTTGGAGGTATTAGTGTTAAGGAGATGTCTTGACCTAGCCAATCCTTGTGCAAGCTTGAGTCATTGGAGATCTTGTGGGGAAATATCTTGAAAAATGAGAGGGAAAATTTATGGGTGCAACAAAGACTTAAGAAAAAAACTAGGGCATCCCATTGACTGTAATCACAAAAGAACCATTTCATGCAAAAGGTAGGAGTAGTAAAATAAAAAAAGAGGTTGTTATGAATCCTCGACAACAGAAAAAATGTCTCAAAAATGTCTGTCTTCTCAAATAAACTTCCAGTATCCGAACCATCACCAAAATATTATTCCAGACTCAATTATGCACAATTAACTGAGTATAGGGCTAAAAGAACGTCACGGATAACGGGTTGGGTACAAATAAAGTTTGAGCCTTTATCCTTTGTTTCTTAAACCGTGAACAAGGCCATGTTACATCCTTTAAAAGTCCTAGCTGAAGCATGGGTTAGTTTGAAAGCATACTGTTACAAAAGGTATCCCGACTCCTGTAAGGTTTACTATAAATTCTGAGTTGAATTCATATTCTTACAAAATTCTGTTTGTTTACTAAAAATGCATTTTTTAAACTTCAAGACAGACATAAGCTTTGAATTTTTAAATGCCATTGTTTACATATGACTAATTGTTCGACAACAGAGAAATTCGCACGAAGGATATTCAATGAACATAAATTCTATCAATGAACAGAATCACCTCAGATGGAAAGACATTTTCAGTAACAGGCTTTTCATAATCAAGGGGCATGACATGGCGTCTAACAGATCTGGGGGCAGTCGAGTCAAGATTCAAGGAATCTCTTAAAAGTGCCGAATATCCAAGGGAAGACCTCTATCTGAATCACTTAGGGCATTGAACATGAGTTCCAACAAAGGGCCACGTACGATCAAGCAAACATTTTCTAGAAATATTACAACATCTACTACCATAGACAGTGATAATCCTCGGCACCCTTTGAATGCGGACATAGTCAAAAAGTACTACGCATGAAAGAGACCTGCAAGGTTGACTGGACTAGGAAAAAATAAGGGCATCCCGGCTAACCAAAGAGTTTCGGAAAAAATTAGGGATATATAAATAAAATTTTACACCCGGCAAGTAGAAAACTTGAAAAGGCAGCTTGGGCAAAAAAGGGTATCCCGGTGGACTGAAAATCTGAAAAGACGGTCGAGGTAAAAGTTAGGAATTAAAGTGTACGACTATGTCCCGTTATCTCTTATCTATCAGTAGAAGAATCATCACCTTATTAGCATTTACCGAGGGCTCTAGAAGTTGAGATAATGTTTAAGTCATCCATAAATCCCCACAGAGCAGTATCCACAGAATTACCTCTACAGAGCTATCTGCACAAGCTCATCTTTAAAAAGAGATACATTCCTCGCAAGTCTAATATGCCTTCAAGACAGAAATTGGGGCATCTTCCAGCTATTAACATGATCATACTCACCAGCAGATCACCCTAGTGAATAAAGGAATATGATCTTTTCGCTGGTAATATTGCCAACCTATGGAGTCCCAATCTCAATCAGAGATTACAGCATCAATACAGTTTATGGAAATTCTCTTCCCCAGCTGAGCTTATTCCTCCAAAATTGTAAAACCCCCTGCAGATTTATTTCCTCCATCAGGAATCATCTCCTCAGCAAAAGTAATCCTCAGCAAAGTGTTTCTACGACAAGGTTTATTTCCCCAACAAGTTTTATTTCCCCAACGGAATTCAGCCTCCCCAGCCTAAGTCTATTCCTTTAGTTTCTAGAAATAACCGGAAAAACGCCTGTCTCCAGCAAAGGACAATCCATGCTACTATCCCTAGAGAGTTGCTACGGAATCTGAAATCGGACTAGATATCATTCAACCTTATTCTCCCAAATGAGTCAACATCCATATCAAAAACTTGGTCAGATAATATCTCAAAAGGTTATCCATATCTTTTATCCAGAGACAGGGTATATAAGAATTAAATTCCCCGGTAGAGTAAGGAACGACCAATGTTCTTGAACTCTTCTATTCCCAAGCAGAAGTCAAAGATTCCCAGTGGATTATCCTCCAAAATATTAAGCAGGAATCCCCCGACAGAATATCCTCCAAAATAGAAAATGGGAATCTCCAGCGAAGACATTCTAAACAAGATTGAACATTTATACTCTTCATCCTCAGCGACAGTCAGGGATTTATTTTCCCTGGCCAACGATGTTACACAAAGCTACCGTCACCGTCAGCGACATCTTACATCTCATACATCATTTATGAAATATCATAGCATATGCATACGAAACACATATAACACACTCTCATTTATTTTGAGAACATCATTATGCAATGCATTACATACGTCATAACATTGCATACAGAGTAACTTTGTCTTTTCAGGTAAAGTCTACAAACAAGATGAATATCATCAGTAATTTCCAAACAGGTCATTGATTAATTACCGAAATAAGTTGGGGCAACTATCAAAGACTAGGTGGTATCAATTCCCGAAACAGGCCGGGTTTTCCAATGAAAGATAATTATGGATCAATTCCTAAAACAAGACGGGGCGACCATCTGCATGACCAAATGACTTCCTTCAAAGATTAACTCTGAAAAACATCTCCTAAAAACAAGCATTTCCTAGGAAATTGAATTCCGACAAGCATTTCCTCGGAGACTGAATTCTGACAAGCATTTCCTCAGAGACTGAATTCCGACAAGCATTTCCTCAGAGACTGAATTCCGAAAAGCATTTTGTGATACGGTGGGAGAACTGACTTGGAGTTTTGCGTTTGTGTTCTCGAATGTTGCGGTTTAGTAAGAGTTGCCACCGAATTTTCTTTTATCCAAAAGGAAAGGTGAAAAAGCACAGGAAAGACCTTTAGAGATGTTTTCTCGGGTTCAGGGGGTAGATTATGAAAAGGGAAGGTGTTAGCACCCTTTTCATCCATGGTTCTCCATGGGATCTTAGTTACTCGCTAGATCAACTTGCTTTTGTTTGTATGTGCTTTGTGATGTGGGCTTTGAAAATGTTTTGAAAAATCTCTTTGTAATGGTTCTCGTTTCTATAAGAACGCGTACAAAGTTTCATTTTGAAAGACAGTTTAAAGAGGTGTTTGTGGATTATGTTTCAGAAAGTGATTTTCGGAGTGATATTTTGCAATGGTTCTGGTCTCTATAAGAACGTATACAAAATGTTTTATCTTTTTGGAAAACGTTTTGAAATGAGAGTGTTGGTGTGTAAAAGTGTTCTTGCCGTGAGCAAGCGAGTAACTAGGAGCGAATTCTACCTACTCGAAAGGTCTTAAACGTGCTTTTCCTTCTCCTTTAGATGTGGCTATCCTACCATTGATTTGGTAAGCAGCCCCATCGTTGGATGTGAAGGGACGGGCGTGGGACATTTGAATAGTCATAGAAGGCAACTTATGAGACGTTTTAGCAATGCCATTTAGGGACTAGATCGTTTTACCGAAGGAAACATTGAGGGACTACGATCCTATTTTATCGAAGGGTCTTTGCTAAAACGTCCCCATATTCGAGAGACATGAATATTTTCTGAAAGGCAATAAAGTGAGATTACCCTAGAGGTTCTAGTGTGCAAGTGTGTTAGTTTTCATGCATTTTGTCTTTGTATTTGAAAGTCATCTATTTGTTGATTTTATCTTGCCATACATCCTATTTACTAGTAATATATGAAAAGAAAGTAATAAATGCAGAAAATAAAATCTAAGCTATTACATCACTTTAGGGGGATGGGGGTACATTTTAAAAATAGGGATGAAATGGAGACTGAAATATTATAACCATATCGAATAATAATGAAAACAATGTAAAAATAGTGCAAAACAAAAGAGAAAATGCATTTTGAACTGCTATGTGTCGACCCATGCTGCTATGCATCGACACATAGCTTTTCCTTGCTCCTGTAAAACAAAATCTGCTCGGTATGAGTCGACATATAATGGGATGTGTCGACCCATACACCTTCTTGTATCGATGCGAAATGTGTATGTATCGACTCATAGACTTTTCCATCTTTTGTTTTGTAACCTGAAATCAGTATGGGTCGATGCATGGGGGTTATGTGTCGACTCATACCCTGTTTTTTCACTAGGATGAGTCGACACATGAGGATATGTGTCGATACATGCTGCATTTTCCTGCCTTAAACATTATTTTACTGACTGTACAGGTTATCTTACAACATATGATGGATGAACATAACAACAAACGATTAGATAAGCCTAAACAAGGTGCAAATGACTAGTTCAAAGGGATAATAAAATACTACATCTTATCTTCAAAACATAAAATTGTTAATGATGTATGAAAAGATGTCAAGTAATGTAGATTTACCTTTGGGTTGCATTGGCTGTTTTAAATCTGAATGCTTTTCCAAATGCTGTGATGACTTTGTGAGTCTTCAGAAAGCTGCTCCGGACTGTTGGAACTGAGTTGGATTGTACTATAATATTTTTGGTGTTTTTGATGGTGAAGATGAATAGCACTACAAGGACTGTTTTTATGTTTGGATAATCTTTGTAGGTGATGAGGTATTTGGCTTATGGGAGAGTTTGTATGGTGGAGTAATGGGTTGGGGTTCTGTTTTGAATAAGAACAAAACTGGTTTTTTTTAATCAATGAGTCAAGTTTACAAAGGATACTGTTTTTCTGTTCAACAAAACTCTCTATGCTCTCTCTCTCAAATCCTCTCTCTAAAATGCAACTTCTAAAATCCAACCTTTTGTCTTATCAGACCATCCCCTTTTGTAGACCTTTGATGGTGGTTTAGGGGGGAAATCAAATAAGTTATTTTGAATTGTTTTTGCCTACTGTTTTGACACTTTCTTCATACAATTTTCCTTTGCCATTTTGGTGCAATTCCGGGGTTGTTATGATGCAGGCTTGGGCAGACTGCATAGAGCAGTTTTGGACTGTATTGGGCAGCATGCATACTTGGGGTGCAACATAGCACAAGGTTTCTTGTAGGGCAGCATGGGGTGTTGTGGAAATGTGGCATATCACATTTTGTTCAACTTGGACAGTATGATTTATAGCATGTCACAAATTTGGTCTTGTGGAATATTTTATGCACATTATGTCAAGGGCAAAAATATTGTGGTAAGGTTTTTTCTTTGAGAGAACTCAATCAAGATATAGTTTTAGAAATTGCAATTTTGCAAAAATACCACTTTTTAATAATTTGAATTACTTGCATCATTTTGAATTATTTGGAATTGTAGTAAAAATGTCATGAAGTAAATGAGTTTATCCAAGTATAGAAAATACTTAGAAAAATTTCAAAGTCTTGCAAAGTTGGATTTTTTATTCTCTTGATTTTTGATGATCAAACTTCATTTTTGGATGTCTTGACATAATGTGATTTTTGGGGCCCAAATTTGGCCCAAAAATCAAAGTTTGACTTTTTAGCATCCGGTTAACTTTTTCCAGCCGAAACTCCGATTTTGCTCATTTTGCCCCCTTTTGATAATTTGAATGATTCTTCTTAGGAAATGTGGTCCGAGGCTTGAAACTTGAATGAAGTAATTCTAAGAGTCCTTAAGACATGAGAGGGCAAATTTTCGGGTACAACAGCTGCCCCTGTTCAATCTTCTTAAACCTGAAAAGTTAGATTGGTAGACCTACCATTCGTGACTTGAAGGTGGAAGATGATTGAACACTAGAGTGCCCAGAAATTTGAACTCGATGATGTGGTGGTTGATTTTGCCGTGAATGGGCTTAAAAGATGCCATTTGGAGAAATGATGGAGAATTGTCGGAGATGGGCTTGTAGATGCCATCCAAAAAATGTTGGTTGCATATGGGATTCCTTGGCGAGAAATCCTGTATCTGCTGTCGAGGAGGACTTCACCGGGGAATGTTGTTTTATTCCCTGGGATGTAAAGTCTAGGAGCTTCGGTTGTCCGTTACTCCACTGGGGGATTAATTCCTGATTGAGGGAGTGAAAGTAAAATGTGTACCTGGTCGGGGTCCAGGCTGTACAACGGCTTGCTGTATTCCAAAAAACAGTCAGTTCTTTCCCGCCGTATCACAGAACTGGCGACTCTGCTGGGGAGATAAATAAGTGGGGCGTACCTTAGGAATAGTTCATAATGTTTTCAATTGCTTGACTTGTATGCTTTATATTTCTGGGCTTGTATCGGAGTTACTATAGATCCTAACCCAGATCTGGGGAATACCCTTTAGGTAAGTAGCAATAAACTGTGAGGGAACTGTACGGTATAGACCGATACGGTTGAAGCAGTAGCTACATTGGTGTGGCACTTTAGATTGCACCGATATCTCTTGTGTTGGAACGAGGAGAATATGGGTCATCTAAGGGGTCATTAAGCACCAACTGACCTTAGAACCTTTAAATTGACTAACTTAGCCATAGAACAGTAGCAGTATGCTACACTCATTGAGACTAAACTCTCGCGATGATTCCGACCACAAGAAAAGGTTGCTAAACTGGAATAATGACCGATTGAGGGTAGTCAGTGATATTGAGATCCTCTAGAACCCGATTACTATTTTTAGGACAGGTTTGAACCAACTTTGCTGAAAGAGGGTAGTACCTAAGCTCCTTGCCAGCCTGAAATCTAAGGGCTCTCTGTGTGACTTGTGTGCCTTTACCAGGTTTGCTATTTGTGGATACTTGTGATGTGCTTTCTATCATGACATCATGACATCATAACATTGCATACATCTTGCATTGGACTAACCTATTTCAAAGACAGGAGGGATTCATCTTTGTTCTGTTTTGTAGGCCATGATGCCCATGCGTAGGAATACCATCCGGATCAACTTTGTCCAGGTTCCCACTATGCTTAAAGAATTGATTGCAAAGATGCCAGATACCACCTCCTCCATCAGGAGACATGGTTACCTCTTGGGTTTGGTCACTTCCAAATTGGACGAGCAGATGATAAGTGTCCTAGTCCAGTTCTATGATCCACTGTACCATTGCTTTACTTTTCAGGACTACCAGTTGGTTCCCACCCTAAAAGACTTATCTGATCTGCTCGGTATCTCTATTCTGGAGCAGACCCCGTTTACTGGTTGGGAGAAGACCCTTAGGACAGAAGAGATTGCTTCAGCCCTTCATATGACAAAGGATGAGGTAATGGCTAATTGGGAGACTAGAAGTGGAGCAAAGGGCTTTCTGACTAAGTTCTTGGTTGGTAAGGCTAATTATTTCTGGGATAGTCTAGACTTCAAGGCATTCGAAGATATTCTGGCTCTTCTGATATATGGCTTGGTATTGTTTCCGAACCCTGACTCCTTTGTTGATGTGAATGCGGTGAAAATCTTCATCTCTCGTAATCCTGTACCCACTCTCTTGGGTGACATTCTTCATCAGCTTTATGCCCGTACTACCCGAAAGCGGGGGACCTTGATGTGCTGTGCTCCATTATTGGCGAGGTGGTTTATTTCGCACCTCCCCAAATCAGTGCTGAAGAACAAAGAAGGCATGGGTTGGGCCTATAGGGTTATGTCTCTCTCTCACAATGACATCATCTGGAGTATCAAGGGTATGGACGAGGTGGCTATTATTGATCGATGTGGGGAGTAACCCAATGTTCCACTGATAGGAACCAATGGAGGAATTTCTTACAATCCATGCTTGGCCTTACGTCAGTTTGGGCGAGCCAGAAGAGAAAGACCTCATGAATTGCTAATGCCTAGTATCATCTTTGATTTTCAAGGGGATAGCGACGAGCAACGCCGCAAATTCATAAGGGCTTGGGATAGAGTTCACATATCTGATCCACATGAGCTGGGCCCAAAGACTTCACTTCTGATGGAGCCGTATCTCAGATGGGTTCGTAACCTTGCCCAAAAGCTGGGTATGCCGTATGAAGCCGTCCTGCCTATCATTGTTGAAGTTGCTAATGAAGAAGGGGTTCTTCCGACCATCATCCATCCTCATATGCCCACTGACATTGGGGCACTGAAAAGGTCTTGGATGCAGCTGAGAGAAGAGCGGGATGCTTACCAAGAAAGGTTTAACGAGAAAGAGCAGAAGGTCCAGAGGTTGACTAGGCAGTTGGAGAACGAGCGGATCCTCAATGAATATGTCCGCACCGAGAAGAAGCGACCATGGGAGCACTGATTGTCCTTTGATTATTTTCTTTCCAGTTTTTATTTACTTTTCAGTATTTCCTTTCTTGTAACGCCTTAAGGGCATCTGTTGAACAATTTGGGTTTCAAAGTTTATCTAATAAAGTGTGTTTCCTTTCTAGTTTACGAATTTGAAACTCTCGATTGTCTTTGAAATCATATCATACGCATTGCATCCCATGCACTTCATAACAGGTACCCATTATAGGTCTCTTATCTTCTTCACTGTTTATTTCAGCACTCATCATGTCAGCTGAACCGTCAACTGAGCAAGCCATGAAGGCCCTACAGGCCCAGAATGCCCAATTCCAAGAGCTGTTCATGAATCTAGATAAGGGTCAGCGAGATCTGAAGACCCTAATACTGAAAGAGAAGAAGAAGAAGAAGAAGAAAAGGACAGTCCTATTTAACACAGGTCACAGGTTTGGAAACAGGCTACGGGATGAAGTTGATTTGACCACCTCATATGGAGGGAAAGATAGTCAGGAAGAAAGGATGGCTCCTAGCCCTGTGGTCTCAGACAATGAGACGGACTTCGACGAAGACCAGTATCCTCCGGCCAAGGATAGATACAAACAATTGGAAGATCGTTTGAGTGCGATGGAAGTTCAGTAGGTGCCTGGTATGGACTTTGGTGATTTGGGTCTATCATCTGGGGTGGTGATTCCCCACAAGTTCAAGGCACCAACCTTTGCTAAGTATGACAGAGTTTCTTGTCCGAAGCTGCACCTCTGGTCATATGTAAGGAAGATTCAGCCGTACACCGCTGATAAGAACCTATGGATCCACTTCTTTCAAGACAGTCTCTCAGGGACTCAGCTTGAATGGTTTTACCAGTTGGACGGAGCCAGTATCCGCAGTTGGGAAGATTTGGCTACTGCTTTCTACAGGAAGTACCAATACAATTCCGACCTCGCTCCAACGCGTACCCAACTCCAGGGTATGTCCATGGTGTTATACCCCAAAATTTGCCCTCCCATATTCCTCAAGAAATTGCCACGCCAAGCTAGAAAATTCCCCAAGGGTTGTGCAGTGCAACAGTCTCCCATACAGTCAAAATTAGGGTTTTGAGTCTGATCAAGAAAAGGAAGTTTTCAAAGGCCCAATCAAGTCTCACATGCTTACAAACATGGTCAAGCATCCTCATATCAAGTTTCAAGGCATTCAGCTCAAAATTGCACAGTCAAAACCCTAGATTGCACTACAGTCAACTGTAGGGGCAAAATGGTCATTTGACAGTCAAAAGTTCAAATTTTTGGTCAACATATCATTTTGAAGCCACAAACATCATTTGATCAATGCTTGATCATGATTCTCAAAATTTGGCTCAGAAATCATCAAAGATGCAAAAGTTGCTATATTTGGACAGCTGAAAAAGTCAACTGAAATTGACCAGGGCATAACTTTCACATGGATTATCAGAAAAATCCCATCCAAAGCTCATTTTGAAGAGAAAGACATTTCCTAAAACTCATCTTCATACTTCAAGTCCAAGAAATGCTCTCACAAAAAGTTATCAATTTCAACATTATAGGTCATTTTCAAAAGTCAACAAAAAGGGACTTTAAGTCAAAGGCCATAACTTGAGATTGGAAAATCAAAATGACATGGGACCAAAGGCATTGGTTAGAGGACTCAAAGACCTTTCCAAAATGTCCAAGAACATGTGAAAAGCCTAAAAATTGAGCAAGTTATGCCTTGTAGAAGTTGGGAAATTTTTGTGAAATGGCAAAAGTCAACTATCCTTGAAACTCCAATTTTTGACAAAAGGGCCCACTTTCTTCCACTTGATTCATCCTTGTCATGCCACACACGTGTCCCATGATTAGTTTCAAGACCAAATATTGATTTTTCTATTTTATTTAATTTTTGATAATTTAATTCATGTTAAATCTTTGAAAATTCAAATAAAATTCAAAAACCAATGGAATAGTGTCATGTGAATTTGGACAACTTCCATGTATCATGGGCCAACTCAAGAACTCAGGCTAGGGTTAAATTGCACACTAGGTCTAGGTCTTGGCTAAAAAGAAGGAAACTTGGTTAATGGTAAAAACCCTAGGACTTGTTCTTTCATGAGCATGAATTAAGGTCAAAGAGGTAGCCAATTCCCTTCCATCATAAGCACCAAGTCAAACCCTAAGCCTAACACACCATATGCTGCGCTCAAGAGCTGATTGCCACATTGAAAATTTTGGATAAAAACACAAAACTGAAATCAAAGTTAGAGAGAGTTTTAAGCCTCAATTCTTTTCCTAATAGTTTCCTGGACAAACTCTGAAGGTGTGCCAACCCCTAACCTCAATCAAAACGCGAAGAAACGGTAGCTACAACTCAAACTGTACAGAAAAATTTTTGAAATCGTATTCTCAATTCTAAGCATCTTCATTGCATTTCAATCGTATATTCTTGTTCCATGTGATGTTTCCAAGCTAACCCTTATATTCAATTTGATTTTTGTATCGTGTATGGGATTTCACCATGACCAAAATTTAGGGTTACAGGTCTGCCAAATTGGGGTTTTCTACCCCAGGTTAAATTAGAATTTCAGAGCAACACCATCACACTCAACGCATCTGGACGAAAAGATCCATATACTCGCGCCTAATTTATGTTTGGAAATAGGCTAATCGTTATTTTTCCATAGCTTGCCTAATGCTACGCTTCAAAAACCGTGGCCAATGTGTTTAGTGTTTCAGGAGGACGAAGACGATGGTGTCGTGTCACACGGGGACAGGCCAATTCAAATTCGCGCGCGTTTTAATTACTATGCATTGGTTTTGTTTTTTATTATTTGTTTATCATAATATATTAAATGAAATGCAAGTGGCTCAGTGGACAGGGATGCGTGCATGTGACTCTCATGACCTGGGTTCAAGTCCCAGGTCTTGCATATTTCGTTATTATTTTTCAAACCAATTTCCTATGCAGCGTCAGCAGTGATGTACACCGTGTGTCCACAAGATCCAAGCGCACAGGTGTCCAGGAGATGCAGATCAAGGGCTCAGATCCCAGGCCTATGGTAAACGTTGGTCAATGCACTAGCGCACGATCCAGGAAAGTCAGCAAATGGCAAACTCAATTGGGCCAGGCTTTTCAAATCCATACCTCCTAAATTGGGGCTACCCCCCCTGGTTTGCCTTCCTTTTTATTATTTTCTTATATCTTATTTAAAATTATTTTGTGTTCTTGATTGCTTAATTTAATTAATTTATTTTCACAAAAACATAAAAACATTATAAAAATCAGAAAAGACCAAAAATAATAAAGATTTATATTATAATTATTTTCATAAAAAATGCTTGTAATTATTTAGCTTTAATTTAGGTGTATTAAATATTTTTCATAATAAAAATCCAAGAATAGAATTTAGGTTTAATAACTTTTATTTTCTTTTTAATTTTCCCTTTTTTTTCAGAATGATAATGTTATTTATTTATTTTCATAAATTAAAAAAATGTACATAAATAAGTTAGGGTTTAATTTAGGTTTTAATTTAATTCTTTCATAATAAATAAAGAAAACATTAGAATTAGGGTTTGACGTTTCATTTTATTTTAATCAATTCTTTTTCCTTTAAATCATAAAAAACACAAAAATACCAAAACATTTAATTTTAATTTTAATTCTCCATTAATTTTAATTTATTGCGAAAGGGTCCAACGCCCATGTTTATAATTTATTTAATTTGCGCATCTATTTTATATCGTTTAAATAATTATGTACATGCCCCAAAGCCTTGTAAATTTATTTCTCGCGCCTTTATTTTATTGCTTCTTTACTTTCAGTCAAATCGGGTTCGGTTTATTTTGGCGATGTGGACCCGCGCCATTTGTAATAGTTTAGATTTATTTTCTCGCAAATATACAACTGTTAATAAATATGCATGAAAGAATGTATGGACTTAAAAATAAAATCAAGCGTAGAACACAAATAAACATGACAAGACAAATAACTGAAACATGACACACAATTCGCACACACCACCCCTAGGGTACGCCTCACTGTTGCCTTTCGAAAGGTGATCGTTCGAGTAGAGGGCGTCTTAGTAAGTCCTCATGATCCGGGAACCTGGCATGAGGGTAGCTTCTAAGGTGTCTTCCCATTGCTCTGGTGATCACCATGTCCCTACAAACTCGAATTGACCCGAACACCTCCAACGGTGGTGCTACCTACCTCTCAATGGTGGGATGGCACTACTTTAAAGGACATTTACACAGACGAATTCCTTAGGGTAGGTAGGTTCTCAAGGATACTTGCTCTAATTTCAAACAAATCAAAACATCTTTTCACCAACACATTTTCAAAAGCTTTCAAAAGCAAATTTTTCAAACACTCTGACGTACGAGTCGAACTGAAATTTTTCAAAGAATATTTTTGAAACCCACATTGAAAAGCAAGCAAACATTTTGAAAACACATTGAGCAAGTATCTAAGAGCCCATGGATAACCATGGATAGAAAGGGTGCTAACACCTTCCCTTTCTATAACCTACCTCCCGAACCGAGAGCAATCTCTTTTAAGGAATTTTTCTGTGCTTTTGTCCTTTCCTTGTTGGAGAAAATAAAAGACGGTGGCGACTCTTGCTTCCGCGACATTTCGCGAACCAGCGTTAAACAGTCAGTTCCAGATCCACCGATCACAGAACTGGCGACTCTGCTGGGGAATAACTTAAAGTGAGGTGTACCTTAGGGCTAGGTCACAACTATGTTTTCAATTGTCTTCTTTGCTTGCTTTATTATTGTGGGTTGCTTGGGAGTTCTATAGATCCTAACCCGGATCTGGGGATACCTTTCTTAGAAAGTAGCAACAAGGCTGTGAGGGAACTGTGCGGGGTATACCGACATGGTTGAAGCAGTCTGCTACGTTGATGTGGCACTTTGGTGTGTACCGGTAACCCTTGAGTTCAGTCAAGGAGAGTACGGGGCCTCCGCGTGGTGTCGTGAAGCATCAACAGACCTTAGGAACCTTAATTGAACCATCTTGGCCTCTTTAGGGTAGTGAGATAACTGACTTTGGTGCAGTCCGAGGTTGGTTGATACTCGATACTACACTCAGTTGAGGGTTGCTTTCCTGGAATATTTCGGTCGCCAGTTCAGTGGCTAAATCGAAACGATGAACAATGAAAGCAATCCCGTGATATTGGGAGCCTTAGAACCCGGTTACTTTGATTAGGACAGGTTGAACCCACCAACTTCAAGAGGGTACTACCCAGACCCCATGCTGGCCTTAAACCTTAAGGGCCTGTCTTGTGTGCCTTGTGTGCCTTACATGTTTGTCTTTGTACATACCTGTGGTGTGTTTAATCATAGCATCATGACATCCTCCAGCATCATATGCATTGACTAACCATTTCAGGGGTTCGAATTTTCATCTTTGTTCTTGTTTTGTAGGACATGGAAACTGTTCGTAGAAAGACAATTCAAATCAGTCTTGTAAGGGTACCTCCTCAGCTTAAGGAGCTTATATCCAGGATTCCCGAGAACTCTTCATTCAGTGAAAGGCATGGAAGCCTCATCAGCTTGGTCAATACCAACATTGAGGAAGATATGATAAAGGTTTTGTTCCAGTTCTTTGACCCTCTGCATCACTGTTTCACCTTCTTGGACTATCAGTTGGTACCTACATTGGAGGAGTTCTCCCGACTCCTGAAGATCCCTATTCTTGATCAGCTACCCTTCAACGGTACAGAAAAGGAACCTAAGCTTGAAGAGATTGCTAAAGCCTTGCACTTACGGTCATCTGACCTCAAGGGACATTGGGAAGTTAGAAGTGGTATCAAAGGGTTCTTAGCCAGGTTTCTGTTTGAAAAGGCCTATGATTGTTGGAACTCCCTTGACTTACAAGCTTTTGAAGAGGTTGTGGCCCTCCTTGTTTATGGTTTGGTGTTGTTCCCTAACTCAGACCAGCTCGTTGATATCAATGCTGTCCAGATCTTTATGTCCAGGAATCCTATACCTACGTTGCTGGGGGACCTCCTTCACTCATGTTACACTCGAACCATGAGAAAAAGAGGTGTCCTTATGTGTTGCACTCCTCTCCTGGGAAAGTGGTTTATTTCGCACCTTCCACAATCAGTCCTGAAGAACGAGCGGGGTTTGAGATGGTCACAACGGTTGATGACTCTTACACATGCAGATATACATTGGTGCCCTAGGTCCAGGGAAGATGTCACTATCATTGATCGTTGCGGGGAGTATCCTAATGTTCCTTTACTTGGAATCAGAGGGGGTATTACTTATAGTCCATGCCTGGCTTGGAGACAATTTGGTTATGCTCGGAGGGATGGTCCTCATGACATGTTGATTCCTGACATAGTTTTTGACTTCGACAACGATACTCAAGGACTTTGCCAGAGATTTATCAGAGCTTGGAGGATGCCTAGTAGGATAGACAGCAAGACACTGGGGCACAGGAACTCCATCCCTTTGGAGCCTTACCTCAAGTGGGTACGAGCCCGCTCTCAGAAATTAGTAATGCCTTATCCTCACATGCTTCCAGTAATCAAAGAGCCTGCCTTGGAAGGAGAGGTGTCTCACGTTATTCAGCACCCTGATATGCCCACATCCTGGGAAGAGATGCAGAAGAGCTGGATCCAGCTTAAGGAAGAGCGGAATTCTCTTGAGACTAGTTTGCATGCCAGTGAAAAGAAGGTCTTGGAGCTCACCCGTCTGTTGCACGAGGAAAGGAACCTCAACACTTACATAGCTCCAAAGAAGATGCGCAACATATTTTGGGATTGATTTGATCTTTTTGTATTTTTGCCCATGAGGCTTTGATGTATTAAACAATGATTTTCTTAATAATAACGTGTGTTCCTTTTGGTCTACAACAAACTTGAATTTTCGAACTCTTGAATGCATTGCATAAACACATATCATTCATCATGTGCATCATAGGTACTCTTCTTTTCAGGTTGTTTACCGTTCTTCGCTGTTTATTTCAGCATCATGAATCCTGAATCATCAACCGAGGCGTCTATCAAGGCTCTTCAGGCGCAGAACGTCCAATTTCAGGCGCAGAACGCCCAATTTCAGGAGCTGATCAAGGGCTTGGCTCAGGGTCAACAAGAGTTGAAGACCATGCTTTTGAAGAAGACTAAGAAGAAGAGGAGGACTGTGCTATTTAACACTGGGCGCAGACTCGGGAACACTTTGGTTGAAGCTGAAAGGACTCCTCCATCTGTGACGGAAGGTAGTCACCAAGAAAGGGAGGTCACTACTCCTGTGGGCTCTGATACTGAAACAGACTTCAACGACGAACAGTACCCTCCTGCTGAAGACCGGTACAAACAGCTGGAAGACAGATTAAAGGCTATGGAAGTTCAGCGGGTGCCTGGATTGGATTTCGGAGACTTGGGGTTATCTACTGGAGTGGTGATCCCACACAAGTTCAAAACACCTGCCTTCGTGAAGTATGATGGGGCTTCCTGTCCCAAGATGCACCTCTGTTCTTATGTAAGGAAGATCCAGCCTTACACAGCAGACAAGAACCTTTGGATCCACTTCTTCCAGGAGAGTCTTTCAGGGACTCACCTCGACTGGTTCTATCAGCTGGATGGAATCAGCATTCGTAACTGGGAGGATCTGGCCACTGCTTTTTACAAGCAGTATCAGTATAATGCCGACCTCGCTCCTACGCGTACCCAGCTCCAGGGTATGTCGCTAGGGTCGGGTGAAGGTTTTAAGGAGTACGCTCAGAAATGGAGAGACCTGGCTGGCAGGGTGCAGCCACCATTGACGGATCGGGAGCTAGTAGATATGTTCTTGGGGACCCTATCTGGTCCATTTTTCAATCATCTCATTGGTAATTCCTCTGCTGGGTTTACTGATCTGATCCTGACTGGTGAAAGGATCGAGGCCGGTATAAAATCGGGGAAGATACAGAAAGTTGCCTCCTCCAGTACTGAGAAGAAACCCTTCAAAAGGGAGGCTAGTGTTGTATATAGCTCCTGGAGAACAGAGCGACCTGAACACCGCCAATCTGTCAGTGCAGTAATGATTGCCAAACCTGCTGCCGCTCCTCGGCCAACTAATCCTCAAAAGTTTGAAAGACCCCGGAGAGAGTATACCCGGTTAAGCATGACCTTATCACAGATCCTGCCACAGTTGCTATCCACCAATTTAGTGACTGTCAAGGAGGCTCCAAAGTTTCCCAATACTGCATCCCCCAAGTTCAATCCAAATGCCCGCTGTGCTTATCACTCTGATAGCCCGGGGCATAACACAGATGACTGTTGGGCCCTAAAGAATAAGGTTCAAGACCTCATTGATGCAAAGGAAATACAGTTTGAGGCGCCCGAGAGGCCGAATGTTGTAATTGCTCCCATGCCCCAGCATGGAGTGAATGCTGTTGAGGAGGATTTGTATGTAGCTTCGGTGGATGATGTTGCTACTCCGTTGCTGATGGTCAAGAGGAATCTGTTGCTAGCCGGTTTATTTCCGGGATGTAGCGAAAGTTGCCCTCTATGTGTTGCTTCCCCTGCTGGTTGTTCTCTGTTGAAGTCCGGCATCCAAAGCCTGATAGATAGTAGAGAAATTTTGTTCAGAAAGACTGTTGTTCCTGCTGCTCCTGTTGAAGAAGTGTCGATCGTTACCATCTTCAACAACCATTCCAAGGCTCCTTCAAAGAAGCCTATACAAATTTTGTCAGTTCACAAGAGTGCTCCCATCACCATTACTGTTCCGGGGCCTATACCCTACAAATCTCATAAGGCTGTCCCATGGCACTATGGGGCGGATGTTTATGTTCTGGGTGTGAAACAAGAGTGCAACATTGATACTGGTGTCTCCAACATCACCGGGCCTGCTAAGGTCACTCGTAGTGGAAGACTGTTCTCGCCAGACATTGCTCCTCCGGCAATTCATAGGCCTTTGATCTTCACACCTGCCGGAGAGCCTGTTTCTCCCCCTGACCAAGTATCCACCCCTGCTACTGATTCATCTGATACTCGGGGCAAGGGAATTGCTGCTGATATGCCTGCCAGGACGGAGGCGCCAAAGACCATTGTTGAGGCTTCCAAGCAGGAAATGGAAGAAATCCTCAAGATAATAAAGAAAAGTGATTTCAACGTTGTAGAACAGTTGGGGCACACCCCCTCTAAAATCTCCATGTTGTCACTGCTGCTGTGTTCAGAGGCCCATGCAAAGGCTCTGATTGCTTTCTTAAAGACAGCCCACGTACCCCAAGAGACGTCTGCTGACCAGTTCACCGACTGTGTGGCCAACCTAACTGCTGATAATGGCCTGGGTTTCTCTGATGCCGATCTGACAGCAAAGGGGAAGAACCATAATGATGCTCTGCATGTCTCCATTGAATGCAGGGGCACTACTCTTGCTCATGTGCTGGTTGACACAGGTTCTTCATTAAACGTGCTGCCCAAGAAGGCTCTGGATAGGCTGGATTGTGAGGGTCTAGAGCTCAAACCAACTCACATTGTTGTCCGGGCCTTTGACGGGTCCAAAAGAATGGTACATGGTGAAGTGGACATCCCAATTAGGGTTGGGTCACAGGTATTCGATTCAAAATTCTATGTGATGGACATCCATCCGTCCTATTCTTGTTTGCTGGGTCGCCCGTGGATCCACAAGGCTGGAGCTGTGACCTCCACATTGCATCAGAAGCTCAAGTACCCGGTCAGGGGGAAGATCGTAACAGTGCAAGGGGAAGAGGAGTACATGGTCAGCCACCTCAACTCCTTCAGATACGTAGAAATGGATGGGGAGTTCATTGAAACCCCTTTTCAACATTTTGAGGAAGTGCCACAAACCTTGGCAGCAGCAGAAGCAGATGAAGAGGTTTCTCCTATGAAGATGGCCTCCTTGAAGGACGCCCGGGCTGTGATCGAAAAAGGTGAATGTGCAAACTGGGGCAAGCTCCCTGATCTTACTCCTAAGACTAACAAGTTTGGGCTGGGTTTCACCACAGAAGCTCAGAAAGCGGTGCGCAAGGCGAGAATTGGAAGACCTCCTGTGCTCATCACCCACTCAGAAGTGAATGCTATTGGAGAGGAAGACAAAGTGGAAGAGTCAGAGTTCGACAGCTGGATCTACCCGACAACCGGCGGTGGATTGACCAATTGGACTGCTAAAGATTTTACACCCATAACTTTTGTTCCCCAGTAATGAATTTCTTTGTTTTTTGATTTGTAATAAACAATAATTTGAGACTATATGGCCCGGTGTCTTACCCGGGGCACCGTGGTTTTATTTGTGAGGGCTTTTGTTTGTCACTGTCATATATCATGAATAAAAGCATTGGACGTTTTTCACAATTCAAATTTTGCGCTCCTTTTCTTTCCTTTCTTTACATATTGCAAAACAGCTGTATTTACACACACACTCACTCATACAGGTTTCAATCCACTCTGGATCTCACTGGTAACGACTCTGCTACTGCCAGTTATGACTTCGAAAATCCGATCAACTTAGCCGAAGACGAAGGTGAAGATGATTGCGAAGTGCCTGGTGAACTTGCAAGACTATTACAACAGGAAGAGAGGACAATTCAACCCCATGAAGAGCCAGTGGAAATAATAAACTTGGGTACTGAGGAAGACAAGAAAGAGGTGAAGATTGGTGCCAACCTAGAACTCAGCGTGAAGCAACGGTTGACTCAGATGCTGCATGACTATAAAGAAATCTTTGCCTGGTCCTACGAAGATATGCCTGGATTAGATACCGACATTGTGGTCCATCACTTACCAACTAAAGAAGATTGCCCTCCGGTTAAGCAAAAGGTCCGCCGTATGCGTCCAGAGATGTCTGAGAAGATTAAAACCGAGGTTATGAAGCAATTTGATGCCGGGTTTCTTGCAGTGACTTCTTACCCTCAGTGGGTTGCTAATGTGGTGCCGGTACCTAAGAAGGACGGCAAGGTCAGGATGTGTGTCGATTACAGGGATCTGAACAGGGCCAGCCCCAAGGATGACTTCCCTCTACCCCACATTGATGTCCTTGTTGATAATACAGCTCAGCATAAAGTGTTCTCTTTCATGGATGGCTTTTCAGGCTACAATCAGATCAAGATGGCTCCTGAAGACATGGAAAAGACTACATTTGTTACTCAGTGGGGCACCTTCTGCTACAAAGTCATGCCTTTCGGACTAAAGAATGCTGGGGCAACCTACCAACGTGCCATGGTTACTTTATTTCATGACATGATCCATCATGAGATAGAAGTGTATGTTGACGACATGATCGCTAGGTCCCAGACTGAGGAAGAACACCTTGATCATCTACAGAAACTGTTTGACCGGTTGAAACTGTACAAACTAAGATTGAACCCTAACAAGTGCACCTTCGGGGTAAGATCTGGGAAGTTGCTAGGCTTCGTGGTTAGTGATAAAGGTATTCAAGTGGACCCTGCTAAGGTCAAAGCTATTCAAGAGATGCCGGTTCCTAAGACAGAGAAGGAAGTCAGAGGCTTTTTAGGACGCCTGAATTACATTGCTCGCTTCATCTCTCATCTGACTGCCACCTGTGAGCCCATCTTCAAGCTGTTGAAGAAAGATCAGGTAGTACATTGGAACGATGAATGTCAGGCTGCCTTCGACAGAATCAAAGAGTATCTCCAAGAACCACCCATCCTTATGCCACCAGTTGAAGGGAGACCTTTGATACTTTACCTGACAGTACTTGATAATGCAATGGGGTGTGTGCTGGGGCAGCATGACGAGTCTGGCCGAAAAGAGCATGCCATTTATTACCTTAGCAAAAAGTTTACCGACTGTGAGACCCGATACTCACTGCTTGAGAAAACTTGCTGCGCTTTGGTATGGGCTGCTCGCCGGCTGAGACAGTATATGCTGACTCACACTACCTTGTTGATCTCAAAAATGGATCCTATAAAGTACATATTCGAAAAGCCTGCTCTGTCTGGGAGAATTGCAAGATGGCAGATGATCTTGACGGAATACGACATTCAGTACACGACCCAAAAAGCCATCAAGGGAAGTGTATTGGCAGACCACCTAGCACATCAAGCTGTGGATGACTACCAATCAATGAACTTCGAGTTTCCAGATGAAAGCATTATGATAGTAACTGACTGTGAAATACCTGGACCGGATGAAGGACCTGAACCAGGATCCCGATGGTCTATGCACTTTGACGGAGCCTCCAATGCTTTGGGAAATGGTATCGGCGCCATAATCGTATCTCCACAAGGTACTCATACTCCACTCACCGCCCGGCTGTGTTTCAACTGTACCAACAACATGGCGGAGTATGAAGCGTGTATTATGGGTCTTCAAGCTGCGATCGACCTGAGGATCAAATTTCTGAGTGTCTTCGGAGATTCCGCTCTCGTGATCAATCAGATCAAAGGAGAGTGGGATACGAAACACCCAAACTTGATTCCTTACAGAGAATGCGTGTTGGCCCTGATCCCCCACTTCACAGAGATAACATTTGAGCACTTTCCAAGAGAAGAGAATCAGCTGGCGGACGCGTTAGCTACAATGTCTTCAATGTTCAAGGTTAAATGGGATAATGAAGCTCCCCGGATCATCATCTGGAAACTGGACGAACCGGCATACTGTTGTGATCTCGAAACTGAACTGGTAACTGAGAAGCCTTGGTACCACGAAGTGAAGAGATATCTGGAAGCACAGGAATACCCTGAAGGAGCATCTGTCAATGATAAGAAATTCCTGAGGAGGTTTGCAGCCAAGTTCTTTCTTAGCAACGGCATCTTGTACAAGCGAAACCAGGATTCAACCCTACTGCGTTGTGTAGATAAGACTGAAGCAGAAAGAATCATGGAAGAGCTACATGAAGGGACCTTTGGTACACACTCCAGTGGACATACCATGGCAAAGAAGATCCTACGGGCAGGGTATTACTGGTCCACCATGGAAGCTGATTGCTACCAACATTCTAGGACATGCCATAAATGCCAGATCTACGCAGACAAGGTGCATGTTCCTCCGGTTCCCCTGAATGTTCTGACTGCGCCTTGGCCATTTGCAATGTGGGGCATAGACATGATCGGTGAGATTAAACCTACGGCATCTAATGGACATCGCTTCATCCTAGTGGCAATTGATTACTTCACGAAGTGGGTTGAGGCAGCATCCTATGCTACGGTAACCAAGACTGTTGTAGCACGGTTCATTAGGCATAACCTGATCTGTCGGTACGGCGTCCCTGAGCGGATTATTACAGATAACGGTACCAATCTGAATAATAAGATGATCGCTGAGCTCTGCGAACAGTTCAAGATACAGCACCACAATTCTTCTCCTTACAGACCGAAGATGAATGGGGCTGTAGAAGCAGCTAATAAAAACATCAAGAAGATCGTGCAGAAGATGACAGTAACGTATAAAGATTGGCACGAGATGTTACCGTTCGCTCTACATGGATACCGTACCTCAGCTAGGACGTCAACCGGGGCAACTCCTTTCTCTCTGGTTTATGGCATGGAGGCAGTCTTGCCGATCGAGGTACAAATTCCTTCTCTCCGGATAATGAAGGATGCAAATCTGAACGAAGATGATTGGATCCAGACACGACTTGATCAGCTCAACCTTATTGACGAAAAGAGACTTGCTGCTATCTGCCATGGTCAGACGTATCAGAAACGAATGATCAGGGCATTTAACAAAAAGGTCAGACCACAGGAATATCAAGTCGGGGATCTGGTGATCAAGCGAATCATCCTTCCTCAGAGTGATCCAAGGGGCAAATGGACCCCTACGTACGAAGGGCCATTTGTGGTTAAGCATGTGTTCTCAGGAGGAGCAATGATATTAACCAACATGGATGGTGACGACCTTCCTCACCCCGCCAATGCAGACATAGTTAAAAAATACTACGCATGAAAAAGACCCGCTAGGCTGACATGTCTAGGCAAAAATTAGGGCTTCCCGTCGAACCAAAAGGGTTCGGGCAAAATGAAGGGATGAAAATGAAAAATCTGTACACCCGGCAAGTCGAAAACCTGAAAAGGCGGCTTGGGCAAGAAGGGGTATCCCGGTGGACTGAAAACCCGAAAGGGCAGTCCAGGCAAAAGTTAGGGATAAAAACGTAATACTATGTCTCATTGGATCACTTTGCATCCAGAATCCGGTATCTACATCAAGACGACATCGATCAGTCAGCTTCACTTTCAACTAAAGTCATCAAGTGATGAGACGCACGGGGCATAAAGGCAATAGCGGAGTTGAAACCCAGTGGATCATTCATCTTTCACACAGCTGTTTTATTTTCTTTTGTACAAAACTTGTATAAACTCTCTTATTCGGCGACGTTCCGCTTATTAGGACGTCAGCCTCTTGTACACAAAACGCCTATTCACAGGCTATTCAAAATCAATACAAATATACTTTTCAGTTAAACGTGCCAACTGTTTTCTTTTTCTGTTTTGTTTTGCGAAAAACGTCCAAGGTTCAATTTGTGATATATGCATTGACAATAATTTGCTAGCTCATAAATATTTGCATACGAAACAAAGAATTAATTGCAGGTGACACTAGAAACAGGGGCAATAAAGAGTTGTCTGAGCAGTCTAATTGTTCTATCCTCCAAGGTGCCAAAGTAGGTTCAGCTAAAGAACCTAACCAGGCATCTTAAATTCCCCAGAGAGTGAGACAGCAAGTCAGTGCATTCTTCCCCAGCATATCAAAACTTCCCCAGGAGAGTCCCATCCAAGTTCCCCAGGAAAGGTGGAATTCATCTCCCCAAGCAGTAAGCTTATCCCCAGTAAATTCTGGAAGCTTATCCTTCACAGGACACGAACGCGTCGTCTGGCTTGATTTAAAGAGTTATTTCCTCAACAGGATATAACTGGGTTATCCTCAGCCAAAAGCCAAGGGAAGGTCGTCGTCAACGTAGTTCTTTCCTATCCCCAGTGAAGTCTATTCACACTTCCAATACAACAACGGTATCCCCAACAGAGTTACTATCAACATTCAGCAAGGCATCGCTCTTCCCACAGAGTATTGCTTTCCAGCATGATCGCTAGAGTATCTTTTCTCCCCGCAGAATCTTCCATTCGCCAAGTTTATTCCGCCACGGAGTCATCTTCTCCTACCGGTATCCTTGCAGTTATCATCCCCAGCGGAAGCAAAATCTATTCTTCGACATCAGCCCAGGATACGACTTCCCGGCACCCGTCAAGGATTCACTTTCCTAGACAAAAACATACATAAAACATCACATACATCATTATAACATGCATATACACATCATATCATACAAATCTCATTTATGTTGAGAACATCATTGCTTGATCCATATCATGCATTGCATATGACTGACTTTTACCTTTCAGGAAAGATTCAGTTAAATTCTCAATCATATTTCAAGACCCTAGCCTGGTTCAGTTAAATCGACCCTAAGATTTTTCTGATGCTTATCCAGTCAAAGGCCTTCTCTGGTTCAGTCAGATCGACCCTAAGATCTCCCTGATGCTTATCCAGTTGAAGACATTTCAAGACCTAGACCGGTTCAGTTAAATCGACCCTCAGATTTTCCTGATGCTTATCCAGTCAAAGGCCTTCTCTGGTTCAGTCAGATCGACCCTAAGATCTCCCTGATGCTTATCCAGTTGAAGACATTTCAAGACCTAGACCGGTTCAGTTAAATCGTCCCAAGATTTTCCTGATGCTCATCCAGTCAAAGGCCTTCTCTGGTTCAGTCAGATCGACCCTAAGATCTCCCTGATGCTTATCCAGTTGAAGACATTTCAAGACCTAGACCGGTTCACTTAAATCGTCCCAAGATTTTCCTGATGCTTATCCAGTCAAAGGCCTTCTCTGGTTCAGTTAAATCGTCCCAAGATTTTCCTGATGCTTATCCAGTTGAAGACATTTCAAGACCTAGACCAGTTCAGTTAAATCGACCCTAAGATTTTCCTGATTCTTACCCAGTCAAAGGCCTCTCTGGTTCAGTCAGATCGACCCTAAGATCTCCCTGATTCTTATCCCAGTAGAAGACACCCCAGATTTTTCTCAACGAGCGTTGTTGAAGTTAAAGTCACCCAAGGCTCTCTTACCATTCATGCTAAGGAAGTAATCATCCCTGGTTCTTTCATCGCCGTTTGAAGCTCCAGACTCAGCTCCTGTAACCAGTCAGGACACATCTAAACATCAGCTCCTGCAACGTGTCAGGTACTCATTTTCTGTTTTGCAGGTATGCAGGTTCTCGCCAAGGAATCTCTTACGCAATCAAAACATCCAGATGGCATCTATAAGCCCATTTCCATCACACTGCTAACATGTGAGCGCAAATTTCCGGGCACTCTAGTGTCCAATCATCTTTTACCCTCGGATTACGAAAGGCACGTCAGCCAATCTGCATCCTCAGGTCTAAGAAGATTGAACAGGGGCAACTGTTATACCCCAAAATTTGCCCTCCCATATTCCTCAAGAAATTGCCACGCCAAGCTAGAAAATTCCCCAAGGGTTGTGCAGTGCAACAGTCTCCCAAACAGTCAAAATTAGGGTTTTGAGTCTGATCAAGAAAAGGAAGTTTTCAAAGGCCCAATCAAGTCTCACATGCTTACAAACATGGTCAAGCATCCTCATATCAAGTTTCAAGGCATTCAGCTCAAAATTGCACAGTCAAAACCCTAGATTGCACTACAGTCAACTGTAGGGGCAAAATGGTCATTTGACAGTCAAAAGTTCAAATTTTTGGTCAACATATCATTTTGAAGCCACAAACATCATTTGATCAATGCTTGATCATGATTCTCAAAATTTGGCTCAGAAATCATCAAAGATGCAAAAGTTGCTATATTTGGACAGCTGAAAAAGTCAACTGAAATTGACCAGGGCATAACTTTCACATGGATTATCAGAAAAATCCCATCCAAAGCTCATTTTGAAGAGAAAGACATTTCCTAAAACTCATCTTCATACTTCAAGTCCAAGAAATGCTCTCACAAAAAGTTATCAATTTCAACATTATAGGTCATTTTCAAAAGTCAACAAAAAGGGACTTTAAGTCAAAGGCCATAACTTGAGATTGGAAAATCAAAATGACATGGGACCAAAGGCATTGGTTAGAGGACTCAAAGACCTTTCCAAAATGTCCAAGAACATGTGAAAAGCCTAAAAATTGAGCAAGTTATGCCTTGTAGAAGTTGGGAAATTTTTGTGAAATGGCAAAAGTCAACTATCCTTGAAACTCCAATTTTTGACAAAAGGGCCCACTTTCTTCCACTTGATTCATCCTTGTCATGCCACACACGTGTCCCATGATTAGTTTCAAGACCAAATATTGATTTTTCTATTTTATTTAATTTTTGATAATTTAATTCATGTTAAATCTTTGAAAATTCAAATAAAATTCAAAAACCAATGGAATAGTGTCATGTGAATTTGGACAACTTCCATGTATCATGAGCCAACTCAAGAACTCAGGCTAGGGTTAAATTGCACACTAGGTCTAGGTCTTGGATAAAAAGAAGGAAACTTGGTTAATGGTAAAAACCCTAGGACTTGTTCTTTCATGAGCATGAATTAAGGTCAAAGAGGTAGCCAATTCCCTTCCATCATAAGCACCAAGTCAAACCCTAAGCCTAACACACCATATGCTGCGCTCAAGAGCTGATTGCCACATTGAAAATTTTGGATAAAAACACAAAACTGAAATCAAAGTTAGAGAGAGTTTTAAGCCTCAATTCTTTTCCTAATAGTTTCCTGGACAAACTCTGAAGGTGTGCCAACCCCTAACCTCAATCAAAACGCGAAGAAACGGTAGCTACAACTCAAACTGTACAGAAAAATTTTTGAAATCGTATTCTCAATTCTAAGCATCTTCATTGCATTTCAATCGTATATTCTTGTTCCATGTGATGTTTCCAAGCTAACCCTTATATTCAATTTGATTTTTGCATCGTGTATGGGATTTCACCATGACCAAAATTTAGGGTTACAGGTCTGCCAAATTGGGGTTTTCTACCCCAGGTAAAATTAGAATTTCAGAGCAACACCATCACACTCAACGCATCTGGACGAAAAGATCCATATACTCGCGCCTAATTTATGTTTGGAAATAGGCTAATCGTTATTTTTCCATAGCTTGCCTAATGCTACGCTTCAAAAACCGTGGCCAATGTGTTTAGTGTTTCAGGAGGACGAAGACGATGGTGTCGTGTCACACGGGGACAGGCCAATTCAAATTCGCGCGCGTTTTAATTACTATGCATTGGTTTTGTTTTTTATTATTTGTTTATCATAATATATTAAATGAAATGCAAGTGGCTCAGTGGACAGGGATGCGTGCATGTGACTCTCATGACCTGGGTTCAAGTCCCAGGTCTTGCATATTTCGTTATTATTTTTCAAACCAATTTCCTATGCAGCGTCAGCAGTGATGTACACCGTGTGTCCACAAGATCCAAGCGCACAGGTGTCCAGGAGATGCAGATCAAGGGCTCAGATCCCAGGCCTATGGTAAACGTTGGTCAATGCACTAGCGCACGATCCAGGAAAGTCAGCAAATGGCAAACTCAATTGGGCCAGGCTTTTCAAATCCATACCTCCTAAATTGGGGCTACCCCCCCCCCCCCCCCCTGGTTTGCCTTCCTTTTTATTATTTTCTTATATCTTATTTAAAATTATTTTGTGTTCTTGATTGCTTAATTTAATTAATTTATTTTCACAAAAACATAAAAACATTATAAAAATCAGAAAAGACCAAAAATAATAAAGATTTATATTATAATTATTTTCATAAAAAATGCTTGTAATTATTTAGCTTTAATTTAGGTGTATTAAATATTTTTCATAATAAAAATCCAAGAATAGAATTTAGGTTTAATAACTTTTATTTTATTTTTAATTTTCCCTTTTTTTTTCAGAATGATAATGTTATTTATTTATTTTCATAAATTAAAAAAATGTACATAAATAAGTTAGGGTTTAATTTAGGTTTTAATTTAATTCTTTCATAATAAATAAAGAAAACATTAGAATTAGGGTTTGACGTTTCATTTTATTTTAATCAATTCTTTTTCCTTTAAATCATAAAAAACACAAAAATACCAAAACATTTAATTTTAATTTTAATTCTCCATTAATTTTAATTTATTGCGAAAGGGTCCAACGCCCATGTTTATAATTTATTTAATTTGCGCATCTATTTTATATCGTTTAAATAATTATGTACATGCCCCAAAGCCTTGTAAATTTATTTCTCGCGCCTTTATTTTATTGCTTCTTTACTTTCAGTCAAATCGGGTTCGGTTTATTTTGGCGATGTGGACCCGCGCCATTTGTAATAGTTTAGATTTATTTTCTCGCAAATATACAACTGTTAATAAATATGCATGAAAGAATGTATGGACTTAAAAATAAAATCAAGCGTAGAACACAAATAAACATGACAAGACAAATAACTGAAACATGACACACAATTCGCACACACCACCCCTAGGGTACGCCTCACTGTTGCCTTTCGAAAGGTAATCGTTCGAGTAGAGGGCGTCTTAGTAAGTTCTCATGATCCGGGAACCTGGCATGAGGGTAGCTTCTAAGGTGTCTTCCCATTGCTCTGGTGATCACCATGTCCCTACAAACTCGAATTGACCCGAACACCTCCAACGGTGGTGCTACCTACCTCTCAATGGTGGGATGGCACTACTTTAAAGGACATTTACACAGACGAATTCCTTAGGGTAGGTAGGTTCTCAAGGATACTTGCTCTAATTTCAAACAAATCAAAACATCTTTTCACCAACACATTTTCAAAAGCTTTCAAAAGCAAATTTTTCAAACACTCTGACGTACGAGTCGAACTGAAATTTTTCAAAGAATATTTTTGAAACCCACATTGAAAAGCAAGCAAACATTTTGAAAACACATTGAGCAAGTATCTAAGAGCCCATGGATAACCATGGATAGAAAGGGTGCTAACACCTTCCCTTTCTATAACCTACCTCCCGAACCGAGAGCAATCTCTTTTAAGGAATTTTTCTGTGCTTTTGTCCTTTCCTTGTTGGAGAAAATAAAAGACGGTGGCGACTCTTGCTTCCGCGACATTTCGCGAACCAGCGTTAAACAGTCAGTTCCAGATCCACCGATCACACATGGGAACGAGAGAAGGTTTCAAAGATTATGCTCAGAAGTGGAGGGACCTCGCCGGAAGAGTGCAACCACCCCTGGTTGATCGGGAGCTTGTGGACATGTTTTTGGGGACCTTGTCTGGTCCATTTTTCAACCATCTAATTGGAAGTTCTTCGTCTGGGTTTACAGAGCTAATTATGACCGGTGAAAGGATTGAGGCTGGTATTAAGGCTGGTAAGATACAAAAGGGTGCTTCATCAAGCATCGAGAAAAAGCCTTTTAAGAAAGAGTTCAGTGCTGTCTACAGTTGGAAAAACCAGAATAGACCTGAACGCCGCCAAGCTGTTAATGCGATTGTTATTTCAAGACCTGCTGGTGCTACTCAATGCAACAATAAACAAAAGGACGAAAGACCTCGAAGGAAATTCACCCGTCTCAGCATGACTTTGTCTCAGATTCTGCCGTAGTTATTGAAAACTAATCTAGTGATTCCAAGGGAGGCCCCGAAGAATCCCAACATTACATCACCAAAGTACAACCCTAATGCCCGCTGTGCTTTTCACTCTGATAGCCCGGGGCATGATACAAATGATTGATGGGCTTTGAAGAACAAGGTACAAGATTTGATTGATGCAAAAGAGATCGAGTTCGGAGCACCAGAAAAGCGTATACAAGATGCAGGGGTGAATGCTATCAGGGATGACAATGATGAAGAGTTTGATATTGACAATTGGATCTACCCGACTGCCAACGGTGGATTAAGAAACTGGATAGTGAAGGATTCTATGCCTGTTTCTATTATCACTCAGTAATGAAACTTTTGTTTGGAATTTGTAACAGACAATGTTTTAAACTTTACGGCCTGGTGTCTTACCCGGGGCACCGTGGCTTCATTTGTGAGGGCTTTATGTGTGTCATCTACATATATCATTAATAAAAGCATTGGACGTTCTTGCATTTCAAATTTTGCGCTCCTTGTTTTTCTTTTATTATATATTGCAAAATAGCTATTTTACACACACTCACATATACAGGTCTATGTCCACTCTGGATTCTACTGGTAACGACTCTGCTACTGCCGGTTATGACTTTGAAAATCCGATCAACTTAGCCAAAGACGAAGGTGAAGATGATTGCAAAGTGCCTGGTGAGCTTGCAAGATTGCTACTCCAGGAAGAGAGGGATATTCAGCCGCATGAAGAGCCGGTGGAATCGGTGAATCTGGGTACAGATATAGATAAGAAAGAGGTCAAGATCGGTGCAAATATGGAACTTAGTGTGAAGCAACGATTGATTTAGATGCTGCGTGACTATGTTGAGATCTTTGCCTGGTCTTATGAAGATATGCCTGGGTTGGATACTGATATTGTGGTTCATCGCCTACCTACCAAGGAAGACTGTCCTCCAGTGAAACAGAAGGTTCGCCGAATGCGCCTAGAGATGTCTGAGAAAATCAAGGCTGAAATTATGAAACAATTTGACGCCGGTTTTCTAGCAATTATTTCTTACCCTCAGTGGGTGGCCAACGTGGTTCCTATGCCGAAGAAGGATGGTAAGGTTCGAATGTGTGTTGACTACAGGGATTTGAACAAGGCGAGTCCCAAGGATGATTTCCCTCTACCTCATATCGACATTCTGGTTGACAACACCGCTCAGCATAAGGTATTCTCCTTTATGGATGGTTTCTCCGGTTACAATCAGATTAAGATGGCGCCCGAAGACATGGAGAAGAAAACTTTTGTTACTCAGTGGGGTACTTTTTGCTACAAGGTCATGCCCTTTGGTTTGAAGAATGCTGGGGCAACCTATCAGCGTGCCATGGTTGTTTTGTTTCATGACATGATCCATCACGAGATTGAGGTATACGTCGACGACATGATTGCAAGGTCCCAAACTAATGAGGAGCATCTTGACCACCTTCAGAAGCTGTTTGACAGGTTGAAATTGTACAAGCTGAGGTTAAACCCGAACAAGTGCACCTTCGGGGTGAGATCTGGTAAACTGTTGGGTTTCGTCGTAAGCGATAAAGATATTCAAGTGGACCCTGCAAAAGTGAAGGCCATACAGGAGATGCCAGCTCCCAGAACAGAGAAAGAAGTCAGAGGCTTCCTGGGACGACTGAATTACATTGCCCGATTCATCTCGCACCTGACTGCTACTTGTGAGCCAATCTTCAAGCTACTGAAGAAAGATCAAGTAGTATGTTGGAACGATGAATGTCAGGCCGCTTTCGAAAGGATCAAAGAGTATCTCCAAGAGCCACCTATTCTGATGCCACCAGTTGAAGGGAGACCTCTAATCTTATACTTGACAATGCTCGACAACTCAATGGGGTGTGTGCTGGGTCAGCATGATGAGTCTGGCCGAAAAGATCATGCTATTTATTACCTTAGCCAAAAATTTACTGACTGCGAGACCCGATACACACTGCTCGAGAAAACTTGTTGCGCTTTGGCATGGGCTGCTCGCCGGTTGAGATAGTATATGTTGACTCACACTACTCTGTTGATATCAAAGATGGATCCAATCAAGTATATCTTCGAAAAGCCTGCCTTGTCCGGAAGAATAGCGATATGGTAGATGATCTTGACTGAGTATGACATCCAGTATACGACCCAAAAGGCAATCAAGGGAAGTGTATTGGAAGACCATTTGGCACATAAGGCAGTGGATGATTACCAGTCTATGAACTTCGAATGCCCAGACGAGAATATCATGATGGTAACTGATTGTGAGACACCTGGACCGGATGAAGGACCTGAGGAAGGATCCCGATGGTCTATGTACTTTGATGGAGCTTCGAACGCTTTAGGTAATGGCATTGGCACCGTAATCATATCTCCTAAAGGCTCTCATACTCCGTTCACTGCCCGACTATGTTTCAACTGCACCAACAATATGGCGGAGTATGAAGCATGCATCATGGGTCTTCGAGCAACAATTGACCTAAGGATTAAGTTTCTAAGTGTCTTTGGAGATTCCTATCTCGTGATCAGTCAGATCAAAGGCGAGTGGGATACGAAACACTCGAACCTTATTCCTTACAGGGAATATGTATTGACATTGCTTCCACATTTTGAGGAGATAACCTTTGAACACTTCCCTAGAGAGGAGAATCAGTTGGCGGAAGCGCTAGCTACGATGTCTTCTATGTTCAAAGTCAATTGGGACAACGAGGCTCCCCGGATTATCATTGAAAGATTGAACGAAACTGCACATTGCTTTGACATTGAGACTGAAGAGGTATCAGATAAACCCTGGTTTCATGAGGTGAAGAGGTATCTCGAGGCTCAAGAATACCCCAAGGGTGCATCTGTTAATGACAAGAAGTTTCTGAGAAGGTTCGCGGCAAAATTCTTCATCAGTAATGGCATTCTTTACAAGTGTAACCATGATTCGACCTTACTGCGTAGTGTGGATAAGAACGAGGCAGAAAGGATCATGGCGAAATTACATGAAGGTGCTTTCGGAACTCATTCCAGTGGACACACCATGGCAAAGAAAATCCTTCGGGCATGATATTATTGGTCCATAAAAGAAGCTGACTGTTATCAGCATTCTCGGACATGTCATAAGTGCCAAGTCTATGCTGATAAGGTGGACATACCTCCAGTTCCTCTGAACATCTTGACAACTCCTTGGCCTTTTGCAATGTGGGGCATTGATATGATCGACAAGATCAGACCTACGGCATATAACAGGCATCGTTTCATCCTGGTAGCAATTGATTACTTTACGAAGTGGGTTGAAGCAGCTTCCTTTGCTACTGTAACCAAGAACGTCGTGGCACGATTCATTCAGCATAATCTGATCTGTCGATACGGTGTACCAGAGAGGATCATTAAGGACAATGGTACGAATCTCAACAACAAGATGATCACTGAGCTCTGCAAGCAGTTCAAGATACAGCATCACAACTCTTCTCCTTACCGGCCGAAGATGAATGGGGTTGTTGAAGCGGCTAATAAGAACATTAAGAAGATTGTGCAGAAGATGACGGTGACATACAAAGACTGGCACGAGATGTTATCATTCTCTCTTCATGGGTACCGCACCTCAGCACGGACGTCAACAGGGGCAACACCCTACTCCTTGGTATATGGCATGGAGGTAGTCTTTCCCATTGAAGTTCAGATAGCCTCTCTTCGGATTATGAAGGACACAGGTTTGAGCGAAGATGACTGGATTCAGACCCGACTTGATCAGTTGAATTTAATTGACGAAAAGAGACTTACTGCTATTTGTCATGGTCAAACGTATCAAAAACGGATGATCAAGGCATTTAACAAGAAAGTTAGACGAAAAGAGTATCAAGTTGGGGATCTGGTAATCAAGCGCATTATCTTACCTCCAGGTGATCCCAGGGGCAAATGGACCCCTACTTACGAAGGGCCATTTGTGGTTAAGAACATTTTCTCAGGAGGAGCTATGATTCTAACCACCATGGACGGTGACGACCTTCCTCACCCCGTCAATGCAGACATAGTGAAAAGATACTACGCATGAACAAAGACCCGCTAGGTTGACTGCCCTAAGCAAAAATAAGGGCTTCCCGGCGAACCAAAAGAGTTCGGGCAAAAATAAGGGATGAAAATGAGAAAATCTGTACACCCGGCAAGTCGAAAACCTGAAAAGGCGGCTTGGGCAAAAAAGGGTATCCCGGTGGACCGAAAACCCGAAAGGGCGGTCCAGGCAAAAATTAGGGATCAAAGTGTAACACTATGTCTCATTGGATCATATTGCATCCAGACTTCGGTATCAACTGTCAAGCTCGGACAGCGCTAATCAATCTGATCTACCTTCAACCAAGTAGCAAAGTGATGAGATGCTCGAGGATATAAAGGCAATAGCAGAGTTGGGACCCAGTGGGATTATTCACATAGCTGTTTTGTTTACTTTTTACAAAATATATAAACTCTCTTGTTCGGCGGCGTTCTCTTACTAGGACGTCAGCCTCCTGTACAAAAAGCCTATTTACAGGCCAAACTTCAAAATCAATACAAATTCATTTTCAGACAAATTTCAAACTATTTTTTCTTTATCTGTTTTGTTTTGCAAAGAACGTCCAATGTTCATTTTTGATATATGCATTTGACATTAATTGCTGCTCATAAATATTTACATGCGAAGCAAAAGGCGATTACGAGTAATATCAGAAACAGGGGCAATAAGAATTGTCCAAACTGTATAGTTGCTTTATCCACCAAGTACAAAGGTAGATTCAGCTGAAGAATATGGCTAAGATACCTTCACTCCCCACAGAGTAAGACAATAATGGTAGCTCTCCCCCCAGCTGAGACTTGCAACTATGAATAAATCAACAATGCTCTCCCCAAGCAGATTTGATCTACCATCAACAATAAAAAGGCTTGATATCCCCGGCTGTCTTAATATTCCCCTACAAAGTATAAGAATGTTCCCCGACAGAATACAAGATACCCCCAGTGGAGTCAAAATTTTCCCAGTGCAGTCTGAAAAAGCTTCCCCAACGGAGTTAGGGCATCATCCCCAATAGACTCTAGAAGTTTATCCCTAGCGGAGTACAAAAATAAATCTCCCCAGTCAAGTTCAAAGGCTCATTCCCAGCAGAATTCAGAGGATTATCCCCACAAGAGTCTAAAGGGTTATCCCCAGCAAGTCGCAACTGAAAGATCATCCCCAACGAAGTTCTTTCCTTTCACAAACAGGAATTCAATCCTCAACAGATTCAATATCACCAGTAACGATAATTCATTCTGACGGAATTCATCAGTGGAATCCTCAGCAGAGCATCTCTTCCCCACAGAGTAATCTCCTTATCAGTTTATTCCCCAACAGAGTTATCTTCTCCTCCAGGTTTATTCTCGCAATCACCTTCGTTCACCATCCCCAGCGGAAGCGAAGAATTCAACTCTTGTTTCCAGCAGCTATCCAGGATTTATTTTCCCCAGCTAAAACATTACATTTCCATACATCATGATACATGCATATATGCATCATACCACACAATCTCATTTATTTTGAGAGCATCATTGCTTGATATATATCATGCATTTCATACATCATGACATTGCATATGACTAACTCTTTACCTTTTCAGGGAAAGACGAATCAATAAACACCGGTGACTACTCATATGACCTGGTAGTTTCCTCAAAAGAGAAACTACAGCTATGGAAGACCTTCTCTGGTTCAGTCAGATCAACCCTAAGATCTCCCTGATTCGTATTCCAGTTGAAGATATTCCAAGAATTTTGTCTGGTCCAGTTAAATCGATCCCAAGATTTTTCTGATGCCGATCCAGCCAAAGTTAATCCAAGACCTTCCCTGGTTCAGTCAGATCGACCCTAAGATCTCCATGATTCGTATTCCAGTTGAAGATGTTCCAAGACTTTTGTTTGGTCCAGTTAAATCGATCCTAAGATTTTTCTGATGTCGATCCAATCAAAGTTAATCCAAGACCTTCTCTGGTTCAGTCAGATCGACCCTAAGATCTCCCTGATTCGTATTCCAGTTGAAGATATTCCAAGACTTTTGTCTGGTCCAGTTAAATCGATCCTAAGATTTTTCTGATGCCGATCTAGTCAAAGTTAATCCAAGACCTTCTCTGGTTCAGTTAGATCGACAATAAGATCTCCCTGATTCCTATTCTAGTCGAAGTTCAGACCACCTATCTACAGTCTCCAAATGGCATCTGTAAGCCCATTCCTGACATCACTAGGATGATACCACTTCATGCGAGTGCAAATTTCTGGGCACTCTAGTGTTCAGTCATCTTCCACCTTCGGATCACGAAAGGCCCGAAAGCCAATCTATATCATCAGGTTTAAGAAGATTGAACAGGGGAAGCTGTTGTACCCCAAACTTTTCCCTCTCATATTTCTCAAAACATTGCAAGAAAAAATCTCCAAGTGGCTCAAGATTGCTCAAGAGTTGGACAGTCAAGCTATATCCTAAGGCAGTCAACCCCAAATTAGGGTTTTGTGTTGCACCAAGGTCCTTGCATCCAAATGACCTCAAATTCTTCCCAATGTACTAATATGTTCTCAAGATCATCCATGTCAAATTTCAAGCCTTGCAGAGGAAGTTTGGTCAGTCAATTGCTCAAGGGGTCCAAAAATCGACTGTGCTAGGGCAAAAGACAAATGTGACCTATAAACAGTCAAACTTCAAGATTTTTTGTCAACATTCTCATTTTGAAGGATACTTCGTCATTTGATCAAGGTTTGATCATGATTCATCAAAGATTGCTCAAAATTCATCAAGACTCAAAAGTTGCCAAATTAGGGTTTTGTAGGAAAAGTCAACTCAACTTTGACAAAGCATAACTTTCTCATACTTCATGAGAAATGACCCATCCAAAGCTCATTTTTAAGAGGATGAAATTTCCGACAATCCACCTTCATACCCCAAGATCAGAAAATGCACTCACAAAACGTTACAAATTTGGACATTATAAGTCATTTTTGAAAGTCAACAAAAACACCTTTTTTTCCAAAGCTTATAACTTGAGCATGGAATATGAAAATGAGATGATACCAAAAGGGATGGTTAGAGGACATCTCAAGCTTTCTAAAAAGTCCAAGAACACTTCCAAAAGTTCAAAATTGAAGAAGTTGTGCATTGTTGAAGTTGGGCATTTTTGCAAAATTGTCAAAAGCTAACTATCCCAAAAACTTCAAATTTTGTCAAAAGGGCCCATTCGTTTCCACTTGATTTGATCTTGTCACACTACAAACATGTCCTAGCTTCAGCCTTGTGTCCATTTATCAATTTTTCTATTTTATTTGATTTTTTATTGAATTATTTCATTTTAAATCAATTTAAATAAAATAAAATCCCAAAACCTGATTACATGAGATCTTTTTCTATTTTCAGGACCTAATCATCATCAATGACATGATCAAATCCGTATCAAACATTCCATGTGCAAAAATATTGGATTTTGGACAAAATAGGCAAGCTTTAAATGGAGGATCAAATCCAATCTCAAAGCATTTATTGGGAAGGATTCAACCCACATTTGTTGACCTAATGCATTGCACATTACATATACAAGTGAAAGCACACGAATTCAAGGGCTAGAGACTGCAAGAACCTCAAGAACAAAACTTGAAAATTGACCAAAAAGTGTGAAACTGAAATCGAGCTTGGAGGAGTTTTCAAAGCCAAAACTCCACATCAATCGCTTTCTAGACAATTACTGAACCTCCTGCAATCAAAAGCAAGCTCTCACACCCTCTCAATCGCACTGTAAGTATCTCAAAATACCGCCTTGTGTTCAAAATCGAAACTCCACATTCTTGCATCTTTCTGGCAAATCGTTGACATATTCATGATGCTTATGAAATTTCTAAACTTTTGGCATTGTTTGATTGCATTTATATGTACTATAGCCCTATAACCGAACCTAGGGTTTCATAGCTTGTTTTTTGGGCATTTCTTTTACAGGCAAAATTGATGCCATTGATGGACATAGACGTAACCAGGGAAGGTAGACGAGCACAACCATGGCCTTAGGGGTTGTTTTCATGGCCTAGAAATTTTTTTTGGAATGTCCTGTTGTGATCGGTGGGAAAGAGAACTGACTATTTTGGAATGCTGGTTCGCGTTTTGCGTTTATGTTCACAAAATGTCGCGGTAAGCAAGAGTCGCCACCGTCTTTTATTTTATCCAACAAGGAAAGGAAAAAAGCACAGAAAAATTCCTTTTTCGAGATGTTTCTCGGGTTCGGGAGGTAGATTATAGAAAGGGAAGGTGTTAGCACCCTTTCTATCCGTGGTTATCCACGGGCTCTTAGGTACTTGCTCAAAGTGTTTTCAAAATTTTGCTTTTCTTTGTGTTTGTGGGTATGAAAGGAGTTTTTGTTTTGAAAGGAGTGAGAGTGCGAAAAGTTTTGTTTTGTTTTAGAATGAGCAAGTACTTAAGAACCATCTACCTACTCGAAAAAGGAATTAATCTGTACAAATGTCCTTTAGACAATGCTAGCCCACTATTGATGATTAGGTAGCATCGTCGTTGGAGTTTAAGGGTCAATTCGATTAAGGGACGTGTGGTCACTAAAGCAATGTTAAGACGCCTTAGCGGTAACCCTAATGTCTTAGATCTTTTTATCCGAGGCAACTGTTTCGAGGCAACTTATGATCTTTGGACAAGAGGGCGACCTCTAAAACTTCCTATACTCAATGACCACGTTCGAAGGCAACCAAGTGAGGTGTACCCTAAGAGTGCGCATGTGCGAGTGTATCGTTTTTTCAGTTATTTATCTTTGTACATGTTAATGGTGAGCTACTGTTGATTTTAAATTAAAAGTTGATCTTGTCATGCATTGCCTATTATTCAAACATCTAACAGTTAATGGTTGCAGAAATTAAATTGCGGAAAATAAATCTAAGCTATTACAAGGCGTCGGGTATTTACATCGCCAAAGACAAACCCTTTAAAATTAAATTGCGAAAAGTAAATAAAAGCGATAAATAAATAAATAAAGTCCTAAGTTAAAAACTATTACATTCCCGAAGCAGTTACAATATTGAAATATGGATCAAAAATAATTCGCACGCGAGAAAATTAAATTGGAGTGCCTTAGGGTTTTGACCCTTTTTATTAAATAAAGCATATTTTTTTGTTATTTTTGAATTAAAAATTAGTCTAAATTAATAATTGAATTAATTAATGAAAATATTTTTGTTTTTTATTATTTAAGGAAATAAAATAAGAATGGTTAAAAATATTAAAAACCTAATTTTAAATCAATTTTAATTTATTGCAAAATATGTTAAAATTATACTTAATTAAAACTAAATAAATTAATTAATTGTTTATTTACAAAAATAAAATAATAAAATTAATGGAATTAATAAAAATATTATTTTTGTTGTTTCTGATTTTTTATGAAAAAGTTAATTGGTTAATTAATTAATTAAGATAATAATAATAATAAAATAGAAATAGAAAAAATAATGAAAAGGAAATAAAATAAAAAAGAACAAACTCAGGGGGGTGTGGGCCTGAAGAAGGTGTTTGAATGGCAATTCCCAGGCCCATAACGTCCAGCCTGTTTGACCTTGGAAATCCAGCGCGTGCTTGTTGACTCTAGTCCATGGTGAACCTCCAATCGGGATCACTGGATCTGCCTGGTGGGCCACTTGGCAGCTGAGATCTAGAGGCATATGATGCACCACACCCTAAGCGTTGCACATGAATACCTGAAGAAAAAAATCAAATAAGGTTTTGGGGGACCTGGGATTCGAACCCAGGTCCCAAGGGGTTTTGCAATAGCACGCTCACCAACTCATCTACGCTGCATCTTTGTTAGTGGAATAAGAAATAAATATAATATATGAAACAATGCACTAAGCCTGAAATAATAAAAAAGAGCGCCACTGATTTGAATGGACCAATAGAAAATGGACACTCTATCGTCTTCTTCAAATAACCTTGGTTATTTACCTGCAGATTTTTATCCGCAGAAAGTTTCGTAGGGTATCCCAAAAGTCTTCTCCAGGCCATGTAAACGAAACCTAAGAGTACCAATGCACTCGTCTCTTCCTCCTGGTCATCCCCGTAACCATTATTTGGCCCAATTTTCCCTTTAATTCAAACGCCTAAAAACAACACAATAAAACCCTAGGTTCGGGTATATGATTTTAGGCCATGAAAACGAAATTAAATGATGCAGACTTGTTAGAAATTTGATAAGGATCAAGATTATGCCAATAGTTTATCAAAAGGATGCAAGAATGAATGGTTTCGATTTCATGTTCAGAGCCGTTTTCAAGAACACTTACAGCGCTTTTCAGATAGCTTCAGGCCTTGGCTTTGGTTGCTATAGCTTCAGGAGGTTGCTGGCAGGAGAGCTATGTTGTGATTTTGGATTGAATTGGCCTCCAATGTTGATTTCGATCTTCACTTTTTCAAGATTTTTCTCAAACTTCTTCTGGCCGTTTCAGCCGTGCTTTGTGCATATCTTTGGTTTGCCACTCTTGTGTGCATATAATAGAATGTCTTTAGGTCAAAACTTGGGCATAAAACCATATGCATTGAAGAATCAAGATTTGCTTTTGATCACCATAATCAAGTTGCCATATTTGCATCAAATCTGAGATTTTGTGCTTGTTTTGACTTGGCACGAGTTTGATTGAGTATCACATGATATTTGCAAGCTTTAATGATCACAAGAATCCCCTTACATCAATTTTTAGATTTTATTTGATTTAATATTGATTTAAAATGAATTAAATCAATAAAAATTAAATAAAATAGAAAAATAAATGAATGGCCATGAAATAAAATATGGGACACGTGTGTGGCATGACAAGACTATATCAAGTGGAAAAAAGTGGGCCCTTTTGTCAAAAATTGGAGTTTTGAGGATAACTGACTTTTGGCAAATTTGGAAAAATGCCCAACTTCAACAATGCATAACTTCTTCAATTTTAAACTTTTGGATGTGTTCTTGGACTTTTTAGAAACCTTGAGATATCCTATAATCAACCCTTTTGGTCTCATATAATTTTTATGTTCCATTCTCAAGTTATAAGCTTTGGAAAAAAAGGTGTTTTTGTTGACTTTCAAAAATGGCCTATAATGTCCAAATTTGTAACTTTTTGTGAGAGAATTTCTTGATCTTGGGGTGTGAAGATGGATTGTAGGAAATTGCAGCCTCTTTAAAATGAGCTTTGGATGGGTCATTTCTCATAAAGTATGAGAAAGTTATGCTTGGTCAAAGTTGAGTTGACTTTTCCTACAAAACCCTAATTTAGCAACTTTTGAATCTTGATGAATCTTGAGAAATCCTTGATGAATCATGATCAACCCTTGATCAAATGATGAATTAACCTTAAAAATGATAATGTTGACAAAAAATCTTGAGGTTTGACTGTTTGTAGGTCACAGTTGACTTTTGCCCTAACACAGTCGATCTTTGGGCCTCTTGAGCAATTGACTGACAAAACTTCCTCTGCAAGGCTTGAAATTTGACATGGATAAACTTAAGAACATATTAAGACATTGGGAAGCACTTGAGGCCATTTGGATATGAGGACCTTAATGCAACTCAAAACCCTAATTTGAAATTTTGGAGTACAACAGTTGCCCCTGTTCAATTTTCTTAAACCTGAGGATATAGATTGGCTTTCGAGCCTTTCGTGATCCGAAGGTGGAAGATAATTGAACACTAGAGTGCCCAGAAATTTGCGCTCGCATGGTGTAGTATCAGCATTGTGATTTCGGTAATGGGCTTATAGATTCCATTTGGAGATTGTTGGTAGGAGGATGGGCTTATAGATGCCATCTGCAGGAGTCTCGATCGCATAAGAGATTCCTTAGCGAGAACATGCATACCAGTGGTTTGTAGAAAATTCCGCTGGGGAAGTCTAACTTTTGTTGAGATTTAGGAACTTGCCTGTACTTCAACTGAGAGAATGCTTCAGTTGAGTTTTAAGAACCTGTCCATAATTCAATCGGGGGGAAACATCTTCATCAAGATCTAGGAACTGTCTCGTGCTCAACGTAGTATACCGCTAAGGTTATAGAACTTGTCCATACTATGACGAAGGAGAACATCAAGATCTAGGAGCTGACTCATGCTCAATGGAGTATACCGTTGAGGTTATAGTACTCGTCCATGCTATGACATAGGGAAACATCTTCATCAAGATCTAGGAATTGTCTCGTGCTCAACGTAGTATACCGCTGAGGTTATATAACTTGTCCACACTATGATGGAGGAAAATGTCAAGATCTAGGAACTGACTCGTGCTCAATGGAGTATACTGTTGAGGTTATAGTACTCGTCCACACTATGACGTAGGGAAAAATCTTCATCAAGATCTAGGAACTGTCTCGTGCTCAACGTAGTATACTACTAAGGTTATAGAACTTGTCCATACTATGACGGAGGAAAACATCAAGATCTAGGAACCGACTCGTGCTCAATGGAGTATACTGTTGAGTTTATAGTACTCGTCCATACTATGACGTAGGGCAACATATTCATCAAGATCTAGGAACTGTCTCGTGCTCAACGTAGTATACCGCTGAGGTTATAGAACTTGTCCACACTATGATGGAGGAAAACATCAAGATCTAGGAACTGACTCGTGCTCAATGGAGTATACCGTTTAGGTTATAGTACTCGTCCACACAATGACATAGGGCAACATCTTCATCAAGATATAGGAACTGTCTCGTGCTCAACATAGTATACCGCTGAGGTTATAGAACTTGTCCACACTATGATGGAGGAAAACATCAAGATCTAGGGACTGACTCGTGCTCAATGGAGTATACCGTTGAGGTTATAGTACTTGTCCACACTATGAAGTAGGGAAACATCTTCATCAAGATCTAGGAAATGTCTCGTGCTCAACGTAGTATACCACTGAGGTTATAGAACTTGTCCATACTATGATGGAGGAAAACTATCGAGATTGAGAACCTTATCTGAAATTCAACCGAGGATCATTCAATTGAGATTTAAGAACCGGTCAGGTCTTCAACGTAACTGAGAAATTTAACTGTATCTTTCCTGAAAGGTAAAGGTCAGTCATATGCAATGCATGATATGGATCAGGCAATGATGTTCTCAAAATAAATGAGGTTGTATTCGTATGATGCGTATATGTATGTATCATGATGTATGGAAGTGTGATGTTTTAGCTGGGAAAATAAATCCCGGAGCTGCTGGAGAATAGAGTTGAGTTCTTCGTTTCCGCTGGGGATGATGAACGAAGATGGTTGTGAGAATAAACCTGCAGGAGAAAAGAACTCCGTTGGGGAATAAACTTGATGAAGAGATTACTCTGTGGGGAGTTATTCTATGGGGAGAGATATTCTGCTGAAGATTTTAACGATAAATTCCGCTGGGGATTCCGTTGATAAGCTCTGTTGGGGGTTTTAATGATGAACTCCGCTGGGGATGGATTACCGTTGTTGGTGGTATTGAATCTGTTGAGGATAGAAGTCCTGCATGTGAAAGGAAGAACTTTGCTGAGGATGATCTTTCAGTTGCAACTTGCTGAGGATAACCCAGTTAGACTCTTGTGGGGGGACTCTTCTGAATTTGGCTGGGGAGATTTATTTGTGCTCTGCCGGGGATAGGCTTCCAGAGTCTACTGGGGATGATGATTCAACTCCATTGGGGAAGCTTTTTAGACTGCGCGGGGGAAATGACTCCACTAGGGGTATCTCGTATTCTGCCGGGGAATATTCTTATACTCTGTTGAGGAATATTAAGACTGTCGGGGATGCTCTTATACTTGCTGGGGAGTATCTTTATACTCCGTTGAGGAAGATTAAGATCTTCTGGGGATACCAAGCCTTTTTTAGGGATGATGGTAGATTAACTCTGCTTGGGGAGAGCATTGCTGATTCGTTCATAGTTGCAAGTCTCAATGGGGAGAGCTACCATTACTGTGTTACTCCGTGGGGAGTGGCGGTATCTTGGTTGTATTCTTCAGCTGAACCTCCCTTGGTACCTTGGTGGATAGAGCAACTAGACAGCTCGGACAATTTTTATTGCCCCTGTTTCTGATATTACCAGTAATTTGCCTTCTGTTTCACTTGTAAATATTTATGATCAGCAGTTAATGTCAAATGCATATATCAAAAATGAACGTTGGACGTTCTTTGCAAAACAAAACAGATAAAGGAAAAACAATTTGAAATTTTTCTGAAAATGAATTTGTATTGATTTTGAAGTTTGCCTGTAAATAGGCGTTTTTGTACAAGAGGCTGACGTCCTAGTAAGAGAACACCGCCGAGCAAATAGAATTTACACAGTTTGTGAAAAGAAATAACAAAACAGCGATGTGAATAATCCCCCTGGGTTCCAACTCTGCTATTGCCTTTATATCCTCGAGCATCTCATCACTTTTGCTACCGGTTGAAGATGAATCAGATTGATTAGTGTTGTCTGAGCTTGATAGTCGATACCGAATTCTGGATGCAGAGTGATCCAATGAGACATAGTATAACGCTTATCCCTAACTTTTGCCTGGACCACCCTTTCGGGTTTTCAGTCCACCGGGATACCCATTTTTGCCCAAGCCGCCTTTTCAGGTTTTCGACTTTCCGGATGTACAGATTTTTCATTTTCATCCCTTATTTTTGCCCGAACCCTTTTGGTTCGCTGGGAAGCCCTTATTTTTGCCTAGGCCAGTCAACCTAGAGGGTCTTTGACTATGCGTAGTATCTTTTTACTATGTCTGCATTGACGGGGTGAGGAAGGTCGTCACAATCCATGGTGGTTAGAATCATCGCTCCTCCTGAGAAAATGTTCTTAACCACAAATGGCCCTTCGTAAATAGGGGTCCATTTTCCCCTGGGATCACCTTGAGGTAGAATAATGCGCTTGATTACTAGGTCCCCAACTTGATACTCTTGTCGTCTGACTTTCTTGTTAAATGCCTTGATCATCCGTTTTTGGTACGTCTGACCATGACAAACAGCAGTAAGTCTTTTTTCATCGATTAGATTCAGTTGATCAAGTCGGGTATGAATCCAGTCATCTTCACTCAAACCTGCATCCTTCATGATCCGAAGAGAGGGTATCTGAACTTTAATCGGCAAGACTTCCTCCATGCCATATACCAAGGAATAGGGTGTTTCCCCTGTTGACGTTCGCACTGAGGTACGGTATCCATGAAGAGCAAATGGTAACATCTCGTGCCAGTCTTTGTATGTCACTGTCATCTTCTGCACAATCTTCTTAATGTTCTTATTTGCCGCTTCGACAGCTCCATTCATCTTCGGCCGGTAGGGAGAAGAGTTATGATGCTGTATTTTGAATTGCTCGCAAAGCTCAGTGATCATCTTGTTGTTAAGATTGGTACCATTGTCCGTAATGATCCTCTCTGGTACACCGTATCGATAGATTAGATGATGCCGAATGAACCGTGCCACGACGTTCTTGGTTACAGTAGCAAAGGAAGCTGCTTCAACCCACTTTGTAAAGTAATCAATCGCTACTAGGATGAAACGATGCCCGTTGGATGCCGTAGGTCTAATCTCGCCGATCATATCAATGCCCTACATTGCAAAAGGCCAAAGAGCTGTCAAGACGTTTAGAGGAACTGGAGGAATGTGCACCTTATCAGCATAGACCTGGCACTTGTGACATGTCCGAGAATGCTGATAACAGTCAGCTTCCATTGTGGACCAGTAATATCCTGCCCGAAAGATTTTCTTTGCCATGGTATGTCCACTGGAATGGGTTCCGAAAGTACCTTCATGTAGCTCTGCCATGATCCTTTCTGCTTCAATCTTATCCACACAACGCAGTAAGGTTGAATCATGGTTACACTTGTAAAGAATGTCATTGCTGATGAAGAACTTCGCTGCGAACCTCCTCAGAAACTTCTTATCATTAACAGATGCACCCTTGGGGTACTCCTGAGTCTCAAGATAGCTTTTTACTTCATGATACCAGGGCTTCTCTGTTACCTCTTCAGTCTCAAGATCACAATAATGTGCAGGTTCGTCCAATCTTTCAATAATGATCCGGGGAGCCTCGTTGTCCCAATTGACCTTAAACATAGAAGAAATCGTAGCTAGCGCGTCCGCCAACTAATTCTCCTCTCTAGGGAAGTGTTCAAAGGTTATCTCCTCAAAATGGGGAAGCAATGTTAATACATATTCCTTGTAAGGAATAATATTTGGGTGTTTCGTATCCCACTCGCCTTTGATCTGACTGATCACGAGAGCGGAATCTCCGAAGACACTTAGAAACTTAATCCTTAGGTCAATTGCAGCTTGAAGACCCATGATGCATGCTTCATACTCCGCCATGTTGTTGGTGCAGTTGAAACATAGTCAGGCGGTGAACGGAGTATGAGAGCCTTTAGGAGATATGATCACAGCACCAATGTCGTTACCCAAAGCGTTTGAAGCTCCATCAAAGTACATAGACCATCGGGATCCTTCCTCAGGTCCTTCATCCGGTCCAGGTGTCTCACAATCAGTTATCAACATGATATTCTCGTCCAGAAATTCGAAGTTCATAGACTGGTAATCATCCACTGCCTGATGTGCCAAATGGTCTGCCAATACACTTCCCTTGATTGCTTTTTGAGTTGTGTACTGGATGTCATACTCAGTCAAGATCATCTGCCATCTTTCTATTCTTCCGGACAAGGCAGGTGTGATACGGTGGGAGAACTGACTTGGGATTTTGCGTTTGTGTTTGCAAATGTTTTGGTTTAGCAAGAATCGCCACCGACTTTTTATTTTATCCTAAGGAAAGGTCAAAAAGCACAGGAAAGACCTTTGATATGTTTTCTTGGGTTCGGGGAGTAGGTTATAGAAAGGGAAGGTATTAGCACCCTTTCTATCCATGGTTATCCATGGGCTCTTAGTTACTTGCTTCGATCACTTGCTTTGTATTTCTATTGTTTGAAATGGTGCTTTTCAATTGTTTGAAATGGTGCTTTGTGTGTCATTTTGGAAAATGTTTTGAAAAGAGGCAATTGTTGTGGCAACCTTTGTAATGATTCTTGTTTGAATGTATACAAAGGTGTTTTTTTCTTTTGAAAGGTTTTCAATGTTTGAAAGTAGGGTCTGGAAATTGTGTTGTGGAGTGTGTTTTGAAAAGTAGCAAGGATGTTTTTTCAAGCTTGATCAAGTAACTAAGAGTTATCTACCTTATTTTACTCAAAGATCTTTCTTATATTCTTAACCCTTTTAACAGTGTTGCTTCACCATTGTATTTGGTGAACAACCTTGTGTTAGGATGTTTAACAGGAAAGGCGCGGGTCATCGTATAGACCATGATAGCAATTGTGTCAAGTATCTTGGGCAATTTTCTTGAGGGACTTGATCATTTTGTTTAGGCAACTCAGATAGCGTCATCGAGGGACTATGATCTTTTTGTTTGTTTTTGTTTTGCCAAAGTACTCAATATGCAACCATGTCCCATTTTTGAAGGCAACAAGTGGATGAAACACTAGGGGTGCAAGTGTGTATTGTGTTTGTTTTTCATGCATTTATCTTGTATTAGGTCATCTAACAATTGATTTTATTAGCATACAAACCCTAAGTCTAAGCATGGCATAATTGAAAGCTTTTAAATGTATGGGAATTTAAATGCTACACTATTACAACATGATATAGGGAGGGGGTACAAATTTGAATTGGGAGTATTTGACAAGAAAACAAATTCTAAGTTATTACAACCATATCGAATGTACTAGATACAATATTTAAATGTACAATAATTGAAATAAATACAATAAATAAATGTAAATAAAATGTATTATGTCAAAATGTTTTTAGTATGTAAAAAGTAATTTTTCAATGTGAAAAGTAAAATAAAGAAGATGAATTTTAATTATTTTTCTTATTTAGGGCAAGAAACCCTAATTCTTAATAAGTAAAAAGTTATTTATTAATTATGTGCAATAATATACTAATTTATAAAAAAATAAAAGTATATTGTAAAAATGACATTTTTGGTCCAAAATAATAATAAAAATGAAAATGTAACATTTTTTGTATTTTTGACCTAATTATCTAATAAGATAAAATATATAAATATATTTATACATTAAATATATTAAATGTGGATAAAAAATTGAAATAAATTATTTACAAAAATGTATATATTTCATGAAAATATTTTCAAATGTGTATAAAAATAAAAATGAAAATAGACATATTTTTTACATTATTTTTAGATTTAAACAAAATAACATAAAGTATTTAAACATTTTTATGGTGGAAATAAATAAAATAAATACCAAATAAATGCAAAAAATTATAAAAATATTTTTGGATCATTTTTTATATTTGAAAATAAAATATCAAAGTCAGAAAAGAAAATAAAAATGCAAAAATATTAAAATATAAGAAAATGGGCCAGGGGTGTGAAACTGAAAATGGAGGGTGCCAAAAGTAGGAAGTAGCCAGGCCCAACCCACCTACTTCATCTTCTTCCTCTGTCCAACAGAATTTGAAAAAATGCGCGCTAGCTACCCCAACATGTATCTCCCGATTCTTTGATCTTTTGACAAAACTCAAAACATAAAACTTCTAGAGCATCAAATAACGAATCTAACCATATAAAAAACTTGGATTAACTCTCAAAGACCAGAGAGAATTTCTCTGGCCCTAATTTTTAACCTAGTTTTTTCCGAAAGTTCATGAGTGAAATTCTCTCAGCACGATTAATGTAAATGAAAACTAAGCATATGTATGGCTTCAGGGCTATGAGTACAACATATTTCATTCACAAACCTAAGCCTAACCATTCCTAGATAGGGAGATAGAAATCCATGAAATACCTGTTTCAGTTGACTTCGAGCTGGACAATGTAGCAACCTTCAATGGGGTTTAAGCTTCTGTTGAGCTTTCCTGAGGTCCAAGGAAGCTTCTCCAATGTTTGGCTTGCTTTGAAACAACTTGAATCGTGCTGTAGAACTCAACCTGCAGAGCTTTGAAATGAAAATGGAAAAGTGAGTTATAGGTGTTACAGCTTGCAATGGGGGCATGGGATAGTTCAGGTGATTTGATTGGAAGGTGTTGGGACTATCTTGGGATAAAACACACGATGGAATTTTGTTGTGACTTGCAAAATGCAGAACCTGCCCTATTTTGCAAAAAAAACAGTGGTTCTGAGTATGATGAGGTTTTTGGGGTAAAAGGGTCGTGCCTTAGGCTTGTTGGGAGGTATGGAATTTGTTCACAAAGTTCTTGTAAGCTTGTGTTAACTGATATGAGAGCTTGCTTATGTTTTGCCACTTTTCTTCTACTTGAAGCAAGAGAATGGAAATGATGTTATAGCCCTCTATCATCCCTCCTATCATGCTGCAACTTTTGTTATTGGTTACTGGAATTAGTGGACTTGATCTTGCCTCAAAGATCTGGCCCCCATGCTTCAAGGATTTGGTTTTGACATAAAGTGAAATTAGGCAAAAATGGCAATTTGCCTTTTTCTACTTAAGGCTTAATCTTGTGTATAATGTCCAAGTGAACAAAACAAAGGCTTAGACTAATGTATTGGCATTAAATTATGGATTGCAAATTGTTTTTGAGACCTGTAATGTTGAACCAAGATAGCTAGATCAGAATTGCAAGTTGTTATGAACATGTATTGGCCATGGACAAAAGTGAGTTTTTGCCAACTTCAAGCATTCGATTCTCTCTAACCACAAGGGTGTTTGAGGAGTTCATGGACAATTTGGAAAGCTTGGAACATGTACTATAATCCATCTTTGTAATGCAACTTGAAACTCCAAGTGTAACTATGTGAAAAATGGCCAAGAAGATGGGTCAAAATCCTTGCTAAATTAGGGCAAATTTTCTCTAAGTTAAAAGTTTTAGGTACCCTTGTTCCAAATATCATAACTTGAGATAAAAGCTTATTTTGAGAAAACTTTGTGATCAAAGTTGTATACTTTGTGATGGACTACAACTTTCATGTTGCAAGTTTTGTTTGAATCCAATTGCATCTTGGTGATAAAATGGGACAAAGTTAGAAAAATATAAGAAAATTTCATAACTTAGAAAATTTCTAAGTTATAAATTTTTTTCCATTTTAAACCCTAATTTGCATTTTTGGGTTTCTTGATGAACAAGTTTCATAATTTGACATGCTTTGATGAAAAATAACTCTTGGCACTTGATTTTAACCAAAAAGTCAAAGTTTGACTTTTCAGTATACAGTCAAATTTTGATCAGTTGACTGAAAAATTCATCTGTCAATCCTATGCATTTGAGATCTTTTGAACTTTTTGAATGGGTCAAGACAATTTCATTGAGTCCTTGAGTCCATATGTGGGCTTGATTTGCCATTGGTTAGGTCAAACAGTAAAAAATTGCCTTTGTGCAGTCAAAACCCTAAAAATGACCATTTTGCCCTTTTGGTGATCTGATCAAATTTCTTGTGGAATTTTGATCCAAACTTGATCAAATGGTTCATATGAGTTCATAATGTTGATGTGGGTCAAATTTCATGAGGTTTGATTGTCAATTGGCCACAATTGACTTTTTCCCCAATACAACTGATTTCTAGGTCAACTGTCCAATTGACTGGGTAAAGATTTGAATCAAGGCTTGAAACTTGGTATGGGCAAACTTGTGAACCCAACATGAAGCATGAAAGTAAATTTGGGTATTATATGTCAAAATATCCTTGTGCAAACTCAAACCCTAATTTGGGTTAACAGTGCAAGGAGGGGTCTTGAGCAGAGCAAACCCTAGCTTGATCCTGAATTCCAGGAGTCTTGTGATGAGAAAGTGTTGATGAAATGAGAGGGAAAATTTTGGGGTACAACAGTTGCCCCTGTTCAATCTTCTTGAACCTGAAGAGTTAGATTGGAAAGTTTTCCTTTCGCGACTCGAAGGTAAAAGAGGATTGGACACTAGAGTGCCCGTAAATTTGCACTCGTCAAAACATCGGTGTGAGAATGGGCTTAAAGACGCCATTTGGAGATGGAAGAATCTTGCTGGAGATGGGCTTAAAGACTCCATTTGGAGATGGCAGAATCTTGCTGGAGATGGGCTTAAAGATGCCATCCAAGAACCTTTGTTGAATTGCAATGTTGTAGGCCAAAAGAATGAGTATCAAAATGGTATTCGTGTCTGGAATGCACTTGAACTGTATCTGGAGACTGAGTTTGTATGAGCAAAAGAATGGCGTCCGCGTCTGGGGAGTATCTAAGTTGTAACTGTGTTTGAATGTTGAATGAATATCAGAATGACTGCCGTGTCTAGAGTGTATCTGTATTGTATCCGGGTAACAGAGAAATATCTGTGTATGGAGCAACTATGTGCTGGGGATAAACTCTAAATGAGTGACAGAATGGCAACCGCGTCTGGAGCGTATCTGGACTGTATTTGAAGTTGAGATCTGTATGAGTAGTAGAATGACTTCCATGGCGACTGCACTGAGGGAATCAAACTGCTGGTGTAAGGGTTAGAATGGAATTCGTGTCTGGAGCATATCTGAACTTGAGGTTGATAATTGAATCTGAATGAGAGATAGAATGGCCACCGTGTCTGGAGCGTATCTAGTCTGTATCGGATTGCTGAAGTCTGAATGAGTAGTAGAATGACCGCCGTGTCTAGGGTGTATCTGTATTATATTTGACTTGAAACTCCAAATGAGTAATAGAATGACCGCCGTATCCGGGGTGTATCCATATTGTATCTGAATAATTGTTAATGATAGTCTTTTAATCTTATCCTGAAAATGATAAAATGTTAGCTAAAACACAAAGTTATGTTGCATGATATGTATGATGCAATGAACTGTATTTCATCAATGTTTATGATATATGAATGTAATGTATGTGCATGTAAGCCGATGAGCTGTCTTGCTGAGGAAAATAAATCCTGGATAGCCGGAGATAATAAAATCTTGACCGCTGTCGGGGGAAATAAATCCTTGATTGCTGCTGGGGATTGAAAATCCTTTGATCGTTGAAAATGAGAAGTCTTGGGACCACGATTGGGGAAATCAGGAGTTTGGGTTGTATGTCAATCTACTGGGGATTCCTGCTTTGAGGAGGTCTTCACTGGGGAATATCTGAATACTCTGTGAGGAATTGAGAATGAGAGTCTTCATTCTGCTTGGGGAATAAGAATTCTGTGGGGGAATAGCCATACTGTTGAAAAGTAGCTATCCTGTTGGAGAGTAAAACTCAGGATTCTGGAAAAAGCCTATTCCTATCTGGAAGAAATTCAGGTTTAGATTGTATGCTACTTTAAGAATGAGAAACTTCAATCTGTCGGGAATATCAGGAAGTTTTATTGTATGTTATAGGTGAAAGGATGAGCATCAGAAAGGTATCCGTGTTTGGAGCATCTCTGAACCGGGGGTCTGAATAAGCAATAGATTAGCATCCATGTTGGGAAGCATCCGTAAACTGTTTTCAGAAGTTTTGAAGTTGAATAAGCAATAGATCAACATCCATGTTGGGAAGCATCCGTAAACTGTTTTCAAATGTTGAATCTGTATAAGTAGCAGAATGACTTCCGTGTCTGGAGTATATCTGAGACTGTAACTGGAGTTGAGATCTGTATAAGTAGCAGAATGACTTTCGTGTCTGGAGTATATCTGAGACTATAATTGGGATCTGAATAAGTGACAAAATGACTTCCATGGCGACTACACTGGGGAGAATCAAACTGCTGGTGTAAAGTCAGGAGTTTATACGCCACTTTGAGAATGAGAATCTTCATTCTATCGGGAATATCAGGAGTTTGGGTCAGAAGGTTGGGTGTATGCCATCCAACTGGGGTTTTAAGGATGAGAATCTTCATTCTGTTAACAGTATCAGGAGCTTGGGAGTATACCAATCTCTTGAGGTTTCAAGGATGAGAATCTTCATTCTGTTAAGGGCCAGGAGGTTGGGAGTATACCAATCTCTTGGGGTTTTAAGGATGAGAATCTTCATTCTTGAGAGAAACAGATTTTTAGGAGCTTCAGTTGTCCGTTATTCTGTTGGTGGTTGTAACTTCCAACAGGTGATGAAGGAATCTTCAATGACTGTAACTTCCAACAGGTGACGAAGGAATTTTTTGATGACGACCGCAACTTCCAACAGGTGATGAAGGAAATTTTATGATGACCGTAACTTCCAGCAGGCGATGAAGGAAATTTCATGACGACCGTAACTTCCAGCAGGTGATGAAGGAAATTTTATGACGACCGTAACTTCCAGCAGGTGATGAAGGAAATTTTATGACGACCATAACTTCCAGCAGGTGATGAAGGAAATTTTATGATGACCGTAACTTCCAGCAGGTGATGAAGGAAATTTTTAACGACCAATCAATTTGAAATGTAATTTTGTTGTGGAGAATAAATCCTTGATTAATGTTGGGGAAATAAACCCATGATTGTTGGTCTGCTTAGAGAGGTGATAAACTTCTCGAGGACGTTTGAACTCCTTTTCAGAAGGAGTTTGGAGAGGTTCGTCATTGCCCCTAGTAGCGAATTGTTGTGGTATTGCCAGGAAATTTTGACTATACATAACCCTTTGTTGAGATTGACGTTTAAATTCCCCAAGTGATGGTGAGGGAGACTTGCCCCAGGTTGTCCTACAATTGAGAGATTTCTTGAAATCTTGATTGGGCTGCTCCAGGTTTACTTAATTTTGAAAGATTTGTTGAAATCTTGATTGGACTGCCCCAGGTTTACTGGACTTTGAAAGTTTTGTTGAAAACTTGACTGGACTGCCCCTGATTTGCTGGACCATACCAAACCAAGTCCCCTTCTTTGTTGATAGGAGATCTTTGCAACGGGAGTGTCATCCCACTTGAAGTGATTTTATTCATTGAGAGAGCTTTCGTTCCTCCGAACATTCACTATATGAATTTCTTTGCTGTCAAACAAATAACCGTGTGCAAACAACGATATTCAAATAATGCAAAGTTTATGCTTGTCTCTAAGTTTTGAAAAATGCGTTTTTGAGCAGAAAACCTTTTATAAGACAAATTCAACACAAGATTTAGAGCAAAGCCTTACAGGAGTCAGGATACCTTTTGTAACAGTATGCTTTCGAACTAGCCCATGCTTCAATTAGGACTTTTGAAGGGTTGTAACGTGGCCTGGTTCACGATTTAAGAAACAAAGGATAAAGGCTCAAAGTACATTTGTACCCACCCGCTCTTCATGATGTTCTTCAATCCTAAACTCAGTTAATTGTGCGTTGAACTCTATTCGAGCTTGGAATGACTTTTTGGTGATGGTTCACACAAGTTGAATTTATTGGAAGGCAGACATTTTTCAACATTTTTCATGTTGTTGAGGATTTACATTGACCTCTTTCTTTTGATTTAATATCCTTAACTTTTGCCTGACTGTTCCTGTTTTCGAGATTACAGTCAGCGGGATGCCCCAGCTTTCTTAAGCCTCCTTCGTAGGTTTTGGCTCAGTGGACTTTTCTCTTTTGAGAGATAATGAATGCCTATGAGATAAGGAACCATCACTGTCTTTTGGTTCCAAAGGAATGTTTTTGATGTCACTTGTTGTATTACGAACTGAGAGTTTGCGACTTTAATGCGCATATTTTGAGTTAACTGAGAGACTACCCTGCCCCAGGTTTAATCAAAGGTTTCAATTTGTGTTTAAAACAGAAAATTCCTACTTCTTTGGATCGAAAGGGTTGACTAGGGATTATCTTCCTTATAACTCCAGTGTTTAGGATTTGAAAGAAATGCCTGTACATCGTCAGCAAGGTCTGTTCAAAAGCATACCGTATGAGATTATGGCATTGTTTCTCCATCCTCCCTCTAAAGGCTTGTAGCTTTTTTGCAAGAGTTAAATGTCATAAAGAAAGTAGAAAGCATATTTCAAGAATAGTGAAAACGAATGGGTGAATTCAAGACAAACATATGCAATGCATTAATGAAACAGAGTTTGACATAAACAAATAATTGTTTGAATAACAAAAGAAATTACAACTTGAAAATTCAAATGAAACAAAAGTCTCTTAGTTCGAACTTGTCATTTCAAGTGGAGAACCCTTACAGGAAGATTTTCATCTCGCCATCCGACATAAATTCCAGCACTCCTCCGTCAATCATGTCTTGGATCTTATTTTTCAAAACCCAACAGTCGTCGGTGTCATGTCCAGGACTATAGGAGTGGTATACACAAAATGCGTCGGGGTGATAGCCAGGAGCAGAGGTATTGGGTGTTAGAACAAAGTTTGAATCTACTACCCTAAGTTTAAGTTTTGATGATAACAAAATGAAATGATATATTAATTATGTGATTCATGTAAGAACTATTTGCTACCTAAAAATTACCTTTCTGTTTTACAGAAACTCTGATAGGTATCAGCAAGAGTGCATCGTAATCAGCATCAGAATATTGGATATCAACATCAACATCAGAAGATGCTATATCAGAATACCAGAATCAGAAGAACAACTCACGCTAATGTTGAAGCTTGATGAACAGAATTGCGCTCAACACTCTGATAAAGACAACATCAGTTCATCAGCACTTAAGCAGAGTCAGAATGAGCCAAAGCCAGAACACACTTTAAGTAGTAACGGTACTGTGCATTCAAGGCGAATTATTACCAACGGCGTCATTCCAGACAAGATCTGCTTAATAAGGAAAGTTTGTTATTGGCATTGAATCAAGATTATTTCTCCAACGTTCAACAATTTCAGTGCTATATAAACAAGACAATGAAGATTGAATTGGCTAATGCTCTACAACTATTTCCACGCCTAAAAGCTATTCATCATCTTCTCATTTCTCAGTTTGCTAAAAAACTCCATATTTCCTTACTCAATTATACTTTAGCAATCTAGTTTCTATAAGCTTAAGTTGTGTAGTATCACAGTTGTGATAAACAGCTTTGTAGAAAACATTCACACACCTAGATTTCTATTCTTTGTAAGAAAGTGTTTCCTTGACAAACCGGTTTGTGATTTGCATCAAGAAGGCTTTAGCAGTTGTTAAAGCAGATTGTAATATTCAGTTGAATATAGTGGATTAAGACCTCGTTGGAGAGAGGCGAAATCACCTTGACGGGTGGACTGGAGTAGTTTGAGTTCAAACGAACCAGGATAAAAATATCGTGTTCATTGCAATTGATTTTTAGTTTTACAATTCACCCCCCCCCTTCTTGTGTTTTTCACTTCTTCAATTGGCATCAGAGCGCCTGGTTCTGAGCTAAAACACTTAACCGTGTTAGTACAAGATCCAGCGTCAGAAAAACACAATGGCAGAAACTTATTCTCACACCAGCAATGACAACCATGAGGACAGAGACAGATTCAGCGGCAAACCTCCAGTCTTTGATGGAGAAAACTTTTATTACTGGAAAGATAGAATTGAAAGCTTCTTTCTGGCACATGATGCTGATCTGTGGGACATGGTGACAGATGGATACACGCACCCTGTGAATGCAAGCGGTCAGAAGATTGATAGGAAAACAATGTCTGACCAACAAAAGCGTGACTTCAAGAATCACCACAAGGCCAGAACCATCCTTCTCAGCGCCATCTCGTATGCTGAATATGAAAAGATCTCCAACAGAGACACATCAAAGAACATGTTTGACTCACTCAGAATGACGCATGAGGGAAACGTTCAGGTCAAAGAAACTAAAGCTCTGGTGCTCATTCAGAAGTGTGAGGCATTCAAAATGGAAGAAAGTGAATCCACTGAAACAATGTTCTCAAGATTCCAGATTCTGGTAGCTGGTCTAAAGGTTCTGGACAAAGGCTACTCTACTGCTGATCACGTCAAGAAAATCATCAGAAGCTTACCAAAGCAGTGGGGGCCAATGGTTACAGCTCTGAAGCTAGCAAAAGATCTCAATAAAATTTCTCTAGAGAAACTTATTAGCTCCCTCAAAAGTCATGAGATAGAGCTAGAAGCTGATGAACCCCAGAAGCAAGGTAAGCCTTTAGCATTAAAATCTAACAAAAAATCTGAGTCTAAAGTTTTGCAGGCAGTTGAAGAAACATCTGATGGATCCTCATCAGAAGAAGACGAACTCTCCCTCCTCTCCAGAAGAGTGAATCAACTGTGGAAGCAGAGGCAAAGGAAGTTCAGGAATCCCAGAAGATCTGATCAGAACGAGTCTTCTTCCAGATACAGAAGGACAGATTCTTCCTATGGATACAGAAGATCCGAAGGCTCCTCAGGAAGCAGAAAGCCAAACACCAAGGACATCATCTGCTATGAGTGCAATGAGCAAGGACACTACAATAGTGACTGCCCAAAGCTTCAGAGGGAAAAGCCCAAAACGAAGTTTGGAAGAGAAAAGAAGAAAAGTCTCATGGCTAGATGGGATGACTCTGACTCGTCTGAAGCTGACTCAGAATCAGATGATGAGAGAGCAAACATAGCTCTCATGGCCAACATTTCAGAAGATAGTGAAGCTTCTGAATCAGACTCAGAATCAGAAACTGAAGAGGTATTTCCTGACTTTGCAGTTAATTTTACCAAGGCTGAACTTGCTGAAAGCCTTAATGAAATTCTGGATAGGTATCAGCAGATTAGAGTTAAATTCAGAAACCTGAAAAGGAATCTTGAATCTGACTCTAATAAGGCTGAGAGTCTTAAATTGGAGAATTCTGAGCTGAGAAATAAAATTTCAAAATTAGAAAATACTTTACAAAACTCTCAGAAGGAACCAATTTCTGAAACTCCCAGCAACGCTGATGAGATCATCAAGGAGTATGATCACAGTTTCCAGAAGTTCCTTGCTAAAAGCATAGATAGAAGCAAAATGGCTTCAATGATCTATGGAGTTAGCAGAAACGACAGGAAAGGAATAGGATACCAAGGTAAGGTTCCTACACCAAAGAATGTCATGGACTTAACCATTAAACACACTCCTCTGAATTCACATTTTGTGTATTGTCACACACATGATATTAAATACACTAGCAGTAAGTACTCTGTGAAACCAAAATTCAACCAGAGTTTTGGTAAATCTAACAAATCAGGACCCAAGAAAATCTGGGTACCTAAGGATAAAATAATACATGTTGCAGATATCTTTAAAAGCAAATCAGAAACACCAGTCATGGTACCTGGACTCTGGCTGCTCGCGACACATGACGGGAAGAAGGCATATGTTCCAAAGCTTGGAACTAAAGCCTGGAGGCCACGTTGGCTTTGGAGGCAATCAGAGGGGAAAGGTAATTAGCTCTGGAACTGTAGGTAATGGAAATCTTCCCTCTATTAATAATGTTCTGCTAGTAGATGGATTAATGCATAATCTGTTATCCATAAGTCAATTAAGTGATAACGGTTATGATATAATCTTTAATCAAAAATCATGTAAAGCTGTTAGTCAAAAAGATGGGACTATCCTGTTTAATGGAAAGAGGAAAAACAACATTTACAAAATCAAACTTTCTGAACTGAAAAGTCAGAATGTAAAGTGCCTTCTGTCTGTTAACAACGAGCAGTGGATCTGGCACAGAAGATTGGGGCATGTTAGTATGAGAAGAATATCTTAGATTAACAAACTCAATCTGGTCAGAGGACTTCCTAATTTGAAGTTCAATTCAGAAGCTCTATGTGAAGCATGTCAGAAAGGCAAGTTTGCAAAACCATCTTTTAAATCTAAAAATGTTGTTTCTACCTCTAAGCCATTAGAACTTCTGCACATTGACTTATTTGGACCAGTTAAAACTGCTTCAGTCAGTGGCAAGAAGTATGGGTTAGTAATCGTAGATGACTATAGCAGATGGACATGGGTAAAGTTCTTAAGACACAAGGACGAGTCACACTCTGTGTTTGTTACCTTCTGTAACCAAGTTCAGAATGAAAAGGATCTTAGAATCGTTAAAGTCAGAAGTGATCATGGTGGAGAATTTGAAAACAAAGATTTTGAGTCATTCTTTAATGACAGAGGCATTCTGCATGATTTCTCTTGTCCTAGAACTCCCCAACAAAATGGAGTTGTAGAACGAAAGAACAGAACATTGCAAGACATGGCCAGAACCATGATCAATGAGACAAACGTTGCTAAGATCTTTTGGGCAGAGGCAATAAACACAGCGTGCTACATTCAGAATAGAATCTCAATAAGACCTATTCTGGAAAAGACTCCATATGAACTGTGGAAGAACAGAAAGCCCAACATTTCATATTTTCATCCATTTGGATGTACGTGTTTTATGTTAAATACAAAGAATTATTTGAACAAGTTTGACTCTAAAGCACAGAAGTGTATTATGTTAGGATACTCTGAACGCTCAAGAGGGTACAGAGTATACAATACAGACACACAGATTGTGGAAGAATCAATCAGTGTTTGTTTTGATGATAAGCTTGACTCTGAAAAGTCAAAGCAGAATGAAGTTTTTGCAGGTATGGAAATTGAATTTACAGGTTCTGAAGACAAGTCATCAGAAGCTCTCAACACAGACACTCCTTCAACGTCTGAAAAGAGCACTGCTAGCAATCCTACGACAGCTGCTGATCAACCTCAGAAAAGATTACCCAGAAGCAGCTTGGATCACCCAGAAGAAACTATCTTAGGAAGAAAGGAAGATCCAATCAGAACAAGAGCAAGCTTCAGAAACTCTGAAGAAACCCTCATGGGACTTGTGTCTCTGATTGAACCTTCTTCTATTGATGAAGCACTTCTGGATAACGACTGGATTCTGGCAATGCAAGAAGAGCTGAATCAATTCACAAGAAATGACGTATGGGATCTTGTTCCCAGACTAAAAGGATTCAACGTCATTGGAACAAGATGGATGTTCAGAAACAAGCTAAATGAACAAGGTGAAATCATCAGAAACAAAGCACGACTGGTTGCACAAGTTATAGTCAGCAAGAAGGGATAGACTATACAGAAACCTTTGCTCCAGTCGCCAGGTTAGAATCTATCAGACTTTTAATTTCATTTGCTGTTAATAGAGGCATCACTCTGTATCAGATGGATGTCAAAAGTGCATTCTTAAATGGTTATATAGAAGAAGAGGTTTATGTGCACCAAACCCCTGGTTTTGAAAATACAAAACATCCAGAGCATGTTTTCAAACTAAAGAAGTCACTATATGGTCTGAAACAAGCTCCCAGAGCTTGCTATGAAAGACTAAGTAACTTTCTGTTAGAAAATGGATTCACCAGAGTGAAGATGGACACTACCTTATTCTGTAAATCAGTTAAGAATGACATCTTAGTCTGTCAAATTTATGTTGATGATATTATTTTTGGATCTACTAATCCTTCTCTTGGAAGAAAATTTGCTAAGTGTATGCAGGCAGAATTTGAGATCAGCCTCATGGGGGAACTGAAATTCTTTCTAGGAATTCAGATCAATCAAACTCCAGAGGGAACTTACATTCATCAGAGCAAATATATCAGAGATCTTCTGAAGAAATTTGACCTCTCAGAATGTAAGCCATCAAAGATTCCAATGCATCCCACGTGCATTCTGGAAAGAGAAGAGGTAAGCAAAAAGGTAGAACAGAAGGTCTACAGAGGTATGATTGGTTCTCTCCTTTATCTGACAGCTTCAAGACCTGATATACTATTCAGCGTATGTATTTGTGCTAGATTCCAATCAAATCCTAGAGAATCTCACTTAACAGCTGTTAAGCGAATTTTCAAGTATCTGAAAGGTACTACAAATCTGGGTTTATTTTATATAAAATCTAGTGATTACAGTTTAGTAGGCTACTGCGATGCTGACTTTGCTGGAGACAGAGTAGAGCGTAAAAGTACTTCTGGAAGTTGCCAGTTTCTGGGAGAAAATCTGATCTCTTGGTCCAGCAAAAGACAATCAACAATTGCGCTATCAACAGCAGAAGCTGAGTACATAACAGCAGCAGGATGTAGCACACAAATTCTCTGGATGAAAAGTCAGCTTGAAGACTTCCAGATCTTTGAGAGTAACATTCCTATACTCTGTGACAATACTTCTGCTATTTGCTTAAGTAAGAATCCTATTTTACATTCTAGAGCTAAGTATATAGAAATAAAACATCATTTCATTAGGGACTATATTCAGAAAGGTATTTTGAACTTAAAATTTATAGATACAGACCATCAATGGGCTGATATCTTCACTAAACCCCTTTCTGAAGATAGGTTCAATTTCATTCTGAAACATCTCAGCATGAAAATCTGCCCAGAGTGAAAATGTCTTAATTCTATATATTTATCTTGAGAATGTATTTGTTTTACTGTGAACTTCTGATCAATCTCTTTTCAGAAAGATAGACCATGCAGATTGTATCAGATGCTAGTCTTAAAGATCTGAGCGTTTCAGCTCAAGGATAGACGTGTTGATCACTAAATTAAACAAGTGTCATCCAATCATCAGCAAATCTCTGAAGCAGAACACGCGTGCACGCTTCTGAGAAGGCAAAACGCTGATTGGGTGCATTGAGACACATGTCTGGTAACCGTTTCAAGTATCTTTCTCAAATCCCCCAAAATCAGCAAGCATTAAATGAAAGTAATCATGTTTTTAAAACGTAATCATGATTTTATTTCTCTTTCTTGAAACCGTTTACACTTTCAAAATATTCTGAAATCTATTTAAGCACGTTAACTTCTCACATTAATCTTTTACAGTTTCTCATAATCTCTCAAATATTTTCTGCATTTTCTCTGTGTTCATCTCTTTCAAACTTAAACCCATTTTCTCAATTTTCTCAGAAAAAAACCCTAAGTGTGAACATGGCAACCTCCAGCAGTGCTTCTGCAGGTTCTCAGAAGAAAGCTTCCTCTGAACAGTACCAAGTTCCATTCAGAACACTCCTTACACCAGTGAAGAATCTGGAAGTGTTGTCTGAACTGATTATTGATTTTGGCAGTCTGAAAGAGAATGGTTTTGACTTGACAGAAGAAGTTAGGGCACATAAATGAGAGAGATATTTTGACAGGTTGGTTGGACCAACATTCCCAATGTTAGTCAAGGAGTTCTGGATTCATGCGTCTGCTTCAATGCATCAAGTCACCTCCTTCATAATGGGAAAGAAGATTGTGATCACTGAGGATCACATAGCAAAGTTGATTGGTTACAGTGGCGGTGGCGTCCGCTGTATTGATATGGCTGAAAGATGCTCTGACATTGGCGTCATAGCAGAACAGATTTTCACCCTTGGGGTGCCCGGCAGCAAAATCAGAGACCTCAAGGATCACCACAGAGTTTGGTCGAAGATCATTCTGGGGTGCTTTAATCATAGGAAGCCAACAAGTTCCCCTGATTACATAAATATAGATCAGCAGTTTCTGATCTATTTTATCAATCAGAAGGTAAAAATCAACTTGGCTCATCTTCTGTTTAACTACCTCAGAACAAGCGTGAAGGAAACCAGGGAAGAAGAAAGAACAAATAGGGATTGGATACCCTTTGGAAGGTTAATATCAGATATTCTGACTGAGAATAGGCTGATAGAGCACCTTATAGAAGCTCAAGAGTTAAGCACCATTGAACCAACTGTTGGCAAGCCTCTGAACGCGAAGAATCTGAAGAAAATGAAATTAATAGAGAATATCAGAAAGGAACCCAACGTTACTCCTACTGCTGACATCACCAGCAGAAGAGTCCCACTGAGTGACTTTCCATTATTTTCTGAGATAGAATCTAAACCAGTGGTGGTTCTCAGATACCTGGACGCGTGCAAGGCTGATGGTACAGATCCCAAGTTTAATATCAAAGATCTGCACCAACCTCAACCAGAAGTTACACTGAAGAAGACGAAGAAAAGGAAGGCCCCTTCAGAAGGATCATCCCAGTAGACACCCAAGAAAAGAGGTAATTTATCTGCTGCTTCTGTTTTAAATTCTTCTTCTATTCCAACATCAATCCCAACTCCAGCTTCTCATGAAATCCCAATCCCCATCCCAACTATAGATGAAACCGAACCAGAAGATGACCCCTCTGAGGCTCTAACACTTAGAAGACCCCGCACCAAACATCCCAAACCAATAACTTCAACAACATCAGCACTTGACAAAGTTCTGTCTGACATTGATCAACGTGTTTCTGATCACCTCTCCACCAATCCAAACTCTGAACCAGAAATTGCCCACTCTCCTCAACCAGAACAACCTCTCTCACCCATTCCAGAAGAACCACATATCCCTGAACAACCAGAAACTCCTCCTCCTCCTCCACAACCAGCAATTCCTTCTCCCTCTCATCAACCAGAAATTCATCCACCATCACCTCAACCATCACCTCCTCAACCTGAGTTTCATCATTCTGAAACTCCATCTCCTCCATCTCCTGAACCACATTCTCCTCAATCCTCTGAGCCACAACCTCTGGCAATCCAGCTGCCAGGTGGAACAACCGTAACCATGGCCTAGCTGCCATCCTCGCCAGAAACCACTCCTCCAAACACTCCCAAAACTCCCCCCAGTCCAATTATTATTTCTGACTCTCCCACTCCATCTTCCAAATTAACAGCTCCCAAACAAACCAGAGAAGACCCCAGCAGGACCTTCATAGATTTAACAATCCTTGACCGTCTTGCTGATCTGAAAAATAAAATAGCCATTCCAAAACCAAAACAACCGGATGTTGGCTCTGGCATTATGAATTTTGAAACAGGTTTGCAGCAGTGGATTGCTTCTCTGAAGCAAGTCTGTCCTAGAATGATTGATCCAGCTGCCTCAGACCAGCTCTGGACACGATTCAGAATTTGGGTACGTGCTGAAGCTCTAAAATTGCAAGACGTCAATTATGAGCAAGCACGGCAGAATTTCAGCAAGCTTCTGAACGAAGTTGGAAGTCAGCTGCTGAAAGAATACGTGATTCTTCTGGATAGTGAGCCATGGTCTGAGAAGCGTCCAGCTTCACAAGTGTAGCCAGAAGAAGATCAGACAATTCAAGCTGAACCCAGTCAAGCTGAAGATGTTGCAGAAAGCTCTCAGAAGCTCCCTGCTTCTGATGTTTCTCAAGCTTCCTTGGACAGACAGACTCTGGAAGAGCTGAAGATGAATGATATCCGTCTACAGCAAAGAATGGATGAAAATGATCAAAAGATGAAGGAAAGGATGGATGTGCAGGACAGCAAGATAGATACAGTAGTCAGCATGATGCACAAGCAGAATGAGACTGCTGATCAGATTAAGGCAATGCTGGAGACTCTGTTCACACGCCTTCCTCCCCAACCTTAGATTTTCATTCATGCTATTTTCATGTTTTCTTTGCATATCTTTTTTACTGTTTTGTCTGGTTCTGAATATTTTAATATGACAAGTTTTTCTGCTCTAATTGTTTTAGCACATTACTTACACTTTTTGATTGCTGACAAAAAGGGGGAGAACAAGAATGATATTTTTTCAATAACGGATTACTGAGACAGAAAATCTCAAACATTCTAACTCTGATATACTTGAATATGTTTTCTGTTTTTGCTTAAGTCTACAGGTACAAGAATGCTCTCTGATTCACTAAAGACCAAAGCCCTGATACTCTGACCCAAAGCAAAGCTCTGATAAAGCTATGATATTCTGATCTGAAGCTCTGCTCTGATATTCTGATCTAAAGCTTCTGATAGTCAAAAGCTCTGATATTCTGATGTTCAAAGAAAGTCAATAAAGATCTGATCCTGAAGATCTCTTGGAATTAAAAAGGGAAGTAATAAATTCAGGGGGAGTATCTCCCAACTCTGATATCTCTTTATCCCTTATCATTGATAACCTCTTACTCTGATACATCATATCATTTAGTTATCTATGATACTTTTTCACGTTATTTTCAATTAAAAATATCTAGTTTTTGTCATCATCAAAAAGGGGGAGATTGTTAGAACAAAGTTTGAATCTACTACCTTAAGTTTAAGTTTTGATGATAACAAAATGAAATGATATATTAATTATGTGATTCATGTAAGAACTATTTGCTACCTAAAAATTACCTTTCTGTTTTACATAAACTCTGATAGGTATCAGCAAGAGTGCATCGTAATCAGCATCAGAATATTGGATATCTGTTAGAACAAAGTCTGAATCTACTACCCTATGTTTAAGTTTTGATGATAACAAAATGAAAAGATATATTATTTATGTGATTCATATAAGATCTACTTGCTACCTAAAATATTACTTTCTGATTTGCAGAAACTCTGATAGGTATCAGCAAGAGCACACTTAATCAGCATCAGAATATTGGTCTTTAACACCAGCATCAGAAGATGCTATATCAGAATACCAGAATCAGAAGAATAACTCACGCGTAGGCTGAAGCTTGATGAACAGAACTGCGCTCAACACTCTGATAAAGACAACAACAGTTCATCAGCACTTAAGCAGAGTCAGAATGAGGCCAAGCCAGAACATGCTTTAAGTAGCAACGGTACTGTGCATTGAAAGCGTATTAGTACCAAAGTCATCATTCCAGACAAGATCTGCTCAATAAGGAAAGTTTGTTATTAGCATTGAATCAAGATTATTGCTCCAACGTTCAACAATCTCAGTGCTATATAAACAATACTATGAAGATTGAATTGGCTAATGTTCTACATCATATTACACGCCTAAAAGCTAATCATCATCTTCCTTCTTTCAGTTTGCTAAACGCTTCACAATTTCTCACTCAGTATTATAGCAATCTAGTTTCATAAGCTTAAATTGCGTAAACATCACAGTTGTGATACATTTTTGTAGAAAACATTTACACACCTAGATTTATCTTCTTTGTAAGAAAGTGTTTCCTTGACAAACCGGGTTGTGGTTTGCATCAAGAAGGCTTTAGCAGTTGTTAAAGCAGATTGTAATATTCAGTTGAATATAGTGGATTAAGACCTCGTTGGAGAGAGGCGAAATCACCTTGACAGGTGGACTGGAGTAGTTTGAGATCAAACGAACCAGGATAAAAATATCATGTTCATTGCAAGTGTTTTTCAGTTTTACAATTCAACCCCCCCTTCTTGTGTTTTTCTCTTCTTTAATTGGCATCAGAGCGCCTGGTTCTGAGCTAAAACGCTTAACCGTGTCAGTACAAGATCCAGCGTCAGAAAAACACAATGGCAGGAAACTATTCTTACACCAGCAATGACAACCATGAGGACAGAGACAGATTCAGCGGCAAACCTCCAGTCTTTGATGGAGAAAACTTTGATTACTGGAAAGATAGAATTGAAAGCTTCTTTCTGGCACATGATGCTGATCTGTGGGATATGGATACACGCACCCTGTGAATGCAAGCCGTCAGAAGATTGATAGAAAAACAATGACTGACCAACAAAAGCGTGACTTCAAGAATCACCACAAGGCTAGAACCATCCTTCTCAGCGCCATCTCCTATACTGAATATGAAAAGATCTCCAACAGAGACACATCAAAGAACATTTTTGACTCATTCAGAATGACGCATGAGGGAAACGTTCAGGTCAAAGAAACTAAAGCTCTGGCGCTCATTCAGAAGTATGAGGCGTTCAAAATGGAAGAATCTGAATCCATTGAAACAATGTTCTCAAGATTCCAGATTCTGGTAGCTGGTCTCAAGGTTCTGGACAAAGGATACTCTACTGCTGACCATGTCAAGAAAATCATCAGAAGCTTACCCAAGAAGTGGAGACCAATGGTTACAGCTCTGAAGCTAGCAAAAGATCTCAACAAAATTACTCTGGAGGAACTTATCAGCTCCCTCAGAAGTCATGAGATAGAGCTAGAAGATGATGAGCCTTAGAAGCAAGGTAAGCCTTTAGCATTAAAATCTAACAAAAAATCTGAGTCTAAAGTTTTGCAGGCAGTTGAAGAAACATCTGATGGATCCTCATCAGAAGAAGACGAACTCTCCCTCCTCTCCAGAAGAGTAAATCAATTGTGGAAGCAGAGGCAAAGGAAGTTCAGGAATCCCAGAAGATCTGATCAGAACGAGTCTTCTTCCAAATACAGAAGGACAGATTCTTCTTCTGGATAGAGAAGATCTGAAGGCTCCTCAAGTAGCAAAAAGCCAAACACCAAGGACATCATCTGCTATGAGTGCAATGAGCAAGGACACGACAAGAGTGACTCCCCAAAGCTTCAGAGAGAAAAGCCCAAAAAGAAGTTTGGAAGAGAAAATAAGAAAAGTCTCATGGCTACATGGGATGACTCTGACTCGTCTGAAGCTGACTCAGAATCAGATGATGAGAGGGCAAACATAGCTCTCATGGCTAACATTTCAGAAGATAGTGAAGCTTCTGAATCAGATACTGAAGAGGTATTTCCTAACTTTGCTGTTAATTTTACCAAGGCTGAACTTGCTGAAAGCCTTAATGAAATCCTGGAAAGGTATCGGCAGATTAGAGTTAAATTCAGAGACCTGAAAAGGAATCTTGAATCTGACTCTAATAAGACTGAGAGTCTTAAATTGGAGAATTCTGAGCTGAGAATTAAAATTTCAAAATTAGAAAATACTTTACACAACTCTCAGAAGGAACCAATTTCTGAAACTCCCAGCAACGCTGATGAGATCATCAAGGAGTATGATCACAGTTTCCAGAAGTTCCTTGCTAAAAGCATAGATAGTAGCAAAATGGCTTCAATGATCTATGGAGTTAGCAGAAACGGCAGGAAAGGAATAGGATACCAAGGTAAGGTTCCTACACCAAAGAATGTCATGGACTTAACCATTAAACACACTCATCTGAATTCACATTTTGTGTATTGTCACACACATGATATTAAATACACTAGCAGTAAGTACTCTGTGAAACCAAAATTCAACCAGAGTTTTGGTAAATCTAACAAATCAGGACCCAAGAAAATCTGGGTACCTAAGGATAAAATAATACATGTTGCAGATATCTTTAGCAGCAAGTCAGAAACACCAGTCATGGTACCTGGACTCTGGCTGCTCGCGACACATGACGGGAAGAAGGAATATGTTCCAAAGCCTGGAACTTAAGCTTGGAGGCCACGTTGGCTTTGGAGGCAATTAGAGGGGAAAGATCATTGGCTCTGGAACTGTAGGTAATGGAAATATTCCCTATATTAATAATGTTCTGCTAGTAGATGGATTAATGCATAATCTGTTATCCATAAGTCAATTAAGTGATAACGGTTATGATATAATCTTTAATTAAAAATCATGTAAAGCTGTTAGTCAGAAATATGGGACTATCCTGTTTAATGGAAAGAGGAAAAACAACATTTACAAAATCAAACATTCTGAACTAAAAAGTCAGAATGTAAAGTGCCTTCTGTCTATTAACAACGAGCAGTGGATCTGGCATAGAAGATTGGGGCATGTTAGTATGAGAAGAATATCTCAGATAAACAAACTCAATCTGGTCAGAGGACTTCCTAATTTGAAGTTCAATTCAGATGCTCTGTGTGAAGCATGTCAGAAAGGCAAGTTTGCAAAACCTTCTTTTAAATCTAAAAATGTTGTTTCTACCTCTAAGCCATTAGAACTTCTACACATTGACTTATTTGGACCAGTTAAAACTGCTTCAGTCAGTGGCAAGAAGTATGGGTTAGTAATCGTAGATGACTATAGCAGATGGACATGGATTAAGTTCTTAAGACACAAGGACGAGTCACACTCTGTGTTTGTTACCTTCTGTAACCAAGTTCAGAATGAAAAGGATCTTAGAATCGTTAAAGTCAGAAGTGATCATGGTGGAGAATTTGAAAACAAAGATTTTGAGTCATTCTTTAATGACAGAGGCATTATGCATGATTTCTCTTGTCCTAGAACTCCCCAACAAAATGGAGTTGTAGAACGAAAGAACAGAACATTGCAAGAAATGGCCAGAACCATTATCAATGAGACAAACGCTGCTAAGATCTTCTGGGCAGAGGCAATAAACACAGCGTGGTACATTCAGAATAGAATCTCAATAAGACCTATTCTGGGAAAGACTCCATATGAATTGTGGAAGAACAGAAAGCCCAACATTTCATATTTTCATCCATTTGGATGTACCTGTTTTATGTTAAATACAAAGAATTATTTGAACAAGTTTGACTCTAAAGCACAAAAGTGTATTATGTTAGGATACTCTGAACGCTCAAGAGGGTACAAAGTATACAATACAGAAACACAGATTGTGGAAGAATCAATCAGTGTTTGTTTTGATGATAAGCTTGACTCTGAAAAGTCAAAGCAGAATGAAGTTTTTGCAGGTATGGAAATTGAATTTACAGGTTGTGAAAACAAGTCATCAGAAGCTCTCAACACAAACACTCCTTCAACATCTGAAAGGAGCACTGCTAGCAATCCTACAACAGCTGTTGTTCAACCTCAGAAGAGATTACCCAGAAGTAGCTTAGATCACCCAGAAGAGACCATCTTAGGAAGAAAGGAAGATCCAATCAGAACAAGAGCAAGCTTCAGAAACTTTGAAGAAACCATCATGGGACTTGTGTCTCTGATTGAACCTTCTTCTATTGATGAAGCACTTCTGGATAATGACTGGATTCTGGAAATGCAAGAAGAGCTGAATCAATTCACCAGAAATGACGTATGGGATCTTGTTCCCAGACGAAAAGGATTCAACGTCATTGGAACAAGATGGGTCTTCAGAAACAAGCTAAATGAACAAGGTGAAGTCATCAGAAACAAAGCACGACTGGTTGCACAAGGTTATAGTCAGCAAGAGGGGATAGACTATACAGAAACCTTTGCTCCAGTCTCCAGGTTAGAATCTATCAGACTTTTAATTTCATTTGCTGTTAATAGAGGCATCACTCTGTATCAGATGGATGTCAAAAGTGCATTCTTAAATGGTTATATAGAAGAAGAGGTTTACGTGCACCAACCCCCTGGTTTTGAAAATACAAAACATCCAGAACATGTTTTTAAACTAAAGAAGTCACTATATGGTCTGAAACAAGCTCCCAGAGCTTGGTATGAAAGGCTAAGTAACTATCTGTTAGAAAATGAATTCACCAGAGGGAAGGTGGACACTACCTTATTCTGTAAATCAGTTAAGAATGACATCTTAGTCTGTCAAATTTATGTTGATGATATTATTTTTTGTTCTACTAATCCTTCTCTTGGAAGAAAATTTGCTAAGTGTATGCAGGCAGAATTTGAGATGAGCCTCATGGGGGAACTGAAATTCTTTCTAGGAATTCAGATCAATCAAACTGCAGAGGGAACTTACATTCATCAGAGAAAATACATCAGAGATCTTCTGAAGAAATTTGACCTCTCAGAATGTAAGCCATCAAAGATTTCGATGCATCCCACATGCATTCTGGAAAGAGAAGAGGTAAGCAAAAATGTAGAACAGAAAGTCTACAGAGGTATGATTGGTTCTCTCCTTTATCTGACAGCTTCAAGACCTGATATATTATTCAACGTTTGTATTTGTCCTAGATTCCAATCAGATCCTAGAGAATCTCACTTAACAGCTGTTAAGCGAATTTTCAAGTATCTGAAAGGTACTACTAATCTGGGTTTGTTTTATAGAAAATCTAGTGATTACAGTTTAGTAGGCTACTGCGATGCTGACTTTGCTGGAGACAGAGTGGAGCGTAAAAGTACTTCTGGAAGCTGCCAGTTTCTAGGAGAAAATCTGATCTCTTAGTCCAGCAAAAGGCAATCAACAATTGCGCTATCAACAGCAGAAGCTGAGTACATAGCAGCAGCAGGATGTAGCACACAAATGCTCTGGATGAAAAGTCAGCTTGAAGACTTCCAAATTTTTGAGAGTAACATTCCTATAATCTGTGATAATACTTCTGCTATTTGCTTAAGTAAGAATCCCATTTTACATTCTAGAGCTAAGCATATAGAAATAAAACATCACTTCATTAGGGACTATATTCAGAAAGGAATTTTGAATTTAAAATTTATAGATACAGCCCATCAATGGGCTGATATCTTCACTAAACCCCTTTCCGAAGATAGGTTCAATTTCATTCTGAAACATCTTAGCATGAAAATCTGCCCAGAGTGAAAATGTTTTAATTCCATATATTTATCTTCAGAATGTATTTGTTTTAGTGTGAACTTCTGATCAATCTCTTTTCAGAAAGATAGAACATGCAGATTGTATCAGATGCTAGTCTAAAGATCTGAGAGTCTAAGCTCAAAGACAGACGTGCTGATCACTACATCAAACAAGTGTCATCCAATCATCAGCATATCTCTGAAGCAGAACGTGTGCACGCTTCTGAGATGGCAAAACGCTGACTGGGTGCATTGAGACACATGTCTGGTAACCGTTTTAAGTATCTTTCTCAAATCCCCCAAAATCAGCAAGCATTAAATGAAAGTAATCATGTTTTTAAAACGTAATCATGATTTTATTTCTCCTTTCTTGAAAACGTTTACAATTTCAAAATATTATGAAGCCTATTTAAGCATGTTAACCTCTCACTTTAATCTTTTACAGTTTCTCATTATTTCTCAAGTATTCTCTGCATTTTTCTGTGTTCATCTCTCTCAAACCCATTTTCTCAGTTTTTCTCAAAAATCCTTAAGTGTGAACATGGCAACCTCCAGCAGTGCTTCTGCAGGTTCTCAGAAGAAAGCATCATCTGAACAGTATCAAGTGCCATTCAGAACACTCCTCACTCCTGTGAAGAATCTTGAAGTGTTATCTGAATTGATCATTGATTTTGGAAGTCTGAAGGAAAACGATTTTGATTTAACAGAAGAAGTTAGGGCACAGAAATGGGAAAGGTATTTTGACAGGTTGGTTGGACCAACATTCCCAATGTTAGTCAAGGAGTTCTGGATTCATACAACTGCTTCAACGCATCAAGTCACCTCCTACATTATGGGGAAGAAGATTGTGATCACTGAGGATCACATAGCAAGGTTAATTGGTTATAGTGGTGGTGGCGTCCGCTGTATTGATATGGCTGAGAGATGTGCTGACGTGGGCGTCATAGCAGAAAGGAGTTTCACCCATGGGGTGCCCAGCAGCAAGATCAGAGATCTGAAGGATCACCACAGAGTTTGGGCGAAGATAATTCTGGGGTGTTTTAATCATAGGAAGCCAACTAGTTCCCCTGATTACATAAATATAGATCAGCAGTTTCTGATCTATTTTATCAATCAGAAGGTAAAAATCAACTTGGCTCATCTTCTGTTTAATCACCTCAGAACAAGCGTGAAGGAAACCAGGGAAGAAGAAAGAACAAAGAGGGATTGGATACCCTTTGGAAGGTTGATATCAGATATTCTGACTGAGAATAGGCTGATAGAGCACCTGATAGAAGCTCAAGAGTTAAGCACCATTGAACCAACGGTTGGGAAGCCTCTGAATGTGAAGAACTTGAAGAAAATTAAGTTAATAGAGAATATCAAAAAGGAACCCAGCGCTACTCCTATTGCTGATATCACCAGCAGAAGAGTCCCACTGAGTGACTTTCCTTTATTTTCTGAGATAGAATCTAAACCAGTGGTGGTTCTCAGATATCTGGACGCGTGCAAGGCTGATTGTACATATCCCAATCTGAATATCAAAGATCTGCACCAACCTCAACCAGAAGTTACACTGAAGAAGATGAAGAAAAGGAAGGCACCTTCAGAAGGATCATCCCAGCAGACACCCAAGAAAAGAGGTAATTTATCTGCTGCTTCTGTTTTAAATTCTTCTACTATTCCAACATCTATCCCAACTCCAACTTCTCAAGAAATCCCAATCCCCATCCCAACAATAGATGAAACCGAACCAGAAGATGACCCTTCTGAGGCACTTCAACTCAGAAGACCCCGAACCAAACATCCCAAACCATCAATCTCAATGTTGTACCCCAAAATTTTCCCTCCCATTTCTCATTAACTTCTCACCACAAAGCCCTTGAAGCTCAAGATCCAGTTAGGGTTTCATCTGCTCAAGACTTCTCCTTGCACTGTTGACCCAAATTAGGGTTTGTGTTTGCACAAAGATGTTTTGACCTAAAATGCCTAAGATGACTTTCTTGCTTCATATTGGACTCCCAAGTTTATCCTCATCAAGTTTCAAGTCTTGATTCCAAGTTTTGCCCAGTCAATTGGACAGTTGACCTAAAAATCAACTGTATTGGGGAAAAAGTCAACTGTGGCCAATTGACAGTCAAACCTCATGAAAATTTACCCACACCAACATTATGAACTCATATGAACCATTTGATCAAGTTTGGATCACAATTCCACAAGAAAGTTGATCAGATCACCAAAAGGGCAAAATGGTCATTTTTAGGGTTTTGACTGCACAAAGGCTATTTTTGACTGTTTGACCTAGCCAATGGCAAACCAAGTTCACATATGGACTCAAGTACCCCATGGAATTATCTTGACATGCTCAACAAACTCAAAAGATCCCAAGTACACAAGATTGACAGTTGAATTTCCCAGTCAATTGATCAATTTTGACTGTATACTGAAAAGTCAAACTTTGACTTTTTGGTCAAAATCAAGAGTCAAGATTCATTTTTCATCAAAACATGCCAAATCATGAAACTTGTTCACCAAGAAATCAAAAAATGCAAATTAGGGTTAGAAATGAGAATTTTTCATAACTTAGAATTTTTCTAAGTTATGAAAAACCCTAATTTTTTCCCAACTTTTCCCCACTTTCTCACCAAGATCTATTTGGATTCAAACAAAAGTCAAAACATGAAAGTTGTAGCTTGTTGCATAATCTACAACTTTGATTCACAAAGTTTTCCCAAATGAGGCTTGTATCTCAAGTTACAATTTTTTGAATAAGGGCACTAAACCATTCTTAACTTAGTGAAATTTTAACCTATTTTGGCAAGGTTTTCTACCTAACTTCAAGACCATTTTCCATACACTTCCACTTGGAATTTCAATTTTCATTTCAAAGATGGATTGTAGTACACATTCCAAGATTTCCAAAATGTCTAAGAACTTCTCAAACAACCTCATAACTTGAGAGAATCGAATTTCACAATATGGCAAAAACTCACTTTTGAATTGGCTATTTTCCATGTTCATAATTTGTGCAAACTTCTCAAACCAGCATGCCCCTTGATTACAGGTCCTTAAACCATCCAACACTCAATAATTTAATGCATGTTCATTGTGCTAAGGCCTTGTTTCATGAGTTCAAGCATTGCCTAAAGGATTAATCCAAAATTGGAAAAAGCATTATATCCATTTTTGCAAAAGTTTAGCTTTATGTCCAATTGAAAATCCAACAAGTACAGATACAATCTAATTGGCACAAGATTATGAGCATAACACACTGATCAAGGAGGAGTTTTGCAGCATTATTATGGGCCCTCTACATGCCTAGAACACAAGTTGGCTTTGTTTTCTTAAGTGTGAAGAAAAGTATCATAACACAACACAACTTCTCTCTCAGCATTAGAACACAGAAGAAAACATTGTAGACACCTTCTAATCATCCAGCCCAAGCTAGAACACGAGCCCTTGGCCTCCCAAACACTCCCATTCCCAGAATCACTCTCAAACTGCATAAACAGGGCAAGGCCTGCAGATTGAACACCATCTCTCATTCCTTGCATAATTTCTTGACCAAAGCTTATCAAACACATTCCCTAGCATCAATGCAAGCTAAACAAGACCTGAAACACGACCTGTAATTCCTCTAACAAGTTCCACCATTTTCACTTTCTCATTTTGCAGTTGAAGGTCCATAGCTCGATTCAAGGTGTCTCAAGGCAAAGTAAACATTGGAACAGCATCACCACACCTCAAGGAAGCTATACCAACCATCACCTTGCACTGAAAGCTTCCCAATTGCCAGATAGAACTTCAACTGAACAGGTATTTTGGTGAACTTCTAACTCTTAGTATAGGCATCGTCAACTCTAGGTTTGTGAATAAGAAATGTTCTACTCATGCCCCTGAACCTGTACATGCTTTTACTTTTCATTTATTTTGCCTGAGCTATGAGAATTTAAGGTTTGAAAATGGCAGAAAACTTAGGTCAGGATTTGGGAATGTCAAAATTCTCTCTCATTTCTGAGAGTTAGGATGAGTTTTTTATATATTTAGAATCGTGATTCAATGCTTAACATTTCTTATGTTGGAAGTTTGTGCAAAAAATCAAGGAATCAGGATGTTCGAATGGAGGTTCTAGCGCGCGTTTTTTTTGAATAATTTTGTTCAGAGGTTGAAGAAGAAGCCTCCTGGGCTGGGCCAGCTTTTGTATTGCTTTTTACACCATATTTTTTGATTCATACCCCCCTGAGCCCATTTGTTTGATTTAATGATTTTTTGATCTTTCTTTTTTATTTCTGACTCATTTATTTTTTCTAATAATGTTTAAAACTTGAAAAATCATTTTTACACCATTTTTGCATTTTTTAAGTATTTATTTGTTTATATGGACATTTATACATAAATATATATATATATATATATATATATATATATATATATATATATATATATATATATATATATATATATATATATATATATATATATATATACTATTATTTAGAAATATTAGAAAAAATAATGTAAACATATTATATTTCTGATTTTTATTTCATTTTTTCCTTTTGAAACATTTTGTATCAAAAAATACTTTTTTTATAAAAATTAAATATTATTATTTTGTGCATATTTAATATATTTTTGTAAATAATATAAATGAATGTATATATATTAGTACACTTAGAATAAAATACCCAAAAATATACATATTTTTATTTTATTAATATTTAACATTAAAAATACATTTTTACAAATATACTATATTTTTATTTTATTTTTGTATATAAATAGTGAATATTGTATATTTTGAATAAATAATGCATTTTATTTAGTAAATTAGGGTTTCACCCTTAAAATACAAAAACTCCAAAAAAATAATACCTTTTTATTTTTATTTATTTAATATAAATAATATTTTTTCACACATACAAAAACCTTCCTTTTGCATTTTGCATCTTGATTCTATTTTTCCATTTAATTTATGCCTTTAATTATATTGTAAATGTTCAAAAAAATGATGTAATAGCTAGGTTTAATTTCTTGTCTAAATATCCCCCATTTGAAATATTTGTACCCCCTTTCCCATATTGTGTTGTAATAGTGTAGGAATTTAATTTTCGCACTTTATCGCTTTCTAAATATACTATGCTAGAATTAGGGTTTGTATGTAAATAAAAAGAACAAAATAGTTTGACCTAGTTTCAAGATAAACAAGCATGAAAATAGACAACACATCTCACACTTGCACCCCTAGGGTATTCCACTTTGTTGCCTTCAAATGATTGGGCCATATTGCATGTTAGGTCTCTTTGGGCAAAACAAATACAATTCAAATGATCATAGTCCCTCGATGACGCTTTCGAAAAGTTGCCTAAAATGATCAAGTCCCTTTCAAAGAAAAATTGCCCAAAGACATTTAACACTATTGCAATTATGGTCTAAATGATGACCCACGCCCGTCCCTTCCACCTCCTAAACACAAGATTGTCCACCAAATACAATGGTGGAACAAAATTGTCAAAAGGGTTAAAACATAGCATAAATCTTTGAGAACTTTAGGGTAGATAGCTCTTAAGTACTTGTCCATTTGCAAAAGAAAACACTTGCCTATTTTTAAACCACACTTCACAAACACTTTCAAAACAAACTTTCAAAAAACCTTGAAACATCTTTCCAAAAAGACAAACACCTTTTGTAAAACATTCGAGTAAAGAATTGTTACAAGGGTAGCCTATACAAGGCATCTTTTTTCAAAACCTTTTCAAAGCCACACACAAAGCACCATTTCAAACAATTGAAAACCAAGGCAAGTTGATCTAAGCAAATACCTAGGAGCCCATGGATAACCATGGATAGAAAGGGTGCTAATACCTTCCCTTTCCATAATCTACTCCCCGAACCCAAGAAAAATCTCAAAGGTTTTTGCTGTGCCTTTTAAACCTTTCCTTAGGATAAAATAAAAAGTCGGTGGCGACTCTTGCTCAACCGAAACATTTGCGAAAACAAACACAAAACCATAGTCAGTTCTCCCACCGTATCACAGAACTGGCGACTCTGCTGGGGATTTTTTTGAAAGTGGAGTAACCTTAGGGCTTAGATCACCCTCTTGCATGACAAATTGTTTGAATTGTTTGCTTTATATCTTGGCTCTATTGTTTGGGTTTACAATCCTACACTCGGATTTTGGGAAACATTCATAGATAGCAATACGTTGTGGAAACTGTGCGGGGTATACCGACACGGTCAAAGCAATAACTATATTAGTGCGACATATTTGTGAGTACCGGTAACCCTTGAGTTCAATCAAGGAGAGTACGGGGCCGTTGAGTGATGTCACTAAGCACTAATGACCTAGAACATTACTTGACCATCTTGGCCTTTTATTAGGGGTAGTGAGATGACCGGCTTTGGTGCAGTCCGAAGTTGGTAGATACTCGATACTACACTCATTGAGGGTTGTTTTCTTGGAATATTTTGGTCGCTAGTTAAGTGGCTAAACCAAAACAATGAACATTGAAAATAATCCAATGATATTGAGCTCCTTAGAACCCGGTTACTGTTTATAGGACAGGTTTTTAAGCCAACTACACTCAAGAGGGTACTTACCTATGAAACCCCATGCAAGCCTGAAACTAGGGTTTGGTGTGAATTGCTTGTACATATGTTTTGTGCATACATCATAAACATCATAAAGCATCATATGCATTAACTAACCATTTCAAGGGTTTGGATCTTCATCTTTGCTCCTGTTTTGTAGGTCATGGAAATTCCTCACAGAAACACCATTCAAGTCAACCTTGTGAGAATCTCTCCTCAACTCAAGGAGCTCACCTCAAGAATTCCGGTAAACTCATCCTTCAGCGAAAGACATGGTAGACTGCTCAGCCTAGTCAACACCAACATTGAAGAAGATATCATGAAAGTGCTATTCCAGTTCTTTGACCCTCTTCACCACTGTTTCACTTTCCCTGATTATCAGTTGGTACCCACTTTGGAGGAGTTTTCTCAACTCCTGAGAATTCCTATCCTTAATCAACTACCCTTCAACGGTACGGAAAAGGAACCAAAGCCGAAAGATGTTGCTCGAGCATTACATCTACAACCATCCGACATCAAGGGGCATTGGGAAACCAGAAGCGGCGTCAAGGGATTCTTAGAAAAATTCTTGTTTGAGAAGGCACAAGAATGTTGGAATTCATTGGACCTACAAGCCTTCGAAGAGATTGTGGCACTCCTTATCTATGGGTTGGTCTTGTTCCCAAATCCTGACCAATTGGTAGATGTCAACGCCGTCAAAATCTTCTTGTCCAGAAATCCAATACCAACATTGCTCGGGGACATCCTTCACTCATTTTACACACGAACAATGAGGAAGAGGGGTGTTCTCATGTGCTGTACTCCTCTCCTTGCAAGGTGGTTTATTTCGCACCTTCCACAATCTGTCTTGAAGAATGACCAAGGTTCAAGGTGGTCCCAACGGTTGATGACTCTTACTCACTCTGATGTACACTGGTGTTCTCGGTCCAGAGAAAATGTCATCATCGTCAATCGTTGCGGAGAATTTCCTAATGTTCCTTTACTTGGAATTAGAGGAGGTATCACCTATAACCCTTGCCTAGCTTTGAGGCAATTTGGATATGCCCGGAGGGATGGCCCTCATGACATGTTGATTCCTAACCTAGTTTTTGACTTCGACAACGATGCGCAAGGACTTCGCCAAAGATTCATCAGAGCTTGGGGAAAACTCAACAAGGTCGATAGCAAGACTCTGGGACACAAGAACTCCATCCCTCTTGAGCCTTATCTCAAGTGGGTACGAGCCCGAGCCCAAAGTCTAATGATGCCTAATCCTCATGTACTCTCAGTGATTAAAGAGCCCGTCAATGAAGGAGAGGTTCCCTACACCATCCTACATCCAGACATGCCTACATCGTGGGAGGAAATGCAGAAAAGTTGGATTCAGCTCAAGGAGGAGCGGAATACTTTCGAAGCCAGCTTTTATGCTAGTGAGAAGAAGGTTCTAGAGCTTACCCGCCGACTCCATGAGCAAGAGGCCCTCAACACCTACATCGCACCAAAGAGGATGCGCAATGTCTTTTTTCCTTGAGAAGTTATTTTGTAATATTTGGCCCATGGGACACTTATGTACTAACAAATTTCTTCTTATTAATATGACGTGCATTCTTCTTTGTCTGAAACAATCTTGAATGTCCTAAATCCTTGAATGAATTGCATACATAAGCATACCATTCATCATGTGCATAAGCAGGTCTTACTCCAGGTTTCCTTATCTGTCTGCTGTTGATTTCAGTAGGATGGATCTCGAGCAAACTGTCAAAGACCTACAGGCTCAGAATGCACAGTTCCAGCAACTCCGGATGACCTTGGCTAAGGGTCAGGAGGATATCAAAACTCAATTGGGGAACAAGGACCCAGTGAAAAAGAAGAAAAAGAGACTCGGAGTGGCCACTTTGGGTAGAAGATTTGACGGAGAAGCTCGGAGAGTGCTTGAATTTCCTCCTATCTCTGATGAAGGAACCAGCAAAGGAGGTGGAGCTGCGGTACCTTCCGAGTCTGATGCGGAAGAAGAAGAGGTCGAAGAGGATGAAGATTATTCTGATCAGCAATACCCTCCAGCTGATGATAAATACAAGGGTTTAGAAGACAGGTTGGCCGCCATGGAGCTACAAAGAGTGCTGGGTTTGGATTTTGAAGACTTAGGTTTGGTGGCCGGGATTGTGATTCCCCCAAAATTCAAAGTGCCAGTGTTTGTGAGGTATAATGGGTTGTCCTGTCCCAAAATGCATCTCAGGTCCTACGTGAGAAAGATTCAACCCTATACGGCAGACAAAAACCTCTGGATTCATTTCTTTCAAGACAGCCTTTCGGGAGCTCAGTTGGAGTGGTTTTATCAGCTAGAAGGAACCAGTGTCAGAAATTGGGAAGATTTGGCCACCGCTTTCTACAAATAATACCAGTATAATTCTGACCTTGCTCCTACTCGTACCCAACTTCAGGGTATGTCGTTAGGAACATGTGAAGGATTCAAAGAGTACGCACAAAAATGGAGGGATTTGGCTGGCAGGGTGCAGCCTCCTTTAACCGACCGTGAACTCGTTGATATGTTTCTAGGGACCCTATCTGGGCCATTTTTCAATCATCTAATTGGTAACTCTTCCGCGGGGTTTACCGATTTGATTTTAACGGGCGAAAGAATAGAAGCTGGCATCAAGTCAGGAAAAATTCAGAAGGGTGTTGCTGCAAGCATTGAGAAAAAGCCTTTTAAGAAGGAAACAGTTGTGGTATATTCTCAGAGAAAAGCAGGGAAGACGGAGCATCGGCCAACTGTGGGGGCCGTAATGATTCAAAATGCACCAAGTGAGCAGCCTCGCTATAACCAGTCCAGACCAAATCAACAACGGGTGGAACGGCTACAACGGCAGTTCACCCGCATTAATATGACTCCAGCGCAAGTGCTTCCCCATCTACTGAAGTTGAATCTCGCCACCATCAAGGAGGCACCAAAGAATGTGAATACGTCCTCTCCACATTATCATGCTAATGCTAAATGCGCCTACCATTCAGACAGTGTTGGGCACGACACCAATGATTGTTGGGCACTCAAGCATAAGATCCAAGACCTGATAGAGGCGAAGGAGGTGGAGTTCGACGCTCCGGAGAAGCCTAATGTGATATATGCACCCATGCCGAAGCACGGCCGAAATGTCAATGCCATTGAAGAAGATTTGTATGTTGCTGATGTCAATGATCTGACTACTCCATTGCTAACCATCAAGTTGAATCTGTTAAGGGCCGGGATCTTCCCGGGATGTAAGGAAGACTGCTATTGTTGTTACTCTCTGTCGTTTGATTGTCCGTTACTGAAGAAAGGCATCCAAGGCCTTATGGATAGTCGACAAATTTTGTTTGAAAAAGTTTATGTTGTTCCAGTTCATACTGAAGATGTCTCAATCATAACCATTCACGCCAATCTTTCCAAGGCCGTCAAAAAGCCTGTTAAGATTACACCAGCTACGAAATCTGTTCCTTTGAAGATAACAATGCCAGGGCCTGTTCCCTATGTTTCTGAGAAGTCGATACCTTGGAACTATGGCGGTGACGTCTACTACCATGGTATCAAACAAATCGAAATAACTGAAGAATGATCGGATGATGAAGCCAGCATTAGTAACATTGCGGGCACTAGCAAAATCACCAGGAGCGGGAGAATATTTTCTCTAGAGATTGCCCCTCCAAGAGCAGTCTTTGGACCCTCATCAGCTGACAAGGTCATCCCTGCACCAATAAAACTCTCTGCTAGAACCCCTTTGATTGAGGATGTTGTTGTTCCTAGTACTGTCTCTCCTACCGCTGCTGATAAAGGTAAGGGAATCCAAGATGAGCTCGTCAGGACGAGGGCTCAACCCTTGGTCATCCCGGAAACCTCCAAGAAGGAAATGGATGATATTTTGAGGATAATCAAAAGAAGTGATTACGATGTGGTAGAACAGTTGGGACATACCCCCTCAAAGATCTCCATGCTGGCACTGCTACTTTGCTCGGAAGCGCACGCTAAAGCTCTGATAAAGTTCCTGAAGGCAGCTCATGTGCCCCAGGAAACCTCTGCGGATCAATTTCAAAATTGCGTGGCTAGCCTGACTGTGGACAATGGATTAGGTTTTTCTGATGCCGACCTAACTCCTAAAGGTAAAAATCACAATGATGCTTTGCACATTTCAGTCGAGTGTCGCGGAACTACTCTCGCACATGTTTTGGTTGATACTGGTTCGTCGCTGAATGTTTTGCCTAAGAAGGACTTGGATCGACTAGATTGTGAAGGGTTGGAATTGAAGCCGAGTGATATTGTTGTTAGAGCTTTCGATGGTTCGAAGAGAATGGTCCATGGAGAGGTTGAAATTCCCATCAAGATAGGCACTGAGGTGTTTAAATCCACTTTCTATGTGATGGACATCCGTCCATCATACTCTTGCTTGTTGGGTAGACCTTGGATACACCATGCTGGGGCAGTCACCTCCTCCTTGCATCAAATGTTGAAGTATCCTGTCAAGGGAAAGATCATTACTGTCCATGGCGAAGAAGAGTACATGATTAGCCACTTAAATTCTTTCTGGTATGTGGAGGTTGAAGGAGAGTTCATTGAGACACCGTTTCAACATTTCGAAGAAGTCCTTCCTGAAATAGCAGTAGCAAAGTTGGCAGCTGAGACACCGAGGCAGATGGCCAGGATGGCATCTCTGGAGGACGCAAGGGCCGCAATAAAGGAAGGGAAGAATTCAGCATCGGGGGAGTTACCTGACATTCCACATAAGACAGACAAATTTGGATTAGGGTTCACTGCCACAGGCCAGAAAGCTATGCGCCGTGCGAAGATTGAAAGGGCGCCAGTCAAAATTTCTCCCTACGGAATCAACGCTTTGGAGGATGAAGACGAAGAGAGCAACATCGAAGAGTGGATCTATCCAACTGTCAAAGGGGGGTTGAGCAACTGGGAGGCAAAAGACTTTGTCCCCATCACTTTTATTCATCAGTAATTTATCTGTTAAACATTTCTTATTTGGTCTGTAATATTCATTTTCAAATAATCCGTACACTATCTTTTCACCTCATGCCTTGCCTGGGGCATGTAGGTCCACTTGTAAGGGTTTTGATTATTTTTCATATCCATATGCCATGTTTAATGATTCATTGGACGTTTTTCATTTGATAAACTGCTTATGTTCATTTTCTTTCCTTTTGCATTTTTGTTTAAGGATGGCTATCCCTTACACACACCCACACTCACCAATGCAGGTACCCATCCACTCCGGATTCCATGGGTGACTATTCTGCTATATCCTTCAATAACTCTGAAGATCTGGTCAATCAAGCCGAGTATGAAGATGACGAAGGTTGTGAAGTACCAGGGGAACTAGCTAGACTCCTACAGCAAGAGGAAAGGGCCATCTTACCGCACGAAGAGTCATTGGAAACTGTCAACTTGGGGACCGAGGAAGACTGGAAGGAGGTACAAGTGGGTGCCAATCTGGAACCAAGAGTCAAGGAACGCCTGGTACAGTTGTTGAATGAATATGTTGAAATCTTCTCTTGGTCTTATGAAGACATGCCAGGTTTAGACACAGACATCGTGGTTCATCGTCTCCCCACAAGAGAGGATTGTCCACCGATCAAGCAAAAAGTTCGCCAAATGAGGCCTGACATGTCTGAAAAGATCAAGGCAGAAGTAATGAAGAAATTTGACGCTGGCTTTCTGGATGTTACGTCCTATCCTCAATGGGTCGCTAACATCGTGCCAGTACCTAAGAAAGATGGCAAGGTCAGGATGTGTGTGGACTACCGGGATTTGAATAGGGCCAGCCCTAAAGATGATTTTCCACTTCCACACATTGACATTTTAATCGACAATACAGCTCAGCACGAAGTGTTTTCCTTCATGGATGGATTCTCGGGCTACAAACAAATCAAAATGGCCCCCGAGGATATGGAGAAAACAACTTTTGTCACACAATGGGGCACTTTCTGTTACAAAGTGATGTCGTTCGGGCTGAAGAACGCAGGGGCAACTTATCAACGCGCCATGGTAGCTTTATTTCATGATATGATACATCATGAGATTGAAGTTTACGTAGACGATATGATAGCTCGGTCACAAACAGAGGAAGAGCACCTTGAACATCTGGAGAAGCTGTTTGCCAGGTTGAAAGAATACAAGCTCGGGCTGAATCCAAGTAAATGCACTTTTGGAGTTAGGTCTGGTAAACTCCTGGGATTCATTGTAAGCAACAAAGGCATTGAGGTCGATCCAGCAAAAGTGAAAGCCATACAAGAAATGCCTGCTCCCCGTACTGATAAGGAGGTTAGAGGGTTCTTGGGACGCTTGAACTATATTGCCAGATTCATCTCTCATCTGACTTCTACCTGTGAGCCAATTTTCAAACTCTTGAAGAAAGATCAGGTAGTTGAATGGAACGATGATTGTCAAGCTGCTTTTGATAGAATCAAGGAGTATTTGCTAGAACCTCCTATTCTGATGCCACCCGTCGAAGGAAGACCATTGATCATGTATTTGACCGTCTTGGATAACTCAATGGGGTGTGTTTTGGGCCAGCATGACGAGTCTGGTCGAAAAGAGCATGCTATTTATTACCTTAGCAAAAAGTTTACCGACTGTGAGACTCGCTACTCACTGCTCGAGAAAACTTGCTGCGCTTTGGTATGGGCTGCTCGCCGACTAAGATAGTATATGTTGACCCATACTACCTTGTTGATTTCCAAAATGGATCCTATCAAGTATATCTTCGAAAAGCCCGCTTTATCTGGAAGGATAGCTAGATGGCAAATGATTCTAACTGAGTATGACATCCAGTACACCACCCAAAAAGCTACAAAAGGGAGTGTACTAGCTGACCATCTGGCTCATCAGGCTATCGAAGATTATCAACCCATGAGATTTGATTTCCCGGACGAGGACATCATGAATTTGGACAACATTGAAGGTAACGGACCGTATGACGGACCCGAAAAGGGATCCCGATGGACCCTGTACTTTGATGGTGCTTCAAATGCACTTGGAAATGGTATTGGCGCAGTACTCATTTCTCCGGAAGGTTGTCACACACCTTTCACGGCCCGACTTTGCTTCAGCTGCACAAACAACATGGCTGAGTATGAAGCTTGCATCTTTGGACTCAAGGCTGCTATAGACTTGGGGATCAAATCTTTGATCGTATTTGGGGACTCGGCTGTGGTTATCAGTCAAATCAAAGGAGAGTGGGATACCAAGCATCCTAATCTTATCCCATACAAAGAACATGTCTTGACATTGTTGCCTCATTTCGAGCAAATTACCTTCGAGCATTTCCCGCGAGAAGAGAATCAGCTAGCAGATGCTCTAGCCACAATGTCCTCCATGTTTAAACTCAACTGGGATAACGAGGCTCCCCAAATCACCATCGAGCGAATGGATGAACCTGCGCATTGTCATGAGATTAATACCGAAGAAGTACCGGAACAACCTTGGTTCCTTGAAATCAAAAGGTATCTCGAGACCAGAGAATATCCTGAAGGAGCTTCCGTAAATGACAAGAAGTTCTTAAGGAAATTCGCAGCTAAATTCTTCCTGAGCAACGGCATCCTTTACAAACGAAGCCATGATTGTGTGTTACCCCGATGTGTAGACAAAGCTGAAGCGGAGTTAATTATGACTGACATGCACAGCGGCACATTTGGCACTCACTTGAGCGGGCATACAATGGCTAAGAAGATCCTAAGGGCAGGCTATTACTGGTCTACCATGGAAGCTGACTGCCATCAACATTCCCGTACTTGCCACAAATGTCAGGTCTACGCTGACAAAGTTCATATCCCTCCGGTCCCTCTCAACGTTTTGACTGCTCCGTGGCCCTTTGCAATGTGGGGCATTGATATGATTGGAGAGATCAAGCCCACGGCTTCCAACGGACATCGCTTCATCCTGGTTGCCATTGACTATTTCACCAAATGGGTCGAAGCAGCTTCCTTCGCCTCTGTTACTAAAAATGTGGTTGCCCGCTTTATCAAGCAAAATCTCATATGTCGGTATGGTGTTCCAGACAGGATCATCACAGACAACGGTACGAATCTGAATAACACAATGATCACTGCATTGTGCGAACAGTTCAAGATTTATCATCACAATTCATCTCCCTATCGGCCGAAGATGAACGGTGTTGTTGACGCTGCGAACAAAAACATTAAGAAGATCATTCAGAAAATGACAGTCACTTACAAAGACTGGCATGAGATGTTACCGTTTGCTCTGCATGGATACCGTACGACGACACGTACTTCAACTGGGGCAACCCCATTTTCTTTGGTTTATGGCATGGAAGCTGTTTTGCCTATGGAAGTTCAGATCCCTTCTCTAAGGATTATTAAGGATGCGGGTTTGAATGAAGATGATTGGATGCAGACCCGACTTGATCAACTCAACCTGATCGACAAAAAGAGACTCGCTGCTATATGCCATGGTCAGGCGTATCAAAAACGAATGATCAAGGCCTTAAATAAGAAAGTCAGACGTCAAGTGTATAAAGTCGGAGATCTCGTAATCAAGCGGATTATCTTGCCGCAAAGTGATCCCAGGGGCAAATGGACTCCTACATATGAAGGACCATTTGTGATCAAGAGCATATTTTCTGGTGGGGCAATGATTCTGACCACCATGGACGACGACGATTTGCCGCACCCTGCAAACACAGACATAGTCAAAAGATACTACGCATAAAATAACCCGACAGGTCGAAAACCCGAAAGGGCGGCTTGGGCAAAAATGGGCATCTCGGTGAACCGAAAACCCGAAAGGGCGGTCCAGGCAAAAATTAGGGATAAAAACAAAAAATATGTACACCCGGCATGTCGAAAACCAGAAAGGGCGGCTTGGGCAAAAATGGGTTTCCCGGTGGATCGAAAACCCGAAAGGGCGATTCAGGCAAAAGTTAAGGAATTAAAGCGTATGACTATGTCTCGTCGGATCACTTCAAAGACAATCTCTTCATCAACCAGTTCCGGGCTTCTGATCAATCCAGTCATCAGCCAACGAAGCATTGAATGGACAGATATTCAGAGTTGTGAAAGCTATAGCGGAATGGAATCCCATGGAATTATTTCACATAGCCATCTTTATTTTGTATAAATCTTTCAATATTTACGACAAAATCCTCTTACTAGGATGATTGTCTCCTTTGTACAAATATACTCATAGAAATTAAATAGAAATACTTTTCCCAGAAATTTGTGCCATTTCCTTTCCTTTTCTCTTGCACTATTTGTTTTATTTTGAGAAACGTCCAATGTTTTGTTAAATAGGCATATGCATTTGAACATAATCATTTCCTTATGAACCAAGAAAGAGTATTACTGATAAGTCAAAGGTACAATTGGATATCTTGATACCCCGTCAAAGGAAACCCCCAGGAGATTTGGAATCCATATCACCAGCAAGTCTTGAAGCTTATCCCCAGTAGATTCTGGAAGCTTATCCCCTACAGAGTACGGACGTCTCTCCCGAGTTTTATTCAAAGTTATTCCTCACAAGGGCTTATAACTGGGTTATCCTCAGCTTATTGCCACGGAAGATCGCACTCGCCAAAATTCTTCCTATCCCCAGCGAAGCTAGACTAATGAACCTTCTCCCCACAGAGTTTTAGGAGAACAAATCTTGAGTTCCCCAGTGAAGTCGCCAGAGATGCTTCTCGCCAAACTGAAGATTCTCAGTCTTGCATCCCCCAGCATGAGTCTACTAGATTGGTACTCCCTAGTAGAAGTCATCAGGAATTCCCCAGAGGCTTGGTATACAACCCAAGCTCCTTGTTCCCCAGCAACAGCCAAGGAATTTTTCTTCCTGGCAGCAGTCAAGATGCTTTTATCTTCAGCCATCCAGGATTCATCTATCACCAGCAAGACAGCTCATCAGCTTACATGCGCATTCATTACATTCATATCATAAACACTGATATAACATATATTGCATCATACATTTCATGCAACATAATTTTGTGTTTAGCTAACATTTTGTCCTTTTCAGGATAAGAATAAAAGGCTATCATTAACAGTTTCAGATGCAGTTTTACACGGACTCATCATCAGTTTCTTCTCAAGACTTTTGAAAACAGTCTATGGATTCTTCCCAACAACGGATGTTAATCTATCACTTGTTCAGATGCAACCTTTGAAAACAGTTTACGGACGCTTCCCAACAACGGATGATGCTTTATTGCTTATTCAACCCCAAGACTTCTGAAAACAGTTTACGGGTTCTCCAAGTAACGGATGTTAACCTATCGCTTGTTCAGTTTCTTCTCAAGACTTCTGAAAACAGTCTATGGATTCTTCCCAACAACGGATGTTAATCTATCACTTGTTCAGATGCAACCTTTGAAAACAGTTTACGGACGCTTCCCAACAACGGATGATGCTCTATTGCTTATTCAACCCCAAGACTTCTGAAAACAGTTTACGGGTTCTCCAAGAAACGGATGTTAACCTATCACTTGTTCAGTTTCTTCTCCAGACTTCTGAAAACAGTCTATGGATTCTTCCCAACAACGGATGTTAATCTATCACTTGTTCAGATGCAACCTTTGAAAACAGTTTACGGATTCCTCCCAACAACGGATGTCAATCTATTGCTTATTCAGACCCCCAGTTCGAAGATGGTCCAAAGCATGGACGCCTTCCTGATACTCATTCCAGATGGCATCTTTAAGCCCATCCCTGACAAGTTTCTGTCACCCCTCAAAATGGCATCTCTAAGCCCATCACCAAATGGCATCTCTAAGCCCATTCCCGCATCCATTGCTTTGACGAGTGCAAATTTCCGGGCACTCTAGTGTCCAATCTCCTTTTACCCTCGAGTCACGAAAGGCAAGCTTGCCAATCTAACTCTTCGGATTCAAGAAGATTGAACAGGGGAAACTGTTGTACCCCAAAATTTGCCCTCCCATTTCTCATTACCTTCTCACTGTAACACCCCTTCTAAATACCCCAATTAAAGGTAAAGATTAAAATCAGAGAAATAAAATTGCACGGAAGGGATGCCACAACACACATCACATTCCAAAGTTTTTAAAGAAAAACGGACAGGGTATGTTTGAAAGTATAAGCATTCCAACACAAAACAAACATACAATAAATATTTACTTCATTCTCTCGTGCAACCGCAACGGAGTTTCATGATTTCACATCATCTCCATTTATGGAGGAATCAAAACGTAATTCAAGGCATCAAGCCATCATAATTCACATAAGCATATGTTATCAAGTCTCACATATACAAAACATCATATACACGAATAAGGATTATATACATCATGATCCAAATACAAAATAATCGAGTTCGACACTAAATGAATTCCCCCCCCCCCATGTGTTACTACCAGAGCATCGACTCGACTCTAATCAAAATAAAACAGATTGCAATCCAATGCATCCGTTAACTAGCGCCTCGCGCTACCGTCCTCGGTACCTGAACAATGCCATCAAAAGCATTTTCCAACAGAAGGGTAAGAATTCCAATAATCATATAACATGTAATTTTAAGTAAATGAAATGGCAATAAATAAAGCAATACATAATGATCATGTTCATTTTATCACCTATAGTATCCTTACTCAAGGAATCCATTTCCAACGCATTAACCATGTAAATCGATTATCCGAATACTCACATCCTTGGCACATAACCATAATTCAAACAACAACAACAACATTGGCACATAATCAAACACATCAACACACATACATAACATGCACAATTATGCATGTGACTCACAACACGACTCAACGTATGCGAATGCGGTACCGACTCGTGGACCCAAGGTTCCACCACCTATGTTTCCCTTCCGGATCAAGGTCACTACGTCTTTTCCCATAATAGGGTCACCGTCTAGATATTGTGGACCCAATGGTCCACCACCTATGTTTCCCTTCCGGATCAAGGTCACTATGTCTATTCCAATACTAGGGTCACCGTCTATAAAATCATGTGAACCCACAGTTTCACCGTCTCTGTTTCAAGACCAACCATGCCATGCAATGTACAATATAACCAATGCATGCAATTAAGATTCACGATAATCTTAACATACACATACCACCAAATCCAACCAATTGAACATCAACTATTGTACATGCATGCATACATATAATTTAACAATCACAACGTCAAGTAAAATGTATACAAACAAGTTACTTACTCAACCAAAACATAAACCATCAACTATCAAACAATTCCAAATCGGAAAGTATATTTCAACATAAAGTCATCATCAATGAACCGACATTACTCTCAATGTTACTCATCGCGATCGAGTCACTGGAATGTAACTTGAACGCTTAAATTCGGGATTAAACTCAATTTATTTCATTTCGTACTAAAATTGGGTCGATTCTTAAAAAGTTGAAATTTCACAAAACGAACTTCACTACATTAATCTACACGTCGAATTATGCTAGCACGTCAATTTTCGGTAAATTCAGAGCAACTTACTCCGTCACCGAAATTGCCGAGATCGGGAAATCGGAATATAATCGGGTTCCAAATTAAATCGGCTAACTTATGTCATATAAGTATTTATTTAATATAAATATTTAATATATTAATTAATAAAATAAAATAAAACATAAATTAATTAATTTTTTTTTTGAACTTAATTTAAGTTCGATTAATATACCGCTAATGCCGCTAGTACTTTAGTTAACTATAATGTTAATTAGTAGTTTTCCTTAATTCAAGTATATACTGTTGTATGTTTTGTTTTCTTTCAAACTATGCAGCTAGTTTTTCAATCTTTCTAAACTAGTGCTAGTTCACCTTAGGGAATGCAATATATACTGCACGTTTTGTTTTCTTTCAAACTATACAGCTAGTTTTTCAATCTTTCTAAACTAGTGCTAGTTCACCTTAGAGAATGCAATATATACTGCTATAACATTATAAGATCATCCCATACTGCATATTTAATTTCTAACTTCATACTGCATATTTAATAAATTAACTTCATACTACATTATTTTAGTAAACTAACTATACTGCTACATTAGTCTTAGTTATAAGCTTAATGTAAATAAACATACCGCAAGTTCCTTTGTTTTCTTAACTTAAGTAAATACTGCTAGTTAGTTTCTAAACTTCATTTCAATTACTAAACACTAATTCAATAACAACAACAACACCTAATTAACTCTTCTAATTTCTATCTCAACAAAACTCAAGAACCCTAACATCAATTTTTCCCCAAATTCAAAATATACCAAATCAAACCCTAACTATAAGCATTGGAAAATCAAACCCCTTACCTTGGTGTGGGTTTTCTTGAAACAAGATGATGATGATGTTGCAACTCCAAACCTAGCTTCCTTTCTTCTCTTCTCCTCTTTCTCTCTTCTTTTCTTTCTTCTTTCTATTTCTATTCTTACCAACTATCCTACTTTCTATCTTATAAAACAAATTTTACTACTACTTACTTTCCTCCCCCTAACTTTCTAAAATTCTAATTTGGCCCGATCTATTTAATTCAAATTATATCATATAATTCTATTAAAACCATATTACATTTAATTAATATTTATTCCATAAAAACTAAATTATACCGATAAATCAAACGAAGCCAAATACACACCAAAATAATATTACTCAAAATAGTATTTTATCATTATGAATATTTTTATTTCAAATAACCGAATTAACATTTTAATTGATATCAAATAAATATATTTCTTAAAATAGATTTAATTTGATAATTTCGGAAAAAAAATAACTTAAATAACATTTAATCAAAAACGGGGTGTTACAACTCTCCCCCACTTAAAAGATTTTCGGCCTCGAAAATTACCTCTAAACGAACAACTCGGGATAGGAATCCCGCATCCGACTTTCAAGTTCCCACGTTATGTTTCCTTTGGCCGCTCCACCCTAAACAACCTTAACCAAAACAATTTCTTTTCCTCTTAATTGTTTCATTTTCCTATCATCAATTCTTGTAGGCAAAGCTTCCACGGTCAAATCATCTCTAAATTCCAAATCATCAACTTGCACCATATGAGACGGATCCGCAATATACTTTCGTAATTGCGAAACGTGAAACACATCATGCAAATTTGAAAGTGATGGCGGCAATGCAATCTGATAAGCCATACTTCCAATCCGCTCTGAAATCTGATAAGGACCAATAAACTGAGGTGTTAACTTCCGCGATTTAAGCGCCCTTCCAACACCCGTAGTTGGATTCACCTTCAAAAACACATGTTCATCCTTCTTGAACTCAAGAGGTTTCCTCCTCTTGTCGTAGTAACTCTTTTGGCAATTCTGAGACACTTTCATCTTCTCTCTTATCAATTTGATCTTATCCGTAGCCTCTTGAACCAATTCCGGACCAACTATAGCACTTTCTCCCGTCTTGTACCAACACAAAGGTGTCCTACACCGTCTTCCATACAATGCCTCAAAAGGAGCCATGCCAATGCTAGAATGAAAACTATTATTATAAGTAAACTCAATCAAAGGCAAATGACTCTCCCATGAACCTCCTTGATCCAAAACACAAGCACGCAACAAATCCTCAAGTGACTGAATTGTTCTCTCCGTTTGACCATCCGTCTGAGGATGATAAGCGGAACTCAATCTCAGCTTAGTACCCAAGGCTCTTTGTAAACCTTCCCAAAATCTTGAAGTGAAACGCGGATCTCTATCTGAAACAATACATGTAGGAATACCATGTAAACAAACAATCCGTTCCACATACAACTTAGCAAGCTTCTCCATAGTGTAATCCATCCTAATCGGAATAAAGTGTGCAGATTTGGTCAATCTATCCACTATGACCCAAACAAATAATGCCTCCAAATCTTTAACACAAAAACCACCGCTGCCAACTCCAAGTCATGAGTTGGCTAATTCGTCTCATGCACCTTGAGTTGCCTCGAAGCATACGCCACAACCTGCCCATTTTGCATTAACACACCTCCTAAACCCATCAAAGAAGCATCGCAATAGACCGTAAACGGTTCAGATGGTTTAGGCAAAATCAAAACTGGCGCAGTTGTCAACGTTCTCTTCAACTCTTGGAAACTATCTTCACACTGCGGAGTCCACACGAACGCTTGACTCTTCCTAGTCAATTGTGTCAACGGTAAAGCTAGCTTGGAAAAGCCTTCAATGAACTTACGGTAATAACCCGCTAAACCAAGAAAGCTTCGAATCTCAAAAACTGACTTTGGAGATTCCCATTCTGACACGGCTTCTATCTTCGAAGGATCCACAGCAATACCTCCACGAGATATCACGTGACCAAGGAAACTCACTTGTTCTAACCAGAATTCACACTTCGAAAGTTTAGCAAACAAATGATTTTCCTTCAGAATTGACAAAACAATTCCCAAGTGTTCGGCATGCTCTGCTTCACTCTTGGAATAAATCAGAATGTCATCGATGAACACCACCACAAACTTATCCAGAAACTCATGAAAGATTCTGTTCATATACTCCATGAACACACTAGGTGCATTCGTAACACCAAAAGGCATCACCGAATACTCATAGTGTCCATAACGAGTTCTGAATGCAGTTTTCTGAATATCACCCGCTTTCATGCGAATCTGATGATAGCCTGAACTCAAGTCAATCTTGCTAAACACACACGCACCCACCAGCTGATCCATTAAATCATCAATCCTTGGCAAAGGATACTTATTCTTAATGGTCACTTTGTTTAGCTGCCTATAATCCACACAAAGTCTCATTGTTCCTTCTTTCTTCTTCACAAGTAAAACTGGAGCACCCCGCGGGCTCACACTAGGATGAATAAACCTTTTGTCAAGCAACTCCTCCAGCTGACTCTTCAGCTCCACTAGTTCCGACGGTGACATCCTATAAGGAGCCATCGAAACAGGACTAGTACCAGGAATTAAGTCGATGGAAAACTCTACCTCACGCTCAGGAGGTAAATCCGTAATCTCTTCAGGAAACACTTCAGGAAATTCGCATACCACAGGATAATCCTTTCTTACTCTACCATCTTCCAAAACCATACTCGCCATAAGTATAAACAACCCATCTTCATTCTTCACACTCTTCTCAACTTGCTGTGTAGACAAGAAAACCACACCATCTTTCTCGGACTCGAGAAAAAGAACAGCCTTAGCAAAACAGTATATATAGACATGGTTGGCTTTCAACCAGTCCATACCCAGAATCACATCTATCTGATGCAAAGGAAGACACACGAGATCAACTTCGAAATCTCTTCCGCACATGCGCAAAGGACACTTCAAACAAACAACTGAAGTAGAAACTGAACCCATCGCAGGTGTATCTACCTCCATACTTCGATCCAAAGTAGACAAGACAAGGCCCAATCTCTTGGCCCAATCTAAAGCAACAAACGAATGCGTCGCACCCGTATCAATAATAGCAACCAAAGGCACATTAGAGATAAAGCATGTACCTCTGATTAGACGTTCCTCAGCAGAAGTCTCTGCTCCAGATAAAGCGAATACTTTTCCAACTTCCTTCTTTGGATTTGGACATTTGGTACTTATGTGGCCTCGCTCACCACAATTAAAGCAAGTTACACTCCCACCAACTCTACAATCCACCGCTTTGTGACCCACCCTGTCACACTTGAAACACTTAACTATCCCCTGGCGACATTCCATAGCACGATGTCCCTCTTTACCACATTTAAAACATTTGATTGGAGTAGTCACTCCCCCACTCGGACTCTTTCCACTACTTATTGGTCTCTTTCCTCTTCCATCATAAGGCTTAGGACGCATCTGTCCCTTACCTCTTTTCTCACTCAAGCTCTTGTAATAAGCAGTGTTATCCCGACTGTCTTCGTCGTAGATACGACTCTTATTAACCAACTCAGAGAATCTTGTAATCTGCTGATACCCAATCGCCTTCTTTATGTCTGGCCTCAAACCATTAACAAACTTAAGGCACTTCGACCTCTCAGCATTAACAGTATTATAGTGAGGACAGTATTTGATCAAATCTTGAAATTTAGCCGCATAGTCAGCTACCGAACCACTACCTTGTTTCAATTCCAGGAATTCAACTTCCTTTTTACCACGAACATCCTCCGGAAAATAATTCTCCAAGAATGCATCTCGGAAAATTTCCCAAGTCACCACAACATGCTCCTCCTCATACCTCTGACTAGCGTTGATCCACCAGTCTTCGGCCTCTTTAATCAGCATGTGTGTTCCGAATTTCACTTTCTGAGCGTCGGTGCAATTCATCACACGAAAGATTTTCTCAAGTGCTTTTAACCATTCTTGAGCTTCCACCGCAGCATGCTCTCCCTTGAAAGTAGGCGGGTTGTTCTTTTGGAACTTCCCAAGAGCACGGAAAGCATCTTCAGTACCATCATGTGGCACTTGAGTCGTTTGCGGCATCTGATTTATTGACCCCGCAAGCAACCTCAATGCCTCAGCTAAAGCATCATCATTCCTTCTACCAGCCATCTTCTTAATAACACAAAGTATTGATCGCGTTAGCCACACAATAAAATACAAGGGATAAAACAAAATAAGACCTGACAACTGACCGACTATGCTCTGATACCACTATTGTAACACCCCTTCTAAATACCCCAATTAAAGGTAAAGATTAAAATCAGAGAAATAAAATTGCACGGAAGGGATGCCACAACACACATCACATTCCAAAGTTTTTAAAGAAAAACGGACAGGGTATGTTTGAAAGTATAAGCATTCCAACACAAAACAAACATACAATAAATATTTACTTCATTCTCTCGTGCAACCGCAACGGAGTTTCATGATTTCACATCATCTCCATTTATGGAGGAATCAAAACGTAATTTAAGGCATCAAGCCATCATAATTCACATAAGCATATGTTATCAAGTCTCACATATACAAAACATCATATACACGAATAAGGATTATATACATCATGATCCAAATACAAAATAATCGAGTTCGACACTAAATGAATTCCCCCCCATGTGTTACTACCAGAGCATCGACTCGACTCTAATCAAAATAAAACAGATTGCAATCCAATGCATCCGTTAACTAGCGCCTCGCGCTACCGTCCTCGGTACCTGAACAATGCCATCAAAAGCATTTTCCAACAGAAGGGTAAGAATTCCAATAATCATATAACATGTAATTTTAAGTAAATGAAATGGAAATAAATAAAGCAATACATAATGATCATGTTCATTTTATCACCTATAGTATCCTTACTCAAGGAATCCATTTCCAACGCATTAACCATGTAAATCGATTATCCGAATACTCACATCCTTGGCACATAACCATAATTCAAACAACAACAACAACATTGGCACATAATCAAACACATCAACACACATACATAACATGCACAATTATGCATGTGACTCACAACACGACTCAACGTATGCGAATGCGGTACCGACTCGTGGACCCAAGGTTCCACCACCTATGTTTCCCTTCCGGATCAAGGTCACTACGTCTTTTCCCATAATAGGGTCACCGTCTAGATATTGTGGACCCAATGTTCCACCACCTATGTTTCCCTTCCGGATCAAGGTCACTATGTCTATTCCCATACTAGGGTCACCGTCTATAAAATCATGTGAACCCACAGTTTCACCGTCTCTGTTTCAAGACCAACCATGCCATGCAATATACAATATAACCAATGCATGCAATTAAGATTCACGATAATCTTAACATACACATACCACCAAATCCAACCAATTGAACATCAACTATTGTACATGCATGCATACATATAATTTAACAATCACAACGTCAAGTAAAATGTATACAAACAAGTTACTTACTCAACCAAAACATAAACCATCAACTATCAAACAATTCCAAATCGGAAAGTATATTTCAACATAAAGTCATCATCAATGAACCGACATTACTCTCAATGTTACTCATCGCGATCGAGTCACTGGAATGTAACTCGAACGCTTAAATTCGGGATTAAACTCAATTTATTTCATTTCGTACTAAAATCGGGTCGATTCTTAAAAAGTCGAAATTTCACAAAACGAACTTCACTACGTTAATCTACACGTCGAATTATGCTAGCACGTCAAATTTCGGTAAATTCAGAGCAACTTACTCCGTCACCGAAATTGCCGAGATCGGGAAATCGGAATATAATCGGGTTCCAAATTAAATCGGCTAACTTATGTCATATAAGTATTTATTTAATATAAATATTTAATATATTAATTAATAAAATAAAATAAAACATTAATTAATTAATTTTTTTTTTGAACTTAATTTCAGTTCGATTAATATACCGCTAATGCCGCTAGTACTTTAGTTAACTATAATGTTAATTAGTAGTTTTCCTTAATTCAAGTATATATTGTTGTATGTTTTGTTTTCTTTCAAACTATGCAGCTAGTTTTTCAATCTTTCTAAACTAGTGCTAGTTCACCTTAGGGAATGCAATATATACTGCACGTTTTGTTTTCTTTCAAACTATACAGCTAGTTTTTCAATCTTTCTAAACTAGTGCTAGTTCACCTTAGAGAATGCAATATATACTGCTATAACATTATAAGATCATCCCATACTGCATATTTAATTTCTAACTTCATACTGCATATTTAATAAATTAACTTCATACTACATTATTTTAGTAAACTAACTATACTGCTACATTAGTCTTAGTTATAAGCTTAATGTAAATAAACATACCGCAAGTTCCTTTGTTTTCTTAACTTAAGTAAATACTGCTAGTTAGTTTCTAAACTTCATTTCAATTACTAAACACTAATTCAATAACAACAACAACACCTAATTAACTCTTCTAATTTCTATCTCAACAAAACTCAAGAACCCTAACATCAATTTTTCCCCAAATTCAAAATATACCAAATCAAACCCTAACTATAAGCATTGGAAAATCAAACCCCTTACCTTGGTGTGGGTTTTCTTGAAACAAGATGATGATGATGTTGCAACTCCAAACCTAGCTTCCTTTCTTCTCTTCTCCTCTTTCTCTCTTCTTTTCTTTCTTCTTTCTATTTCTATTCTTACCAACTATCCTACTTTCTATCTTATAAAACAAATTTTACTACTACTTACTTTCCTCCCCCTAACTTTCTAAAATTCTAATTTGGCCCGATCTATTTAATTCAAATTATATCATATAATTCTATTAAAACCATATTACATTTAATTAATATTTATTCCATAAAAACTAAATTATACCGATAAATCAAACGAAGCCAAATACACACCAAAATAATATTACTCAAAATAGTATTTTATCATTATGAATATTTTTATTTCAAATAACCGAATTAACATTTTAATTGATATCAAATAAATATATTTCTTAAAATAGATTTAATTTGATAATTTCGGAAAAAAATAACTTAAATAACATTTAATCAAAAACGGGGTGTTACACTCACCACAAAGCCCTTGAAGCTCAAGATCCAGTTAGGGTTTCATCTGCTCAAGACTTCTCCTTGCACTGTTGACCCAAATTAGGGTTTGTGTTTGCACAAAGATGTTTTGACCTAAAATGCCTAAGATGACTTTCTTGCTTCATATTGGACTCCCAAGTTTATCCTCATCAAGTTTCAAGTCTTGATTCCAAGTTTTGCCCAGTCAATTGGACAGTTGACCTAGAAATCAACTGTATTGGGGAAAAAGTCAACTGTGGCCAATTGACAGTCAAACCTCATGAAAATTGACCAACACCAACATTATGAACTCATATGAACCATTTGATCAAGTTTGGATCACAATTCCACAAGAAACTTGATCAGATCACCAAAAGGGCAAAATGGTCATTTTTAGGGTTTTGACTGCACAAAGGCAATTTTTGACTGTTTGACCTAGCCAATGGAAAACCAAGTTCCCATATGGACTCAAGGACCCCATGGAATTATCTTGACATGCTCAACAAACTCAAAAGATCCCAAGTACACAAGATTGACAATTGAATTTCCCAGTCAATTGATCAATTTTGACTGTATACTGAAAAGTCAAACTTTGACTTTTTGGTCAAAATCAAGAGTCAAGATTCATTTTTCATCAAACAATGCCAAATCATGAAACTTGTTCACCAAGAAATCAAAAAATGAAAATTAGGGTTAGAAATGAGAATTTTTCATAACTTAGAATTTTTCTAAGTTATGAAAAACCCTAATTTTTTCCCAACTTTGCCCCACTTTCTCACCAAGATCTATTTGGATTCAAACAAAAGTCAAAACATGAAAGTTGTAGCTTGTTGCATAATCTACAACTTTTATTCACAAAGTTTTCCCAAATTAGGCTTGTATCTCAAGTTACAATTTTTTGAATAAGGGCACTAAACCATTCTTAACTTAGTGAAATTTTAACCTATTTTGGCAAGGTTTTCTACCTAACTTCAAGACCATTTTCCATACACTTCCACTTGGAATTTCTATTTGCATTTCAAAGATGGATTGTAGTACACATTCCAAGCTTTCTAAAATGTCCAAGAACTTCTCAAACAACCTCATAACTTGAGAGAATCGAATTTCACAATATGGCAAAAACTCACTTTTGAATTGGCTATTTTCCATGTTCATAATTTGTGCAAACTTCTCAAACCAGCATGCCCCTTGATTACAGGTCCTTAAACCATCCAACACTCAATAATTTAATGCATGTTCATTGTGCTAAGGCCTTGTTTCATGAGTTCAAGCATTGCCTAAAGGATTAATCCAAAATTGGAAAAAGCATTATATCCATTTTTGCAAAAGTTTAGCTTTATGTCCAATTGAAAATCCAACAAGTACAGATACAATCTAATTGGCACAAGATTATGAGCATAACACACTGATCAAGGAGGAGTTTTGCAGCATTATTATGGGCCCTCTACATGCCTAGAACACAAGTTGGCTTTGTTTTCTTAAGTGTGAAGAAAAGTATCATAACACAACACAACTTCTCTCTCAGCATTAGAACACAGAAGAAAACATTGTAGACACCTTCTAATCATCCAACCCAAGCTAGAACACGAGCCCTTGGCCTCCCAAACACTCCCATTCCCAGAATCACTCTCAAACTGCATAAACAGGGCAAGGCCTGCAGATTGAACACCATCTCTCATTCCTTGCATAATTTCTTGACCAAAGCTTATCAAACACATTCCCTAGCATCAATGCAAGCTAACCAAGACCTGAAACACGACCTGTAATTCCTCTAACAAGTTCCACCATTTTCACTTTCTCATTTTGCAGTTGAAGGTCCATAGCTCGATTCAAGGTGTCTCAAGGCAAAGTAAACATTGGAACATCATCACCACACCTCAAGGAAGCTATACCAACCATCACCTTGCACTGAAAGCTTCCCCATTGCCAGATAGAACTTCAACTGAACAGGTATTTTGGTGAACTTCTAACTCTTAGTATAGGCATCGTAAACTCTAGGTTTGTGAATAAGAAATGTTCTACTCATGCCCCTAAACCTGTACATGCTTTTACTTTTCATTTATTTTGCCTGAGCTATGAGAATTTAAGGTTTGAAAATGGCAGAAAACTTAGGTCAGGATTTGGGAATGTCAAAATTCTCTCTCATTTCTGAGAGTTAGGATGAGTTTTTTATATATTTAGAATCGTGATTCAATGCTTAACATTTCTTATGTTGGAAGTTTGTGCAAAAAATCAAGGAATCAGGATGTTCGAATGGAGGTTCTAGCGCGCGTTTTTTTTGAATAATTTTGTTCAGAGGTTGAAGAAGAAGCCTGCTGGGCTGGGCCAGCTTTTGTATTGCTTTTTACACCATATTTTTTGATTCATACCCCCCTGAGCCCATTTGTTTGATTTAATGATTTTTTTATCTTTCTTTTTTATTTCTGACTCATTTATTTTTCTAATAATGTTTAAAACTTGAAAAATCATTTTTACACCATTTTTGCATTTTTTAAGTATTTATTTGTTTATATGGACATTTATACATAAATAAATAAATAAATATATATATATATATATATATATATATATATATATATATATATATATATATATATATATATATATATATATATATATATATATATATATATATATATATATATATATATATATATATATATATATATATATATATATATATATATATATATATATATATATATATATATATATATATATATATATATATATATATATATATATATATATATATATATATATATATATATATATATATATATATATATATATATATATATATATATATATATATATATATATATATATATATATATATATATATATATATATATATATATATATATATATATATATATATATATATATATATATATATATATATATATATATATATATATATATATATATATATATATATATATATATACTATTATTTAGAAATATTAGAAAAAATAATGTAAACATATTATATTTCTGATTTTTATTTCATTTTTTCCTTTTGAAACATTTTGTATCAAAAAATACTTTTTTTATAAAAATTAAATATTATTATTTTGTGCATATTTAATATATTTTTGTAAATAATATAAATGAATGTATATATATATTAGTACACTTAGAATAAAATACCCAAAAATATACATATTTTTATTTTATTAATATTTAACATTAAAAATACATTTTTACAAATATACTATATTTTTATTTTATTTTTGTATATAAATAGTGAATATTGTATATTTTGAATAAATAATGCATTTTATTTAGTAAATTAGGGTTTCACCCATAAAATACAAAAACTCCAAAAAAATAATACCTTTTTATTTTTATTTATTTAATATAAATAATATTTTTTCACACATACAAAAACCTTCCTTTTGCATTTTGCATCTTGATTCTATTTTTCCATTTAATTTATGCCATTAATTATATTGTAAATGTTCAAAAAAATGATGTAATAGCTAGGTTTAATTTCTTGTCTAAATATCCCCCATTTGAAATATTTGTACCCCCTTTCCCATATTGTGTTGTAATAGTGTAGGAATTTAATTTTCGCACTTTATCGCTTTCTAAATATACTATGCTAGAATTAGGGTTTGTATGTAAATAAAAAGAACAAAATAGTTTGACCTAGTTTCAAGATAAACAAGCATGAAAATAGACAACACATCTCACACTTGCACCCCTAGGGTATTCCACTTTGTTGCCTTAAAATGATTGGGCCATATTGCATGTTAGGTCTCTTTGGGAAAAACAAATACAATTCAAATGATCATAGTCCCTCGATGACGCTTTCGAAAAGTTGCCTAAAATGATCAAGTCCCTTTCAAAGAAAAATTGCCCAAAGACATTTAACACTATTGCAATTATGGTCTAAACGATGACCCACGCCCGTCCCTTCCACCTCCTAAACACAAGATTGTCCACCAAATACAATGGTGGAACAAAATTGTCAAAAGGGTTAAAACATAGCATAAATCTTTGAGAACTTTAGGGTAGATAGCTCTTAAGTACTTTTCCATTTGCAAAAGAAAACACTTTCCTATTTTTAAACCACACTTCACAAACACTTTCAAAACAAACTTTCAAAAAACCTTGAAACATCTTTCCAAAAAGACAAACACCTTTTGTAAAACATTCGAGTAAAGAATTGTTACAAGGCATCTTTTTTCAAAACCTTTTCAAAGCCACACACAAAGCACCATTTCAAACAATTAAAAACCAAGGGAAGTTGATCTAAGCAAATACCTAAGAGCCCATGGATAACCATGGATAGAAAGGGTGATAATACCTTCCCTTTCCATAATCTACTCCCCGAACCCAAGAAAAATCTCAAAGGTTTTTGCTGTGCTTTTTAAACCTTTCCTTAGGATAAAATAAAAAGTCGGTGGCGACTCTTGCTCAACCGAAACATTTGCGAAAACAAACGCAAAACCATAGTCAGTTCTCCCACCGTATCACACTCAACAACATCAGCAATTGACAAAGTGCTGTCTGACATTGATCAACACACCTCTGATCACCCCTCCAATAATCTGAACCACAAATTGTACACTCTCCATAACCAGAACAACCTCTCTCACCCATTCCAGAAGAACCTCTTATCCCTGAACAACCAGAAATTCCTCCTCCTTCTCCACAACCAGCAATTCCTTCTCCCTCTCCTCAACCAGAAATTCATCCACCATCACCTCAACCATCACCTCAACCTGAGTTTCATCACTCTGAGACTCCAACTCCTCCACCTTCTGAACCTCACTCTCCTCAATCCTCTGAACCACAACCTCTGGCAATCCAACTGCCATGTGGAACAACAGTAACCATGGCCCAGCTGCCATCCTCGCCAGAATCAACACCACCAAATACTCCCAAAACCCCAAACAGTCCAATCATTATTTCTGACTCTCCCACTCCTTCTCCAAAACAAACAGCTCCCAAGCAAACCACCAAAAACCCCAGTAGGACCTTCATAGATTTAACAATCCTTGACCGTATTGCTGATCTGAAAAACAAAATAGCCATTCCAAAACCAAAACAACCAGATGTTGGCTCTGGTATTATGAATTTTGAAACAGGTTTGCAGCAGTGGATTGCTTCTCTGAAGCAAGTCTGTCCTGGAATGATTGATCCAGCTGCATCTGACCAGCTCTGGTCACAATTCAGAATTTGGGTATGTGCTGAAGCCCTCAAGTTGCAGGATATCAACTATGAGCAGGCACAACAGAACTTCAGCAAGCTGCTGAAGGAAGTTGAAAGTCAGCTGCCACAGGAAGACGTGCACCTTCTGGATAGTGAGCCATGGTCTGAGAAACAGCCAGCTTCAAAGGTGTAACCAGAAGAAGACAAGACTATTCAAGCTGAAGCAAGTCAAGCAGAAGATGTTGCAGAAAGCTCTCAGAAGCTCCCTGCTTCTGATGTTTCTCAAGCTGCCTTGGACAGGCAGACTCTAGAAGAGCTGAAGCTGAATGACATTCGTCTGCAGCAAAGGATGGATGAAAATGACCAGAAGATGAAAGAAAGGATGGATGTGCAGGATAGCAAGATAGACACAGTTGTCAGCATGGTGCACAAGCAGAATGAGACTGCTGATCAGATCAAAGCCATGCTGGAGAACCTGTTCACACGCCTTCCTCCCCAACCTTAGTTTTTCATTCATGACATTTTCATGTTTTCTTTGCTTATCTGCTGTACTGTTTTGTTTGATTCTGAATATTTTAATATGACAAGTTTTTCTTCTCTAAATGTTTTAGCACATCACTTACACTTTTTGATTGCTGACAAAAAGGGGGAGAACAAGAATGATATTTTTCCAATAACGGATTACTAAGACAGAAAATCTCAAACATTCCAACTCTGATATACTTGAATATGTTTTCTGTTTTTTTGCTTAAGTCTACAGGTACAAGAATGCTCCATGATACTCTGAAGACTAAAGCTCTGATACTCTGACCCAAAGCAAAGCTCTGACTCTGATCTGAAGCTCTTCTCTGACATTCTGATCCAAAGCTTCTGATAGTCAAAACTCTGATATTCTGATGTTCAAAGAAAGGCAATAAAGATCTGATCCTGAAGAACTCTGGGAATTATAAAGGGAAGTAATAAATTCAGGGGGAGTATCTCTCAACTCTTACTCTGATACATCTTATCATTTAGTTATCTCTGACACTTTTTTACGTTATTTTCAATTAAAAATATCTAGTTTTTGTCATCATCAAAAAGGGGGAGATTGTTAGAACAAAGTTTGAATCTACTACCCTATGTTTAAGTTTTGATGATAACAAAATGAAAAGATATATTATTTATGTGATTCATATAAGAACTACTTGCTACCTAAAATATTACTTTCTGATTTGCAGAAACTCTGATAGGTATCAGCAAGAGCACACTTAATCAGCATCAGAATATTGGTCTTTAACACCAGCATCAGAAGATGCTATATCAGAATACCAGAATCAGAAGAATAACTCACGCGTAGGCTGAAGCTTGATGAACAGAACTGCGCTCAACACTCTGATAAAGACAACAACAGTTCATCAGCACTTAAGCAGGGTCAGAATGAGGCCAAGCCAGAACATGCTTTAAGTAGCAACAGTACTGTGCATTGAAAGCGTATTATTACCAACGGCATCATTCCAGACAAGATCTGCTCAATAAGGAAAGTTTTTTATTAGCATTGAATCAAGATTATTGCTCCAACGTTCAACAATCTCAGTGCTATATAAATAAGACTATGAAGATTGAATTGGCTAATGCTCTACATCATATTACACGCCTAAAAGCTAATCATCATCTTCCTTCTTTCAGTTTGCTAAACGCTTCACAATTTCTCACTCAGTATTTTAGCAATCTAGTTTCATAAGCTTAAATTGTGTAAACATCACAGTTGTGATACAGTTTTGTAGAAAACATTTACACACCTAGATTTATCTTCTTTGTAAGAAAGTGTTTCCTTGACAAGCCGGGTTGTGGTTTGCATCAAGAAGGCTTTAGCAGTTGTTAAAGTAGATTGTAATATTCAGTTGAATATAGTGGATTAAGACCTCGTTGGAGAGAGGCGAAATCACCTTGACGGGTGGACTGGAGTAGTTTGAGATCAAACGAACCAGGATAAAAATATCGTGTTCATTGCAAGTGTTTTTCAGTTTTACAATTCAACCCCCCTTCTTGTGTTTTTCTCTTCTTCAATATCAACATCAGCATCAGAAGATGCTATATCAGAATACCAGAATCAGAAGAACAACTCACGCTAATGCTGAAGCTTGATGAACAGAACTGCGCTCAACACTCTGATAAAGACAACATCAGTTCATCAGCACTTAAGCAGATTTAGAATGAGCCAAAGCCAGAACACGCTTTAAGTAGCAACGGTACTGTGCATTCAAGGAGAATTATTACCAACGGCATCATTCCAGACAAGATCTGCTTAATAAGGAAAGTTTGTTATTGGCATTGAATCAAGATTATTGCTCCAACGTTCAAAAATTTCAGTGCTATATAAACAAGACAATGAAGATTGAATTGGCTAATGCTCTACAACTATTTCCACGCCTAAAAGCTATTCATCATCTTCTCATTTCCCAGTTTGCTAAAAAACTCCATATTTCCTTACTCAATTATACTTTAGCAATCTAGTTTCTATAAGCTTAAGTTGTGTAGTATCACAGTTGTGATAAACAGTTTTGTAGAAAACATTCACACACCTAGATTTATATTCTTTGTAAGAAAGTGTTTCCTTGACAAACCGGTTTGTGGTTTGCATCAAGAAGGCTTTAGTAGTTGTTAAAGCAGATTGTAATATTCAGTTGAATATAGTGGATTAAGACCTCGTTGGAGAGAGGCGAAATCACCTTGACGGGTGGACTGGAGTAGTTTGAGTTCAAACGAACCAGGATAAAAATATCGTGTTCATTGCAATTGATTTTCAGTTTTATAATTCAACCCCCCCTTCTTGTGTTTTTCACTTCTTCATTGGGCTTCCGAATATGATCCTTTAAAGCAAGCAGATTGACCTCCAACAAGCGTTTCAGTATTAGAGATGATGGAATGTCAGTCTCAGAGAAATTTCTTCCAGACGTATTTTTCTTACGCCGATTACCCCATTGATGCTGGCGAGGTTGTTGCTGGGCTTGTGACCCTGAAGCAAGTTGGGGAGCCTTTCCCTTGTCTTCTTGTCTCAAAGGAGGTTGAATGATGACTTGGTCTTCAACCCTAGTTGTTTACCCCACTTGGTTATCTCGAAGCAGTTTGTTGACGAGAACCCTGAGCTCTTCTTGTCTTTGAGCCAGGTCTTGAATGAGAGCCATCTGGCCCACCAACTGTCCCATCATCTGGATATTCATTGTTGCCAGCTCAATCTGTAGTTCTTCCAACTGATCATTCCTGATGCCGCCTGGATTTCCTAGGACCATGCCCCTTGTGAGAAGGTCTTTCACTTCTTCTTGCCCCTGGGACAGGTTCAAGAACATTTCTTGAAGTTGAGCGTTTTGAGCCTGGATATCTTCGACAGTCCTCTCTAGAGCCATCTCTACTGAAATAAACAGTAGGAGAATAAGGAAACCTGAAAGAGAAAACCTGTCATGATACAATGCATGATATGTGGATGCATGTTTTCAAGAATCTCTCGGGGTAAACACAAGAAAAAGTTAGAGGTTGAACTTTGATCAGCATCTTTGACTGGAGAACTTTGTGTCGGTGGATGTCTTTCCACGAGAATCAAGCTCACCATGTCAAGTGGGTCATAGCCCTCGATTCAAGTTGTTGTACTTGATCTTTAACGGTGTTTGTTTAGAGGAAAATGAATCCTCTTGCACTTTGGTAGACGTCTGGTTCAATGTGACCCTGGATCAAAGACCCTCAAGACCCTGGAAATAGTTATTTAAAATGCTATGGTATGATGTTATGTACAGATATGCGAAGTAAGCAAGTTTATATACAAATATCATATTCACATGAAGCAGACAAGTCCTTAGGTTTAGGATTGCAAGGAGTTTGTAGGTAAGTACCCTCTTGAAGTTAGTTGGCTCAACCTGTCCTAAAATAGAAACCGGGTTCTAAGGAGCTCAATATCACTGGATTATTTTCTGTGTTCATTTTTTGGTTTAGCCACTTAATTGGCGACCAAAATATTCCAAGAAAACAATTCTCAATGAGTGTAGTATCGAGTATCTACCAACTTCGGACTACACCAAAGTCGGTCATCTCACTACCCCTAAAAAGGCCAAGATGGTCAAGTAAGGTTCTAAGAGTTTGTTAGTGCTTCATGACATCACTCAGTGGCTCCATATTCTATTTGATTAACTCAAAGGCTACCGGTATCCACAAATATGTCACACTAACATAGCTACTGCTTCAACCATATCGGTATACCCCGCACAGTTCCCTCATAGTTTATTGCTACTTACCTAAAAGGTGTCCCCAAATCCGGGTGTAGGATTTAAAACAAACCCAAACAAGGAACCCAAAAAGTAAAGCAATCAAAGAAATCAAGGTAAGCATGTAAAGGTGATCTAAAACCCTAAGGTAACCGCACTTTTAAAATTATCCCCAGCAGAGTCGCCAGTTCTGTGATACGGTGGGAGAACTGACTTGGGATTTTATGTTTGTGTTCGCAAATGTTTTGGTTTAGCAAGAGTCGCCACCGACTTTTTATTTTATCCTAAGGAAAGGTCAAAAAGAACAGGAAAGACCTTTGAGATGTTTTCTTTGGTTCGGGGAGTAGGTTATAGAAAGGGAAGGTATTAGCACCCTTTCTATCCATGGTTATCCATGGGCTCTTAGTTACTTGCTTAGATCACTTGCTTTGTATTTCTATTGTTTGAAATGGTGCTTTTCAATTGTTTGAAATGGTGCTTTGTGTGTGATTTTGGAAAATGTTTTGAAAAGAGGCCATCGTTGTGGCAACCTTTGTAATGATTCTTGTTTGAATGTATACAAAGGTGTTTTTGTCTTTTGAAAGGTTTTCAATGTTTGAAAGTAGGGTTTTGAAATTGTGTTGTGGAGTGTGTTTTGAAAAGTAGCAAGGATGTTTTTGCAAGCTTGATCAAGTAACTAAGAGCTATCTACCTTATTTTACTCAAAGATCTTTCTTATATTCTTAACCCTTTTAACAGTGTTGCTTCACCATTGTATTTGGTGAGCAACCTTGTGTTAGGATGTTTAACGGGACAGGTTCGGGTCATCGTATAGACCATGATAGCAATTGTGTCAAGTATCTTTGGAAATTTTCTTGAGGGACTTGATCATTTTGTTTAGGCAACTCAGATAGCGTCATCGAGGGACTATGATCTTTTTATTTGTTTTTGTTTTGCCAAAGTACTCAACATGCAACCATGGCCCATTTTTGAAGGCAACAAGTGGATTAAACCCTAGGGGTGCAAGTGTGTATTGTGTTTGTTTTTCATGCATTTATCTTGTATTAGGTCATCTAACGATTGATTTTATTAGCATACAAACCCTAAGTCTAAGCATGGCATAATTGAAAGCTTTTAAATGTACGGGAATTTAAATGCTACACTATTACAACATGATATAGGGAGGGGGTACAAATTTGAATTGGGAGTATTTGACAAGAAAACAAATTCTAAGTTATTACAACCATATCCAATGTACAAGATACAATATTTAAATGTACAATAATTGAAATAAATACAATAAATAAATGTAAATAAAATGTATTATGTCAAAATGTTTTTAGTATGTAAAAAGTAATTTTTCAATGTGAAAAGTAAAATAAAGAAGATCAATTTTAATTATTTTTCCTATTTAGGGCAAGAAACCCTAATTCTTAATAAGTAAAAAATTATTTATTAATTATGTGCAATAATATACTAATTTATAAAAAAATAAAAGTATATTGTAAAAATGACATTTTTGGTCCAAAATAATAATAAAAATGAAAATGTAACATTTTTTGTATTTTTTACCTAATTATCTAATAAGATAAAATATATAAGTATATTTATACATTAAATATATTAAATGTGAATAAAAAAATTGAAATAAATTATTTACAAAAATGTATATATTTCAAGATAATATTTTCAAATGTGTATAAAAATAAAAATGAAAATAAACATATTTTTTACATTATTTTTAGATTTAAACAAAATAACATAAAGTATTTAAACATTTTTATGGTGGAAATAAATAAAATAAATACCAAATAAATGCAAGAAATTATAAAAATATTTTTGGATCATTTTTTATATCTGAAAATAAAATATCAAATTCAGAAAAGAAAATAAAAATGAAAAAATATTAAAATATAAGAAAATGGGCCAGGGGGTGTGAAACTGAAAATGGGGGGTGCCAAAAGTAGGAAGTAGTCAAGCCCAGCCCAGCTACTTCATCTTCTTCCTCTGTCCAACAAAATTTGAAAAAACGCGCGCTAGCTACCCCAACCTGTATCTCCTGATTCTTTGATCTTTTGACAAAACTCAAAAGATAAAACTTGTAGAGCATCAAATAACGAATCTAACCATATAAAAAACTTGGATTAACTCTCAAAGACCAGAGAGAATTTCTCTAGCCCTAAATTTTAACATAGTTTTTTCAGAAAGTTCATGAGTGAAATTCTCTCAGCACAATTAATGTAAATGAAAACTAAGCATATGTATGGCTTCAGGGCTATGAGTACAACATATTTCATTCACAAACCTAAGCCTAACCATTCCTAGATAGGGAGATAGAAATCCATGAAATACCTGTTTTAGTTGACTTCAAGCTGGACAATGTAGCAACCTTCAATGGGGTTTGAGCTTCTGTTGAGCTTGCCTGAGGTCCAAGGAAGCTTCTCCAATGTTTGGCTTGCCTTGAAACAACTTAAATCGTGCTGTAGAACTCAACCTGCAGAGCTTTGAAATGAAAATGGCAAAGTGAGTTATAGGTGTTACAGCTTGCAATGGGGGCCTGGGATAGTTCAGGTGATTTGATTGGAAGGTGTTGGGACTATCTTGGGACAAAACGCACGATGGAATTTTGTTGTGACTTGCAAAATGCAGAACCTGCCCTATTTTGCAGAAAAACAGTGGTTCTGAGTATGAGGAGGTTTTTGGGGTAAAAGGGTCATGCCTTAGGCTTGTTGGGAGGTATGGAATTTGTTCACAAATTTCTTGTAAGCTTGTGTTAACTGATATGAGAGCTTGCTTATGTTTTGCCACTTTTCTTCTACTTGAAGCAAGAGAATGGAAATGATGTTATAGCCCTCTATCATCCCTCCTATCATGCTGCAACTTTTGTTATTGGTTACTGGAATTAGTGGACTTGATCTTGCCTCAAAGATCTGGCCCCCATGCTTCAAGGATTTGGTTTTGACATAAAGTGAAATTAGGCAAAAATGGCAATTTGCCTTTTTCTACTTAAGGCTTAATCTTGTGTATAATGTCCAAGTGAACAAAACAAAGGCTTAGACTGATGGATTGGCATTAATTTATGGAGCGCAAATTGGTTTTGAGACCTGTAATGTTGAACCAAGCTAGCTAGATCAGAATTGCAAGTTGTTATGAACATGTATTGGCCATGGACAAAAGTGAGTTTTTGCCAACTTCAAGCATTCGATTATCTCTAACCACAAGGGTTTTTGAGGAGTTCTTGGACAATTTGGAAAGCTTGGAACATGTACTACAATCCCTATGTGTAATGCAACTTGAAACTCCAAGTGTAACTATGTGAAAAATGGCCAAGAAGATAGGTCAAAATCCTGCCTAAATTAGGGCAAATTTTCTCTAAGTTAAAAGTTTTAGGTACCCTTGTTCAAAAAATGATAACTTGAGATACAAGATTCTTTTGAGAAAACTTTGTGAATCACAGTTGTAGAGTTTGTGATGTACTACAACTTTCATGTTGCAAGTTTTGTTTGAATCCAATTGAATCTTGGTGAAACAATGGGACAAAGTTAGAAACAAATAAGAAAATTTCATAACTTAGTTTCATTTTAAACCGTAATTTTCATTTTTGGGTTTCTTGATGAACAAGTTTCATAATTTTACAAGTCTTGATGAAAAATAACTCTTGGCACTTGATTTTGACCAAAAAGTCAAAGTTTGACTTTTTAATATACAATCAAATTTTGATCAGTTGACTCAAAAATTCATCTGTCAATCCTATGCATTTGAGATCTTTTGAACTTGTTGAATGGTTCAAGACAATGTCATTGAATCCTTGAGTCCATATTTGGGCTTGATTTGCCATTGGTTAGGTCAAACAGTCAAAAATTGCCTTTGTGCAGTCAAAACCCTAAAAATGACCATTTTGCCCTTTTGGTGATCTGATCAAATTTCTTGTGGAATTGTGATCCAAAATTGATAAAATGTTTCATATGAGTTCATAATGTTGGTGTGGGTCAAATTTAATGAGGTTTGACTGTCAATTGGCCACAGTTGACTTTTTCTCCAATACAGCTGATTTCTAGGTCAACTGTCCAATTGACGGGGTAAAGATTTGAATCAAGGCTTGAAACTTGGTATGGGAAAACTTGTGAAACCAACATGAAGCATGAAAGTCAATTTGGGTATTATAGGTCAAAATATCCTTGTGCAAACTCAAACCCTAATTTGGGTTAACAGTGCAAAGAGGGGTCTTGAGCAGAGCAAACCCTAGCTTGATCCTGAATTCCAGGAGTCTTGTGATGAGAAAGTGTTGATGAAATGAGAGGGAAAATTTTGGGGTACAACAACAGGATTTTCGAAGATATACTTGATTGGATCCATCTTTGAAATCAATAGAGTATTGTGAGTCAGCATATACTGTCTCAGCCGACGAGCAGCCCATGCCAAAGCGCAGCAAGTTTTCTCAAGCAGTGAGTATCGGGTCTCACAGTCGGTAAACTTTTTGCTAAGGTAATAAATAGCATGCTCTTTTAGGCCAGACTCGTCATGCTTCCCCAACACACACCCCATTGAGTTGTCAAGTACTGTCAAGTATAAGATTAGAGGTCTCCCTTCAACTGGTGGCATCAGAATGAGTGGCTCTTGGAGATACTCTTTGATTCTTTCGAAAGCAGTCTGGCATTCGTCGTTCTAACGCACCACTTGATCTTTCTTCAATAACTTGAAGATTGGCTCACAAGTAGCAGTCAGGTGTGAGATGAATCGGGAAATGTAATTCAGTCGTCCTAGAAAGCCTCTGACCTCTTTCTCTGTCTTGGGAGCTGGCATCTCTTGTATGGCTTTCACTTTGGCAGGGTCCACTTGAATACCTTTGTCGCTCACGACGAAACCCAGTAGCTTACCAGACCTCACCCCGAAGGTGCACTTGTTCGGATTCAACCTCAGCTTGTACAACTTCAACCTGTCAAACAACTTCTGTAGATGGTCAAGGTGTTCCTACTCAGTCTGGGACCTCGCAATCATATCATCGACGTATACTTCAATCTCATGATGGATCATATCATGAAACAAAGAAACCATGGCAAGTTGATACGTTGCCCCATCATTTTTCAACCCAAAAGGCATGACCTTGTAGCAAAAGGTACCCCACTGAGTAACAAAGGTGGTCTTCTCCATGTCTTCGGGAGCCATCTTAATTTGATTATATCCGGAGAAACCATCCATAAAGGAGAATACCTTGTGCTGAGCAGTATTGTCGACCAGAACGTCGATGTGAGGTAGAGGGAAGTCATCCTTAGGGCTCGCCCTGTTCAAATCCCTGTAGTCAACACACATTCGAACCTTACCATCCTTCTTCGGTACCGGGACCACATTGGCAACCCACTGAGGGTAAGAAGTCAATGCTAGAAAATCGGCGTCAAACTGTTTCATAACCTCGGCCTTGATTTTCTCAGACATCTCTGGGCGCATACGGCGAACCTTCTGTTTTACCAGAGGACAGTCTTCCTTGGTAGGCAGGCGATGAACCACAATGTCAGTATCCAAACCAGGCATATCTTCGTAAGACCATGCAAAGATCTCAACGTAATCCCGCAGCATCTGAATCAACCGCTGTTTCACACTAAGCTCCAAGTTTGTACCGATCATGACTTCTTTCTTGTCTGTTTCAGTACCCAGATTCACTGTTTCCACCGGCTCTTCATGTGGCTGAATGGCCCTCTCTTCCTGGAGTAGCAGTCTTGCAAGTTCACTAGGCACTTCGCAATCATCTTCACCTTCGTCTTCGGCTAAGTTGATCGGATTTTCAAAGTCATAACTGGCAGTAGCGGAGTCGTTACCAGTGATATCCATAGTGGATGCGGACCTGTATACGTGAGTGTGTCTAAAATAACTGTTTTGCAACATATAATAAAGAAAACCAAGGGATGCTCACTTCCCCATGCACCATTCTCTTCGATCCGTCAAAATCCCTTACCACAATGTTACTAGGCTTTAAGGTCAAACCCTCGCAATCCAACCGGTCGAATGCCTTCTTCGGCATAACATTTAGTGAAGACCCAGTATCCACCAACACATGATCCATAGTGGTGCACCTGCATTCAATTGAGACATGCAGAGCATCATTATGCTTTCTTCCTATTGGCGTAAAGTCTGCATATGATAAGCCCATCCCATTGTCGGTGGTCAGGCTAGCCACACAATCTTTGAACTGATCAACTGAAGTCTCTTGCGGAACATGCGCAATTTTAAGGAATGCAATCAAAGCCTTCGCATGGGCCTCGGAGCACAACAACAGGGATAACATGGATATCTTTGAGGGGGTCGGCCCCAGCTGCTCGACCATGTTGTAGTCACTCTTTTTGATTATTTTCAAGATTTCCTCTATCTCTTGCTTAGAGGCTTCCCCAACAATTTTCTTAGGCGCCTCCATCCGGGAAGGCTCACCTACAACTTCTTTGCCGCGGGTATTAGACGATTCACCGACAGGGGTAATAACTGGAGTAAGAACAGGAACTGTGGTTGATGTACTAGTAGGGACAACATATGGGATGACAATAGGCTTGTTGACAATCTTAGGGGAAGTCTCGGGAGAGAAGACCCTTCCACTTCGGGTAACCTTGCTGGTTCTGACAATGTTACCAACATCGGGATCAACCTCTTCACCTTTCAAATTTCGTTTGATGCCATGATAGTAAACATCAGTGCTATAATGCCAAGGAACAACTTTGTCTGAGGCATACGGGACAGGACCAAGACATGTGATTATCAACAGATCAATCCTTGGAGCAGATGTAATCCTAACATGTCTTCTCGAGGAAACCTTGGAAGGATTGGCAGAAATGGTTATAATAGCAATGTCTTCAGATGGAACAACGGGAACCAGAGTTTTTTCAAGCAAAATTTATTTGCTGTCCATCAGGCGTTGAACACCTGACCTCAGCAAATGGAAACCATAAGGTAGAAATGAACACATGTGGCAACCCTCACCACAACCCGGAAACAAACCGACCTACAGCAAATTCTTCTTAACAGTCACAAGAGGAGAAGAAACTTCGTTCACTGAGGTTATAAATAGATTCGTATCAATGGCATTGAATCCATGGTTGTGCTTTGGCATGGGAGCAGTTATAACATTGGGCTTCTCCAGAGCGTCGAACTCAATCTCCTTGGCTTCAATCAAATATTTCACTTTTTTTCTTAGAGTCCAACAATCATTTATGTCATGACCAGGACTCCCAGAATGATAGGTGCATCTGGAATTCAGATTGTATGGAGGAGAGGAAGTATTAGGATTTTTGGGAGCCTCTTTTAAAGTTGCCAAGTTAGATCTCAAGAGATGGGGTAGAACCTCTGTTAGTGTCATGTTGATCCGGGTGAACTGCCTTTGTGGTCTTTCTAACCTTTGTTGATTGTTGTGTTGTGGGGCAGTCGCAGGCCTAGGTATTATTACAGCACTTACCGTTGGACGATATCCCGCTCTTCTCTGATCTCTCAGATTATAAATGGCATTGGCCTCCTTCTTACCCGTGAAGGGTTTCTTTATTGTGCTCGAGGATGCATCTCTTTGAATTTTGCCACTTTTTATACCGGCTTCAACCCGCACACCAGTCATGATTAGTTCAGTAAATCCGGCTGAGGAACTTCCGATCAGGTGGTTGAAGCATGGACCTGACAAGGTGCCTAGGAACATATCCACTAACTCTATGTCAGATAGAGAGGGCTGGACTCTGCCTGCGAGATCCTCCATTTCTGAGCATAGGTTTTGAAACCTTCACCTGCACCCATAGACATGCCTTGCAATTGTGTCCGAGTTGGAGCTAAATCAGCATTGTACTGATATTGTTTGTAGAATGCGGCAACCAAATCTTCCCAATTGAGAATATTGGTCCCTTCTAACTAATAGAACCAATCCAACGGTGTCCCTGACAAGCTTTCTTGGAAGAAATGCACCTACAGATTCTTATCATCCGTATGAGGTTGAATCTTTCTGACGTACGATCTTAAATGCAGCTTTGGGAAAGAGACACCGTCATATTTAGTGAAAGTGGGGACCTTGAATTTATGGGGGATCACGACCCCTGAGACAAGTCCTAACTCTTCAAAATCCAGTCTGGGTACCCTATGGACCTCCATAGCATTCAAACAATCCTCTAGCTCTTTGTATTTGTTATCAATGGGAGGATATTATTCCTCTGAGTAGTCAGGTTCTTCCTCTTCTTCCGATGCTGGGTTGTTGTTCACTTCCTGGGTCCTCTCTCCTTGATTATCTCCTTCACCCGAGGATGTCGCAAAGTCCAAAGTCCGTCTGGCTTGTCCTTTGAACCTTCTTCCCATGATCACAATACCGGTTGGTTTATTCACTTTCTTCTTCTTTTATTTGGCCAGTAGAGTCTTGAACTCCTCTTGTCCTTTTGTCAGGGTCAAAAGCAATTGTTGAAATTGGACGTTCTGCGCCTGAAGAGCTCTCACTGTCTGTTCAATATCCATCTCACTGAAATAAACAGTAGAAGGATAAGGAGACATGTTGTGAGAAACCTGTATGATGTTATGATGAATGAAGATGTAATATGCAAATGATTTCAAGGAAATTAGAGATTTAAATTTGTTCCAACCAAAAAGGAACACACGTTATATTAAATCCAGTGTTTGAGCACATCACGCCTCTTTGGGCTTACAATGAAAGAAACAAAATACAACATAAACTCCTAAGACAAGGTTGAACGCATCCTCTTTAGAGTGATGTAGGCGTTCAGATTCCGCTCTTTATGAAGATGTTTGGTGAGTTCCAGAACCTTCTTCTCACTGATGTAAAACTGGGCTTCAAAGGTGTCTCTCTCTTCCTTCAACTGAACCCAAGCTTTCTACAGGTCTTCGAGAGAGGTAGGCATGTCAGGATGAAGGATGGTGTATGGGACGTCTCCTTCAACAACAGGCTCTATGATAACACGGTGGATGGAAGGGTAAAGCATCACGAAACTCTGAGCACGAGCTCGCACCCACCTAAGATAAGTCTCGAGAGGGATAGAGTTTTTAGGTACCAAAGTCCTACTGTCCACCTTGTTCACCATTATCCAAGCACGTGTAAACCTCTGGTGGTAACCTTGGTCTGCTTTGTCGTAGTCTAACACCAAACCTTAGATGAGCATCTCGTGAGGACCGTCTCTTCGGGTATACCCAAACTGTCGAAAAGCTAAGCAAGGATTGTAGGTGATACCTCCCCTAATACCAAGTAAGGGACGTTAGGGAATTCCCCATAGCGGTCAATGATAGAGACATCTTCCAAGGATCTCGAACACCAACGAATATCAGAATGGGTGAGGGACATCATCCTTTGAGACCATGTCAGTCTTTGCTCGTTCTTCAATGCTGATTGAGGTAGGTGTGAAGTGAACCACTTAGCGAGTAGGGGAATACAACACAAAAGAGTAACTCTTTTCTTCATGGTACGGGTATGAAGGAAATTCAATATGTCTCCTAGTAAGGTAGGTACGAGATTTCTAGAGAGAAAGACCTTGCTGGCGTTAACGTCTATGAACTGGTCCGAATTGGGGAACAAAACCAAACCATAAATGAGAAGAGCCAGGATGTATTCAAAATCTTAGAAATCCATGTCGTCCCAGAATGAACGAGCCTTCTCCAATAGAAACTTGGCTAGGAAACCTTTAACCCCGCTTCTTGTCTCCCAATTGGCTATGATGTCGGGTCTCTTCATATGCAAAGCTTCAGCGATGACTTCAGGTTTTGGAATCTCCTCTAGACTAGTGAACGATATCTGATCAAGCACGGGCACCCCTAAGAGTAGAGAGAACTCTTCCAGTGTAGGTACCAAATGATAGTCCTGGAAAGTGAAACAATGATGTACGGGACCAAAGAATTGGAACAATACATATATCATCTCTTCTTGGAAACTGGATGTAGCCAAACTAAGGAGTCGACCATACTTCTTGGTAAAAGGAGAATCCCCGGGCACTCTTGAGGCTAACTCTTGAAGCTGAGGGTGTGCTTCTACAAAGTTGACAGGGATGGTGTTCCTTCGGACGGAATTCATGACCTACATAATAAAAACAAAGATAAACTTCTAAATACTTGAAATGGTTAGTGAGCATGCTTATGATGCTTATGATGTTTATGATGTTATGTACAATTATATACACACAAAGCAAACAAATCCCTATGTTTTAGGCTTGCATGAGGTTTTATAGGTAAGTACCCTCTTGAAGTTTAGTTGGCTTAACCTATCCTAGTAATAGTGATCGGGTTCTAAAAGATCTCAATATCACCGACCTTTCTCTTAGGCATTGTCTCAGCACAATCAATCTTTTCTTGCGGCCGAGATATCCCAACAGTCTAGCCTCAATGAGTGTAGTATCGAGTATCAACCAATTTTTAGCTCTACACCGAAACCGGTTATCTCACTACGTCCTAATGGCCAAGTTTGTTCAATTAGGGTTCTAAAGTCAGTTAGTTCTTCATGACGCCACTCAGCGGCCCCGTATTCTCCTCAATTCACCACGAGGGATACCGGTACCCACAAATGCGTCACACTAACATAGCCATTGTTTCAACTATATCGGTCTATTTCGTACAGTTTCCACAATCTATTGCTATTTACCGAAAAAGGTGTCCTAGATCCGGGTGGAGGATCAAAGCAAGCCCAAACAAAGAAAAAAATGTAAAGCATACAAATCAAACAATGAAAGCAAGTAAAGGTGATCTAACCCTAAGGTAACCCCACTTTTAAGTTTTCCCCAGCAGAGTCGCCATTTCTGTGATACGGTGGGAGAACTGACTTGGAGTTTTGCGTTTTATGTTCGCGAATGTTGCTTTGTGTGTGATTTTGGAAAATGTTTTGAAAAGAGGCCATCGTTGTGGCAACCTTTGTAATGATTCTTGTTTGAATGTATACAAAGGTGTTTTTGTCTTTTGAAAGGTTTTCAATGTTTTAAAGTAGGGTTTTGAAATTGTGTTGTGGAGTGTGTTTTGAAAAGTAGCAAGGATGTTTTTGCAAGCTTGATCAAGTAACTAAGAGCTATCTACCATATTTTACTCAAAGATCTTTCTTATACTCTTAACCCTTTTAACAGTGTTGCTTCACCATTGTATTTGGTGAACAACCTTGTGTTAGGATGTTTAACGGGACAGGTTCGGGTCATCGTATAGACCATGATAGCAATTGTGTCAAGTATCTTTGGCACTTTTCTTGAGGGACTTGATCATTTTGTTTAGGCAACTCAGATAGCATCATCGAGGGACTATGATCTTTTTATTTGTTTTTGTTTTGCCAAAGTACTCAACATGCAACCATGGCCCATTTTTGAAGGCAACAAGTGGATTAAACCCTAGGGGTGCAAGTGTGTATTGTGTTTGTTTTTCATGCATTTATATTGTATTAGGTCATCTAACGATTGATTTTATTAGCATACAAACCCTAAGTCTAAGCATGGCATAATTGAAAGCTTTTAAATGTACGGGAATTTAAATGCTACACTATTACAACATGATATAGGGAGGGGGTACAAATTTGAATTGGGAGTATTTGACAAGAAAACAAATTCTAAGTTATTACAACCATATCCAATGTACAAGATACAATATTTAAATGTACAATAATTGAAATAAATACAATAAATAAATGTAAATAAAATGTATTATGTCAAAATGTTTTTAGTATGTAAAAAGTAATTTTTCAATGTGAAAAGTAAAATAAAGAAGATCAATTTTAATTATTTTTCCTATTTAGGGCAAGAAACCCTAATTCTTAATAAGTAAAAAATTATTTATTAATTATGTGCAATAATATACTAATTTATAAAAAAATAAAAGTATATTGTAAAAATGACATTTTTGGTCCAAAATAATAATAAAAATGAAAATGTAACATTTTTTGTATTTTTTACCTAATTATCTAATAAGATAAAATATATAAGTATATTTATACATTAAATATATTAAATGTGAAGAAAAAAATTGAAATAAATTATTTACAAAAATGTATATATTTCAAGAAAATATTTTCAAATGTGTATAAAAATAAAAATGAAAATAAACATATTTTTTACATTATTTTTAGATTTAAACAAAATAACATAAAGTATTTAAACATTTTTATGGTGGAAATAAATAAAATAAATACCAAATAAATGCAAGAAATTATAAAAATATTTTTGGATCATTTTTTATATCTGAAAATAAAATATCAAATTCAGAAAAGAAAATAAAAATGAAAAAATATTAAAATATAAGAAAATGGGCTAGGGGGTGTGAAACTGAAAATGGGGGGTGCCAAAAGTAGGAAGTAGTCAGGCCCAGCCCAGCTACTTCATCTTCTTCCTCTGTCCAACAGAATTTGAAAAAACGCGCGCTAGCTACCCCAACCTGTATCTCCTGATTCTTTGATCTTTTGACAAAACTCAAAAGATAAAACTTGTAGAGCATCAAATAACGAATCTAACCATATAAAAAACTTGGATTAACTCTCAAAGACCAGAGAGAATTTCTCTAGCCCTAAATTTTAACATAGTTTTTTCAGAAAGTTCATGAGTGAAATTCTCTCAGCACGATTAATGTAAATGAAAACTAAGCATATGTATGGCTTCAGGGCTATGAGTACAACATATTTCATTCACAAACCTAAGCCTAACCATTCCTAGATAGGGAGATAGAAATCCATGAAATACCTGTTTCAGTTGACTTCAAGCTGGACAATGTAGCAACCTTCAATGGGGTTTAAGCTTCTGTTGAGCTTGCCTGAGGTCCAAGGAAGCTTCTCCAATGTTTTGCTTGCCTTGAAACAACTTGAATCGTGCTGTAGAACTCAACTTGCAGAGCTTTGAAATGAAAATGGCAAAGTGAGTTATAGGTGTTACAGCTTGCAATGGGGGCCTGGGATAGTTCAGGTGATTTGATTGGAAGGTGTTGGGACTATGTTGGGACAAAACTCACGATGGAATTTTGTTGTGACTTGCAAAATGCAGAACCTGCCCTATTTTGCAAAAAAACAGTGGTTCTGAGTATGAGGAGGTTTTTGGGGTAAAAGGGTCATGCCTTAGGCTTGTTGGGAGGTATGGAATTTGTACACAAATTTCTTGTAAGCTTGTGTTAACTGATATGAGAGCTTGCTTATGTTTTGCCACTTTTCTTCTACTTGAAGCAAGAGAGTGGAAATGATGTTATAGCCCTCTATCATCCCTCCTATCATGCTGCAACTTTTGTTATTGGTTACTGGAATTAGTGGACTTGATCTTACCTCAAAGATCTAGCCCCCATGCTTCAAGGATTTGGTTTTGACATAAAGTGAAATTAGGCAAAAATGGCAATTTGCCTTTTTCTACTTAAGGCTTAATCTTTTGTATAATGTCCAAGTGAACAAAACAAAGGCTTAGACTGATGGATTGGCATTAATTTATGGAGTGCAAATTGGTTTTGATACCTGTAATGTTGAACCAAGCTAGCTAGATCAGAATTGCAAGTTGTTATGAACATGTATTGGCCATGGACAAAAGTGAGTTTTTGCCAACTTCAAGCATTCAATTATCTCTAACCACAAGGGTGTTTGAGGAGTTCTTGCACAATTTGGAAAGCTTGGAACATGTACTACAATCCCTATGTCTAATGCAACTTGAAACTCCAAGTGTAACTATGTGAAAAATGGCCAAGAAGATAGGTCAAAATCCTGCCTAAATTAGGGCAAATTTTCTCTAAGTTAAATGTTTTAGGTACCCTTGTTCCAAAAATGATAACTTGAGATACAAGATTCTTTTGAGAAAACTTTGTGAATCACAGTTGTAGACTTTGTGATGTACTACAACTTTCATGTTGCAAGTTTTGTTTGAATCCAATTGAATCTTGGTGAAACAATGGGACAAAGTTAGAAACAAATAAGAAAATTTCATAACTTAGTTTCATTTTAAACCGTAATTTGCATTTTTGGGTTTCTTGATGAACAAGTTTCATAATTTTACATGTCTTGATGAAAAATAACTCTTGGCACTTGATTTTGACCAAAAAGTCAAAGTTTGACTTTTTAATATACAGTCAAATTTTGATCAGTTGACTGAAAAATTCATCTGTCAATCCTATGCATTTGAGATCTTTTGAACTTGTTGAATGGTTCAAGACAATGTCATTGAATCCTTGAGTCCATATTTGGGCTTGATTTGCCATTGGTTAGGTTAAACAGTCAAAAATTGCCTTTGTACAGTCAAAACCCTAAAAATGACCATTTTGCCCTTTTGGTGATCTGATCAAATTTCTTGCGGAATTGTGATCCAAACTTGATCAAATGGTTCATATGAGTTCATAATGTTGATGTGGGTCAAATTTAATGAGGTTTGACTGTCAATTGGCCACATTTGACTTTTTCTCCAATACAGCTGATTTCTAGGTCAACTGTCCAATTGACGGGGTAAAGATTTGAATCAAGGCTTGAAACTTGGTATGGGAAAACTTGTGAACCCATCATGAAGCATGAAAGTCAATTTGGGTATTATAGGTCAAAATATCCTTGTGCAAACTCAAACCCTAATTTGGGTTAACAGTGCAAGGAGGGGTCTTGAGCAGAGCAAACCCTAGCTTGATCCTGAATTCCAGGAGTCTTGTGATGAGAAAGTGTTGATGAAATGAGAGGGAAAATTTTGGGGTACAACAACAGGATTTTCGAAGATATACTTGATTGGATCCATCTTTGAAATCAACAGAGTATTGTGAGTCAGCATATACTGTCTCAGCCGGCGAGCAACCCATGCCAAAGCGCAGCAAGTTTTCTCAAGCAGTGAGTATCGGGTCTCACAGTCGGTAAACTTTTTGCTAAGGTAATAAATAGCATGCTCTTTTAGGTCGGACTCGTCATGCTGCCCCAACACACACCCCATTGAGTTGTCAAGTACTGTCAAGTATAAGATTAAAGGTCTCCCTTCAATTGGTGGCATCAGAATGGGTGGCTCTTGGAGATACTCTTTGATTCTTTCGAAAGCAGCCTGGCATTCGTCGTTCTAACGCACCACTTGATCTTTCTTCAATAACTTGAAGATTGGCTCACAAGTAACAGTCGTCCTAGAAAGCCTCTGACCTCTTTCTCTGTCTTGGGAGCTGGCATCTCTGGTATGGCTTTCACTTTGGCAGGGTCCACTTGAATACCTTTGTCTCTCACGACGAAACCCAGTAGCTTACCAGACCTCACCCCGAAGGTGCACTTGTTCGGATTCAACCTCAGCTTGTACAACTTCAACCTGTCAAACAACTTCTGTAGATGGTCAAGGTGTTCCTACTCAGTCTGGGACCTCGCAATCATATCGTCGACGTATACTTCAATCTCATGATGGATCATATCATGAAACAAAGAAACCATTGCACGCTGATACATTGCCCCAGCATTTTTCAACCCAAAAGGCATGACCTTGTAGTAAAAGGTACCCCACTGAGTAACAAAGGTGGTCTTCTCCATGTCTTCGGGAGCCATCTTAATTTGATTATATCCGGAGAAACCATCCATAAAGGAGAATACCTTGTGCTGATCAGTATTGTCGACTAGAACGTCGATGTGAGGTAGAGGGAAGTCATCCTTAGGGCTCGCCCAGTTCAAATCCCTATAGTCAACACACATTCGAACCTTACCATCCTTCTTCGGTACCGGGACCACATTGGCAACCCACTGAGGGTAAGAAGTCACTGCTAGAAAATCGGCGTCAAACTGTTTCATAACCTCGGCCTTGATTTTCTCAGACATCTCTGGGCGCATACGGCGAACCTTCTGTTTTACCAGAGGACAGTCTTCCTTGGTAGGCAGGCGATGAACCACAATGTCAGTATCCAAACTAGGCATATCTTCGTAAGACCAGGCAAAGATCTCAACGTAATCCCGCAGCATCTGAATCAACCGCTGTTTCACACTAAGCTCCAAGTTTGCATCGATCATGACTTCTTTCTTGTCTGTTTTAGTACCCAGATTCACTGTTTCCACCGGCTCTTCATGTGGCTGAATGGCCCTCTCTTCCTGGAGTAGCAGTCTTGCAAGTTCACTAGGCACTTCGCAATCATCTTCACCTTCGTCTTCGGCTAAGTTGATCGGATTTTCAAAGTCATAACTGGCAGTAGCGGAGTCGTTACCAGTGATATCCATAGTGGATGCGGACCTGTATACGTGAGTGTGTGTAAAATAACTGTTTTGCAACATATAATAAAGAAAACCAAGGAGCGCAAAATTTGAAATGCAAAAGACGTCCAATGCTTTTATTAATGATATATGAAAATGGCACACAAAAGACCTCACAAATGAAGCCGCAGTGCCCCGGGTAAGACACCGGGCCATAAAGTTTCAAAACATTGTCTGTTACAAGCTCAAAACAAAGAGTTCATTACTGGGTAACAAAAGTAATAGGGATGAAGTCCTTTGCTGTCCAGTTGCTTGGTCCACTGTTGGTCGTAGGATAGATCCAGCTGTCGAATTCAGACTCTTCCACATCATCCTCAATGGCATTCACTCCCGAGTTGCTGATGAACACGGGGGGTCTTCCAATCCTTGAACTTCGAACAACCTTTTGAGCTTCTGCAGTGAAACCCAAACCAAACTTGTTAGTCTTCTGAGTGAAATCAGGAAGTTGGCCCCAATTTGCACACTCACCCATCTCAATAATAGCCGGGACATCTTTTAAGGAAGCCATCTTCATAGGAGAATCTTCAACCACAGTCTCAGCTGATGCTAGTGTCTGAGGAACTTCTTCAAAGTGCTGAAATGGGGTCTCAATGAACTGGCCATCCATCTCTACGTATCTGAACGAGTTGAGGTGGTTGACCATGTACTCTTCCTCCCCTTGAACTATCACAATCTTCCCTCTGACCGGGTACTTCAGCTTCTGGTGAAGCATTGAGGTTACAGCCCCAGCTTTATGGATCCATGGACGACCCAGCAAACAAGAATAGGATGGCCGAATGTCCATCACGTAGAATGTAGAATTGAAGACCTGAGAACCAACTTTAATTGGAATATCAACCTCACCATGCACTATCCTTTTAGACCCGTCAAAGGCCCTGACAATGATGTTACTTGGCTTTAGCTCCAACCCTTCGCAATCTAACCGGTCCAAAACTTTCTTGGGCAAGACGTTCAATGAGGAACCAGTGTCAACCAATACATGTGTAAGAGTAGTTCCCCTGCATTCAATGGAGACATGTAGGGCATCGTTATGATTTTTTCCCTTGGTAGTCAAATCAGCGTCGGAGAAACCCAAACCATTATCAGTAGTTAAATTGGCCACACAATCGGTAAACTGATCAGCTGATGTCTCTTGTGGCACGTGGGCAGTCTTCAGGAAGGTAATCAGAGCCTTGGCATGGGCCTCTGAACACAACAACAATGACAACATAGAAATCTTGGATGGGGTTTGCCCCAGTTGCTCAACTACGTTGTAATCACTTTTCTTAATAATCTTTAAAATCTCTTCCATCTCCTGTTTGGAAGCTTCAACAATAATAGTCTTCGGTGCCTCCATCTGGGCAGGCATATCAACGGTGATCCCTTTGCCCCGAGCGCTAGATGACTCGGCGACAGGGGTAGGACTAGGAACTTGATCAGGAATGGCAGTAGGTACACTTACAGGTGTAATGACAACAGGTCTTCGGACAGTTGGTGGAGCAATATCAGGTGAGAAAAGTCTACCGCTGCGGGTGACTTTTGCAGGCCCAGTAATGTTGTTGACGCCGGTATCAGCATCCAACTCTTGCTTAACTCCTAGAACATAAACATCTGGCCCATAGTGCCAAGGGACAACTTTGTGAGAGGTGTAAGGGATGGGCCCCAGAACAGTGACGATTACGGGTGCGATCTTCGGAGTAGATGTAATTCTAACAGGCTTCCTCGGGGGAGCCTTGGAAGAATTGTCGAAAATGGTAATAATGGCAACTTCTTCAGAATGAACGGATGGAACAAAAGTCTTTTCAAACAAGATCTCTTTGCTATCCATCAGGTTTTGGATACCTGACTTCAGAGATGGGCAACCAGCAGGTAAAACAAAACACATATGGCAACCTTCGCCACAGCCTGGAAATAAACCGGCTAGTAACAAGTTCTTCTTGACAGTCATCAGAGGGGTAAAAATGTCATCCACAGAAACTACAAACAAGTCTTCCTCTACAGCATTTACTCCATGTTTGGGCATGGGAGCAGTCACAACATTAGGTCTCTCGTGCGCCTCAAACTCAATCTCTTTTGCATCAATTAGGTCTTGCACTATGTTCCTCAAAACCCAACAATCATCTGTATTATGCTCGAGGCTATCAGAGTGAAAAGCGCAGCGGGCATTAGGGTTGTACTTTGGTGATGTGGTACTTGGATTCTTCGGAGCTTATTTTAGAGTCACCAGATTGGTCTTCAGCAACTGTGGCAGAATCTGAGACAAAGTCATGCTGAGACGAGTGAATTACCTTCGAGGTCTCTTGTCCTTTTGTTGATTGTGATGCTAAGGAGCACCAGCAGGTTTTGAAATAACAACTGCGTTGACAGCTTGGCGGTGTTCAGGCCTATTCTGTCTTCTCGAACTGTAGACAGCACTGGACTCTTTTTTAAACAGTTTCTTCTCGGTGCTCGATGAGGCACCCTTTTGTATCTTCCTAACCTTAATACCAGCTTCAATCCTCTCACCAGTCAAAATAAGATATGTAAACCCTGCTGAAGAGCTTCCAATTAGATGGCTAAAGAATGGACCAGACAGGGTCCCCAAAAACATGTCAACAAGTTCACGATCAGCCAAAGGTGGTTGCACCCTTCCGGCAAGGTCTCTCCATTTCTGAGCATACTCTTTAAATCCTTCACCCGTTCCTATTGACATACCCTGGAGTTGGGTACGCGTAGGAGCGAGGTCGGAGTTGTACTGATACTGCCTGTAAAATGCAGTAGCCAAATCCTCCCAGCTGCGGATACTGGCTCCGTCCAATTGATAGAACCACTCAAGCTGAGTCCCTGAGAGACTGTCTTGATAGAAATGGATCCACAAGTTCTTATCAGTAGTGTAAGGCTGGATCTTCCTCACATATGATCGAAGGTGCTGCTTCGGACAGGAAACTCTGTCATACTTAGCAAAGGCAGGTGGCTTGAATTTATGGGGAATCACCACCCTAGAGGATAGACCTAGATCTCTGAAGTCCAGACCGGGCACCTTCTGTATTTCCATAGCGCTCAAACGGTCTTCCAGCTGTTTGTACTTATCCTCAGCAGGAGGATACTGTACTTCATCATAGTCCGTCTCGTTGTCGGAGACCATAGGGCTAGGAGCCCTCCTTTCTTGTGGACTATCTTTCCCTCCAGATGAGGTGGTCATATCAACTTCGTTTTGCAGCCCATTTCCAAACCTGCGTCCAGTGTTGAATAAGATGGTCCTCTTCTTCTTCTTCTTTTTCTCCTTCAGAATCAAGGTCTTCAGGTCATGCTGACCCTTAGCTAGATTCATGAACAACTCTTGAAATTGGGCATTCTGGGCCTGAAGGGCCTTGATAGCTTGCTCAGTTGAAGGTTCAGCAGACATGATGATTGCTGAGATAAACAGCGAAGAAGGTAAGAGACCTGTAATGGGTACCTGCTTATGGAGTGCATGGGATGAAATGCGTATGATTATGATTTCAAAGACAACCGGGATTCAAATTTGTAAACAAGAAAGGAAACACACTTTATTAGATTTAAACTTAGAAATTTAAATTGTTCAACAAATTTCCCTTAGGCGTTACAAGAATGGAAACACTGAAAAGGTAAATAAAAACTGTAAAAGAAATCATCAAAGGTCCATCAATGCTCCCATGGTCTCTTCTTCTCAGTGCAGACATAATCATTTAGGATCCGCTCGTTCTCCAGTTGCCTAGTCAGCTTCTGGATCTTCTGCTCCTGTTCATTGAACCTCTCTCGGTAAGAATCTCGTTCATCCCTCAACTGCATCCAGGACCTCTTTAGTGCCCCGATATCAATGGGAATATAAGGATGGAGAATAGTTGGAAAAACTCCTTCCTCATTAGCAACTTCAAGAGTGACAGGCCGGACAACTTCATATGGCATACCTAACTTCTGGGCACAGATGCAGACCCATCTGAGATATGGCTCCATTGGCAGAGAAGTCTTGGGACCCAATTCATGTGGATCAGATTTGTGAACTATGTCCCACGCCCTTATGAATCTACGACGCAGCTCGTCACTGTCCCCCTGAAAATCAAAGATGATATGAGGCATCAACATCTCATGAGGCCCTTCTCTTATGGCTCTTCCAAACTGTCGGAGAGCTAAGCATGGGTTGTAAGAAATCCCTCCATGGGTTCCAATCAATGGGACATTAGGATACTCTCCATAGCGATCAATGACAGTCACCTCATCCATACCTTTGAGAGTCCAGATAATGTCATTATTAGAAAGACACATCACCCTATAAGCCCAGCCCATTCCTCCTTTATTATTCAGTACAGACTTAGGGAGGTGCGAAATAAACCACCTTGACAATAAAGGAGCACAGCACATCAAAGTTCCCCGCTTTCGGGCAGTACAAGCATAGAGCTGATGAAGGATGTCACCCAAGAGAGTGGGTACAGGGTTCTGAGAGATGAAGATCTTTATGGCATTAATATCAACAAAAGTGTCAGGATTCAGAAACAATACCAAGCCATAAATCAAGAGCGCCAGAATATCCTCGAAAGCCTTAAATTCTAGGCTATCCCAGAAGTAATTTGCTTTGTCAACCAAAAACTTAGCCAGAAAACCCTTAGCTCCACTTCTAGTCTCCCAGTTAGCCATTACCTCCTCCTTGGTCAAGTGAAGGGCTGCAGCAATCTCTTCGGGCTTAAGAGTCTTTTCCCAACCAGTAAACAGAGTCTGCTCCAGAATAGAGATACCGAGCAGCTCAGAGAACTCTTCTAGGGTAGGAACCAGCCGGAAGTCCTGGAAAGTAAAACAATGGTACAACGGATCATAAAATTGGACCAGGACACTCATCATTTGTTCGTCCAACTTTGAGGTGACCAAACTGAGCAGATAGCCATTCCTTCTGATGAAGGAAGTAGTGTCTGGAATCCTGACAACCAACTCTTTAAGTAGGGTAGGTACTTGGACAAAGTTGATCCGGATAGTATTCCTACGCATGGGCATCATGATAACCTACAAAATAGAGCAAGGATGAAACCCTCTTGTCCTTGAAGTAGGTTAGTCTTTATGCAAAATGTATGCAATGTTATGATGTCATGATGTCATGGTAAAGGCACACCACAAGTATCCACAAAAAGCAAACATGGTAAAAGCATACAAGTCACAGTGAGAGCCCTTAGATTTCAGGCTGGCATGGAGCTTAGGTACTACCCTCTTTCAGTTCAGTTGGTTTAAACCTCTCCTAAAAATAGTAACTGGGTTCTAGAGGATCTCAATATCACTGACTACCCTCAATCAGTCATAATTCCAGTTTAGCAACCTTTTCTTGCGGCCGGAATCATCGCGAGAGTTTAGTCTCAATGACTGTATCATACTGCTACTGTTCTATGGCCAAGTTGGTCAATTTAAGGTTCTAAGGTCAGTTGGTGCTTAATGAATCCTTAGAAGACCCATATTCTCCTCGTTCCAACACAAGGGATATCGGTACAGACTAAGGTGCCACACCAACGTAGCTACTGCTTCATCCGTGTCGGTCTACGCTGGACAAATCCCTCACAGTTTATTCCTACTTACCTAAAAGGTATCCCCATATCCGGGTTAGGATCTATAGAACCCCGATACAAGCCCACAAAATTAAAGCATACAAAGCATACAATTGAAAACATAGTGATCTAATCCTAAGGTACACCTCACTTATAATGTACCCAACAGAGTCGCCAGTTCTGTGATCGGTGGGAAAGAGAACTGACTGTTTTGGAATGCTGGTTCACGTTTTGCATTTATGTTCGCAAATATCGCGGTAAGCAAGAGTCGCCACGATCTTTTATTTTATCCAACAAGGAAAGGAAAAAAGCACAGAAAAATTCCTTTTTCGAGATGTTTCTCGGGTTCGGGAGGTAGATTATAGAAAGGGAAGGTGTTAGCACCCTTTCTATCTGTGGTTATCCATGGGCTCTTAGGTACTTGCTCAAAGTGTTTTCAAAATTTTGCTTTTCTTTGTGTTTGTGGGTTTGAAAGGAGTTTTTGTTTTGAAAGGAGTGTAAGTGCGAAAAGTTTTGTTTTGTTTTAGAATGAGCAAGTACTTAAGAACCATCTACCTACTCGAAAAAGGAATTAATCTGTACAAATGTCCTTTAGACAATGCTAGCCCACTATTGATGAGTAGGTAGAATCGTCGTTGGATTTTAAGGGTCAATTCGATTAAGGGACGTGTGGTCACTAAAGCAATGTTAGGACGCCTTAGCGGTAACCCTAATGTCTTAGATCATTTTATCCGAGGCAACTGTTTCGAGGAAACTTATGATCTTTGGACAAGAGGGGGACCTCTAAAACTTCCTATACTCAATGACCACGTTCGAAGGCAACCAAGTGAGGTGTACCCTAAGAGTGCGCATGTGCGAGTGTATCGTTTTTTCAGTTATTTATCTTTGTACATGTTAATGGTGAGCTACTGTTGATTTTAAATTAAAAGTTGATCTTGTCATGCATTGCCTATTTTTCAAACATCTAACAGTTAATGGTTGCAGAAATTAAATTGCGGAAAATAAATCTAAGCTATTACAAGGCGTCGGGTATTTACATCGCCAAAGACAAACCCTTTAAAATTAAATTGCGAAAAGTAAATAAAAGCGATAAATGAATAAATAAAGTCCTAAGTTAAAAACTATTACATTCCCGAAGCAGTTACAATATTGAAATATGGATCAAAAATAATTCGCACGCGAGAAAACTAAATTGGAGTGCCTTAGGGTTTTGACCCTTTTTATTAAATAAAGCATATTTTTTTGTTATTTTTGAATTAAAAATTAGTCTAAATTAATAATTGAATTAATTAATGAAAATATTTTTGTTTTTTATTATTGAAGGAAATAAAATAAGAATGGTTAAAAATATTAAAAACATAATTCTAAATCAATTTTAATTTATTGAAAAATATGTTAAAATTATACTTAATTAAAACTAAATAAATTAAATAATTGTTTATTTACAAAAATAAAATAATAAAGTTAATGGAATTAATAAAAATATTATTTTTGTTGTTTCTGATTTTTTATGAAAAAGTTAATTGGTTAATTAATTAATTAAGATAATAATAATAATAAAATAGAAATAGAAAAAATAATGAAAAGGAAATAAAATAAAAAAGAACAAACTCAGGGGGGTGTGGGCCTGAAGAAGGTGTTTGAATGGCAATTCCCAGGCCCAGAACGTCCAGCCTGTTTGACCTTGGAAATCCAGCGCGTGCTTGTTGACTCTAGTCCATGGTGAACCTCCAATCTGGATCACTGGATCTGCCTAGGGGGCCACTTGGCAGCTGAGATCTAGAGGCTTATGATGCACCACACCCTAAGCGTTGCACATGAATACCTGAAGAAAAAAATCAAATAAGGTTTTGGGGGACCAGGGATTCGAACCCAGGTCCCAAGGGGTCTTGTAATAGCATGCTCACCAACTCATCTACGTTGCATCTTTGTTAGTGGAATAAGAAATAAATATAATATATGAAACAATGCACTAAGCCTGAAATAATAAAAAAGAGCGCCACTGATTTGAATGGACCAATAGTAAAGGGACACGCTATCTTCTTCTTCAAATAACCCTGGTTATTTACCTGCGGATTTTTATCCGCAGGAAGTTTCGTAGGGTATCCCAAAAGTCTTCTCCAGGCCATATAAACGAAACCTAAGAGTACCAATGCACTCGTCTCTTCCTCCTGGTCATCCCTGTAACCATTATTTGGCCCAATTTTCCCTGTAATTCAAACGCCTAAAAACAACACAATAAAACCCTAGGTTCGGGTATATGATTATAGGCCATGAAAACGAAATTAAATGATGTAGACTTGTTAGAAATTTGATAAGGATCAAGATTATGCCAATAGTTTATCAAAAGGATGCAAGAATGAATGGTTTTGATTTCATGTTCGGAGCCGTTTTCAAGAACACTTACAGCACTTTTCAGATAGCTTCAGGCCTTGGCTTTGGTTGCTATAGCTTCAGGAGGTTTCTGGCAAGAGAGCTACGTTGTGATTTTGGATTGAATTGGCCTCCAATGTTGATTTCGATCTTCACTTTTTCAAGCTTTTTCTCAAACTTCTTCTGGCCGTTTCAGCAGTGCTTTGTGCATATCTTTGGTCTGCCTCTCTTTTGTGCATATAATAGAATGTCTTTAGGTCAAAACTTGGGCATAAAACCATATGCATTGAAGAATCAAGATTTTCTTTTGATCACCATAATCAAGTTGCCATATTTGTATCAAATCTGAGATTTTGTGCTTGTTTTGACTTGGCACGAGTTTGATTGAGTATCACATGATATTTGCAAGCTGTAATGATCACAAGAATCCCCTTACATCAATTTTTAGATTTTATTTGATTTAATATTGATTTAAAATGAATTAAATCAATAAAAATTAAATAAAATAGAAAAATAAATGAATGGCCATGAAACAAATTTGGGACACGTGTGTGGCATGACAAGACTATACCAAGTGGAAAAAAGTGGGCCCTTTTGTCAAAAATTGGAGTTTTGAGGATAGTTGACTTTTGGCAAATTTGGAAAAATTCCAAACTTCAACAATGCATAACTTCTTCAATTTTGAACTTTTGGAGGTGTTCTAGGACTTTTTAGAAACCTTGAGATGTCCTATAAGCAACCCTTTTGGTCTCATCTCATTTTGATGTTCCATTCTCAAGTTATAAGCTTTGGAAAAAAAGGTGTTTTTGTTGACTTTCAAAAATGGCCTATAATGTCAAAATTTGTAACTTTTTGTGAGAGCATTTCTTGATCTTGGGGTGTGAAGATGGATTGTAGGAAATTTCATCCTCTTAAAAATGAGCTTTGAATGGGTCATTTCTCATAAAGTATGAGAACGTTATGCTTGGTCAAAGTTGAGTTGACTTTTCCTACAAAACCCTAATTTAGCAACTTTTGAATCTTGATGAATCTTGAGCAATCCTTGATGAATAATGATCAACCCTTGATAAAATGATTAATTAACCTTCAAAATGAGAATATTGACAAAAAAATCTTGAGGTTTGACTGTTTGTAGGTCACAATTGACTTTTTCCCTAACACAGTCGATCTTTGGGCCTCTTGAGCAATTGACTGACCAAACTTCCTCTGCAAGGCTTCAAATTTGACATGGATGAACTTAATAACATATTAAGACATTGGGAAGAAGTTGAGGCCATTTGGATATGAGGACCTTAATGAAACTAAAAACCCTAATTTGAGATTGACTGCCTTAAGAAATGACTTGACTGTCCATGCTTGAGCCAACTTGAGCAACTTGAAGATCATTCTTGACAAATCTTGAGGAATATGGGAGGGAAAATTTTGGGGTACAACACCTGCGAATTTGGCTGCGGATATAAATCCGCAGGTAAATGTTCAGGGTTGAACGAAGAAGACGAAGATGTGTCCCCCTCTTAGTGGCTGGTTCAAATATTCGCGCTTAATTTTTTATTTCTGGCATATTATTGTTTTTTCCCATATTATTATTATTGTCCAATACTATAACAACTAAAGCGCGTTGGTTGAGTGGTAGTGAAACGTATGCAATGACTCACAGGACCTGGGTTCGAATCCCAGGTCCCCATATTCCTTGTTATTTTTTCTATTCATGTGATCCAGTGTAGATTCAGGTTAGGGGCGTACCATACACCATCAGATATCAAGCGCCAGATGGCCCAAGGCCAAATCTGGCAATCCATGGATGATGGCCTATGGTTGGATCAAGTCAAAGTTCCACATGGAATTAGCAAGGTCAAACGAGGCCTGCATGTTAATGGGCCACAAAATTGCCATTCTCACCCCCTAATCAGGCCCAAACCCTAACTCTTTCTATTTTTTTTGTTTTATTATTTCTTTTATTTATTTATTTCTATTATTTTTATATTAACTAACCAATTAAATCTTTTTCTTCATAAAATTAAAAAACTAAAAAATATTTTATTTATTAAAATTAAATTTCAGCATTTTATTTTTGTTAATAACATTAATTTAATTAATTTAGTTTTAATTAGGAATAACTTTGATATCTTTTTGCAATAATTAAAATCAACTTAGATAATTAGGTTTTATTAACATTGATCAAATTATTTTTATTTCTTTAAATATCAAAAATCCAAAAATATCATTTTCATTAACTAATTAATTAATTTAATGATTAACCTAGTTTAATTTCTTTCTTTAATTAAAAAATAACCAAAAAATGCTTTATTTCAAAAAAGGGTCAAAACCCTAAAAAACTTGCGCCCGATTTAATTTCCGCACGTGATCCATTTTATTTCAAATATTGTATCTGTTTCCTGGAATGTAATAGTTTAATAGGACTTTAAATACTTTTATCGCTTTATTTATTTTCCGCATTTATTTTAAAGGGTTTGTCTTTGGCGATGTAAATACCCGACACCTTGTAATAGTTAGTTTATTTCCGTAATTTAATTTCGGCAACTTATAAACTGTAGATGTTTGGTATTAGGGAATGCATGACAAGATCGAATGTTTGAACCTAAAATCAACATAGATAACCACTAACATGTACAAAGATAAAATAAACTGAAAACAACACACTCGCACATGCGCACTCTTAGGGTACACCTCACTTGGTTGCCTTCGAACGTGGTCATTGAGAATAGGAAGTTTTAGAGGTCGCCCTCTTGTCCAAAGATCATAGTTGCCTCGAAACAGTTGCCTCGGAAAAATGATCTAAGACATTAGGGTTATCGCTAAGGCGTCCTAACATTGCTTCAGTGACCGCACGTCCCTAAATTCGAATTGACCCTTAAACTCCAACGATGATGCTACCTACTCATCAATAGTGGGATAACATTGTCTAAAGGAAGATAGCATAGAACGATTCCCTTTTCGAGTAGGTAGATGGTTCTTAAGTACTTGCTCTTTCAAAATAAAACAAATTTTCACACTTACACTCCTTTTCGAACAAAAACTTTTTCAAACCCACAAACACAAAGAAAGCAAATTTTGAAAACACTTTGAGCAAGTACCTAAGAGCCCGTGGATAACCACGAATAGAAATGGTGCTAACACCTTCCCTTTCTATAATCTACCCCCCGAACCCGAGAAACATCTCGAAAAAGGAATTTTTCTGTGCTTTTTTCCTTTCCTTGTTGGATAAAATAAAAGACGGTGGCGACTCTTGCTTACCGCGACATTTTGCAAAAACAAACACAAAACGTAAACCAACATTCCAAAAAACAGCCAATTCTTTCCCACCGTATCACACTGGGGAATGTGAAATCGACCGTTTCTGGTCGGGTCCAGGCCTTACAGTGTTGTAAACTGTTGTCTGGAGATAAGGGAGAAGGAACCTGGATAGTAGGGTTACTTCGAAATGAAAGCCTGGGTAGTAGGGCTTGTGAGAAGGAACCTGGATAGTAGGGTTACTTCGAAATGAAATCCTGGGTAGTAGGGCTGTGAGAAGGAACCTGGATAGTAGGGTTACTTCGAAATGAAACCTGGGTAATAGGGCTTGTAAGAAGGAACCTGGATAGTAGGGTTACTACGAAATGAAAGCTGGGTAGTAGGGTTGTGAGAAGGAACCTGGATAGTAGGTTTACTTCGAAATGAAATCCTGGGTAGTAGGGCTTGTAAGAAGGAATCTGGATAGTAGGGTTACTTCGAAATGAAAGCCTGTGTAGTAGGGCTTGTAAGGAGGAACCTGGATTGTAGGGTTACTTTGAAATGAAAGCCTGGGTAGTAGGGCTGTAAGAAGGAACCTGGATAGTAGGGTTACTTCGAAATGAAAGCCTGGGTAGTAGGGCTGGTAAGGAAGAAACCTGGATAGTAGGGTTACTTCGCTTGATCATGTAGATTAGTTGACCCGTTTGGTTTTGGGAAATGATTTTTCCTTGGTTGTCTGCAGATATGACATGTATAACTGCCAGAATTGTTGGTGATAACTGTCTTTCCTGAAAAGATAACAGGGTTAGTTATATGTGATGCATGAAATGCGTTGTGAGATGATGTTCTCGAAATAAACGAGATTATGTTGTATCTGACATGTATGTGCATGTCATGATGTATGAACATGAAATGCTATTGTGACATATTCGGGTCTGGGAAAATAAATCCTTGACCACTGCTGGGGAGAAAGGCCTTTCTTGACTACTGCTAGAGAAAATAGAATTCTGACTGCTGTAGAGAACTGTGGCTCTTGTACTTCCGCTGGGGATGATGAATGGAAGTGACTATGCTGGGGATTTGTTCCTTATTTACGAATGTTCCGTCGGTGAGAGACTCTGCTTGAGAATAACACTGCGGGGAACAACTTGAAAGGTGAATTTCCAACAACTGAAGTAATGGGCTTTGTCAGGGATTGAGCTCCTGTATCTAGAGAAGTAAAATATGCCTGGGGAGTCAGAACTTTATGATGCTCCACTCGTGATTATGAAATCCGACTAGGAGACATAGGTGTCAGGTTTCTGGGCGATCTTGGCTGGGGAGATTACTTCCCGTTCTGTTAGAGCTGATATCAAGGCTTTGATTACTTCTTCTCTGTGGGGAGTATAGGTGTTACAAGGTCACATATACTGATGACTGTGCTCCAAAGTTGTCTCTGCCCTTGTACCTGCTGGACAAAGTAATTGTCAGGTTTGATATTTCAGATATTCGGTCCATGTTTCTTATGTTATGAACAATTGTCTTTCTTTTCCTTATGCAAATATTTATGAACAACAATCATATTCAAATGCATATGTCAAGAATAAATTATTGGACGTTCTTGCAATAAGAAAACAGAAAAAGAAAAACAAATAGTTTTGTAAAAATAACTTGTATTAATTTTGAAATTGGCCTATAACAGGCGTTTTTGTACAAGGAAGCTGACGCTCTAGTAAGAGAACACTTCTATAGAAATGAAGGATATACAATATTGTGTACAAAGAAAAGAAAACATCTATGTGCAACCATCCCATTGGGTTTCAAATCTGCTATTGCCACTATGTCTTCGAGTGTCTCCTCACTTTGCTGCTTGTCCGAAGCTGATTAGATTGATTGATGTCGTTTGAGTTTGATAGTTGATACTGAGGTCAGATCGCAGGGTATTCCAATGGGACATAGTGATACGCTTTTCATCCCTAACTTTTTCCTGGACCACCCTTTCGGGTTTTCAGTCCACCGGGATACCCTTTTTTTTGCCCAAGTCGCCTTTTCAGGTTTTCGACTTGCCGGGTGTACAATTTTTTTCATTTTCATCCCTTATTTTTGCTCGAACCCTTTTGGTTCACCGGGAAGCCCTTATTTATGCCTAGGCCAGTCAACCTAGCGGGTGTCTCATCATGCGTAGTATTTTTCCACTATGTTTGCATTGACAGGGCGAGGAAGGTCGTCACGTCCATGGTGATCAGAATCATGGCTCCACCCGAGAAAATGTTTTTAACCACAAATGTCCCTTCGTATGTGGGACTCCATTTTCCCCTAGGATCACCTTGTGGCAGTATGATGCGCTTGATCACAAGATCCCCGACTTGATATCCTTGTCGCCTGACCTTCTTGTTAAAAGCTTTGATCATTCACTTTTGATACGTTTGACCATGGCAGACAACAGTAAGTCTTTTTTCATCGATCAAATTTAGTTGATCAAGTCGAGTCTGGACCCAGTCGTCTTCATTTAAACCTGCATCTTTCATAATCCTTAAAGAAGGGATCTGGACCTCAATGGGTAGGACTGCCTCCATGCCATATACCAGAGAGTAGGGTGTTGCCCTTGTCGATGTCCGTGCTGAGGTACGGTACCCATGAAGAGAAAATGGTAACATCTCATGCCAGTATTTGTATGTCACCGTCATCTTCTGTACAATCTTCTTGATGTTCTTTATAGCTGCTTCAACAATGCCATTCATCTTCGGCCAGTAGGGAGAAGAGTTGTGATGTTGTTTCTTGAATTGTTTACAGAGCTCGGTGATCAACGTGTTGTTGATATTCGTACCATTGTCAGTAATAATTCTCTCTGGCACACCATATCGACAGATTAGATAATGTCGGATAAACCGCGCCACAACGTTCTTGGTTATTGTGGCAAAAGATGTTGCCTCAACCCACTTCATGAAGTAATCAATGGCTACTAGGATGAAGCGATGTCCATTAGAAGTGGTGGGCCTGATTTTTCTGATCATGTCGATGCCCCACATTATAAAGCGCCACAGAGCTGTTAAGACGTTTAAGGGGACCAGAGGCACATGCACCTTATCAGCGTAGATTTGGCACTTATGGCAAGTTCGAGAGTGCTGATAACAATCGGCTTCCATAGTGGACCAGTAGTATCATGCCCGTAGGATCTTCTTAGCCATGGTGTGCCCACTAGAATGGGTTCCGAAGGTGCCTTCATATAGATCTGTCATGATCCTCTCTGCTTCTCCTTTGTCTACACACTGTAGTAAGGTAGAGTCATGGTTGCGTTTATAGAGGATTCCATTATTGAGGAAGAATTTTGCGACGAACCTTCTCAAAAACTTCTTGTCGTTTACAGATGCCCCTTCGGGATATTCTTGAGCTTCGAGATACCTTTTGACCTCGTGAAACTAGGGTTTTTCTGCTACTTCCTCAGTATCAATCTCGCAGCAGTGTGCTGCTTCATCCAACCTCTCAATGATGATTCGGGGAGATTCATTGTCCCAACAGATTTTGAACATAGAAGACACAGTGGCTAATGCGTCCGCTAACATATTCTCCTCTCGTGGGAAATGTTCAAAGGTTACTTCCTCAAAGTGTGGGAGCAATGTCAGTACGTGCTCTCTGTACGAGATGAGATTTTGATTCTTTGTATCCCACTCTCCTTTGATCTGACTTATCACCAAGGCGGAATCCCCGAATACACTCAAGAACTTGATCCTTAGGTTGATAGCAACTCGAAGACCCATGATGCAAGGTTCATACTCCGCCATGTTGTTGGTGCAGTTTAAACATAATCGGGAAGTGAATAGAGTGTGACAGCCCTCAGGGGATATAATTATAGCGCCGATGTTGTTACCCAGTGCGTTTGAGGCTCCATCAAAATACATAGACCACCGGGATCCTTCCTCAAGTCCTTCATATGGTCCAGGTTCTTCGTAGTTAGTCACCAGCATAATGTTCTCATCCGGGAACTCGAAATTCATGGACTGGTAGTCATCCATGGCATGATGAGCCAAATGATCAGCCAATACACTCCCTTTGATTGCTTTCTGGGTTTTATATTGTATATCGTATTCAGTTAAGATCATCTGCCATCTCGCTATCCTTCCGGAGAGAGCGGGCTTCTTGAAAATGTATTTGATCGGATCTATCTTTGATATCAACAAGGTAGTGTGAGTCAGCATATACTGTCTCAGTCGGTGAGCAGCCCATGCCAAAGCACAACAAGTTTTCTCGAGCAGTGAGTACCGTGTCTCACAGTCGGTAAAATTTTTGCTAAGGTAGTATATTGCATGCTCTTTTCGACCAGACTCGTCATGCTGCCCCAGCACACACCCCATCAAATTGTCTAGCACTTTCAGGTACAATATCAAAGGTCTCCCTTCAATTGGAGGCATTAGAATTTGTGGTTCTTGTAGGTATTCCTTGATCTTTTTGAAAGCGGTCTGGCACTCATCATTCCATTTTACCACTTGATCTTTTATCAGAAGTTTGAAGATTGGCTCACAAGTAGCAGTCAGATGTGAAATGAACCTGGCTATATAATTCAGGCGTCCCAAGAAACCTCTGACTTCCTTCTCTGTACGGGGAGCTGGCATTTCTTGTATGGCCTTTACCTTTGCAGGATCTACTTGAATACCTTTGTCACTGACGATGAATCCCAGAAGCTTACTGGACCTTACCCCGAAGATGAACTTGTTCGGATTCAACCTCAACTTATATATCTTCAACCTGTCGAACAGCTTTTGGAGATGATCAAGGTGCTCTTCCTCAGTCTGAGACCTGGCTATCATGTCATCAACATAAAATTCGATTTCATGGTGAATCATATCGTGGAATAAAGCGACCATGGCGTGCTGATAAGTTTCCCCAACATTCTTTAATCCGAAAGGCATTACCTTGTAACAGAAGGTTCTCCACTATGTGACGAAGGTTGTCTTTTCCATATCTTCGGGAGCCATCTTGATCTGGTTGTAGCCAGAGAAACCATCCATGAAGGAGAAGATTTTGTGTTGCACGGTGTTGTCGACCAAAACGTCAATATGGGGAAGCGGGAAGTCATCCTTGGGACTTGCCCTATTCAGATCTCTGTAATCCACACACATCCGTACTTTGCCGTCCTTCTTAGGTACCAGAACGACATTAGCATCCCACTACGGATAGGAGGTAACAGCTAAGAACCTTGCGTCGAAATGTTTCATGACTTCTGCCTTAATTTTCTCTGACATTTGAGGGTGCATACGGTGGACCTTTTGTTTCACCGGCGGGCAGTCTACCTTAGTCGGCAGACGATGTACCACAATATCAGTGTCCAAACCAGGCATGTCTTTATAGGACCAGGAAAAGATCTCAACATAGTCGTGCAACATCTATAGCAGGCGCTGTTTGACGTTAAGCTCCAGATTTGTACATATTTTAACCTATGTTTTGTCTATCTTTGTGCCCAAGTTTATTGCCTCAATTGGCTCTTCATGAGGTTGTATAGCCCTCTCTTCCTGTTGTAGTAGTATTTCAAGTTCTCCAGGTACCTCACAATCGTCCTCACCTTCGTCCTCGGCTTGGATGATCGGATTTTCGAAGTCATAACTGGAAATAGCAGGATTGTTATCAATGGGATCCAGAGTGGATATGGATCTGCAGTTTGATACGTGAATGTGTGTAAGAGCGTAGCTGTATTGATAAAGTAAAGACAAAAAATAAAAACAGAGAGTGCAAATTTGTATGCAAAGAACGTCCAATGCTTCATTGATGAGATATGAGATGACATATAATAAACCTCACAGAGAATCGTTGTGCCTCGGGTAAGGCACAAGGCCAAAAAGTTTAAATTGTTCATTACAAACTTAGAAAACTAATAAGGCAATTACTGCGGAATAAAAGAAATTGGTATGAAGTATTTGGCCGTCCAATTACTCGGTCCACCATTGCTAGTCGGGTAAATCCAGTTGTCAAAGTCAGAATCTTCTTCATTGTCTTCAATAGCATTGACCCCTCGATTGCTGATGTGTAGGGGAGGTCCTCCAACTCGAGCGCGCCAAACATCCCTTTTAGCCTCTGAAGTGAAGCCCAAGCCAAACTTGTCGGTTTTATGAATAAATTCAGGAAGTTGTCCCCAATCGGTACCCCTGCCCTCTTCAACTACTGCTCTTGCGTCCTTGAGAGAAGCCATCTTCAGAGGAGGTTTGGTGCTGGTAGCGGTCTCAGTTGACGCCAAAATCTGGGGAACCTCTTCAAAGTTTTGACAAGGAGTCTCTATAAATTCTCTGTCCATTTCCACGTATCTGAAGGAGTTCAGGTGGCTCACCATATACTCCTCTTCGCCATGCACAGTGACTATCTTCCCCTTCACTAGATATTTCATCATTTGGTGGAGTGTGGAAGTAACAGCTCCAACCTCGTGGATCCAAGGACGACCCAACAAACAAGAGTATGATGGCATGATGTCTATCACATAGAAGGTGGACTCGAAAATCTGAGAGCCTACCTTGACAGGGATGCTCACTTCCCCATGCACCATTCTCTTCGATCCGTCAAAATCCATTACCATAATGTTACTAGGATTTAAGGTCAAACCCTCGCAATCCAACCGGTCCAATGCCTTCTTCGGCAGAACATTTAGTGAAGACCCAGTATCCACCAACACATGATCCATAGTGGTGCACCTGCATTCAATTGAGAGATGCAGAGCATCATTATGCTTTCTTCCTATTGGCGTCAAGTCTGCATATGATAAGCCCATCCCATTCTCGGCGGTCAGGCTAGCCACACAATCTTTGAACTGATCAGCTGAAGTCTCTTGCGGAACATGCGCAATTTTAAGGAATGCAATCAAAGCCTTCGCATGGGCCTCGGAGCACAACAGCAGGGATAGCATGGATATCTTTGAGGGGGTCTGCCCCAGCTGCTCGACCACGTTGTAGTCACTCTTTTTGATTATTTTCAAGATTTCCTCTATCTCTTGCTTAGAGGCTTCCCCAGCAATTTTCTTAGGCGCCTCCATCCGGGAAGGCTCACCTACAACTTCTTTGCCGCGGGTATTAGACGATTCACCGACAGGGGTAATAACTGGAGTAAGAACAGGAACAGTGGTTGATGTACTAGTAGGGACAACATATGGGATGACAATAGGCTTGTTGACAATCTTAGGGGAAGTCTCGGGAGAGAAGACCCTTCCACTTCGGGTAACCTTGCTGGTTCCGACAATGTTACCAACATCAGGATCAACCTCTTCACCTTTCAAATTTTGTTTGATGCCATGATAGTAAACATCAGCGCTATAATGCCAAGGAACAACTTTGTCTGAGGCATACGGGACAGGACCAGGACATGTGATTATCAACAGATCAATCCTTGGAGCAGATGTAATCCTAACATGTCTTCTCGAGGAAACCTTGGAAGGATTGGCAGAAATGGTTATAATAGCAATGTCTTCAGATGGAACAACGGGAACCAGAGTTTTTTCAAGCAAAATTTATTTGCTGTCCATCAGGCGTTGAACACCTGACCTCAGCAAATGGAAACCATAAGGTAGAAATGAACACATGTGGCAACCCTCACCACAACCCGGAAACAAACCGGCCTACAGAAAATTCTTCTTAACAGTCACAAGAGGAGAAGAAACTTCATTCACTGAGGTTATAAATAGATTCGTATCAATGGCATTGACTCCATGGTTGTGCTTAGGCATGGGAGCAGTTATAACATTGGGCTTCTCCAGAGCGTCGAACTCAATCTCCTTGGCTTCAATCAAATATTTCACTTTTTTTCTTAGAGTCCAACAATCATTTATGTCATGACCAGGACTCCCAGAATGATAGGTGCATCTGGAATTCGGATTGTATCGAGGAGAGGAAGTATTAGGATTTTTGGGAGCCTCTTTTAAAGTTGCCAAGTTAGATCTCAAGAGATGGGGTAGAACCTCTGTTAGTGTCATGTTGATCCGGGTGAACTGCCTTTGTGGTCTTTCTAACCTTTTTTTATTGTTGTATTGTGGGGCAGTCGCAGGCCTAGGTATTATTACAGCACTTACCGTTGGACGATATCCCGCTCTGCTCTGATCTCTCAGATTATAAATGGCACTAGCCTCCTTCTTACCCGTGAAGGGTTTCTTTATTGTGCTCGAGGATGCATCTCTTTGAATTTTGCCACTTTTTATACCGGCTTCAACCCGCTCACCAGTCATGATTAGTTTAGTAAATCCGGCTGAGGAACTTCCGATCAGGTGGTTGAAGCATGGACCTGACAAGGTGCCTAGGAACATATCCACTAACTCTATGTCAGATAGAGAGGGCTGGACTCTGCCTGCGAGATCCTCCATTTCTGAGCATAGGTTTTGAAACCTTCACCTGCACCCATAGACATGCCTTGCAATTGTGTCAGAGTTGGAGCTAAATCAGCATTGTACTGGTATTGTTTGTAGAATGCGGCAACCAAATCTTCCCAATTGAGAATATTGGTCCCTTCTAACTAATAGAACCAATCCAACAGTGTCCCTGACAAGCTTTCTTGGAAGAAATGCACCTACAGATTCTTATCAGCCGTATGAGGTTGAATCTTTCTGACGTACGATCTTAAATGCAACTTTGGGAAAGAGACACCGTCATATTTAGTGAAAGTGGGGACCTTGAATTTATGGGGGATCACAACCCCTGAGACAAGTCCTAACTCTTCAAAATCCAGTCTGGGTACCCTCTGGACCTCCATAGCATTCAAACGACCCTCTAGCTCTTTGTATTTGTTATCAATGGGAGGATATTGTTCCTCTGAGTAGTCAGGTTCTTCCTCTTCTTCGGATGCTGGGTTGTTGTTCACTTCCTGGGTCCTTTCTCCTTGATTATCTCCTTCAGCCGAGGATGTCGCAAAGTCCAAAGTCCGTCTGGCTTGTCCTTTGAACCTTCATCCCATGATCACAATACCGGTTGGTTTATTCACTTTCTTCTTCTTTTATTTGGCCAGTAGAGTCTTCAACTCCTCTTGTCCTTTTGTCAGGGTCAAAAGCAATTGTTGAAATTGGACGTTCTGCGCCTGAAGATCTCTCACTGTCTGTTCAATATCCATCTCACTGAAATAAACAGTAGAAGGATAAGGAGATATGTTGTGAGAAACCTGTATGATGTTATGATGAATGAAGATGTAATATGCAAATGATTTCAAGGAAATTAGAGATTTAAATTTGTTCCATCCAAAAAGGAGCACACGTTATATTAAATCCAGTGTTTGAGCACATCACGCCTCTTTGGGCTTACAATGAAAGAAACAAAATACAACATAAACTCCTAAGACAAGGTTGAACGCATCCTCTTTAGAGCGATGTAGGCGTTCAGATTCCGCTCTTCATGAAGATGTTTGGTGAGTTCCAGAACCTTCTTCTCACTGATGTAAAACTGGGCTTCAAAGGTCTCTCTCTCTTTCTTCAACTGAACCCAAGCTTTCTACAGGTCTTCGAGAGAGGTAGGCATTTCAGGATGAAGGACGGTGTATGGGACGTCTCCTTCAACAACAGGCTCTATGATAACACGGTGGATGGAAGGGTAAAGCATCACGAAACTCTGAGCACGAGCTCGCACCCACCTAAGATAAGTCTCGAGAGGGATAGAGTTTTTAGGTACCAAAGTCCTACTGTCCACCTTGTTCACCATTATCCAAGCACGTGTAAACCTCTGGTGGTAACCTTGGTCTGCTTTGTCGTAGTCGAACACCAAACCTTGGATGAGCATCTCGTGAGGACCGTCTCTTCGGGTATACCCAAACTGTCGAAAAGCTAAGCAAGGATTGTAGGTGATACCTCCCCTAATACCAAGTAAGGGACGTTAGGGAATTCCCCATAGCGGTCAATGATAGAGACATCTTCCAAGGATCTCGAACACCAACGAATATCAGAATGGGTGAGGGACATCATCCTTTGAGACCATGTCAGTCTTTGCTCGTTCTTCAATGCTGATTGAGGTAGGTGTGAAGTGAACCACTTAGTGAGTAGGGGAATAAAACACAAAAGAGTAACTCTTTTCTTCATGGTACGGGTATGAAGGAAATGCAATATGTCTCGTAGTAAGGTAGGTACGAGATTGCTAGAGAGAAAGACCTTGCTGGCGTTAACGTCTATGAACTGGTCTGAATTGGGGAACAAAACCAAACCATAAATGAGAAGAGCCAGGATGTATTCAAAATCTTGGAAATCCATGTCGTCCCAGAATGAACGAGCCTTCTCCAATAGAAACTTGGCTAGGAAACCTTTAACCCCACTTCTTGTCTCCCAATTGGCTATGATGTCGGGTCTCTTCATATGCAAAGCTTCAGCGATGACTTCAGGTTTTGGAATCTCCTCTAGACTAGTGAACGATATCTGATCAAGCACGGGGACCCCTAAGAGTAGAGAGAACTCTTCCAGTGTAGGTACCAAATGATAGTCCTGGAAAGTGAAACAATGATGTACGGGACAAAAGAATTGGAACAATACACATATCATCTCTTCTTGGAAACTGGATGTAGCCAAACTGAGGAGTCGACCATACTTCTTGGTAAAAGGAGAATCCCCGGGCACTCTTGAGGCTAACTCTTGAAGCTGAGGGTGTGCTTTTACAAAGTTGACAGGGATGGTGTTCCTTCGGACGGAATTCATGACCTACAAAACAAAAACAAAGATAAACTTCTAAATACTTGAAATGGTTAGTGAGAATGCTTATGATGCTTATGATGTTTATGATGTTATGTACAATTATATACACACAAAGCAAACAAATCCCTATGTTTTAGGCTTGCATGAGGTTTTATAGGTAAGTACCCTCTTGAAGTTTAGTTGGCTTAACCTATCCTAGTAATAGTGATCGGGTTCTAAAAGATCTCAATATCACCGACCTTTCTCTTAGGCATTGTCTCAGCACAATCAATCTTTTCTTGCGGCCGAGATATCCCAACAGTCTAGCCTCAATGAGTGTAGTATCGAGTATCAACCAATTTTCAGCTCTACACCGAAACCGGTTATCTCACTACGTCCTAATGGCCAAGTTTGTTCAATTAGGGTTCTAAAGTCAGTTAGTGCTTCATGACGCCACTCAGCGGCCCCGTATTCTCCTCAATTCACAACGAGGGATACCGGTACCCACAAATGCGTCACACTAACATAGCCATTGTTTCAACTATATCGGTCTATTTCGTATAGTTTCCACAATCTATTGCTATTTACCGAAAAAGGTGTCCTAGATCCAGGTGGAGGATCAAAGCAAGCCCAAACAAATAAAAAAATGTAAAGCATACAAATCAAAAAATGAAAGCAAGTAAAGGTGATCTAACCCTAAGGTAACCCCACTTTTAAGTTTTCCCCAGCAGAGTCGCCATTTCTGTGATACGGTGGGAGAACTGACTTGGAGTTTTGCGTTTGTGTTCGCGATTGTTGCGGTTTAGCAAGAGTCGCCATCGACTTTTCTTTTATCCAAAAGGAAAGGTGAAAAAGCACAGGAAAGACCTTTAGAGATGTTTTCTCGAGTTCAGGGGGTAGATTATGAAAAGGGAAGGTGTTAGCACCCTTTTCATCCATGGTTCTCCATGGGCTCTTAGTTACTCGCTAGATCAACTGGCTTTTGCTTGAATGTGCTTTGTGATGTGGGCTTTAAAAATGTTTTGAAACAATATCTTTGTAATGTTTCTCGTTTCTATAAGAACGCATACAAAGTTTCATTTTGAAAGAAAATTCAAAGATGTGTTTGTGGATTGTGTTTCGAAAAGTGATTTTTGGAAAGATATTTTGCAATGGTTCTCGTCTCTATAAGAACGCATACAAAATGTTTTATCTTTTTGAAAAACGTTTTGAAATGAGAGTGCCGGTGTGTAAAAGTGTTTTTGTCCTGAGCAAGCGAGTAACTAGGAGCGAATTCTACCTACTCGAAAGGTCTTAAAAGTTCCTTTCCTTCTCCTTTAGATGTGGCTATCCTACCATTGATTTGGTAAGCAGCCCCATCGTTGGATGTGAAGGGATGGACGTGGGACGTTTGAATAGTCATAGAAGGCAACTTATGAGACATTTTAGCAATGTCGTTTAGGGACTAGATCGTTTTACCGAAGGCAACATTGAGGGACTACGATCCTTTATTTTTTCGAAGGGTTTTTGCTAAAACATCCCATATTCGTGAGACATGACTATTTTCTGAAAGGCAACAAAGTCAGATTACCCTAGAGGTTCTAGTGTGCAAGTGTGTTAGTTTGCATGCATTTCGTCTTTGTATTTGAAAGTCATCTATTTGTTGATTTTATCTTGCCATACATCCTATTTACTAGCAATATATGAAAAGCAAGTAATAAATGCAGAAAATAAAATCTAAGTTATTAAATCACTTTAGGGGGATGGGGGTACATTTTAATAATAGGGATGAAGTGGAGACTGAAATATTACAACCATATCGAATAATAATGAAAACAATGCAAAAAATAGTGCAAAATAAAAGAGAAAATGCATTTTGAACTGCTATGTGTCGACCCATGCTGCTATGCATCGACACATATCTTTTCCTTGCTCCTGTAAAACAAAATCTGCTCAGTATGAGTCGACACATAATGGGATGTGTCGACTCATACACCTTCTTGTATCGATGCGAAACGCGTATGTATCGACTCATAGACTTTTCCAGCTTCTGTTTTGTAACTTGAAATCAGTATGGGTCGATGCATGGGGGTTATGTGTCGACTCATACCCTGTTTTTTCACTAGGATGAGTTGACACATGAGGATATGTGTCGATACATGCTGCATTTTCCTGCCTTAAACATTGTTTTACTGACTGTATAGGTTAGCTTACAACATATGATGGATGAACATAACAACAAACGATTAGATAAGCCTAAACAAGGTGCAAATGACTAGTTCAAAGGGATAATAAAATACTACATCTTATCTTTAAAACAACAAATTGTTAATGATGTATGAAAATATGTCAAGTCAAGTAGATTTACCTTTGGGCTACACTGGCTGTTTTAAATCTGAATGCTTTTCCAAATGTTGTGATGACTTTGTGAGTCTTCAAAAAGCTGCTCCGGACTGTTGGAATTGAGTTGGACTGTTCTATAATATTTTTGGTGTTTTTGATGGTGAAGATGAATAGCACTACAAGGACTGTTTTATGTTTGGACAATCTTTGTAGGTGATGAGGTATTTGGCTTATGGGAGAGTTTTTATGGTGGAGTAATGGGTTGGGGTTCTGTTTTGAATAAGAACAGAACTGGTTTTTTTTTTAATGAATGGGTCAAGTTTAAAAAGGATATTGTTTTTTTGTTCAACAAAACTCTCTATGCTCTCTCTCAAATCCTCTCTCCAAAATCCAACTTCTAAAATCCAACCTTTTGTCTTATGAGACAGTCCCCTTTTGTAGACCTTTGACTGTGGTTTAGGGGGGAAATTAAATAAGTTATTTTGAATTGTTTTTGCCTACTGTTTTGACACTTTCTTCACACAATTTTCCTTTGCCATTTTGGTGCAATTCTGGGGCTGTTATGATGTAGGCTTGGGCAGACTGCATAGAGCAGTTTTGGACTGTATTGGGCAGCATGCATACTTGGGGTGGAACATAGCACAAGGTTTCTTGCAGGGCAGTATGGGGTGTTGTGGCAATGTGGCATATCACATTTTGTTCAACTTGGACAGTATGATTTGTAGCATGTCACAAATTTGGTCTTGTGGAATATTTTATGCACATTATGTCAAGGGAAAAAATATTGTGGTAAGGTTTTTTCTTTGAGAGAACTCAATCAAGACATAATTTTAGAATTTGTAATTTTGAAAAAATACCACTTTGCAATAATTTGAATTACTTGCATCATTTTGAATTATTTGAAATTGTAGTAAAAATGTCATGGAGTAAATGAGTTTAACCAAGTATATAAAATACTTAGAAAAATTTCAAAGTCTTGCAAATTTGGATTTTTGATTCTCTTGATTTTTGATGATCAAACTTCATTTTTGGATGTCTTGACATAATGTGATTTTTGGGGCCCAAATTTGGCCAAAAAATCAAAGTTTGACTTTTTAGCGTCCGGTTAACTTTTTCCAGCCGAAACTCTGATTTTGCTCATTTTGCCCCCTTTTGATAATTTGAATGATTCTTCTTAGAAAATGTGGTCCGAGGCTTGAAACTTGACTGAAGTAATTCTAAGAGTCCTTGAGACACGAGAGGGCAAATTTTCGGGTACAACAGCTGCCCCTGTTCAATCTTCTTAAACCTGAAAAGTTAGATTGGAAAACCTACCATTCGTTACTTGAAGGTGGAAGATGATTGAACACCAGAGTTCCCAGAAATTTGCACTCGATGATGTGGTGGTTGATTATGCTGGGAATGGGCTTAAAAGATGCCATTTGGAGAAATGATGGAGAATTATCGGAGATGGGCTTGTAGATGCCATCCAAAAAATGATGGTTGCATATGGGATTCCTTGGCGAGAAATCTTGTATCTGCTATCGAGGAGGACTTCACCGGGGAATGTTGGTTTATGTCCTGGGAAGTAAAGTCTAGGAGATTCGGTTGTCCGTTACTCCACTGGGGGATTAATTCCTGATTGAGGGAGTGAAAGTAGAATGTGTACCTGGTCGGGATCCAGGTTGTACAGCGGCTTGCTGGGGAATGTGAAATCGACTGTTTCTGGTCGGGTCCAGGCCTTACGTGTTGTAAACTGTTGTCTGGAGATAAGGGAGAAGGAACCTGGATAGTAGGGTTACTTCAAAATGAAAGCTTGGGTAGTAGGGCTTGTGAGAAGGAACCTGGACAATAGGGTTACTTAGAAATGAAAGCCTAGGTAGTAGGGTTGTGAGAAGGAACCTGGATAGTAGGGTTACTTCGAAATGAAAGAATGGGTAATAGGGCTCATAAGAAGGAACCTGGATAGTAGGGTTACTTCGAAATGAAAGCCTGGGTAGTAGGGTTGTGAGAAGGAACCTGGATAATAGGGTTACTTAGAAACGAAAGCCTGGGTAGTAGGGCTTGTAAGAAGGAACCTGGATAATAGGGTTACTTCGAAATGAAAGCCTGGGTAGTAGGGCTTGTAAGGAGGAACCTGGATAGTAGGGTTACATCAAAATGAAATCCTGGGTAGTAGGGTTATGAGAAGGAACCTGGATAGTAGGGTTACTTCGAAATGAATACCTGGATAGTAGGGCTTGTAAGGAAGAAACCTGGATAGTGGGGTTACTTCGCTTGATCATGTAGGTTAGTTGACCCGTTTGGTTTTGGGAACTGATTTTTCCTTGGTTGTCTGTAGATATGACATGTATAACTGCCGGAATTATTGGTGATAACTGTCTTTCCTGAAAAGATAACAGGGTTAGTTATATGCGATGCATGAAATGTGTTGTGAGATGATGTTCTCGAAATAAACGAGATTATGTTGTATGCGACATGTATGTGCATGTCATGATGTATGAACATGAAATGCTATTGTGACATATTCGGGTCTGGGAAAATAAATCCTTGACCACTGCTGGGGAGAAAGGCCTTTCTTGACTGCTGCGGGAGAAAATAGAATTCTGACTGCTGTAGAGAACCATGGCTCTTGTACTTCCGCTGGGGATGATGAATGGAAGTGACTATGTTGGGGATTTGTTCCTTATTTACGAATGTTCCGTCGGGGAGAGACTCTGCTTGAGAATAACTCTGTGGGGAACAACTTGAAAGGTGAATTTCCAACAACTGAAGTAATGGGATCTGTCGGGGATTGAGCTCTTGTATCTAGAGAAGTAAACTCTGATTGGGTAGTCAGAACTTTATGATGCTCCACTCATGATTATGAAATCTTACTGGGAGACATAGGTGTCAGGTTTCTGGGAGATCTTGGTTGGGGAGATTACTTCCCGTTTTGTTAGAGCTGATATCAAGGCTTTGATTACTTCTGTTCTATAAGGAGTGTAGGTGTCACAAGGTCACATGTACTGATGACTGTGCTCCAAAGTTGTCTCTGCCCTGGTACCTTCGGGACAAAGTAACTGTCGGGTTTGACATTTCAGATCTTCGGTCCCTGTTTCTTTAGTTATGAGCAATTGTCTTTCTTTTCTTTATGCAAATATTTGTGAAACACAATCATATTCAAATGCATATGTCAAGATTAAATCATTGGACGTTCTTGCAAAAACAAAACAGAAAAAGAAAAACAAATAGTTTTATAAAAATGAGTTGTATTAATTTTGAAATTGGCCTATAACAGACGTTTTTGTAAAAGGAAGTTGACGCTCTAGTAAGAGAACGCTGCTATAGAAATGAAGGATATACAATATTGTGTACAACAAAAAGAAAACAGTTATGTGCAACCATCCCATTGGGTTTCAAATCTTCTATTGCCACTATGTCTTTGAGCGTCTCCTCACTTTGCTGCTTGTCCGAAGCTGATTAGATTGATTGATGCCGTTTGAGTTTGGTAGTTGATACTGAGGTCAGATCGCAGGGTATTCCAATGGGACATAGTGATACGCTTTTCATCCCTAACTTTTTCCTGGACCGCCCTTTCGCTTTTCATCCCTTATTTTTGCCCGAACCCTTTTGGTTCACCGGGAAGCCCTTATTTTTTCCTAGGCCAGTCGACCTAGCGGGTCTCTCATCATGTGTAGTATTTTTCCACTATATCCGCATTGACAGGGTGAGGAAGGTCGTCACGTCCATGGTGGTCAGAATCATGGCTCCACCCGAGAAAATGTTTTTAACCACAAATGGCCCTTCGTATGTGGGAGTCCATTAGCCCCTTAGATCACCTTGTGGCAGTATGATGCGCTTGATCACTAGATCCCCGACTTGATATCCTTGTTGCCTGACCATCTTATTAAAAGCCCTGGTCATTCTCTTTTGATACGTCTGACCATGGAAGACAACAGTAAGTCTTTTTTCATCGATCAAATTTAGTTGATCAAGTCGAGTCTTGACCCAGTCGTCTTCATTTAAACCTGCATCTTTCATAATCCTTAAAGAAGGGATATGGACCTCAATGGGTAGGACTGCCTCCATGCCATATACCAGAGAGTAGGGTGTTGCCCCTATCAACGTTTGTGTTGAGGTACGGTACCCATGAAGAGCAAATGGTAACATCTCATGCCAATATTTGTATGTCACCGTCATCTTCTGTACAATCTTCTTGATGTTCTTGTTAGCTGCTTCAACAACGCCATTCATCTCCGGCCGGTAGGGAGAAGAGTTGTGATGTTGTATCTTGAATTGTTTACAGAGCTCGGTGATCAACGTGTTGTTGAGATTCGTACCATTGTCAGTAATAATTCTCTCTGGCACACCATATCGATAGATCAGATTATGTCGGATAAACCGCGCCACAACGTTCTTGGTTACTGTGGCAAAAAAGGCTGCCTCAACCCACTTCGTGAAGTAATCAATGGCTACTAGGATGAAGCGATGTCCATTAGAAGCAGTGGGCCCTGATTTCTCCGATCATGTCGATGCCCCACATTGCAAAGGGTCATAGAGATGTTAAGACGTTTAAGGGGACCGGAGGCACATGCACCTTATCAGCGTAGATTTGGCACTTATGGCAAGTTCGAGAGTGCTGATAACAATCGGCTTCCATAGTGGACTAGTAGTATCCTGCCCGTAGTATCTTCTTAGCCATGGTGTGCCCACTGGAATGGGTTCCAAAGGTGCCTTCATGTAGATCTGTCATGATCCTCTCTGCTTCGCCTTTGTCTACACACCGCAGTAAGGTAGAGTTATGGTTGCGTTTATAGAGGATTCCATTACTGAGGAAGAAGTTTGCGGCGAACCTTTTCAGAAACCTCTTGTCGTTGATAGATGCCCCTTCGGGATATTCTTGAGCTTTGAGATGCCTTTTGACCTTGTGAAACCAGGGTTTGTCTGCTACTTCCTCAGTATCAATCTCACAACAGTGTGCTGGTTCATCCAACCTCTCAATGGTGATTCGGGGAGCTTCATTGTCCCAAGGGATTCTGAACATAGAAGACATAGTGGCTAATGCTTCCGCTAACTGATTCTCCTCTCGTGGGAAATGTTCAAAGGTTACCTCCTCAAAGTGTGGGAGAAATGTCGGTATGTGCTCTCTGTACGAGAAGAGATTTGGATGCTTTGTATCCCACTCGCCTTTGATCTGACTTATCACCAAGGAGGATTCCCTGAATACACTCAAGAACTTGATACTAGGTTGATAGCAGCTCAAAGACCCATGATGCAGGCTTCGTACTCCGCCATGTTGTTGGTGCAGTTGAAACATAATCGGGCAGTGAACGGAGTGTGACAGCCCTCAGGGGATATGATTACAGCGCCAATGTTGTTACCCAGTGCGTTTGAGGCTCCATCAAAATACATAGACCATTAGGATCCTTCCTCAGGTCCTTCATCTGGTCCAGGTTCTTCGTAGTTAGTCACCAGCATAATGTTCTCATCAGGGAACTCGAAATTCATGGACTGGTAGTCATCCACGGCCTGATGAGCCAAATGATCATCCAATACACTCCCCTTGATTGCTTTCTGGGTTGTATATTGTATATCGTATTCAATTAAGATCATCTGCCATCTCGCTATCCTTCCGGAGAGAGCGGGCTTCTCGAAATTGTATTTGATTGGATCCATCTTTAATATCAACAAGGTAGTGTGAGTCAGCATATACTGTCTCAATCGGCGAGCAGTCCATGCCAAAGCGCAACAAGTTTTCTCGAGCAGTGAGTACCGTGTCTCACAGTCGGTAAACTTTTTGCTAAGGTAGTATATTGCATGCTCTTTTCGACCAGACTCGTCATGCTGCCCCAACACACACCCCCATTGAATTGTCTAGCATTGTCAGGTACAATATCAAAGGTCTCCCTTTAACTGGAGGCATTAGAATTTGTGGTTCTTGTAGGTATTCCTTGATCCTTCCAAAAGCGGTATGGCACTCATCATTCCACTTTACCACTTGATCTTTCTTCAGAAGCTTGAAGATTAGCTCACAAGTAGCTGTCAGATGTGAAATGAATCCGACGATATAATTATGGCGTCCCAAGAAACCTATGACTCCATTCTCTGTACGGGGAGCTGGCATTTCTTGTATGGCCTTTACCTTTGCAGGATCTACTTGAATACCTTTGTCACTGACTGTGATCGGTGGATCTGGAACTGACTGTTTAACGCTGGTTCGCGAAATGTCGCGGAAGCAAGAGTCGCCACCGTCTTTTATTTTCTCCAAATGGAAAGGACAAAAGCACAGAAAAATTCCTTAAAGAGATTGCTCTCGGTTCAGGAGGTAGGTTATAGAAAGGGAAGGTGTTAGCACCCTTTCTATCTATGGTTATCCATGGGCTCTTAGATACTTGCTCATTGTGTTTTCAAAAATGGTTTGTTTTCTTTTCAATTGTGGGTTTTAAAAAGTTTCTTTGAAAATTCCAGTTCGACTCTTGTATCGGTCCTCAAGAGTGCTTGAAAAATTGCCTTCGAAAGCTTTTTGAAAAGGTGTCGGTGTGAAAATTATTTTTGATTTGTTTGAGATTAGAGCAAGTATCTAGAGTTGTCTACCTACCCTAAGGAATTCGTCTGTGTAAATGTCCTTTAAAGTAGCGCCATCCCACCATTGAGAGGTAGGTAGCACCACCGTTGGAGGTGTTCGGGTCAATTCGAGATTCGGGACATGGTGATCACCAGAGCAATGGGAAGACACCTTAGAAGCTACCCTCATGCCAGGTTCCCGGAACATGAGGACTTACTAAGACATCCTCTACTCGACGATCACCTTTCGAGGCAAGGCAACAGTGAGGCGTACCCTAGGGGTGGTGTGTGATTTGTGTGTCGTTTTCAGATATTTTTGTCTTTTGTCATGTCATGGGTGATCTACGCTTTTGCTTTTATTTTGTCATTCATTCTTGCATGCAATTATTAGCAGTTAAAAAGTTGCGAGAAATATAAAGTTCCTAAACTATTACAAAGGCGCGGGTCCACATCGCCAAATTAAAATCCAGGACCCGATTTGACAAAAAATAAAGAAATAAAGTACGAGAAATATAAAATGTCCGAATTACATGGCTTTGGGAGAATTACATTAATATTTAAAAGAAAAGAAATAAATGCGCGAATTGGAATTAAAATCGAAAGCGAGGGCGTTGGACCCTTTTTAATGAAATTAAATTATTATTAACAAAATAATTAAATTAAAAGGAAAAGAAATTATTTTTTTGAGTTTTTTATATTTATGAATTTTTATGAGAGAATTAAATGAAATTAAAATATTAATTAACCCTAATTCTAGTTTTTTTTTATTTATTAAGAAAAGTCCTAAAATTAACCCTAATTAATTAATTACAAGTATTTACAAAAATAATTAATTATTAGTGATGAGAAAATAAAAGAAAAAGTAATTAAGGTAATTAAAACCTAATTCTACAAATTTTAAATTAAGAAAAGATATTTGAAATTAATCTAAATTTAAATCTAATTAGTTAGTGAGATTTATTTACAAAAAAAAAGATAATATTTAAATAAAACATATTTTAATTTTTGTCTTTTTCTATTTTTATATTATTTTTATGTGAAATTAATTTTTATTGAATTAAAAGAAAATAATGGAATTAAAACAAATAATAAAAATAAAACAAAGAAAATAGAAAGAAATGCAATACCAAGGGGGGTTCTGTCCCCAAATTGGAGGTAAAGTCCAGCATTTTTGGCCCATTGATCTTTGGCCTGGTTGACTTTCCAGGGCAGCATGAGTATGCGTTGACTGCAGCACATCATAGGCTTTGACTCTGGACCATTGGATTGAGATCAGTAGGCATATGGCACGCCTGGATGATGAGTGTATGGTAGGCCTTTGAGGGGAAATTGCATGAGATCACGCTGAAACAAAAAATATAGAACAAGGTGAGGGACCTGGGAATCGAACCCAGGTCCCAGTGCTCATGTGACAACGCATCCACCATATGCGCTATTGGCTTTCTTTGTAGTATTAGTGGGCAACAAATAATATATAGAATAAAACACGTTAATAACATTAACTCAAAAAACGCGCTAAAATTTTAAATGGACCTATCGTATGAAGACAAGTCATCGTCTTCCCCGTTTGAGTGTTTTTCCTGAAACATAAAAAGGGTTAGCGGGGGTTTTAAACCCCCCCAAAATATGCCTTTTTCAAGAATAGCGATTAGGCCAGCTTGCTTCATAAATTAGGCGCGACTGGTGTATTAGAATCGTCCAAATGTCCTGACTTCAACCATGGCATTGAGGTGTCCAATTCTGGGCGTTAGGGATGTGGAAAACTATTCAGACACGTTTCTTGATGTCTCAGGAAGGCAATGGGATAATTATTTTGGCTTGAATCGCCTTGCAATCGTGTTTTCAGTATTTGACTTTTTTCACAAAAACTCAAACTTGGTTCTTCTCTTCTGGCGCAGCTTAGAGGTTCTTAGAAGTAGGGTTTGCATGAGTATATATGTGTGAACGATTAGGGTAAGGTTTTTGGTCCAAAGAATCAATGAATTGATGGAGAGAATATTTGATTTTCCATGCGTATATTTTCAATCTTTTTCATGCATATTTGCTTCAAATCATGTCCAATTACCATGATTCTTTCCAAATCTGATCATGCACGAAATCTTGAGGCTATTTCATGTATAAAAAGATTTGATTGCATTGGTTTGGTATTTTCCACATATTTATTTTAATTAAATGAATTATTGGCAATTAAAAATTCAAATAAATAAATAAAAATGATGAAAAACTTCCCTTTGGGCCAAATGGTCGTGCACATGCTTTGGATGATGATTCTTGGAAGAAAATGTGGCCCATTAGCAATTTTAAGGCTTTTGAAACAAAGTTGACTTTTCAAAATATCCAAAACTTTCCCAACTTCCACAAGGCATATCTTGCTCAATGTTTAAGCTTTGATCATGTTCTTGGAAATTTTGGAAAGGTCATGAAGTCCTCTAACCAATGCCTTTGGTCCCATGTCATTTTGATTTACCAATATCAAGTTATGGCCTTTGACTTAAAGTCCCTTTTTGTTGACTTTTGAAAATGACCTATAATGTTGAAATTGATAACTTTTTGTGAGAGCATTTCATGGACTTGAAGTGTGAAGATGAGTTGTAGGAAATGTCTTTCTCTTCAAAATGAGCTTTGGATGGAATTTTTCTGATAATCCATGTGAAAGTTATGCCTTGGTCAAGTTACAGTTGACTTTTTCAACTGTCCAAATATGGAAACTTTTGCATCTTGAGACTTTTTGAGCCAAGCTTTGAGAATCATGATCAAGCATTGATCAAATGATGTTTGTGGCTTCAAAATGAGATGTTGACCAAAAATTTGAACTTTTGACTGTCAAATGACCATTTTGCCCCTACAGTTGACTGTAGTGCAATTAGGGTTTTTGACTGTGCAATTTTGTACTGTAAGTCTTGAAACTTGATATGGGGATACTTGACAATGTTTATAAGCATGTGGGACTTGATTGGACCCTTGGAAACTTCATTTTCTTTGTCAGAACCAAAACCCTAGTTTTGACTGTTAGGAGGCCCTTGAACTGTGCAACCCTTGGGGAGATTTTGAAGCATGCTCTTTGCAAATTTTTGAAGAATATGGGAGGGCAAATTTTGGGGTACAACAGTTTCCCCTGTTCAATCTTCTTAGACCTGAGGATGCAGATTGGCTGACGTGCCTTTCGTAATCCGAAGGTGGAAGATGATTGAACACTAGAGTGCCCAGAAATTTGCGCTCACATAGTAGCAGTGTGATGTGGGGAATGGGCTTATAGATGCCATTTAGAGATTGATGAATAGGTGGATGGGCTTATAGATGCCATGCTAAGAGGTGATGGATAGGTGGATGGGCTTATAGATGCCATCTGGGTGTTGATCGCATAAGAGATTCCTTAGAGAGAACTTGCGTACCTGCAAAAGAAAATGATTACCTGACCTGTTATAGGAGCTGGTCTTCAAACTCTTTGTATAGATGCGTCCTGACTGGTTACAGGAGTTGAATATGGAGCTTCAAAAGGGTGATGAATAAACCAGGGATGGTTACTACCTCAACAGGAACGCTGAGAGAACCTTGGACGATTACAACCTCAACAGTAATCATTGAGAGAATCTTTGGACGACTTCAACCTCAACAGTAACGCTGAGAGAATCTGGGGACGATTACTATCTCCGCATTAACGGGGAGAGAACCATAGGTGACTTCAACCTCAACAGTAATCATTGAGAGAATCTTGGGCGACTTCAACCTCAACAGTAATCATTGAGAGAATCTTGGGCGACTTCAACCTCAACAGTAACGCTGAGAGAATCTTGGGCGACTTCAACCTCAACAGTAACGCTGAGAGAATCTTGGGCGACTTCAACCTCAACAGTAATCATTGAGAGAATCTTGGGGATGATTACTACCTCCGCAGTAACGGGGAGAGAACCATAGGCGACTACAACCTCAACAGTAATCATTGAGAGAATCTTGGATATCTTCTACTGAGACTTTATCAGGAAAATCTGTTAGGGGTCGATTTAGCTGGACTAGAGAAGGCCTTTGACTGGATAAGAAACAGAAAAATCTTAGGGTCGATTTAACTGAACCGGTCTAGGTCTTGAAATCTTCAACTAGATAAGAAACAGGGAGATCTTAGGGTCGATCTGACTGAACCAGAGAAGGCCTTTGACTGGATAAGAAATAGTAAAATCTTAGGGTCGATTTAACTGAACCGGTCTAGGTCTTGAAATCTTCAACTGGATAAGAAACAGGGAGATCTTAGGGTCGATCTGACTGAACCAGAGAAGGCCTTGGACGGGATAAGAAACAGAAAAATCTTAGGATCGATTTAACTGAACCGGTCTAGGTCTTGAAATCTTCAACTGGATAAGAAACAGGGAGATCTTAGGGTCGATCTGACTGAACCAGAGAAGGCCTTTAACTGGATAAGAAACATAGAAATCTTAGGGTCGATTTAACTGAACCGGTCTAGGTCTTGAAATGTAGCTGAGAACTTAACTGAATCTTTCCTGAAAGGTAAAGGTCAGTCATATGCAGTGCATGATGTGGATCAAGCAATGATGTTCTCAATATAAATGAGATTTGTAAGATATGATGCGTATATGCATGCTATGCGATGTTTATGAATGTATGTTTTTCGTCTTAGGAGAATAAGTCCTTGACGGGTGCCGGGAAGTCACTCATGGGCAGACGTTGAAGAATAGATCTTTGCTTCCGCTTGGGATGATAGTTGCAAGAATACCGGTAGGAGAAGATGACTCCGTTGGGGAGTAAACTTGGCGAATAGAATACTCTGCGGGGGGAAAAGTACTCTAACGATCTTGCTGGGAAACAACACTATGTGGGGAGAGAGATACTTTGTTGAGTTGTTGATAATAATTTGTTGGGGATACCATTGTTGTGTTGGAAGTGTTAATAGACTTCGCTGGGGATAAGAAGACTTCGCCGAGAACGATCTTTCCGTGGCTTTTGGCTGAGGATAACCCAGTTATATCCTGGTAGGGAAATAACTCTTTGAATAAAGCCGGGAGACGCGTTCGTGCTCTGCGGGGATAAGCTTCCAGAATCTACTAGGGATAAGCTTACTGCTTGGGGAGATGGATTCCAACTTTCCTGGGGAACTAGATTGGACTCTCTTGGGGAAGTTTGAATTTCATTGGGAGGTGACTCCATTGACTGTTTGATGTACCGTCGGGGAACAATCTTTAGACCAAGACTGCCGGGGATGCTTGTTAAGAATGCATATATACTGCTGGAGAATGTTGAGATCTGCGGGAGGATACCCAGCTTCCTTAAGTTTGATAATAGCTTTGCTTGGGGAGAGTGCACTGACTTGCTGGCTCACTCTCTGGGGAGTTAAGATATGCTGGTTATGTTCTTCAGCTGAACCTACCTTGGTACCTTGGAGGACAGAACAATTAGATCGCTTTAGACAACTCTTTATTTCCACTGTTTCTAATGTTACCTATAATTAATCCTTTGTTTCGTATGCAAATATTCATGAGTTAGCAAATTATTGTCAATGCATATATCACAAATTGAACCTTGGACGTTCTTCGCAAAACAAAACAGAAAAAGGAAAAACAATTGGTAATTTTAACTGAAAAGTGTATTTGTATTGATTTTGAATTTGCCTGTAAATAGGCGTTTATGTACAAGAGGCTGACGTCCTAGTAAGAGAACGCCGCTGAACAAAAGAGTTTATACAAATTTGTACAAGAGAAAATAAAACAGCTGTGTGAAATGAATGATCCCACTGGGTTTCAACTCTGCTATTGCCTTTATATCTCCGAGCGTCTCATCACTTAATGACCTTAGTTGAAGATGAAGCTGACTGATCGATGCCGTCTGAACTTGATGTAGATACCAGATTCTGGATGCAAAGTGATCCCATGAGACATAGTATTACGCTTTATCCCTAACTTTTGCCTGGACCGCCCTTTCGGGTTTTCAGTGCACCGGGATACCCATTTTTGCCCAAGCCGCCTTTTCAGGTTTTCGACTTGCCGGGTGTACAGATTTTTTTCATTTCATCCCTTCATTTTGCCCGAACCCTTTTGGTCCGCCGGGAAGCCCTAATTTTTGCCTAGGCATGTCAGCCTAGCGGGTCCTTTTCATGCGTAGTATCTTTTTACTATGTCTGCATTAGCGGGGTGAGGAAGGTCGTCACCATCCATATTGGTTAGAATCATGGCTCCTCTTGAGAACACATGTTTAACTACAAATGACCCTTCGTACGTAGGGGTCCATTTGCCCCTTATCACTTACAACGAAGCCTAGCAACTTCTCAGATCTTACCCCGAAGGTGCACTTGTTCGGGTTCAACCTTAGCTTGTATAATTTCAACCGGTCAAACAATTTCTGCAGATGATCAAGGTGTTCTTCCTCAGTCTGGGACCTTGCAATTATGTCGTCAACATACACTTCTATCTCATGATGGATCATATCATGAAATAAAGCAACCATGGCACGTTGGTAGGTTGCCCCAGCATTCTTCAGTCCAAAAGGCATGACTTTGTAGCGGAAGGTGCCCCACTGAGTAACAAAGGTAGTTTTTTCCATGTCTTCAGGTGCCATCTTGATCTGATTATACCCTGAAAAACCATCCATGAAAGAGAACACCTTATGCTAAGCAGTATTGTCAACAAGGACATCAATGTGAGGTAAGGGGAAGTCATCTTTGGGGCTGGCCCTGTTCAGATCCCTGTAGTCGACACACATTCTGACCTTACCGTCCTTCTTTGGTACCGGCACCACATTAGCAACCCACTGAGGGTAAGAAGTCACTGCAAGGAACCCGGCATCAAACTACTTCATAACCTCGGCTTTGATCTTTTCAGACATCTCTGGACGCATACGACGGACCTTTTGCTTAACCGGAGGGCAGTCTTCCTTAGTAGGCAAATGATGGACCACAATGTCAGTATCCAACCCGGGCATGTCTTCGTAGGACCAGGCAAAGATCTCCATATAATCATGTAGCATCTGAGTCAACCGTTGCTTCACACTGAGCTCTAGGTTGGCACCAATCTTTACTTCTTTCCTGTCTGCCTCAGTACCCAAGTTTATTATTTCGACTGGCTCTTCGTGTGGTTGAATTGCCCTCTCTTCCTGAAGTAACAGTCTTGCAAGCTCGCCAGGCACTTCGCAATCATCTTCACCTTCGTCTTCGGCTAAGTTGATCGGATTTTCGAAGTCATAACTGGCAGTAGCAGAGTTGTTAGCAGTGAGATCCAGAGTGGATTGGAACCTGTATGAGTGAGTGTGTGTAAATACAACTGTTTTGAAATATATAAAGGAAGGAAAGACAGAAAAGGAACATAAGATTTGAAATGCGAGAAAACGTCCAAGATCTTTATTTATGATATATGAAATGACAATTTATATGCCCTCACAAATGAAACCACGGTGCCTCGGGTAAGACACCGGGCCATAGAGTTTTAATTGTTTATTACAAATAACAAAACAAAGAAGTTTATTACTGCGTAACAAAAGTAACAGGAGTATGGTCTTTAGCAATCCAATTGGTCAATCCGCCATCCGTTGTCGGGTAGATCCAGCTATTGAACTCAGCTTCATCCACTTCATTATCCTCCCCAATAGCATTCACTCCTGGATTAGTAATGAGCACAGGAGGTCTTCTGGTCTTTGCCTTCCGCATAGCTTTCTGTCCCTCTGCAGTAAAACCCAGCCCAAACTTGTCAGTTTTCTGTGTAAAATCAGGGAGCCTGCCCCAATTAGCACATCCACCTTTCTGAATCACAGCCCGGGCATCCTTTAGGGAAGCCATCTTCAAAGGAACATCCTCTTCGACCGTTGTTTCTGCTGCTGCTAAAGTTGGAAGTACCTCTTCGAAATGCTGAAAGGGGGTTTCAATAAACTCCCCGTCCATCTCAATGTACCTGAAGGAATTCAAATGGCTCACCATATACTCCTCCTCTCCCTGCACAGTGACGATCTTCCCTCTGACAGGGTATTTTAGCTTCTGGTGCAAGGTAGAGGTCACTGCCCCAGCTTTGTGGATCCAAGGTCGACCCAGTAGACAAGAATAAGATGGACGGATATCCATCACATAAAAAGTAGAGTCGAACACTTGAGAGCCCACACGAATAGGAATGTCAACCTCTCCATGAACCATCCTCTTGGAACCGTCAAAGGCTCTGACGATAATATTGCTAGGTTTCAGCTCCAGGCCTTCATAATCCAAACGGTACAAGGCTTTCTTGGGTAGCACATTTAGGGAAGAACCAGTGTCCACCAACACGTGCGCCAGAGTAGTGCCCCTGCATTCGATAGAGACATGCAGAGCGTCATTGTGGTCCCTTCCCTTGGCAGTAAGGTCAGCATCTGAGAAACCCAAGCCATTGTCTGCTGTCAGATTTGCTACGCAATCAGTGAACTGAACTGCAGATGTCTCCTGTGGCACGTGGGCCGTCTTGAGAAATGAAATTAAGGCCTTAGCATGGGCCTTTGAGCACGGGAGCAAGGAGAGCATGGAGATCTTGGAGGGCGTATGCCCCAGCTGCTCGACAACATTAAAGTCACTCTTCTTGATTATTTTCAGGATTTCCTCCATCTCTTGTTGGGAGGCCTTAGCATTTATAGGTCTTGGTGCCTCCATCCGGGCAGGCTCATCTTCAATCCCTTTGCCCCGAGCATTAGATGACTCGGCAGCAGGGGAAACAACTTGATCAGAAACAGGAACAGGTACACTTGTAGGTGTTATAGTAAGGGGTCTTCGAATAGCGGGCAGTGCAATGTCAGGCAAGAAGAGCCTACCACTGCGGGTAACTTTGGCTGGACCAGTGATATTGCTGATACTGGTGCCAGTGTTGAACTCTTGCTTAATTCCATTCACATACACATCTTCCCCATAGTGCCAGGGGATAGCCTTATCAGATTCGTAGGGGAGAGGCCCCGGGACAGTAATAACAATAGGTGCGACAGTCATGATTTGAACAGGCTTCCTTGGGAGAGCCTTGATTGGATTATTGAAGATTGTAACAACAACAACTTCTTCTACCGGAACCAACTGAACAGCTGACTTCTTGAATAGAATCTCCTTGCTGTCCATTAGGCTTTGGATGCCCAACTTCAGCAAAGGACAACCAGATAGGGAAACAACACAGAACAGGCAACCCTCACTGCAACTCGGAAATAAACCGGCCAGCAGTAGGTTCCTCTTGACAGTCATTAAGGGGGTAGCCACATCATCCACAGAAACGGCATATACATCTTCATCAACAACATTTACTCCATGCTGGGGCATAGGAGCAGTCACCACATTCGGTCTTTCAGGCGCTTCAAACTGTATCTCTTTTACATCGATAAGGTCTTGCACCTTATTCCTCAAGGCCCAACAGTCATCAGTGGAATGCCCCGGGCTATCGGAGTGATAAGCACAGCGGGCATTTGGATTGTATTTAGGAGAAGCCGTATTCACAACCTTCGGGGCTTCTCTGACAGTCACTAGGTTGGTGGATAGCAACTGCGGAAAGATCTGCGATAGGGTCATACTCAAACGGGTAAACTCTCTCCGGGGTCTTTCAGCCCTTTGAGGATTGGTTTGCCGAGGAGCGGCAGCAGGCTTAGCAATCATCACCGCGTTGACAGATTGGCGGCGCTCAGACTTCTCTTGTCTTCTGGACCCGTATACAGCACTGGCCTCCTTTTTGAAGGGTTTCTTCTCAGAGCTTGATGATGCACCCTTCTGAATTTTACCCGACTTCAACCCAGCCTCAATTCTCTCTCCAGTCAGAATAAGATCAGTAAACCCTGCAGACGAGTTACCGATAAGATGGTTGAAAAATGGCCTAGATAGGGTCCCCAAGAACATGTCTACCAACTCCCGGTCAGTCAACGGAGGCTGCACCCTGCCAGCCAGATCCCTCCACTTCTGTGCGTACTCTTTAAAACCTCCGCTTGAACCTAGCGACATACCCTGGAGTTGGGTACGTGTAGGGGCAAGGTCGGCATTATATTGATACTGCTTGTAGAAAGCAGTAGCCAACTCCTCCCAGTTACGAACCTTGGTCCCATCCAGCTGATAGAACCATTCGAGATGAGTCCCTGAAAGACTCTCCTGGAAGAAGTGGATCCACAAGTTCTTATCCACTGAGTACGGTTGAATCTTCCGCACGTAGGATTTGAGATGTAGCTTGGGACAAGATGCCCCGTCATATTTGGTGAAAGATGGTGCTTTGAACTTATGAGGAATGATCACACCAGTAGACAAACCCAAGTCTCCAAAATCCAGCCCAGGCACCTGTTGGATCTCCATAGCATTTAGTCTGTCCTCCAATTGCTTGTATCTGTCTTCTACAGGAGGATACTGTTCCTCATCAAAATCAGTCTCGTTGTCAGAGACTACCGGACTAGGACCTTTTCCCTCTTGGGGACTACCCTTGCCTATAGAAGAACCAGCCTCTTCATTTTGCAGAGTGTTGCCAAACCTTCGGCCCGAGTTGAAAAGAACAACTCTCTTTTTCTTCTTCTTCTCCTTCTTCAGGAGCAGAGCCTTCAGCTCTTCTTGGCCCTGAGCCAAACCCATGATTAGTTCCTGAAATTGCGCATTCTGCGCCTGAAGAGCCTTGATGGACATCTCGGTTGATGATGAGTCAGGATTCATGATGCTGAAATAAACAGCGAAGAACTGTAAGCAACCTGAAAAGAAGAAAACCTGCTATGCACATGATGAATGATATGTGTTTATGCAATACATTCAAGGGTTCGAAAGTTTAAATTTGTTGTAGACAAAAAAAAGAACACACTTTATCATTAATGAAATAATTGTTCAGTACATCAAAAGCCTCATGGGCACACATTACAAAACAAATCAATCCCAAAAGACAATCCTCATCCTCTTTGGAGCTATGTAGGTGTTGAGATTCCTCTCCTTATGCAACAGGCGGGTGAGCTCTAAGACCTTCTTTTCACTAGCATGTAGACTGGTCTCAAGAGAATTCCGTTCTTCCTTAAGCTGGATGCAGCTCTTCTGCATCTCTTCCCAGGATGTGGGCATATCAGGATGCTGAATAGTGTAGGACACTTCTCCTTCCAAGACTGGCTCTTTGATCACAGGGAGCATATGAGGATATGACATTACTAACTTCTGGGAGCGGGCGCGTACCCACTTGAGATAAGGTTCCAATGGGATGGAATTCCTGTGCCCCAGCGTCTTGCTGTCTATCCTACTTGGCATCCTCCAAGCTCTGATAAATCTCTGGCGAAGTCCTTGTGCATTGTTGTCGAAGTCAAAAACTATGTCAGGAATTAACATGTCATGAGGACCATCCCTTCGAGCATAACCAAACTGTCTCCAAGCCAGGCATGGGTTGTAAGTGATACCTCCTCTGATTCCAAGTAAAGGAACATTAGGGTACTCCCCGCAACGATCAATGATAGTGACATCCTCCCTAGACCGAGGGCACCAATGTATATCTGCACGTGTAAGAGTCATCAACCGTTGTGACCATCTCAAACCCCGCTCATTCTTCAACACTGATTGTGGAAGGTGCGAAATAAACCACCTTCCCAGGAGGGGAGTGCAACACATAAGGACACCTCTTTTTCTCATGGTTCGAGTGCTACATGAGTGAAGGATGTCCCCCAGCAATGTAGGTATAGGATTCCTGGACATGAAGATCTGGACAGCACTGATATCTATAAGCTGATCTGGGTTAGGGAACAACACCAAACCATAGACAAGGAGGGCCACAACTTCTTCAAAAGCTTGTAAGTCAAGGGAGTTCCAACATTCATGGGCCTTTTCAAACAGAAACCTGGCTAAAAACCCTTTGATACCACTTCTAACTTCCCAATGTCCCTTGAGGTCAGATGATTGTAGGTGTAAGGCTTTAGCAATCTCTTCAAGCTTGGGTTCCTTTTCTGTACCGTTGTTGGGTAGTTGATCAAGGACAGGGATCTTCAGGAGCCGGGAGAACTCCTCCAATGTAGGTACCAACTGATAATCCAAGAAGGTGAAACAGTGATGCAGAGGGTCAAAGAACTGGAACAGGACCTTTATCATATCCTCCTCAATGTTGGTATTGACCAAGCTGATGAGTCTTCCATGTCTCTCACTGAATGAAGAGCTCTCGGGAATCCTGGATATAAGTTCCTTAAGCTGAGGAGGGATCCTTACAAGACTGATTTGAATTGTCTTTCTGCGAACAGTTTCCATGTCCTACAAAACAAGAACAAAGATGAAGATTCGAACCCCTGAAATGGTTAGTCAATGCATATGATGCTGAATGATGTCATGATGCTATGATTAATCACACCACAGATATTTACAAAGGCAAACATGTAAGGCACACAAGGCACACAAGACAAGCCCCTAGAGTTTAGGCCAACATGGGGTCTAGGTATTACCCTCTTGAAGTTGGTGGGCTCAAAACCTGTCCTATCAGAAGTAACCGGGTTCTAAGGGTCCCAATATCATTGGATTGCTTTCATTGTTCATCGTTTCGATTTAGCCACTGAACTGGTGACCGAAATATTCCAGGAAAGCAACCCTCAATTGAGTGTAGTATCGAGTATCAACCAACCTCGGACTGCACCAAAGTCAGTTATCTCACTACCCTAAAGAGGCCAAGATAGTTCAACAAAGGTTCCTAAGGTCTGTTCATGCTTCACGACACCATGCGGAGGCCCTGTACTCTCCTTGACTGAACTCAAGGGTTACCGGTACACACCAAAGTGCCACATCAACGTAGCAGACTGTTTCAACCATGTCGGTATACCCCGCACAGTTCCCTCACAGCCTTGTTGCTACTTTCTAAGAAGGTATCCCCCAGATCTGGGTTAGGATCTATAGAACTCCCAAGCAACCCAAAATTTAAAGCAAGCAAAGAAAACAATTGAAAACACAAATTATCTTAGTCCTAAGGTACACCTCACTTTAAGTGTCCCCAGCAGAGTCGCCAGTTCTGTGATCGGTGGATCTGGAACTGACTGTTTAACGCTAGTTCGCGAAATGTCGCGGAAGCAAGAGTCGCCACCGTCTTTTATTTTCTCCAAATGGAAAGGACAAAAGCACAGAAAAATTCCTTAAAGAGATTGCTCTCGGTTCGGGAGGTAGGTTATAGAAAGGGAAGGTGTTAGCACCCTTTCTATCCATGGTTATCCATGGGCTCTTAGATACTTGCTCATTGTGTTTTCAAAAATAGTTTGTTTGCTTTTCAATTGTGGGTTTTAAAAAGTTTCTTTGAAAATTCCAGTTTGACTCTTGTATCGGTCCTCAAGAGTGTTTGAAAAATTGCTTTCGAAAGCTTTTTGAAAAGGTGTCGGTGTGAAAAGTATTTTTGATTTGTTTGAGATTAGATCAAGTATCTAGAGTTGTCTACCTACCCTAAGGAATTCATCTGTGTAAATGTCCTTTAAAGTAGCGCCATCCCACCATTGAGAGGTAGGTAGCACCACCGTTGGAGGTGTTCGGGTCAATTCGAGATTCGGGACATGGTGATCACCAGAGCAATGGGAAGACACCTTAGAAGCTACCCTCATGCCATGTTCCCGGAACATGAGGACTTACTAAGACATCCTCTACTCGACGATCACCTTTCGAGGCAAGGCAACAGTGAGGCGTACCCTAGGGGTGGTGTGTGATTTGTGTGTCGTTTTCAGATATTTTTGTCTTTTGTCATGTCATGGGTGATCTACGCTTTTGCTTTTATTTTGTCATTCATTCTTGCATGCAATTATTAGCAGTTAAAAAGTTGCGAGAAATATAAAGTTCCTAAACTATTACAAAGGCGCGGGTCCACATCGCCAAATTAAAATCCAGGACCCGATTTGACAAAAAATAAAGAAATAAAGTACGAGAAATATAAAATGTCCGAATTACATGGCTTTGGGAGAATTACATTAATATTTAAAAGAAAAGAAATAAATGCGCGAATTGGAATTAAAATCGAAAGCGAGGGCGTTGGACCCTTTTTAATGAAATTAAATTATTATTAACAAAATAATTAAATTAAAAGGAAAAGAAATTATTTTTTTGAGTTTTTTATATTTATGAATTTTTATGAGAGAATTAAATTAAATTAAAATATTAATTAACCCTAATTCTAGTTTTTATTTATTTATTAAGAAAAGTCCTAAAATTAACCCTAATTAATTAATTGCAAGTATTTACAAAAATAATTAATTATTAGTGATGAGAAAATAAAAGAAAAAGTAATTAAGGTAATTAAAACCTAATTCTACAAATTTTAAATTAAGAAAAGATATTTGAAATTAATCTAAATTTAAATCTAATTAGTTAGTGAGATTTATTTACAAAAAAAAAGATAATATTTAAATAAAACATATTTTAATTTTTGTCTTTTTCGATTTTTATATTATTTTTATGTGAAATTAATTTTTATTGGATTAAAAGAAAATAATGGAATTAAAACAAATAATAAAAATAAAACAAAGAAAATAGAAAGAAATACAATACCAAGGGGGGTTCTGTCCCCAAATTGGAGGTAAAGTCCAGCATTTTTGGCCCATTGATCTTTGGCCTGGTTGACTTTCCAGGGCAGCATGAGTATGCGTTGACTGCAGCACATCATAGGCTTTGACTCTGGACCATTGGATTGAGATCAGTAGGCATATGGCACGCCTGGATGATGAGTGTATGGTAGGCCTTTGAGGGGAAATTGCATGAGATCACGCTGAAACAAAAAATATAGAACAAGGTGAGGGACCTGGGAATCGAACCCAGGTCCCAGTGCTCATGTGACAACGCATCCACCATCTGCGCTATTGGCTTTCTTTGTAGTATTAGTGGGCAACAAATAATATATAGAATAAAACACGTTAATAACATTAACTCAAAAAACGCGCTAAAATTTTAAATGGACCTATCGTATGAAGACAAGTCATCGTCTTCCCCGTTTGAGTGTTTTTCCTGAAACATAAAAAGGGTTAGAGGGGGTTTTAAACCCCCCAAAATATGCCTTTTTCAAGAATAGCGATTAGGCCAGCTTGCTTCATAAATTAGGCGCGACTGGTGTATTAGAATCGTCCAAATGTCCTGACTTCAACCATGGCATTGAGGTGTCCAATTCTGGGCGTTAGGGATGTGGAAAACTATTTAGACACGTTTCTTGATGTCTCAGGAAGGCAATGGGATAATTATTTTGGCTTGAATCGCCTTGCAATCGTGTTTTCAGTATTTGACTTTTTTCACAAAAACTCAAACTTGGTTCTTCTCTTCTGGCGTAGCTTAGAGGTTCTTAGGAGTAGGGTTTGCATGAGTATATATGTGTGAACGATTAGGGTAAGGTTTTTGGTCCAAAGAATCAATGAATTGATGGAGAGAATATTTGATTTTCCATGCGTATATTTTCAATCTTTTTCATGCATATTTGCTTCAAATCATGTCCAATTACCATGATTCTTTCCAAATCTGATCATGCACGAAATCTTGAGGCTATTTCATGTATAAAAAGATTTGATTGCATTGGTTTGGTATTTTCCACATATTTATTTTAATTAAATGAATTATTGGCAATTAAAAATTCAAATAAATAAATAAAAATGATGAAAAACTTCCCTTTGGGCCAAATGGTCGTGCACATGCTTTGGATGATGATTCTTGGAAGAAAATGTGGCCCATTAGCAATTTTAAGGCTTTTGAAACAAAGTTGACTTTTCAAAATATCCAAAACTTTCCCAACTTCCACAAGGCATATCTTGCTCAATGTATAAGCTTTGATCATGTTCTTGGACATTTTGGAAAGGTCTTGAAGTCCTCTAACCAATGCCTTTGGTCCCATGTCATTTTGATTTACCAATCTCAAGTTATGGCCTTTGACTTAAAGTCCCTTTTTGTTGACTTTTGAAAATGACCTATAATGTTGAAATTGATAACTTTTTGTGAGAGAATTTCTTGGACTTGAAGTGTGAAGATGAGTTGTAGGAAATGTCTTTCTCTTCAAAATTAGCTTTGGATGGAATTTTGCTGATAATCCATGTGAAAGTTATGCCTTGGTCAAGTTACAGTTGACTTTTTCAACTGTCCAAATATGGAAACTTTTGCATCTTGAGACTTTTTGAGCCAAGCTTTGAGAATCATGATCAAGAATTGATCAAATGATGTTTGTGGCTTCAAAATGATATGTTGACCAAAAATTTGAACTTTTGACTGTCAAATGACCATTTTGCCCCTACAGTTGACTGTAGTGCAATTAGGGTTTTTGACTGTGCAATTTTGTACTGTAAGTCTTGAAACTTGATATGGGGATACTTGACAATGTTTATAAGCATGTGGGACTTGATTGGACCCTTGGAAACTTCATTTTCTTTGTCAGAACCAAAACCCCAGTTTTGACTGTTAGGAGGCCCTTGAACTGTGCAACCCTTGGGGAGATTTTGAAGCATGCTCTTTGCAAATTTTTGAAGAATATGGGAGGGAAAATTTTGGGGTACAACACTGAAGATGAAACCTAGAAGCTTACCGGACCTTACCCCGAAGATTCACTTGTTCGGATTCAACCTCAACTTATATATCTTCAACTTGTAGAACAACTTTTGGAGATAATCAAGGTACTCTTCCTTAGTCTGAGATTTGGATATCATGTCATCAACATTAACTTCGATTTCATGGTGAATCATATAGTGGAACAAAGCGACCATGGTGCGCTGATAAGTTTCCCCAACATTCTTCAATCCGAAAGGCATTACCTTGTAACAGAAGGTGCCCCATTGTGTGACGAAGGTTGTCTTTTCCATATCTTCGAGAGCCATCTTGATCTGGTTGTAGCCAGAGAAACCATCCATGAAGGAGAAGATATTGTGTTGCGCGGTGTTGTTGCCCAGAACGTCAATGTGGGGAAGAGGGAAGTCATCCTTGGGACTTGCCCTGTTCATATCTCTATAATCCACACACATCCGTACTTTTTCGTCCTTCTTAGGAACCGGAACGACAATAGCAACCCACTACGGATAGGAGGTGACAGTTAAGAACCCTGCGTCGAACTGTTTCATGACTTCTGCCTTAATTTTCTCTAACATTTCAGGGTGCATACAGAGGACCTTTTATTTAACCGGCAGGAAGTCTTCATTAGTTGGCAGGCAATATACCACAATATCAGTGTCCAAACTAGGCATGTCTTCATAGGACCAAGCGAAGATCTCAACATAGTCGTGCAACATCTGTATCAGTCGCTGTTTAACGCTAAGCTCCAGATTTGCACCTATTTTAACCTCTTTATGTCTATCTCTGTGCCCAAGTTTATAGTCTCAATTGGCTCTTCATGAGGTCGTATAGCCCCCTCTTCCTGTTGTAGCAGTTGTTGTACCACAATTTTTTCCTCTAAGATCCCTTCATCATACCATATTGTTTCAATCACCACAAAATCACATTAGGGCTTTTGGTTCTTCTCCCTATCTTTAGCCTTACTCTTTGAGGAGTTACCAAGCACCTTGACTTGTTTTCTTTTGTGATCATAGATATTTTGCTTTTATTTTCTCTCTAATTAACAAAATGCAATATTCGTTTGTCTTACTTGTTAATAATGTAGGTAAAGACAATGAGGTTTGGCATGTTGTTTCATGGGTTCATGAGTTTATTTCCATGCCCTAGTCAAAAGCTTGAGAGATTCAAACCTCACCATTTAAGTTGTTTTGGAAGGATTGGTATGGAAATGGTTTTGGTGGCCATGAGTCCTCATCATCATCCTCAACAATTTCTATTCACAAAGTAAGAATATTGGCACAAAAAGTTTGTTCAAACTTCTCAAAGTTCCACCAAGCATTCTCTTGATCTAGAGGCTAGGGTTTTGGACTTCAAAGGGGCATATCTTGCTCATATTTGGGTATTTTTGAATGGTTCCAAAAAGATTCTTCTCTTCAAAGAGTTACCAACAAATCACTTCAAAAGTTCCAAGGAGTTTTCATGTGGAAGGAACCTGGTGAAGAAGAAAGATTACAAGTCATCCAAATGAATCCCCAATTCTCCATATGTGACTTCAAATGGTCATAACTTGGTCAATTTTTATCAACTTGAGCCCATTATTTTTTCATGATGATCCTAAGGATGTGTTCTTCATGCCTTCTTTTATGTGCAAAGTAAGAAAATGGATGGAAGTTGCCTTAAGAATGCAAAAGATTATAGGTCATTTCATGATTTTTGGCCAACTTCAACAAGTCATAACTTGCTCAATTTTTGGAGATTTTGAGTGGTTCAAATTGCAAAATTTCATTCAAGAGGCCTACTTAATTCCATATTTTTTGGTCAAGAGAAAATTCTAAGTGGAAGGCCATGTTTGGATGCAAGAGATTATAGGTCATTTTTAAAGAAGAATTTGAAATATTTCTATGTATGGAAAGTCAACTCTTTTTCTTCAACTTTGACTCCAATTAATTTTCAGCTCAAGCCTCCATCTAATTCCATTCTTTTTCCATTGCAAATATTGTTACCTCATCTTTCCAAAGCATTAAGAATTTTGCCCTAAGACCCCCTGAGGAAATTCCATTGGATTGAACTTGGTAACTTGGAACTGAAGTTTCTCCATAAGTCAGAATTTGAAATCCATGTTTTGGCCTTTAAACATCAAATTAGCATGCGTTTGTGATCTAAACATGTTTAACCAAGTTGCCAAAGTGGATTAGAGCCTTGAAACGCAAGGATTAGATTAGTTTTGATGCAAATCATATCAAACTTTGCTCGTGCATCAGGTTCACACGATTTCCCTCCAATTTGCATCATCCCACACGCTTGAACATTCCATTCGATTCCCTATAAATAGATGGTCATACCCCATTCAATTTCCCAAGCTTAGATATCCAAAATCACCCTGCCAAACTTGCTTCACAACTCAGAATTCAGCTACTTTGAGTCTTATTCTCAAGCCTTTTTCAATCCATTTTTTTCATCAATTCACCTTCCTTGATCTTCCCTAAAGCTAACCATATAATCACATTTAAGAATCGTTCCCTATATTGCTCCATAGAAGTCCAGTTTCAGAGTTCTGCAACTCAACATTAATAGGTAGATTCCTTCATTAATTCTTCAAAACTTTGGTATCATTGTTTTGCTCTCATTGCCCTGGTTCTAGTCGCAACACTTACTTTTATCTGGAGCACGTTTTGACCATGAATTTTCAAATCCCTTTTCAAAACTTTCTTTCCAAATTGCTTGAGTTACAATTTATATAAATTTGGCTAGAGGGTGTGGTTGTCTTCGTCTTGAAGAGACGAAGCAAATGACATAGGTCTGAGCTTCTGATTTTATAGTTTGAGAGACCTGCAGTTCGTGAGGGCTGGAGGTTGAAGATGACCAACGTGTCATCTTCTAACCAATGAAAGCATGACATTTGTTATTTTCAAATTCTGATTTTATTAATGATTATGTACATTATTCATTAAAGACCATGATATGCACAACGCGCCAGATCCCTTGGATTTGATTACTAATGTGTTTTGACTCTCATCCAATGGTCCACATCTTTTACTTTTATTTTCTTTTTCCGATTTTTATATTTGAATTTTTTTAAATTTCAAAAAATCATAGAAAATTCATTTTTAGTCCAAAATATCGTAAAAAATTATGAAAAATATTTTTGATTATTCTCTTTCTGATTTTTATTTTTTCACAATTTAATTTTGTGTTTTGATATTTTTTATGAATTTTACACTTATTTGATTTGTTTAAAATGTTTAAAAATACTTTTACACATTTTTAAATTCTGAAAAAATTATGGAATGATCCAATGATATTGTGACAAATATTGGTGACTTTATTTTATTTTTGTTTCTGACTTTACTATTTTTTCTATTTTTGTTTATGTTACCCATTTATTTTAATGTTTAAAATAGTTTTTGACTTTTAAAAATTCCCAATTTTTTTGTAAAATTACCTGGCCTCTTTTCTGATTTTTCTATGGTCTTATCTTTCATTTCTTGATTAATTTGAATATAATTGGCATTTTCTTCATTTCTTTCCATTTTTTAAAAAAACATTTTTAAACCCTTTATGAATATATTAATTATATTATTATTTTGTGAATATTTTTTGGCTGTCTTGGGTTGATTTTTTGGTCATGGCTTTATTAACATCATTGGATCCATGGTGTTGAGTTTAACTCCATAAAAAATGGATGAGTGATTTTAATAATAGTTTGATTAAATATTAATTCAAATGTGGTTTTTCTTTTTACCCTAATTCCTCTTCATCTCATCCCTTTCTTGTTGCACTAAATGTTGTTAGAGCATGATCTCTATATCATGTCTCAAAACAAATGGTGCATAAATTGCTAGTGACCAACCTCAAAATAGGTGCGACTTCTATATAAGTCCACTTACGATTGCTTAACATAGCGCTAAATTTTGTCCCGATTCGATTAAATGATCATTCGTGGCCCAAACTTATGATTGCAAGCCCAAGTATGTTAATTTGATCTCTTTGATCCAATAACTTTGAGATTCATTGTGTGGAGGCTTTGGTTCTACCAATCCTCTAATAGATCTATAACACCTTTGGTCAACGCGGATCACTTAAACATCGTTGATCATTAAATGGTACTTGTGATAATTTAAAATGGATGATATACTTGACAAAAATCAAATGCAACTTGTTGTGTGGAGGCTTTGGTTCTACCAATCCTCTAATGAGTTCCAAATGCAAGTTTCAAGATGGTCATCCAACTAACCACTAATTATTGACTTGCTTATTTTATGTTTTTATTCTTTTATGCTTTATGTACTATTTATTTTTTAGCATTTTTACATTTCATGCCATTTTCATCTTTTCTCATTTGAGCATTTATTTTCTTGTCATTTTCACTTTTCTCACTTGAGCTTTTCTTTTTTTCTTCTTCTAAGATACTTAATAATCAACTTAAACCTTAAAAAACTCTTAATGGTACTTAGACTATTTGGTTACTATCCTTGGCATTATAGAGCATGAGACTATTTCTTGGACTTAGGATTAGAAACCTTGGCCTATCTCGGAGACCTTGTGATCTTATCTGTTTACTTTGTTTGGAGTTCTTGGGGTTTACCTTAAGACATTTGGTTGCTTGTTTGTTTTTGTGTGCAGGTTTTTATGATTACACTCTTTGTTTGTAATCTGGAATTCACCCGCATACATGTTAGAACATAGTTTGATTCTACAACCCTCAGTTAGAGTTTTGATGATAACAAAATACAAGATTAAATAAATTGTAAGATTTATATAAGACATATATGCTACTTAAAATTATGTTGTGTATTTACAGAAGCTCTAATGGAATCAGCATCAGAACATCAGTATCAACATCTGCATCAGAAGATATGTCAGCATCAGAAGAACAAATAACATGTGTTATACGCTGAAGCCTTATGAACAGAATCTGCGCATAAAATACTCTGACTCTGATCAAGATCCTAACCAAGTCATCAGCACTCAGAAGCGTCAGCATAAAGGAAAGAACACTCTGATTACCATAAGCAGAGAAGACTCTGAAGTGTCAACGTTACTAAGCATTCAAGACAAATTTATTACCAACGGCTTTATTCTAAGACAAAGATCTTCTCAAAAAGGAAAGAACGTTATTAGCATTGTGTTGTACCCCAAAATTTTCCCTCCCATATTATTCAAAGATTTGCCAAAGATCAAGGTTCAAAGGCCACTCAAGGGTTGCACAGTCCAGTGGCCTCATAACAGTAAAAAATTAGGGTTTTGGTTCTGGCAAAGAAATTGAAGTTTCCAAGGGTCCAATCAAGTCCCACATGCCTATAAACATTGTCAAGCATCCTTATACCAAGTTTCAAGACTCACAGCACAAAAATGCACAGTCAAAAACCCTAATTGCTCAATAGTCAATTGTAGGGGCAAAATGGTCCTTTGACAGTCAAAAGTCCAAATTTTTGGTCAACATCTTATTTTGAAGCCACAAACATCATTTGATCAATTCTTGATCATGATTCTCAAGGCATGGCTCAAAAAGTCTCAAGATGCAAAAGTTTCTATTTTTAGACAGTTGAAAAAGTCAACTGTAACTTGACCAAGGCATAACTTCCACATGGTTTATCAGAAAAATTCCATCCAAAGCTCATTTTTAAGAGATTGACATTTCCTACAACTCCTCTTCACACTTTAAGTCCAAGAAATGCTCTCACAAAAAGTTATCAATTTCAACATTATAGGTCATTTTCAAAAGTCAACAAAAAGGAACTTTAAGTCAAAGACCATAACTTGAGATTGGTAAATCAAAATGACATGGGACCAAAGGCATGGGTTATAGGACTTCAAGACCTTTCCAAAATGTCCAAGAACATGATCAAAGCTTAAAAATTGAGCAAGATATGCCTTGTGGAAGTTGGGAAATTTTTGGGAATTTTGAAAAGTCAACTTTGCTTCAAATGCCTCAAAATTGCTAATGGGCCTCAATTTCTTCCAAGAAGCATCACCCAAAAGCTATGCACGACCCATTGTACCAAAGGGGAGTTATTTTCCTATTTTTAATTAATTAATTGAATATTTAATCTATTTAATTCATTTAATTAAAATTAATTATAAGAAAAATACTAATCCATGCTTTTCAAATCTTTTTGTGCATAGAATTCACTCAAGATTTCGTGCACTATTCAATAAGGAAAGAATCAAGGTGATTGGCAATGATTGGCATCAAAAGGACATGAAAAAGATTGAAAAAGATACCATTGAAATCAAATCTCAAAAGCATTGAATACATGGTTGTTGGGCTTGGATTTCTGACCAAAATCATTCCATATACATACAGAAACCTAACCCTAATCACAAGAACAAGCAAGCTGCGCCTCAGACCAAGAAAGAACTTTGCATTTTTCCATAAAAAATCAAAACTGTTTTCACAGTTCCAGCGTAATTCAAAGCAAAAGAACCATCCCACAAGCTTGCCAAGGTTACCAGGAATCTATTCCAATCAAAACCACAGCCTCTAACCTCAAGAATCGGTAGAATGAAGCCTCCCTGTTCTTGATATTTTTCATATTCGTGTTTTGATTTATACGCATTATCCATGCATTTTTCTTGTTGATTTGTACTAACATGACTGCTCTGAAGCTAATGGTACCGCCCAATTGAAGAATGGCCGCCTGTACCATAATCCACCATGAACGCATGTTAGGGTTTCAGAAACCTTGATTTAGGGTTTTTCATATAAAGGAAAATTGGACCATCAAATTAATACAGGCAAATTCGTCAGAACAAGACGAATTAGTTGATCACATCGCGCTCAATTTATATTACGTGATGCTCTATTCCCTATTTTTGTAGATATCATTTAGTGGGGGTTTAAAACCCTCGCTATCTAATGCGTTTTGTTACAGGAAAACGAAGAAGAAGATTGGGTGTCCTCACGTGATTGGGCCATTCATAATTCTGGCGCGTCTTTTGTTGTGTACCACTAATCATTGTTTTACGTTATATTGTTTATTTTTCATTGTATATTCCAAACGCGCTGAATGGTGTAGTGGTTGAAAGCAATAGTGGTGAACATTGGGACCTGGGTTCGATTCCCAGGTCCCCTATACTCTTAATATTTTTTCTTGCAATATGTTCAGGTACACTAGCCGTGCTACAGTTCACCATACGCCCCAACGCATATGCTTGCCATGTGTCCCTGAGACCAATCCAAGAGCCAGGGTGTGAGTTCCATCATGCACTTTAGTCAAGGGGTCTACACGTGACCATCAAAAGTCAAACAAGGCCTGGGATTGAGTGGGCCTGATTGCTTGCATACACCTTCTACTGGGCCAGAAAACCCCCCATGTTTGTATATTTATTTTCTTTCTAATTTTAATTCTTTTCAATTTGTTTTAAAATTCATAAAAATAATTCCTTATAACATAAAAATCAGAAAATCATAAAACAATAAAAAATATGTTTCGTTAATATTAATTTCTATTTATTTTGTAAATAAGTTTTAATAACCAAATTAGTTTAATTTTAGGCTTAATTTTAATATTTTTCTTAATAACCAATAAAAACATAAAAATTAGGGTTTCTAGCTTTTTAACTCTTCTTTTTTTTCAATAATTAAAATTTCTTCTTATTATTATTAATAATTAATTATTTTGTAAATAAATATGCCATTTAAATAATTAGGTTAAATTAGGTCAAACTTAAACATTTTTCTTTAATAAATTAAAAAACAATTTAGGACTAGGTTTTTATATTTAACTTTTAATTCCAATTAATTCTCTTTAATTTCATAAATCCAAAAACATAAAAAATAAGTTCTTTTTCTCATTTAATAATTAAATCAATTTTCAGTTTCATATTTAATTCCTTTAAAAGGTCCAACGCCTTCGCACCTTCGAATATATTTTCTCTTCGTGCATCTATTTGTATTTCTTTTATGAATGTAATGTATTTGCCCCAAAGCCTTGTAATAGTTAATTAGGACATTTATTTTGCCGCATTTTTCTTTTGTTCAAATCAGGTCTTGGTTTAATTTGGCGATGTGGACCCGCGCCTTGTAATAGCGTAGGACTTTATTTTCCGCATTTTAATTCCCGCACCTTTTAACTGTTAATAATCACATGAAAGAATGTATGCCAAAAATAAAATCAAAGCGTAGATCACCCAATGCATGATCAAGACAAAATATAACTGAAAATGACACACAATACACACACCACTCTTAGGGTACGCCTCATTGTTGCCTTGCCCCTCGAAACGTGGTCGTCGAGTAGAGGACGTTTTAGTAAGTCCTCATGTCCATGAACATGGCATGGGGGTAGCTTCTAAGGTATCCTCCTATTGCTCTGGTGACCACATTGTCCCTTAACGAATTGACCCGAACACCTCCAACGGTGGTGCTACCTACCTCTCAATGGTGGGATGGCACTATCTTAAGGACATTTACACAGACGAATTCCTTAGGGTAGGTAGATGACTCGTAGATACTTGCTCTAATTCAAAACAAATCCAAAAAAACTTATTTTCACACCGACACTTTGCAAAAAGCTTTCAAAAACAACTTTTCAAACACTCTTGAGGACTGATACAAGAGTCGAACTGAAATTTTAAACAAAACTTTTTTTCAAACCCACTCTGAAAAGCAAACAAACATTTTGAAAACACAAATGAGCAAGTATCTAAGAGCCCATGGATAACCATGGATAGAAAGGGTGCTAACACCTTCCCTTTCTATAAATCTACCTCCCAAACTGAGAACTAATCTCAATAAGGAATTTTTCTGTGCTTTTGTCCTTTCCCTTTGGAGAAAATAAAAGGCGGTGGCGACTCTTACTTCCGCGACATTTCGCGAACCAGCGTTAAACAGTCAGTTACAGATCCACCGATCACAGAACTGGCGACTCTGTTGGGGAAATACTTAAAGTGAGGTGTACCTTAGGATAGCTCAGACTTATGTTTTCAATTGCTGTGTTTGTTTGCTTTATTATTGTGGGTTGCATCAGAGTTACATAGATCCTAACCCAGATCTGGGGATACCCTGTTAGGTAGCATAAGATGTGAGGGACCTGTCCGGCGTAGACCGACATGGGTGAAGCAGTCGCTACATTGGTGTGGCACCTTGGTCTGTACCGATATCCCTTGTGTCACAACGAGGAGAATATGGGTCTTCTGAGGAGTCATTAAGCACCAACCGACCTTAGAACCTTAAATGACCCAACTTGGCCAATAGAACAGTAGCAGTATGCTACGCCCATTGAGGCTAAACTCTCGTGATGGTTCTGGCCGCAAGAAAAGATTGTGATGCTGGAGTTATGACCGATTGAGGGTAGTCAGTGATATTGGGATCCTCTAGAACCCGGTTACTTCTGATAGGACACGTCTTAACCAACAAACTGAAAGAGGGTAATACCTAGACCCCATGCTGGCCTAAAATCTAAGGGCTCTTTTGTGTGACTTGTGTGCCTTCCAACTTGACTATTTGCAAGCTTCGTATCTGACACTTGAGTTTCTTGCAGGTTTTGTTTATAGTCCTTAATCTAGACTCATAACAGGGTTTACATATATCACTCCATGCATAGCATAACATCATACCATTGCATACATCCTACATAAGGGCTAACCCATTTCAAGGATCTCAAGGGTTTGTGATGTAGGTCATGATGAATCAAACTGTCTAGCAAGGGGCAAAAGGGGATTTATTTTCCTCTAACCAAGGTTGTCCAGAAATCCAAGCATGATAGTTTGAGTCAGGGGCTATGACCCACTCGATATGGTGAGCCTTGACCCTTGAAGAAGGACTCTCGACAACATGAAGCTCCTTCAATCAAGCTACCGGATTCAAATTTTGACAATTTTTTCTTGTTTACCCCGCGAGATCCTTGAAAACATTACATGCATATCATACACATCATTGCATAACAGGTACCCTTGTTGCAGGTCACTTACCTTTCTCGCTGTCTATTTCAGCAATGGCTTCCCAACAAGATAACCATGACCTTCTTGCTCAAGAGACTCGGTTCGGGGAAATTCTCCTGAATCTATCCAAGGGGCAGGAGGAGCTGAGAACACTTCTCATGGGGACTTTGGTCAAGAACAGCGCTGAGGACGAACGGCTGAAACATCTGCAAGCTGAAGTGGATGCAATGAAAGCCCAGATGCTGGGGCAGGTGACTGCCATTCAAGGTTTAGCTCAAAGACAAGAAGAGCTCGGAGTTCTCATCAACCAACTGCTTCAGGGTAACCAACTGGGGCAAACATCTAAGGGTAAAGAGCCAGTCATCATTCAACCATCTTTGAGACAAGGAGATAAGGGGAGATCTCCTCAAATGGCTCCAGTGTCACAAATTCAGCATCAACCTCACCAGCTTCAGCCAGACAAGCCCAGGAGGCAATTCACCCAGCTCAACATGTCGCTGTTTCAAGCTTTACAACGCCTGTTGAGATTGAATCCGATCACATTAAGGGCTCATCCCCGGAACCCCAACACATCATCTCCTACCTATCATTCCAATAAAAGGTGTGCCTACCACTCTGCCAGTCCAGGACATGATACAAATGAGTGTTGGGCTCTGAAGAACAAGATGCAGGACCTGATTGATGAAGGAGCATTGGAGTTCACACAAGATGGTCAGGCTGAGTTTTTCTACAATCCCTCCAAGGCTCACCATTTGAAGTAACAAGCCCTGAGACTAGAAAAAATTTTGTTCATTAGAATGCTCAAGTTGTATTTTTCTTTGATTGTTCAAACATTTTATTCATGTCAAACTTTGTTATTTCATTAATGCATTACACATGTCTGTTTTGAAGTAATTATGTTTACTATGCTTAAAACTGTTTTCATATTTTTGTGATGTTCAACGCTCGGTTAACAATTCTAAGCCTCTTGAGGGAGGATGACGAAAACGATACCACAATCTCTACAGTATGCTTTTGAACGGACCCCGCTAATGAGGTACATGCATTGTTTCAATTCCTAAACACTGGAGTAATAAGGAAGATAATCCCTCGTCAACCCCTTTGAGCCAAAGAAGTAGGAGTTTTTCTTTTCGAAAATTAAAACCCTTAATCATAACCTGGGGCAGGGTAGTTCTCTCAGTGGATCCAAGTGCATAACGAATGGCACAAAAGAGGTCCTTACAAAACACAAAACAATGATGGTTCCGAATAATCATAAAGACAGGCAGTCATTACCAAAACAAAAAAAAACTAAAGCCCAATAAGTCAAAAAACTATGAAGGAGACTTACAAAACTGGGGCATCCCGCTGACTGTAAATACAAAAAGAAACAGTTCAGGCAAAAAACAGGGATAACAAAATCAAAAAAAAGAAGGAGGTCTTACAAACCCTCAACCAAAGAGAAATGACTGCCTATTCAAAATAAATTGTCAATATCCGAACCATCACTGGTATATCAGAGCAAAGACTCAAACGAGGTCTAACGCACAATCAGTTGAGTTTAGGTTGGAAGAACATCACGAAGAGCGGGTGGGTACAAATACTTTGAGCCTTTATCCTTTGTTTCTTAAACCGTGAACCAAGCCACGTTACAACCCTTAAAAGTCCTAGCTGAAGCATGGGTTAGTTCAAAAGCATACTGTTACGAAAGGTATCCTGACTCCTTAAGGCCTACGGTAAATACGGAGTTGACATCATGTTTTACAAACATTCACTTGTTTTAGGAAAAAGAATGCATTTTCAAAATCCTCAAGACAGACATGAGCTTTGCATTTTTGATATAACATTGTTTCCATATAACTATTTGTTTCAACAGCAGGAAAATTCGCACGATGAATACCTAGTGAACAAAAGCACTTCCAATCAAGGGGCAGACGTGATTATTGTCCATCATCTGGGGCAATTCAGTCAAGATTCGGAGAATCTCTCAAAATGCCAAGATAACCAGGGGCAAATCTCCGCCTGAGTCACTTGGGGCATTGGACGATCAAACGAAGATCTTCTGGTCGCATGACGACACAACAACGGGGGCATCTTCCTACATTCCAAGAGCGTGGACATAGTCAAAAAAATACTACACATAATCAAAGACCCGCTAGGTTAACACACCTAGGCAAAAATAAGGGCTTCCCGGCGAACCAAAAGAGTTCGGGCAAAAATAAGGGATGAAATGAAAAAAATCAGTACACCCGGCAAGTCGAAAACCTGAAAAGGCGGCTTGGGAAAAAAAGGGTATCCCGGTGGACTGAAAACCCGAAAGGGCGGTCCAGGCAAAAATTAGGGATCAAAGCGTACGACTATGTCCTGGAATCTCATCACCTGTCTACCAGAAGATTTGTCAATTACCCCCACAGGTGCCTTCTCCCACTGAAACAGGGGCAATAATGAGTGGTCTAAGCGATCTAATTGTTCTGTCCATCAAGGTACCAAGGTAGGTTCAGCTGAAGAACGTAACCAGTATACCTTAATTCCCCAGAGAGTGAGTCAGCAAGTCAAAGCACTCTCCCCAAGCAAAGCTATATTATCAGCCTTAAGGAAGTTGGGTGTCCTCCAGCAATCTCAACATTCTCCAGCACAATATACGAATATCCATAACAAGCATCCCCAGCAGTCTTGATCTAAGATTGTTCCCCGGCGGTATACCAGACATTCAGTGGAGTCACTCCCAGTACATCTCAAAATTTCCCCAGGAGAGTCCAATCCAGATTTCCCCAGGAAAGTTTGAATCATCTCCCCAGCAGGAAGCTTATCCCCAGTAGATTCTGGAAACTCCCCCCCTACAGAGCACGAACGCGTTCCCCGGCTTTATTCAAAGGTTATTTCCCTACCAGGTTATAACTGGGTTATCCTCAGCCAAAAGCCACAGAAAGATCGTCCTCGGCGAAGTCTTCCTATCCCCAGCGGAGTCTATTAACACTTCCAACATAATAATGGTATCCCCAGCACAGTTAGCATCAACATCTCAACAAAATACCTCTCTCCCCACAGAGTTTTGTTCCCCAGCAAGATCGCTAGAGTAGTTATTCCCTGCAGAGTAATCTCGTCATCAAGTTTATTCCCCAACGGAGTTATCTTGTCCTACCGGTATTCTTGCAACCATCACTCCCCAGTGGAAACAGAAGCTCTACATCAGCCCAGGATTTAACTTCCCGGCACCCGTCAAGGATTTATTTTCCTAAGACGAAAACATACATTCAAAAACATCACATACATCATGATACATGCATAAACACATCATACCTTATAATCTCATTTATGTTGAGAACATCATTGCTTGATCCATATCATGCATTGCATATGACTGACCTTTACCTTTCAGGAAAGATCCAGTTAAGTTCTCAGCTATGTCCAAGACTTTAGCCTGGTTCAGTTAAATCGACCCTAAGATTTTCCTGATTCTTATCCAGTCCAAAGGCCTTCTCTGGTTCAGTCAGATCGACCCTAAGATCTCCCTGATTCTTATCCAGTTAAAGATATTCCAAGACCTAGCCTGGTTCGGTTAAATCGACCCTAAGATTTTCCTGATTCTAATCCAGTCAAAGGCTTTCTCTGGTTCAGTCAGATCGACCCTAAGATTTCCCTGATTCTTATCCAGTTAAAGATATTCCAAGACCTTGCCCGGTTCAGTTAAATCGACCCTAAGATTTTCCTGATTCTTATCCAGTCAAAGGCCTTCCCTGGTTCAGTCAGATCGACCCTAAGATCTCCCTGATTCTTATCCAGTTGAAGATATTCCAAGACCTTGCCCGGTTCAGTTAAATCGACCTTAAGATTTTCCTGATTCTTATCCAGTCAAAGGCCTTCTCCGGTTCAGTCAGATCGACCCTAAGATCTCCCTAATTCTTATCCCAGTAGAAGACATCCAAGATTCTCTCAGCGTTCCTGTTGAGGTAGTAATCGCCCAAGGTTCTCTCAGCGTTCCTGTTGAGGTAGTAATCTCCCCAAGATTCTCTCAGCGTTCCTGTTGAGGTAGTAATCGTCCAAGGTTCTCTCAGCGTTCCTGTTGAGGTAGTAACCGTCCAAGGTTCTCTCACCGTCCCGTTGAGGTAGTAACCATCCCTGATCCATTCATCACCTTTTGAAGCTCCAGACTCGATTCCTGTATCTCGCCAGGGCACGTCTGAGGAGGTTCAAAAAATTCGATACCTGTATCCAGCCAGAATGCATCTACATAAAGAGTTTGAAGACCAGCTCCTGTAACAGGCCAGGTAATCATTTTCTTTTTCAGGTACACAAGTTCTCGCTAAGGAGTCTCTTATGCAATCGACACCCCATCAGATGGCATCTATAAGCCCATCCACCTATCCAATCTCCAAATGGCATCTGTAAGCCCATTCCCACCATCACACTACTATGTGAGCGCAAATTTCTGGGCACTCTAGTGTTCAATCATCTTCTACCTTCGGACTACGAAAGGCACGACAGCCAATCTACATCCTCAGGTCTAAGAAGATTGAACAGGGGCAACTGTTGTACCCCAAAATTTTCCCTCCCATATTCTTCAAAGATTTTCCAAAGAGCAAGGTTCAAAGGCCACTCAAGGGTTGCACAGTCTAGTGGCCTCCTAACAGTCAAAAATTTGGGTTTTGGTTCTGGCAAAGAAATTGAAGTTTCCAAGGGTCCAATCAAGTCCCACATGCCTATAAACATTGTCAAGCATCCTTATACCAAGTTTCAAGACTCACAGCACAAAAATGCACAGTCAAAAACCCTAATTGCTCAACAGTCAACTGCAGGGGCAAAATGGTCATTTGACAGTCAAAAGTCCAAATTTTTGGTCAACATCTTATTTTGAAGCCACAAACATCATTTGATCAATTCTTGATCATGATTCTCAAGGCATGGCTCAAAAAGTCTCAAGATGCAAAAGTTTCTATTTTTAGACAGTTGAAAAAGTCAACTATAACTTGACCAAGGCATAACTTCCACATGGTTTATCAGAAAAATTCCATCCAAAGCTCATTTTTAAGAGAATGACATTTCCTACAACTCCTCTTCACACTTCAAGTCGAAGAAATGCTCTCACAAAAAGTTATCAATTTCAACATTATAGGTCATTTTCAAAAGTCAACAAAAAGGCACTTTAAGTCAAAGACCATAACTTGATATTGGTAAATCAAAATGACATGGGACCAAAGGCATTGGTTAGAGGACTTCACGACCTTTCCAAAATGTCCAAGAACATGATCAAAGCTTAAAAATTGATCAAGATATGCCTTGTGGAAGTTGGGAAATGTTTGGGAATTTTGAAAAGTCAACTTTGCTTCAAATGCCTCAAAATTGCTAATGGGCCTCAATTTCTTCCAAGAATCATCACCCAAAAGCTATGCACGACCCATTGACCCAAAGGGGAGTTATTTTCCTATTTTTAATTAATTAATTGAATATTTAATCTATTTAATTCATTTAATTAAAATTAATTATAAGAAAAATACTAATCCATGCTTTTCAAATCTTTTTGTGCATAGAATTCACTCAAGATTTCGTGCACTATTCAATAAGGATAGAATCAAGGTGATTGGCAATGATTGGAATCAAAAGGACATGAAAAAGATTGAAAAAGATACCATTGAAATCAAATCTCAAAAGCATTGAATACATGGTTGTTGGGCTTAGATTTCTGACCAAAATCATTCCATATACATACAGAAACCTAACCCTAATCACAAGAACAAGCAAGCTGCGCCTCAGACCAAGAAAGAACTTTGCATTTTTCCATAAAAACTCAAAATTGTTTTCACAGTTCCAGCGTAATTCAAAGCAAAAGAACCATCCCACAAGCTTGCCAAGGTTACCAGGAATATATTCCAATCAAAACCATAGCCTCTAACCTCAAGAATCGGTAGAATGAAGCCGCCCTGTTATTGATATTTTTCATATTCGTGTTTTGATTTATACGCAATATCCATGCATTTTTCTTGTTGATTTGTACTAACATGACTGCTCTGAAGCTAATGGTACCGCCCAATTGATGAATGGCCGCCTGTACCATAATCCACCATGAACGCACGTTAGGGTTTCAGAAACCTTGATTTAGGGTTTTTCATATAAAGGAAATTGGACCATCAAATTAATACAGGCAAATTCTTCGGAACAAGACATATCAGTTGATCACATCGCGCTCAATTTATATTACGTGATGCTCTTTTCGCTATTTTTGTAGATATCATTTAGTGGGGGTTTAAAACCCCCGCTATCTAATGAGTTTTGTTACAGGAAAACGAAGAAGCAGATTGGGTGTCTTCATGTGATTGGGCCATTCATAATTCTGGCGCGTCTTTTGTTGTGTACCACTAATCATTGTTTTACGTTATATTGTTTATTTTTCATTGTATATTCCAAACGCGCTGAATGGTGTAGTGGTTGAAAGCAATAGTGGTGAACATTGGGACCTGGGTTCGATTCCCAGGTCCCCTATACTCTTAATATTTTTTCTTGCAATACGTTCAGGTACACTAGCCGTCCTACAGTTCACCATACGCCCCAACGCATATGCTTGCCATGTGAGTTCCATCATGCACTTTAGTCAAGAGGTCTACACGTGACCATTAAAAGTCAAACAAGGCCTGGGATTGAGTGGGCCTGATTGCTTGCATACACCTCCTACTGGGCCAGAAAACCCCCCATGTTTGTATATTTATTTTCTTTCTAATTTTCCTCTTTAATTTTAATTCTTTTCAATTTGTTTTGAAATTCATAAAAACAATTCCTTATAACATAAAAATCAGAAAATCATAAAACAATAAAAAATATGTTTTGTTAATATTAATTTCTATTTATTTTGTAAATAAGTTTTAATAACCAAATTAGTTTAATTTTAGGCTTAATTTTAATATTTTTCTTAATAACCAATAAAAACATAAAAATTAGGGTTTCTAGCTTTTTTACCCTTCTTTTTTTTCAATAATTAAAATTTCTTCTTATTATTATTAATAATTAATTATTTTGTAAATAAATATGCCATTTAAATAATTAGGTTAAATTAGGTCAAACTTAAACATTTTTCTTTAATAAATTAAAAAACAATTTAGGACTAGGTTTTTATATTTAACTTTTAATTCCAATTAATTCTCTTTAATTTCATAAATCCAAAAACATAAAAAATAAGTTCTTTTTCTCATTTAATAATTAAATCAATTTTCAGTTTCATATTTAATTCCTTTAAAAGGTCCAACGCCTTCGCACCTTCGAATATATTTTCTCTTCGTGCATCTATTTGTATTTCTTTTATGAATGTAATGTATTTGCCCCAAAGCCTTGTAATAGTTAATTAGGACATTTATTTTGCCGCATTTTTCTTTTGTTCAAATCAGGTCTTGGTTTAATTTGGCGATGTGGACCCGCGCCTTGTAATAGCGTAGGACTTTATTTTCCGCATTTTAATTCCCGCACCTTTTAACTGTTAATAATCACATGAAAGAATGTATGCCAAAAATAAAATCAAAGCGTAGATCACCCAATGCATGATCAAGACAAAATATAACTGAAAATGACACACAATACACACACCACTCTTAGGGTACGCCTCATTGTTGCCTTGCCCCTCGAAACGTGGTCGTCGAGTAGAGGACGTTTTAGTAAGTCCTCATGTCCATGAACATGGCATGGGGGTAGCTTCTAAGGTATCCTCCTATTGCTCTGGTGACCACATTGTCCCTTAACGAATTGACCCGAACACCTCCAACGGTGGTGCTACCTACCTCTCAATGGTGGGATGGCACTATCTTAAGGACATTTACACAGACGAATTCCTTAGGGTAGGTAGATGACTCGTAGATACTTGCTATAATTCAAAACAAATCCAAAAAAACTTATTTTCACACCGACACTTTGCAAAAAGCTTTCAAAAACAACTTTTCAAACACTCTTGAGGACTGATACAAGAGTCGAACTGAAATTTTAAACGAAACTTTTTTTCAAACCCACTCTGAAAAGCAAAAAAACATTTTGAAAACACAAATGAGCAAGTATCTAAGAGCCCATGGATAACCATGGATAGAAAGGGTGCTAACACCTTCCCTTTCTATAAATCTACCTCCCGAACCGAGAACTAATCTCAATAAGGAATTTTTCTGTGCTTTTGTCCTTTCCCTTTGGAGAAAATAAAAGACGGTGGCGACTCTTGCTTCCGTGACATTTCGCGAACCAGCGTTAAATAGTCAGTTCCAGATCCACCGATCACACATTGAAATGGATTTATGGACAACCAACGTATCTCTTCCGTGGCTATATAAACAAGACTGTGCGAGAAAAGAAAAGTTTTAATCATCTTCATGCATACATGCCTACGTAAACGAACTCATTCATATATTTTGCTAAAGAATTCAACCACGCCTACTCAATAGCATTAGCATTCTAGTTTCATTCTAAGCTTAATATTGTGTATTATCACATTTGTGATATATAATTTTACTAGAAAACATCAAACACACTTTTGTTCAATTATCTGTAAGAGAATTTCCTTGAGATAAACCGGTCTGTGGTTAGACTCAAGAAGGCTTTAACAGTTGTTAAAGTAGTTGTTGTATTCAGTTGAATATAGTGGATTAAGATCTCGTTGGAGAGAGGCGAAATCACCTTGACGGGTGGACTGGAGTAGTTTGAGATCAAATGAACTAGGATAAAAATATAGTGTTGTCTGCATTTGATTTAAAGTTTTACAATTCAACCCCCCTTCTTGTGTTTTTCACATCTTCAATTGGCATCAGAGCGCCTGGTTCTGAGCTTATAACACTTAACCGTGTCAGTACAAGATCCAGCGTCAGAAAAACACAATGGCAGGACCACATCAAAACATCAGCAATGACAACAATGAAGAAAGAGATAGATTTAGTGGCAAACCTCCAGTCTTTGATGGAGAGAACTTTGACTACTGGAAAGACAGAATTGAAAGCTTCTTTCTAGCCCATGATGCTGATCTGTGGGACATGGTGACTGATGGATACACGGGCCCAGTGGATTGAAGTGGTCAGAAGATTGGCAGGAAAGCAATGTCTGATCAGCAAAAGCGTGATTTCAGAAATCATCACAAGGCCAGAACAATTCTTCTCAGCGCCATCTCTTATTCTGAATATGAAAAGATATCAAACAGAGTCACTACAAAGAATATGTTTGACTCTCTGAGAATGACGCTTGAAGGCAACATTCAAGTCAAAGAAACCAAAGCTCTTGCGCTCATTCAGAAGTATTAGGCATTCAAGATGGAAGAAAGTGAATCAATAGAGACTATGTTTTCAAGATTTCAAATTCTGGTTGCTGGTCTTAAAGTTCTTGACAAAGGGTATTCCACTGCTGATCATGTTAAGAAGATCATCAGAAGCTTGCCAAAACTGTGGAGGCCAATGGTCACAGTGCTGAAGCTAGCTAAGGATCTCAACAAAATCTCTCTGGAGGAACTTGTCAGCTCCCTCAAAAGTCACGAGATAGAGCTAGAAGCAGATGAACCTCAAAATCAAGGTAAGCCATTAGCTTTAAAATCTAACAGAAAATCTGACTCCAAAGTTTTGCAGGCTGTTGAAGAAACCTCGGATGGGTCCTCATCAGAAGAAGATGAACTATCTCTCCTCTCCAGAAGGGTGAACCAATTATGGAAGCAGAGGCAAAGGAAGTTCAGGAATCCCAGAAGATCAGATAATCAGAATGAATCTTTCTCCAGATACAGAAGGTCAGAATCCTCCTCTAGACACAGAAGATCTGAAGGCTCTTCAGGAAGCAGAAAGCCAAACAACAAAGACATCATCTACTATGAATGTAACGAGCAAGGACACTACAAGAGTGATTGCCCAAAGCTTCAGAAGGAAAATCCCAAAAATAAGTTTGGCAAAGAAAAGAAGAAAAGTCTCATGGCTACATGGGATGACTCTGAAACATCTGAAGCTGACTCAGAATCAGATGATGAAAGAGCAAACATAGCTCTCATGGCAAACATAACAGAAGACAGTGAAGCTTCTGAGTCAAACTCTGAATCAGATACAGAAGAGGTATTTCCTGACTTTGCTATTAACTTTACTAAGGCTGAACTAGTTGAAAGCCTTAATGAAATTCTAGAAAGATATCAGCAGATCAGAGTCAAATTCAAAAACCTGAAAAGGATTCTTGCTTCTAACTCTAATAAAACTGAAAGTCTCAAATTGGAGAATTCAGATTTAAAAGATAAAGTTTCAAAATTAGAAAATCTATTGCAAAACTCTTAGAAGGAAACAATCCCTGAAACTCCCAGCAGTGCTGATAAGATCATCAAGGAGTATGATCACAACTTTAAGAAGTTTCTAGCTAAAAACATAGATAGAAGCAAAATGGCTTCAATGATCTATGTTGTTAGCAGTAATGGAAGAAAAGGAATAGGATACCAAGGTAAGGTACCTACACCAAAGAATGCCATGGATTTAGTTATAAAACGCACTTCAGTTGATTCACACTTTGTATATGGGCACACACATGACATCAAATATACTAGTAGTAATTATTCTGTCAAACCAAAATTCAACCAGAGTTTTGGTAAAACTAACAAATCAGGACCCAAGAAAATATGGGTGCCTAAGGATAAAATAATACATGTGGCAGATATCTTTAGCAGCAAAGCAGAAACACCAGTTATGGTACCTGGACTCTGGCTGCTCACGACACATGACGGGAAGAAGGCATATGTTCCAAAGCCTGGAACTTAAGCCTGGAGGCCACGTAGGCTTTGGAGGCAATCAGAGAGGAAAGATCATTGGCTCTGGAACAGTAGGTAATGGAAATCTTCCCTCTATAAGTAATGTTTTATTAGTAGATGGATTAATGCATAATCTGTTATCCATAAGTCAATTAAGTGATAACGGTTATGATATAATCTTTAATCAAAATTCATGCAAAGCTATTAGTCAGAAAGATGGGACTATCCTATTTAATGGAAAGAGGAGAAACAACATTTATAAAATAAAACTTTATGAACTGAAAAGTCAGAATGTAAAGTGTCTTCTGTCTGTTAACAACGAGAAATGGATCTGGCATAGAAGATTGGGACATGTTAGTATGAGGAGAATATGTCAGATTAACAAACTCAATCTGGTCAGAGGACTTCCTAACCTGAAGTCCAATTCAGATGCTCTGTGTGAAGCATGTCAGAAAGGCAAGTTTGCAAAACCAGCTTTCAAATCTAAAAACGTTGTTTCCACCTCTAAGCCATTAGAACTTCTGCACATTGACTTATTTAGACCAGTTAAAACTGCTTCAGTCAGTGGCAAGAAGTATGGGTTAGTAATCGTAGATGACTATAGCAGATGGAAATGGGTAAAGTTCTTAAGACACAAGGACGAGTCACACTCTATGTTTGTCACCTTCTGCAACCAAGTTCAGAATGAAAAGGATCTTAGAATCGTCAAAGTCAGAAGTGATCATGGTGGAGAGTTTGAAAACAAAGATTTTGAATCATTTTTTAATGACAAAGGCATTATGCATGATTTCTCTTGTCCTAGAACTCCCCAGCAAAATGGAGTTGTAGAACAAAAGAACAGAACATCGCAAGAAATGGCCTGAACCATGATCAACGAGACAAACGTTGCTAAGATCTTATGGGCAGAGGCAATAAACACAGCGTGCTACATTCAGAATAGAATCTCCATAAGACCTATTCTGGAAAAGACTCCATATGAATTGTGGAAGAACAGAAAGCCCAACATTTCCTATTTTCATCCATTTGGATGTACTTGTTTTATTTTAAATACAAAAAATTATTTGAACAAGTTTGACTCTAAAGCACAAAAGTGTATTATGTTAGGATACTCTGAACGCTCAAGAGGGTACAGAGTATAGAATACAAAAACACAGATTGTTGAAGAATCAATCAGTGTTCGTTTTGATGATAAGCTTGACTCTCCAAAGTCAAAGCAGAATGAATTACTTGCAGGTATGGAAGTTGAATTCACAGGTACTGAAGACAAATCATCAGAAGCTCTTAACAGAGACACTCCCTCAACATCAGAAAGAGGCACTGCAAGCAATCCAACACCTTATGTTGATCAACTTTAGAAAAGACTATCCAGAAGCAGCTTGGATCACCCAGAAGAAACAATCTTAGGAAGAAAGGAAGATCCAATCAGAACAAGATCTAGCTTCAGAAACTCTGAAGAATCCCTCATGGGACTTGTTTCCCTAATTGAACCATCATCAGTTGATGAAGCACTTCTGGACAATGACTGGATTCTAGCAATGCAAGAGGAGCTGAATCCATTCACAAGAAATGACGTATGGGATCTAGTTCCTAAACCAAAAGGATTCAACGTCATTGGAACAAAATGGGTGTTCAGAAACAAATTGAATGAACAAGGTGAAGTCATCAGAAACAAGGCACGATTGGTAGCAAAAGGTTATAGTCAGTAAGAGGGGATAGACTATACAGAAACCTTTGCTCCAGTCGCCAGGTTAGAATCTATCAGACTCTTAATTTCAATTACTGTTAATAAAGGCATCACTCTGTATCATATGGATGTTAAGAGTGCATTCTTAAATGGCTATATAAAAGAAGAGGTATATGTGCACCAACCCCCTGGTTTTGAAAGTTCAAAAAAGCCAGAATATGTTTTCAAACTAAAGAAGTCTCTGTATGGTCTGAAACAAGCTCCCAGAGCTTGGTATGAAAGACTGAGTAACTTCCTGTTAGAAAAGGAATTCAGCAGAGGGAAAGTGGACACAACCTTATTCTGTAAGACAGTTAATAATGACATCTTAGTATGTCAGATTTATGTTGATGATATCATATTTGGATCTACTAAACCTTCTCTGGGAAGAAAGTTTGCTAAGTGTATGCAGGCAGAATTTGAGATGAGCCTAATGGGGGAACTGAAATTCTTTTTGGGCATTCAGATCAATCAAACCCCAGAAGGAACTTACATTCATCAGAGCAAATATGTCAGAGAACTTCTGAAGAAATTTGATCTCTCAGAATGTAAGCCATCAAAGATTCTATTGCATCCCACGTGCATTCTTGAAAGAGAAGAGGTAAGCAAAAAGGTAGAACAAAAGGTCTACAGAGGTATGATTGGTTCTCTTCTTTATCTGACAGCTTCAAGGCCTGATATTTTATTCAATGTATGCATTTGTGCAAGATTCCAATCAGATCCTAGAGAATCTCACTTAACAACAGTTAAGCAAATTTTCAAGTATCTGAAAGGTACTACTAATCTGGGTTTGTTTTATAGAATATCAAGTGATTACAGCTTAGTAGGATACTATGATGCTGATTTTGCTGGAGACAGAGTAGAGCGTAAAAGCACTTCTGGAAGCTGCCAGTTTCTGGGAGAAAATATGATCTCATGGTCCAGCAAAAGACAATCCACAATTGCTCTATCAACATCAGAAGCTGAATACATAGCAGCAGTTGGATGCAGCACACAAATGCTCTGGATGAAAAGTCAACTTGAGGACTTCCAGATATTTGAGAGTAACATTCCTATCTTCTGTGACAATACTTCTGCTATTTGCTTAAGTAAAAATCCAATTTTGCATTCTAGGGCTAAGCATATAGAAATAAAACATCATTTTATTAGGGACTATATTCAGAAAGGGATTTTAAATTTTAAATTTATTAACACAGACCATCAATGGGCTGATATTTTCACAAGACCACTTTTTGAAGATAGGTTCAACTTCATTCTGAAACATCTCAGCATGAAGCTCTGTCCAGAATAAAATTGTTTTAATTTTATATATTAACCTTCGGAATTTTGTTTATTTTCTCTGAACTATTGATCAATCTTCCTTCAGAACTTTAGAAGTGCAGATTGTATCAGAATCTATCCATGAAGATCTGAGCGCTTCATTTCTAGGATGGAAATGTGCTGTTCACTCAAGCAAACAAGTGTCATCCAGTCATCAGCTATTTTCTGAGGCTAAACACGCGTTCACGTTTCTGAATATTTCTATTTTCAGTATTCTTACTTTCTCAAGAAAACCTTTCAATCTTTTTCAAAAACCTCGTGTGAACATGGCTTCTTCCAGCATTCCTTCTTCAGGTTCCCAGAAAAATGCTTCATCTGAACAATATGAAGTACCTTTCAGAACGCTTCTCACTCCAATCAAGAATCTTGAAGTTCTGTCTGAACTGATAGTGGATTTCAACAGTGTCAAGGAGAATGGTTTTGATTTATCTGAAGAGGTTAAAGCTCAAGGTTGGGAAAAGTATTTTGACAGGCTGGTGGGTCCAACATTTCCTATCTTAGCTCATAATGTCAAGTTTTGGCTTCTTGTTGGTTAGATGGTCCTTATCCTTAGCTTTTACCTTATGCTTTAGGATAGCCTCTTCTTCTCCTCCCATCTTCTTTAATTTCAAAAATCTTCTCCCTCTTTTTTGAAAACTCTTATTTCTAAACTCGAAACACTTTCATAATAAACTTAGACTTATGTCCATGCATTTTCAAATATTTTCATAAAAAAACTTCAATCAATTTAATAATACTTTGGCACTTTTTTTATGAGAAGACTAAAAGTCAACCAATCTTATTTCAAACCATTTTGCCACTTTGGCTTTTACCTTTAAACTTTTTCTTAAAAGATTAGGCTCTTGTCAATCCTTGTAATGATGCAAACAACTATACTTCTACAATATGTAGTGAAGTGAGATATTTTCCACTTGGGTGTTGAGTGAGACATTATTGATTTTAAAATCCAAGCCATATCCTCCACTTTGAGATGATGCAAATTCTCCTTTCTCATGATTGTGGGTATTAAGTATGTTTTCCACACGGATAATGAAGATGATGTATTATCTCTTAAAAATCAACCAACACACATGTGTTTCAAATTTTTAAAAGAGGAACTACGTGTACCCTGATCCCCTATTGCACGAAAGGTGGTACGTAGGCACTAAAGGTTCGCAACCGCGGCGGGTGCAAAAATCATAAAAAAAATATATATATTTCTTTTCTCACCTCCACCATCCATTTTATATATAGCACATTTTATAGCCAAAATATACAGATTTTTTCAAAGAGGTTCCTATGGAGTACCGTAGATGTTTAGGGTGATAATACCTTCCCTTTGCATAACCAACCCCCTTACCTTGAATCTTTCCCCCTTTTTTGGGTTATTCGCTCTTTTCCCATTCCTTTGGAAACAATAAAGCATGGTGGAGATTTTTATTTTTATTTGTATAAAGTCTAGTCAATCCAATGGCTTAGTCTTGAACATTTCTACCGCTACAGAAAAATGGCCATTTCAATGGGGAAAGAATGACCTTTTGCTGGTCCATCCCTAAGTGGGTTGAGCCTATCTTTGTTTCTTATCTGTATATGTGCTATTGTTATTTATGTGTTATATTTTGTATATATGTTTGTTTGGATTTTCCTGGTTTTCAGGGTGCTTGGTGATTACTCATAAGTCTTATACCCGGACTTGGGAAAACTTTAAGATAGGACGGGCGGTATAGTCATGTTAACTTTGAGGGAGTAATCCCAAAAAAGGAGGCATGAGATCCCCCACTCAGTGGAGGCCCCTATGACTGTAGTTTCGTTTACCGAGTAATCGGGAAGACGTACTGCTTTCGACCTGGGAGCCTGCTGAAACTGAGGACCGTAGAATACCAAACCCATCTTGGCCTTTTAGGTGTAGTGCAGAAGCTATGACGGAGTAATCCAGAAATAGTTGTCACGCGATACTACGCTCGGATGAGTCTTTCTTGAGAATATTACTAATTACCGAGTTAATCGGGAAGTTGGTAATATCCGAAGGAAGCATGTAGACTCTGGGAACCTCTAGAACCTTGTTCGGAAGGTGATAACCTTTTAGACCAACACCTTATGGGTAGTACCTTCGACCTCATGCTCGTGACGTTGAAACTATGAACCCTATATGTGTGATCTTGTGTGTGATTGTTGCATCATGCATCCATGCACTCATAAGCATCTTTTGAAGAAAATAATATTTCAAGGGATTTAAAGGTTGACTATTTGTGAATATCTCAAGTACTGTTAACCATGGATTCTGGAAAGAGAAAGACCGGGAAATACAGTTTCAAGGATTCCAAGATAGATGAGTTGATCAGTCTAATTCCAGAGATCGAGTGTCCTGCATACTTTCGGAAGAAGTATGGATCCAGTATTCCCCTCATGAAGCTGAAGATGAAGGAGGGTATTCTCTCGACCTTGGTCCAGTTCTATGATCCGGTGTATCACTGCTTTACTTTTCCCGATTATCAGTTGATGCCTACACTGGAGGAGTATTCTTATCTATTGGATTTACCTGTTACCGATCGTGTTCCTTTTACTAGTTTGGAGGGTGAGCCAAAACCACATGAGATAGATGCTTTGATTCATCTAGGGAAGTCTGAGGTGGAAGCCCATATGACTACCAAAGGAGGGATTAGAGGATTACCAGCTCAATTCTTATTGGATAAAGCTCGTTACTTTTCCAGGATGAAGAGTACAGTTGCTTTTGAGGCCATCTTTGCTTTACTTGCTTATGGATTGTTCTTATTTCTTAATGTGGACAAGTTTGTCGACATTAACGCAGTCAGGATTTTCATGATTGGAAACCCAGTTCCTACACTATTGGGTGATGCTTATTACTCTGTTCATCTTAGGAATTCTTATCATGGGGGAATGATTATCTGTTGCACGCCTCTGTTGTACCGGTGGTTCATTTCTCATATGCCTCAGTCTGATGCTTTTTGGGATGTCAAGAAGGAACCCCGTTGGGCTCCTATGTTCATGGCACTTACTCACTCGGATATTGATTGGTATCATCGAGCTTATCAAGATATGGAGATTATTGACAATTTTGGTAGTTTCCCCAGTGTACCTCTTCTTCGTACAAAGGGAGGAATTAACTATAACCTTGTTCTTGCACGACGACAGCTTGGTTATCCGATGAGGGATAAACCAAACAGTATTCATTTGAGTGGTTTCTTTCTGAAGGAAGGAGAAGACCACAGGGAAGCTAGGGAGCCGATTGTGAAGGCCTGGCATCACATTCATAAGAAGAGTAGGAAGGATTTAGGACCTAGGGGTGCTGTTTCTTTGGAGCCATATCTTCAGTGGGTCCGATCGAGATCCATCCAGTTGAAGATGCCATATACTCGGGAGACACCCATGCCTGATCTATTTGTGAAGACCACTCCTCCTTTATTATATGATCTAGAAGAATTGCAACTCTCTTTGGTTAGGATGCAACAGGAAAGAGATGCTTGGAAGAACAAGTTCGAGACTTTAGAGAGTTCCTACAAAGAAGACTTGAAGGAGAAAGATAATTTGATCGAGATCCTTGAGAGTCGAGCAGTAGAGTCCGTGGAGAGGTAAGGGGATTTATTTTCTCCTAAACCTCAAACAGGTGTTGATCACTCACTTCGTGCTCTAGATGATTGGAAGGAGGTTACCATCAGACAGGTGGAAGAAAACCAGAGGTTGAGGGCTTAGATTGACAGGCTCACAGGGAAGCACCAGCGTACAGATTGATCTCTATCAGTTTCTTTCTCTCAGGATTTTTAGATTGTATTCTCATCTTGTACTTGGGATCATTGAAACTTGTAACCCATTTTGAAGTTATTATAATAAAAATTTTAAGTATTTCAAATGCGTTATTATTTTGATGTTTGCAATATGTCTATAAACGTTAAATCCCTTGAAATATTAAATGATAAAGTAAAAATAATCATATGCATTGCACATCATGCATCATATTGCATATATCTCTTGCATTTATTATGAATATTCGGGTGCCTTACCCAGATTTTTGCTTCGTTCAGCAAGTTGACTCGTCACTACAACACTCGGGCTAACTTCAAAAAGAAGATGGACAATTTGGAGCAGGAGAATCGCGAGCTACGCGAAGAAGTTTCTGCTTTGAAGGCCGGCTTAGCCAATTTGACTACTCTGATGGAAGCTCTAGTGGTTGCTCAGAATCAGCCACCGAGTGTTCAACCTCAACCAACAAGGGCAAATGTTGAAGTTCTTACTGTTCCCGTATCTGCTACTCCGACTGTTGTTCAAAACTGTATGCCTCAGGGTTATCTGTGGGGAATGCCAGAGAATTTTGCATCTGAAGGTTTCAATTTGGGCCCCCAAGACGCTCCGGTGGTTCAAACTGTTGTTACTCCAGCACCTCCTGTGGTGCATGTTGTTCCTGCTGCACCTCCTTGAGTGAATTTGGTTCCTCTTGTTAATGAAGATGTGTGTCGTCCTTTCCCTCCGTCGAGTGAAGACCTGGGTCTTTATGACATAATGGATGATTTCCAAGAGCAGTTTGATAGAATGCAAAGAGAGATGAAGGCTCTTAGGGGAAAAGAGCTATTTGGGCAGAATGTGAATGAGCTGTGTTAGGTCCCGAATGTTAAATTGCCTGCTAAGTTCAAGGTCCCGGAGTTTGAGAAGTACAAGGGAAACACTTGCCCTCGTGCTCACTTGGTGATGTACGTGAGGAGAATGTCTACCTACACCGATGATCAGCGTCTGCTGATTCACTTTTTCGAGGATAGTCTGACCGGCACAACATTGAAATGGTACATGAGTTTAGACAACACCAACATTCATACCTTTAATGATTTGGGAGAAGCATTCATAAAAAAATACAAGTACAATGTGGACATGGAGCCCGATCGCGAGCAGCTTAGGGCCATGGTTCAGAAAGACAGAGAATCGTTCAAAGAGTATGCACAGAGATGGCGCGAAGTGGCTGCACAAGTGATTCCACCCATGGAGGAGTAGGAAATGACTAAAATTTTTCTGAAGGCGCTAGGCGCTTTATACTACGAAAGAATGGTAGCAAGTGCCCCAAGTGATTTTACAGAGATGGTAGAAATGGGTGTCCGCCTAGAAGAGGCAGTAAGAGAAGGCCGTTTGGCAAAGGGTGAAGGATCTGGAGGTGTGAAGAAGTCAGCTTATGGGTTTACAAAGAAGAAAGAGGGGGATACAGATGTTGTCATACAAGAGAGGAGAATAAATGCTCCTAGAAGGAATTATCAGTGTCACCAGCAAGTTTCTTCAGTTACTCCTGTTATGAATGCTGCTCTAACTACCGTTGCTTATCAAAGACAATCCCAGCAGGGGAACCAAGGGAATAATCATAGAAGGGAGAACTATGACCTTATTCCCATGAGCTATGTAGAGCTACTACCAGCATTGATTTAGAAGAAGTTGGTCCAGACACGACCACCTCCATCAGTACCATCACCATTGCCTTGGTATTACAAAGGAGACCAGACGTGTGCCTTTCATCAGGGAGCACCAGGGCATAGTGTTGAAAATTGTTACCCTTTGAGGACTGAAGTGCAAAGGTTGGTGAAGTCTGGAATTTTATCTTTCAAAGACATGGGACCAAATGTGAAAGACAATCCTCTACCCAAGCACGGGGGAGTGAATGCTGTGAATATGGTGGCTGGTTGTTCAGGTAACTTTCGGAGTTTTGACATTAATTTGGTTAGAGGGGATTTGGTGAAGATGCACGCAGACCTCTGTGAATTCAGTTATTATACGCATGACCATGCCGGTTGTGATATTTGCAGTACAAACATACAAGGTTACGAGAAGATAAAGTCTGATTTAAAGGAGATGATGGATGGAGCTTTAATCCATATAATCAGACCTAGGGCAGAATATGAAGAGGAGGTGAATATGGTTTCTGGATGTCTGGGTGAATTCATAATTTTTAAAGTAGAACATTTGAATGAAGATCTCGTACAATTGCATGCTACTTTCTGCCGTACTGCTGGTCAAGTGGAACACCAATATGGGTCTTGCATAGTTTGTTGTCGAGACCCCCGAGGATGATCTATTGTGAGAGAGGGTGTTCAATTGCTGTTAGACAATGGAACTATCAAGATCACATGTCAGAGAGATGATTATCACGAGATTGATATGGTTGAAGTTTTTTTGATGGGAGAAGAGTCAGAGAAAGAGTATGCCTCCGCGGATGAGTATTTCTCTTCAAACGAAGATTTGTTTGTCGAAAATGATATTTTGAAGGTTAATTGTGTTGAGGAAGGTGTAAACGTCATTGTACCTTGTTTTGGTGCACCCGCTCATCTTGAGGTGGAGTACCATAGCAAACCAGCTGTTACCCCATTGGTAATTAGCCTGCCAGGACCTGTTCCCTATAAATCAGACAAGGTTGTGCCTTACAAATACAACGCTACAATCGTAGAAGATGGGGTCGAAGTTCCCATCCAGCCAATGCCAGATGTTGGAAATATAGCTGATAATAGCAGGGTGACCCATAGTGGTCGTGTGTTTGCGCCGGTTATTCGAAGAGATGTTGTTGCTGGAAAGAAAATTGCTGAGAATGATGAGTCTAAGAAGGCTGCAGGAGAGACTAGTGGGGCCACATTAGAGAAATAAGTGGATGATATCTTGAAGATAATTAAGATGAGCGACTACAAAATTGTAGATCAGCTATTGAAGACTCCTTCAAAGATATCCATCTTAGCTTTATTGATGAATTCCTCCACTCATAGAGAATCATTGATGAGAGTACTAGACCATGCTTTTGTAGAGAATGACATGTCGTTAGATCAATTCAGCAGCGTAATTAGAAACATTACTTCATGTAACAACTTGAGTTTCTGCGATGATGAGTTACTAGATGAAGGGAGGAATCACAACTTGGCCCTTCACATATTTATGAACTACAAGAATGACTCGCTATCCAATGTGTTGATTGATAACGGATCCGTGTTGAATGTTATACTGAGAAGTACCCTTATGAAGTTAAAGTATCAGGGAACACTTATGCGCCCGAGTGGCATCATTGTGAAGGCTTTTGATGGGTCGAGGAAATCTGTCATCGGTAAGGTGGACTTACCCATCCACATAGGACCACATTTGTTCTTGATAACTTTCCAGGTAATGGACATTATTCCAGTGTACAGTTGTTTGCTAGGACGGCCATGGATACATGAAGCAGGGGCTGTCACTTCAACTCTGCATCAAAAGCTAAAATTTGTGCGTGAAGGGAAGGTAATGATCATAAATTGGGAGCAGGCGTTGTTGATATCCCATCTATCCTCTTTCAGTATTGTAGAAGCGGATGAGGCTGCTGTTGGAACCCAGTTCCAAGCCTTATCCATTGACAACATAAGGAAGAATGATAATTTTATGGTTTCCATGAAGGACGCGCAACAGGTTGTGCGCAATGGTCATAATGAAGTTTGGGGACGACTTGTGAATCCACCCGTGAACAAAAACAGAGCTGGTGTAGGTTTCTCTTCGAGGAATGGCAAAAGCGAAGATTGGAAGTCAAAGTCTTCTGTGAACAGTTATCATGATATTTTTCGCAGTAGAGGCTACCTCCATCCAATTGGTTCTGGAATTAATTCTGTCAAAGAGGATGTAGCAGAGTAGGAAGCACCGAATTATGTGACGCATGGAGTCCGAGTTCGGAACTGGGTCACCATTGATGTTCCTTCTTGCATACATGTTTCAAAGTAATTTGTTTTGTTAATCTTCTTCTTTCTTTTGAAAAGCTTTCACTCTGCCCAAGGTGGAAGTATTAATGTTATAGGGCTTATCTATTTGCTATAATTGTTAAGATCATTAATAAAAGTTGTCTTTGCTTCTAAAATTATGTCTTTTATTTTCTGCCTTTTTCTTGGGAAATGGTAATAATAAAAAAAAACCTTTCAAAATAAATAATAACTGAAAATTAATCTGCATGATCACTTGTTATATGTGTCAGTTTCTAAAAACAATCATAAATCACATGTGCAGATTAATTTTTTAAAAAAAAACCGTTGAATACAATGACCCTACACCCTCTCCCAGCACTGATTGTCCTGTGTTTGGGGCTGAATAAGAAGATTATGATGAGATTCCAGAAGAGGTCTCACGTTTGCTTGAGCACGAGGAAAATACCATTCATCCATATAAGGAGCCTTTGGAAGTGGTTTTTTGGGTTCAGAAGAAGATCTGAAGGAAGTCAAGATTGGAGCATCGTTGCATCCTGATGTAAAGAGCGGGATGATTGAGCTGTTGAAAGAGTATGTGGATATTTTTTCTTGGTCTTATCAAGATATGACTGCTCTAGATACAGACATTATCGAGCAACGTTTTCCGTTGAAGCCAGAGTGTCCGCCAGTTAAACAAAAGTTGAGAAGAACCCATTCGGATATGGCAGTAAAGATCAAAGAGGAGGTCCTAAAGCAGATTAATGATGGTTTTCTTGTGACATCAGTGTATCCTCAATGGATTGCCAATATTGTCCCAATACCGAAAAAAGACGGAAAAGTCCTCATGTGTGTAGATTACAGAGGTCTAAATAAAGCTAGTCCACAAGATGATTTTCCATTACCTCACATTGACATGTTAGTGGATAGCACAGCAAAATTCAAGGTATTCTCGTTCATGGATGGATTTTCTGGGTATAATCAAATAAGAATGGCTCCAGAGGACATGGAAAAAACAACGTTTATCACACCCTAGGGAACATTCTATTATAGAGTGATGCCCTTCGGGTTGAAGAACGCTGGTGCAACGTACCAGAGGGCTATGACGACCCTATTCCATGATCTGATGCACAAAGAAATCGAAGTATACGTTGATGATATGATTGCCAAATCCCAAACTGAAGAAGGGCATATAGAAGATTTGTTGAAGTTGTTTCGGCATTTGAAAAATTATCGTCTCCACCTGAATCCAAATAAATGCACCTTCGGAGTTAGATCGGGAAAAATTGTTGGGTTTTATTGTTAGCCAGAAAGGAATTGAAGTTGACCCTGACAAAGTCAAAGCAATTCAAGAAATGCCAGCACCAAGAACTGAAAAGCAAGTCAGGGGTTTCCTCGGGCGTTTGAATTATATCTCCAGATTTATTTCCCACATGACTGCAACGTGTGAACCGATCTTTAAGTTGTTAAAGAAAGATCAAGGTTGTGTGTGGACAGATGACTGCCAAAGGGAATTTTAAAGTATTAAAGAATATCTGCTTGAACCTCCTATCTTGCTCCCTCCCGTAGAAGGAAGACCGTTGATTATGTATCTAACAATGTTATATAAATCCATGGGTTGTATTCTGGGACAATAGGATGAAACGGGAAAGAAAGAGTTCGCCATTTATTATCTCAACAAAAAGTTCACTGATTGTGAGTTGCGGTATTCTATGCTAGAAAAAACATGTTGTGCTTTGGCCTGGGCGGCAAAGCGTTTGCGGCAGTATATGTTGAATCATACCACTTGGTTGATCTCCAAAATGGATCCAATCAAGTATATTTTTGAAAAGCCTGCTCTTATTGGGAGAATTTCCCACTGGAAGATGTTGTTATCCGAATATGATATTGAGTACCACACTCAAAAGGCTATCAAAAGTATTGTGTTGGCAGATTACCTTGCTCACCATCCAGTGGAAGATCATCAGTCTGCAGAATATGAATTCCCCGATGAAGATGTGATGTTCTTGAAAGTGAAAGATTGTGATGAACCATTGCATGAGGAGGGCCCCGACCCTGAATCTCGTTGGAGTATGGTAATTGATGGAGCTGTGAATGCTTATGGTAAAGGAATTGGTGCTGTGATTGTTACTCCTCATGGACCACACATTCCTTTTACTGCAAGGTTAACATTTGATTGCACAAATAATATGGCAGAATATGAGGCTTGCATCATGGGTCTTGAAGAAGTTATTGATCTCAGAATCAAGATTCTAGATGTGTATGGTGATTCAACTTTGGTAATAAATCAGATTAAAGGAGAATGGGACACTCATCACCCTGGCTTGATCCCTTACAAATATTATGCTAGAAGATTACTACCCTTCTTCAATAAAGTTGAATTCCATCACATTCCTAGGGATGAAAATCAAATGTCAGATGCTCTGGAAACTCTGGCTTCCATGTACCAAGTAAATGTTTGGAATGATATACCCCGAATTACGGTTTGACGGCTTGATAGGCCCGCTCATGTGTTTGCGATAGAGGAAGTAACAGATGAAAAACCTTGGTATTATGATATCAAGAATTTTCTTCAGACTCGGGAATACCCGATTGGTGCGTCGAAGAAAGATAGAAAGACACTGAGAAGATTGGCAGGCAGTTTCTTCCTCAGTGAAAATGTGTTATACAAGAGAAATTTTGACTAGTCTTGCTCAGATGCGTGGATAGACACGAAGCAGACATGTTGATGCATGAGATTCATGAAGGTTCATTTGGAACTCATGCTAATGGACATTCGATGGCTAAAAGGATGCTAAAGGCAGGTTATTATTGGTTGACAATGGAATCTGAATGTTACAAATTTGCAAAGAGGTGCCATAAATGCCAGATTTATGCAAATAAGATCCATGTGCCTCTGACACTTCTCAATGTGATTTCCTCCCCATGGCCTTTCTCTATGTGGGGTATTGACATGATCGGGATGATAGAACCCAAAGCTTCAAATGGAAATCGTTTCATATTGGTAGCAATTGACTACTTTACCAAATGGGTAGAGGCTGCTTCATATGCCAATGTTACCAAACAGGTGGTTGTGCGTTTCATCAAAAACAATCTTATATGTCGGTATGGTGTGCCGAGCAGAATCATCACTGACAATGGCTCGAATTTTAACAACAAGATAATGACTAAACTGTGCGAAGAATTCAAGATTGTCCATCACAATTCATCTCCATACAAGCCAAAGATGAATGGGGTTGTTGAAGCTTCTAATAAGAATATCAAGATAATTATCCAGAAAATGGTTGTCACTTATAAGGATTGGCATGAAATGCTCCCTTTTGCTCTGCATGGATATCGAACATCTGTTCGCACTTCAACATGAGCAACCCCATTTTCCCTAGTGTATGGAATGGAAGCCGTACTCCCTGTCGAGGTAGAGATTCCCTCGTTGCGTGTGATAATGGAAGCCAAATTGACAGAGGCTGAATGGGTTCAGAACATGTTTGACCAATTGAATTTGATTGAAGATAAGAGAATGACAGCTTTGTGTCATGGACAGTTATATCAGAAAAGAATGAAGAAAGCATTTGACAAAAAGGTCAAACCTCGTGAATTCAGAGAAGGCGACCTCGTGCTCAGGAAGATCATGTATTTCAACACTGATTCTAGGGGCAAGTGGACTCCCAATTTTGAAGTCCCGTATGTTATCAAGAAAGCCTTCTCTAGTGGTGCATTAATTCTTGAAACTATGGATGGTGAGGAGTTCCCACGTCCCATGAATGCTGACACAGTCAAGAAATACTTCGCCTATAGAAATAAAAGAACAGCTTGCTAAGTTGAAAACCCGAAAGGGAGGCTTAGGAAAAAAGGAGCGTCTCGGTAGGCCGAAAACCCGAAAGGGCGGTCTAGGCAAAAATTAGATACATAAACAGAATAGATGTCCCGCTAAGTTGAAAACCCGCAAGGGCAGCTTAGGAAAAAGTTAGGGATTTTCTTGGCAAGTAACTACGTCAGACGAGACTTGATCATTGAAGGAACAATCTTCTCGGATCCTCACCATACTTCAACGGAAGCTGCTACTCAGGATTTTAAAAAATTGTTAGGGGGATAGTGGTCATTGTATCTCAATGTATCTTTTCCATTATGTATTACCATTTCCTAAACTTTGTAATCATCCATGGAGTCTCGCCATTCGTAGACTACCATTCTATTAATGAAATTCGAGCTTTTGCCTAAATCTTTGTGTTCTTATTTTTATTTAGCTTGCAAAGACTTCATTTATTACTGATAATAACTGTTAAAGCAAAAAGATTAAAAAAAGCAAAATTGACTTTTAAAAAAAAAAGAGATCTTTACAATTCAATTTACTTTGGGATTTGTGATGAAACAATGACAACAAGAATGGTGATCCCAAGAATGAACAAACTCCGGTTGTTTTAAGAAGATTTACTCCCTTCATGAAGGATTTCTCAGGTCATTTTACTGGTAGGTGCACAATTTTTGTGTGTTTCTCAGATAGATAAAGACGATATCAGTGGGTGCAAGGTACAATATTGGGTTTATGATCCCACTATCCCCAGTCAAGTCTTGGTTCGCTTTTGATTTTGGGTTTGCATGGTCAGAAGCCTATGTCCCAGATTCCCCAATGAAGTCTCCCCTCATATAATTAAAGGTTTTATTCCCTTGGTGTGCTGAGATGTCGCTCTTTTTGCAGTATTGGCACTAGTATTGACTTCTTGATTTCTCGGGAAGGTTATCCCAGGGCATCTCTTGTTGGAATGAGTGTTCGTGATGAAAATTTTCAATCCGCAGTTTTTTCTCCAGGGAGGTAGGCTTGAACCCCCCAGTGAGGCTTGGTTATTTCGGCGTCAGTCTTCTTTATTTGAGGTTGATCTAGCAATCTCCAGTAGGCATGTTGCTTTTGGAAACTCTTTTTCTCCCATGAAACCGGAAGAAGGATGTTCTATCCTGGTATCTGTTTGATTTAGCTACATCCGGATTATGGTTCTCCTCAGCGAAGTTAAAGTAATAGGTTTGGTTTCTGCTGTTGCTTTTACATTTCTTGGATTGATATTTCTGGTTGAAGCTTAGCCCAATGTTATTGGTACCTGAGGAAGTTTTGTTTGTCTGCGTTGATTGTGTATCCTTTTTACTAGCATATGCATAATAGCACTCATACATTCATACATACATCGTGCATTGCTAAAAACCATCATTCATTGACATTGTGTTCTGACCTTTCCGACGATGCTATTTGCTTGGTTGAATTTGGTTTTCTCTCTTGAGTTTATTTCTCAAAGGATGAATCTGCATTGGCCGTCTTGCTCCAGTATATTTCTGAATTGGATTTGTGGTTGCATGACAATATCATTTATTTTGGATTTCTGAAAATTTAAGTTTTGGTTTGTGCATTTATTTTGCACAGGAAGAATTTATCTCCTCAGCAGGAATATCGTGGCATTTCCCCGGGAAGTCATATTTCTATCCCTAGAAAGTCATTTCTCTTTGCAAATCCCCCTTGACAATAAGTGGAAGTCTCTTTATTTGAGACAAGTTATGTATTACCCTTTCCAGGAAGATTTCCTTGGTTAAAGAAGGAGTTGAGACCCGTTATAGGAAAAACACCAGAATCTTGGGGAAACTTGATATTTTCTCTTTCTACCTTCAGTGAATGTTGGTAGTAGATCGACAGTGAACGTCGGTGTTTGTTATCTTTTTGCTATCTTCAGTGAACGTTGATAGTTCATCGTCAGTGAACGGCGGTGATATGATATTTTATCTTTCTACCTTCAGTGAACGTTGGTAGTACATCGGCAGTGAACGTCAGTGTTTGTTATCTTTTTGCTATCTTCAGTGAATGTTGATAGTTCATCGTCAGTGAACAGCGGTGATATGATATATTTTCTCTTTTTACATTCAGTGAACGTTGGTAGTACATCGGAAGTTAACATTGGTGTTTGTTATCTTTTTGCTATCTTCAGTGAAAGTTGATAGTTCATCGTCAGTGAACGGAGGTGATATGATATATTTTCTCTTTCTACCTTCAGTGAATGTTGGTAGTACATCGGCAATGAACGTCGGTGTTTGTTATCTTTTTGCTATCTTCAGTGAACGTTGATAGTTCATCGTCAGTGAACGGAGGTGATATGATATTTTCTCTTTCTACCTTCAGTGAATGTTGGTAGTACATCGGCAGTGAACGTCAATGTTTGTTATCTTTTTTCTATCTTCAGTGAACGTTGATAGTTCATTGTCAGTGAACGGCAGTGATATGATATATTTTCTCTTTCTACCTTCAGTGAACGTTGGTAGTACATCGGCAATGAACGTCGGTGTTTGTTATCCTTTTTCTATCTTTAGTGAATGTTGATAGTTCATCGTCAGTGATCGGCGGTGATATGATATTTTCTCTTTCTACCTTCAGTGAATGTTGGTAGTACATCGGCAGTGAACATCGGTGTTTGTTATCTTTTTGCTATCTTCAGTGAACGTTGATAGTTCATCGTCAATGAACGGCGGTGATGTGATATTTTCTCTTTCTATCTTCAGTGAACGTTGGTAGTATATCGGCAGTGAACGTCGGTGTTTCTTATCTTTTTGCTATATTCAGTGAACGTTGATAGTTCATCGTCAGTGAACGGCGGTGGTATGATATATTCAGTGAACGTTGGTAGTACATCGGCAGTGGACGTCGATGCTTGTTATCCTCCTCTCTGACTCTATTCTCGTGGTTTACCAGTGATTTATTTTCCTGGTGGGATTGATCCTTTGTTTCTAAATTTTATGTTGCATCCACAATGCTACTTTGTGTCTCTTTTGTTCCATTCATATGCATTCATATGCATAAGTGTTTGCATGGAATATTAGGGCCAAAGACAAGGTTTCTTTTATATTTAAGTGTCTTCGATCACGTCGACATGAAGATTTTTAACCTTCGTATCTCCGGGTAGAAGAAACTTAAATAAGGGCAGCTGCTGTACCCCAATTTTTTCTCCTAAGATCCCTTCATCATACCATATTGTTTCAATCCCCACAAAATCACATTAGGGCTTTTGGTTCTTCTCCCTATCTTTAGCCTTACTCTTTGAGGAGTTACCAAGCACCTTGACTTGTTTTCTTTTGTGATCATAGATATTTTGCTTTGATTTTCTCTCTAATTAACAAAATGCAATATTGGTTTGTCTTACTTGTTAATAATGTAGGTAAAGACAATGAGGTTTAGCAAGTTGTTTCATGGGTTCATGAGTTTATTTCCATGCCCTAGTCAAAAGATTAAGATATTCAAACCTCACCATTTAAGTTGTTTTGGAAGGATTGGTATGGAAATGGTTTTTGTGGCCATGAGTCCTCATCATCATCCTCAACAATTTCTATTCACAAAGGAAGAATATTGGCACAAAAAGTTTGTTCAAACTTGGCAAAGTTCCACCAAGCATTCTCTTGATCTAGAGGCTAGGGTTTTGGACTTCAAAGGGGCATATCTTGCTCATATTTTGGTATTTTTGAGTGATCCAAAAACATTCTTCTCTTAAAAGAGTTACCAACAAATAACTTCAAGAGTTCCAAGGAGTTTTCATGTGGAAGGAACTTGGTGAAGAAGAAAGATTACAAGTCATCCAGATGAATCCCCAATTCTCCATATGTGACTTCAAATGGTCATAACTTGGTCAATTTTTATCACCTTGAGCCCATTCCTTTTCATGATGATCCTAAGGATGTGTACTTCATGCCTTCTTTTATGTGCAAAGTAATAAAATGGATGGAAGTTGCCTTAAGAATGCAAAAGATTATAGGTCATTTCATGCTTTTTGGCCAACTTCAACAAGTCATAACTTGCTCAATTTTTGGAGATTTTTAGTGGTTCAAATTGAAAAATGTCATTCAAGAGATCTACTTCATTCCATATTTTTTGTTAAAGAGAAAATTATAAGAGTAAGGCTATTTTTTGATGCAAGAGATTATAGGTCATTTTTAAAGAATAATTTGAAATATTTCTAAGTATGGAAAGTCAACTCTTTTTCTTCAACTTTGACTCCATGTAATTTTCATCTCAAGCCTCCATTTGATTCCATTATTTTTCCAATGCAAAGCTTGTTACCTCATCTTTCCAAAGCATTCAGAATTTTTCCCTAAGACCCCCTGAGGTGGAAATGCCATTGGATTGAGCTTGGTAACTTGGAACTGAAGTTTCTCCATAAGTCAGAATTTGAAATCCATGTTTTGGCCTTTAAACATCAAATTAGCATGTGTTTGTGATCTAAACATGTTTAACCAAGTTGCCAAAGTGGATTAGAGCCTTGAAACGCAAGGATTAGATGAGTTTTGATGCAAATCAGATCACACTTTACTCGTGTAACAGGTTCACACGATTTCCCTCCAATTTGCATCATTCCACACGCTTGAACATTCCATTTGATTCCCTATAAATAGAGGGTCATCCCCCATTCAATTTCCCAAGCTTAGATATCCAGAATCACCCTGTCAAACTTGCTTCAAAACTCAGAATTCAGCTACTTCGAATCCTATTCTCAAGCCTTTTTCAATCCATTTTTTTCATCAATTCACCTTCCTTGATCTTCCCTGAAGCTAACCATATAATCACATTTAAGAATCGTGCCCTATATTGCTCCATAGAAGTCCAGTTTCAGAGCTCTAGAACTCAACTTCAATAGGTAGATTCCTTCATCAATTCTTCAAAACTTTGGTATCATTGTGTTGCTCTCATTGCCCTGGTTCTAGTCGCAACACTTACTTTTATCTGGAAGCACGTTTTGACCATGAATTTTCAAATCCCTTTTCAAAACTTTCTTTCCAAATTGCTTGAGTTACAGTTTATATAAATTTAGCGCGAGGGTGTGGTTTTCTTCGTCTTGAAGAGACGAAGCGAATGGCATAGGTCTGAGCTTCTGATTTTACAGTTTGAGAGACCTGCAATTCGTGAGGGCTAGAGGTTGAAGATGACCAACGTGTTATCTTCTAACCAATGAAAGCGTGACATTTGTTATTTTCAAATTCTGATTTTATTAATGATTCTGTACATTATTCATTAGAGACCATGATATGCACAGTGCGCCAGATGCCTTGGATTTGATTACTAACGCGTTTTGACTCTCATCCAATGGTCCACATCTTTTACTTTTATTATCTTTTTCTGATTTTTATATTTTAATTTTTAAATTTCAAAAAATCATAGAAAATTCATTTTTAGTCCAAAAAATCTGAAAAAATTATGAAAAATATTTTTAATTATTCTCTTTCTGATTTTTATTTTTTCACAATTTAATTTTGTGTTTTGATATTTTTTATGTATTTTACACTTATTTGATTTGTTTAAAATGTTTAAAAATACTTTTACACATTTTTAAATTCTGAAAAAATTATGGAATGATCCAATGATATTGTGACAAATATTGGTGACCTTATTTTATTTTTGTTTCTGACTTTACTATTTTTACTATTTCTGTTTATTTTAACCATTATTTTAATTTTTAAAAATAGTTTTTGACTTTTAAAAATTCCCAAATTTTTTGTAAAATTACTTGGCCTCTTTTCTGATTTTTCTATGGTCTTATCTTTCACTTCTCGATTAATTTGAATGTAATTGGAATTTTCTTCATTATTTTCCATTTTTTTTAAAAACATTTTTAAACCTATTATGAATATATTAGTTATATTATTATTTTGTGAATATTTTCTGGCTGTCTTGGGTTGATTTTTTGGTCATGGCTTTATTAACATCATTGGATCCATGGTGTTGAGTTTAACTCCACAAAAAATGGATGAATGATTTTAATAATAGTTTGATTAAATATTAATTCAAATGTGGTTTTTCTTTTTACCCTAATTCCTCTTCATCTCATCCCCTTCTTGTTGCACTAAATGTTGTTAGGGCATGATCTCTATATCATGTCTAAAAACAAATGTTGCATAAATTTCTATTGACCGGCCTCAAAATAGTTGCGTCTCTATATAAGTCCACATACGATTGCTTAACATAGCGCTAAATTTTATCCTGATTCGAATAAATGATCTTCGTGGCCCAAACTTATGATTGCAAGCCCAAGTATGTTAATTTGATCTCTTTGATCCAATAACCTTGAGATTCATTGTGTTGAGGCTTTGGTTCTACCAATCCTCTAATGGATCTACAACACCTTTGGTCAACGCGGATCACTTAAACATCATTGATCATTAAATGGTACTTGTGAGAATTTCAAAAGGATGATGTACTTGACAAAAAGCAAATGCAACTTGTTGTGTGGAGGCTTTGGTTCTACAAATCCTATAATGAGTTCCAAATGCAAGTTTCAAGATGGTCATCCAACTAACCACTAATTATTGACTTGCTTATTTTATGCTTTTATTATTTTATGCTTTATGTACTATTGATTTTTTATCATTTTTACATTTCATGCCATTTTCATCTTTGCTCATTTGAGCATTTATTTTCTTGTCATTTTCACTTTGCTCACTTGAGCTTTTCTTTTTTTCTTCTTCTAAGATACTTAATAATCAACTTAAACCCTAAAAAACTCTTAATGGTACTTGGACTATTTGGTTACTATCCTTGGCATTATGGAGCATGGAACTATTTCTTGGACTTAGGATTAGAAACCTTGGCCTATCTCGAAGACCTTGTGATCTTATCTGTTTATTTTGTCTGGAGTTCTTGGGGTTTACCTTAAGACATTGGGTTGCTTGTTTGTTTTTGTGTGCAGGTTTTTGTGAATACACTCTTTGTTTGTAATCTGGAATTCACCCGCATATAGCTGTTACTCTACCTAATTTTTGTGAAGACTTAATACACTTTAAGTTTGGTTCTCTCAAGAAGTCTAGTATCCTTGCTTGCTTGGTTCCAATCCAAAGAATGGGAATTTTATCTTGGCTCATAATGTCAAGTTTTGGCTTCTTGTTGGTTAGATGGTCCTTATCCTTAGCTTTCACCTTATGCTTTAGGATAGCCTCTTCTTCTCCTCCCATCTTCTTTAATTTCAAAAATCTTCTCCCTCTTTTTTCAAAACTCTTCTTATTTCTAAACTCGAAACACTTTCATAATAAACTTGGACTTATATCCATGCATTTTCAAATATTTTCATAAATAAACTTCAATCAATTTAATAATACTTTGACACTTTTTTTATGAGAAGACTAAAAGTCAACCAATCTCATTTCAAACCATTTTGCCACTTTGGCTTTTACCTTTAAACTTTTTCTTAAAAGATTAGGCTCTTGTCAATCCTTGTAGTGATGCAAACAACTATACTTCTACAATATATAATGAAGTGAGATATTTTTCACTTGGGTGTTGAGTGAGGCATTGTTGATTTTAAAATCCAAGCCATATCCTCCACTTTGAGATGATGGAAATTCTCCTTTCTCATGATTGTGGGTAGTAAGTATGTTTTCCACACGGACAATGACAATGATGTCTTATCTCTTAAAATTAACCAACACACTTGTGTTTCAAATTTTTAAAAGAGGAACTACGTGTACCCTGATCCCCTATTGCACGAAAGGTGGTACGTAGGCACTAAAGATTCGCAACCGCGGCGGGTGCAAAAATCATTAAAAAAAATATATATTTCTTTTCTCACCTGCACCATACATTTTATATATAACACATTTTATAGCCAAAATATACATATTTTTCTCAAAGAGGTTCCTACGGAGTACCAAAGATGTTTAGGGTGCTAATACCTTCCCTTTGCATAACCAACCCCCTTACCTTGAATCTTTCCCCCTTTTTTGGGTTATTCGCTCTTTTCCCATTCCTTTGGAAACAATAAAGCGCGGTGGCGATTTTTATTTTGATTTGTTTAAAGTCTAGTCAATCCAATGGATTAGTATTGAACATTTCTACTACTACAGCAGTCTAGCAAGTTCTCCAGGTACCTCACAATCGTCCTCACCTTCGTCCTCGGCTTGGTTGATCGGATTTTCGAAGTCATAACTGGCAATAGCAGGATTGTTATCAATGGGATCCAGAGTGGATATGGATCTGCAGTTTGATACATGAGTGTGTGTAAGATCGTAGCTGTATTGATAGAGTAAAGACAGAAAAGAAAAACAGAGAGTGCAAAATTTGTATGCAAAGAACGTCCAATGCTTCATTGATGAGATATGAGATGACATATAATAACCCTCACAGAGAACCGTTGTGCCTCGGGTAAGGCACAAGGCCAAAAAGTTTAAATTGTTCATTACAAACTTAGAAAACAAATAAGACAATTACTGCGGAATAAAATAAACTGGTACGAAGTCTCTGGCCGTCCAATTACTCGGTCCACCATTGTTAGTCGGGTAAATCCAGTTGTCAACGTCAAAATCTTCCTCACTGTCTTCAATAGCATTGGCCCCTCGATTGCTGATGCGTAGGGGAGATCCTCCAAATCGAGCGCGCGGAACAGCCCTCTGAGCCTCTAAAGTGAAGCCCAAGCCAAACTTGTCAGTTTTATGAATAAATTCAGGAAGTTGTCCCCAATCGGTATTCCTGCCTTCTTCAACTACTGCTCTTGCGTCCTTGAGAGAAGCCATCTTCAGAGGAGGCTTGGTGCTGGTAGCGGTCTCAGTTGACACCAAAATCTGGGGAACCTCTTCAGAGTTTTGACAAGGAGTCTCTATAAATTCTCCATCCATTTCCACATACCTGAAGGAGTTCAGGTGGCTCACCATATACTCCTCTTTGCCATGCACAGTGACTACCTTCCCCTTCACTGGATATTTCAACATTTGGTGGAGTGTGGAAGTAACAGCTCCAGCCTCATGGATCCAAGGACGACCCAACAAACAAGAGTACGATGGCCTGATGTCCATCACATAGAAGGTGGACTTGAAAATTTGAGAGCTTACCTTGATAGGGATGCTCACTTCCCCATGCACCATTCTCTTCGATCCGTCAAAAGCCCTTACCACAATGTTACTAGGCTTTAAGGTCAAACCCTCGTAATCTAACCGGTTCAATGCCTTCTTCGGCAAAACATTTAGTGAAGACCCAATATCCACCAACACATGAGCCATAGTGGTGCCCCTGCATTCAATTGAGACATGCAGAGCATCATTATGCTTTATTCCTATTGGCATCAAGTCGACATCTGAGAAGCCCAGCCCATTGTCGGCGGCCAGGCTAGCCACATAATCTTTGAACTGATCAGCTGAAGTCTCTTGCGGCACATACGTAGTTTTGAGGAATGCAATCAAAGCCTTCACATGGGCCTCGGAGCACAACAGCAGGGATAACATGGATATCTTTGAGGGGGTCTACCCCAGCTGCTCGACCACATTGTAGTCACTCTTTTTGATTATTTTCAAGATTTCCTCTATCTCTTGCTTAGAGGCTTCCCAAACAATTTTCTTAGGCGCCTCTGTCCGGGCAGGCTCACCTACAACTTCTTTGTTGCGGGTATCAGACGATTCGCCGACAGGGGTAATAACTTGAGTAAGAACGGGAACTATGGTTGATGTACTAGTAGGGACAACAGATGGGATGAAAATAGTCTTATTGACAGTCTTAGGGGAAATCTCGGGAGAGAAGACCCTGCCACTTCGGGTAACCTTGCTAGTTCCGACAATGTTACCAACATCAGGATCAGCCTCTTCACCTTTCAAATTTTGCTTGATGCCATGATAGTAAACATTGGTGCCATAATGCCAAGGGAAAGCTTTGTCCGAGGCATACGGGACAGGACCAGGACATGTGATTATCAGCAGATCAATCCTTGGAGGAGATGTAATCCTAACAGGTCTTCTCGAGGAAACCTTGGAAGGATTGGCGGAAATGGTTATAATAGCAATGTCTTTAGATGTAAAAACGGGAATCAGAGTTTTTTCGAGCAAAATTTCATTGATGTCCATTAGGCATTGAACACTTGACCTTAGAAAATGGCAACCAGAAGGTAGAAATGAACACATGTGGCAACCCTCACCATAACCCGAAAATAAACCGGCCAACAACAAATTCTTCTTAACAGTCACAAGAGGAGTAGAAACTTCGTTCACTGAGGTTATAAATAGATCTGTATCAATGGAATTGACTTCATGGTTGTGCTTAGGCATGGGAGAAGTTATAACATTGGGCTTCTCCAGAGCGTCGAACTCGGTCTCATTGGCTTCAATAAAATCTTGCACTTTATATCTTAGAGTCCAACAATCATTTTTGTCATGACCAGGACTCCCAGAATGATAGGCGCATCAGGCATTCGGATTGTATCGAGGAGAGGAAGTATTAGGATTTTTGCGAGCCTCTTTTAAAGTTGCCAAATTAGATCTCAACAGATGGGGTAGAACCTCTGTCAGTGTCATATTGATCCGGGTGAACTTCCTTAGTGGTCTTTCTAACCTTTGTTGATTGTTGCGTTGTGGGGCAGTCACAGGCCTAGGTATTATTACAGCACTTACCGTTAGATGGTATCCCGCTCTGCTCTGATCTCTCGGATTATAAATGGCATTGGCCTCCTTCTTACCCGTGAAGGGTTTCTTCATTATGCTCGAGGATGCATCACTTTGAATTTTGCCACTTTTTATACCGACTTCGACCTGCTCACCAGTCATGATTAGTTCAGTAAATCCGGATGAGGAACTTCCGATTAGGTGGTTGAAGAATGGACCTGAAAATGTGCCTAGGAACATATCCACTAAATCTCTGTCAGATAGAGGGGGCTAGACTCTGCCTGCGAGATCCCTCTATTTTTGAGCATAGGTTTTGAAACCTTCACCTACACCCATAGACATGCCTTGTAATTGCGTCCGAGTTGGAGCTAAATCAACATTGTACTGATATTGTTTGTATAAGGCGGCATCCAAATCTTCTCAATTGCGAATATTAGTCCCTTCCAACTGATAGAACCAATCCAACTGTGTCCCTGACAAGCTTTCTTGGAAGAAATGCACCTACAGATTCTTATCAGCCGTATGAGGTTGAATCGTTCTGACCTACGATCTTAAATGCAGCTTTGGGCAAGAGACACCGTCATATTTAGAAAAAGTGGGAACCTTGAATTTCTGGGAGATCACGATCCCTGAGACAAGTCCTAACTCTTCAAAATCCAGTCCGGGTACCCTCTGGACCTCCATAGCATTCAAACTATCCTCTAGCTCTTTGTATTTGTCATCAGCGGGAGGATATTGTTCCTCAGAGTAGTCAGGTTCTTCCTCTTCTTCGGATGTTGGGTTGTTGTTAACTTCCTGGGTCCTTTCTCCTTGATTATCTCCTTCACCCGAGGATGTCACAAAGTCCAAAGTCCGTCTGGCTTGTCCTTTGAACCTTCTTCCCATGATCACAATACAGGTTGGTTTCTTCGCTTTCTTCTTCTTTTCTTTGGTCAGTAGAGTGTTCAACTCCTCTTGTCCTTTTGTCAGAGTCAAAAGCAATTGTTGAAATTGGACGTTCTGCGCCTGAAGATCTTTCATTGTCTGTTCAATATCCATCTCACTGAAATAAACAGTAGAAGGATATGGAGACCTGTTGTGAGAAACCTGTATGATGTTATGATGAATGAAGATGCAATATGCAAATGATTTCAAGGAAATTAGAGATTTAAATTTGTTCCAACTAAAAAGGAACACACGTTATATTAAATCCAGTGTTTGAGCACATCACGCCTCTTTGGGCTTACAAGGAAAGAAACAAAATACAACATAAACTCCTAAGACAAGAAGGTTGAACGCATCCTCTTTGGAGCGATGTAGGCGTTCAGATTCCGCTCTTCATGAAGCTGTTTGGTGAGTTCCAGAACCTTCTTCTCACTGACGTAAAACTGGGCTTCAAAGGTGTCTCGCTCTTCCTTCAACTGAACCCAAGCTTTCTGCAGGTCTTCGAGAGAGGTAGGCATGTCAGGATGAAGGACGGTGTATGGGATGTCTCCTTCAACAACAAGCTCTACAATAACAGGGTGGATGGAAGGGTAAGGCATCATGAAACTCTGAGCACGAGCTCGCACCCACCTAAGATAAGGCTCGAGAGGGATATAGTTTTTGTGTACAAAAGTCCTACTGTCCACCTTGTTCACCATTCTCCAAGCCCGTGTAAACCTCTAGTGGTAACCTTGGTCTTCTTTGTCATAGTCGAACACCAAACCTTGGATGAGCATCTCGTGAGGACCGTCTCTTCGGGCATACCAAAACTGTTGAAAAGCTAAGCAGGGATTTTAGGTGATACCTCCCCTAATACCAAGTAGAGGAACGTTAGGGAATTCCTCACAGTGGTTAATGATAGAGACATGTTCGAATGATCTCGAACACCAACGGATATCAGAATGGGTGAGGGACATCATCCTTTGAGACCATGTCAGTATTTGCTCGTTCTTCAATGCTGATTGAGGTAGGTGTGAAGTGAACCACTTAGCGAGTAGGGGAATACAACATAAAATAGTACCTCTTTTCTTCATGGTATGGGTATGAAGGCAATGCAAGATGTCTCCTAGTAAGGTAGGTACGGGATTGCGAGAGAGAAAGACCTTGCTGGCGTTAACGTCTATGAACTGGTCTGAATTGGGGAACAAAACCAAACCATAAATGAGAAAAGCCCGGATGTCTTCAAAAGCTTGGAAAACCATGTTGTCCCAGAATGAACGAGCCTTCTCCAATAGAAACTTTGCTAGGAAACCTTTAATCCCTCTTCTTGTCTCCCAATTGGCTATGATGTCGGCTCTCTTCATATGTAAAGCTTCGGCGATGACTTCAGGTTTTGGAATCTCCTCTAGACCGGTGAACGGTATCTGATCAAGAAAGGGCACCCCTAAGAGTATAGAGAACTCTTCTAGTGTAGGTACCAACTGATAGTCCGGGAAAGTGAAACAATGATGTACGGGATCAAAGAATTGGAACAGTACACACATCATCTCTTCTTGGAAACTGGATGTAGCCAAACTGAGGAGTCGACCGTACTTCTTGGTAAAAGGAGAATCCTCAGGCACTCTTGTGGCTAACTCTTGAAGCTGAGGGTGTGCTTTTACAAAGTTGATACGAATGGTGTTCCTTCGGATGGAATTCGTGACCTACAAAACAAAAACAAAGACAAACTTCTAAATACTTGAAATGGTTAGTGAGCATGCTTATGATGCTTATGATGGTTATGATGTTATGTACAATTATATACACACAAAGCAAACAAATCCCTATGTTTTAGGCTTGCATGAGGTTTTATAGGTAAGTACCCTCTTGAAGTTTAGTTGGCTTAACATATCCTAGTAATAATGATCGGGTTCTAAAAGATCTCAATATCACCGACCTTTCTCTTAGGCATTGTCTCAGCATAATCAATCTTTTCTTACGGCCGAGATATCCCAAAAGTCTAGCCTCAATGAATGTACTATCGAGTATCAACCAATTTTCAGCTCTACACTGAAACCAGTTATCTCACTATGTCCTAATGGCCAATTTTGTTCAATTAGGGTTCTAAAGTCAGTTAGTGCTTCATGACGCCACTCAGCGGCCCCGTATTCTCCTCGATTCACCACGAGGGATACCGTACCCACAAATGCGTCACACTAACATAGCCATTGTTTCAACCATATCGGTCTACGCCATACAGTTTCCACAATCTATTGCTATTTATCGAAAAAGGTGTCCCAGATCCGGGTGGAGGATCAAAGCAAGCCCAAACAAAGAACAAAAATGTAAAGCATACAAATCAAACAATGAAAGCAAGTAAAGTTGATCTAACCCTAAGGTAACCCCACTTTTAAGTTTTCCCCAGCAGAGTCGCCAGTTCTGTGATACGGTGGGAGAACTGACTTGGAGTTTTGTGTTTGTGTTCGCGAATGTTGCGGTTTAGCAAGAGTCACCACCGACTTTTCTTTTATCCAAAAGGAAAGGTGAAAAAGCACAGGAAAGACCTTTAGAGATGTTTTCTCGGGTTCAGGGGGTAGATTATGAAAAGGGAAGGTGTTAGCACCCTTTTCATCCATGGTTCTCCATGGGCTCTTAGTTACTCTCTAGATCAACTTGTTTTTGTTTGAATGTGCTTTGTGATGTGGGCTTTGAAAATGTTTTGAAACAATCTCTTTGTAATGGTTCTCGTTTCTATAAGAATGCGTACAAAGTTTCATTTTGAAAGACAGTTCAAAGATGTGTTTGTGGATTGTGTTTCGGAAATTGATTTTCGGAAAGATATTTTGCAATGGTTCTCGTCTCTATAAGAACGTATACAAAATGTTTTATCTTTTTGGAAAATGTTTTGAAATGAGAGTGTTGGTGTGTAAAAGTGTTTTTGTCGTGAGCAAGCGAGTAACTAGGAGCGAATTCTACCTACTCGAAAGGTCTTAAACGTGCTTTTCCTTCTCCTTTAGATGTGGCTATCCTACCATTGATTTTGTAAGCAGTCCCATTGTTGGATGTGAAGGGAAGGACGTGGGATGTTTGAATAGTCATAGAAGGCAACTTATGAGACGTTTTAGCAATGTCGTTTAGGGACTAGATCGTTTTACCGAAGGCAACATCGAGGGACTACGATCCTTTTTTTTTCCGAAGGGTCTTGGCTAAAATGTCCCATATTCGAGAGACATGACTATTTTCTGAAAGGCAACAAACTGAGATTACCCTAGAGGTGCTAGTGTGCAAGTGTGTTAGTTTGCATGCATTTTGTCTTTGTATTTGAAAGTCATCTATTTGTTGATTTTATCTTGCCATACATCCAATTTACTAGCAATATATGAAAAGCAAGTAATAAATGCAGAAAATAAAATCTAAGCTATTACATCACTTTAGAGGGATGAGGGGTACATTTTAACAATAGGGATGAAGTGGAGACTGAAATATTACAACCATATCAAATAATAATGAAAACAATGTAAAAATAGTGCAAAACAAAAGAGAAAATGCATTTTGAACTGCTATGTGTCGACCCATGCTGCTATGCATCGACACATAGCTTTTCCTTGCTCCTGTAAAACAAAATCTGCTCAGTATGAGTCGACACATAATGGGATGTGTCGACTCATACACCTTCTTGTATCAACACGAAACGCGTATGTATCGACTCATAGACTTTTCCAGCTTCTGTTTTGTAACCTGAAATCAGTATGGGTCGATGCATGGGGGTTATGTGTCGACTCATACCCTGTTTTTTCACTAGGATGATTCGACACATGAGGAAATGTGTCGATACATGCTGCATTTTCCTGCCTTAAACATTGTTTTACTGACTATACAGGTTAGCTTACAACATATGATGGATGAACATAACAACAAACGGTTAGATAAGCCTAAACAAGGTGCAAATGACTTGTTCAAAGGGATAATAAAATACTACATCTTATCTTCAAAACAACAAATTGTTAATGATGTATGAAAAGATGTCAAGTCAAGTAGATTTACTTTTGGGCTACACTGGCTGTTTTAAATCTGAATGCTTTTCCAAATGTTGTGATGACTTTGTGAGTCTTCAGAAAGCTGCTCCGGACTGTTGGAACTGAGTTGGACTGTACTGTAATATTTTTGGTGTTTTTGATGGTGAAGATGAATAGCAATACAGGGACTGTTTTTATGTTTGGACAATCTTTGTAGGTGATGAGGTATTTGGCTTATGGGAGAGTTTGTATGGTGGAATAATGGGTTGGGGTTCTGTTTTGAATAAGAACAGAACTATTTTTTTTTGAATGAATGAGTCAAGTTTACAAAGGATATTATTTTTCTATTCAACAAAACTGTCTATGCTCTCTCTCAAATCCTCTCTCCAAAATCCAACCTTTTGTCTTATGAGACAGTCCCCTTTTGTAGACCTTTGACTATGGTTTAGGAGGGGGTAATCAAATAAGTTATTTTGAATTGTTTGTGCCTACTGTTTTGACACTTTTTTCACACAATTTTCCTTTGCAATTTTGGTGTAATTCTTGGGATGTTATGATGCAGGCTTGGGCAGACTGCATAGAGCAGTTTTGGACTGTATTGGGAAGCATGCATACTTGGGGTGCAGCATAGCACAAGGTTTCTTGCAGGGCAGCATGGGGAGTTGTGGCAATGTGGCATATCACATTTTGTTCAACTTGGATAGTATGATTTGTAGCATGTCACAAATTTGGTCTTGTGGAATATTTTATGCACATTATGTCAAGGGCAAAAATATTATGGTAAGGTTTTTTCTTTGAGAGAACTCAATCAAGACATAGTTTTAGAATTTGTAATTTTGCAAAAATACCACTTTGTAATAATTTGAATTACTTGCATCATTTTGAATTATTTGGAATTGTAGTAAAAATGTCATGAAGTAAATGAGTTTAACCAAGTATAGAAAATACTTAAAAAAATTTCAAAGTCTTGCAAAGTTGGATGTTTGATTCTCTTGATTTTTGATGATCAAACTTCATTTTTGGATGTCTTGACATAATGTGATTTCTGGGGCCCAAATTTGGCCAAAAAATCAAAGTTTGACTTTTTAGCGTCCGGTTAACTTTTTTCAGCCGAAACTTCAATTTTGCTCATTTTGCCCCCTTTTGATAATTTGATTGATTCTTCTTAGAAAATGTGGTCTGAGGCTTGAAACATGACTGAAGTAATTCTAAGAGTCCTTGAGACATGAGAGGGAAAATTTTGGGGTACAACACATTTCCTCGGAGACTGAATTCTGATAAGCATTTCCTCAGAGACTGAATTCCGACAAGCATTTCCTTGGAGACTGAATTCTGACAAGCATTTCCCCAGAGGCTAAATTCCAACAAGCGTTTCCCCGGAGACTGAATTCCGACAAGAATTTCCTTGGAGACTGAATTTCCACCAGCATTTCATCGGATACTGAATTTCGACAAGCATTTCCTTGGAGACTGAATTTCGACCAACATTTCCTTGGAGACTGAATTCCGACAAGCATTTTCTCGGAGACTTAATTTCGACAAGCATCTTCCGTAGAGACTGAATTCTAAAAATCACTTCCTCAGAGACTAAATTCTGAAAAGCACTTACCTCAGAAATTTATTCCGAAAATAATTTCCCTCAGATTTAATCTGACAAGCATTTCCTTCAGAGATTGGATTCTGAAAAAATAGTTCCTTTGAAGACTCCTTCCAATACTTATTCCAGTTGAAGTTGGGCGTAGACATCTTCTGGCTCAGGTTAAATCGAGTGTAGATTTATTCAGATACTTCTTCCAGTCGAACACGGATGTAGACATCTTCTGGCTCAGAATAAATCAAGAGTAGATTTATTCTGATACTTCTTCCAATTTAAAGTCGAGCATAAACATTTGTTGGCTCAGATTTAATCAAGCTATATTTATTCGGATACTTCTTCTAGATAAAGACAAGCGTAAGAATATTCTGGCTCATATTAAATCAGGTATAGGTTTATTCTGATACTTCTTTTAGTTGAAGATGATCGTAGACATTTTCTTGATCAGATTAAATCAAGCATAGATTTATTCTGATACTTCTTCCAGTTTAAAGTCGAGCATAAACATCCTCTGGATCATATTAAATCAAGTGTAGGTTTATTCTGATACGTCTTCCAGTTAAAGTCAAGCATAAACATCTTCTGGCTCAGATTAAATCAAGCATAGATTTATTATGATACTTCTTCCAGTTGAAGACAGGCATATACATCTTATGGCTATGATTAAATCAAGTATAGATTTATTCTGATACTTCTTCCAGTTGAAGTCAATGGTAGCTTTGGATGGAATCTATAAGCCTATCTCTGAAAACTCACTGTCACCTCTCCAAATGGCATCTATAAGCCCATTCCCAGTATAATCAACCAAGAGTGTTACTTCGCACACAAAATATTTCAAATTTTTGGGCACTTAGGTGTTCAATCATCTTCCACCCTCAAGTCACGAATGGCGGACATGCCAATCTGTCTCTTCAGGTTTTAGAAGATTAAACAGGGGCAGCTTTTGTACCCAAAAATACCCCCCCCCCCCCCCCCCCTCATTTTCTTTAAGACACGCTCATTAAAGTCTCAAGTACTCAAGGCTACTAAAGGGTTGACCAGTCAAACCTCCTCCTAAGCAATGAGTTTACAACCAGGGTTTCATCTTGCACAGAAAAGAAGCATTTTCAAAGTGAGCTAGCAACTAAGAGCCCGTAGATAACTTCCTATGGAAAGGGTGCTAACACATTCCCTTTCCATAACCTACCCCCTTACTCAGAAAAATTCTCGAAAGCTCTTTCCTGTTCTTTTCACCCTTTACTTTATTGGATAAAAGAAAAGTCGATGGAGACTCTTGCTAACCGCAACATTTGTGATAAAATGCAAAACAAATAAAGTCAGTTCAACCACCGTATTACACTGAGTTTCTGTGATGATAAATTGCTCGACGAAGGAAGGAATCATAATCTGGCTCTCCATATCTTCATGAATTGTAAGAACGATTCATCGTCCAATATGCTGATTGACAATGGGTCCGCTTTAAATGTCATACCGAGGAGCTTGCTTATGAAGCTGAAGTACCAAGGAACTTACATGTGCCCAAGTGGCGTAATTGTGAAAGCTTTCGATGGATAGAGGAAGTCTGTCATTGGGGAAGTAGATTTATCTATTCACATAGGCCCGCACTTATTCCATATTACTTTCCAGGTTATGGATATTGTACCTGCTTACGGCTATTTACTGGGACGACCATGGATACACGAGGCAGGGGTTGTTACTTCAAGTTTGCACCAGAAGTTGAAGTTTGTTCGTGAAGGAAAGGTGGTCATCATAAATGGAGAATAGGCATTGTTAATATCTCATTTATCTTCTTTCAGTGTCATGGAAGCGAATGAAGCTTCTGTTGGAACTCAGTTCCAAGGTTTATCCATTGATAATGTAAGGGAAAATGATAATTCTATATTTTCATTTAAGGGCACTCAGCATGTTGTGCATAATGGTCCTAGTAAAGTATGGGGCAGATTGTGGATCCACCTGTGAATAAGAATAAAGCTGGTTTGGGATTCTCTATGAAGATTAATAAAGGTGAGAATATGAAGCTGAAGTCTTCTTTGGGAAAATATCAGGATATCTTTCATAGCCGAGGTTATCTTAATCCAACTGTTCTTAGAATCAATGCTATTGTGGAAGATGAAGCAGAGCAAGGGATACCGAACTACGTGACACATGGAGTTAGAGTCTGAAATTTGATTACCATTGATGTTCCCTCTTGAATTCATATTTAAATTAATTTGTTTTTTTGTTAATCTTTTCAAAAGCTTTCGCTCTGCCCAAGGTAAAAGTATTAATATTGTATGGGCATATCTATTACTTTGATCTTTAAAATCATGAATAAAAGTTGTCTTTGATTACCAAATTATGTCTTGATTTTCTGCTTTTTCTTGGAAAATGATAATCAGAAAAAACCTTTCAGAATAAATAATAATTGTAATTGAATTTGCATAATCATTTGTTATATGTGTCAGTTTCTAAAAGCAATCATAAATCATATGTGCATATTAATTAAAAAACTCGTTAAATACAATGACCCTGCATCCTCTCCCAACTTTGAATATCCTTCGTATGCCGCTGAAGAAGAAGAATATGATGAAATCCCAAAAGAGGTTTCACAGTTGCTTGAGCGTAAGTAAAGTTCCATTCAGCAGTATAAAGCGCCGTTGGAGACAATCAATTTGGATTCAGAAGAAGATCCAAAAGAAGTCAAGATTGGAGCATTGTTGTACCCTGACGTCAAGAGCAGGTTGATTATATTGTTGAAATAATATGTGGGCATCTTTTCTTGGTCATACCAAGACATTCCTGGTTTGGATACTGATATTATGGAACATCATTTTCCGCTAAAGCTATAGTGTCCGCCAATCAAGCAGAAATTAGAACTCACCCTAATATAGCATTGAAAATTAAAGAAGAAGTTTTAAGGAAGATTAATGCCGGTTTTCTTATGACATCAGCGTACCCTCAGTGAATTTACAATATTGTTCATGTACCAAAGAATGATGGAAAAGTTCGCATGTGCTTAGATTATTGAGATTTAAACAAAGCTAGTCCAAAAGATGACTCTCCATTGCCACATATTGATATGTTGGTTAATAACACATCAAAATTCAAAGTATTCTCGTTCATGGATGGATTTTCCGGATATAATAAAATCAGAATGGTTCCTGAGGACATGGAAAAAACAACGTTTATCACACCCTGGGGAACATTCTGTTACAGAGTGATGCCCTTTAGGTTGAAGAATGCTGGTGGAACGTACCAGAGGGATATGACAACCATATCCCATGATCTGATGCACAAGGAAATTGAGGTATAAGTTTATGATATGATTTCTAAGTCCCATACTGAAGAAGGGCATATAGAATATTTGTTGAAATTGTTTCAGCATTTGAGGAAGTATCATCTCCGCTTGAATCCAAATAAATGCACCTTTGTTGTTTGATTAGGAAAATTGTTAGGTTTCATTGTCAGCAATAAAAGGAATTGAAGTTGATCCTGATAAAGTCAAAGCAATTCAAGAAATTCCAGTGCCAAGAACTGAAAAGCAAGTTAGAGGTTTCCTTGGGCGTTTAAATTACATTTCCAGATTTATTTCCCATATGATTGCAACGTGTGAACCAATATTTAAGTTGTTAAAGAAAGATCAAGGTTGTGTATGGACAGATGATTGTCAAAGGGAATTTGAAATCATTAAAGAGTATCTACTTTAACCTCCTATCTTTCTCCCGCCTTTTGAAGGAAGACCATTGATCATGTATCTGACAGTGTTAGATAATTCTATGGGCTGTATTTTGGGACAACAAGATGAAACTGGGAAGAAGGAGTATTCCAGTTATTATCTCAGCATGAAGTTTAATGACTGTGAGTCACAGTATTCTATGCTAGAAAAGACATGATATGCTCTGGCCTGGGCGGCAAAGCCGTTGTGGCAATATATGTTGAATCATACTACTTGGCTTATTTCCAAAATGGATCCAATTAAGTATATTTTTGAAAAGCCTGCTCTTACTGAGATAATTGCCCGTTTACAGATGTTGTTTTCTGAATATGATATTGAGTACCGTACTTAGAAGGCTATAAAAAGCAATGTGTTGGCAATTATCTTGCTCACCAACCTGTCGATGATTATCAGTCTGTTAAATATGATTTCCCTGATGAGGACGTGATGTTTTTGAAAATAAATGATTTTTATGAACCTTTTCCTGGAGAAGGTCCTGATCCTGAATCTCGTTGGGGTATGGTATTTGATGGAGCTATGAATGTTTGTGGGAAAGGAATTGGTGCTGTGATTATCATTCCTCATGGATCACATATTCCTTTTACCGCAAGGTTGGAATTTGATTGCACCAATAACATGGCAGAATATGAAACTTATATCATGGGTCTTGAGGAGGCTATTGATCTCAAAATCAAAATTCTAGATGTGTATGGCGATTTATCTTTGGTAATAAATCAGATTAAACGAGAATAGGATACTCGTCACCCTGGCTTGATCCCTTATAAAGACGGTGCTAGAAGATTATTACCCTTCTTTAATAAAGTTGAATTTCATCATATTCCCAGAGATGAAAATCAGATGGCGGATGTGTTATACGGTGGCAGAACCAATTGTTATACTGATTTGTATTTTGTATTCGCAAATGTGCGGTAAGCAAGAGTCGCCACGAACTTTTATTTTATCTAATAAATGAAAGGGTGAAAAGAACAGAAAAATACCTTTTTCGAGATTTTCCGAGTAAGGGGGTAGATTATGGAAAGGGAAGGTGTTAGCACCCTTTCCATCTGTGGTTTTCCACGGGATCTTAGGTACTTGCTCATTTTTGAAGATTGCTTTCGTGTTTGTGAGTTTTGAAAAGTTTGTTTGCTTTATGATAACTCTTGTATCAGTCCTCAAGAGTGTTGATAAAGCGTTTTTGAAAAAAGATTTTGAAAGTGTAGTGTGAAAAAAGTTGTTTTGAGCAAGTACCTAACAGTTATCTACCTACTTGAAAAAGGTTTTCTTTTCCTCCTTTCATTTAGATAGTGTTATCCTACTATTAGTGAGTAGGTAGCCCTATCGTTGGATGTTGAGGGACTATCGAAGGGACGTTTACAGTCGCTAAGGCAACTGGGAAAGAACCTTTAGTAATTGTCCTAAAGTTCTAAGATCACTTTATAACTGAGGCAGCGTCAAAAGGGTCATCGAGGGGCTTGTGATCTCTTGAACTAAAGGACAACCACTAAAAATTCTCACGTTTCGAGAATTATGACCGTTTTCGAAGGCAACCGAAGTGAGAGATACCCTAGGGGTGAGCATGTGCAAGTGTATTGATTCTTTTCATTTATCTTGCGCATTAGGGTTATCTAACATTTTCTTTTCAGTATTTTTCATGCAATGCTATTAATCTAAGAAGTTAATAATAGTGCAGAAAATAAATAGCGGAAAATAAAATTCCTAAGCTATTACAAGGCCTTGGGGAAATTACATAAATAGCACAAGAAAATAGAATGCAGAATTTTAAACCTAATTAAAGCGATTACAAATCGGGAAACTGTTATATAATTGGAAAAGAAAAATAAAATGAAAAAGATAAATGCACGAAGATCAAGACGGGAATAAGATGAAAAGTCCTAAAAATCTAATTATTTAATAAAACATTTTTTTTGGTATTTTATTGAGAAAAAGATTTGAAACTTTAACCTAATTTTAGATTAATTTTAATTTAAAGAAAACAAGTTAAAGTAGTTAAATTAAATTAATTTACAAAAATTAATTTTAATTACGAAAAACCTTAATTCTATTTTTTTGTGATTTCTTAATGTTAATTAAAGCTTAGAATAAATAAAGAAAAACAATCAAAAGAAAAGACAAAATCGAAAGACAAAAAAAATAAAAAGTGTGCATTCTTGGAAGGAAGGCCTGGATCGAAGAGGCTTGGGTTTCCTTTCGATTCAATGAAGAGTCTTGATCGAAGGTGCCTGAGAGACTACACATTTGGGGGTGTTCGATCTGGATGTGCCATCCTTCGATCTGGGATACTAGATCTGCAAGGAATTCGTTAGAAAAAGAAAACAAAAGAATTTCCTGGACTTGAATCGAATTTGGTCCTGGATTTGATAGCCTGGCTTTGTCACCCTGAATTGAATCACCAGAGTCTGAATCGAAGGTTATTGGAAAAAGGTTCCTGCCACCTAGTTCGAAGCTTTGGCCACTTCGAGGCCCTAGAATATTTTGTTGGGGAAAACCTGAGAAACTGTTTCCTGCAACATAAATAAACATTAGAGATCCATGGGGGGACTTTACCCCCTGATTTGAATCCCTCCCCTATTCGAATCTCTCTCCAATTCGAATTTTGGTTTGTTTAGCCTAGAATTTCCCAGGTGTGATTCAAAGAAAAACTCAGATCGTTCCCTAGCGATGGCACGATCTCATCCATGCGTTTTAGCTTGCATGCAACATAAATATTGGAAATAACAATAGTCTATGTGCAATGTATATCTAAACGGTATGAAGGTGCAATTTTGGTTCTGTAAACCCTTACCAATCGAAGGTGTGTGATATATGACTATGAGCGTGGAAATGTTTGCTTAGGAGTTGGTGTGGACTCCTGGAGAGGGGACCTGCAAAATGTGTTTCGATTGGGAGGCTTTTGAATTTGGTGTTTTGAGATTTTTGATGTGGTTTCTGAGGTAGCGTGTGTGTATAATCTCTTTGTGTGCGATGTGTGATCCTGTGATACAGTATGCGTGCGTGTGAGTCCCCCCTGGATTTGTGTTTGACATCTTGTATTTATAAGAGGTGGAGGAGACAAGGAGATGGGGAAAGAATCATGGCATTAAAGAGAAGTCATTAAACATGGCATTGAAAGCAGAATCAGACAAATTAAAAGATTGCCATTTGAGATATTTCATGCCATTTTGGAATTCTGAGTGAACCTGGACATGTTAATTTGGCGCCTTGCTTGAATTTGAAAATATTCATAGTTTCCCTCTTCAAAGCCCCTTCGATCAACCCTTGTTCCTGTGATGATTATGAGTTATGATTTGAAGTGTTCAAAACTTCCCTTATCAGAACTTCTTCGACCAGCCCTTGTTTTCCTTGATGGTTCTGAGTTCTGATCAGAACATTTTAGCTTAAGACACCTCTGCTCTGATATGCCAATCGAAAGAAACTCTGATGTTCCAATCAAAGGACACCCTGATGTTCCAATCGAAGGAAAGCTCTAATGTTCTAATCGAAGGACACCCTGATGTTCCAATCGAAGGAAAGCTCTGATGTTCCAATCGAAGGACACCCTGATGTTCCAACCGAAGGAAGCTTTGATGTTCCAATCGAAAGAAGCTCCGATGTTCCAATTGAAGGAAGCTCTGATGTTCCAATCAAAGGAATATTTGATGTTCCAATCGAAGGACATTTCATTCATTTTCAAATTTTACTTTCCTCAAGCAAATGTTTGCAACCACCCATGTGAGAGAAGATCTTAAAAATAAGAGAGGGAAAATTTTGGGGTACAACAGCTGCCCCTGTTCAATCTTCTTAGACTTGAGGATGTAGATTGGCTTGTCTGCCTTTCATGATCTGAAGGTGGAAGATGATTGAACACTAGAGTGCCCAAAAATTATCACCCGTCTGAAGTGATACTGTTGGTTGATAATATCGGGAATGGGCTTATAGATGCCATTTAGAAAGGATGACAGAGAGTCGCCGAAGATGAGCTTAAAGATGCCATCCAAGGAATATGACAGAGAGTCGTCGGAGATAGGCTTAGAGATGCCATCCAAAGTAGATGCTGACTTCATAAGAAGTCTCTTTATGGGGATTCCTGTTCCTGCTGTCTGAGGAGGAGTCTGCTGAGGAATGTTGGTCTTTGTTTCAGGAAATAGAGTCTAGGAGCTTCAGTTGTCCATTACTCTACTGGGGAGTTATCTCTTGACTGGAGAGACAAAAGTGAGCTGTTATCTGGTCGAGATCCAGGCTTCACAATAACTTGCTGAGGAAAATAGGTCTGACTGCTATCCGGTCCTATTCCAGGCTTCATAGCGACCTATTGGGGAATATGAAATTAACTGCCATCTGGTCGGTTCCAGGCTTCACAGTAATTGTAGACATTGAACTGTTATCTAGTCGTATCCAGGCTTCGGTGATTTGAAGAAATTAAGCTGTTATCTGGTTGGGTCCAGGCTTCAACTTGAATCTGAGGTATACCGTTATGTAGTCGGGTCCAGGCTTCGGTATCATAGGTTATACTATCATCTGGTCGGGTCCATGCTCTAGAGTAATTAATAAACTGCTATCCGGTTGGACTCCAGGATTTACAGTATCTTTAACTGGATAAGAATCAGAAAATCTTAGTGTCGATTTAACTGAACCAGAGAAAGGTCTTGAATTATCTTTAACTGGATAAAGAATCAGGAAAAATCTTATGGTCGATTTATTTGAACCAAAGAAAGTATCTACTAGAAAATAATTAGAATAAATCATTGGTCAATTTAAACTGAACCAGCAGAGGTCCTTAATTATCTTCAAGTGGAATAGAATCAGAGAAATCTTAGGGTCCATTTAACTGGACCAGAGAAGTCTTTAATTGTCTTTGACTGGGCGAGAATCAGAAAAATCTTAGGATCAATTTAACTGAACCAGCTGAGGTTTTTTGAATATGATGTTCTGAAGAAAATATTGGAATAGCCTTTCGTCATAGTTAACCTTTAAAAAGCCTATCAGGTCATATAAGTTGTTTGTGATATTTGTTGATTGATCTTTCCTGAAAGGTAAGGAGTTAGTCATATGTAATGCCATGGTGTATGAAATTCATTGTGTAATGATGTTCTCAAAATGAGATTGTGTTGTATGCAATGCACATGCCATGATGTATGAACTTGGAATGCTGTTGCGACATTTCCTAGTCTGGGAAAATAAATCCCTGGCTGATTGCTGGAGAGCACTGGGAAGCTGAATCTTGGACTACTGTTTGGTAGATGAGGAAAGTGATTCTTTCATTTCCACTTGGGATGATGAATGGAGATGATTCACCGAGGATTTCCTCTTTCCGTTTGAGAGTACTTTGTCGGGGATGAGGCTTTATAAACTGTTTGAGATTATAAAACTTATTTGGGGAACATGGATTTCAACTCTCTGAGGGAACTTTGCTGGAGGAGGTAATTTGTACTAGGGGAAGAAGAGGTCAAAACTTTGGTTGTTTTCACTCTGCAGGGACATAGACATCACTAGGACGTATGTTGAGGATGTAGCGGTGACTTTGCATCAGGACATTTCTGCCCTTGTACCTACTGGAGAAAGTACCTGCAGAGATTATGTGGATGGATCTATATGTTGAAATAAGTGTCAGAATGACACCGGTCACTGGATCGTATCAAAATTGTACTTGAAACATGTGTTGAATGAGTGTCAGAATGAAATTCGTCTCTGGGTTGTATCTGAACTGTACTTGAAACATGTGTTGAGTGAGTGTCAGAATGACATCCGTCTCTGGATCTTATCTGAATTATACTTGAAACATGTGTTGAATGAGTGTCAGAATGACATCTGTCTCTGGATCGTATCTGAACTATACTTGAAACATGTGTTGAATGAGTGTCAGAATGACATTCGTCTCTAGATCGTATTTGAATTGTACTTGAAACATGTGTTGAATGAGTTTCAGAATGACATCTGTCTTTGGATCGTATCTGAACTGTACTTGAAACATGTGTTGAATGAGTGTCAGAATGACATCCGTCTCTGGATCGTATCTGAACTGTATAAGGGGATAATCTGGAGTAAGTACCAGGATGATATCCGTCTCTGGATCATACCTGAACTATTTCTAGAAGAGAAATCTGGAATAAGTATCAGGATAACATTCGTCTCTGGATTGTACCTGAATTGTTTCTAGAAGAGGACTTGGTTTATTTAGAATGTTTCTGTTGGGAATTCCTGTTTAATTGTTTTTAGAAGAAATCCGCTGGGAAACATTGGTTTTGCTTGATTGTACGTGATTCATTGCTGAAATTCATGTCTAATGTCTCACGTGATTCAGATGGAGATCTTCCCCTGACTATTTGGAATTTTTTGAGAGATTCCTTGAATCTTGACTTGACAGCCTCAGATGATGGACAATGATCATGCCGTACCCCTTGGTTAGAAGTGTTTTTCCACTTGAGGTGAACCTTTTCATTGAGAAAGTTTTTGTTCACTAGATATTCGTCATGTGAATTTCTCTGTTGTCGAACAAATAACTATATGCAGACAACGATATTTAAATAATGCAAAGTTTATGCATGTCTTGAAGTTTTTTTTTAAAATTCATTTTTCAGTAAAACAAATTTTGCAAGAGAGTGATATCAAGTCATGATTTATTGCAAACCTTACAGGAGTCAGGATACCTTTGTAACAGTATGCTCTCGAACTAACCCATGCTTCAGCTAGGACTTTTAAAGGTTGTAACATGGTCTGGTTCATGGTTTAAGAAACAAAGGATAAAGGCTCAAAATTTATTTGTACTCGTTCGTTCTTCATGATGTTCTTCAGTCATATGCTCAGTTAATTGTGCATTTCAAATCCTAGTTGAGTTCTGGAATGTTGGCCCCGATATTTTGGTGATGGTTCAGAAATAGAACGTTTGTTTGAGAAGGCAGTCATTTTTGTGACCTTTTATTTTTATTGAGGATTTGTAGGAACCTTTTTTTTATTATCCCGATCTTTTTCCTGAACTGTTTCTTTTGCGATTACAATCAGCGGGATGTCCCAGTTTTTCTTAAGTCTCCTTCATAGGTTTTGACTTAATGGGCTTTTATTTTGAGAGATAATGACTGCTTATTTTGATGATTACGCAGAACCTATCACCGTCTTTTTATTTGGAAGGACGTCTTCGATGCCATTCATTGTGTATGAAGCGAAAGATTTTGACTGAATGCGCGTCCGAATTGACTGAGAAATTACCCTTCCCCAAGTTATGATTAAGGGTTTTAGTTTGTGTGAAAAGAAAAACTCCTACTTCTTAGGCTCAAAGGGGTTGACTAGGGATTATCTTCCTTATAACTCCAATGTTTTGGATTTGAAACAACGCCTGTACATCGTCAGTAAGGTCTGTTCAAAAGCATAATGTGTGAGATTGTGGTATCGTTTTCGTCATCCTCCCTCTAAATGCTTATAACTTTTTAATCGAGAGTCTAATATCACATAAAGGAAGCAAGAAAATAGCTTAAATAAAATGACAATGAAATCATTCAAGATAAACATATGCGATGCATTAATGGGAAAACCAAAGTTCGGCATGCCAGTAATTGTTTGAACAACAAATGAAATTACAAATGAAGAATAAAAAAATGAACGAGACGTTCTCAATGATTTGGCCTAGGAGTAGTGATCACTTTGTGAGTCTCTGGAGGGTCGAATTCAATCTCTTTGGCATCAATCATATCCTAAATTTTGTTCTTCAGAGCCCAACAGCCATTTTTATCAGGTCAAGGACTATCAAAATGGTATGCACACCTTTCATCAGGGTGGTAACTAGGAGCAAAAGTAATGGGATTTCGCATAGGAGCCTTTAATGTAATTAACTATGCCTTCAACATGTGTTGTAATGCTTGAGCTAGTGACATGTTGATTATGGTGAATTCTCTTAGGCGTGACCTCTTTATGTTGATTCCCCTGTTGGTGTCGTTGCATAGGCACAAGATTAGAGACCAGTATTTCCCCCACAGATTGATTGTGGTCGTCTGCCTTATTACGGCCCTTCTGGCCATACACAACATTAGCTTCCCTTTTACCAGCGAATGGCTTCTTCTCAGCATTAGAAGATGCAGCCATCGGGATCTTCCCACTCTTGATACCACTTTCGATCCTTTCTCCAGTCAGAACCATCTCTGTGAACCCAAATGAGGAACTCCCAATCAGCAGATTAAAGAACGGACCTGTCAGAGTGCCCATGAACATATGTGCCATTTCCCGATCATTCAGAGGAGGTTGTACCCTTCGAGCTAGATCACTCCATTTTTGGGTATATCCTTTGAAGCCTTCGTTAGAACCCATAGACATGCTTTGAAGTTGTGTATGAGTTGGAGCGAGGTCATTGTATTGGTACTGCTTGTAGAAAGCAGCAGCCAAGTTTTCCCAGGTATGAATGTTTGTTCTTTCTAGATGATAGAACCATCCTAGTTGCGTGCCAGCTAAACTTTCTTGGAAGAAATAGAATTATAACTTTTGGACACCAGTGTGAGGCTGGATCCTTTTGACATATGATCTCAAGTCAAGTTTAGGACGAGAGACCCCATCATATTTGGGGAATTTGGGAACCTTGAATTTTGGTGGGATGATCATGCCAGAAACAAGCCCTAATTCTTCAAAGTCCAAGCCAAGTATATATTGAGTCTCCATAACATTGAGACGATCCTCCAGCTGTTTGTATTTATCATCGGCAAGAGGATATTGCTCCTCGGAATAACCAGCTTCGTCTTCATCAGCCTCCGGGTTGCTATCTTCTTCGTTATTATCCCCCTTATTTGATGGAGTTGAAAGATCTAGATCTCCTTTAACCAATCCTCTGAGTCTTCTTCCCATATTCAGGATGCCAGCCGATTTCTTTGCCTTCTTCTTCTTCTTCTCTTTGATGACGAGAGCTTTCAGTTTTTCCTGTCGCTGGACTAAAGCCATGAACATTTGTTAGAACTAAGCGTTTTGAGCTTGAAGGTCTTTTACTGTTTGTTCAAGGGACATTTCTTTTGCTGAAATAAACAGTGAAAAGAAGAGAAACCTATATTGGAAGACCTGTTATGAAATAGCATGCATGCAATGTTTTCAAGGATCTCGCAGGTTAAGCACGAAAATGTCAGAAGTGGAAATTTGCAGCTTTGATTGAAGAACTTCGTATTGTTGAGTGTCCTTCTACGAGAGTAAAGCTCACCATATCAAGTGGATCATAGCCCCTGACTCAAGTTGTTGAGTTTTGATCTTTTGACAGCATTGGCTAGAGGAAAATAAATCCCCTTCCCCTTGCTAGACGTTTGATTTATCATAACCTGCATCACAAACCCTTGAGATCCTTGAAATGGTTAAGGAAATGTTGTGGCATGATGTTATGATATGTATGCTATGCATCAAGCAAAAAGTAGGGTAAGAAAAAAATTTATTGGATTTATATGAACAAGGTCGTGTAAGGAATGCAAACAAAGCCCTAAAATGAGTTCAAATTGTTAGGCAAAGAAAGCAAACAAGTCACACAAGTAACCTTAGGTATAGGCTTGCATGGATTCCATAGGTAAGTACCCTCTTAAAGTTTAGTTGGCTCAAACTGTCTTATAAATAGTAACCGGGTTCTAAGGAGTCTCAATATTACTGATCTTCCTTTATCGAGAATTATTTTAGCTTAGCAATCTTTTCTTGCCGCCGAAACTTCTCGAAAGTCCAATATCAATGAGTGTAGCATCGAGTATCAACCAATCCCCAACTTTACACCAAGGCCGGCTATCTCACTACTTTATTATGGCCAAGTTTGTTCAACTAAGGTTCTAAGGTCCGTTAGTGCTTCAGGATACCACGCGGCGGCCTCGTATTCTCCTTGATTCAACACAAGGGATACTGGTACCGACCAAAGTGTCACACCAACACAACCATCGCTAAACCCATATCAGTCTACACCGTACAGTCTCCGTGATCTATTGTTGTTTACCTAAAAAGTGTCCCCAAATTCAGGTGTAGGATTCTTATAAATAACCCTAACAAACCCTTAAAATTAAAGCAATCAAAGCAAACAAAGAAATAAATTTTAAAATGAACTAGACCCTAAGGTAAACCCCACTTTTAAATCTTCTCCCTAGCAGAGTCACAAGTTCTGTGATATGGTGGCAGAACCGGCTATTATACTGGTTTGCATTTTGTATTCGCAAATGTGCGATAAGCAAGAGTCGCCACCGAATTATCTTTTATCCAATAAAGGAAAGGCTGAAAAGAACAGAAAAAGACCTTTTTCGAGATTTTTCGAGTAAGGGGGTAAATTATGGAAAGGGAAGGTGTTAGCACCCTTTCCATCCGTGGTTTTCCATGGGCTCTTATACACTTGCTCATTTTTGAAGATTGCTTTCGTGTTTGTGAGTTTTGAAAAGTTTGTTTGCTTTATGATAACTCTTGTATCGGTCCTCAAGAGTGTTGATAAAGCGTTTTCGAAAAAAGGTTTTGAAAGTGTAGTGTGAAAAAATTTGTTTTGAGCAAGTACCTAACAGTTATCTACCTACTCGAAAAAGGTGTTCTTTTCCTTCTTTCCTTTAGATAGTGCTATCCTACTATTATTGAGTAGGTATCCCTATCATTGGATGTTGAGGGACTACCGAAGAGACGTTTACGATCGCTAAGGACATTGGGCAAGAACTTCTAGTAATTGTCCTAAAGTTCTAAGATCACTTTTTAACCGAGGCAGCGTCGAAAGGGTCATCGAGGGACTTGTGATCTCTTGAACTAAAGGACAACCACTAAAAATTCTCACGTTTTGAGAATTATGACCATTTTCGAAGGCAACCGAAGTGGGAGATACCCTAGGGGTGAGCATGTGCAAGTGTATTGATTCATTTCATTTATCTTGCGCATTAGGGTTATCTAACGTTTTCTTTTCAGTCTTTTTCATGCAATCCTATTAATCTAAGCAGTTAATAATAGTGCAGAAAATAAATTGCAGAAAATAAATTGCGGAAAATAAAATTCCTAAGTTATTACAAGGCCTTGGGGAAATTACACAAATAGCACAAGAAAATAAAATGCAGAATTTTAAACCTAATTAAAGATATTACAAAGCGGGAAACAGTTACTTAATTGGAAAATAAAAATAAAATGAAAAAGATAAATGCGCGAAGATCAAGATGGGAACAAGTTGAAAAGTCCTAAAAATCTAATTATTTAATAAAACATTTTTTTTGTATTTTATTGAGAAAAAGATTTGAAACTTTAACCTAATTTCTAATTAATTTTAATTTAAAGAAAACAAGTTAAAGTAGTTAAATTAAATTAATTTACAAAAATTAATTTTAATTATGAAAAACCTTAAGTCTATTTTTTTGTGATTTCTTAATGTTAATTAAAGCTTAAAAGAAATAAAGAAAAACAATCACTAGAAAAGACAAAATCAAAAGACAAAAATAGTAAATGAAAAGAGTGCACTCTTGGAAGGAAGGCCTGGATCAAATAGGCTTGGGTTGCCTTTAGATTCAATGAAGAGTCTTGATCGAAGGTTCCTGAGAGACTGCACGTCTGGGGGTGTTCGATCTGGATGTGTCATCCTTCAATATGGGATACTAGATATGCAAGGAATTTGTTAGAAAAAGAAAACAAAACAAAATCCTGGAATTGAATCGAATCTGGTCCTAAATTCGATAGCCTGGCTGTGTCACCCTGAATCGAATCACCAGAGTCTGAATCGAAGGTTATAGGAAAAAGGTTCCTGCAACCTAGTTCGAAGCTTTGGCCGCTTCGAGGCCCTAAAATATTTTGTTGGGGAAAACCTGAGAAACTATTTCCTGCAACATAAACAAACATTAGAGATCCAGGGGGGACTTTAACCCCTGATTCGAATCCCTCCCATATTCGAATCTCTCTCCAATTTGAATCTGGGTTTGTTTGGCCTGGAAATTCCCAAGTGTGATTCGAAGAAAAACTCAGATCGTGCCCTAGCGATGGCACGATCTCATCCTTGCCTTTTAGCTTGGATGCAACACAAATAATGGAAATAACAAGAGTATACGTGCAATGTATATATAAATGGCATGAAGGTGCAGTTTTGGTTCTGCAAACCCTTACCAATCAAAGGTGTGTAATCTGTGACTCTGAGCGTGGAAATGTTTGCTTAGGAGTTAGTGTGGACTCCTGGAGAGGGGACCTGCAAAAGGTGTTTCAATTGGGAGGATTTTGAATTTGGTGTTTTGAGATTTTGGATGTGCTTTCTGAGGAAGCGTGTGTATAATCTCTTTGTGTGCGATGTGTGATCCTGTGATATAGTATGCGTGCGTGTGAGTCCCCCCTGGATTTGTGTTTGACATCTTGTATTTATAGGAGGTGGAGGAGACAAGGATATGGGGAAAGAATCATGGAATTAAAGACCAACCATTAAACATGGCATTGAAAAAAGAATCAGACAAATTAAAAGATTGCCATTTTGAGATATTTCATGCCATTTTGGAATTGTAAGTGAACCTTGACATGTAAATTTGGCGCCTTGTTCGAATTTTAAAATATTCAGAGTTTCCCTCTTCAAAGCCCCTTCGATCAGCCCTTGTTCCTGTGATGATTATGAGTTCTGATTCGAAGTGTTCAAAACCTCCTGTGATACGGTGGGAGAACTGACTTGAGGTTTTGCGTTTTGTGTTCGCAAATGTTTCGGTTTAGCAAGAGTCGCCACCGACTTTTTTTTTATCCTAAGGAAAGGTCAAAAAGCACAGGAAAGACCTTTGAGATATTTTCTTGGGTTCGGGGAGTAGATTATGAAAAAGGAAGGTGCAAGCACCCTTTTCATCCATGGTTATCCATGGGCTCTTACTTACTTGTTTAGATCACTTGCTTTTGCTTTTCAATTGTTTGAAATGGTGCTTTGTGTGTGGTTTTGAAAGATGTTTTGAAAAGAGGCCATCGTTGTGGCAACTTTTGTAATGATTCTTGTTTGAATGTATACAAAGGTGTTTTTGTCTTTTGAAAAGATTTCAGTGTTTGAAAGTTTGATTTGGGGAATATTTTGAAATTGTGTTGTGAAGTGTGTTTGAAAATAGCAAGGATGTTTTGCAAGTTTTTGATCAAGTAACTAAGAGCTATCTACCCTAATTTACTCAAAGATCTTTCCTAATGTTTTTAACCCTTTTGACAGTATTGTTTTACCATTGCATTTGGTAAACAACCTTATATTAGGATGTTAAACGGGACATGCGCGGGTCATCGTATAGACCATGAAAGCAATTGTGTTAGGTATTTTTGGCAAATTTTTGAAGGACTTGATCATTTTTGTTTAGGCAACCAAGATAGCGTCATCGAGGGACTATGATCTTTTTATTTTGTTTTTATTTTGTTTTTGTTTTGCCAAAGTACCCAACATGCATAACATGGCCCATTTTAAGGCAACAAGTGGATTGTAACCCTAGGGGTGCAAGTGTGTATTGTGTTTGATTGAATGCACATTTGTCTTTGCATTAGGTCAAGCTACTTGTTGATTTTGGATTTTTGCATACAAACCCTAATTCTCTAATCATGGCATAATTGAAAGCATAAATTGCGAGAATTAAAAGTCTAAGCTATTACAACATGATTATGGGGATAGGGGTACAATCTTTGAATGGGGGTGTATTTGACAAGAAATATAAACCCTAGTTTACTATTACATCCAAATTGAATCCCAATGCATAAATGTTAAATGGACAATATTTAAATGAACAAAATAAATATATCAAATAAAATGAATTATGCAAAAAAAGGTTTTTGTTTATTTATGTATGTAAAAATATTTAATGTAAAAAATAAAGAAATAAATAAAAAGATTAATTTGTTTGGCTAAGGGTAAAACCCTAATTTTCTTTGAGAAAGTAAATATATTAATTATTTTATTTATATACAATAAAAATAAAATAATACATGTAAAAATAAAATATATATACCTAGAAAAAAGGTATTTTTAAGTATAAATAATAATAGAAGTAAAAAATGTAATATTTTATATTTTTATTCTAAAGTATTTAATAAAATAAAAGTATATATATATATATATATATATATATATATATATATATATATATGTTCAATAAATAAAATATATACAAAAATAAATTATATTTAGAATAATATTTTCAGTGTGAATAAAAAAAAAGAATAAAAAAAAAGTATAATTTATATATTATTTTCAAGTTTTAATAAATAAGATAAAAATAAATAAATTGCTTTTTATGTTAGAAAAATAAAAATAAAATGCAAAATAAATGTGAAAAAATTATAAAAATATTTTTGAGCATTTTTTTTATGTGGGAATAAATAAATAAAATCAGAAATGTAAATAAAAAATCAAAAATAAAAAATAAAAAGAAATTGGGCCAAGGGGTGCAAAAAGGAAAAAGGGAGGTGTCAAAAGTGAGCCAGGCCAAGCCCAGCCCAAATCGACTTCATCTTCAACTTTCAGATTTTGAAAACACGCGCGCCCTGTACAACTGCCAGATCCTGTATACGAGCTCTATTGCAAAAACACATAACATCAAACTTGTAGAGCATTTCAAGATGAATCCAAACATATAAACAACTTGTCTTAACTCTCAAAGACCAGAGAGAATTTCTCTGGCCCTAAAATCTAACCTAGTTTTTTCAGTATGTTCATGGATGAAATTCTCTTAGCATGCTTAATATAAATGAAAACTGAGCATATGTACAGCTTCATGGCAATGAATACTACATTTCTTATTCACAAACATAAGACTAAATGTTCCTAAATAGAGAGATAGCAAGTGGACAAAAACCTGTTTCAGCTGACTTCGTGTAGGGCAATGTAGAGCTTTTCAACAAGGCTTGAGATGTCTGGGAGCTTGCTTGAACTTCACTTGACCTTCTCCAATAGCCTGCTTGCCTTGAATGTACTTGAATCAACCTATAGAACTCAACCTGCACAAGCTCAAAATGAAAATGGCAAACTCTGTAAATGGAGTTACAAGTGGTGTTTGAGGTTTGGGATAGCTTGGATGAGTTGAATGGAAGGTGTTTGAACCAACTTGGGGCAAAACGCACGAGCAAATTGAGCTATGGAAGTCAAGTTGCAGGTTCTACCCAGTTTTGCCAATGGAATGTGTTTTTTGGCTATGGGATGTTTAGAGGCTCAAGAAATCGTGTTTCTGGCTTAAAGGGGTGTGAGAAAGTTGTTCAAAATGTTTGCACAAGCTTGTTTTTACTAATGTTCAAGTTCTCATGTTTTGGACAAGTTTCTTGTTTTTGAAGTAAAATGTGGGAAGTGATCTCTAACAGGCCTGTACAGGCTATCAAACACCTTGTAACCTATGCTCTTGGCCCCTCTAATTTGTGGATTTGATTAGCTGCAAAAGATCTGGACCAATGCTCAAAGATTGTGGTTTGACATAAAGCAAGGTTATGGCAAAAATGGAAATGTGCCTTTTTCTACTTAGGGCTTAATTTTGTGTACAATGTCCTAATGACCAAAACAATAGCTTAGACCAATGGATTTGCATTAAATTATTTAGTGTGAAGTGGTTTAGAGGCTTGTAAACTAGTGTAAGGCATGCTGACTTGAAATTGCAACTTGTATGAACATGAATATGCAATGGATGAAAAGTTAGTTTTTGCCAACTTCAAGCCTTCGATTCTCCCTAACCACAAATGTGTTTGGAGAGTTCTTATACATTTTGGAAAGCTTGCAACATGATCTATAATCCATATTTGAAATGAAACTTGAGATTCCAAGTGGAACTATGTGAAAAATGGCCATGAAGATTGGTCAAAATCCTGCGTAAATTAGGGCAAAATTTCACTAAGTTAAAAGTTTTAGGGACCCTTGTTCCAAAATTCATAACTTGAGATACAAGCTTCTTTTGAGAAAACTTTGTGAATAAAAGTTGTAGACTTTGTGGAGGACTACAACTTTCATGTTGGAGGTTTTGTTTGAATCCATTTGCATCATGGTGAAAATGTGGTGCAAAGTTAGGAAAAATTAAGAAAATTTCATAACTTAGAAAAATTCTAAGTTATGAAAATTTTCAACTTTAAACCCTAATTTGCAATTTTGGGTTTCTTGATGAACAAGTTTCATGTTTTGACACATCTTGATTAAAAATGACCCTTGGTACTTGATTTTGACCAAAAAGTCAAAGTTTGACTTTTCAGTGTACAATCAAATTTTGATCAGTTTACTGAAAAATTCATCTGTCAATCCAATGCAATTGAGATATTTTGAACTTGTTGAATAGGTCAAGATGATGCCATTGAGTCCTTGAATCCATGGTTGAGCCCAATTTTCCATTGGCTAGGTCAAAAGGTTAGAAATTTCCTTTGTACAGTCAAAACCCTAAAAATGACCATTTTGCCCTTTTGGTGATCTGATCAAATTTCTTGTGGAGTTATGGTCCAAACTTGATCAAATGTTTAATATGAGTTCATAATGTTGATGTGGGTCAAAATTCATGAGGTTTGACTGTAAATTGGCCACAATTGACTTTTTCCCCAATACAGTTGATTTCTAGGCCAACTGTCCAATTGATAGGGCAAAAATTTGATTCAAGGTTTGAAACTTGGTATGGACAAACTTATGAGTCCAACATAAATTATTAAAGTCACTTTGGGCATTGTAGGTCAAAAAATCCCTGTGCAAACTCAAACCCTAATTTAGGTCATCAGTGCAAGGAGATGTCTTGAGCAGAGAAAACCTTAGCTTCATCTTGAGTTCAAAGAGCCTTGTGATGAGAAACGTTGGTTGGTTGGATGGTGAGGGTGCACAATGATCCTTGGTATTTGGTACACGCTGGATTGCCTGAAAGGTATTAAGAAAAATAATAAACGTTGGAGGCAGGTGTCAAACCCCTGACCTCAAGCTTCCCAACGCCTTAACGTTTGCCTGGCTACCACTGGGCCATTTGTGTTAGTTGTAATAATATTACAAAACAATAATCAAATATTAAAAGGCCACATATATCAATTCAGCGCGCGAAAATTTGAACAAGCTAATGGAGGGGCGCCAACTGGTCATCTTCTTCCTGTCTCCGGGGGTAAAAAGTCCCAGACTTTTACCTACAGACATTTGTCGGTAGCTACAAGCCCTGCAAATTCCAAAACTCAACACAAGCGTGATAAATGAAAACGAAGGCCATGGACAGCTTCGTCTTGACCTGCTGAGTTCATTGGTCGCCCTTTCAAGGCTCAATTTTTCCTGTAAACAAAACTCCTAAATCGAAGCTATAAACCCTCGTAATGGTGAAATCAAATGTAGTCCATATAAATGCAATTAAACAATATAGAAAGCTTGCAAATGTTCCAAGGATCAAGAATATATGGTCAATTCATGCTAACAATGTCTAAATCATGCAAACCGAATTCAAGAAACAAGCAAGGTCGTGATGGACTTACAGCGCGATATAGGGCCTGGAAATGCTTGCTTTGGATTGCTTTAGCTTGCTGAGGATCCCACGAATCGATTGAGATAGCTAGAAGGCCTTGAGGATGCCTGGAACTAGGAATTCGTCTTTACACTTTTTCTTGTTTTTTTTCCAGTTTGTGTTCTTGATCACATGCCTCTTTCTCTAGCCTACTTTGGTCTGCCTCACTTATATATGTATCAAGGACTGAATTAGGGTTGAAATAATGCACTCAATCTTCCTCCATCAATGAGTTTGATCTTGATTTGATTCACCTTAAAATATTTCCAAAAATGGCCTAAATCCAATCTTTTTATGCACACGAAACCTTTACACAAATTTGAATATTTGCTAGCTGTAATTTAAAACCTGAAACAATCACAAAATATTTTGTTTTCAATATTTTGGATTTTCTCATGATTTATTTTGAATAAAATTGATTTAAATCAAATAAAAATCAAAATAAATAATAAAAACATGATAATGACAAGTGGCAAGGTCTAGAGCTCGTGGACTATATTTCCAACTCAAAACAAGTGAAAAAGATTGGGCCTATTTGGCAAAAATTGATGTTTTAGGCATAGTTGACTTTTGGCAATTTTACAAAAAGGGTCAACTTCACCAATGCATAACTTCCTCAATTTTGACTCTTTGGAGGTGTTCTTAGACTTTTTAGAAATATTGAGATGTCCTTTAATCAACCCTTTTGTTATCATATCAATTTTATATTCCATGATCAAGTATGAAGCTTTGACAACAAAGGTGTTTTTGTTGACTTTTCAAAATGACTTGTAATGTCCAAATTCATAACTTCTTGTGAGTACATATTTTGAACTTGGGAGATGAAGATGGATTGTAGGGAATTTCATATTCTTCAAACTGAGCTTTGGATGGGTCATTTCTCATAAAGTATGAGATAGTTATGCTTGGTCAAAGTTGAGTTGACTTTTCATGCAAAACCCTAATTTAGCAATTTTTGGTTCTTGATGAATTATGAGCAATCCTTGATGAATCATGATCAACCCTTGATAAAATGATAAAATATACTTCAAAATGAGGATGTTGACCAAAAATCTTGAAGTTTGACTATATGTAGGCCACAATTGACTTTTGCCCTAGCACAGCCGATTTTTAGGCCTTTGAGCAATTGACTGAGCAAATTTCCTCTATAGGGCTTGAAACTTGACATGGATGTTCTTGAAAACATATTCGGACAATGTTGAGCATTTGGGGTCCCTTGGATTCAAGTATCGTGATGCAACATGAAACCCTAATTTGAAGTAGACTGTCTTAGAAGAGAGCTTATCTGGTCAACCCTTAGGCTTCTTTGAGCAACTTGTGGGTCTTTCTTGAAATGTTTTGAGAAATATGGGAGGGCAAATTTTGGGGTACAACAGCTGCCCCTGTTCAATTTTCTTAAACCTGAAGATTTAGATTGGCTTGTCTGCCTTTCGTGATCTGAAGGTGGAAGATGATTGAACACTAGATTGCCAAGAAATTTGCACTCGCATGAAGTGGTGTCCATCTTGCGATATCAGGAATGGGCTTACAGATGCCATTTGGAAATTGCTGACGAGGGGATGGGCTTAAAGATGCCATCTGAAGGAGTGTCAGTCTCATAAGAGATTCCTTAGCGAGAGCTTGTATACCTGTCGTTGAGGAAGATTCCGCTGGGGTAGGTTGATCTTTGTTGTGAGATGTAGAATTTTAGGAGCTTCGGTCATCCGTTATTCTGCTGGTGAGTCGTCTCTGTTTGAATTTTAGGAACTTTGGTCGTCTGTATTCTACTCAGGAACCATCTCTGTTGAATTTTAGGAACTTCGGTCGTCCGTATTCTACTGAGGGACCATCTCTATTGAATTTTAGGAACTTCGATCATTCATATTCTACCGAGGAAACATCTCTGTTGAATTTTAGGAACTTCAGTCGTTTGTATTCTACTGAGGAACCATATTTGTTGAATTTTAGGAACTTCGGTCGTCCGTATTCTACAGAGGAAACATCTCTGTTGAATTTTAGGAACTTCTGTCGTCCATATTCTACTAAGGAAACATCTATGTCTTGAGGAAGCGGAAGTGAACTGCGTATCTAGCCGTGTATAGGCTGCATCGCAACCTACTAGGGAAAGGTGAAACCGATCGTGTTTGATAGGTCCGGGTCTTACAGTGTTGTGGACTGCTGTCTAGAGATAAGAGAAAAGAAACCTGGATAGTAGGGATTATGGGAAGGAACCTGGGTAAGGTTGCTTCATAAGGAGTTTGGATAAAACTGCATCTGAACTGAGAAGGAACCTAGGTAAGGTTGTTCTGTGAGGAGTTTGGGTAAAACTGCATCGGGACTGAGGAGGAACCTAGGTAAGGTTGCTTCATGATGAGTTTGGGTAAAACTACATCGGGACTGGGGAGGAACCTAGGTAAGGTTGCTTCATGATGAGTTTGGGTAAAACTACATTGGGATTGGGGAGGAACCTAGGTAAGGTTGCTTCAGGATGAGTCTACGTGAAACTACATCAGGAAAGAGGAGGAACCTAGGTAAGGTTGCTCCAGGATGAGTCTAGGTGAAACTACATCGTGAAAGAGAAGGAACCTAGATAAGGTTTCTCCATGATGGGTTTAGGTAAAACTACATCTGAACTGAGAAGGAACCTAGGTAAGGTTTCTCCATGATGGGTTTAGGTAAAACTACATCTGAACTGAGAAGGAACCTAGGTAAGGTTGCTCCATGATGGGTTTAGGTAAAACTGCATCTGAACCAGGAAGAAACCTAGGTAAGGCTGTTTCATGAGGAGTTTAGGTAAAACTGCATCTGAACCGGGAAGAAACCTAGGTAAGGCTGTTTCATGAGGAGTTTAGGTAAAATTGCACCTGAACCGGGACGAAACCTAGGTAAGGCTGCTTCATGAGGAGTTTAGGTAAAACTGCATCTGAACCGGGAAGAAACCTAGGTAAGGCTGCTTCATGAGGAACCCGTTTAAAGCTGCATTTGATCGCGTAGATAATTACTCTGGTTAGTTTCAGGAGTTAATCTTGAACTTGCTGGAAGTTGTTGATGATGACCATCTTTCCTGAAAAGGTACATGATTAATCGTATATGATGCATGACATGCATTGTGGGATGATGTTCTCAAAATAAATGAGATTATGCTGTATGCAATATGTATGCGCATGTCATAATATATGAACATGAAATGCTATTGTGGCTCGTCCGAGTTTGGGAAAATAAATCCCTGACTGTTGTTGGAGAATAAATAGTTTCGCTCGCTGGAGATAACGACCGAAGATGATTGGGAGAATAATCCTGCAGGAGAGAATAACTCTGCTAGGGAATAAACTGACAAGGAAATGACTCTGGGGAGGACATGCTCTGTCGGAGGATCTTGTTAATTTGGGAGAATAACCTCAGCCGGAGATGAATTACCGTTGCTGGTGATAATAAACTTTGTTGGGGATTGAGTTTCTCTTTGTGAAAGGAATGAACTCCACTGGGGATGATTTTCCAATGGCGACTTCATTGGGGATAATCTTTTAGACTCTATTGGGGATAATCTTCCAGACTCCACTGGGGATAATCTTGCAGTGCTAGTGATAGATAAACTCTGCTTGGGGAGAATCTTACCGATTCATTCGCGGTTGTGAGCCTCAACTGGAGAGAATTAACACCACTGTCCTTTTCTTACTCTGCGGGGAGTGGATGTTACTGGGATGCATGCTGAGGATATGACGATGGCTTTGCATCGAGACTTTTCTGCCCCTGTATCTGCGGGAGAAGGTGCTTGCGGAGACCTTGTGGATCGAGTGTTATCCAACTTATGAGGTTTTTGGTAACTTTCGATCGAAATGATCAGTCTTCTTCTGGTAGGCAAGTGATAAGATGACGGGACATAGTCGTACGCTTTGATCCCTAATTTTTGCCTGGACCGCCCTTTCGGGTTTTTAGTCCACCGGGATACCCTTTTTTTCCCAAGCCGCCCATTCGGGTTTTTGACTTGCCGGGTGTACATATCTTTTTCTTTTTTATCCCTAATTTTTGCCTGAACCCTTTTGGTTCGTTGGGATACCCTTATTTTTTCCTAGGCCAGTAGACCTAGCGGGTCTTTATTCATGCGCAGTATTTTCTGAATATGTCCACGCTCTCAGGGTGTGGGGAGTTGTTACTGTCGGTAACATTGTATTGCCACGATACCAGAAGATGTTTGTTTGATCATGCAAGATTCGTTGCTGGAATTCATGTCCAATGCCCTAAGTGATTCAGATGGAGATTTTCCCCTGGCTATATGGCATCTTTGCGATATTCTTTGAATCTTGACTTGACTGCCCCAGATGATGGACAATGACCCTGTCGTGCCCCTTGGTTGGAAGTGCTTTTCCACTTGAGGTGGTCTTTTTTATTGAGAAGGTTTTTGTTCACTAGATATTCGTCGTGCGAATTTCTCTGCTGTTGAACAAATAGTCATATGCAAACAATGTTATTTTAAGAATGCAAAGCTTATGTCTGTCTTGAAGTTTTTGAAAATGCATTTTTCAGTAAAACAGGCAAATTTTGTGAAATGTGATGTCAACTCAAGATTTACAGCAAACCTTATACGAGGGAGGATACCTTTTGTAACAGTATGCTTTCGAACTAACCCATGCTTCAGCTCGGACTTTTAAGGGTTATATCGTGGCCTGGTTCACGGTTTAAGAAACAAAGGATAAAGGCTCAAATTTTATTTTTACCCACCCGTTCTTCGTGATGTTCTTCGATCCTAAACTTAGCTAGTTGTGCATTTAGATCCCGTTTGAGTCTTTGCTCTGATATTCTAGTGATGGTTCGGATACTGACAATTTATTTTGAACAGACAGTCATTTTTGTTGAGAGTTTGTAGGACCTCTTTCTTTTTTTTTGATTTTATTATCCATGTCTTTTGCCTGAAATGTTTCTTTTGTGATTACAGTCAGCGGGATGCCCCATTTTTTCTTAAGTCTCCTTCATAGGTTTTGACTTAATGGGTTTTTATTTCGAGAGATAATGACTTCCTGCTTGGATAATTATGTGGAACCATCACCGTCTTATATTTTGGAAGGACCTCTTTGATGCCATTCATTGGGCACCCGAATTAACTGAGAAAACTACCCTGCCCCAGGTTGTGATTAAGGGTTTTAATTTGTGTGAAAAGAAAAACTCCAACTTCTTTGGCTCAAAGGGGTTGACTAGGGATTATCTTACTTATAACTCCACTGTTTAGGATTTGAAACAACGCTTGTACATCGTCAGCGGGGTCTGTTCAAAAGAATACTGTAGAGATTGTGGTATCATTTTCGTCATCCTCCCTCTAAAGGCTTACAGTTTTTTAATCGAGAGTTGAATATCACGAAAAGGAAATATAAAGCAATTTAAGCATAATGAAAAAAAAAATAATTCAAAACAGACACTTGTAATGCATTAATGAAATAAGAAAGTTTGACATGACAATAATTGTTTGAATAAGCAAAGAAAATGCAACTTGAAAATTCAAATGAACAAAAATGCTTTCAATCCTATCCATGTTTTAGAAAGGGAGCAGTGATCACATTAGGAGTCTCAGGATGGTCAAATTCGATCTCCTTGGCGTCAATCATATTCCGAATCTTGTATTTCAGTGCCCAACAATCGTTAGTATCGTGCCCCGGGCTACCAGAATGATAAGCACACCTTGCATCTGGGTTGTAGTTAGGAGAAGAAGTCTTAGGGTTCGGATGAGGGTTTATCACCGTAATCAGATTCATCTTCAACATGTGTTGCAATGCTTGTGGCAATGGCATGTTGATTTGGGTGAACTACCTTTGAAGTCTTTCCCCCCTTGGCTGATTATTTCGTTATTGTGGTCGTTATGTGCGTGCCGAATAAGAGATCAACACTACCCCCACAGATTGGTTGTAGTCTGCCTTGCTACGCCTCTTCTGGCCGTGTGCAGCATTGGCTTTACCCTTGCCACCAAATGACTTCTTCTCTGTACTCGAAGATGTATTTTTCTGGATCTTACCACTCAGGATCCCAACTTCTACTCTTTCTCCAGTCAGAATCAGTTCAGTGAACCCCGGTGATGAACTACCGATCAAATGATTGAAATAGGGACCAGACAAAGTCCCAAGAAACATATCCACCAACTCCCTATCAGACAGAGGGGGTTGGACTCTTCCAACAAGATCTCTCCACTTCTGAGCGTAGTCCTTAAAGCCTTCGCCTGTACCATAGACATACCCTAAAGCTGAGTACGCGTGGGAGCAAGGTCAGCATTATACTGGTATTGCTTGTAAAAAGCAGTAGCAGGGTCCTCCCAGTTGCGGACATTAGCTCCTTCCAGTTGATAGAACCATTCAAGCTGAGTCCTTGATAGACTATCTTGAAAGAAATGAACCCAGAGATTTCTATCAGCAGTATAGGGTTGAATCTTTCTGACGTATGAGCGGAGGTGTAGCTTCGGGCAGGATGCCCCGTCATACTGAGCAAAGACATGAGCTTTAAACTTGTTAGGGATCACCACCCCAGATGCCAATCCCAGATCTCCAAAGTCTAACCCAGGTATCTTCTGAATTTCCATTGCACTGAGCTGGTCTTCGAGTTGTTTATACATATCCTCAGCAGGAGGATACTGGTCTTCATCCAAATCAGTGTCATTGTCAGAAACCACAGGGCTAGGACCCTTTATTTCCTCTTGATTCTCTCCCCCTCCAGATGAATGGGGAAAATCAGTCTCTTGTCGCAAATTGTTCCCGAATCTGCGACCCATATTCAGGAGGACCACCTTCTTCTTCTTTTTCTTCTTCTCCTTCAAGATGAGAGTCTTCAAATCTTGCTGCCCCTTGGCTAATTTCAAGAAAATTTCCTGGAACTGAGCATTTTGAGCTTGAAGAGTCTTAATGGCTTGATCAGTAGGTGTTTCAGAAGACATGATTGATTAAATAAACAGCGGAGAAGATAAGAGACCTGTACTGGAAGACCTGTTATGCAATGATATGTATGTATGCAATTTTTTCAAGGATCTCGCGGGGTAAACAAGAAACTGTTATAATTTGATTGCAGCTTGATTGAAGAAACTTCATATCGTTGAGAGTCCTTCTTCAAGGGTCAAGCTCACCGTATCGAGTAGGTCATAGCCACTGACTCAAGTTATCGTGTTTTGGTCTCTAGATGACATTGGCTAGAGGAAAATAAATCCTCTTTGCCCCTTGCTAGATGATTGATTTACCATAACCTGTATCACAAACCCTTGAGATCCTTGAAATGGTTAAGGAAATGTTAAGGCATGATGTTATGATGTGTATGCTATGCGTTTCATCAAGAGTGTGAGGTAATGGAAGCAAATAAACTCGGCAAGAAATCCAAGTTATTGGATAAGGACTATAAATAAAACCTGCAAGGAACTCGAGTTGTCAGATAATAAAAATGTGCAAGTAGTTCAAGTTTGAAAGCACACAAGTCACACAAACAGCCTTAGGTTTAGGCTCGCATGGGGTCTAGGTATTACCCTCTTGAAGTTCAGTTGGTTCAACCTCTCCTAATAATAGTAATCGGGTTCTAGAGGTTCTCAATATCACTGACCATCCTCTATCGGTCATAATTCCAGTCATGCAATCTTTTCTTGCGGCCGGAACCATCTCGAGAGTATAGTCTCAATGAGTGTAGCATACTGCTACTTTCTATGGCCAAGTTTGTCAATTATAGGTTCTAAGGTGAGTTGATGCTTAATGACCCATATAGCAGCCATATACTCTCCTTGTTGCTCCACAAGGGATATCAGTACCAACTAATGTGCCACATCAATGTAGTTACTGCTTCAACCGTATCGGTCTACACCGTACAGTTCCCTCACAGTCTATTGCTACTTACCTAAAAGGGTGTCCCCCAGATCCGTGTCAGGATCTATAGTAACTCATATTCAAAGCCCACAAATATAAAGCAATCAAATCAAACAATTGAAAACAATATGATGAACTAATCCTAAGCTACACCCCACTTATTAACTCCCCAGCAGAGTCGCCAGTTCTATGATACGGTGGCCAGAACCGGGACGTGTTTCCCTTTTTTTTAAGGAATTTTCTGGTTTGCATTTTGTGTTTGTGTTTGCAAAATGTCGCGGTAAGCAAGAGTTGCCACCGACTTTTATTTTATCCAACAAGGAAAGGAAAAAAGTACAGAAAAATTCCTTTTTCGAGATATTTCTGAGTACGGGGGGTAGATTATAGAAAGGGAAGGTATTATCACCCTTTCTATCCGTAGTTATCTATGGGCTCTTATGTACTTGCTCATCATTTTCAAAATTGTTTTCTTTGTGTTTGTGTGCTTTGAAAAGTTTTTGTTTTGAATTCGATTTAACTCCTGCTTCTGTCTTCAAGAGTGTAATGAAGTGTTTTTGAAAACTTTGTTTGTAAAGGAGTGTAAGTGTGAAAAAAGTTTCTTTTGATTGAGGAAGTACTTAAGAACTAATCTACCTACTCGAAAAAAGAATTGTTCTATGCTTGTTTCCTTTAGACAATGCAATCCCACTATTAGTGAGTAGGTTTCATCGTCGTTGGAGTTTTGAGGGTCAATTTGAAAAGGGACGTACGGTCACTAAAGCAATGTTAGGAAGTCTTAGTAGTAATCCTAATGTCTTAGATCAATTATCCGAGGCAACAATATCCGAGGAAACCTTTCCGAGGCAACTTTGATCTTTGGACAAAAGGACGACCACTAAAATATCTTATACTCAATGATCGTTTACCGAAGGCAACCAAGTGGGAGTGTACCCTAGGAGTGCGCATGTGCGAGTGATTCAGTTTTAGATTTATTATATTTGCACATTTTAGGGTTATCTAACTGTTTTAAGGTTTTACATACATTCTGGTCATGCATCCCTAATCATACATCTAACAGTTAATAATTTATGGAATTTAAAATGTGGAATTTAAACTAAGCTATTACAAGGCTTCGGGTATTTACATAGCCAAAAAAAACCCTTTGAAACTAAAGCGATAAATGGAAATAAACGTCCTAATTAAACTATTACAAACTGTGAGCAATTACATTAATAGGATAAAAAATAAATAACAAAATACGCGCGATGAAAATTAGATCGACAAGAAATTAGGGTTTTGACCCTTCTAACCTAATTAAAAAAATGTTTTTGTTGTTTTTAATATTTTTTAAGAAAAATATTAGGTTTTAAAATTAAATACAAAAATAATTAATGATTAAATTAATTAATTAAAATAATTAAAATGACCTATTTTTGGTTTTTTGGTTATTTTTAAGAAAGGAAAATAATTAAATTAGAAATAAAACCTATTTGTTCTAATTAATTTTAAATATTTACAAAACAATTAAATTTTTACCTAAAATTAGATCTAATTAAATTAATAAATTTATTGATAAAAAATATACCTAAATCTAATTCGTGAAAACTATTTTTATGATTTTTTTTTATAAAAGAAAATAATTAATTTGTTAGTAAAGTAAAATAAATAAATTAAATTAAATATAAAAAGGAAAAGAAATAGAAAACTTGGGCCTGATTAGCAGCTTGAGGGGGTGCAAATAGCATGCTAGCCCAAGACCAAAGAGGTCCACGTTTGACTCTCAGGATCTTGTGTTGCACATTGACTATGCTCCATGGTGTTCCTCTGTTTAATGGCCTTTGGATCTGGGCCTTAGGACACTTGGCTGGTTGGATGGTTAGGGTGCACAATGGTCCTTGGTCTTTGGTACACACTGGATTGCCTGAAAGGAATTAAGAAAAATAATAAACGTTGGAGGCAGGGGTCGAACCCCTGACCTCAAGCTTCCCAACGCCTTAACGTTTTCCTGGCTACCACTGGGCCATTTTTGTTAGTTGTAATAATATTACAAAACAATAATCAAATATTAAAAGGCCACATATATCAATTCAGCACGCGAAAATTTGAACAAGCCAATGGAGGAGCGCCAACTGGTCATCTTCTTCCTCTCTCTGTGGGTAAAAAGTCCCATACTTTTACCTACAGACATTTGTCCGTAGCTACAAGCCCTGCAAATTCCAAAACTTAACACAAGCATGATAAATGAAAACGAAGGCCATGGACAGCTTTGTCTTGACCTGCTGAGTTCATTGGTGGCCCTTTCATGGCCCAATTTTGCCTGTAAACAAAACTCCTAAATCGAAGCTGTAAACCCTAATAATGGTGAAACCCAGTATAGTCCATATAAATGCAATTAAACAATATAGAAAGCTTGCAAATGTTCCAAGGATCAAGAATATATGGTCAATTCATGCTAACAATGTCTAAATCATGCAAACCGAATTCAAGAAACAAACAAGGTCGTGATGGACTTACAGCGCGATATAGAGCCTATAAATGCTTGCTTTTGATTGCTTTAGCTTTCTGAGGATCCCAGGAATCGATTGAGATAGCTAGAAGGCCTTTAGGATGCCTGGAACTAGGAATTCATGTTTACACTTTTTCTTGTTTTTTTTTCCAGTTTGTGTTCTTGATCAAGGACTGAATTAGGGTTGAAAGAATGCACTCAATCTTCCTCCATCAATGAGTTTGATCTTGATTTGATTCACCTTAAAATCATTCCAAAAATGGCTTAAATCCAATCTTTTTATGCACACCAAGCCTTTACACGAATTTGAATATTTGCTAGCTGTAATTTAAAACCTGAAACAAGCACAAAATCTTTTGTTTTCAATATTTTGGATTTTCTCATGATTTATTTTGATTAAAATTGATTTAAATCAAATAAAAATAAATAATAAATAATAAAAACATGATAATGACAAGTGGAAAGGGCTAGAGCTCGTGGACTATATTTCAAACTCAAAACAAGTGAAAAAGATTGGGCCCATTTGGCAAAAATTGAAGTTTTAGGCATAGTTGACTTTTGGCAATTTTGCAAAAAAGGGTCAATTCACCAATGCATAACTTCCTCAATTTTGACTCTATGGAGGTTTTCTTTGACTTTTTAGAAAGCTTGAGATGTCCTTTAATCAACCATTTTGGTATCATCTCAATTTGATATACCATGCTCAAGTATGAAGCTTTGAAAAAAAAGGTGTTTTTGTTGACTTTTCAAAATGACCTATAATGTCCAAATTCATAACTTCTTGTGAGTGCATATTTCGAACTTGGGAGATGAAGATGGATTGTAGGGAATTGCATACTATTCAAAATGAGCTTTGGATGTGTCATTGTTCATAAAGTATGAGAAAGTTATGCTTGGTCAAAGTTGAGTTTACTTTTCCTGCAAAACCCTAATTTAGCAATTTTTGGTTCTTGATGAATTATGAGCAATCCTTGATGAATCATGATCAAACCTTGATAAAATGATGAAATATACTTCAAAATTATGATGTTGACCAAAAATCTTGAAGTTTGACTGTATGTAGGCCACAATTGACTTTTGCCCTATCATAGTCAATTTTCAGGCCTTTGAGCAATTAACTGAGCAAATTTCCTCTGTAGGGCTTGAAACTTGACATGGATGTTCTTGAAAACATATTGGGACAATGTTCAGAATTTGGGGTCCCTTGGACTCAAGTATATTGATGCAACATGAAACCCTAATTTGAAGTAGACTGCCTTAGGAAAGAGCTTGTCTGGTCAACCCTTGGGCTTCTTTGACAAACTTGTGGGTCTTTCTTGAAATGTTTTGAGAAATATGGGAGGGAAAATTTTGGAGTACAACAGGATGCTTTGGCAACTCTGGCTTCTAAGTATCAAGTAAATACTTGGAATGATGTGCCCCGTATCACAGTGCGACGTTTGGGTAGACCGACTCATGTGTTTATAGCAGAGGAAACGGCAAACGAAAAACCTTGGTATTATGATATCAAGCATTTTCTCCAGACTCAAGAATACCCGGATGCTGCATCAAAAAAAGATAAAAAGACATTGAGAAGGTTGGCAGGTAGCTTTTTCCTCAATGAAGATGTGTTATACCAAAGGAATTTTGACATGGTCTTGCTCAGATGCGTGGTTAGACACGAAGCAGACATGTTGATGCATGAAATCCATGAAGGTTCCTTTATACTCATGCCAATGGACATTCGATGGCAAAGAAAATGTTAAGGGTAGGTTACTATTGGATGACAATGGAATCTGACTGTTACCAATTTACAAAGAAGTGCCATAAGTGTTAGACTTATGCTGACAACATTCATGTGCCTCCAACACTTCTCAATGTTATTTCTTCCCCGTGGCCTTTCTCTATGTGGGGTATTGACATGATTGGAATGATTGAACCCAAGGCGTCGAATTGACATCGTTTTATCCTGGTGGCAATTGACTACTTCACCAAATGGGTGGAAGCAGCTTCATATGCTAATGTTACTAAACAGGTGGTAGTACGCTTTATCAAGAACAATCTTATATGTCGGTATGGTGTGCCAAGTAGGATTATCACTGAAAGCGGCTTAAATCTGAATAACAAGATGATGATAGAACTTTGTGAAGAATTCAAGATTGTCCATCACAATTCATCTCCATACAGGCCAAAGATGAATGGGACTGTTGAAGCTGCTAATAAAAACATCAAGAAAATCATCCAAAAAATGGTTGTTACTTATAAACATTGGCAAGAGATGCTCCCTTTTGCTGTTCACGGTTATCGAACATCCGTCTGCACTTCAACAAGGGAACCTCATTCTACCTTGTGTATGGTATGGAAGAAGTGCTCCCCGTTGAGGTTGAGATTCCCTCTTTACGTGTGATAATGGAAACTAAGTTGTTAGAGGTTGAATGGATCCAGAACAGGTTTGACCAGTTGAGTTTGATTGAAGAGAAGAGAATGACGACCTTGTGTCATGGTCAGTTATACCAGAAGAGAATGAAGAAAGCTTTTGATAAGAAGGTCAAGCCTTGTGAATTCATAGAAGGCATCCTCGTGCTCAGAAAGATCATGTCTTTTAACGCTGATTCTAGGGGCAAGTGGACTCCCAATTTTGAAGGCCCATATGTTGTCAAGAAATCCTTCTCTGGAGGTGCATTAATTCTTGAAACTATGGATGGCGAGGAGTTCCCACTTCCTATGAATGCTGATGCAGTCAAGAAATACTTTGCCTAAATAGATAAAAGAACAGCTCGCTAAGACGAAAACCTGAAAGGGCAGCTTAGGTAAAAAGGAGCGTCTCGATAGGCTGAAAACTCGAAAGAGCGGTCTAGGCAAAAATTAGAGACATAAACAGAATAAATTTTCCAGATAGGTTGAAAACCCGCGAGGGTAATCTAGGCAAAAGATAGGGATTTTCTGGCAAGTATCTGTGTTAGACAAGACTTGATCATTGAAGCAACAATCTTCTTGGTTTATCGCCACACTTCAACAGAAGTCGTTGCTCAGGAATTGAAAGTTGTTAAGGAGAATAATGTTCATTGTGTTTCGATGTATTTTTTTCCAATGTATTACCATTTTATAAACTTTGTAATCGTCTATGGAGTCTCGCCCTTCGCTGACTACCATTCCATTAATAAAGTTTGAGCTTTTATCCAATTCTTTGCAATTCTTATTTTATTCTACTTACAAACACTCCATTTATTATTGATAGTAATTTTCAAAACAAAAATATTAAATAACAAAATTGTTTTTTTGAAAAGAATTTACAAATTAATTTTTACTTTAGATTTTGTGACTCAAGAAAAAAAATGGCGATCCCAAGGATGGACGAACTCTGAAATTTTGGAAGTTTGTATTCCCTAGGAAGGTTCTCTCATGTCACTTTTTCTGGTTTGCATTTGATCTTTGTGTGTTTCTCAGATAGTTGGAGATGATACCAACTGATGTTTGGTGCGGTGTTGGGTTTGTGATCCCTTTTTCCCCAGACGAGTCTTAGTTCATTTTGATTTTAGGTTTGCATGGCCTGAAGCCTCTATCCCATATTCCTCAGTAAGGTCTTCACTCATATGGAGAAAGTCCCTTTTCCCTTTGCGTGCTGAGGTGGAATCATTTGCAAAAACATCTCCCCTTTGCAGTAATAACATTTTTTGTTGTTTATTTCTCAGGCCACTAGACAAGGGCAATATCTTTTCTAAGAAGTGCTGAAATAGTTGTCAATTTTTTGGGTTTTCTCGTCAAGTGTTAGGTTTGATTTAAAATCCCCATGACTTTGATTTCCTGTGATTTTGTTTGACTTCTTAAAATCCCCAAGTAAAGTTGAGATAATGTTGCTCTCTAAAAGTTGTTATCCTCATATGGTTTCATAATTTGTCCCCAGAGAGGTCTGTGTAATCTTCACTCTTGGTATTGAAGAATATATTTTGGGATCCCCTCAATGAGGTGGTTTTTCCCTCCCCAATGAAGTTAGCACGAGATCCCCAGTTGATATCTCGATGATTCGATTTTCATCTGCCCTAATGAAGTCAGTATTGTAATCTCTAGTGGAAATCTAGGCGTTAAGACATTTTTTCCCAATTGAAGTCTGTGTGGTATTCCCCAGTGAAGCCCAGAGGAGGATGTTAGATCCTCGTATTTGCATTGATTTTATTGTTTTAATTTGATTACGTTTGGATTTTGTTTCTTCCCAGTAAAGTTAAGTCGTGGAATAAGAATTTTTTCCTCACTTGGTGCTTACTTTCTTATAAATTTTCCTCCTGGATGTGATTTAGCCGAGTGTCGACTTTACCCAAGCAGGTTTTGTCTGGTTATTCCCAGTTTTATATGTCTATTTTGCCAGCATATACATAATAACATTCATACATACATCATGCATAGCTGAATTAAAATTCATTGCTCATTTGCATTTATTAATTATTGTTGGCATATTACCCTATTTTTAAAGAGTTATGCTACCCTCTCTCCAATAGATTGTCAACTTTAAGCAGAACGTGTATATTCTTTCAATTTCCCCACTGAGTTATACCTGGGGGGAAATTTTTTCTTCAGCCTTCCTATTTAGTTCATTGTCTGATTAGATCCGTGTTTCCTATTTGAGTTTAGTTCTCATCAGATGCTATCTTGGTTGAATGTTTCATTCTGGTTTACTTCTGGTTTGAATCAATGGTTCCTGGCAACATTATTATTCTGATTTCTGCAAGCTTCGAGCCCTGATTTGAGAATCTACATTTATTTTGCACGAGATGATTTTATCTCCTCAGCAAGAATATATTGGCATTTCCCCAGGAAGTCATTATTACAACTCCCTCTCATAACAGCAGGTGGAAGGTCTCTTTATTTGAGCAACTTGTACTTCCCCAGTAAGTCTGTTAGTTCCCAGAGAAGATTCATTTTTTATTCCAATGGATGGTAGTCGTGTCATTATGGGAGATAGTTTGTTGTTGAGATTTGTTTACTCCAATGGATGGTAGTCTCGTCATTATGGGAGATAATTCGTTATTGAGATTTGTTACTCCGATGGATGGTAGTCTCGTCATTATAAGAGATAGTTCGTTGTTGAGATTTTTTTACTTCGATGGATGGTAGTCTTGTCATTATGGGAGATAGTTATTTGTTGAGATTTGTTTACTCCAATGGATGGTAGTCTGATCATTATGGGAGATAGTTCGTTGTTGAGATTTGTTTACTCCGATGGATGGTAGTCTCATCATTATGGGAGATAGTTCGTTGTTGATATTTGTTACTCTAATGGATGGTAGTATCGTCATTATGGGAGATAGTTCATTTTTGAGATTTGTTATTCCGATGGATGGTAGTCTCGTCACTATGGTAGATAGTTTGTTTTTGAGATTTGTTACTCCAATGGGTAGTAGTCTCGTCGTTATAGGAGATAATTCATTTTTGAGATTTGTTACTCCAATGGATGGTAGTCTCGTCATTATGGGAGATATTTTTTGTTGAGATTTGTTTACTCCGGTGGATGGTAGTCTCGTCATTATGGGAGATAGTTCATTGTTTAGATTTGTTTAATTCGATGGATGGTAGTCTCGTCATTATTGGAGATAGTTCATTGTTGAGATTTTTTATTCCAATGGATGGTAGTCTTGTAATTATGTAAGATAGTTCATTGTTGAGATTTGTTTACTCCGATGGATGGTAGTTTCGTCATTATGGGAGATAGTTCGTTGTTGAGATTTGTTACTCCAATGGATGGTAGTCTCGTCATTATGGGAGATAGTTTGTTGTTGAGATTTGTTTACTCTGATGGATGGTAGTCTCGTCATTATGGGAGATAGTTCGTTATTGAGATTTGTTACTCCAATGGATGGTAGTCTCGTCATTATAGGAGATAGTTTGTTGTTGAGATTTATTTAATCTTATGGATGGTAGTCTCGTCATTATGGGAGATAGTTCTTCGTTTAGATTCACTTTGCTCTGAAGAAGTTTGTTTCCAGTCATAAGTACTGACGCTGGTCACTTATTGCTTACCCTAATATTGATGTTTGTTGGTATTATCCTACCATTTATTTCTCCCATGTGGGTCGACATTACCTTTTTTGCTATCTTCTTAGTGAATGGATAGTTTGTTGTTACTTGTTGATCACTATTATCCTCTATTTTCTCTCCTCAATGTTTGAGTTGCTCCTCTTTGGGCTTTACCCCAAGAGCGTCGAGTCTTCTGTTCACCAGTGATTTATTTTCCTGGTCTAATTTTCTTTTAATCTTTTATTTTTTGTTTCCTCAGTGGTCCCTTGTCACATTTGGATATGTTATTTTCACGCACAATCATATGAATTGCATGGCATCTTAGGGCCAATAATAGGGCTTTTTTTATATTTAAGTATCTTCAATCTTGTCGACACAAAGATTTTAACCTTCTTATCTTCGGATAGATGACACTTAAATAAGGGCAACTATTGTACCCCAATTTCTGCCCCTAAAATTTCCTCTATCATCTCATATCAACTCAATCACAACAAGGTTACACTAGGGTTTGGTTCTTCTCCCTATATTTAAGTTTGCTCATGAGGAATCACCAAGCACCTTGATTTGTATAATGTGATCATCTATTTTTTTATATTAATTAACTTTTAACTAATAAACACAATGAATGTTTTCCCTAATTGATAATGCTATAGGTGAAATCACAACACATTTCACCAAGTTGATCTATAGGTTCATGACTTTATTTGCATGCCTTCTTCAAAAAAGTTTCATTCAGATTCAAGCTTTATCATTTAATATGCTTTGAATTAATATCATGACATTGTCTACTTTTATTTATCATGCCTCAATTGGTCAAAGAAAATTAAAAGATGCAAGGGTTGATTGAAGAAGTTTGACCTAATTGGACAAGTTCTTGATTTCTTGATCACAAGTGTATAGTTACCTCAATTCTTAATATTTGGAAGTGTTTATGGTTGCTATGGTTTCTCATTATCATCTTGAACAACTTCTATTTACATGACAAAAGTATTTGTTCAAGAAAGTTTGTCAAAATTGAAATGGGTTCCCAAGGCATTTTGTTGCTCTAGGAGCTAGGGTTTTGAACTTATAAGGGCTATATCTTGCTCATATTTTGGTATTTTGGAGTGATTACAAAGACATGATTGTCTTTAAAGGGTTATAAACAAATCACTTCAAAAGTTTCAAGAAAATTTTGTGTGGAAGATGTCTAATGAAGAAGAAAGATTACATGTCCTCTAGATGTGTCATCAAATTCCCTTATGTGACTTCAAAAGATCATAACTTGGTCAATTTTTATCTCCTTGAGCCTATTCCTTTTCCATAATGATCTCAAGGATGTTAAGTTCAACTCTTCTTTTATGTGCAAAGCTTGAAAATGGATGGAAGATGCCCTAAGCTTGAAAATGGATGGAAGATGCCCTAAGATTATAGGTCATCTCATGAATTTTCACCAACTTCACAAGGCCATAACTTTTTCAATGTTTGTTATTTTTTAGTGATTCAAGTTTCACAATGCTCTTTGGGAAGTCTACTTTAAGCTAGCATCATTGATCAAAGATCAATTTTTGAGGAATACCTTGTTTGGAGTCAAAACATTATAGGTCACTTTTGAAGAAAAACTTCAAATTTTTCCAAGTACAAAAAGTCAGCATGTTTTTCTAAACTTTGACTCATCACAACTTTTATCTCAAGCATTCATTTGATTCCATTCTTTTCATATTGTAAAGATTGTAACCTTATCTTTAAAATTCTTCAAGAATCATGCCCTAAGACCCCTTGTGCTATGCAGACCATGGATTCAAAGTTGGTACCTTGAAACTAACGTTTTCTCCAAAGTCAGAATTTGAAATCTATAATTCAGCTTCTAATCACTAAATTTTTGCGCATTTTTTTTACTTCTTATCATGTTTAACAATCTTCCGGAAGTGATTAACACCTTGAAACACAAGTTTTGGTTGAGTTTTGAGCAAAATACGAGTCACACTTTTCATGTTTGCAATTTCACATGAATTCCCTCCAAACTTCATCATTCCACACGCTTGAGCATCCCATTTGCTTCCCTATAAATAGAGAGTCACATCTCATTCATTTTCTCAAGCTTAGACAACCAGAATCACCCTGCCCAACTCTTTCCTTAACCCATATTTCTGCAACTTTAAATTTGGTTTTACAGCCTCCTTCAATCCATTTTCTTTGTCAATTCTTCATCCTTGAACTTCACTGAAGCTAACAGAAGAAGTACCAAGCCGTAAAGCATCTTAAATTGTGCTAGCCAAGTCAAGTTTCAGAGCTCTGAATTTGAACTTTAATAGGTAGATTCCTTCATCAATTCTCTCAAATTTTGTTACTACAATGAAGCTCTCATCATTTTGATACTAGTCGCAACATTTGTTTTCAATTGGAATTGAGTTTTGATCATGAATTTTCAAATTCCTATTCAATTTTTTTCTTCTGGTTTTCTTCAAATTGACTGAGTTACAGCTTATATAAATTTTTCGCGACGGTACAATTGTCTTCGTCTTGATAAGACGAAGATAATGACATTGTTATGAACCTCTAATTTTACCGTTTAAGGAACCTGATTTTGAGGTTGGCTGGAGGTTGAAGACGACCACACTGGCGTCTTCAACCAATGAGAATTTGCCACACATTTTTTAAATCTGTTTTAAATATTTGATCCAGTGGTTTATTCACTAATGTCCATGATACGCACAGTGCGCCAGATCCCTTGAATTTGATTACTAACGCGTTTTGAAATTGATCCAATGGTCTATATCTTTTTGGTTTATTTTTTTTATTTTCTGATTTTTATATTTTAATTGATTTAGACTTCAAAAATTTATAAAAAATTCATTTCTTACTCAAAAAATCTAAAACAATTCTTAAAAATACTTTGAATTTTTTCTGACTTGGTGAATATTTTTTCATATTTTTATTTTAATGTTTGATATTTTTCATAATTTTTTTAAATTGTTTTCCTTATTTTAATTAGTTTAAAAATACTTCTTGACATTTTAAAATTCTAAAAAAAAATTATCAAGATTATTTTCTTTATTCCTGACTTTTCTGAAATTTTTCTAAAAATTATCCAAAGACAGTGATGTTAGCTTTCCCGAACAGGACACAACTCTCCCCAGCTGAGGTTCACAATCGTGAGTGAGTTGGTAACTTTTTCCCCGAGAAAAGTTTACTTCTATCACAAGCAGAAATTCAATCTCCAACAGAATTCATTATCGCCAGTAACGGAAATTCATCCCCGGTGGAGTTTATTTCTCCAAATCAGCATGACCTATCACCAGAGTATCTCCTCTCCAACATAGTCATTACCCTGCAGGATTGTTCTTAAACAAAGTCTCTCTCGGCAGAATGTTCTCAAGCAGAATGGATGTAAATCTCCAGCTAATCATCTTCATTCACTATCCCCAGTGGAAACGAAGAACTCAACTCCTTATACTCTCTAGCAGTAGTCCAAGATTTATTCTCCCCGGCTAGAGAGTCTCACAATGGCATTACATATCCATACATCATGGCATGCGCATACATATTATACAATATAATCTCACTTATTTTGAGAACAACATTACTCAATACATTTCATACATCATGACATTGCATACGACTAACCCTTTACCTTTCAGGGAAGGATGCAATCATGTTCTCACGAGTTTTCTCTGGTTTAGTCAAACCGATACCAAGGTTTCTATTCCAGTTAAACATATTCCAAAAAAAAATTTGGTTCAGTCAAACCGACACTAAGGTTTCTATTCTAGTTTAAGATGTTTTAAGACTTTCGTCTGGGTCATCTGAATCGCCGCTAAGATTCCCTTAATTTCTATTCCAGTCAAAGTTAATCCGAGACCTCCCTTGGGATTAGTCAAATCGACACTAAGATTTCTCTCCCAGTTGAAGTTCTCAAAAGTTTTCCCTGGTTCAGTCAAATCGATACTAAGATTTCTATTCTAGTTCAAGCTATGAAGCCCGAAAATCGATCGGATAATATCTTGATTTCACCAAAATACTACGAAGCCTGGAATCGGCCAGATAGTGGTATATCTCAAGTTCAAGCTATGAAGCCCGGAAATCGACCTGAAAATAGCTTAATCCCCAGCAAGTTACTGTGAAGCCTGGAAATTGTTCGGATAATAGTACAAGACACTGTGAAACCTGGAGCACGACCAGATAGCAGTAGTCTTATTTTCCTCACCAAATCACTGTAAAGCCTGGAGCACGACCAGATAGTAGTTCATTTTCACCTCCTCGACTAAGAGATGATTCCTCAATAGAGTAACATACAACTGAAGTTCCTAAAACTCTATTTCTCTCAAGACCGAGAATAGTGTTCCCCAGCGTAATCCTCCTTAACAACAGGTGTGCAGGCTCTCGCAAAGGAATCTCTTATGCGATCAACACTTCTTCGGATGGTATCTTTAAGCCTATATTCAGTTATTGACTTCCAAATGGCATCTATAAGCACATCCCCGATATCGCAAGACAAATACCACTTCATGCGAGTTCAAATTTATGGGCACTCTAGTGTTCAATCATCTTCAACCTTCAGATCACGAAAGGCAGATAAGTCAATATACATCCGCAGGTTTAAGAAGAATGAACAGGGGAAGCTGTTGTACCCCAAAATTTTCCCTCCCATATTTCTCAATACATTTCAAGTGAGGTCCTCAAATTGCTCAAGGAAGTCCAAGAGTTGACCAGACAAACTCTCTCCTAAGGCAGTCTACCTCAAATTAGGGTTTCATTTTGCACCAAGGAAATTGATTCCAAAGGATCCCAAATGCTCACCATTTTCCTAATATGATTCCCAAGATCATCCATGTCAAGTTTCAAGCCTTGCAAAGGAAGTTTGCTCAGTCAATTGCTCAAAGGCCTGAAAATCGACTGTGCTAGGGAAAAAGTCAACTGTGGCCCACATACAGTCAAACTTAAAGATTTTTGGTCAATATTCACATTTTGAAGTATTATTCATCATTTGGTCAAGGGTTGATCATGATTCCTCAAGTATTTCTCACAATTCATTGAAACCCAAAAGTTGCTAAATTAGGGTTTTCTAAGAAAAGTCAACTCAACTTTGACCAAGCATAACTTTCTCATACTTTATCAAAAATGACCCATCCAAAGCTCATTTGCAAGAGGATGTAATTCCCTACAATCCATCTTCATCTCCCAAGTTCAAAATATGCATTCACAAGAAGATATGAATTTGGACATTATAGGTCATTTTGAAAAGTCAATAAAAACACCTTTTGGGTCAAAGCTTCATACATGAACATGGAAGACCCAATTTAGATGAGACAAAAACGGTTGCTTAGAGGACATCTTAATATTTCTAAAAAGTCCAAGAACACCTCTCTAGGGTCAAAATTTAGAGAGTCATGCATTGTCAAAGTTGACCCTTTTTGCAAAATTCCCAAAAGTCAAAAGTGGGCAAAATTGCATTTTTTGTCAAATGGGCCCAAATTTTTATGTTTGCACTGAGTTTGTAATGTGACACACGACCCATGAGCCCTTTCATTTGTCATTCTCTTATTTTTGTTTTTTATTTTTATTTTATTTCAATTAAATCAAATAAAATCAAAATAAAATAGTAAAAATATCAAAACCTAATCAAATCTTGAGATTTAGTGCATGTTTAGGATCATTACATAGCTGGAAGTGAGATCAAATCGTACAAGGTGCAAAATGGACACAAAAAGATTGGATTTGCTTGATTTGGAAAGATTTGCACAAGGATCAAATCATGAATCAATAATCATAATTGCAGAAGATTTGAAACCAAGCTGCAACCCTAATTCATTATTGGATACATAGGGAACAATTGCAGACCAAAAACAAATAGGTTGGAGGCGTGCAAAACAGAAAACAAAGTTGCAAAAATTCAAGGAAAGTTGTAAATCAATTTCCAGGTTTCAGGCCTTCTCAAGCCATTCTGACCATCCCAATCGTTTAATGGACATTCCTGGACCGTGTTGCAACCGCTAGCAAGCTTCCTTGCGTTCAGAATCACACTATAAGGTTCAAATGGTTCACCTCTTTTCTTGAATTCGAATATTATAATTCTGGCATATTTAGCACGTTTTATTGACATATTCTTAATCCTTAAGATGTTTGTAAACTAATGGTTATGATTAATTGCATTTTTATTGACTGTATACCAAGATGCCATGGCTAGGATTCGTGCTCCTTTTTTAGGGGTTTTGCATACAGGAAAAATTGGCCATTAATAATGGTACCATGATGCTCGTGAGGTTGCAACGAGTTGATTGGTGCCATTGGTTGTGATTTATCATGCTTGCACAGAATTTTGGAGAAGCACAGGGTTGTACCTACGGCCAGTGTCCGTAGGTAAAGGTATTTGATCTAAAATGATAGAGGCAACGAGGAAGATGATGGCGTGGCGCTTCATGACTAGCCAATTCAAATTTCGCGCTTTTAAGAATTGATATTTTGTTTTTTACCTTATAATGTTTGTTTGATATTACTTGTACAACTAAACATGCCAGCTCAGTTGTTAAGCGTGCAGGGTGATAAGGCTCAAGGACCTGGGTTCGATCCCCAGGTCCCAACTTTGTTTCCTATTATTTTTTCTTGCATAATCAGGTGCTCATGTATCCAACAAGTCTACCATGCATCATCAGTATACAACCATCAGATCATCAAGGCTGCCAGATCCAAAGCTCCCCAATAAAGGTCCACCATGGGCATGAGTCAAGCGCATGCATGGGATTGGAAAAGTCAAAATGGCCATCAGCATCTTGGCCCAGAAAGTTGCAAACAACACCCCTCCCTTTTGCTATTTACCTCAGGCCCATTCTTTTTCTTTTCTAATTTTTCTTTCATTTAATTTAATTTGTTTAATCATTTTCTAACACAATTAATTTCTTTTTTCACAAAAATCATAAAATCAAGTTTTCACAAAATTTAGAATTAGGTTTTTTATTTTATCAAATTCAATTTAATATTAGTTTAAATTTAATTTAGGGTAATTCTAACCTTTTGTATATAATTAAAAACAATTAGAAAAGTTAGGGTTAACTCTTGTTTTAATTTTTATTTTCTTTCTCAAAATAAAAAATACAATAATAAGTTAATTTAATTATTTTTCTTAATTTAAATTAATTAGTAATTAGGTTTTTATCTATTCAATTAAACCTTATTTTCTCAAAATAATTAAAAACAACACCAAAAAATGATTTTTCTTTTAAATTAGAATTAGGTGGTTGGGGTCAAAACCCTAAATCTCTCGTTTTCGATTCATCGTGCGCGTTTATTATTTTTGCAATATTAATGTAACTGCTCATGGTATGTAATAGGTTAATTAGGATTTTCTTTATTTATCGTTTTTATGGGTTTTTTGGATATGTAACTAATCCCTACCCCGAAGCCTTGTAATAGCGTAGGTTTTTATTTCTCGCATTTTTATTCTCGAAAATATTAACTATTTAGATGTATGTTAATAGGGTTGTATGACAAGATTGCATGATAATTTTAAAACGGCTAGAAAACCCTAATGTGCAAATATAATAACTTGAAATCAAATCACTCGCACACGCGCACTCTTAGGGTGTACTCTCACTTCGATTGCCTTCGGTAAACGGTCATTAAGTATAGGATGTTTTAGTGGTCGCCCTTCTGTCTAAACAAAGATCAAACGTCTCGTTCGGAAATGTTGCCTCGGAAAGGTTTCCTCAAAAATGTTGCCTCGAATATGATCTTAAGACATTAGGGTTATTACTAAGACGTCCTAAATTTCTTTAGTGATTGTACATCCCTTTCGAATTGACCCTTACAACTCCAACGATGGTACTTCCTATTTCTCAATAGTGGGACAACGTTAGCTAAAGGAAACCAAAACAGAAACGATCTTTTTTCGAGTAGGTAGATGCTATTAGGTACTTGCTCAAATCAAAACTCTCACACTTACACCTTTCAAACAAAGTTTTCAAAAACACATTGTAGTACTCTTGAGGACTGATACAAGGGTTTAAACGAAGTAAAACAAGAACTTTTCAAAACAAACACACACAAGCAATTTTTAAAAGATGAGCAAGTACCTAAGAGGCCATGGAAAATCATGGATATAAAAGGTGATAACACCTTCCCTTTCTATAATCTACCCCCCGTACTCAAAATCTCGAAAAAGGAATTTTTTTGTGCTTTTTTCCTTTCCAGTTGGATAAAATAAAAGTCGGTGGCGACTCTTGCTTACCGCGACATTTTGCGAACACAAATGCAAAACGCAAACCAACATTTTTTCAAAACAGTCGGTTCTGCCACCGTATCACAGAAATGGCGACTCTGTTGGGGAATAATAAGTGGGGTATACCTTAGGATCTAGTTCATCATAATTGCTTCTATTGATTGCTTTGTTTGCTTTACTTTTAAGGGTTTTGTTTGGGGTTACTATAGATCCTACACCTGGATCTGGGGAATACCTTTTAGGTAAGTAGAAATAGACTGTGAGGGAACTGTACGGTGTAGACCGATACGGTTAAAGTAGTAGCTACATTGATGTGGCACATTGGTTGGTACCGGTATCCCTTATGGAGAAATGAGGAGAATACGGGGCCGCTGCGTGGTGTCGTTAAGCATCAACTGACCTTAGAACCTTTAATCGCCCAACTTGGCCATTAGAAAGTAGTGAGATAGTCGGACTCGGTGTAGAGCTGAGAACTGGTTGATACTCGATGCTACAATCATTGAGACCATACTCTCGGAATAGTTTCGGCCGTAAGAAAAGATTGTGTGAGCTGAAACCATGACCGGTGGAGGATGGTCAGTGATATTGAGATCCTCTAGAAGCGGATTACTTTGCTAGGACGGGTTTGAACCAACTAAACTTCAAGAGGGTACTACCTTAAAACCCATTCAAGCCTAAACCTAAGGCTGTTTGTGTGACTTGTGTGCTTTTAACTTGAACTACTTACACATTTTTATTATCTGACAACATGAGTTCCTTGCAGGTTTTGTTTATAGTCCTTATCCAATAACTTGGATTTCTTGCCGAGTTTACTTACTTACATCACCTCGCACTTTTGCTTAAACGCATAGCATACACATCATAACATCATGCCTTAACATTTCCTTAATCATTTCAAGGATCTCAAGGGTTTGTGATGCAGGTTATGGTAAACCAGACGTCTAGCAAGGGGCAAGGGGATTTATTTTCCTATAGTCAATGTCGTCTAGAGATCAAAACACGATAACTCGAGTCAGTGGCTATGACCCACTCGATATGGTGAGCTTGACTCTTGAATAAGGACTCTTAACGACACAAAGTTTCTTCAATCAACCTGCAATCAAATTCTAACAGTTTCTTGTTTACCCCGCGAGATCCTTGAAAACATTGCATACATATATCATACATATCATTGCATAACAGGTCTTCCATTATAGGTCTCTCATGTTCTCGCTATTTATTTCAGCAATGGCTCTCAAACAAGACAACGGAGATCTTCAAACTCAAGAAGCTCAGTTCAGGGAAATATTCCTAAACCTATCCAAGGGGCAGAAAGAGTTGAAAACACTCCTCGTTGGGAACTTGGTCAAGAAAATTCCTGAAGACAATAAGGACGAACGGCTGGAACAATTGCAAGTTGAGGTAGGTGTAATGAGAACCCATATGCTGGGGCAGATGGATCTTATCCAAGGCCTAGCCCTAAGACAAGAAGAGCTGAAAGCCATCATCAACCAATTTCATCAAGACGGATACAAACGTATGAAGCAAGCAGTCGAGGCTGGGGACCAAGTTATTGATCAACCTCCAAGAAGATAAGAGTTTGGTTTGGTGAGGAGTGGACCTTTCCAATTTTCTACTACCTCACAGGTCCAACAACAACCTCGCCAAAAACAACGGGTTAATCAGAGTAAGCAAGATACACCCAAGAGGCAGTTTACCAAATTCAACATGTCGTTGTCTCAAGCTTTACAACACATGTTGAGGATGAATCTGGTTACGTTGATAGGACCTCATCTGAATCCCAAGACTTCTTCGCCTAACTACAATCCTGGTGCAAGGTGTGCATATCACTCTAACAGTCCGGGGCATGATACTGACGACTGTTGGAGGTTGAAATACAAAATTCAAGACCTGATTGATGAAGGAGCATTGGAATTCACACAAGATGGTCAACTGGAATGTTTCTGTCAATCCTCCAAAGCCCACCATTTGAAGTGACAAGTTCTAACAAGAGGGCTTTTCGTTCATTAGAATTTTCAATTTGTAATTTTCTTTAGATTTTTTTGAACATTTATTCATATCAAACCTCGTTATTTCATCAATGCATTTCACATGTTTGTCTTGAATCAATTCATTTGTATTCACTATTTCAAAAATGAGTTCTTATTTCCTTTTGTGATATTCAACTCTCGATTAAAAACTCTAAGCCTTAGAGGGAGGATGACGAAAATGATACCACAATCTCTACAGTATGCTTTTGAACAGACCCCGCTGACGATGTACAGGCGTTGTTTCAAATCCTAAATAGTGGAGTTATAAGGAAGATAATCCCTAGTCAACCCCTTCGAGCCAAAGAAGTAGGAGTTTTCTTTTCACAAATTAAAACCCTTAATCATAACCTGGGGCAGGGTAGTTTCTCAGTTAATTTAGATGTGCATTCAGTCGCAATATTCTAATTCATACATAATAAATGGCATCAAAGACGTCCTTCCAAAACAAAAGACAGCGATGGTTCCGTATAATCGTCAAGACAAGCAGTCATTATCTATCGAAATAAAAACCCATTAAGTCAAAACCTATGAAGGAGACTTAAGAGAAAAATTGGGGCATCCCGCTGACTGTAATCACAAAAGAAACAGTTCAGGCAAAAATTAAGGATAACGAAAACCAAAAAAAAGAGGTTACTACAAATCCTCGAAATAAAAAGATTACAAAAATGATTTCCTTTTCAAAACAAAGGTACAATTTCTGAATCATCACCGAGTATCAGAGCAAAGATTCCAGACTCAATCGGGATCTAAATGCATAATTAACTGAGTATAGGATCGAAGAACATCACGAAGAACGGGTGAGTACAAATAAATTTTGAGCCTTTATCCTTTGTTTCTTTAACCGTGAACCAGGCCACGTTATAACCCTTAAAAGTCCTAGCTAAAGCATGGGTTAGTTCGAAAGCATATTGTTACAAAAGGTATCCTGACTCCTATAAGGTTTGCTTTAAATCCTGAGTTGACATCACACTTTTACAAAGAAAAATTTGTTTTACTAAAAAATGAATTTTCAAACTTCAAGACAGACATAAGCTTTGCATTCTTAAAATAACCTTTTTTTCATATGACTATTTGTTCAACAGCAGAGAAATTCGCATGACAAATATCTAGTGAACAAAAACCTTCTCAATAAAAAGGATCACCTCAAGTGGAAAAACACTTCCAACCAAGGGGCACGACATGATCATTGTCCATCATTTGGGGCAGTCAAGTCAAGATTCAAGGAATCTCTCAAAGATGCCAAATAGCCAGGGGTAGATCTCCATCTGAATCACTTGGGGCATTGGATATGAATTCCAACAACGAATATTATATGATCAAACGAACATATTCTGGTAGTGTGGCAACACAACACTACCGACAATGACAACTCCCTACACCCTGAGAGCGTGGACATAGTCAGAAAATACTGCGCATGAACAAAGACCCGCTAGGTTGACTGGCCTAGGCAAAAATAAGGGAATCCCGGCGAACCAAAAGGGGTCGGGAAAAAATTAGGGATAAAAACAAAAAAGATATGTACACCCGGAAAGCCGAAAACCTGAAAAGGCGGCTTGGGCAAAAAAGAGTATCCCGGTGGACCGAAAATCTGAAAAGACAGTCCAGGAAAAAGTTAGGGATTAACGCGTACGACTATGTCCCGTCATCTCGTCACTTGCCTACCAGTAGAAGACTTATCATTTCGATCGAAATTTACCAAGCACCTAATAAGTTGGGATAACACTCAATCCACAAGGCCTCCGCAGGCACTTTATCCAGCAGGTACAGGGGCAAAAAAGTCTCGATGCGAAGTCATTGTCATATCCTCAGCATGCGTCCCAGTAACATCTACACTCCCCACAGAGTAAAAAGTATCCAAATATAGTGATGTTAGATTTCTCGAATAGGACACAACTCTCCCCAGCTGAGGTTCACAATCGTGAGTGAGTCGGTAATTTTTTCCCCAAGTAGAGTTTATTTCTCTCACAAGTAGAAATTCAATCTCCAACAGAATTCATTATCGCCAGCAACGGAAATTCATCCCCGGTGGAGTTTATTTCTCCAAATCAGCATGACCTATCACAAGAGTATCTCCTCTCCAACAGAGTCATTACCCCGCAGGATTGTTCTTAGACAAAGTCTCTCCCAGCAGAATGTTCTCAAGTAGAATGGATGTAAATCTCCAGCTAATCATCTTCGTTCACTATCCCCAGCGGAAAAGAAGAACTCAAATCCTTATACTCTCTAGAAGTAGTCCAGGATTTATTCTCCCCGGCTAGAGAGTATCACAATGGCATTACATATCCATACATCATGGCATGCGCATACATATTATACAACATAATCTAACTTATTTTGAGAACATCATTACTCAATACATTTCATACATCATGACATTGCATACGACTAACCCTTTACCTTTCAGGGAAGGATGTAATCATGTTCTCACGAGTTTTCTCTGGTTTAGTCAAACCAATACCAAGGTTTCTATTCCAGTTAAAGATATTCCAACATTTTTTCTAGTTCAGTCAAACCGACACCAAGGTTTCTATTCTAGTTGAAGATGTTTTAAGACTTTCGTCTGGGTCAGCTGAATCGCCGCTAAGATTCCCCTTATTTCTATGCCAGTCAAAGTTAATCCAAGACCTCCCTTGGGATCAGTCAAATCGACACTAAGATTTCTCTCCCAATTGAAGTTCTCAAAAGTTTTCCCTGGTTCAGTCAAATCGATACTAAGATTTCTATTCTAGTTCAAGCTATGAAGCCCGAAAATTGACCGGATAATATCTTGATTTCACCAAAATACTACGAAGCCTGGAATCGACCAGATAGTGGTATATCTCAAGTTCAAGCTATGAAGCCCTGAAATCGACCAGAAAATAGCTTAATCCCCAACAAGTTACTGTGAAGCCTGGAAATCGACCGGATAACAGTACAAGACACTGTGAAACCTGGAGCACGACCAGATAACAATATGAGGTACTGCGAAGCTTGGAATTCGACCAAATAGCAGTTTACTTGGCCAATTACTATGAAGCCCAAAAATTGACCGGATATTGGTATGCCTTAAATTCAAGTTGAGACTCGGATGCGACCAGATAACCACTTAATTCCTTCTGAAGCCTGGAGCACGACCAGATAACAGTTTTTGAGATTGCAAAGCCTGGAGCACGACCAAATAGCATGTTTAATCTCATCTCCACAGTAAGTCACTGTAAAACCTGGAGCACGACCAGATAGCAGTAGTCTTATTTTCCTCAGCAAATCATTATAAATCCTGGAGCACGACCAGATAGCAGTTCATTTTCACCTCCTCGAATAAGAGATGATTCCTCAGTAGAGTAACGGACAACTGAATTACCTAAAACTCTATTTCTCTCAAGACCGAGAATAGCGTTCCCCAGCGTAATCCTCATCAACAACAGGTGTGCAGGCTCTCGCAAAGGAATCTCTTATGCGATCGACACTTCTTCGGATGGCATCTTTAAGCTCATCTTCCGTTATTTACTTCCAAATGGAATCTATAAGCCCATTCCCGATATCGCAAGACAAATACCACTTCATGCGAGTGCAAATTTCTGGGCACTCTAGTGTTCAATCATCTTCAACCTTCGGATCACGAAAGGCAGACAAGCCAATCTACATCCTCAGGTTTAAGAAGATTGAACAGGGGAAGCTGTTGTACCCCAAAATTTTCCCTCCCATATTTCTCAATACATTTCAAGTGAGGTCCTCAAATTGCTCAAGGAAGTCCAAGAGTTGACCAGACAAACTCTCTCCTAAGGCAGTCTACCTCAAATTAGGGTTTCATTTTGCACCAAGGTTCTTGAGTCCAAAGGATCGAAAATTCTCACCATTGTCCTAATATGATTCCCAAGATCATCCATGTCAAGTTTCAAGCCTTGTAGAGGAGGTTTTCTCAGTCAATTGCTCAAAGGCCTGAAAATCGATTGTGCTAGGGTAAAATTCAACTATGGCCCACATACAGTCAAACTTCAAGATTTTTGGTCAACATTCTCATTTTTAAGTATTATTCATAATTTGATCAAGGGTTGATCATGATTCCTCAAAGATTGCTCACAATTCATCAAAACCCAAAAGTTGCTAAATTAGGGTTTTGTAGGAAAAGTCAACTGAATTTTGACCAAGCATAACTTTCTCATACTTTGTCAAAAATGACCCATCCAAAGCTCATTTTTAATAGGATGTAATTCCGTACAATCCATCTTCAGCTCCCAAGTTCAAAATATGCACTCACAAGAAGATATGAATTTGGACATTATAGGTCATTTTGAAAAGTCAACAAAGACACCTTTTGGGTCAAAGCTTCATACATGAACATGCAAGACCCAATTGAGATGAGACAAAAAGTGTTGCTTAGATGACATCTTAAGCTTTCTAAAAATTCAAACAACACCTCTCTAGGGTCAAAATTGAGAGAGTTATGCATTGGCAAAGTTGACCCTTTTTGCAAAATTGCCAAAAGTCAAAACTGGCCAAAATTGCAGTTTTTGTCAAATGGGCCCAACTTTTTATTCTTGCACTGAGTTTGTAATGTGACACACGACCCATGAGCCCTTCCATTTCTCATTCTCTTATTTTTGTTATTTATTTTTATTTTATTTCAATTAAATCAATTAAAATCAAAATAAAATAGTAAAAATATCAAAAGCTAATCAAATCTTGAGATTTTGTGCATGTTTAGGATCATTACACAGCTGAAAGTGACATCAAATCGTGCAAGGTTAAAAATGGACACAAAAAGATTGGATTTGCTTGATTTGGAAAGATTTGCACAAGGATCAAATCATGAATCAATAATCATAATTGGAGAAGATTTGATACCAAGCTGCAACCCTAATTCATTCTTGGATACATAAGGAACAATTGCAGACCAAAAACAAAGAGGTTGGAGGCGTGCAAAACAAAAAACAAAGTTGCAAAAATTCAAGGAAAGTTGTAAATTAATTTCCAAGTTTAAGGCCTTCTCAAGCCATTCTAACCATCCCAATCATTTACTGGACATTCCTGGACCGTCTTGCAACCACTAGCAAGCTTCCTCGCGTTCAGAATCACACTATAAGGTTCAAACGGTTCACCTCTTTTCTTGAATTCGAATATTATAATTTTGGTATATTTAGCACTTTTTATTGACATATTCTTAATCCTTGAGATGTTTGCAAGCTAATGGTTATGATTAATTGCATTTTTATTGACTGTATACCAAGATGCCATGGCTAGGGTTCATGCTCCTTTTTAAGGGTTATGCATACATGAACAATTGTCCATTAATAATGGTACCATGATGCTCGTGAGGTTGCAACGAGTTGATTGGTGCCATTGGTTGTGATTTATCATGCTTGCACAGAATTTTGGAGAAGCACAGGGTTGTACCTACGCCCAATGTCCGTAGGTAAAGGTATTTGATCTAAAACGACAGAGGCAACAGGGAATATGATGGTGTGGCGCTTCATGACTAGCCAATTCAAATTTCGCGCGTTTAAGAATCGATATTTTGTTTTTTACCATATAATGTTTGTTTGATATTACTTGTACAACTAAACATGCCAGCTCAGTTGGCAAGCGTGCAGGGTGATAAGGCTCAAGGACTTCGGTTCGATCCCCAGGTCCCAACTTTGTTTCCTATTATTTTTTCTTGCATAATCAGGTGCTCATGTATCCAACAAGTCTACCATGCATCATCAGTATACAACCATCAGATCATCAAGGCTGTTAGATCCAAAGCTCCCATATGAAGGTCCACCATGGGCATGAGTCAAGTGCATGCATAGGATTGGAAAAGTCAAAATGGCCATCAGCATCTGGGCCCAGAAAGTTGCAAACAACACCGCTCCTTTTTTTTTTCTAATTTTTATTTCATTTAATTTAATTTGTTTAATTATTTTCTAACACAATTAATTTCTTTTTTCACAAAAATCATAAAATCAAGTTTTCACAAAATCTAGAATTAGGATTTTTATTTTATCAAATTCAATTTAATATTAGTTTAAATTTAATTTAGGGTAATTCTAACCTTTTGTATATAATTAAAATCAAATAGAAAAATTAGGGTTAACTCTTGTTTTAATTTTTATTTTCTTTCTCAAAATCAAAAATACAAAAATAGGTTAATTTAATTATTTTTCTTAATTTAAATTAATTAGTAATTTGGTTTTTATCTATTCAATTAAACCTTATTTTCTGAAAATAATCAAAAACAACACCAAAAAATGATTTTTCTTTTAAATTAGAATTAGGTGGTTGGGGTCAAAACCCTAAATCTCTCGTTTTCGATTCATCGCGCGCGTTTACTATCTTTGCAATATTAATGTAACTGCTCATGGTATGTAATAGTTTAATTAGGATTTTCTTAATTTATTGTTTTTATGGGTTTTTTGATGTAATTAATCCCTACCTCGAAGCCTTGTAATAGCGTAGGTTTTTATTTCTCTCACTTTTATTCTCGCAAATATTAACTGTTTAGGTGTATGTTAATAGGGTTGTATGACAAGATTGCATGATAATTTTAAAATGGCTAGAAAACCCTAATGTGCAAAGATAATAACTTGAAATCAAATCACTCGCACACGCGCACTCTTAGGGTATACTCTCACTTCGGTTGCCTTCGGTAAACAGTCATTAAGTATAGGATGTTTTAGTGGCCGCCCTTTTGTCTAAACAAAGATCAAACGTCCCGTTCAGAAATGTTGCCTCGGAAAGGTTGCCTCTGAAATGTTGCCCCAAATATGATCTTATGACATTAGGGTTATTACTAAGACGTCCTAACACTGCTTTAGTGATCATACGTCCCTTTCAAATTGACCCTTACAACTCCAACAACGGTACTTCCTATTTCTCAATAGTGGGACATCGCTGTCTAAAGGAAACCAGAATAGAAAAGATCTTTTTTCGAGTAGGTAGATGCTAGTAGGTACTTGCTCAAATCAAAACTCTCACACTTACACCTTTCAAACAAAGTTTTCAAAAACACTTCGTAACACTCTTGAGGACTGATAGAAGGGTTAAAACGAAGTAAAACAAGAACGTTTCAAAACAAACACACACAAGAAATTTTTAAAAGATGAGCAAGTACCTAAAATCCCATGGAAAACCATGGATAGAAAGGTTGCTAACACCTTCCCTATCTATAATCTACCCCCCGTACTCAAAATCTCGAAAAAGGAATTTTTATGTGCTTTTTTCCTTTCCAGTTGGATAAATAAAAGTCGGTGGTGACTCTTGCTTACAGCTACATTTTGCAAACACAAACGTAAAATGCAAACCAGCATTTTTTCAAAACAGTCGGTTCTGCCACCGTATCACAGTCATGAACTTCATTAACATCATTGGATCTTGGGTGTTGAGTTTAACTCCACCAAAATGAATGAATGATTTTAATAATAGTTTGATTAAAATATTTAAATCAAATATTTTCCCTCCCTCTTCTTCTTATCCCTTTCTTACTTGTACTATATGTTATTAGAGGATGATTTACATATCATCTCTCTAAACATATGGTACATAGATTGCTATTGACCGACCTCAAAATAGGTGCGACTTCTATATAAGTCCACTTACGATTGCTTAACATAGTGCTAAATTTTATCTCGATTCTAGAAATGATCATTTATGCTCCAAACCTATGTTTGCAAGCCCAAATATGTTCAATGTGAAACCTTTGATCCAACAACCTTGAGATTCATTGTTAGGAGGTTTTGGTCTTATCAATCTTCTAATGAATCTTTATAAATTTTGGAACTAAGTGAACCATTTAAACATTGTTGATCATTTAGTGTTGCCTTGATATTTTTTAAATGAATGATATACTTGACAAAAAGCAAATGAAACTTGTTGTTGAGAGACTTTGATTTTATCAATCTTCTAATTAGTTTTCAAATACAAATTTTAAAGATGGTCATTCAACTAACCTCTAATTTCTAACAATTGACTTTATTTTATGCTTTTACTTTATGCTTTTTACTTAAAGCACATTTATTTTAGCATTTTCATTTTATGCTATTTTCATCTTTGCTCACTTGAGTATTTATCTTTATGTCATTTTATTTTGCTCACTTGAGCTTTCCTTTTCTTTTTGAAGATACCTAATAATCAACTTGAACAATAAAAAGCTTTAATGTTGCTTGGACTATTTGGTTACTATCCTTGGCATTTTGGAGTTGTGGACTTCTTGGACTTAGGATTATAGACCTTGATCTACCTTGAGACCTTGTGACTTCAATAGCAATTTTCGTCTGGAGTTCTTGGGGTTTACCCCAAGACATTGGGTTATTTGTTTACTTTGTGTGCAGGTTACTCTAATTATGTGTTTTGTCTGTGATTGGAAATTCATCTGTATACAACCGTTACTCTCTCCAATTTTTGTGAAGACTTATTACCTTTGAAGTTTGGTATTCTTAATAGGTTTAGTATTCTCGCTTTCTTGGTTTCAATCTAAAGGACGAGATTTTTACATTGACTCATTGTGTCAAGTGTTGGCTTCTTGTTGGTTAGACGATTCTTTTTCCTAGCTTTTACCTTACGCTTTAGGATAGTGCCTTCATCTCCTCCCATGTTCTTTAATTTAAAAAATCTTCTCCCTCCTTTCCAAAACTATTCTTGTTTTCTAAACTTGAACCGCTTTCATAATAAACTTGGACTTAGGTCGATACATTTTCAAAAAAATCTTTTCTTAATCAAATTTTAAACAACTTAACAATACTTTGACATTTTTTTGTGAGAAGACTAAAAGTCAATCAATCTCATTCAAACCATTTTTCCACTTTGGCTTTTTGCTTTAAAATTTTCTCAAAATATAGACTCTTGTCAATCCTTGTAGTGATGCGAATTATAATACTTCTACAATATATAGTGAAATGAGATGTTTTCCACTTGGGTGTTGAGCGAGGCTTTGTTGATTTTAAAATCCAAGCCATATCCTCCACTTTGAGATGACGTAAATTCTCCTTTCTCATAATTGTGGGTAGTAAGTATGTTTTCCACTCGGATACGATGATGATGTCTCATCTCTTAAAATTAACCAACACACTTGTGTTTTAAAATTTTTAAAGGTGAACTACGATTACCTTGATCCCTTATTGCACGAAAGGTGGTACGTAGACACTAAAGGTTCACAACCACGGCGGATGCAAAAATTGTAAAAAATGTTTCTCTTCTCATCCCCACAATCTATTTTTGTATACAACATTTATAGTCAAATTACATAGATTTTCAAAGAGGTTCCTGCGGAGTACCTTAGATGTTTAGGGTGATAATACCTTCTTTTTGAATAACCAATCCCCGAACTTAGATTTTCTCTCCTCTTTTTGGGTTATTTGCGCTTTCCCATTCCTTTGGAAACAATAAAGCGCAGTGACAACTTTTATTTGATCTGTTCGAGTCACGTCAATCCAATGGCTTAGTCTCAACATTTATACCACTACACATAGCATGACAAGAGGTGTGAAGGGCAGGAGTGCAGGCTTTAGTGGATGGTGTGCCTATATTGTCTCTTTATCTAGAGACACGTGAAAAACATTTTTGTATGGAGAATGTCACACCTGATGTTGGAACATGTCAGCGGTCAAGACTTGGAAAGAGAGAAACTGAACAGATCCATGTCTCTCTCTTGAATGAGTGGTTCACCAATTACAAGGATGCCTTTATCTTCTTGGAAAATTCATGCTTTTACTGGTAGTTTCGTTCAAGAAAGGCATCATTACAAACCTTGGTAGCATTCTATATAAATACCCCTTACTTGTTCTTCCCCCTCAAGTGTTTGTTTGGTCGTATGTTTGTCTTATTTTTTATTTCCTCTCAGTATTGTTTGTTGAGTATTTCTTTGAGGTTTTGGTTGTGTCTACTTTGCCTTCATTCTCAATCTCGGTCTTGTCATCTTTGGATAAAAAGGGGGAGATAGTCTTGTTTAGTCTTTGTTGAGTCTTATTGTTGGGATTGCATGCAAAAATTTAGGGGGAGTATAATCACCTGTCATAAAGATTGTCATAATAGTTTTCTATTTCTTCTTCTGATGGTACTTATGTTGTGGGTGTATACAAGATGTCGTACCCGATGCTTTAACATCTTGTTTGGTGTGGTGTATACTTTTTACTTATGTCACATGATCTTCTAATATGTGTTGCTTTTGTCACGTGGTCTTCTAACATAGATTATTCAAGTTAGAGTTCTTATTGATTTCTTGAGGCTACGTGAAAATTCTCCTGGGTTTTGTGACAAGAATTGGTTATGAGTTTTAGGGGGAGTAACTTGGATAGTTCTGAAGATGCAAGTTATCTTCTTCCTCATGTACACCTTTTGGTGTTGTGTCTGTGTTTTGTCTCCTTGGTGTATTGTATTCCTCTTCAGTATTTTTGTGGGGAAAAGGTCTTTTAGCCAAGTGCTTGTGTGGAAAAGGTGTTTCAACCAAATATTTGTCAAAGAGGTGTTGAATCTAATTGTTGCTATTGAGGGGGAGAATTTGTTATTCTCTAAAGTAGTTCTTAAAAGGTTTAACAAGTTTTGTGTTCTAGGCTGGACTGGTGTGAAGAGCTGTTAGACAAGATGTTCTGATATATTGAGAATTTACTTTTTCTCTTGTTTTGTAATAAGTAGCTTCCACTTTACTCTGATAATAGTGTTTTTCTGCTGCTAACTTTCTGATGTTTGTATTGGTTGTTGCACCTCTGATCATGTGTGTTTGATACTATTTTCAAACATGAGTTGTTTTGTTGTTTATGTGTAGAAAAAGTACTAAGTTATTTTAGCCAAAATAAGCAAAAGGAGAGATTGTTAATTCTCTATTTTTGTGATTGGAATTATGTTTGGTAAAACTAACTTAGCAGAAACATGTTGAAATAAGATGTTTTATCAACTAGAGCAACATGTTGAACAAGATGTCATATGCTGGGTCATTCAATATCGCGCTTGTGTACAGCTGGACACCTGGATGTTTTAGTTTATTTCAGATGCAGAATATTCTGCAAATATTATGTTATCTCTATATGGCGCTCAGTTTAAGGATTAAGATATTCAAGCTGAATTCAAGGAGTATTCTTAGTTTCTAATTATGGAGATAATTTAGGAAATTAATGACTGAAGTCCTATTTTTATGCAGAAGTTTATGCAGACTTTTAGCAGCTGATTTGCTGCGATTTTGAAGCTCAATCTTGTTCAAAAGATTGGTTTAAATAGATTGTCACAAACCTAGTTTTAGTGTGGAACTTACGTGTGTTTTTGAGTTGTAAGTTATGTCAGACATTCCAAAGCTTCTAAGTAGTGAATGATTATGTGTCTTTGAAGTGTGTCTTCTAAAATCTTTCTAAATTGTTTAGAATTGTTCTTGTCATGGTGGTGTGACTTTAAGGGATTTGAGAAGGGTTTCATACTTATGTGAGTCTTAGGTAGAAGTTAAACACGGGTAGTGATTAAGTGAGTAGATTATAAATTAGGTGAAAGTTTATTGTGGCTCTATAAATTGATACTATCTAGTTGATTTCGTCCCTGACTTGGTAGCTCCCAGAGTAAGTGTTGTTGTACACCGAGCTAGATTAATAATTTTGTGTGTTCTTTACTTTTCTGCACTGTTTTATTATTATATCTTTCCATTGCGTTGTTGTCTAGAGATTAGTGTCTCGACATCTTTTAGAACATCTGTGATTTGACTATCTTAATTTCAAATATGTTATCGGTTTTTCTCTTCTTCTTACTCTAATTCATATTCACTATGGTTTCACGATTTCTTAAAAGAACTTTTACTTTTCTTCTTCCTCAAGCGTGAATCATTGGATTCACTACCACCAAATTCATCATTGCAGTCACGGTCCAGATAGGAATTCATACTTGAATTGTTCGAGCATATCCTGTACAAATTTATGGAGAGAGAAAAAGAGAGAAATGATGCGTTAGAGAGAAAGAGTGAGAGAATGACTACAGACCTTGTCAAGTTTCTTCCTGTATTTCATTTTAGAGAATGGAAACATCCAAAAGCCATAAAATAATCAATGAATGTCTTGTATTTTGTGGGAAGGAAAACCAAAAGCCAAAGAAATTTGTTGGAAAACAGAATGTTTAACGGTGGGAATTTAAGTTTCTGTAAAAATGGAATCTATGAGATAATGTCATACTTGCAGCATAAAATATTAATTGATTTCGAAGTCAGAATATAATGCTAATAACTGTTTCGAATAAATGATATAATTAGGAGCAAAAAATGACAATTTTAACCATAAATTTAGACTTCACATGAGATTAATTGAGAATGTTAATGTTAAAGATTCAATTATTAACTTTCTTATATTAGTAGTAGATAGTCAATTTTATAATACAATTCTAAAATTTGATCCGAAGGTTTTCTCAAAAGAATAATCAATACATTTAATAAACAACGATTTTATATTATAAAGTACTCTATTAATTAGATGGTCTAGTTAAAAATAATAAAAAATATTTATAAGTTTAAAGGTGAAACACTGATAATATAGGAATAAACCAACCAGTTTATCTCCTTCACTTAAGACCTACCCAATGCAACTTTAATCTAAGTCCTACTTAAACCTGAGTTCCTACTCACTCTCCCTCAATCACAGCAATGATACTAATCTATTAATTAATAAGATTAGGAAGACATTCTTCAATACACACGTTGATTTTACTTCAAAGCTTTAATCAAGAGACACAACACTCGTGCTTCAAAGCTTTGAGTGATAAACAACCCTTACAACCAAATCCTACACCAAGTCACTTAGCAAGTGATAATTGCTTGGCTCACAGTAGTTACTAAAACTATCACAACTACAAAATGCCTTATTGATCTTCTCTTCAAAAGTGCTGCACACCATTAGGATTCTTGAGAAATATATATGCAGCCTATTCTTCATTTTGGGCTTCCATAAAAATAGCTAGGGTTAACCAAAGTTAACCTAAAGACTTGGTCTTGGGCTTTCATCATAACAGATTAGGGTTAAGCAAGGTTAACCTAATATCCACGTGAGCATCTAATCTAGTCAATATACTTCAACTCAGAATAGCACACCAGATTCCTGAAAATTCTCAGGAACAATAAATCTGCACAACAACTTGATCAGTACAAGATGTCTTAACATTGGTTATGACATCATGTATCCCGCTCACTGATTTTGGTAGAATTCAGTACATATGATCATAGCTTAATCATCATGATATTCACTCATACTGAGTTGTTCCTGTAGAATATTCCTTCTGCAGAATTTGTCTTTATCCCAGAATGTTATGACATCAGTCATGACATTCGCAAATCTGGTTTTACCAAAAAAATAAATGCCAACAAGCAAACACTTACAAACTCCCCCTTTGGAAATTTTTTGGCTAAAACCCCTAAACAATCAGAGATTAGAATCGAGCCGAATTTTTAATAATATCTAATCCAACTACCAATATCCAATTCTACCAATATCCAATTCTACCAAAATTACCATAATTTCTTCTCCCCCTTTTTAGCCATAAAGAGGCCAAAGGATCTAGTACTTAAAGTTATACAATCATCAAAAGGAAATCCAAAATACACATAAACAAAGAGAAGGAATCAAATAGCTGCAGCAAGTTCCAACATCAATCTTTACAACTCAGCAAACACAAACCTTCAGGTACTGTCATCCCCTGAGGAAGCACTATTTTCAGCAGCATCTTCTGGTGAGCTTCTTGCAGAACCATCATGTTGTTCTTCATCAGCATCCTCTTCCCTCATTTGTTCTTCATTCTCCTCCTGTTCCAGACTAGTAATCAGCTCTTCAAGAGTCCTTTTTCTTGCATCAAGCTCTCTGCAGGTTTCTTTTAGAAAAACTATAACATCAACTTTCTTGGAATGAGTTTTAACATTTGATGTCTCAGCAGATGTCATAACAATGTCAGGGACATGTGTTCCCTAAAACAGCTTATAGTGAAAACCAAGTACATGGGCTCTTTTGCACACAGAGTCCTTTTCAACCAGAATATCAGGATACTGATCAATGATTATACCACACAGGAGAGAGGGAAAAGCAATAGGGCCTTCAATATCACTTCTGTTCAGCTCCTTCTCTAAGGCAATCCTTTTCAGAAACACATACTTCCATCTGCTTGTATTGAGCAAAATTAATTGCTACATCTCTTCATATTGGCAAATACCCAGCTTGCCCCTTAAATTCTCAAACTGACTAGCATCAAGTGCCTTGGTAAAAATATCAGCCAGTTGTAGTTCAGTGGCAACATGTTCCAGCTTAATCACCTTCTCCTACACAAGATCTTTGATGAAGTGATGTCTAATGTCAATATGCTTAGTCCTGATGTGTTGTATAGGATTCTTGGATATGTTAATAGTACACAAATTTTCACAGTACAATGTCATGACATCTTGTGTGACATTATACTCAGTCAATATCTGTTTCATCCAGATCATTTGAGAACAGCTTCTACCAGCTGCTATGTATTCAGCTTCAGCAGTAGATAGAGACACACAGTTTTGTTTCTTACAGAACCAAGAAACAAGATTATTTCCCCAAAAGAAGCATCCTTTAGAGGTGCTCTTTCTATCATCAACACTACTAGCCCAATCAGCATCATAATAACCAGACAGAATTGGTTCACATCCATGAGAGTACATCATGCCATAATTGTAAGTTCCACTCACATACTTCAGAATTCTTTTCACCTGTTTGATGTGACTTACTTTGGGTTCATCCTGGTATCTAGCACATACTCCAACTGCAAAGGCAATGTCAGGTCTGCTGGCTGTTAAGTATAGCAGACTTCATATCATGCTTCTGTACAAGCTTTGATCCATATTTGCCCCACTTGTGTCTTTGGAGAACTTTAAATGAGTAGGTGCAGGAGTCCTTTTATGACGGGCATTCTCCATCCCAAACTTCTTGACAATATTCTTTGCATACTTGCTTTGAGACAGAAAAATTGAGTCTTCCATCTGTGTGACTTGTAGTCCAAGAAAGTAGGTCAATTCTCCCATGAGGCTCATTTCAAATTCAGCTTGCATCTGGTTAGCAAAATGTTTAACCATTTTATCTGACATTCCTCCAAACACTATGTCATCAACATAAATTTGAGCTACCATTATCTTTCCTCCTTCATCCTTGACAAAAAGAGTTTTGTCCAAACCTCTTTTCCTGTATCCTTTGGCAGTGAGGAACTTTGTCAACCTTTCATACCAAGCTCTAGGAGCTTGTTTCAGACCATATAATGCTTTCCTCAATTTGTAGACATGATCAGGACAGTTTGGATCCAAAAATCCTTTAAGCTGTTCCACATACACTTCCTCATTTAAGTACCCATTTAGGAAGGCACTCTTCACATCCATCTGAAATAGCTTGAACTTAAGGAGACAAGCAACTCCCAAGAGAAGTCTGATTGATTCTAGTCTGGCTATAGGAGAAAAAGTCTCATCAAAATCAACCCCTTCAACTTGAGTGTATCCTTGAGCAACAAGCCTTGCCTTATTCCTGGTGACAACTCCTTCAGCATCTGACTTGTTCTTGTAGATCCATTTTGTGCCAATGATGTTTGTTCCTTCTGGTCTAGGAACTAACTCCCATACTTCATGTTGCTTGAACTGGTTCAATTCATCTTGCATTGCTCCAATCCAGTATTCATCAGTCAAAGCCTCTTTAACATTTTTTGGTTCAATCTTAGACACAAAACAAGAGTTTGTGATGATTTCTCTAGATCTTGTAGTGACTCCACTGTTAGGATCTCCTATGATGAGTTCCTTAGGATGATCTTTCTGAATTCTGATGGAAGGATCTTTGTTAGCTTCCTTTGATTCAGACTCTGATGGAGTAGGATTAGGCACATCATCCTTTTTAGACACTTGTGTTGAAGTCTCAAAGAATCTCTCAACATCATATGGGACATTTGTTTCCTCATGGTGATCATCAACTATGACATTTATAGACTCCATCATAACTTTGGTCCTGGAATTGAACACCCTATATGCTCTGCTGTTGGTAGAGTATCCTAGGAATATTCCTTCATCACTTTTAGGGTCCATCTTTCTCCTTTGTTCACGATCTGTCAGAATATAGCATTTGCTCCCAAAGACATGGAAGTACTTCACTGTAGGCTTTCTTCCTTTCCATAGCTCATAAAGGGTGGATGATGTTCCCTTTCTCAAGGTGACCCTGTTGTGGACATAACAGGCTGTATTCATAGCTTCAGCCCAAAAATGAATAGGAAGCTTCTTGGCAAGTATCATTGCTCTGCTAGATTCCTGTATAGTCCTGTTTTTCCTTTCCACAACTCCAATTTGTTGAGGAGTTATAGGTGAAGAGAACTCATGATTGATTCCTTCTGAGGAACATAACTCATCAAACTTACTATTTTCAAATTCCTTACCATGATCAATTCTGATTCTGACAATGCATCCTTCTTTTTATCTTTGAATTCTTTTGCACAATTCCTTAAATATATCAAATACATCAGACCTTTCCCTAATGAAGTTTATCCAGGTGAATCTGGAAAAATCATCCACAACAACATAGGCATATCTCTTTCCACCAAGACTTTCCACCTGCATGGGACCCATCGGATCCATATGTAGAAGTTCTAGCACCTTAGAGGTGGTCAGATGTCTTGTCTTTGGATGTGACATTCTAGTTTGCTTTCCAACCTGGCATTCACCACAGACTCTCCCTTCATCAATCTGAAGCCTTGGAATCCCTCTGACAGCCTCCATGGATATGATATTTTTCATCCCTTTAAGATGTAAATGACCAAGTTTTTGGTGCCACAGTTTCACTTCCTTTTCTTCTTTGGCTATAGAGAACACAGAAGAGTAGTTAGTGTTCTCAGACTCCCATAAGTAACAATTGTCTTTTGATCTGACTCCTCTCATTATAACTTCTTGTTTTTCATTAGTTACAAGACATTCAGACTTGGTGAAGTTGACCTTGAATCCTAGATCACATAATTGACTGATACTTATGAGATTAGCAGTCAAACCATTTACCAACAACACTTCATTTAGGTTTGGAACTCCAGGGCAGTCTAAGTTTCCAACTTCTTTGATTTCTCCTCTAGCACCATCTCCAAAAGTGACATAACTAGTAGTATGAGGTTTGACATCATTCAGCAGATTCTTGATTCCAGACATGTGTTTAGAGCATCCACTGTCAAAGTACCAGTCTTCCTTGGCAGAAACTCTAAGGGAGGTGTGAGCTATCAGGGCTGCAGTCTTTTTCTTCCACTGTTGAGTATATGGTTCCTTGTTAGTCTTAAGTTTGACATATGGGGTCTGATTAGGATATCCATATAATCTGAAGCAGAATGGCTTTATGTGACCAAACCTCCCACAATAATGACATCTCCATCTTTTTTTCTTCATATTTCTCTGTTCTTGATGTTGAGTCCTATGTTGTGACATCTGCTTTGATATTTGTTTATCAGGCATGGTCTTCTTCTTGTCAACAACAGATTTCTTTGCAGCCACAAATCCTAGACCAGACATGTTTCCTGCATTTTGTCCACCCTGAAGGATTTCTTCCAACTTGTCAGTTCTAGTTGTTAACATCTTGACAGACTTAGTCATCTGATCAAGTTTGGAGTTCAACATTAGAACTTCACCTTTGAGATGGCTTATAGTAGCAGTGTCTGCCTTCTTCTCAGCCTCCAACTTCACTATGAGCTTTTTCTGTTTCTCATTTTACTAACAGACTTCAACACTTCTGATACATAGCTTCTTGTAGGAGTCAACAAGTTCTTCAAATGTCACTTCCTCTTCACTAGAATCATTATCAGATTTACAAACACCAGATAGTGTAGTAACTAGTTTAGCAGATTCTTCTTCAGAGTTTTTCTGAGTCACCATCAGACCAAGTAACAGACATTCCTTTCTTTTGTTTCTTTAGAAAGGTAGGACATTTAGCTCCAATGTGCCCATATCCTTCACATCCATGGCATTAGATTCCTCTGCTTTGATTTCCCTTTTCTTCAGACTTAGTTCTTCTGCTGGAGTCATAGGATCTGCTAATGTCAGAGGAAATGTTCTTGACATTTGACCTTGACTTTGGGTCCATTCTCTTGATGAGTTTGTTGAATTGCCTTTCAAGCATAGTTATAGCTTCTGATATATTCTCTTCATCACTCTCCTTACTTTCATCTTCAGTATTGGATACAAGGTTTATGCTCTTGTTTTTCTTGTCAACATTGTCACTGATCCCCATCTCAAATATCTGAAGTGACCCAATGAGTTCATCAACCTTCAAGTTGCAGATATCCTGAGCTTCCTCTATATCAGTCACTTTCATTGCAAACCTTTTAGGCAAGGATCTGAGAATCTTTCTCACCAGCTTTTATTTTGACATATTTTCTCCCAATGCTCCTGAGGTGTTGGCAATTTCCAAGATGTTCATGTGAAACTCATGAATGGTCTCACCCAGAAAGACAGGCAGGGTACCTGCTCTGATACCAATTGAAATTTTGGCAACAGATACTTAATGTCATAGTAAATGTTATGACACCGTATCTGACAAATTGTACACAAACCAAACAGTAATTTAAAAGATAGTAAAGAACATAATCAATTGTTAACCCAATTCAGTGTATAACAACACCTACATCTGGGGGCTACCAAGCCAGGGAGGAAATTCACTATAAGAGGTATTAATTTAGGAATAAACTAACCAGTTTATCTCCTTCACTTAAGACCTACCCAATGCAACTTCAATCTAAGTCCTACTTAAACCTGAGTTCCTACTCACTCCCCCTTAATCACAGTAGTGATACTAATCTACTAATTAATAAGATTATGAAGACATTCTTCAATACACACGCTTGATTTTGCTTCAAAGCTTTAATCAAGAGACACAACACTCATGCTTCAAAGCTTTGAGTGATAAACAACCCTTACAACCAAATCCTACACCAAGTCACTTATCAAGTGATAATTTCTTGGCTCACAGTAGTTGCTAAAACTATCACAACTACAAAATGCCTTATTGATCTTCTCTTTAAAAGTGCTGCACACCATTAGGATTCTTGAGAAATATATATGCAGCCTATTCTTCATTTTGGGCTTCCATTAAAATAGCTAGGGTTAACCAAAGTTAACCTAAAGACTTGGTCTAGGGCTTTCATCATAACTGGTTAGGGTTAAGCAAGGTTAACCTAATATCCACGTGAGCATATGATCTAGTCAATATACTTCAACTCAGAATAGCACACCAGATTCCTGAAAATTCTCAGAAACAATAAATCTGCACAACAACTTGATCAGTACACGATGTCTTAACATTGGTTATGACATCATGTATCCTGCTCACTGATTTTGGTAGAATTCAGTACATATGATCATAGCTTAATCATCATGATATTCACTCATACTGAGTTGTTCCTGTAGAACATTCCTTCTGTAGAATTTGTCTTTATCCTAGAATGTTATGATATCAGTCATGACATTCGCAAATATGGTTTTACCAAATATTAATGCCAACAAGCAAACACTTATATAGAGTCTAGGAACTTCAGTTGTCCAAGGCTCTACTGAGGAATTATCTCTGGAAAAGTTTGTTGTTTTCTGGTTGAAATCCAAGCTTAACAATAACTTGCTGGGGAGAATGAGATCAACTGTTATCTGGAAATATATTAGAAAGAGCCTATGTAGGGCTGTTTTAGGATGAGTCTGTGTTATACTTCATGAGAAGGAGCCTGTGTGAGGATACTTTAGGATGAGTTCGTGTGAGACTGCATCTGGAGATCATGAGAAGGAACCCGTGTAAGATTTCTTCAGGATGAGTCCGTGTTAGACTGCATCTGGAGATCTTGAGAAGGAACCCATGTAAGATTTCTTCATCTGGTCGTGTAGATAGTTTTCCTGTCTGGTTCCAGGTGTTAATCTACATTCGATCGTTCACAGATAGTTGTCATGTCTTGTTTCAGGTATTAATCTGGAACTTGTTTTTGTCGGTCGCTGAGATAGTTGTCCTGGATGGTTTCATGTATTAATCTTTGACCTTAGAAAGAAAGATAGTTTTCCCGTCTGGTTTCGGGTATTAATCTTTAATCTTCTCGTTTATATAGTTTTCCTATCTGGTTTCAGGTATTAATCTACAATTAGTCGTCCACAGATAGTTGTCCTGGCTTGTTACAGGTATTAATCTGGAACTTGTTTTTGTCGGTCGTTGAGATAGTTGTCTTGGCTGGTTTCAGTTATTAATCTCTGACCTTAGAAATAAAGATAGTTTTCCTGTCTGGTTTCAGGTATTAATATTCAATCTTCTCATGTAGATAGTTGTCATATCTGGTTCCAGGTATTAATCTACAATCAGTCGTCCACAAATAGTTTTCTTGGTTTGTTACATGTATTAATCTGGAACTTGGCAATGTTGGTCACATAGATAGTTTCCCCGTCTAGTTTCAGGCATTAATCCGTGGCATGCTGTATTTGTTGGTAAACCCGTCTTGCTCCGGGAGTTCATACCACTTGGTCGTGTAGATAGTTTTCCCGTCTGGTTTTGGGCATTAATCTTTGGCATGATGTATAAGTTGATAGTGTTTGTTTGTCTGCTAATTTCAACCTGAAAAGGTAAAACCAGTTTCGTGCAATGACATGATGTATGAATTTCATAATGCTCTAAAAATAAATGATATTGTGATATATGCATTTGTGTTGCGTATGCTATGATGTTTGTAGAAATGATGTATGAATGCAATGTATGAACATGCCATCTGTTCTATTGCACTGTTGTCGAATTAGGGAAAATAAATCTCTGATTGTTGCTGGGGATGAAGAATGTAGGTTTTTAAATATGTTAAAGTTAAATGTTGGGAGATAGATTTCTGTTGTTTATAGAATTAAACTCTGTTGGGGAAGGAAAACTTTGTGCACTGTTTGGGGATTTTATGAAATCCTGAGAAGCTTGGCGACTTCACTGGGGAATTTTTGGAGCAGTAATTTGATATTTTTGCTCTACCAGGGATGTAAGAACACCTGTCCTCATTGGGCTGTATGCTGAGAATATGGTAGTGATCTTATAGTAGGATGCCCCTGCCTCTGAACCTGCTAGAGACAGTATCTGCGGGGACTTTGTGGGTGGCCTTTAGATATTGTCATGTTTCTTAAAGCCATTAGTAACTGTCTTTTTGTTTTTTATGCTAGTATTTGTAAACCGTAATCACATTTAAATGCATATGTTAAAAAATAATCACTGGACGTTTTCGCAAACAAAACATAAAGATAAAAAGAAAACAAATAGTTTTGCACTTTCAAAGAGATAATTTTGTATTAATTTGAAGAATTTCTGCCTATAATAGGCGTTTTTGTACAAGGAGGCGAACATCCTAGTAAGATAATGTCGTTGTAAGAAGGAAAATAATACAAAATAGTGTACAAAGAAAAACAACTATGTGAAATAATCCCATCGGGTTCCCATTCTGCTATTGCCTTTATGTCTTCGAGCGTCTCATCTCTTTGTTGCTTGTCCGAAGCTGACTGGATTGATTAGTACCACTTGAACTTGATGGTTGTTACTGAAAATTGGCTGTAAGGTGATCCAACAGGACATAGTTATACGCTTTAAATCCCTAACTTTTTCCTGGACCGCCCTTTCGGGTTTTCAATCCACCGGGATTCCCTTTTTCGCCCAAGCCACCTTTTCAGGTTTTCGACATATCGGTGTATAAATTTTTTTATATGTATATCCCTAATTTTTTCCTGAACCCTTTTTGTTCGCCGGGATGCCCTTATTTTTGCCTAGGCCAGTCAACCTAGCGGGTCTTTGTTCATGTGTAGTATCTTTTAACTATGTCCACGTTTACAAGATGCAGAAGGTCATCACCGTCCATAATGGTTAAGATCACGGCTCCACCAGAAAATATGTTCTTGATCACAAATTTCCCTTTGTATGTAGGAGTCCATTTGCTCCTGGGATCACCTTGTGGCAGTATGGTGCGCTTGATTACTAGGTCACCAGCCTGATATACCTAACATTTGACTTTCTTTTTAAAAGCTTTAATCATACGTTTTTGGTACATTTGACCATGGCAGACAACCGCGAGCCTCTTCTCGTCCATTAGGTTCAATTGGTCAAGTCGAGTCCGAACCCATTCGTTTTCATTCAAACCTGCACCCTTCATGATTCTCAAGGAAGGGATATGGACTTCTATGGGTACGACATCTTCCATACCATATACCAAAGAGAAAGGAGTTGCCCTTGTTGATGTGCGCATTGTGGTGCGATAACCATGAAGAGCAAATGGTAATATCTCATGCCAGTCTTTATATGTCACCGTCATCTTCTGTATGATCTTCTTGATGTTTTTATTAGTAGCTTCTACAACGCCATTCATCTTTGGCCAGTAAGGAGAAGAGTTATGATGCTGAATCTTGAATTGTGTACAGAGCTCGGTGATCATAATATTATTGAGATTGGTATCATTATCCGTAATTATTATTTCAGGAATATCGTACCAACAGATAAGGTTATGTCTGATGAATCAGGCCACAATGTTCTTGGTAACATAAGCACATGAAGCCGCCTCGGCCCATTTTGTGAAGTAATCAATGGCGACAAGGATGAAGCGGTGCCCATTAGAAGTTGTGGGTCTAATCTCTCCAATCATGTCGATACCCCACATCGCGAATGGCCAGGGAGCAATCAAGATGTTTAGAGGAACCAGAGGCACATGTACTTTATCAGCATAGATATGGAATTTGTGGCAAGTTCGTGAATGCTGATAATAGTCTACTTCCATAGTGGACAAATAGTATCCTTCCCATAGGATAGTTTTAGCCATCGTGTGCCCACTAGAATGGGTGCCAAAGGTACCTTCATGCAAATCAGCCATAATGTTTTCTGCCTCACTCTTGTCTACACACCAAAGCAAGGTAGAATCGTGATTACACCTGTAAAGGATTTCGTTATTGAGGAAGAACTTGGCAGAGAACCTCCTTAGGAACATCTCATCATTAACTGAAGCTCCCTCGGGATATTCTTGGGCTTCGAGATATCTTTTGACTTAATGGAACCAAGGTTTGTCCACCACCTCTTCAGTATCAACCTCATAACAGTATGCTGGTTCATCCATCCTCTCAATAGTGATCTGAGGAGCCTCATTATCCCACCTGACCTTGAACATGGATGACATCATCGCTAGTGTGTCTGCTAGTTAATTTTCCTCTCATGGAAAATGCTCAAAGGTAACTGTTGTACCCCAAAATTTTCCCTCCCATTTTTACTCAAAGCATGCTCAAGGTTGACCAAGAATTGACCAGACTTGTCCTCCTAAGACAATGAACCTCTAATTAGGGTTTCAATTTTCATCAAGATGTTTGAACTTCAAAAGTCTCAAATGTTTTTCATGGTCCTAATACTCCTTGAAGTTGGTCCATGTCAAGTTTCATGCCTTTTACAACATGTTTGCTTAGACAATTGCTCAAATGCTTGAGAATCAACTATACTAGGTCAAAAGTCAATTGTGGCTCAAATACAGTCAAACTTCACGATTTTTGGTCAACATTAACATTTTGAAGTGATATACATCATTTGATCAAAGGTTGATCATGATTCCTCAAGAAATGTTCCTAATTCATCAAAAGCCAAAAATTGCTAAATTAGGATTTCTATAGGAAAAGTCAACTGAACTTTGGGCATACATAACTTTCACATAATTCATCCATTTTCCATTACAAAAGCTCACATTGGATATAATCTCATTCCCTACAACTTCTCTTCAACCCTCAAGTCCAAAAAATGCACCATTTGAAAGATACAAGCTCATACATTATAGGTCATTTTTAGAAAGTCAACAAAAGGCACTTTTTGTCAAGACCATTTACATATAGATAAAGTCTTCAAATGCAAAATTTATCAAAAGAGGGATTAAATTAGACATCTTGGGCTTTCCAAAAAGTCCAACATCATCATCATGAGATCTAAATTGAGCAAGTTATGGTTTTCCCAAGTTGGGAAAATTTGGGAAATTTCAAGAAAAGTGCATTGAGCAAATTTGAAGTTTTAAGGCAAGGGCTCAATTTCTTGGACTTCAAACATCTTCCTAAGATTATAGAGAACCTCCAAAAAACACTATTACCATGCCTTAAATTTTTTACTTATTTGCTACACATTTATTTGAAAGTCCCATTCATGGCCATGAAGAACATGATTATTGGCCATTTCACTCCTTGTTTTCTTGTCTCCTCATTCTACTCTATTAATACCAGACCTTGGCAAGCATTAGCCACGCCTAGACAACCCCAAAAAGTCACACAAATTTACAAAAAAAAGCAAGGTTGTCAAAATTCAAAAACCCAGTTCCAGCCTTCCTCAATCCAAACCAAGGATCCAAACACATCCCTGGAGGTTCCCTGAAGCATTTGCGATCATTACCAAGTCCTGAAACATCACAAAATGCACCAGCAAGCTTGCACGATTTGTGTTTGATTCCAATTTTATTTTTCTTGATTCATGTAATATAAACACGTGTTGACCATGCATTATTGATCATTTTAGTATTTGCAAGCTTTTTGTATAGTTGGATTGAAGTTTTGGTGCAGGAATCACATTTTTCCATTGTTAGGGTTCAGACCTCTAAATTGGGGTTCTTTGTAATGGCCAAAATTAGCCCAAACTAAGGATGCCATCATGCTTAGAAGGACGAGGCCAGTTGATCCATGGCCTCGCATTTGATTTATGTTACATATTGTGAATTTTATAAGATGCAGGTGCTATAGTGACAAGCAAAAAAACAGTCACTATAGGTCCCAATGTCTAAGACAACGGAGGGAGGAAGAAGATGATGCGTGGAAAACCCCCACTAGGCAATTCAAATATGCACGCATTTTTTTTTAATCTTAAATAATTACCTAAAGTTTTACATTATATTATTCTTTTTTTATTTGGTATAACGAATGAATGGATAGCTCAAATGGCATGGAAGCGTGTATGTGAGGGAGAGGACCTGGGTTCGAGTCCCAGGTCCAACATTTTTTTATTTCTTAATATTTTCATGCAGATCTGGTATTCCTATTGGCTTGACATCCACCATACTCCATCAAACCCTGGCCATCAGATGTATATCTGATCAAGACGGACGCATCTAATATGCAAGCTCACCATATGCCCTAAAGGATTCATCTCACCAGATCAAACACAAATTTGGGCTTCTCCCATCATGGGCCTCACGTTTTTTTTAATCTACACCCCCATTTTTCTTTAACCATCCAGGCCCAGTTATTTTTGTTTGTTTCTTATTTCTTTTAGTTTTGTTTGTTTTTTATTTATTTATTTAATTAGTAATAAATAATAAAAAATCACAACAAATTAGGATTAGCTTTTTCTTTTAATTAATTAAATTAATTTCTGAAACTAACCAATTAATTAACTTTAACATTGTCTTTTTTTCAAATAAAAAAAACTTAGATAATTTCTTAATTAAATTTATTTTTCTAAATAAATTTTAGGATAGTTTAATTATTTTCTGAAATAAAACAAATACAAAAAAGGTTAGGTTTTTGTTTAGAATTTAATTTTGATCAATAAATTTCTTTTATTTTAATTAATTAAATTTAGGTTTAATTTAATTTAGTATTTTCCTAAATAAACAAAAACAATCAAATAGATTTTTACTTAGCAATTCCCTAAGTTTCTTTTAGACATAATTTTCGTTTCGCGCGCATTATTTTTTCCTTGCATTTTTTATAATAATATAATTGTATACTGGTATGTAGTAAACTAAGTAGGACTTTTTTATCGGTTTCTTTATTTTACCTTTCCTCCGGTTTTGTATATCATAAATACCCCCTCCCCGAAGCCATGTAATAGTGTAGGTTTATACTTCCGCACTTTATTTCCTGCAAAATGTTACAGCTAGTAACTAGGATTACATGATAAGACTGAAAAATAAAAACGTTAGCAAACCTACCAAAAAAGACAAAAAAAAACTGAACATAACACACTTGCACATATACACCTCTATGGTACCCCGCTTTGGTTGCCTTCGGAAATAAAGCAGTCATGTCCCTCGAAACGGGGACACTTTAGCAAAGACCCGTAAGTTAAAAGATCATAGTCCCTCAATGACCCTACAATTTCCTTCTCGGTAAATGATCTAGTCCCTAAACAAAATTGCTAAAGCGTCTCCACAAGTTGCTAAGGCTACCTACTCACTAATAGTGGGATAGCTTTGTCTAAAGGATAGGAGGAAAAGAATGACCCTTTTTGAGTATAAAAGTAGATAGTTGTTAGAAGTTTGCTCAAAAAACATTTTGCACTTACACAAGTACTACTTTTCAAAAGCAACTTTCAAAACATTTGCTTTTTAACACTCTTGAGGACTGATACAATAGTTAAACGCAAAGCAAATCTCCACACTAAGGCATTTCAAAATATTTTTTTAAACACACAAAGCACAAAGTACTTTCAAATTGAGCAAACCTCTAAGAGCCCGTAGATAACTACGGATGGAAAGGGTGCTATCACCTTCCCTTTCCATAATCTACCCCCCTTACTCATAAAATCTCGAAAATGTCTTTTTCTATTCTTTTCACCCTTTCCTTAATTTGGATAAAAGAAGAGTCGGTGGCGACTCTTGCTTACCGCAACATTTGCGAATACAAAATGCAAAAACCAGTATTAAACAGTCGGTTCTGTCACCGTATCACACTAACTTCTTCAAAGTATGGAATCAATGTCAACATATACTCTCTGTAAGGGATAAGATTATGATGCTTCATGTCTCATTCTCCTTTGATTTGACTAATCACTAGGGCCGAGTCTCCAAATACATTCAAGAATTTGATCCTCAAATAAATAACAACTTTGAGACCCATAATGCATGCTTCATATTCATCCATATTGTTGGTACAATTGAAACACAGTCGGGCAGTGAAAGGAGCATGACATCCTTCAGGTCCTTCATTCAGTCCAAGTTCTTCACAATCAGTTACTAACATGATGTTCTCGTCCGAGAACTCAAAATTCATGGATTGGTAGTCATCCACGGCCTGATGAGCCAAATGATCATCTAATACACTTCCCTTAATTGCTTTATAGGTTGTATACTGAACATCGTATTCGGTCAGGACCATTTTCCATCTTGCTATTCTTCCGGAGAGAGCGAGCTTCTCAAAGATGTACTTGATAAGGTCCATTTTAGATATCAATAAGGTAGTGTGAGTCAACATATACTGTCTTAGTCGGCGAGCAGCCCATGCCAAAGTGAAACAAGTTTTCTCAGCAGTGAGTATCTTATTTCACAGTCGATAAACTTTTTGCTAAGGTAGTATATTGCATGCTCTTTTCGACCAGACTCGTCATGCTGCCCCAACACACACCCCATTGAGTTCTATAATACTATTAAGTACATGATCATAGGTCTTAATTCAACTGGCGGCATCAAGATTGGAGGCTCTTAAGATACTCTTTGATTTTGTCAAAGGCATTATGGAAATCATCATTCGATTTCACTGCTTGATCTTTCTTCAATAATTTGAAGATTGGCTCACAAGTAGCGGTCAGATGGGAAATGAACCTGGCAATGTAGTTTAGACATCCCAAGAATCCCCTGACCTCCTTCTCAGTGCGAGGAGTTAGAATTTCTTGTATAGATTTAACCTTTGCAAGGTCCACTTCAATGCCTTTTCCACAGATAACGAAATCTAAGAGCTTACCGGATCTTACTCCAAAGGTGCACTTATTTAGGTTCAACCTCAGTTTATATTTTTTTTCAGTCTTTCAAACAGCTTCTATAAGTGATCGGGGTGCTCCTCTTCAGTCTGAGACCTGGATAACATATCATCAACATAGACCTCTATCTCGTGATGGATCATATCATGAAACAAAGCTACCATGGCACGCAGATAGTTTGCCCCGGCGTTCTTTAACCCAAACGGCATAACCTTGTAACGGAAAGTGCCCCACTGTGTGACGAAGGTCGTTTTCTCCATGTCCTTAGGTGCCATTTTGATCTTATTATACCCGGAGAAACCATCCGTGATACGGTGGCAGAACCGACTGTTTTAAGAAATGCTGGTTTGTGTTTTGCGTTTGTGTTTGCAAAATGTCGCGGTAACCAAGAGTCGCCACTGACTTTTATTTTATCCAACTGGAAAGGACAAAAGCACAGAAAAATTCCTTTTTCGATATTTTGAGTACGGGGGTAGATTATATAAAGGGAAGGTATTAGCACCCTTTCTATCCGTAGTTCTCTATGGGCTCTTAGGTACTTGCTCATCATTTTAAAAATTGCTTCCGTGTTTGTGTGTTTTGAAAAGTTTTTGTTTTACATCGTTTCAACCGTTGTATCAGTCCTTAAGAGTGTTACGAAGTCGTTTTGAAAACTTTGTTTAAAAAGGTGTAAGTGTGAAAAAGTTTGATTTTGAGCAAATACCTACTAGAATCTACCTACTCGAAAAAAAGAATGTTTCTGTTCTTGTTTCCTTTAGACAACGATATCCCACTATTAGAGAGTAGGTAGCATTGTCGTTGGAGTTGTAAGGGTCAATTTGAAAGGGACATACGATCACTAAAGCAACGTTAGGACGTCTTAGTAATAACCCTAGTGTCTTAAGATCATATTCGAGGCAACATTTTCGAGGCAACCTTTCCGAGGAAACATATCCGAGGCAACGTATCCGAGGCAACATTTCCGAACGAGACATTTGATCTTTGTTTAGACAAAAGAGCAACCACTAAAACACCCTATACTTAATGATCGTTTACCGAAGGCAACCGAATTGAGAGTATACCCTAGGAGTGCGCATGTGCGAGTGATTTGATTTCAGTTATTATCTTTGCACATTTAGGGTTTGCTAACTGTTTTAAAATTTACATACAGTCTTGTCATGCAATCCTATTATCATACATCTAGCAGTTAATATTTGTCAAAATTAAAATGCGAGAAATAAAACTACGCTATTACAAGGCTTCGGGGAGGGGGGATTATTACATAGCCAAAAACTCGTAAAACGGTAAATAAAAGGAAAATCCTAATTAAACTATTACATCCCATGTGCAATTACATTAATATCATAAAAAATAAAAAAAATGAGCGCGATGAATCGTGAACGAGAAAAAATTAGGGTTTTGACCCCGTCTAAACCTAATTAAAAGAAAAATCATTTTTTATTGTTTTTGATTATTTTGAGAAAATAAGGTTTTAATTAAATAAGTACAAACCTAATTGATAATTAATTTAAATTAAGAAAAATAATTAATTTGACCTATTTTTGCATTTTGGTTATTTTAAGAAACGAAAATAAAAATTAAACCAAACAAACCCTAATTTTCTAATTTATTTTAAGTTATTTACAAAAAGGTTAAAATTACCCTAAAATTAAATTAAAGTAATTATTAAATTAAATTTGATAAAATAAAACCTAAATCTAAATTGTTGAAAATTGAATTTATGAGTTTTGTAAAAAAAAGAATTAATTTTATGTTAGAAAATAATTAATCAAAATAAATAACTAAGAGAAAAATATAAAAGAAAAAGAAATGGGCCTTGTATCAAAGCAAAAATGGGGATGTCAATTGCAAATCCAAGCCCAAATGCGCCTGGCCAATGTTTGACTTTTCAGATTCCATGCATTGGCTTGACTATGGTGCATTGTGGACCTCCAAAGGATATACCTTGGATCTAGCTTGCTGGTAACCTGGATGATGAGATATTGATGATGCACAGTGGATATCCTGGAAGCTTGTACACCTGATCATGTAAAATAAAATAACATTGAACAAATATGGGGGACCTTGGAATCAAACCCAGGCCCTTTGGCTTTTTCCCTTGTCCACTGACCATCTGAGCAAGCACGTTCATTTGTACATGGGATAGCAAGCAATGATTATATTGGAAAAAACAAAATAACATATTACAAAGGTGCAAATTTTTGAATGGGCCAGTCAGGGGGTGCCACGCCACCCTTCTTCTTCCTCCCTCCGTTGGCAAAAGTCCAACACTTTTACCTACGGTTTTCTGGGCATAGGTACAGCCCCGTGATCTTCCAAAATTCACTGCAAGCATGGTAAATGCATAACAATGGTGTCAATCAACTCGTGACAACCTCACGAGCATCATGGTACCACTTTCCATGACCAATTGTTCCTGCAATGAAAAACCCCAAAAATGAGCCAAGAACCCTAACTATGGCGTCTTGCTCTACAGTTAGTAAGAATGCAATTGAATGGTACCATTAGCTTGCAAATGTTTCAAGGATTCAAAATACATAAACAAATCATGCTAAAAGTTCCAGGATTATGATATGCGATTTCAAGAAATCATGGAGTTTGTGGGATACTTACATCGCGTATCTAGGCACGAAAATGCTTGCTGATGATTGGGATAGAGTCCTTAGATGCCCAGCAAACGAATGATGTGCTTGAAATGGCTTGAAAAAGCCTGGAACTATGAAATCAGATTGCCTTCTTTTCTATAGAATTTTAAGATTTGTTCTCACACCTCCATCGAGATCCTTCCTCAGGTCCTTCATCCGGTCCAGGTTCTTCACAGTCGGTCACCAACATGATGTTCTCATTCGGGAAATCGAAATTCATGGATTGGTAATCATCCACGGCTTGATGTGCCAAATGATCCGCCAACACACTCCCCTTGATTGCTTTTTGGGTTGTGTATTGGATATCATACTCAGTTAAGTCATCTTCCATCTTGCTATTCTTCCGGATAAGGCAAGATTTTCGAAGATATACTTGATAGGGTCCATCTTTGATATCAATAGGGTAGTGTGAGTCAGCATATACTGTCTCAGCCGGCGAGCAGCCCATGCCAAATTGCAACAAGTTTTCTCGAGCAGTGAGTATCGGGTCTCACAGTCGGTAAACTTTTTGTAAGGTAGTAAATAGCATGCTCTTTTCTTCCAGAATCATCATGCTGCCCCAACACGCACCCCATTGAATTATCCAGCACTGTCAAGTATAAGATCAAAGGTCTTCCTTCAACTGGAGGCATCAAAATAGGTGGCTCTTGGAGGTATTCTTTGATCCTTTCGAAAGCGGTCTGACATTCATCATTCCATTTTACCACTTGATCTTTCTTCAGCAGCTTGAAGATCGGCTCACAAGTAGCAGTCAGATGTGAAATGAATTGGGCAATGTAATTCAGATGTCCCAAAAATCCCCTAACTTCCTTTTCTGTTCGGGGAGCTGGCATCTCCTGTATAGCCTTCACCTTTGCAGGATCCACTTGAATACCTTTATCACTAACGACAAAAACCAGCAGCTTACCAGACCTTACCCCGAAGATGCACTTGTTCAGGTTTAACCTCAGCTTGTACATCTTCAACCCGTCGAACAGTTTCTGGAGATGGTCAAGGTGTTCTTCTTCAGTCTGGGACCTTGCAATCATGTCATCAATATAAACCTCAATCTCATGGTGAATCATGTCGTGGAACAAAGCGACCATGGCGCGTTGATAAGTTTCCCCAGCATTCTTCAACTCGATAGGCATTACCTTGTAACAGAAGGTGCCCCACTGTGTAACGAAGGTTGTCTTCTCCATGTCCTCGAGAGCCATTTTGATCTTGTTGTAGCCAGAAAAACCATCCATAAAGGAGAAGATTTTATGCTGCACGGTGTTGTCGACCATAACATCAATGTGAGGAAGTGGGAAATCATCTTTGGGGCTCGCCCTATTCAGATCTCTATATTCCACATACATCCGTACCTTACCATCCTTCTTAGGCACCGGAACAACGTTGGCAACCCACTGCGGGTAAGAGGTAACAGCTAGAAATCCGGCATCAAACTATTTCATGACCTCAGCTTTGATTTTCTCAAACATCTCAGGGCGCATACGACGAACCTTCTGCTTTACCGGAGGACAGTCTTCTTTAGTCGGTAGGCGGTGTACCACAATGTCAATGTCTAAACCAGGCATATCTTCATAAGACCAAGCGAAGATCTCAACATAGTCGCGTAGCATCTGTATCAACCGCTGCTTGACACTAGGTTCCAGATTTGCACCTATCTTGACCTCTTTCTTGTCTTCCTTCGTACATAACTTCACTGATTCCACTGGCTCTTCATGAGGCTGTATGGCCCTCTCTTCCTACAGTAATAGTCTAGCAAGTTCTCCAGGTACCTCACAATCATCCTCACCTTCGTCCTCGGCTTGGTTGATCGGACTTTCAAAGTCATAACTGGCAGTAGCAGAGTTGTTATCAATGGGATCCAGAGTGGATGTGGATCTGCATTATGATATGTGAGTGTGTGTAAGACAATAGCTGTTTTGACAAAGTGCAAGATGGAAAGGAAAAACAAAGAGCGCAAAATTTGTAATGCAATAAAAATGTCCAATGCTTTATTGATGATATATGAAAATGTTAAATAATAAGCCCTCACAAATAAAGCCATGGTTCCTCGGGCAAGGCACCGGGCCGTAAAGTTTCAAACTGTCTGTTACAAATCTCAAAACAAAAGTCAATTACTGTGTAATAAAAGAAATAGGTATGAAGTCTTTCGCCGTCCAGTTTTTCAAACCACCATTGGTTGTAGGGTAGATCCAACTGCCAATATCTGAATCTTCTTCACCATCTTCAATTACATTCACTCCCTGATTACTGATATGCAGAGGAGGTCTTCCAATCCGCGCACGCCGAACAGCCCTTTGAGCCTCTGTAGTAAAGCCCAAACCAAACTTGTCAGTTTTATGTGCGAAGTCAGGGAGCTGACCCCAATTTGCACACCCACCTTTTTCAATTATAGCCCTGGCATCCTTGAGGGAAGCCATCTTCATCGGAGGTTTGTCAGCAGCAAATTCAGTCGACGCCAGAGTCTGGGGGACCTCTTCAAAGTTCTAACAAGGGGTTTCGATGAACTCTCCATCCATCTCCACATAGCGAAAGAAATTTAGATAACTCACCATGTACTCCTCCTCACCTTATACTGTGACGATCTTCCCATTTACTTGATATTTCAACATCTGATGGAGCATAGAAGTCACTTCCCCAGCCTTATGAATCCAAGGGCGACCCAGCAAGAAAGAATAAGATAGTTCGATATCCATCACGTAGAAAGTGGATGCGAAATTCTGAGATCCAACTTTAACAGGGACGTCCACCTCCCCGTGCACCATCCTTTTTAACCCGTCGAAAGCCCTGACCACAATATTGCTCGACTTCAGAACCAAACCTTCACAGTCTAGACAGTCTAATGCTTTCTTTGGAAAACATTCAATGAGGACCCAATATCCACCAATACATGGGCCATAGTAGTGCCCCTGCACTCGATCGAGATATACAGAGCATCATTGCGATTTCTTCCTTTAGCATTCAGATCTACATCTGAGAAACCCAACCCATTGTTGGCAGTCAAACTAGCTACGCAGTCTTTGAATTGATCGGCAGAGGTTTCCTGCGGCATATGCGCAGTTTTGAGGAAAGCAATTAAAGCCTTTTCATGGGCTTCCGAACATAATAACAAGGACAACATGGAGATTTTCGACGGGGTCTGCCCCAGCTGCTCGACTACGTTGTAGTCGCTCTTCTTGATAATCTTCAGAATTTCCTCTATCTCCTGCTTAGAGGTTTCTACAATGATCTTCTTAGGTGCCTCTATCCGGGCAGGCTCACCTATGATTTCTTTGCCCCGAGTTCCAGATGGCTCGGCGACAGGGGTGATAATTGGAACAGGAACCAGGATAATAGCTGACGTACTAGCAGATGGAATGACAACAGGTTTATGGACAGTCGGAGGGAAAATCTCGGGAGAAAAGAGTCTTCCGCTTCTGGTGACCTTGCTAGCCCCGACAATATTGCTGACATCGACATCAGCTTCTTCAATCTTTAAGTCTTGCTTAACTCCATGGTAATACACATCGGCCCCAAAGTACCAAGGGACAGCCTTATCTGAAGTGTATGGGATAGGACCAGGGATAGTAATGATTAACAAAGCGATTCTTGGAACGGATGTAATCCTAACAGGCTTTCTTGAGGAAGCCTTGGATGGATTGGCGGAAATGGTTATGATGGCAACATCTTGAATTGGAACCAGCGGAATTATAGTCTTCTCGAACAGGATCTCTCTATTATCCATCAAGTGTTGAATACCTGATTTCAATAAGAGACAACCGACAGGAAGAATTGAACACATGTGGCAACTTTCGCCACAACCCAGAAATAAACCGGCCAACAATAGATTCTTCTTAACTGTCATCAAAGGAGTAGAAATGTCTTCCACAGAGGTCACAAATAAATTATCATCCACATCATTCACTCCATGACCATGTTTGGGCATAGGAGCAGTTATGACGTTGGGTTTCTCTGGAGCGTCAAACTCAATCTCTTTAGCTTCGATCAAATCTTGCACCTTATTCTTCAAGGCCTAACAATTGTTTGTATCATGGCCTGAGCCATCGGAGTGATAGGTGCAGCAGGCATTCGGGTTATATAGCGGAGATGTGGTGTTGGGATTCTTTGGGGCTTCCCTCAGAGTTACCAGGTTGGTCTTCAATAATTGTGGTAGAATTTGAGACAAGGTCATATTGAGCCGAGTGAACTTCCTTTGTGGTCTCTCCACCCTTTGCTGATTATTGCATTGCGAAGCAACTGTGGGTCTTAATATCACTACTGCATTCACTGCTTGACGGTGTTCAGGTCTGCTTTGGCTACTTGAGCCATAAACTGCACTAGCTTCTTTCTTACCAGTGAAAGGCTTCTTTACTGCACTTGACGACGTATCCTTCTATATCTTACCACTTTGGATACCAGCTTCTACTCTCTCCCCAGTCAAGATCAACTCAGTAAACCCAGATGACGAACTACCGATCAAATGATTGAAAAATGGACCAGACAACGTCCCTAGAAACATGTCCACCAACTCCCTGTCAGACAAAGGGGGTTGGACTCTTCCAGCCAAATCTCTCCACTTCTGAGCATAGTCCTTAAAACCTTCACTTGCACCCATAGACATACCCTAAAGCTGAGTACGACTGGGAGCAAGGTCAGCGTTATACTGGCACTGCCTGTAGAAAGAGCAGCAAGGTCCTCCCAGTTGCGAACATTAGCTCCTTCCAATTGATAAAACCATTCAAGCTGAGTCCCTGACAGACTATCTTGAAAGAAATGCACCCACAAATTTCTATAAGCAGTGTAAGGTTGGATTTTTCTGACGTACGAGCGGAAGTGATGTTTTGGACAGGATACTCCATCGTACTTAGAAAAAACCGGAGCTTTAAACTTATGCGGGATCACCACTCCAGATACCAGTCCCAATTCTTCAAAATCCAAACCAGGGATCTTCTGACACTCCATAGCACTCAGACGGTCTTCAAGTTGCTTGTACCTATCCTCAACAGGAGCATATTGTTCCTTATCATAATCTGTATCATTATCAGAAACTGCAGGGCTAGGGCCGTTTTCTTCTTCTTGGTCCTCCCCTCCTTTGGATGAAAAGGACATATCAGCTTGCTGTTTCAACCTATCCCCAAACCTTTTACCCATACTCAGAAGAAGGACCTTCTTCTTCTTCTTCTTCTTCTTCTTCTTCTTCTTCTCTTTCTCTTTCAGAATGAGAGCTTTCAAGTCCTCTTGTCCTTTAGCCAAGCTTAAGAACATCTCTTGGAATTGTGCATTTTGTGCCTGAAGATCTTTGATAGCTTGATCAGAAGACATTTATGCTGAAATAAACAGCGAAGAAGATGAGAAACCTGTAATGGTACCTGTAATGGTGTGCATGATAATGGGATGCGTATGTAATGATTTCAAAGACTTTGGGAGATTTAAATTTGCAAACCAAGAAATAAACAAACTTTATTAGATTAAACTTGTAAAAAGGTTCAACAATGCCTTTAAGGCGTTTACAAAGAAATGAATGAAAAACAAATCTAAACTAGAAAAAAGCAAAATCAGAAATCCCATGGATGCTTCCCCTTCGTGTTGACGTAGTCATTGATTGTTCTTTCATTCTCAAGTTGCCTGGTGAGCTTCAAGATCTTCCTTTCTTGCTCATGGTACTTTTCCCGGTATGTATCCCTCTCCTCTTTTAGCTGAATCCAAGACCTCTTCAATGCCCCAAGATCATTGGGCATGTAGGGATAAAGGAATGTATAAGGAACGCCTTCTTTATTGGTGGGCTCCACAATTACTGGCAACACGGCTTAATAAGGCATCCCAAGCTTCTGAGCACGAGCTCGGACCCACTGGATATAAGGCTGCATAGGGAGAGAAGTCCTTGGTCCTAGCTCTTGAGGGTCAGATCTATTCACCATGCCCCAAGCTCGTATAAAACTTCGACGATGCTCGTCAACGTCTTCCTTTTAGTCAAATGCAATATCTGTAAGAAGTAGCTTATGAGGAATGTCTTTCCGAGCCCAACCGAATTGTCGCAAAGCTAAACAAGGACTGTAGGTTATCCCTCCTCTGATTCCGAGCAATGGGACATTAGGGTATCCCCCACATCGATCAATGATAGTAATGCTTTCCATAGCCTTAGAACTCCAAAGAATGTCTGTATGGGCAAGGGACATTATCCTGTAAGACCATCCTAAACCTTCCTCATTCTTCAACACGGACTTGGGGAGGTGCAAAATAAACCACCTCGCCAGCATCGGCAAGCAACACATGAGGGTCCCTCTTCTACGCATAATACGAGTATAGAGGGCATGCAAGATATCACCCAGAAGAGTAGGCACGGGGTTGTGAGACAGGAAGATCTTAACCACATTCACATCTATGAAGGAATCTGGATTCGGGAAAAGAACCAAACCATAGATAAGGAGAGCCAAGATATCTTCAAAATCCTGAAAGTCTAAGTTATCCCAGAATAGTTGAGCTTGATCCATCAAAAACGTGGCTAAGAAACCTTCAACCCCGCTTCGTGTCTCCCAATTAGATACTACATCAGCCCGTTTCAAATGTAGAGCTGAAGCATTGTCTTTTGGTCTAGGAGTCTCTTCCAAACCTGTGAAGGGCATCTGCTCTAGGATGGATATGCCCAATAAGTGAGAAAACTCCTCCAAAGTGGGAACTAGCTGATAATCCGGGAAAGTGAAACAATGATGCACCAGATCGAAGAAGTGGAAAAGCACACTCATCATCTGCTCATCAAACTTTGAGGTAACCAAGCTAAGAAGCTGACCATGTCTCCTAATGAATGAAGAAGTATAAGAAAATCTCGAGGCTAAATCTTTGAGTTGAGTAGGTATTTGCACAAAGTTAACTCAAATGGTGTTTCTGCGTATGGAAGCCATAATCTGCAAAACAAAACAAAGATAAATCCCCTCGGTCTTTGAAATGGTTAGTATAATGAAGAATGCATGCTATGTTATGATGCATGATGTCAAGATAAAACAAACAACAGGTATATCAGATAACAAACATGGCAAAGGCAAACAAGTCACACAATAACCCTTAAGTTTAAGGCTTGCATGGGGTCTAGGTATTACCCTCTTGAAGATCAGTTAGTATCAACCTGTCCTAATAATAGTAACCGGGTTCTAGAGGTTCTCAATATCACTGACCATCCTCCATCGGTCATGGTTTCAGCTCACACAATCTTTTCTTGCGTCCAGATGGCCAATTATAGGTTCTAAGGTCAGTTGATGCTTAACGACACATATAGCAGCCATGTATTCTCCTCGTTTCTCCACAAGGGATACCGGTACCAACCAATGTGCCACATCAATGTAGCTACTACTTCAACTGTATCGGTCTATGCCGTACAGTTCCCTCACAGTTTATTGCTACTTACCTAAAAGGTGTCCCCCAGATCCAGGTTAGGATCTATAGTAACTCCCAAACAAAACCCTTAAAAAGTAAAGCAATCAAAACAAACAAGAGAATCAATATTATGAACTATTCCTAAGGTATACCCCACTTATTTCCCCAACATAGTCGCCAGTTCTGTGATACCGTGGCAGAACCGACTGTTTTGAGAAATGTTGGTTTGCGTTTTGCGTTTGTGTTTGCAAAATGTCACGGTAAGCAAGAGTTGCCACTGACTTTTATTTTATCCAACTGGAAAGGACAAAAGCACAGGAAAATTCCTTTTTCGAGATTTTAAGTACGGGGGGTAGATTATAGAAAGGGAAGGTATTAGCACCCTTTCTATCAGTAGTTCTCTATGGGCTCTTAGGTACTTGCTCATCATTTTAAAAACTGCTTCCGTGTTTGTTTGTTTTGAAAAGTTTTTGTTTTACATCGTTTTAACCCTTGTATCAGTCCTCAAGAGTGTTACAAAGTCTGTGATACGGTGGGAAGAGAACTGGCTGTTTTGGAATGCTGGTTCGCATTTTGCGTTGGTTTTTGCAAAATGTCGCGGTAAGCAAGAGTCTCCACCGTCTTTTATTTTATCCAACAAGGAAAGGAAAAAAAGCACAGAAAAATTCCTTTTTTGAGATATTTCTCGTGTTCGGGAGGTAGATTATAGAAAGGGAAGGTGTTAGCACCCTTTCTATCCGTGGTTATCCACGGGCTCTTAGGTACTTGCTCAAAGTGTTTTCAAAAAGTTTGCTTTTCTTTGTGTTTGTGGGTTTGAAAGAAGTTTTTGTTTGAAAGGAGTGTAAGTGCGAAAAGTTTTGTTTTGTTTTAAAAGGAGCAAGTACTTAAGAACCATCTACCTACTCGAAAAAGGAATCAATCTGTGCTAATGTCCTTTAGACAATGCTATCCCACTATTGATGAGTGGGTAGCGTCGTCATTGGAGTTTTAAGGGTCAATTCGATTAAGGGACGTGTGGTCACTAAAACAATGTTAAGACGCCTTAGCAGTAACCTTAATGTCTTAGATCATTTTTTTCCGTGGAAACATTTTCGAGGCAACTTATGATTTTTGGACAAGAGGGTGACCTCTAAAACTTCCTATACTCAATGACCATGTTCGAAGGCAACCAAGTGAGGTGTACCCTAAGAGTGTGCATGTGCGAGTGTGTTATTTCGGTAAATTTATCTTTTGTACATGTCATGGGTGAGCTATGTTGATTTTAAGTTCATACATTTGATCTTGTCATGCATTCCCTATTATCAAACATCTAGCAGTGTATAGTGGCGGAATTTAAATTGCGGAAATTAAATCTAAACTATTACAAGGCGTCGGGTATTTACATCGCCAAAAACAACCCTTTAATTTAAATTGCAGAAAGTAAATAAATCGAGAAATTAATTAAAGTCCTATTTAAAAGCTATTACATTCCGGAAGCAATTACAATAATAAAGCAAAATTGATCGCGTGCGAGAAAATTAAATCGACGCATTTTTTAGGGTTTTGACCCTTTTTGAAAGAAAGCATGTTTTTGTTATTTTTTGAATTAAATGGAAATTAGATCTAAATTAAAAATTAAATTAATTATTTAACGAAAATATTTTTGGATTTTTTGAGTTTTTAAGGAAATAAAATAAAATTGATTTTAAGTTAGTAAAACCTAGTTATTCTAAATTGATTTTAATTATTTGGAAAAAGATATTGAAATTATACCTAATTAAAACTAAGTTAATTAATTAATATTTATTTACAAAAATAAAGTCCAATTTGATTTTAATAAATAGAAATAATATTTTTTTTGTGTTTTTGATTTTATGAGAAATTTTTTAATTGATTAGTAATAATAAAAATAATTAATTAAAACAATAAAAGACATAAAGAAAAATAATGAAAAGAAAATAAACCAAGGGGGTGTTGGGCCCAAGAGGAGGTAAATCTGGAAATTGTTTGGCCCAATTCAAGCCAGCCTGCGTTTGACTTTTCCAATTCCATGCACGCCTTTGACTTGAGACCATGATGGACGCTCAGCCTTAACCTTTGGATTTGGCCTGAAGGCCATCTGGGGCCTGATTGAATGATGGTATATGGTGGACCGTAGTTGATGAAATGCGCCTGAATACCTGAAACAAAATAATAACAAGCATTTTGGGGGACCTGGGATTCGAACCCAGGTCCCATGAGACTTTGAACAAGCGCACTAACCACGATGCCACTTTGTTGCTTTTCTTATTATATTACACAGCAATTATTATATATTAAAACAAGCAATATGCCTGGAAAAAAATAAAAAAGCGCGCTGATTTAAAACCACCAATCAGGAGAAGACACATAGTCGTCTTCTTTAACAAAAAGCCTGGTTATTTACCTGCGGATTTCATCCGCAGCTAAATCTGTGGCTCATTCTTAAAACCAACTGTAGGCCATATAAATGCAAACGGAGACCATCACCATGCTCGCCTCTCCTCCCTAAACACAACCATGTCCATGGTTTGCCCTAATTTTTCCTGAAATCAAAACGCCTAAAAAACAAGAACCAAAACCCTAGCTTTGGGTACAGGGTTACAGGCTACAAAAACGAAATCAAATATTGCAAAAAGTCTGGAAATCATACAAAGATCAAGAATATGCCCATGATTTATCAAAAAGATGCAAAAATCCAAGGTTACGATTTCATGTACAGGGGTATGTTTTGGAAGACTTACAGCGCGATTGGGGATGTTTCAAGGCTTGATTTTGCTTCCAATAGACCCAGTGGACGTCCAGCAAGAGAGTAGTGTGGAGATTTTGCCTTGAATTGGACTCTAAGGTTGATTTCGATTTCAAACTTTTCAAGCTTTTTTCAAGTTTTGGTCTTTGTGATTTGGCAGCTTTCCGGTCCTGTTTTTCGTGCCTCTAGCTTGTACATGTATAAGGGAATGAATTAGGTTTAATTTTGGGCTTTGAATCCATGAGCTTTGATGATTGAAGATATAATAAGATCCTCCATTGAAAAAGCTTCCAAATATGTCCAAATCCAATATTTTGTGCATAAGATAGCTTAATACGAGTTTGATTGTGTCCATCGTGATAATTGAAAGTTGTAATGGTCACAAAGATATCAAGTTATCAATTTTTAGATTTTATTTAGATTTAAATTGATTTAAAATGAATGAATTCAATAAAAATCAAATAAAATCGAAATATTAATGAATGGACATAAAACTGAAGATAGGAAAAGTGTGTGGCATGACAAGATCAAATCAAGTGGAAAAAAGTGGGCCCATTTGTCAAAATTTGAAGTTTTAGGGATAATTGACTTTTGGCAATTTTTGAAAAATGCCCAACTTTAACAATGCATAAATTCTTCAATTTTGAAATTTTTGAGGTGGTCTTGGACTTTTTAGAAACCTTGAGATGTCCTCTAACCAACCCTTTTGGTCTCATCTCATTTTGATATTCCATGCTCAAGTTATAAGCTTTGGCAAAAAAGGTGTTTTTGTTTACTTTCAAAAATGACCTATAATGTCCAAATTTGTAACTTCTTGTGAGTGCATTTCTTGATCTTAGGGTGTGAAGATGGATTGTAGGAAATTGAATCCTCTTAAAAATGATATTTGTATGTCTCATTTCTCATAAAATATGAGAAAGTTATGCTTGTTCAAAGTTAAGTTGACTTTTCCTACAAAACCCTAATTTAGTAACTTTTGAATCTTGATGAATCTTGAGCAATCCTTGATGAATCATGATCAAATATTGATCAAATGATGAATTATCCTTCAAAATGATAATGTTGACAAAAAAGGATCGAAGGACCTGGGTTTCGACACCCATGTCATGCGTTTTATTTTGCTAACATATTTTTGCAGATGCAGTGCCTCCACAGGTGACCCTTCAGGCCTTTCCAGCAACACCCTTCATAGAATCGAAAGGCATCCTTCTTCCTCTAAATCGAAGCCCCCCTTCTACTTGCAATCGAAGCTTTCCCTGTCAATTCCCAAACACCAAATTCAGGCCCAGCACCCCCCCCCCCTGAGTTTGTTTATTTTATTTTTATTTTTCTTTTCACTACTTTCTATTTTCTATTTTTTTAAATTTATTTTGTTATTATTAACTAATTAACTTTTCATAAAATCAGAAAACCCCAAAAAAATAATATTTTTTCAATTTCATTATTTTATTATTTTTTGTAAATAAATTGCAACAAATTAACTTAGTTTTTAATTAGGTTTAATCTTAACATATTTTGCAATAAATTAAAATTGACTTAGAATTAGGTTTTTTTTAAAATATTTCTCATTTTATTTCCTTAATTTAAATAAAACTCAAAAATATTTTCTTTTTAATTAATTAATTAATTATTAGTTAGACTTAATTCTTAATTCAAAAAAGACCAAAAATATGCTTTATTTAATGAAAAAAGGGTCCAAACCCAAGGTCACTCCGATTCAGTTTTTCTCGCGCGCATATTATTTTTGATCCATATATTGTAACTGCCTACTGGTTTGTAATAGCTTAACTAAGACTTTTACACTTTACTGCTTTATTCCCCCAATATTGGACATGTAAATAATCCCCCTCCCCAAAGCCTTGTAATAGCGTAGGATTTATAATTCCCGCACTTTAAATTCCTGTACATATATTAACTGTTTAGATGTATGCTAACTAGGATTGCATGACAAGATCTATCTTGACTTAAAATCAACAGTGGCTCACCATGACAATGAAAAGATAATATAAACTGAAAATTGACACACTCGCACATGCCACTCTTAGGGTACACCTCACTTGGTTGCCTCGAACGTGGTCATTGAGTATAGGATGTTTTAGAGGTCGCCCTTTTGTCCCAAGATCAAAAGTTGCCTCGAAACGGTTGCCTCAGATAAAATGATCTAAGACATTAGGGTTACCGCTAAGGCGTCCTAAAATTGCTTTAGTGGCCACACGTCCCTTAAATTGAATAAACTGAAAAACTCCAACGACGATGCTACCTACTTCTCAATAGTGGGATAGCATTGTCTAAAGGACATTTGCACAGTTTAATTCCTTTTTGAGTAGGTAGATGTTCTTAAGTACTTTATCCTTTTAAAAACAAAACAAAACTTTTCGCACTTACACTCTCTTCAAAAACAAAACTCTTTTCAAAACCCACAAACACAAAGAAAAGCAAACTTTTGAAAACACAATGAGCAAGTACCTAAGAGCCCGTGGATAACCACAGATAGAAAGGGTTCTAACACCTTCCCTTTCTATAATCTACCTCCCGAACCCGAGAAACATCTCCAAAAGGAATTTTCCTGTGCTTTTGTCCTTTCCTTGTTGGATAAAATAAAAGACGGCGGCGACTCTTGCTTACCGCGACATTTTGCAAAAACAAACGCAAACGCGAACCAGCATTCCAAAACAGTCAGTTCTCATTCCCACCGATCACAGAACTGGCGACTCTGCTGGGGAATTACTCTAAGTGAGGTGTACCTTAGGATTAGATCACTTGTGTTTTCAATCGTATTATTTTGTATGCTTTAATTTTGTGGGCTTGTATCGGAGTTCTATAGATCCTAACCCGGATCTGGGGATACCCTTTAGGTAAGTAGCAATAAACTGTGAGGGATCTATCCGGCGTATACCGACACGGATTAAATAGTAGCTACGTTAGTGTGGCACCTTGGCCTGTACCGATATCCCTTGTGTTGAAACGAGGAGAATATGGGTCTTCTGAGGAGTCATTAAGCACCAACTGACCTTAGAACCTTAAATTGACCAACTTGGCCATAAAACAATAGCAGTATGCTACACTCATTGAGACTAAACTCTCGCGATGATTCCGACCGCAAGAAAAGGTTGCTAAACTGGAATTATGACCGATTGAGGGTAGTCAGTGATATTGAGATCCTCTAGAACCCGATTACTATTTTTAGGACAAGTTTAAACCAACTGAACTGAAAGAGGGTAATGCCTAAACTCCATGCCAGCCTAAACTTAAGGCTGTTTGTGTGACTTGTGTGCCTTCAAACTTGAACTACTTGCACATTCTTGTTATCTGACAACATGAGTTCCTTACAGGTTTTGTTTACAGTCCTTATCCGATAATTTGGATTTATTGCAAGGTTTACTTACATCACTTCACACTTTTGCTTAAACGCATAACATACACATCATAACATCATGCCTTAACATTTCCTTAACCATTTCAAGGATCTCAAGGGCTTGTGATGCAGGTTATGGTAAATCAAATGGCTAGCAAGGGGAAAAGGGGATTTATTTTCATCTAGCCAAGGGTGTCTAGAAATCCAAGCACGATAACTTGAGTCAGGGGCTATGACCCACTCGATATGGTGAGCTTGACTCTTGAAGAAGGACTCTCAGCAACATGAAGTTCCTTCAATCAAGCTACCAGATTCAAATTTTAACAGTTTCTTGATTACCCCGCGAGATCCTTGAAAACATTGCATACATATATCATACATATCATTGAATAACGGGTCTCCCAATGCAGGTTTCTCATTTTCTTCGCTATTTATTTGAGCAGTCATCATGTCTACCGAACCTTCAACTGAGCAAGCTATCAAGGCCCTCCAGGCCCAGAATGCCCAATTTCAAGAGTTGGTCATGAGCCTAGATAAGGGTCAGCAGGACTTGAAGACCCTGATTCTGAAAGAGAGGAAGAAGAAGAAGAAGAGGACCATCCTTTTCAACACTGGACGCAGGTTTGGAAACGGGCTGCAGAATGAAGTTGATCTGACCACCCCATCTAGAGGGAAAGATAGTCCACAAGAAAGGAGGGCTCCTAGCCCTATGGTCTCCGACAACGAGACGGACTATGATGAAGAATAGTATCCTCCTGCTGAGCATAAGTACAAACAGCTGGAAAACTATTTGAGCGCTATAGAGATACAGAAGGTGCCCAGTCTGGACTTCTGAGATCTAGGTCTATCCTCTGGGGTGGTGATTCCACATAAATTCAAGGCACCTGCCTTTGCCAAGTATGACGGAGCTTCTTGTCCAAAGTTGAACCTTCGATCATATGTAAGAAAGATCCAGCCTTACACTGCTGATAAGAACTTGTGGATCCATTTCTTTCAAGACAGTCTCTCAGGGACTCAGCTTGAGTGCTTCTATCAGCTGGATAGAGACAGTATCCATAGCTGGGAGGATTTGGCTACTGCGTTCTATAGGCAGTATCAGTATAACTCCGACCTCGCTCCTATGCGTACCAAACTCCAGGGTATGTCAATAGGGATGGGTGAAGGATTTAAAGAGTATGCTCAAAAATGGAGAGACCTTGCTGGAAGCGTGAAACCACCTTTAACTGATCGTGAACTTGTTGATATGTTTTTGGGGACCCTGTCTGGTCCATTCTTTAACCATTTGATTGGAATCTCTTCAGCCAGGTTTACAGACCTTATCTTGACTGGTGAGAGGATTGAAGCTAGTATTAAGGCTGGGAAGATACAGAAGGGTGCCTCATCGGGCACCGAGAAGAAGCCGTTTAAGAAAGAGTCCAGTGTTGTCTACAGTTCAAGAAGACAAAATAGACCTGAACACCACCAAGCTGTCAACGCGGTTGTTATTTCAAAGCCTGCTGGTGCTCCTCAGCATCACAACCAACAAAGGGACGAGAGACCTCGAAGGCAATTCACTCGTCTCAGCATGACCTTGTCTCAGATGTTGCCAGAGTTGCTGAAGACCAATCTGGTGATTCTAAAAGAAGCTCCGAAGATTTTAAATACAACTTTACCAAGGCATAACCCTAACGCCTACTGCGCTTATCACTCTGATAGCCCGGGGCATAATACAAATGATTGTTGGGCTTTGAAGAACAAGGTTCAAGACCTAATCGAGGCTAAGGAGATCGAATTCGACCCTTCTGAGACTCCCAATGTGATCACTGCTCCCTTGCCAAAATATGGCTAGGATTGAAAGCACTTTTGTTCATTTGAATTCTGAAGTTGTGTTTTTCTTTGCTTATTCAAACAATTATTATCATGTCAAACTCTTTTATTTCATTAATGCATTACACGTGTCTGTTTTGAATTAATTGTTTTCACTATGCTTAAGTTACTTCATATTTCCTTTTTGTGATGATCAACTCTCGATTAAAAAAATTCTAAGACTTTAGAGGGAGGATGACAAAAACGATACCATAATCTTTACAGTATGCTTTTGAATAGACCCCGCTGATGAGGTACAAGCATTGTTTCAAATCCTAAACAGTGGAGTTATAAGGAAGATAATCCCTAGTCAACCCCTTTGAGCCAAAGAAGTTGGAGTTTTTTTTTCATGAATTAAAACCCTTAATTATAACATGGGGCAGGGTAGTTCTCTCAGTTGATCCAGGTGCACAATGAATGGCATCAAAGAAGTCCTTCTGAAACAAAAGACGGTGTTGGTTCCGTATAATCGTAAGGACAGGCAGTCATTACCTCTCAAAATAAAAGCCCATCAAGTCAAAACCTATGAAGGAGACTTACAAAATTGGGGCATCCCGCTGACTGTAATCACAAAAGAAACAGTTCAGGCAAAAAGATAGGGATAACGCAATCAAAAAGAAAGAGATCCTGCAAACTCTTATAAAAATGAATGCCTGTTCAAAATAAACTGTTAGTATTCGAACCATCACTGGAATATCAGAGCAAAGACTCAAATGGGATCCAAATGCACGATTAGCTGAGTTTAGAATCGAAGAACATCACGAAGAGAGGGTGGGTACAAATAAAATTTGAGCCTTTATCCTTTGTTTCTTAAACTGTGAACCAGGCCACATTATAACCCTTAAAAGTCCTAGCTGAAGAATGGGTTAGTTCGAAAGCATACTGTTACAAAGGTATCCTGACTCTTGTAGGGCTTGCTGTAAATCCTGAGTTGACATCACATTTTACGAAAATTTTGCTTGTTTTACTGGAAAAATGCATTTTAAAAAATTTCAACAGACAGACATAAGCTTTGCATTCTTAAAATAACATTGTTTGCATATGACTATTTGTTCAAACAGCAGAGAAATTCGCACGACGAATATCTAGTGAGCAAAAACCTTTTCAATAAAAAGGGTCATCTCAAGTGGAAGAAACACTTCCGACAAAGGGGCAGACATGATCATTTTCCATCATCTGGGGTAGTCAAGTCAAGATTCAAGGAATCTCTCAAAATGCCAAATAGCCAGGGGCAAATCTCCATCTGAATCACTTGGGGCATTAAACATGGATTCCCGCAACGAATCTTGCATGATCAAACGAAGATCTTCTGGTAATATGGCAACACAACACTACCGACAGTGACACCTCTCTACATCCTGAGGGAATGGACATAGTCAAAAAATACCGCTCGTGAATCAAAGACCCGCTAGGTTGACTGGCCTAGGAAAAAATAAGGGCTTATCGGCGAACCAAAAGGGTTCGGGCAAAAATAAGGGATAAAAATGAAAAATTTGTACACCCGGAAAGTCGAAAACCTGAAAAGGAGACTTGGGCAAAAAAGGGTATCCCGATGGACTGAAAACCCGAAAGGGCGGTCCAGGAAAAAATTAGGGATCAAAGCGTACGACTATGTCCCGTTATCTCGTCACTTACCTACCAGAAGAAGACTTGTCATTTCAATCGAAAGAGACCAAGCACCTCATAGGTTGGGATAATACTCGATCCACAAGGCCTCCGCGGACACCTTCTCCCACAAAAACAAGGGCAAATAAGAATTGTTCGAACTGTACAAATTGCTCTGTCCACCAGGTACTAAGGTATATATTCAGCTGAAGAATATGGCTAAGATACTTCAACTCCTCGCAGAGTAAAACAGTAATGGTAGCTCTCCCCACTGAGACTTGCAACTATGAACGAATCAACAATACTCTCCTCAAGCAGAGTTGGTCTACTATCAGCCCTAAAAAGGTTGGGCATCCCCATAAGATCTTAGTATTCCCCGGCGGAGTATAAAGATATTCTCTAACAAGCGTAAGAGCATCCCCGGAAGTCTTAATATTCCTCAACAGAATATAAGAATGTTCCTCGGTGGAATACAAGGTACCACGGTGGATTCATTTCCCCAGCGCAGTCTGAAAAAGCTTCCCCAATTGAGTTGAATCATCTTCCCCAGTAGACTCTGGAAGCTTATCCCCTGAGAAGCACAAATAAGTCTCCTCAGCCAAATTCAGAGGTTATCCCCACAAGAGTCTAACTGGGTTATCTTCAGCAAGTTGCAACTGAAAGATCATCCCCAGCGAATTTCTTTCTTTCCCCAACGAAGTTCATCATCAAAATCCCCAACAGAGCTTATCAACGGAACCCCCAGCGGAGTTTATAATTAAAATCTCAGCAAAGTATCTCTTCCCCACAGAGTAATTCCACGTAGAGTAATCTCTTCACCAGTTTATTCCCCAACGGAGTCATTCTCTCCTGCAGGTTTATTCTTGCAATCATCTTCGTTCATCATCCCCAGTGGAAACGAAGAATTCAACCATACTCTTCAAAAGTAGTCCAGGATTTAACAAACTCCCCGACATTTGTCAAGGATTTATTTTCCCAGACGAAAATACATTCATAAACATTTCACATTTCATACCTCCTATTTACATACATGATAAAGTGCATACGCCACGATCTCATTTATTTTTGAGAACATCATGACATCATGCATTTCATACATCATGACATTGCATACAGCTAACGTTTTACCTTTTTCAGGAAAAGGTCAATCAAAATATGGCTACCATCAACCTTTTTAAGTCCCAGTTTAATACCTGTAGCAAGCCAGGAAAAATATCTGTGGACGACTAATTGTAGATTAATACCTGTAATAAGCCAGGAAAATTATTTACATGAAGAGATTGAAGATTAATACCCGTAACAAGCCAGGAAGACTTTCTTTCTCAGGTCAGAGATTAATACCTGAAACCAGCCAGGACAACTTTCTCATCGACCAACCTTTTCAAGTCCCAGTTTAATACCTGTAGCAAGCCAGGAACATATTTGTGGACGACTAATTGTAGATTAATACCTGTAACAAGCCAGGAAAATTATCTACATGAAGAGGTTGAAGATTAATACCTGTAACAAGCCAGGAAGACTTTCTTTCTCAGGTCAGAGATTAATACCTGAAACCAGCCAGGACAGCTATCTCCTCGACCAAATTTTTCAGGTCCCAGTTTAATACCTGTAGCAATCCAGGAAAAGTATCTGTGGACGACTGATTGTAGATTAATACCTGTAACAAGCCAGGAAAATCATCTACGCGAAGAGATTGAAGATTAATACTTGTAACAAGCCAGGAAAACTATTTTTCTTTCTCAGGTCAGCGATTAATACTTGGAACCAGACAAGACAAGTTCTATAACCTCAACGGTATACTCCCGATGAGCACGAGTCAGTTCCTAAATCTCAAACAAGGTTAGACTTCCCCAGCGGAATCTTCTACAACAACAGGTATGCAAGTTCTCGCTAAGGAATCTCTTATGCGATCGAAACTCCTGCAAAAGGAATCTATAAGCCAATCCTCCTACCAACAATCTCCAAATGGAATCTGTAAGCCCATTCCCGACATCCCAATGCTGATACTACACCATGCGAGTGCAAATTTCTGGGCACTTTAGTGTTCAATTATCTTCTACCTTCGGATCACGAAAGGCTCGAAAGCCAATCTATATCCTCAGGTTTAAGAAAATTGAACAGGGGCAACTGTTGTACCCCAAAATTTTCCTTCTCATGTTTTCCAAAGTCTTCCCCCTGCATGGTTGATCATAAACTCTTGCCTAAGGAAAGAGAATATTTTTGAGTGGTGCTTTAAGTACCTTTCGATTGGCATTCTGAAAGACCCTTCGATTGGTATTCTGAAGGAGCATTTCGATTGGCATTATGGACAAGCACTTCGATTGGCCTTCTGAAAGAACCTTCAATTGGTATTCTGAATGAGCCTTTCGATTGGCATAATGGACAAGCAATTCGATTGGCATTATGTCAAGGCCTTCAATTGGCATTCTGAAGGACCCTTCGATTGGTATTTTGAAGGAGCCTTTCGATTGGCATTATGGACAAGCACTTCGATTGGCATTTTGTCAAAGCCCTTCGATTAGAATTCTGAAAGACCTTTTCGTTTGGCACCCTGGGCCAAGCCTTTCAATTGGCATGCCAAGGGATCCTTCGATTTAGCATTGTGCCAAGGCAGCTTCGACAAGCATGTTAACCATGTCCTTCGATTAGCATGAACAACACCTTTCGATTGGCCTGTTAACAAAGTCTTTCGATTGAATTTTAATTAGTACCCTTCGATTGATATTTGGACCAGGGCCATTTGAAGAACTCCTTCCAGGCCATTTGAAAGAGGCCATCAAGAGGGCATTCAAAAAAACATGTCCAAGTACACTGAACATGAGAAAATGGCATGTGTCCCTTGCAAATATAGAAATAATTAAATACTGATTATGGATTCAATTCCCGAGTTAAAGGCCAGATTCTTGCCTTTTTTGTTCCTAACTATACAAGAGCTGATTCGACCAGAGTGATTCTTTTCAAATCAAGCAGTCGAAGCAGAAGAAATCCATTCTAAGGAGGAAACTCAAGACCAATCGAAGAGCATGGCCTGAAGGCATTCGAAAATCAAAAGTGTCCAGGTTCATTCAAGAGACATGAATATTTCAAAAAATGAAATCTTTTAATATATCAGATTCTTGTCTCATGGCTTTAAGGCTTGTTTAATTGGTTGTCTCTTGCCGTTACTAGACCCCCACACTCCTATAAATACAAGTGCCAGCATACATATCCAGGACGGGAAAAAAAACACAGAACAGAAAAAGGAGAAACAAGGAGGACTTGGAGATATGCTGCCAAAGGTCATCAGCATTTTCAGAAGTGATCCAAGCCAAAGCAGCCATTCAACAAACATCTCCACGCCGAGAAATCCCAGATTGAAGGTACTCACATCCAGAAAGTGCCAAATCGAAGGTTCCAACTACTGGTAGGAGAGGGTAAAATGTCAAATCTTGTGTTTACATAACATATCCATATTTGTTGTTTCATTCGATTGTCATTCTAGACAGAATCAAAGGGCTTGGGTTTGGCACCAGGTCATATTTTTGTTGCTAACACTTGCTACAGATATAGCCTGAAAAGACCCAGCGCGCGCAGGATCGAAGGACTTGGGTTTCGACACCCAGGTCATGCGTTTTATTTTGCTAACGTATTTTTGCAGATGCAATGCCTCCACAGGTGACCCTTCAGGCCTTTCCAGCAACACCCTTCATAGAATCGAAAGGCAACCTTCTTCCTCTGAATGGAAGCCCCCCTTCTCCCTGCAATCGAACCTTTCCCTGTCAATTCCTAAACACCAAATTCAGGCCCAACACCCCCCCCCCTGAGTTTGTTTATTTTATTTTTATTTTTCTTTTCACTACTTTCTATTTTCTATTTTTTTTAATTTATTTTGTTATTATTAACTAATTAACTTTTCATAAAATCAGAAAACCCTAAAAAAATAATATTTTTTCAATTTCATTATTTTATTATTTTTTGTAAATAAATTCCAGCAAATTAACTTAGTTTTTAATTAGGTTTAATCTTAACATATTTTGCAATAAATTAAAATTGACTTAGAATTAGTTTTTTATTTACTATTTCTCATTTTATTTCCTTAATTAAAATAAAACTCTAAAATATTTTCTTTTTAATTAATTAATTAATTATTAGTTAGACTTAATTCTTAATTCAAAAAAGACCAAAAATATGCTTTATTTAATGAAAAAAAGGTCCAAACCCAAGGACACTCCGATTCAATTTTTCTCGCGCGCATATTATTTTTCATCCATATATTGTAACTTCCTACTGGTTTGTAATAGCTTAACTAAGACTTTTACACTTTACTGCTTTATTCCCCCAATTTTAGACATGTAAATAATCCCCCTCCCCGAAGCCTTGTAATAGCGTAGGATTTACAATTCCCGCACTTTAAATTCATGTACATATATTAACTGTTTAGATGTATGCTAACTAGGATTGCATGACAAGATCTATCTTGACTTAAAATCAATAGTAGCTCACCATGACAATCAAAAGATAATATAAACTAAAAATTGAGAGACTCGCACATGCCACTCTTAGGGTACACCTCACTTGGTTGCCTCGAACGTGGTCATTGAGTATAGGATGTTTTAGAGGTCGCCCTTTTGTCCCAAGATCAAAAGTTGTCTCGAAACGGTTGCCTCAGATAAAATGATCTAAGACATTAGGGTTACCGCTAAGGCGTCCTAACATTGCTTTAGTGGCCACACGTCCCTTAAATCGAATTGACCCGAAAACTCCAACGACGATGCTACCTACTCCTCAATAGTGGGATAGAATTGTCTAAAGGACATTTGCACAGTTTAATTCCTTTTTGAGTAGGTAGATGTTCTTAAGTACTTGCTCCTTTTAAAAATAAAACAAAGCTTTTCGCACTTACACTCTCTTCAAAAACAAAACTCTTTTCAAAACCCACAAACACAAAGAAAAGCAAACTTTTGAAAACACAATGAGCAAGTACCTAAGAGCCCGTGGATAACCACAGATAGAAAGGGTGCTAACACCTTCCCTTTCTATAATCTACCTCCCGAACCCGAGAAACATCTGGAAAAGGAATTTTTCTGTGCTTTTGTCCTTTCCTTGTTGGATTAAAATAAAAGACGGTGTCGACTCTTGCTTACCGCAACATTTTGTGAAAACAAACGCAAACGTGAACCAGCATTCCAAAACAGTCAGTTCTCATTCCCACCGATCAAAAAATGGTATCAGCTGGGGAAGCCTGGTTTTTGTTGTGATTTAGGAACTTTCTGGTCTTCAACGTAGTATACCGTTGAAATTAGAGAACTCATCCACACTATGACGTAGGGAAACATCTTCATCAACTTCTAAGAACTGCCTGGTCTTCAACGTAGTATACCGTTGAAATTTCAAAACTCGTCCACACTATGACGTAGGGAAACAACTTCATCTAGGAACTGTCTGGTCTTCAACGTAGTATACCGTTGAAATTACAGAACTTGTCCACACTATGACGTAGGGAAACATCTTCATCAAGATCTAGGAACTGTCTGGTCTTCAACGTAGTATACCGTTGAAATTACAGAACTCCTCCACACTATGACGGAGGAAAACATCAAGATCTAGGAACTGTCTGGTCTTCAACGTAGTATACCGTTGAAGTTACAGAACTCGTCCACACTATGACATAGGGAAGCATCTTCATCAAGATCTAGGAACTGTTTTGTCTTCAATGTAGTATACCATTGAAATTAGAGAACTCATCCATACTATGACGGAGGAAAACATCAAGATCTAGGAACTGTCTGGTCTTCAACGTAGTATACCGTTGAAATTAGAGAACTCGTCCACACTATTACGTAGGGAAACATCTTCATCAAGATCTAGGAACTATCTGGTCTTCAACGTAGTATACCGTTGAAATTAGAGAACTCATCCACACTATGACGTAGGGAAACATCTTCATCAAGATCTAAGAACTGCCTGGTCTTCAACGTAGTATACCGTTGAAATTTCAGAACTCGTCCACACTATGACGTAGGGAAACAACTTCATCTAGGAACTGTCTGGTCTTCAACGTAGTATACCGTTGAAATTACAGAACTTGTCCACACTATGACATAGGGAAACATCTTCATCAAGATCTAGGAACTGTCTGGTCTTCAACGTAGTATAACGTTGAAATTACAGAACTCCTCCACACTATGACGGAGGAAAACATCAAGATCTAGGAACTGTCTGGTCTTCAACGTAGTATACCGTTGAAGTTACAGAACTCGTCCACACTATGACATAGGGAAGCATCTTCATCAAGATCTAGGAACTCTCTGGTCTTCAATGTAGTATACCATTGAAATTAGAGAACTCATCCATACTATGACGGAGGAAAACATCAAGATCTAGGAACTGTCTGGTCTTCAACGTAGTATACCGTTGAAATTAGAGAACTCGTCCACACTATTACATAGGGAAACATCTTCATCAAGATCTAGGAACTGTCTGGTCTTCAAGGTAGTATACCGTTGAAATTAAAGAACTCATCCAAACTATGGCGTAGGGAAGCATCTTCATCAAGATCTAGGAACTGTCTGGTCTTCAACGTAGTATACCGTTGAAATTACAGAACTCGTCCACACGATGACGGAGGAAAACATCAAGATCTAGGAACTGTCTGGTCTTTAACTTAGTATACCGTTGAAATTAGAGAACTCGTCCACACTATGACATATGGAAGCATCTTCATCAAGATCTAGGAACTGTCTGGTATTCAACGTAGTATACCGTTGAAATTAGAAAACTCGTCCATACTATGACGGAGGAAAACATCAAGATCTAGGAACTGTTTGGTCTTCAACATAGTATACCGTTGAAATTAGAGAACTCGTCCACACTATGACGTAGGGAGACATCTTCATCAAGATCTAGGAACTGTCTGGTCTTCAACGTAGTATACCGTTGAAATTACAGAACTCGTCCACAGTATGACGTAGGGAAACATCTTCATCTAGGAACTGTCTGGTCTTCAACGTAGTATACCGTTAAAATTACAGAACTCGTCCACACTATGACGTAGGGAAACATCTTCATGAAGATCTAGGAACAGTCTGGTCTTCAACGTAGTATACCGTAGAAATTACAGAACTCGTCCACACTATGACGGAGGAAAACATCAAGATCTAGGAACTGTCTGGTCTTCAACGTAGTATACCGTTGAAATTACTGAAATCATCCACACTATGACGTAGGAAGCATCTTCATCAAGATATATGAACTATCTGGTCTTCAACGTAGTATACCGTTGAAATTAGAGAACTCGCCCATACTATGACGCAGGAAAACATCAAGATCTAGGAACTGTCTGGTATTCAACGTAGTATACCGTTGAAATTAGAGAACTCGTCCACACTATGACATACGGAAACATCTTTATCAAGATCTAGGAACTGTCTGATCTTCAACGTAGTATACCGTTGAAATTACAGAACTCATCCACACTATGACATAGGGAAGCATCTTCATCAAGATCTAGGAACTGTCTGGTCTTCAACATAGTATACTGTTGAAATTAGAGAACTCGTCCATATTATGACGTAGGGAAACATCTACATCAAGATCTAGGAATTGTCTGGTCTTCAACGTAGTATACCGTTGAAATTACAGAACTCGTCCACACTATGACGGAGGAAAACATCAAGATCTAGGAACTGTCTGGTCTTCAACGTAGTATACCGTTGAAATTACAGAACTCATCCACACTATGACGTAGGGAAGCATCTTCGTCAAGATCTAGGAACTGTCTGGTCTTCAACGTAGTATACCGTTGAAATTACAGAACTCCTCCACACTATGACAGAGGAAAACATCAAGATCTAGGAACTGTCTGGTCTTCAACGTAGTATACCGTTGAAGTTACAGAACTCGTCCACACTATGACATAGGGAAGCATCTTCATCAAGATCTAGGAACTGTCTGGTCTTCAATGTAGTATACCATTGAAATTAGAGAACTCATCCATACTATGACGGAGGAAAACATCAAGATCTAGGAACTGTCTGGTCTTCAACGTAGTATACTGTTGAAATTAGAGAACTCGTCCACACTATTACGTAGGGAAACATCTTCATCAAGATCTAGGAACTATCTGGTCTTCAACGTAGTATACCGTTGAAATTAGAGAACTCATCCACACTATGACGTAGGGAAACATCTTCATCAAGATCTAAGAACTGCCTGGTCTTCAACGTAGTATACCGTTGAAATTTCAGAACTCGTCCACACTATGACGTAGGGAAACAACTTCATCTAGGAACTGTCTGGTCTTCAACGTAGTATACCATTGAAATTACAGAACTTGTCCACACTATGACATAGGGAAACATCTTCATCAAGATCTAGGAACTGTCTGGTCTTCAAGGTAGTATACCGTTGAAATTAAAGAACTCATCCAAACTATGGCGTAGGGAAACATCTTCATCTAGGAACTGTCTGGTCTTCAACGTAGTATACCGTTAAAATTACAGAACTCGTCCACACTATGACATAGGGAAACATCTTCATGAAGATCTAGGAACAGTCTGGTCTTCAACGTAGTATACCGTAGAAATTATAGAACTCGTCCACACTATGACGGAGGAAAACATCAAGATCTAGGAATTGTCTGGTCTTCAACGTAGTATACCGTTGAAATTACTGAAATCATCCACACTATGACGTAGGAAGCATCTTCATCAAGATATATGAACTATCTGGTCTTCAACGTAGTATACCGTTGAAATTAGAGAACTCGCCCATACTATGACGCAGGAAAACATCAAGATCTAGGAACTGTCTGGTATTCAACGTAGTATACCGTTGAAATTAGAGAACTCGTCCACACTATGACATACGGAAACATCTTTATCAAGATCTAGGAACTGTCTGATCTTCAACGTAGTATACCGTTGAAATTACAGAACTCATCCACACTATGACATAGGGAAGCATCTTCATCAAGATCTAGGAACTGTCTGGTCTTCAACGTAGTATACCGTTGAAATTACAGAACTCGTCCACACTATGACGGAGGAAAACATCAAGATCTTGGAACTGTCTGGTCTTCAACGTAGTATACCGTTGAAATTATAGAACTCGTCCACACTATGACGTAGGGAAGCATCTTCATGAAGATCTAGGAACATTCTGGTCTTCAACGTAGTATACCGTAGAAATTACAGAACTCGTCCACACTATGACGGAGGAAAACATCAAGATCTAGGAACTGTCTGGTCTTCAACGTAGTATACCGTTGAAATTACTGAAATCATCCACACTATGACGTAGGAAGCATCTTCATCAAGATATATGAATTATCTGGTCTTCAACATAGTATACCGTTGAAATTAGAGAACTCACCCATACTATGACGCAGGAAAACATCAAGATCTTGGAACTGTCTTGTATTCAACATAGTATACCGTTGAAATTAGAGAACTCGTCCACACTATGACATACGGAAACATCTTTATCAAGATCTAGGAAATGTCTGGTCTTCAACGTAGTATACCGTTGAAATTACAGAACTCATCCACACTATGACATAGGGAAGCATCTTCATCAAGATCTAGGAACTGTCTGGTTTTCAACATAGTATACTGTTGAAATTAGAGAACTCGTCCACACTATGACGTAGGGAAACGTCTTCATCAAGATCTAGGAATTGTCTGGTCTTCAACGTAGTATACCGTTGAAATTACAGAACTCGTCCACACTATGACGGAGGAAAACATCAAGATCTAGGAACTGTCTGGTCTTCAACGTAGTATACCGTTGAAATTAGAGAACTCATCCACATTATGACATAGGGAAGCATCTTCATCAAGATCTAGGAACTGTCTGGTATTCAACGTAGTATACCGTTGAAATTACAGAACTCGTCCACACTATGATGGAGGAAAACATCAAGATCTAGGAACTGTCTGGTCTTCAACGTAGTATATCGTTGATAGTCGAGAACTCGTCTACGCTATGACGTAGGGAAGCATCTTCATCAAGATCTAGGAACTGTCTGGTCTTCAACGTAGTATACCGTTGAAATTACAGAACTCGTCCACACTATGACGGAGGAAAATATCAAGATTTAGGAACTGTCTGGTCTTCAACGTAGTATACCGCTGAAATTAGAGAACTCGTCCACACTATGACGTAGGGAAGCATCTTCATCAAGATCTAGGAACTGTCTGGTCTTCAACGTAGTATACCATTGAAATTAGAGAACTCGTCCACACTGTGACGGAGGAAAACATCAAGATCTAGGACCTGTCTGGTATTCAACATAGTATACCGTTGAAATTAGAGAACTCGTCCACACTATGACGTAGGGAAGCATCTTCATCAAGATCTAGGAATTGTCTGGTCTTCAACGTAGTATACCGTTGAAATTACAGAACTCGTCCACACTATGACAGAGGAAAACATCAAGATCTAGGAACTGTCTGGTCTTCAACATTGTACACCGTTGAAATCAGAGAACCCATCCACACTATGACGTAGGGAAGCATCTTCATCAAGATCTAGGATCTGTCTGGTCTTCAACGTAGTATATCGTTGAAATTATAGAACTCGTCCACACTGTGACGGAGGAAAACATCAAGATCTAGGAACTGTCTGGTCTTCAAAATAGTATACCGTTGAAATTTATAGAACTCGTCCACACTATGACGTAGGGAAGCATCTTCATCAAGATCTAGGAACTGTCTGGTCTTCAACAGAGTATACCGTTGAAATTACAGAACTCGTCCACACTATGACGGAGGAAAACATCAAGATCTAGGAACTGTCTGGTCTTCAAGGTTGTATACTGTTAAAATCAGAGAACTCGTCCACACTATGACATAGGGAAGCATCTTCATCAAGATCTAGGAACTGTCTGGTCTTCAACGTAGTATACCGTTGAAATTAGAGAACTCGTCCACTCTATGACAGAGGAAAACATCAAGATCTAGGAATTGTCTGGTCTTCAACGTAGTATACCGTTGAAATTAGAGAACTCGTCCCCACTATGACATAGGGAAACATCTTTATCAAGATCTAGGAACTGTCTGGTCTTCAGGGTCGTATACCCTTGAAATTACAGAACTCGTCCACAATATGACATAGGGAAGCATCTTCATCAAGATCTAGGAACTGTCTAGTCTTCAACATAGTATACCGTTGAAATTAGAGAACTCGTCCACACTATGACGTAGGGAAACATCTTCATCAAGATCTAGGAACTATCTGGTCTTCAACGTAGTATACCGTTGAAATTACAAAACTCGTCCACACTATGACGGAGGAAAACATCAAGATCTAGGAACTGTCTGGTCTTCAACGTAGTATACCGTTGAAATTACATAACTCGTCCACACTATGATGTAGGGAAGCATCTTCATCAAGATCTAGGAATTGTCTGGTCTTCAACGTAGTATACCGTTGAAATTAGAGAACTCGTCCATACTATGACGGAGGAAAACATCAAGATCTAGGAACTGTCTGGTCTTCAAAATAGTATACCATTGAAATTAGAGAACTCGTCCACACTATGACGGAGGAAAACATCAAGATCTAGGAACTGTCTAGTCTTCAACGTAGTAAACCATTGAAATTACTGAACTCATCCACACTATGACGTAGGGAAGCATCTTCATCAAGATCTATGAACTGTCTGGTCTTCAACGTAGTATACCGTTCAAATTAGAGAACTCACCCATACCATGACGGAGGAAAACATCAAGATCTAGGAACTGTTTGGTCTTCAACGTAGTATACCGTTGAAATTAGAGAACTCGTCCACACTATGACATAGGGAAACATCTTTATCAAGATCTAGGAACTGTCTGGTCTTCAACGTAGTATATCGTTGAAATTAGAGAACTCATCCACACTGTGACGGAGGAAAACATCAAGATCTAGGAACTGTCTTGTCTTTAACATAGTATACCGTTGAAATTATAGAACTCGTCCACACTATGACATAGGGAAGCATCTACATCAAGATCTAGGAACTGTCTGGTGTTCAACGTTGTATACCGTTGAAATCAGAGAACTCGTCCACACTATGACGTAGGGAAGCATCTTCATCAAGATCTAGGAACTGTCTGGTCTTCAACGTAGTATATCGTTGAAATTAGAGAACTCGTCCACACTGTGACGGAGGAAAACATCAAGATCTAGGAACTGTCTGGTCTTCAACATAGTATACCGTTGAAATTATAGAACTCGTCCACACTGTGACGTAGAGAAGCATCTTCATCAAGATCTAGGAACTGTCTGGTCTTCAACAGAGTATACCGTTGAAATTACAGAACTCGTCCACACTATGACGGAGGAAAACATCAAGATCTAGGAATTGTCTAGTCTTCAAGGTTGTATACCGTTGAAATCAGAGAACTCGTCCATACTATGACGTAGGGAAGCATCTTCATTAAGATCTAGGAACTGTCTGGTCTTCAACGTAGTATACCGTTGAAATTACAGAACTCGTCCACACTATGACGAAGGAAAACATCAAGATCTAGGAACTGTCTGGTCTTCAACGTAGTATACCGTTGAAATTACAGAACTCGTCCACACTATGATGTAGGGAAGCATCTTCATCAAGATCTAGGAACTGTCTGGTCTTCAACGTAGTATACCGTTGAAATTAGAGAACTCGTCCATACTATGACGGAGGAAAACATCAAGATCTAGGAACTATCTGGTCTTCAACATAATATACCATTGAAATTAGAGAACTCGTCTACACTGTGACTGAGGAAAACATCAAAATCTAGGAACTGTCTGGTCTTTAACGTAGTATATCGTTGAAATTAGAGAACTCGTCCACACTATGACGTAGGGAAGCATCTTCATTAAGATCTAGGAACTGTCTGGTCTTCAACGTAGTATACCGTTGAAATTACAGAACTCGTCCACACTATGACGGAGGAAAACATCAAGATCTAGGAACTATCTGGTCTTCAACGTAGTATACCGTTGAAATTAGAGAACTCATCCACACTATGACATAGGGAAGCATCTTCATCAAGATCTAGGAACTGTATGGTCTTCAACGTAGTATACTGTTGAAATTAGAGAACTCGTCCACACTATGACGGAGGAAAACATCAAGATCTAGGAACTGTCTGGTCTTCAACATAGTATACCATTGAAATTAGAGAACTCGTCCACACTATGACGGAGGAAAACATCAAGATCTAGGAACTGTCTGGTCTTCAACGTAGTATACCGTTGAAATTAGAGAACTCGTCCACACTATGACATAGGGAAGCATCTTCATCAAGATCTAGGAACTGTCTGGTCTTCAACGTAGTATACCGTTGAAATTACCGAACTCGTCCACACTATGACGGAGGAAAACATCAAGATCTAGGAACTGTCTGGTCTTCAATGTTGTATACCATTGAAATCAGAGAACTCGTCCACACTATGACATAGGGAAGCATCTTCAACAAGATCTAGGAACTGTCTGGTCTTCAACGTAGTATACCATTGAAATTACAGAACTCGTCCACACTATGACAGAGGAAAACATCAAGATCTAGGAACTGTCTAGTCTTCAACGTAGTATACCATTGAAATTAGAGAACTCGTCCACACTATGACGGAGGAAAACATCAAGATCTAGGAACTGTCTGGTCTTCAACGTAGTATACCGTTGAAATTAGAGAACTCGTGCACACTATGACATAGGGAAACATCTTTATCATGATCTAGGAACTGTATGGTCTTCAACGTAGTATACCGTTGAAATTACATAACTCGTCCATACTATGACGGAGGAAAACATCAAGATCTATGAACTGTCTGGTCTTCAACATAGTATACCGTTGAAATTAGAGAACTCGTCCACACTATGACGGAGGAAAACATCAAGATCTAGGAATTGTCTGGTCTTCAATGTAGTATACCGTTGAAATTAGAGAACTCGTCCACACTATGACGTAGGGAAGCATCTTCATCAAGATCTAGGAATTGTCTAGTCTTCAACGTAGTACACCATTGAAATTACAGAACTCGTCCACACTATGATGGAGGAAAACATCAAGATCTAGGAACTGTCTGGTCTTCAACGTAGTATACCGTTGAAATTACAGAACTCGTCCACACTATGATGTAGGGAAGCATCTTCATCAAGATCTAGGAACTGTCTGGTCTTCAACGTAGTATACCGTTGAAATTAGAGAACTCGTCCATACTATGACGGAGGAAAACATCAAGATCTAGGAACTATCTGGTCTTCAACATAATATACCATTGAAATTAGAGAACTCGTCTACACTGTGACTGAGGAAAACATCAAGATCTAGGAACTGTCTGGTCTTTAACGTAGTATATCGTTGAAATTAGAGAACTCGTCCACACTATGACGTAGGGAAGCATCTTCATTAAGATCTAGGAACTGTCCGGTCTTCAACGTAGTATACCGTTGAAATTACAGAACTCGTCCACACTATGACGGAGGAAAACATCAAGATCTAGGAACTATCTGGTCTTCAACGTAGTATACCGTTGAAATTAGAGAACTCATCCACACTATGACATAGGGAAGCATCTTCATCAAGATCTAGGAACTGTATGGTCTTCAACGTAGTATACTGTTGAAATTAGAGAACTCGTCCACACTATGACGGAGGAAAACATCAAGATCTAGGAACTGTCTGGTCTTCAACATAGTATACCATTGAAATTAGAGAACTCGTCCACACTATGACGGAGGAAAACATCAAGATCTAGGAACTGTCTGGTCTTCAACGTAGTATACCGTTGAAATTAGAGAACTCGTCCACACTATGACATAGGGAAGCATCTTCATCAAGATCTAGGAACTGTCTGGTCTTCAACGTAGTATACCGTTGAAATTACCGAACTCGTCCACACTATGACGGAGGAAAACATCAAGATCTAGGAACTGTCTGGTCTTCAATGTTGTATACCATTGAAATCAGAGAACTCGTCCACACTATGACATAGGGAAGCATCTTCATCAAGATCTAGGAACTGTCTGGTCTTCAACGTAGTATACCATTGAAATTACAGAACTCGTCCACACTATGACAGAGGAAAACATCAAGATCTAGGAACTGTCTAGTCTTCAACGTAGTATACCATTGAAATTAGAGAACTCGTCCACACTATGACGGAGGAAAACATCAAGATCTAGGAACTGTCTGGTCTTCAACGTAGTATACCGTTGAAATTAGAGAACTCGTGCACACTATGACATAGGGAAACATCTTTATCATGATCTAGGAACTGTATGGTCTTCAACGTAGTATACCGTTGAAATTACATAACTCGTCCATACTATGACGGAGGAAAACATCAAGATCTATGAACTGTCTGGTCTTCAACATAGTATACCGTTGAAATTAGAGAACTCGTCCGCACTATGACGGAGGAAAACATCAAGATCTAGGAATTGTCTGGTCTTCAATGTAGTATACCGTTGAAATTAGAGAACTCGTCCACACTATGACGTAGGGAAGCATCTTCATCAAGATCTAGGAATTGTCTAGTCTTCAACGTAGTACACCATTGAAATTACAGAACTCGTCCACACTATGATGGAGGAAAACATCAAGATCTAGGAACTGTCTGGTCATCAACGTAGTATACCGTTGAAATCAGAGAACTCGTCCATACTATGACGTAGGGAAGCATCTTCATTAAGATCTAGGAACTGTCTGGTCTTCAACGTAGTATACCGTTGAAATTACAGAACTCGTCCACACTATGACGAAGGAAAACATCAAGAACTAGGAACTGTCTGGTCTTCAACGTAGTATACCGTTGAAATTAGAGAACTCGTCCACACTATGACATAGGGAAGCATCTTCATCAAGATCTAGGAACTGTATGGTATTCAACGTAGTATACTGTTGAAATTAGAGAACTCGTCCACACTATGACGGAGGAAAACATCAAGATCTAGGAACTGTCTGGTCTTCAACATAGTATACCATTGAAATTAGAGAACTCGTCCACACTATGACGGAGGAAAACATCAAGATCTAGGAACTGTCTGGTCTTCAACGTAGTATACCGTTGAAATTAGAGAACTCGTCCACACTATGACATAGGGAAGCATCTTCATCAAGATCTAGGAACTGTCTGGTCTTCAACGTAGTATACCGTTGAAATTACCGAACTCGTCCACACTATGACGGAGGAAAACATCAAGATCTAGGAACTGTCTGGTCTTCAATGTTGTATACCATTGAAATCAGAGAACTCGTCCACACTATGACATAGGGAAGCATCTTCATCAAGATCTAGGAACTGTCTGGTCTTCAACGTAGTATACCATTGAAATTACAGAACTCGTCCACACTATGACAGAGGAAAACATCAAGATCTAGGAACTGTCTAGTCTTCAACGTAGTATACCATTGAAATTAGAGAACTCGTCCATACTATGACGGAGGAAAACATCAAGATCTAGGAACTGTCTGGTCTTCAACGTAGTATACCGTTGAAATTAGAGAACTCGTGCACACTATGACATAGGGAAACATCTTTATCATGATCTAGGAACTGTATGGTCTTCAACGTAGTATACCGTTGAAATTACATAACTCGTCCATACTATGACGGAGGAAAACATCAAGATCTATGAACTGTCTGGTCTTCAACATAGTATACCGTTGAAATTAGAGAACTCGTCCACACTATGACGGAGGAAAACATCAAGATCTAGGAATTGTCTGGTCTTCAATGTAGTATACCGTTGAAATTAGAGAACTCGTCCACACTATGACGTAGGGAAGCATCTTCATCAAGATCTAGGAATTGTCTAGTCTTCAACGTAGTACACCATTGAAATTACAGAACTCGTCCACACTATGATGGAGGAAAACATCAAGATCTAGGAACTGTCTGGTCTTCAACGTAGTATACCGTTGAAATTACAGAACTCGTCCACACTATGATGTAGGGAAGCATCTTCATCAAGATCTAGGAACTGTCTGGTCTTCAACGTAGTATACCGTTGAAATTAGAGAACTCGTCCATACTATGACGGAGGAAAACATCAAGATCTAGGAACTATCTGGTCTTCAACATAATATACCATTGAAATTAGAGAACTCGTCTACACTGTGACTGAGGAAAACATCAAGATCTAGGAACTGTCTGGTCTTTAACGTAGTATATCGTTGAAATTAGAGAACTCGTCCACACTATGACGTAGGGAAGCATCTTCATTAAGATCTAGGAACTGTCCGGTCTTCAACGTAGTATACCGTTGAAATTACAGAACTCGTCCACACTATGACGGAGGAAAACATCAAGATCTAGGAACTATCTGGTCTTCAACGTAGTATACCGTTGAAATTAGAGAACTCATCCACACTATGACATAGGGAAGCATCTTCATCAAGATCTAGGAACTGTATGGTCTTCAACGTAGTATACTGTTGAAATTAGAGAACTCGTCCACACTATGACGGAGGAAAACATCAAGATCTAGGAACTGTCTGGTCTTCAACATAGTATACCATTGAAATTAGAGAACTCGTCCACACTATGACGGAGGAAAACATCAAGATCTAGGAACTGTCTGGTCTTCAACGTAGTATACCGTTGAAATTAGAGAACTCGTCCACACTATGACATAGGGAAGCATCTTCATCAAGATCTAGGAACTGTCTGGTCTTCAACGTAGTATACCGTTGAAATTACCGAACTCGTCCACACTATGACGGAGGAAAACATCAAGATCTAGGAACTGTCTGGTCTTCAATGTTGTATACCATTGAAATCAGAGAACTCGTCCACACTATGACATAGGGAAGCATCTTCATCAAGATCTAGGAACTGTCTGGTCTTCAACGTAGTATACCATTGAAATTACAGAACTCGTCCACACTATGACAGAGGAAAACATCAAGATCTAGGAACTGTCTAGTCTTCAACGTAGTATACCATTGAAATTAGAGAACTCGTCCACACTATGACGGAGGAAAACATCAAGATCTAGGAACTGTCTGGTCTTCAACGTAGTATACCGTTGAAATTAGAGAACTCGTGCACACTATGACATAGGGAAACATCTTTATCATGATCTAGGAACTGTATGGTCTTCAACGTAGTATACCGTTGAAATTACATAACTCGTCCATACTATGACGGAGGAAAACATCAAGATCTATGAACTGTCTGGTCTTCAACATAGTATACCGTTGAAATTAGAGAACTCGTCCGCACTATGACGGAGGAAAACATCAAGATCTAGGAATTGTCTGGTCTTCAATGTAGTATACCGTTGAAATTAGAGAACTCGTCCACACTATGACGTAGGGAAGCATCTTCATCAAGATCTAGGAATTGTCTAGTCTTCAACGTAGTACACCATTGAAATTACAGAACTCGTCCACACTATGATGGAGGAAAACATCAAGATCTAGGAACTGTCTGGTCATCAACGTAGTATACCGTTGAAATCAGAGAACTCGTCCATACTATGACGTAGGGAAGCATCTTCATTAAGATCTAGGAACTGTCTGGTCTTCAACGTAGTATACCGTTGAAATTACAGAACTCGTCCACACTATGACGAAGGAAAACATCAAGATCTAGGAACTGTCTGGTCTTCAACGTAGTATACCGTTGAAATTAGAGAACTCGTCCACACTATGACATAGGGAAGCATCTTCATCAAGATCTAGGAACTGTATGGTATTCAACGTAGTATACTGTTGAAATTAGAGAACTCGTCCACACTATGACGGAGGAAAACATCAAGATCTAGGAACTGTCTGGTCTTCAACATAGTATACCATTGAAATTAGAGAACTCGTCCACACTATGACGGAGGAAAACATCAAGATCTAGGAACTGTCTGGTCTTCAACGTAGTATACCGTTGAAATTAGAGAACTCGTCCACACTATGACATAGGGAAGCATCTTCATCAAGATCTAGGAACTGTCTGGTCTTCAACGTAGTATACCGTTGAAATTACCGAACTCGTCCACACTATGACGGAGGAAAACATCAAGATCTAGGAACTGTCTGGTCTTCAATGTTGTATACCATTGAAATCAGAGAACTCGTCCACACTATGACATAGGGAAGCATCTTCATCAAGATCTAGGAACTGTCTGGTCTTCAACGTAGTATACCATTGAAATTACAGAACTCGTCCACACTATGACAGAGGAAAACATCAAGATCTAGGAACTGTCTAGTCTTCAACGTAGTATACCATTGAAATTAGAGAACTCGTCCACACTATGACGGAGGAAAACATCAAGATCTAGGAACTGTCTGGTCTTCAACGTAGTATACCGTTGAAATTAGAGAACTCGTGCACACTATGACATAGGGAAACATCTTTATCATGATCTAGGAACTGTATGGTCTTCAACGTAGTATACCGTTGAAATTACATAACTCGTCCATACTATGACGGAGGAAAACATCAAGATCTATGAACTGTCTGGTCTTCAACATAGTATACCGTTGAAATTAGAGAACTCGTCCACACTATGACGGAGGAAAACATCAAGATCTAGGAATTGTCTGGTCTTCAATGTAGTATACCGTTGAAATTAGAGAACTCGTCCACACTATGACGTAGGGAAGCATCTTCATCAAGATCTAGGAATTGTCTAGTCTTCAACGTAGTACACCATTGAAATTACAGAACTCGTCCACACTATGATGGAGGAAAACATCAAGATCTAGGAACTGTCTGGTCATCAACGTAGTATACCGTTGAAATCAGAGAACTCGTCCATACTATGACGTAGGGAAGCATCTTCATTAAGATCTAGGAACTGTCTGGTCTTCAACGTAGTATACCGTTGAAATTACAGAACTCGTCCACACTATGACGAAGGAAAACATCAAGATCTAGGAACTGTCTGGTCTTCAACGTAGTATACCGTTGAAATTAGAGAACTCGTCCACACTATGACATAGGGAAGCATCTTCATCAAGATCTAGGAACTGTATGGTATTCAACGTAGTATACTGTTGAAATTAGAGAACTCGTCCACACTATGATGGAGGAAAACATCAAGATCTAGGAACTGTCTGGTCTTCAACATAGTATACCGTTGAAATAAGAGAACTCGTCCACACTATGACATAGGGAAGCGTCTTCATCAAGATCTAGGAACTGTCTGGTCTTCAACGTAGTATACCGTTGAAATTAAAGAACTCGTCCACACTATGACGGAGGAAAACATCAAGATCTAGGAACTGGCTGGTCTTCAATGTTGTATACCGTTGAAATCAGAGAACTCGTCCACACTATGACATAGGGAAGCATCTTCATCAAGTTCTAGGAACTGTCTGGTCTTCAACGTAGTATACCGTTGAAATTACAGAACTCGTCCACACTATGACGTAGGGAAACATCTTCATCTAGGAACTGTCTGGTCTTCAACGTAGTATACCATTAAAATTATAGAACTCGTCCACACTATGACATAGGGAAACATCTTCATGAAGATCTGGGATCTGTCTGGTCTTCAACGTAGTATATCGTTGAAATTAGAGAACTCGTCCACACTGTGACGGAGGAAAACATCAAGATCTAGGAACTGTCTGGTCTTCAACATAGTATACCGTTGAAATTAGAGAACTCGTCCACACTATGACATAGGGAAGCATCTTCATCAAGATCTAGGAACTGTCTGGTCTTCAACGTAGTATACCGTTGAAATTAAAGAACTCGTCCACACTATCACGGAGGAAAACATCAAGATCTAGGAACTGGCTGGTCTTCAATGTTGTATACCGTTGAAATCAGAGAACTCGTCCACACTATGACATAGGGAAGCATCTTCATCAAGTTCTAGGAACTGTCTGGTCTTCAACGTAGTATACCGTTGAAATTACAGAACTCGTCCACACTATGACGTAGGGAAACATCTTCATCTAGGAACTGTCTGGTCTTCAACGTAGTATACCGTTAAAATTATAGAACTCGTCCACACTATGACATAGGGAAACATCTTCATGAAGATCTGGGATCTGTCTGGTCTTCAACGTAGTATATCGTTGAAATTAGAGAACTCGTCCACACTGTGACGGAGGAAAACATCAAGATCTAGGAACTGTCTGGTCTTCAACATAGTATACCGTTGAAATTAGAGAACTCGTCCACACTATGACATAGGGAAGCATCTTCATCAAGATCTAGGAACTGTTTGGTCTTCAACATAGTATACCGTTGAAATTATAGAACTCGTCCACACTATGACGGAGGAAAACATCAAGATCTAGGAACTGTCTGGTCTTCAACGTTGTATACCATTAAAATCAGAGAACTCGTCCACACTATGACGTAGGGAAGCATCTTCATCAAGATCTAGGAACTGTCTGGTCTTCAACGTAGTATACCGTTGAAATTAGAGAACTCGTCCACACTATGACGGAGGAAAACATGAAGATCTAGGAACTGTCTGGTCTTCAACGTAGTATACCGTTGAAATTAGAGAACTCGTCCACACTATGACGTAGGGAAACATCTTTATCAAGATCTAGGAACTGTATGGTCTTCAACGTAGTAAACCGTTGAAATTAAAGAACTCGTCCACACTATGACGGAGGAAAACATCAAGATCTAGGAACTGGCTGGTCTTCAATGTTGTATACCGTTGAAATCAGAGAACTCGTCCACACTATGACATAGGGAAGCATCTTCATCAAGTTCTAGGAACTGTCTGGTCTTCAACGTAGTCTACCGTTGAAATTACAGAACTCGTCCACACTATGACGTAGGGAAACATCTTCATCTAGGAACTGTCTGGTCTTCAACGTAGTATCCCGTTAAAATTATAGAACTCGTCCACACTATGACATAGGGAAACATCTTCATGAAGATATGGGATCTGTCTGGTCTTCAACGTAGTATATCGTTGAAATTAGAGAACTCGTCCACACTGTGACGGAGGAAAACTTCAAGATCTAGGAACTGTCTGGTCTTCAACATAGTATACCGTTGAAATTAGAGAACTCGTCCACACTATGACATAGGGAAGCATCTTCATCAAGATCTAGGAACTGTTTGGTCTTCAACATAGTATACCGTTGAAATTATAGAACTCGTCCACACTATGACGGAGGAAAACATCAAGATCTAGGAACTGTCTGGTCTTCAACGTTGTATACCATTAAAATCAGAGAACTCGTCCACACTATGACGTAGGGAAGCATCTTCATCAAGATCTAGGAACTGTCTGGTCTTTAACGTAGTATACCGTTGAAATTAGAGAACTCGTCCACACTATGACGTAGGAAAACATGAAGATTTAGGAACTGTCTGGTCTTCAACGTAGTATACCGTTGAAATTAGAGAACTCGTCCACACTATGACGTAGGGAAACATCTTTATCAAGATCTAGGAACTGTATGGTCTTCAACGTAGTATACCGTTGAAATTTTAGAACTCGTCCACACTATGATGTAGGGAAGCATCTTCATCAAGATCTAGGAACTGTCTGGTCTTCAACGTAGTATACCATTGAAATTAGAGAACTCGTCCATACTATGACGGAGGAAAACATCAAGATCTAGGAAGTGTCTGGTCTTCAACATAGTATACCATTGAAATTAGAGAACTCGTCCACACTGTGACGGAGGAAAATATCAAGATCTAGGAATTGTCTGGTCTTCAACGTAGTATACCGTTGAAATTAGAGAACTCGTCCACACTATGACGTAGGGAAGCATCTTCATCAAGATCTAGGAATTGTCTAGTCTTTAACGTATTATACCATTGAAATTACAGAACTCGTCCACACTATGATGGAGGAAAACATCAAGATCTAGGAACTGTCTGGTCTTCAACATAGTATACCGTTGAAATTAGAGAACTCGTCCACACTATGACATAGGGAAGCATCTTCATCAAGATCTAGGAACTGTATGGTCTTCTACGTAGTATACTGTTGAAATTAGAGAACTCGTCCACACTATGACGGAGGAAAACCTCAAGATCTAGGAACTGTCTGGTCTTCAACATAGTATACCGTTGAAATTACAGAACTCGTCCACACTATGATGTAGGGAAGCCTCTTCATCAAGATCTAGGAACTGTCTGGTCTTCAACGTAGTATACCGTTGAAATTACAGAACTCATCCACACTATGAAGGAGGAAAACATCAAGATCTAGGAACTGTCTGGTCTTCAATGTTGTATACCGTTGAAATCAGAGAACTCGTCCACACTATGACATAGGGAAGCATCTTCATCAAGATCTAGGAACTGTCTGGTCTTCAACGTAGTATACCGTTGAAATTAGAGAACTCGTCCACACTATGACGGAGGAAAACATCAAGAACTAGGAACTGTCTGGTCTTCAACGTAGTATACCGTTGAAATTAGAGAACTCGTCCACACTATGACGTAGGGAAACATCTTTATCAAGATGTAGGAACTGTATGGTCTTCAACGTAGTATAAAGTTGAAATTACAGAACTCGTCCACGCTATGACATAGGTAAAGCATCTTCATCAAGATCTAGGAACTGTCTGGTCTTCAACATAGTATACCGTTGAAATTAGAGAACTCGTCCACACTACGACGTAGGGAAACATCTTCATTAAGATCTAGGAACTATCTGGTCTTCAACGTAGTATACCGTTGAAATTACAGATCTCGTCCACACTATGTCGGAGGAAAACATCAAGATCTAGGAACTAGCTGGTCTTCAACGTAGTATACCGTTGAAATTACAGAACTCGTCCACACTATGATGTAGGGAAGCATCTTCATCAAGATCTAGGAACTGTCTGGTCTTCAACGTAGTATACCGTTGAAATTAGAGAACTCGTCCATACTATGACGGAGGAAAACATCAAGATCTAGGAACTGTCTGGTCTTCAACATATTATACCATAAAAATTAGAGAACTCGTCCACACTATGATGGAGGAAAACATCAAGATCTAGGAACTGTCTGGTCTTCAACGTAGTATATCGTTGAAATTAGAGAACTCGTCCACACTATGACGTAGGGAAGCATCTTCATCAAGATCTAGGAATTGTCTAGTCTTCAACGTAGTATACCATTGAAATTACAGAACTCGTCCACACTATGATGGAAGAAAACATCAAGATCTAGGAACTGTCTGGTCTTCAACGTAGTATACCGTTGAAATCAGAGAACTCGTCCACACTATAACGTAGGGAAGCATCTTCATTAAGATCTAGGAACTGTCTGGTCTTCAACGTAGTATACCGTTGAAATTACAGAACTCGTCCACACTATGACGGAGGAAAACATCAAGATCTAGGAACTGTCTGGTCTTTAACGTAGTATACCGTTGAAATTAGATAACTCGTCCACACTATGACATAGGGAAGCATCTTCATCAAGATCTAGGAACTGTATGGTCTTCAACGTAGTATACTGTTGAAATTAGAGAACTCGTCCACACTATGACGGAGGAAAACCTCAAGATCTAGGAACTGTCTGGTCTTCGACATAGTATACCGTTGAAATAAGAGAACTCGTCCACACTATGACATAGGGAAGCATCTTCATCAAGATCTAGGAACTGTCTGGTCTTCAACGTAGTATACCGTTGAAATTACAAAACTCATCCACACTATGACGGAGGAAAACATCAAGATCTAGGAACTGTCTGGTCTTCAATGTTGTATACCGTTGAAATCAGAGAACTCGTCCACACTATGACATAGGGAAGCATCTTCATCAAGATCTAGGAACTGTCTGGTCTTCAACGTAGTATACCGTTGAAATTAGAGAACTCGTCCACACTATGACGGAGGAAAACATCAAGAATTAGGAACTGTCTGGTCTTCAACGTAGTATACCATTCAAATTAGAGAACTCGTCCACACTATGACGTAGGGAAACATCTTTATCAAGATCTAGGAACTGTATGGTCTTCAACGTAGTATAAAGTTGAAATTACAGAACTCGTCCACACTATGACATAAGTAAAGCATCTTCATCAAGATCTAGGAACTGTCTGGTCTTCAACATAGTATACCGTTGAAATTAGAGAACTCATCCACACCATGACGTAGGGAAACATCTTCATCAAGATCTAGGAACTATCTGGTCTTCAACGTAGTATACCGTTGAAATTACAGATCTCGTCCACACTACGTCGGAGGAAAACATCAAAATCTAGGAACTAGCTGGTCTTCAACGTAGTATACCGTTGAAATTACAGAACTCGTCCACACTATGATGTAGGGAAGCATCTTCATCAAGATCTAGGAACTGTCTGGTCTTCAACGTAGTATACCGTTGAAATTAGAGAACTCGTCCATACTATGACGGAGGAAAACATCAAGATCTAGGAACTGTCTGGTCTTTAACATATTATACCATAGAAATTAGAGAACTCATCCACACTATGACGTAGGGAAATATCTTCATCAAGATCTAGGAACTATCTGGTCTTCAACGTAGTATACCGTTGAAATTACAGATCTCGTCCACACTATGTCGGAGGAAAACATCAAGATCTAGGAACTAGCTGGTCTTCAACATAGTATACCGTTGAAATTACAGAACTCGTCCACACTATGATGTAGGGAAGCATCTTCATCAAGATCTAGGAACTGTCTGGTCTTCAACGTAGTATACCGTTGAAATTAGAGAACTCGTCCATACTATGACGGAGGAAAACATTAAGATCTAGGAACTGTCTGGTCTTCAACATATTATACCATAGAAATTAGAGAACTCGTCCACACTATGACGGAGGAAAACATCAAGATCTAGGAACTGTCTGGTCTTCAACGTAGTATATCGTTGAAATTAGAGAACTCGTCCACACTATGACGTAGGGAAGCATCTTCATCAAGATCTAGGAATTGTCTAGTCTTCAACGTAGTATACCATTGAAATTACAGAACTCGTCCACACTATGATGGAGGAAAACCTCAAGATCTAGGAACTGTCTGGTCTTCAACATAGTATACCGTTGAAATAAGAGAACTCGTCCACACTATGACATAGGGAAGCATCTTCATCAAGATCTAGGAACTGTCTGGTCTTCAACGTAGTATACTGTTGAAATTAGTGAACTCGTCCACACTATGACGGAGGAAAACATCAAGAACTAGGAACTGTCTGGTCTTCAACTTAGTATACCGTTGAAATTAGAGAACTCGTCCACACTATGACGTAGGGAAACATCTTTATCAAGATGTAGGAACTGTATGGTCTTCAACGTAGTATAAAGTTGAAATTACAGAACTCGTCCACACTATGACATAGGTAAAGCATCTTCATCAAGATATAGGAACTGTCTGGTCTTCAACATAGTATACCGTTGAAATTAGAGAACTCGTCCACACTACGACGTAGGGAAACATCTTCATCAAGATCTAGGAACTATCTGGTCTTCAACGTAGTATACCGTTGAAATTACAGATCTCGTCCACACTATGTTGAAGGAAAACATCAAGATCTAGGAACTAGCTGGTCTTCAACGTAGTATACCGTTGAAATTACAGAACTCGTCCACACTATGATGTAGGGAAGCATCTTCATCAAGATCTAGGAACTGTCTGGTCTTCAACGTAGTATACCGTTGAAATTAGAGAACTCGTCCATACTATGACGGAGGAAAACATCAAGATCTAGGAACTGTCTGGTCTTCAACATATTATACCATAGAAATTAGAGAACTCGTCCACACTATGACGTAGGGAAACATCTTCATCAAGATCTAGGAACTATCTGGTCTTCAACGTAGTATACCGTTGAAATTACAGATCTCGTCCACACTATGTCGGAGGAAAACATCAAGATCTAGGAACTAGCTGGTCTTCAACATAGTATACCGTTGAAATTACAGAACTCGTCCACACTATGATGTAGGGAAGCATCTTCATCAAGATCTAGGAACTGTCTGGACTTCAACGTAGTATACCGTTGAATTTAGAGAACTCGTCCATACTATGACGGAGGAAAACATTAAGATCTAGGAACTGTCTGGTCTTCAACATATTATACCATAGAAATTAGAGAACTCGTCCACACTATGACGGAGGAAAACATCAAGATCTAGGAACTGTCTGGTCTTCAACGTAGTATATCGTTGAAATTAGAGAACTCGTCCACACTATGACGTAGGGAAGCATCTTCATCAAGATCTAGGAATTATCTAGTCTTCAACGTAGTATACCATTGAAATTACAGAACTCGTCCACACTATGATGGAGGAAAACATCAAGATCTAGGAACTGTATGGTCTTCAACGTAGTATACCGTTGAAATCAGAGAACTCGTCCACACTATGACGTAGGGAAGCATCTTCATCAAGATCTAGGAACTGTCTGGTCTTCAACGTAGTATACCGTTGAAATTAGAGAACTCGTCCACACTATGACGGAGGAAAACATCAAGATCTAGGAACTGTCTGGTCTTCAACGTAGTATACCGTTGAAATTAGAGAACTCGTCCACACTATGACGTAGGGAAACATCTTTATCAAGATCAAGGAACTGTATGGTCTTCAACGTAGTATACCGTTGAAATTTTAAAACTCGTCCACACTATGATGTAGGGAAGCATCTTCATCAAGATCTAGGAACTGTCTGGTCTTCAACGTAGTATACCATTGAAATTAGAGAACTCGTCCATACTATGACGGAGGAAAACATCAAGATCTAGGAAGTGTCTGGTCTTCAACATAGTATACCATTGAAATTAGAGAACTCGTCCACACTGTGACGGAGGAAAATATCAAGATCTAGGAACTGTCTGGTCTTCAACGTAGTATACCGTTGAAATTAGAGAACTCGTCCACACTATGACGTAGGGAAGCATCTTCATCAAGATCTAGGAATTGTCTAGTCTTTAACGTAGTATACCATTGAAATTACAGAACTCATCCACACTATGATGGAGGAAAACATCAAGATCTAGGAACTGTCTGGTCTTCAACGTAGTATACCGTTGAAATCAGAGAACTCGTCCACACTATGACGTAGGGAAGCATCTTCATTAAGATCTAGGAACTGTCTGGTCTTCAACGTAGTATACCGTTGAAATTACAGAACTCGTCCACACTATGACGGAGGAAAACATCAAGATCTAGGAACTGTCTGGTCTTCAACGTAGTATACCGTTGAAATTAGAGAACTCGTCCACACTATGACATAGGGAAGCATCTTCATCAAGATCTAGGAACTGTATGGTCTTCAACGTAGTATACTGTTGAAATTAGAGAACTCGTCCATACTATGACGGAGGAAAACCTCAAGATCTAGGAACTGTCTGGTCTTCAACATAGTATACCGTTGAAATAAGAGAACTCGTCCACACTATGACATAGGGAAGCATCTTCATCAAGATCTAGGAACTGTCTGGTCTTCAACGTAGTATACCGTTGAAATTACAGAACTCATCCACACTATGACGGAGGAAAACATCAAGATCTAGGAACTATCTAGTCTTCAATGTTGTATACCGTTGAAATCAGAGAACTCGTCCACACTATGACATAGGGAAGCATCTTCATAAAGATCTAGGAACTGTCTGGTCTTCAACGTTGTATATCGTTGAAATTAGAGAACTCGTCCACACTATGACGGAGGAAAACATCAAGAACTAGGAACTGTCTGGTCTTCAACGTAGTATACCGTTGAAATTAGAGAACTCGTCCACACTATGACGTAGGGAAACATCTTTATCAAGATATAGGAACTGTATGGTCTTCAACGTAGTATAAAGTTGAAATTACAGAACTCGTCCGCACTATGACATAGGTAAAGCATCTTCATCAAGATCTAGGAACTGTCTGGTCTTCAACATAGTATACCGTTGAAATTAGAGAACTCGTCCACACTATGACGTAGGGAAACATCTTCATCAAGATCTAGGAACTATCTGGTCTTCAACGTAGTATACCGTTGAAATTACAGAACTCATCCATACTATGACGGAGGAAAACATCAAGATCTAGGAACTGTCTGGTCTTCAATGTTGTATACCGTTGAAATCAGAGAACTCGTCCACACTATGACATAGGGAAGCATCTTCATCAAGATCTAGGAACTGTCTGGTCTTCAACGTAGTATACCGTTGAAATTAGAGAACTCGTCCACACTATGACGGAGGAAAACATCAAGAACTAGGAACTGTCTGGTCTTCAACGTAGTATACCATTCAAATTAGAGAACTCGTCCACACTATGACATAGGGAAACATCTTTATCAAGATCTAGGAACTGTATGGTCTTCAACGTAGTATAAAGTTGAAATTACAGAACTCGTCCACACTATGACATAGGTAAAGCATCTTCATCAAGATCTAGGAACTGTCTGGTCTTCAACATAGTATACCGTTGAAATTAGAGAACTCGTCCACACCATGACGTAGGGAAACATCTTCATCAAGATCTAGGAACTATCTGGTCTTCAACGTAGTATACCGTTGAAATTACAGATCTCGTCCACACTATGTCAGAGGAAAACATCAAAATCTAGGAACTAGCTGGTCTTCAACGTAGTATACCGTTGAAATTACAGAACTCGTCCACACTATGATGTAGGGAAGCATCTTCATCAAGATCTAGGAACTGTCTGGTCTTCAACGTAGTATACCGTTGAAATTAGAGAACTCGTCCATACTATGACGGAGGAAAACATCAAGATCTAGGAATTGTCTGGTCTTTAACATATTATACCATAGAAATTAGAGAACTCATCCACACTATGACGTAGGGAAACATCTTCATCAAGATCTAGGAACTATCTGGTCTTCAACGTAGTATACCGTTGAAATTACAGATCTCGTCCACACTATGTCGGAGGAAAACATCAAGATCTAGGAACTAGCTGGTCTTCAACATAGTATACCGTTGAAATTACAGAACTCGTCCACACTATGATGTAGGGAAGCATCTTCATCAAGATCTAGGAACTGTCTGGTCTTCAACGTAGTATACCGTTGAATTTAGAGAACTCGTCCATACTATGACGAAGGAAAACATTAAGATCTAGGAACTGTCTGGTCTTCAACATATTATACCATAGAAATTAGAGAACTCGTCCACACTATGACGGAGGAAAACATCAAGATCTAGGAACTGTCTGGTCTTCAACGTAGTATATCGTTGAAATTAGAGAACTCGTCCACACTATGACGTAGGGAAGCATCTTCATCAAGATCTAGGAATTGTCTAGTCTTCAACGTAGTATACCATTGAAATTACAGAACTCGTCCACACTATGATGGAGGAAAACATCAAGATCTAGGAACTGTCTGGTCTTCAACGTAGTATACCGTTGAAATCAGAGAACTCGTCCACACTATGACGTAGGGAAGCATCTTCATCAAGATCTAGGAACTGTCTGGTCTTCAACGTAGTATACCGTTGAAATTAGAGAACTCGTCCACACTATGACGGAGGAAAACATCAAGATCTAGGAACTGTCTGGTCTTCAACGTAGTATACCGTTGAAATTAGAGAACTCGTCCACACTATGACGTAGGGAAACATCTTTATCAAGATATAGGAACTGTATGGTCTTCAACGTAGTATACCGTTGAAATTTTAAAACTCGTCCACACTATGATGTAGGGAAGCATCTTCATCAAGATCTAGGAACTGTCTGGTCTTCAACGTAGTATACCATTGAAATTAGAGAACTCGTCCATACTATGACGGAGGAAAACATCAAGATCTAGGAAGTGTCTGGTCTTCAACATAGTATACCATTGAAATTAGAGAACTCGTCCACACTGTGACGGAGGAAAATATCAAGATCTAGGAACTGTCTGGTCTTCAACGTAGTATACCGTTGAAATTAGAGAACTCGTCCACACTATGACGTAGGGAAGCATCTTCATCAAGATCTAGGAATTGTCTAGTCTTTAACGTAGTATACCATTGAAATTACAGAACTCATCCACACTATGATGGAGGAAAACATCAAGATCTAGGAACTGTCTGGTCTTCAACGTAGTATACCGTTGAAATCAGAGAACTCGTCCACACTATGACGTAGGGAAGCATCTTCATTAAGATCTAGGAACTGTCTGGTCTTCAACGTAGTATACCGTTGAAATTACAGAACTCGTCCACACTATGACGGAGGAAAACATCAAGATCTAGGAACTGTTTGGTCTTCAACGTAGTATACCGTTGAAATTAGAGAACTCGTCCACACTATGACATAGGGAAGCATCTTCATCAAGATCTAGGAACTGTATGGTCTTCAACGTAGTATACTGTTGAAATTAGTGAACTCGTCCATACTATGACGGAGGAAAACCTCAAGATCTAGGAACTGTCTGGTCTTCAACATAGTATACCGTAGAAATAAGAGAACTCGTCCACACTATGACATAGGGAAGCATCTTCATCAAGATCTAGGAACTGTTTGGTCTTCAACGTAGTATACCGTTGAAATTACAGAACTCATCCACACTATGACGGAGGAAAACATCAAGATCTAGGAACTGTCTGGTCTTCAACATAGTATACCGTTGAAATAAGAGAACTCGTCCACACTATGACATAGGTAAAGCATCTTCATCAAGATCTAGGAACTGTCTGGTCTTCAACATAGTATACCGTTGAAATTAGAGAACTCGTCCACACTATGACGTAGGGAAACATCTTCATCAAGATCTAGGAACTATCTGGTCTTCAACGTAGTATACCGTTGAAATTACAGAACTCATCCACACTATGACGGAGGAAAACATCAAGATCTAGGAACTGTCTGGTCTTCAATGTTGTATACCGTTGAAATCAGAGAACTCGTCCACACTATGACATAGGGAAGCATCTTCATCAAGATCTAGGAACTGTCTGGTCTTCAACGTAGTATACCGTTGAAATTAGAGAACTCGTCCACACTATGACGGAGGAAAACATCAAGAACTAGGAACTGTCTGGTCTTCAACGTAGTATACCATTCAAATTAGAGAACTCGTCCACACTATGACATAGGGAAACATCTTTATCAAGATCTAGGAACTGTATGGTCTTCAACGTAGTATAAAGTTGAAATTACAGAACTCGTCCACACTATGACATAGGTAAAGCATCTTCATCAAGATCTAGGAACTGTCTGGTCTTCAACATAGTATACCGTTGAAATTAGAGAACTCGTCCACACCATGACGTAGGGAAACATCTTCATCAAGATCTAGGAACTATCTGGTCTTCAACGTAGTATACCGTTGAAATTACAGATCTCGTCCACACTATGTCGGAGGAAAACATCAAAATCTAGGAACTAGCTGGTCTTCGACGTAGTATACCGTTGAAATTACAGAACTCGTCCACACTATGATGTAGGGAAGCATCTTCATCAAGATCTAGGAACTGTCTGGTCTTCAACGTAGTATACCGTTGAAATTAGAGAACTCGTCCATACTATGACGGAGGAAAACATCAAGATCTAGGAATTGTCTGGTCTTTAACATATTATACCATAGAAATTAGAGAACTCATCCACACTATGACGTAGGGAAACATCTTCATCAAGATCTAGGAACTATCTGGTCTTCAACGTAGTATACCGTTGAAATTACAGATCTCGTCCACACTATGTCGGAGGAAAACATCAAGATCTAGGAACTAGCTGGTCTTCAACATAGTATACCGTTGAAATTACAGAACTCGTCCACACTATGATGTAGGGAAGCATCTTCATCAAGATCTAGGAACTGTCTGGTCTTCAACGTAGTATACCGTTGAATTTAGAGAACTCGTCCATACTATGACGGAGGAAAACATTAAGATCTAGGAACTGTCTGGTCTTCAACATATTATACCATAGAAATTAGAGAACTCGTCCACACTATGACGGAGGAAAACATCAAGATCTAGGAACTGTCTGGTCTTCAACGTAGTATATCGTTGAAATTAGAGAACTCGTCCACACTATGACGTAGGGAAGCATCTTCATCAAGATCTAGGAATTGTCTAGTCTTCAACGTAGTATACCATTGAAATTACAGAACTCGTCCACACTATGATGGAGGAAAACATCAAGATCTAGGAACTGTCTGGTCTTCAACGTAGTATACCGTTGAAATCAGAGAACTCGTCCACACTATGACGTAGGGAAGCATCTTCATCAAGATCTAGGAACTGTCTGGTCTTCAACGTAGTATACTGTTGAAATTAGAGAACTCGTCCATACTATGACGGAGGAAAACCTCAAGATCTAGGAACTGTCTGGTCTTCAACATAGTATACCATTGAAATAAGAGAACTCGTCCACACTATGACATAGGGAAGCATCTTCATCAAGATCTAGGAACTGTTTGGTCTTCAACGTAGTATACCGTTGAAATTACAGAACTCATCCACACTATGACGGAGGAAAACATCAAGATCTAGGAACTGTCTGGTCTTCAACATAGTATACCGTTGAAATAAGAGAACTCGTCCACACTATGACATAGGGAAAGCATCTTCATCAAGATCTAGGAACTGTCTGGTCTTCAACATAGTATACCGTTGAAATTAGAGAACTCGTCCACACTATGACGTAGGGAAACATCTTCATCAAGATCTAGGAACTATCTGGTCTTCAACGTAGTATACCGTTGAAATTACAGAACTCATCCACACTATGACGGAGGAAAACATCAAGATCTAGGAACTGTCTGGTCTTCAATGTTGTATACCGTTGAAATCAGAGAACTCGTCCACACTATGACATAGGGAAGCATCTTCATCAAGATCTAGGAACTGTCTGGTCTTCAACGTAGTATACCGTTGAAATTAGAGAACTCGTCCACACTATGACGGAGGAAAACATCAAGAACTAGGAACTGTCTGGTCTTCAACGTAGTATACCATTCAAATTAGAGAACTCGTCCACACTATGACATAGGGAAACATCTTTATCAAGATCTAGGAACTGTATGGTCTTCAACGTAGTATAAAGTTGAAATTACAGAACTCGTCCACACTATGACATAGGTAAAGCATCTTCATCAAGATCTAGGAATTGTCTGGTCTTCAACATAGTATACCGTTGAAATTAGAGAACTCGTCCACACCATGACGTAGGGAAACATCTTCATCAAGATCTAGGAACTATCTGGTCTTTAACGTAGTATACCGTTGAAATTACAGATCTCGTCCACACTATGTCGGAGGAAAACATCAAAATCTAGGAACTAGCTGGTCTTCAACGTAGTATACCGTTGAAATTACAGAACTCGTCCACACTATGATGTAGGGAAGCATCTTCATCAAGATCTAGGAACTGTCTGGTCTTCAACGTAGTATACCGTTGAAATTAGAGAACTCGTCCATACTATGACGGAGGAAAACATCAAGATCTAGGAATTGTCTGGTCTTTAACATATTATACCATAGAAATTAGAGAACTCATCCACACTATGACGTAGGGAAACATCTTCATCAAGATCTAGGAACTATCTGGTCTTCAACGTAGTATACCGTTGAAATTACAGATATCGTCCACACTATGTCGGAGGAAAACATCAAGATCTAGGAACTAGCTGGTCTTCAACATAGTATACCGTTGAAATTACAGAACTCGTCCACACTATGATGTAGGGAAGCATCTTCATCAAGATCTAGGAACTGTATGGTCTTCAACGTAGTATACCGTTGAATTTAGAGAACTCGTCCATACTATGACGGAGGAAAACATTAAGATCTAGGAACTGTCTGGTCTTCAACATATTATACCATAGAAATTAGAGAACTCGTCCACACTATGACGGAGGAAAACATCAAGATCTAGGAACTGTCTGGTCTTCAACGTAGTATATCGTTGAAATTAGAGAACTCGTCCACACTATGACGTAGGGAAGCATCTTCATCAAGATCTAGGAATTGTCTAGTCTTCAACGTAGTATACCATTGAAATTACAGAACTCGTCCACACTATGATGGAGGAAAACATCAAGATCTAGGAACTGTCTGGTCTTCAACGTAGTATACCGTTGAAATCAGAGAACTCGTCCACACTATGACGTAGGGAAGCATCTTCATCAAGATCTAGGAACTGTCTGGTCTTCAACGTAGTATACCGTTGAAATTAGAGAACTCGTCCACACTATGACGGAGGAAAACATCAAGATCTAGGAACTGTCTGGTCTTCAACGTAGTATACCGTTGAAATTAGAGAACTCGTCCACACTATGACGTAGGGAAACATCTTTATCAAGATATAGGAACTGTATGGTCTTCAACGTAGTATACCGTTGAAATTTTAAAACTCGTCCACACTATGATGTAGGGAAGCATCTTCATCAAGATCTAGGAACTGTCTGGTCTTCAACGTAGTATACCATTGAAATTAGAGAACTCGTCCATACTATGACGGAGGAAAACATCAAGATCTAGGAAGTGTCTGGTCTTCAACATAGTATACCATTGAAATTAGAGAACTCGTCCACACTGTGACGGAGGAAAATATCAAGATCTAGGAACTGTCTGGTCTTCAACGTAGTATACCGTTGAAATTAGAGAACTCGTCCACACTATGACGTAGGGAAGCATCTTCATCAAGATCTAGGAATTGTCTAGTCTTTAACGTAGTATACCATTGAAATTACAGAACTCGTCCACACTATGATGGAGGAAAACATCAAGATCTAGGAACTGTCTGGTCTTCAACGTAGTATACCGTTGAAATCAGAGAACTCGTCCACACTATGACGTAGGGAAGCATCTTCATTAAGATCTAGGAACTGTCTGGTCTTCAACGTAGTATACCGTTGAAATTACAGAACTCGTCCACACTATGACGGAGGAAAACATCAAGATCTAGGAACTGTCTGGTCTTCAACGTAGTATACCGTTGAAATTAGAGAACTCGTCCACACTATGACATAGGGAAGCATCTTCATCAAGATCTAGGAACTGTATGGTCTTCAACGTAGTATACTGTTGAAATTAGAGAACTCGTCCATACTATGACGGAGGAAAACCTCAAGATCTAGGAACTGTCTGGTCTTCAACATAGTATACCGTTGAAATAAGAGAACTCGTCCACACTATGACATAGGGAAGCATCTTCATCAAGATCTAGGAACTGTCTGGTCTTCAACGTAGTATACCGTTGAAATTACAGAACTCATCCACACTGACGGAGGAAAACATCAAGATCTAGGAATTGTCTGGTCTTCAATGTTGTATACCGTTGAAATCAGAGAACTCGTCCACACTATGACATAGGGAAGCATCTTCATAAAGATCTAGGAACTGTCTGGTCTTCAACGTTGTATATCGTTGAAATTAGAGAACTCGTCCACACTATGACGGAGGAAAACATCAAGAACTAGGAACTGTCTGGTCTTCAACGTAGTATACCGTTGAAATTAGAGAACTCGTCCACACTATGACGTAGGGAAACATCTTTATCAAGATATAAGAATTGTCTAGTCTTTAACGTAGTATACCATTGAAATTACAGAACTCGTCCACACTATGATGGAGGAAAACATCAAGATCTAGGAACTGTCTGGTCTTCAACGTAGTATACCGTTGAAATAAGAGAACTCGTCCACACTATGACATAGGGAAGCATCTTCATTAAGATCTAGGAACTGTCTGGTCTTCAACGTAGTATACCGTTGAAATTACAGAACTCGTCCACACTATGACGGAGGAAAACATCAAGATCTAGGAACTGTCTGGTCTTCAATGTAGTATACCGTTGAAATTAGAGAACTCGTCCACACTATGACATAGGGAAGCATCTTCATCAAGATCTAGGAACTGTATGGTCTTCAACGTAGTATACTGTTGAAATTAGAGAACTCGTCCACACTATGACGGAGGAAAACCTCAAGATCTAGGAACTGTCTGGTCTTCAACATAGTATACCGTTGAAATAAGAGAACTCGTCCACACTATGACATAGGGAAGCATCTTCATCAAGATCTAGGAACTGTCTGGTCTTCAACGTAGTATACCGTTGAAATTACAGAACTCATCCACACTATGACGGAGGAAAACATCAAGATCTAGGAACTGTCTGGTCTTCAATGTTGTAGACCGTTGAAATCAGAGAACTCGTCCACACTATGACATAGGGAAGCATCTTCATCAAGATTTAGGAACTGTCTGGTCTTCAACGTAGTATACCGTTGAAATTAGAGAACTCGTCCACACTATGACGGAGGAAAACATCAAGAACTAGGAACTGTCTGGTCTTCAACGTAGTATACCGTTCAAATTAGAGAACTCGTCCACACTATGACGTAGGGAAACATCTTTATCAAGATCTAGGAACTGTATGGTCTTCAACGTAGTATAAAGTTGAAATTACAGAACTCGTCCACACTATGACATAGGTAAAGCATCTTCATCAAGATTTAGGAACTGTCTGGTCTTCAACATAGTATACCGTTGAAATTAGAGAACTCGTCCACACTATGACGTAGGGAAACATCTTCATCAAGATCTAGGAACTATCTGGTCTTCAACGTAGTATACCGTTGAAATTACAGATCTCGTCCACACTATGTCGGAGGAAAACATCACGATCTAGGAACTAGCTGGTCTTCAACGTAGTATACCGTTGAAATTACATAACTCGTCCACACTATGATGTAGGGAAGCATCTTCGTAAAGATCTAGGAACTGTTTGGTCTTCAACGTAGTATACCGTTGAAATTAGAGAACTCGTCCATACTATGACGGAGGAAAACATCAAGATCTAGGAACTGTCTGGTCTTCAACATATTATACCATAAAAATTAGAGAACTCGTCCATACTATGACGGAGGAAAACATCAAGATCTAGGAACTGTCTGGTCTTCAACGTAGTATATCATTGAAATTAGAGAACTCGTCCACACTATGACGTAGGGAAGCATCTTCATCAAGATATAGGAATTGTCTAGTCTTCAACGTAGTATACCATTGAAATTACAGAACTCGTCCATACTATGATGGAGGAAAACATCAAGATCTAGGAACTGTCTGGTCTTCAATGTAGTATACCGTTGAAATCAGAGAACTCGTCCACACTATGACGTAGGGAAGCATCTTCATTAAGATCTAGGAACTGTCTGGTCTTCAACGTAGTATACCATTGAAATTACAGAACTCGTCCACACTATGACGAAGGAAAACATCAAGATCTAGGAACTGTCTGGTCTTCAACGTAGTATACCATTGAAATTAGAGAACTCGTCCACATTATGACATAGGGAAGCATCTTCATCAAGATCTAGGAACTGTATGGTCTTCAACGTAGTATACTGTTGAAATTAGAGAACTCGTCCACACTATGATGGAGGAAAACATCAAGATCTAGGAACTGCCTGGTCTTCAACATAGTATACCGTTGAAATAAGAGAACTCGTCCACACTATGACATAGGGAAGCATCTTCATCAAGATCTAGGAACTGTCTGGTCTTCAACGTAGTATACCGTTGAAATTACAGAACTCGTCCACACTATGACGTAGGGAAACATCTTCATCTAGGAACTGTATGGTCTTCAACGTAGTATACCGTTAAAATTATAGAACTCGTCCACACTATGACATAGGGAAACATCTTCATGAAGATCTAGGAACTGATTGGTCTTCAACATAGTATACCGTTGAAATTAGAGAACTCGTCCACACTATGACGTAGGGAAATATCTTCATCAAGATCTAGGAACTATCTGGTCTTCAACGTAGTATACCGTTGAAATTACAGATCTCGTCCACACTATGTCGGAGGAAAACATCAAGATCTAGGAACTAGCTGGTCTTCAACGTAGTATATCGTTGAAATTACAGAACTCGTCCACACTATGATGTAGGGAAGCATCTTCATCAAGATCTAGGAACTGTCTGGTCTTCAACGTAGTATACCGTTGAAATTAGAGAACTCGTCCATACTATGACGGAGGAAAACATCAAGATCTAGGAACTGTCTGGTCTTCAACATAGTATACCATTGAAATTAGAGAACTCGTCCTCACTATGACGGAGGAAAACATCAAGATCTAGGAACTGTCTGGTCTTCAACGTAGTATATCGTTGAAATTAGAGAACTTGTCCACACTATGACGTAGGGAAGCATCTTCATCAAGATCTAGGAATTGTCTAGTCTTCAACGTAGTATACCATTGAAATTACAGAACTCGTCCACACTATGATGGAAGAAAACATCAAGATCTAGGAACTGTCTGGTCTTCAACGTAGTATACCGTTGAAATCAGAGAACTCGTCCACACTTTAACGTAGGGAAGCATCTTCATTAAGATCTAGGAACTGTCTAGTCTTCAACGTAGTATACCGTTGAAATTACAGAACTCGTGCACACTATGACGGAGGAAAACATCAAGATCTAGGAACTGTCTGGTCTTTAACGTAGTATACCGTTGAAATTAGAGAACTCGTCCACACTATGACATAGGGAAGCATCTTCATCAAGATCTAGGAACTGTATGGTCTTCAACGTAGTATACTGTTGAAATTAGAGAACTCGTCCACACTATGACGGAGGAAAACCTCAAGATCTAGGAACTGTCTGGTCTTCAACATAGTATACCGTTGAAATAAGAGAACTCGTCCACACTATGACATAGGGAAGCATCTTCATCAAGATCTAGGAACTGTCTGGTCTTCAACGTAGTATACCGTTGAAATTACAGAACTCATCCACACTATGACGGAGGAAAACATCAAGATCTAGGAACTGTCTGGTCTTCAATGTTGTATACCGTTGAAATCAGAGAAATCGTCCACACTATGACATAGGGAAGCATCTTCATCAAGATCTAGGAACTGTCTGGTCTTCAACGTAGTATACCATTGAAATTAGAGAACTCGTCCACACTATGACGGAGGAAAACATCAAGAACTAGGAACTGTCTGGTCTTCAACGTAGTATACCATTAAAATTAGAGAACTCGTCCACACTATGACGTAGGGAAACATCTTTATCAAGATCTAGGAACTGTATGGTCTTCAACGTAGTATAAAGTTGAAATTACAGAACTCGTCCACACTATGACTTAGGTAAAGCATCTTCATCAAGATCTAGGAACTGTCTGGTCTTCAACATAGTATACCGTTGAAATTAGAGAAATCGTCCACACTATGACGTAGGGAAACATCTTCATCAAGATCTAGGAACTATCTGGTCTTCAACGTAGTATACCGTTGAAATTACAGATCTCGTCCACACTATGTCGGAGGAAAACATCAAAATCTAGGAACTAGCTGGTCTTCAACGTAGTATACCGTTGAAATTACAGAACTCGTCCACACTATGATGTAGGGAAGCATCTTCATCAAGATCTAGGAACTGTCTGGTCTTCAACGTAGTATACCGTTGAAATTAGAGAACTAGTCCATACTATGACGGAGGAAAACATCAAGATCTAGGAACTGTCTGGTCTTTAACATATTATACCATAGAAATTAGAGAACTCATCCACACTATGATGTAGGGAAACATCTTCATCAAGATCTAGGAACTATCTGGTCTTCAACGTAGTATACCGTTGAAATTACAGATCTCGTCCACACTATGTCGGAGGAAAACATCAAGATCTAGGAACTAGCTGGTCTTCAACATAGTATACCGTTGAAATTACAGAACTCGTCCACACTATGATGTAGGGAAGCATCTTAATCAAGATCTAGGAACTGTCTGGTCTTCAACGTAGTATACCGTTGAAATTAGAGAACTAGTCCATACTATGACGGAGGAAAACATTAAGATCTAGGAACTGTCTGGTCTTCAACATATTATACCATAGAAATTAGAGAACTCGTCCACACTATGACGGAGGAAAACATCAAGATCTAGGAACTGTCTGGTCTTCAATGTTGTATACCGTTGAAATCAGAGAACTCGTCCACACTATGACATAGGGAAGCATCTTCATCAAGATCTAGGAACTGTCTGGTCTTCAACGTAGTATACCATTGAAATTAGAGAACTCGTCCACACTATGACGGAGGAAAACATCAAGAACTAGGAACTGTCTGGTCTTCAACGTAGTATACCATTCAAATTAGAGAACTCGTCCACACTATGACGTAGGGAAACATCTTTATCAAGATCTAGGAACTGTATGGTCTTCAACGTAGTATAAAGTTGAAATTACAGAACTCGTCCACACTATGACTTAGGTAAAGCATCTTCATCAAGATCTAGGAACTGTCTGGTCTTCAACATAGTATACCGTTGAAATTAGAGAACTCGTCCACACTATGACGTAGGGAAACATCTTCATCAAGATCTAGGAACTATCTGGTCTTCAACGTAGTATACCGTTGAAATTACAGATCTCGTCCACACTATGTCGGAGGAAAACATCAAAATCTAGGAACTAGCTGGTCTTCAACGTAGTATACCGTTGAAATTACAGAACTCGTCCACACTATGATGTAGGGAAGCATCTTCATCAAGATCTAGGAACTGTCTGGTCTTCAACGTAGTATACCGTTGAAATTAGAGAACTAGTCCATACTATGACGGAGGAAAACATCAAGATCTAGGAACTGTCTGGTCTTTAACATATTATACCATAGAAATTAGAGAACTCATCCACACTATGACGTAGGGAAACATCTTCATCAAGATCTAGGAACTATCTGGTCTTCAACGTAGTATACCGTTGAAATTACAGATCTCGTCCACACTATGTCGGAGGAAAACATCAAGATCTAGGAACTAGCTGGTCTTCAACATAGTATACCGTTGAAATTACAGAACTCGTCCACACTATGATGTAGGGAAGCATCTTAATCAAGATCTAGGAACTGTCTGGTCTTCAACGTAGTATACCGTTGAAATTAGAGAACTAGTCCATACTATGACGGAGGAAAACATTAAGATCTAGGAACTGTCTGGTCTTCAACATATTATACCATAGAAATTAGAGAACTCGTCCACACTATGACGGAGGAAAACATCAAGATCTAGGAACTGTCTGGTCTTCAACGTAGTATATCGTTGAAATTAGAGAACTCGTCCACACTATGACGTAGGGAAGCATCTTCATCAAGATCTAGGAATTGTCTAGTCTTCAACGTAGTATACCATTGAAATTACAGAACTCGTCCACACTATGATGGAGGAAAACATCAAGATCTAGGAACTGTCTGGTCTTCAACATAGTATACCGTTGAAATCAGAGAACTCGTCCACACTATGACGTAGGGAAGAATCTTCATCAAGATCTAGGAACTGTCTGGTCTTCAACGTAGTATACCGTTGAAATTAGAGAACTCGTCCACACTATGACGGAGGAAAACATCAAGATCTAGGAACTGTCTGGTCTTCAACGTAGTATATCGTTGAAATTAGAGAACTCGTCCCCACTATGACGTAGGGAAACATCTTTATCAAGATCTAGGAACTGTATGGTCTTCAACGTAGTATACCGTTGAAATTTTAAAACTCGTCCTCACTATGATGTAGGGAAGCATCTTCATCAAGATCTAGGAACTGTCTGGTCTTCAACGTAGTATACCATTGAAATTAGAGAACTCGTCCATACTATGACGGAGGAAAACTTCAAGATCTAGGAAGTGTCTGGTCTTCAACATAGTATACCATTGAAATTAGAGAACTCGTCCACACTGTGACGGAGGAAAATATCAAGATCTAGGAACTGTCTGGTCTTCAACGTAGTATACCGTTGAAATTAGAGAACTCGTCCACACTATGACGTAGGGAAGCATCTTCATCAAGATCTAGGAATTGTATAGTCTTTAACGTAGTATACCATTGAAATTACAGAACTCGTCCACACTATGATGGAGGAAAACATCAAGATCTAGGAACTGTCTGGTCTTCAACGTAGTATACCGTTGAAATCAGAGAACTCGTCCACACTATGACGTAGGGAAGCATCTTCATTAAGATCTAGGAACTGTCTGGTCTTCAACGTAGTATACCGTTGAAATTACAGAACTCGTCCACACTATGACGGAGGAAAACATCAAGATCTAGGAACTGTCTGGTCTTCAACGTAGTATACCGTTGAAATTAGAGAACTCGTCCACACTATGACATAGGGAAGCATCTTCATCAAGATCTAGGAACTGTATGGTCTTCAACGTAGTATACTGTTGAAATTAGACAACTCGTCCACACTATGACGGAGGAAAACCTCAAGATCTAGGAACTGTCTAGTCTTCAACATAGTATACCGTTGAAATAAGAGAACTCGTCCACACTATGACATAGGGAAGCATCTTCATCAAGATCTAGGAACTGTCTGGTCTTCAACGTAGTATACCGTTGAAATTACAGAACTCATCCACACTATGAGGGAGGAAAACATCAAGATCTAGGAACTGTCTGGTCTTCAATGTTGTATATCGTTGAAATCAGAGAACTCGTCCACACTATGACATAGGGAAGCATCTTCATAAAGATCTAGGAACTGTCTGGTCTTCAACGTAGTATACCGTTGAAATTAGAGAACTCGTCCACACTATGACGGAGGAAAACATCAAGAACTAGGAACTGTCTGGTCTTCAACGTAGTATACCGTTGAAATTAGAGAACTCGTCCACACTATGACGTAGGGAAACATCTTTATCCAGATCTAGGAACTGTCTGGTCTTCAACATAGTATACCGTTGAAATTAGAGAACTCGTCCACACTATGACGTAGGGAAACATCTTCATCAAGATCTAGGAACTATCTGGTCTTCAACGTAGTATACCGTTGAAATTACAGATCTCGTCCACACTATGTCGGAGGAAAACATCAAGATCTAGGAACTAGCTGGTCTTTAACGTAGTATACCGTTGAAATTACAGAACTCGTCCACACTATGATGTAGGGAAGCATCTTCATCAAGATCTAGGAACTGTCTGGTCTTCAACGTAGTATACCGTTGAAATTAGAGAACTCGTCCATACTATGACGGAGGAAAACATCAAGATCTAGGAACTGTCTGGTCTTCAACATATTATACCATAAAAATTAGAGAACTCGTCCACACTATGACGGAGGAAAACATCAAGATCTAGGAACTGTCTGGTCTTCAACGTAGTATATCATTGAAATTAGAGAACTCGTCCACACTATGACGTAGGGAAGCATCTTCATCAAGATCTAGGAATTGTCTAGTCTTCAACGTAGTATACCATTGAAATTACAGAACTCGTCCACACTATGATGGCGGAAAACATCAAGATCTAGGAACTGTCTGGTCTTCAACGTAGTATACCGTTGAAATCAGAGAACTCGTCCACACTATGACGTAGGGAAGCATCTTCATTAAGATCTAGGAACTGTCTGGTCTTCAACGTAGTATACCGTTGAAATTACAGAACTCGTCCACACTATGACGGAGGAAAACATCAAGATCTAGGAACTGTCTGGTCTTCAACGTAGTATACCGTTGAAATTAGAGAACTCGTCCACACTATGACATAGGGAAGCATCTTCATCAAGATCTAGGAACTGTATGGTCTTCAACGTAGTATACTGTTGAAATTAGAGAACTCGTCCACACTATGACGGAGGAAAACCTCAAGATCTAGGAACTGTCTGGTCTTCAACATAGTATACCGTTGAAATAAGAGAACTCGTCCACACTATGACATAGGGAAGCATCTTCATCAAGATCTAGGAACTGTCTGGTCTTCAACGTAGTATACCGTTGAAATTACAGAACTCATCCACACTATGACGGAGGAAAACATCAAGATCTAGGAACTGTCTGGTCTTCAATGTTGTATACCGTTGAAATCAGAGAAATCGTCCACACTATGACATAGGGAAGCATCTTCATCAAGATCTAGGAACTGTCTGGTCTTCAACGTAGTATACCATTGAAATTAGAGAACTCGTCCACACTATGACGGAGGAAAACATCAAGAACTAGGAACTGTCTGGTCTTCAACGTAGTATACCATTCAAATTAGAGAACTCGTCCACACTATGACGTAGGGAAACATCTTTATCAAGATCTAGGAACTGTATGGTCTTCAACGTAGTATAAAGTTGAAATTACAGAACTCGTCCACACTATGACTTAGGTAAAGCATCTTCATCAAGATCTAGGAACTGTCTGGTCTTCAACATAGTATACCGTTGAAATTAGAGAAATCGTCCACACTATGACGTAGGGAAACATCTTCATCAAGATCTAGGAACTATCTGGTCTTCAACGTAGTATACCGTTGAAATTACAGATCTCGTCCACACTATGTCGGAGGAAAACATCAAAATCTAGGAACTAGCTGGTCTTCAACGTAGTATACCGTTGAAATTACAGAACTCGTCCACACTATGATGTAGGGAAGCATCTTCATCAAGATCTAGGAACTGTCTGGTCTTCAACGTAGTATACCGTTGAAATTAGAGAACTAGTCCATACTATGACGGAGGAAAACATCAAGATCTAGGAACTGTCTGGTCTTTAACATATTATACCATAGAAATTAGAGAACTCATCCACACTATGATGTAGGGAAACATCTTCATCAAGATCTAGGAACTATCTGGTCTTCAACGTAGTATACCGTTGAAATTACAGATCTCGTCCACACTATGTCGGAGGAAAACATCAAGATCTAGGAACTAGCTGGTCTTCAACATAGTATACCGTTGAAATTACAGAACTCGTCCACACTATGATGTAGGGAAGCATCTTAATCAAGATCTAGGAACTGTCTGGTCTTCAACGTAGTATACCGTTGAAATTAGAGAACTAGTCCATACTATGACGGAGGAAAACATTAAGATCTAGGAACTGTCTGGTCTTCAACATATTATACCATAGAAATTAGAGAACTCGTCCACACTATGACGGAGGAAAACATCAAGATCTAGGAACTGTCTGGTCTTCAATGTTGTATACCGTTGAAATCAGAGAACTCGTCCACACTATGACATAGGGAAGCATCTTCATCAAGATCTAGGAACTGTCTGGTCTTCAACGTAGTATACCATTGAAATTAGAGAACTCGTCCACACTATGACGGAGGAAAACATCAAGAACTAGGAACTGTCTGGTCTTCAACGTAGTATACCATTCAAATTAGAGAACTCGTCCACACTATGACGTAGGGAAACATCTTTATCAAGATCTAGGAACTGTATGGTCTTCAACGTAGTATAAAGTTGAAATTACAGAACTCGTCCACACTATGACTTAGGTAAAGCATCTTCATCAAGATCTAGGAACTGTCTGGTCTTCAACATAGTATACCGTTGAAATTAGAGAACTCGTCCACACTATGACGTAGGGAAACATCTTCATCAAGATCTAGGAACTATCTGGTCTTCAACGTAGTATACCGTTGAAATTACAGATCTCGTCCACACTATGTCGGAGGAAAACATCAAAATCTAGGAACTAGCTGGTCTTCAACGTAGTATACCGTTGAAATTACAGAACTCGTCCACACTATGATGTAGGGAAGCATCTTCATCAAGATCTAGGAACTGTCTGGTCTTCAACGTAGTATACCGTTGAAATTAGAGAACTAGTCCATACTATGACGGAGGAAAACATCAAGATCTAGGAACTGTCTGGTCTTTAACATATTATACCATAGAAATTAGAGAACTCATCCACACTATGACGTAGGGAAACATCTTCATCAAGATCTAGGAACTATCTGGTCTTCAACGTAGTATACCGTTGAAATTACAGATCTCGTCCACACTATGTCGGAGGAAAACATCAAGATCTAGGAACTAGCTGGTCTTCAACATAGTATACCGTTGAAATTACAGAACTCGTCCACACTATGATGTAGGGAAGCATCTTAATCAAGATCTAGGAACTGTCTGGTCTTCAACGTAGTATACCGTTGAAATTAGAGAACTAGTCCATACTATGACGGAGGAAAACATTAAGATCTAGGAACTGTCTGGTCTTCAACATATTATACCATAGAAATTAGAGAACTCGTCCACACTATGACGGAGGAAAACATCAAGATCTAGGAACTGTCTGGTCTTCAACGTAGTATATCGTTGAAATTAGAGAACTCGTCCACACTATGACGTAGGGAAGCATCTTCATCAAGATCTAGGAATTGTCTAGTCTTCAACGTAGTATACCATTGAAATTACAGAACTCGTCCACACTATGATGGAGGAAAACATCAAGATCTAGGAACTGTCTGGTCTTCAACATAGTATACCGTTGAAATCAGAGAACTCGTCCACACTATGACGTAGGGAAGAATCTTCATCAAGATCTAGGAACTGTCTGGTCTTCAACGTAGTATACCGTTGAAATTAGAGAACTCGTCCACACTATGACGGAGGAAAACATCAAGATCTAGGAACTGTCTGGTCTTCAACGTAGTATATCGTTGAAATTAGAGAACTCGTCCCCACTATGACGTAGGGAAACATCTTTATCAAGATCTAGGAACTGTATGGTCTTCAACGTAGTATACCGTTGAAATTTTAAAACTCGTCCTCACTATGATGTAGGGAAGCATCTTCATCAAGATCTAGGAACTGTCTGGTCTTCAACGTAGTATACCATTGAAATTAGAGAACTCGTCCATACTATGACGGAGGAAAACTTCAAGATCTAGGAAGTGTCTGGTCTTCAACATAGTATACCATTGAAATTAGAGAACTCGTCCACACTGTGACGGAGGAAAATATCAAGATCTAGGAACTGTCTGGTCTTCAACGTAGTATACCGTTGAAATTAGAGAACTCGTCCACACTATGACGTAGGGAAGCATCTTCATCAAGATCTAGGAATTGTATAGTCTTTAACGTAGTATACCATTGAAATTACAGAACTCGTCCACACTATGATGGAGGAAAACATCAAGATCTAGGAACTGTCTGGTCTTCAACGTAGTATACCGTTGAAATCAGAGAACTCGTCCACACTATGACGTAGGGAAGCATCTTCATTAAGATCTAGGAACTGTCTGGTCTTCAACGTAGTATACCGTTGAAATTACAGAACTCGTCCACACTATGACGGAGGAAAACATCAAGATCTAGGAACTGTCTGGTCTTCAACGTAGTATACCGTTGAAATTAGAGAACTCGTCCACACTATGACATAGGGAAGCATCTTCATCAAGATCTAGGAACTGTATGGTCTTCAACGTAGTATACTGTTGAAATTAGACAACTCGTCCACACTATGACGGAGGAAAACCTCAAGATCTAGGAACTGTCTAGTCTTCAACATAGTATACCGTTGAAATAAGAGAACTCGTCCACACTATGACATAGGGAAGCATCTTCATCAAGATCTAGGAACTGTCTGGTCTTCAACGTAGTATACCGTTGAAATTACAGAACTCATCCACACTATGAGGGAGGAAAACATCAAGATCTAGGAACTGTCTGGTCTTCAATGTTGTATATCGTTGAAATCAGAGAACTCGTCCACACTATGACATAGGGAAGCATCTTCATAAAGATCTAGGAACTGTCTGGTCTTCAACGTAGTATACCGTTGAAATTAGAGAACTCGTCCACACTATGACGGAGGAAAACATCAAGAACTAGGAACTGTCTGGTCTTCAACGTAGTATACCGTTGAAATTAGAGAACTCGTCCACACTATGACGTAGGGAAACATCTTTATCCAGATCTAGGAACTGTCTGGTCTTCAACATAGTATACCGTTGAAATTAGAGAACTCGTCCACACTATGACGTAGGGAAACATCTTCATCAAGATCTAGGAACTATCTGGTCTTCAACGTAGTATACCGTTGAAATTACAGATCTCGTCCACACTATGTCGGAGGAAAACATCAAGATCTAGGAACTAGCTGGTCTTTAACGTAGTATACCGTTGAAATTACAGAACTCGTCCACACTATGATGTAGGGAAGCATCTTCATCAAGATCTAGGAACTGTCTGGTCTTCAACGTAGTATACCGTTGAAATTAGAGAACTCGTCCATACTATGACGGAGGAAAACATCAAGATCTAGGAACTGTCTGGTCTTCAACATATTATACCATAAAAATTAGAGAACTCGTCCACACTATGACGGAGGAAAACATCAAGATCTAGGAACTGTCTGGTCTTCAACGTAGTATATCATTGAAATTAGAGAACTCGTCCACACTATGACGTAGGGAAGCATCTTCATCAAGATCTAGGAATTGTCTAGTCTTCAACGTAGTATACCATTGAAATTACAGAACTCGTCCACACTATGATGGCGGAAAACATCAAGATCTAGGAACTGTCTGGTCTTCAACGTAGTATACCGTTGAAATCAGAGAACTCGTCCACACTATGACGTAGGGAAGCATCTTCATTAAGATCTAGGAACTGTCTGGTCTTCAACGTAGTATACCGTTGAAATTACAGAACTCGTCCACACTATGACGGAGGAAAACATCAAGATCTAGGAACTGTCTGGTCTTCAACGTAGTATACCGTTGAAATTAGAGAACTCGTCCACACTATGACATAGGGAAGCATCTTCATCAAGATCTAGGAACTGTATGGTCTTCAACGTAGTATACTGTTGAAATTAGAGAACTCGTCCACACTATGACGGAGGAAAACCTCAAGATCTAGGAACTGTCTGGTCTTCAACATAGTATACCGTTGAAATAAGAGAACTCGTCCACACTATGACATAGGGAAGCATCTTCATCAAGATCTAGGAACTGTCTGGTCTTCAACGTAGTATACCGTTGAAATTACAGAACTCATCCACACTATGACGGAGGAAAACATCAAGATCTAGGAACTGTCTGGTCTTCAATGTTGTATACCGTTGAAATCAGAGAACTCGTCCACACTATGACATAGGGAAGCATCTTCATCAATATCTAGGAACTGTCTGGTCTTCAACGTAGTATACCGTTGAAATTACAGAACTCGTCCACACTATGACGGAGGAAAACATCAAGATCTAGGAACTGTCTGGTCTTCAACGTAGTATACCGTTGAAATTAGAGAACTCGTCCACACTATGACATAGGGAAGCATCTTTATCAAGATCTAGGAACTGTATGGTCTTCAACGTAGTATACTGTTGAAATTAGACAACTCGTCCACACTATGACGGAGGAAAACCTCAAGATATAGGAACTGTCTAGTCTTCAACATAGTATACCGTTGAAATAAGAGAACTCGTCCACACTATGACATAGGGAAGCATCTTCATCAAGATCTAGGAACTGTCTGGTCTTCAACGTAGTATACCGTTGAAATTACAGAACTCATCCACACTATGACGGAGGAAAACATCAAGATCTAGGAACTGTCTGGTCTTCAATGTTGTATACCGTTGAAATCAGAGAACTCGTCCACACTATGACATAGGGAAGCATCTTCATAAAGATCTAGGAACTGTCTGGTCTTCAACGTAGTATACCGTTGAAATTAGAGAACTCGTCCACACTATGACGGAGGAAAACATCAAGAACTAGGAACTGTCTGGTCTTCAACGTTGTATACCGTTGAAATTAGAGAACTCGTCCACACTATGACGTAGGGAAACATCTTTATCAAGATCTAGGAACTGTATGGTCTTCAATGTAGTATAAAGTTGAAATTACAGAACTCGTCCACACTATGACATAGGTAAAGCATCTTCATCAAGATCTAGGAACTGTCTGGTCTTCAACATAGTATACCGTTGAAATTAGAGAACTCGTCCACACTATGACGTAGGGAAACATCTTCATCAAGATCTAGGAACTATCTGGTCTTCAACGTAGTATACCGTTGAAATTACAGATCTCGTCCACACTATGTCGGAGGAAAACATCAAGATCTAGGAACTAGCTGGTCTTTAACATAGTATACCGTTGAAATTACAGAACTCGTCCACACTATGATGTAGGGAAGCATCTTCATCAAGATCTAGGAACTGTCTGGTCTTCAACGTAGTATACCGTTGAAATTAGAGAACTCGTCCATACTATGACGGAGGAAAACATCAAGATCTAGGAACTGTCTGGTCTTCAACATATTATACCATAAAAATTAGAGAACTCGTCCACACTATGACGGAAGAAAACATCAAGATCTAGGAACTGTCTGGTCTTGAACGTAGTATATCATTGAAATTAGAGAACTCGTCCACACTATGACGTAGGGAAGCATCTTCATCAAGATCTAGGAATTGTCTAGTCTTCAACGTAGTATACCATTGAAATTACAGAACTCGTCCACACTATGATGGAGGAAAACATCAAGATCTAGGAACTGTCTGGTCTTCAACGTAGTATACCGTTGAAATCAGAGAACTCGTCCACACTATGACGTAGGGAAGCATCTTCATTAAGATCTAGGAACTGTCTGGTCTTCAACGTAGTATACCGTTGAAATTACAGAACTCGTCCACACTATGACGGAGGAAAACATCAAGATCTAGGAACTGTCTGGTCTTCAACGTAGTATACCGTTGAAATTAGAGAACTCGTCCACACTATGACATAGGGAAGCATCTTCATCAAGATCTAGGAACTGTATGGTCTTCAACGTAGTATACTGTTGAAATTAGAGAACTCGTCCACACTATGACGGAGGAAAACCTCAAGATCTAGGAACTGTCTAGTCTTCAACATAGTATACCGTTGAAATAAGAGAACTCGTCCACACTATGACATAGGGAAGCATCTTCATCAAGATCTAGGAACTGTCTGGTCTTCAACGTAGTATACCGTTGAAATTACAGAACTCGTCCACACTATGACGGAGGAAAACATCAAGATCTAGGAACTGTCTGGTCTTCAATGTTGTATAAAGTTGAAATCAGAGAACTCGTCCACACTATGACATAGGGAAGCATCTTCATAAAGATCTAGGAACTGTCTAGTCTTCAACGTAGTATACCGTTGAAATTAGAGAACTCGTCCACACTATGACAGAGGAAAACATCAAGAACTAGGAACTGTCTGGTCTTCAACGTAGTATACCGTTGAAATTAGAGAACTCGTCCACACTATGACGTAGGGAAACATCTTTATCAAGATCTAGGAACTGTATGGTCTTCAACGTAGTATAAAGTTGAAATTACAGAACTCGTCCACACTATGACATAGGTAAAGCATCTTCATCAAGATCTAGGAACTGTCTGGTCTTCAACATAGTATACCGTTGAAATTAGAGAACTCGTCCACACTATGACGTAGGGAAACATCTTCATCAAGATCTAGGAACTATCTGGTCTTCAACGTAGTATACCGTTGAAATTACAGATCTCGTCCACACTATGTCGGAGGAAAACATCAAGATCTAGGAACTAGCTGGTCTTTAACGTAGTATACCGTTGAAATTACAGAGCTCGTCCACACTATGATGTAGGGAAGCATCTTCATCAAGATCTAGGAACTGTCTGGTCTTCAACGTAGTATACCGTTGAAATTAGAGAACTCGTCCATACTATGACGGAGGAAAACATCAAGATCTAGGAACTGTCTGGTCTTCAACATATTATACCATAAAAATTAGAGAAATCGTCCACACTATGACGGAGGAAAACATCAAGATCTAGGAACTGTCTGGTCTTCAACGTAGTATATCATTGAAATTAAAGAACTCGTCCACACTATGACGTAGGGAAGCATCTTCATCAAGATCTAGGAATTGTCTAGTCTTCAACGTAGTATACCATTGAAATTACAGAACTCGTCCACACTATGATGGAGGAAAACATCAAGATCTAGGAACTGTCTGGTCTTCAACGTAGTATACCGTTGAAATCAGAGAACTCGTCCACACTATGACGTAGGGAAGCATCTTCATTAAGATCTAGGAACTGTCTGGTCTTCAACGTAGTATACCGTTGAAATTACAGAACTCGTCCACACTATGACGGAGGAAAACATCAAGATCTAGGAACTGTCTGGTCTTCAACGTAGTATACCGTTGAAATTAGAGAACTCGTCCACACTATGACATAGGGAAGCATCTTCATCAAGATCTAGAAACTGTATGGTCTTCAACGTAGTATACTGTTGAAATTAGAGAACTCGTCCACACTATGACGGAGGAAAACCTCAAGATCTAGGAACTGTCTGGTCTTCAACATAGTATACCGTTGAAATAAGAGAACTAGTCCACACTATGACATAGGGAAGCATCTTCATCAAGATCTAGGAACTGTCTGGTCTTCAACGTAGTATACCGTTGAAATTACAGAACTCATCCACACTATGACGGAGGAAAACATCAAGATCTAGGAACTGTCTGGTCTTCAATGTTGTATACCGTTGAAATCAGAGAACTTGTCCACACTATGACATAGGGAAGCATCTTCATCAATATCTAGGAACTGTCTGGTCTTCAACGTAGTATACCGTTGAAATTACAGAACTCGTCCACACTATGACGGAGGAAAACATCAAGATCTAGGAACTGTATGGTCTTCAACGTAGTATACCGTTGAAATTAGAGAACTCGTCCACACTATGACATAGGGAAGCATCTTCATCAAGATCTAGGAACTGTATGGTCTTCAACGTAGTATACTGTTGAAATTAGACAACTCGTCCACACTATGACGGAGGAAAACCTCAAGATCTAGGAACTGTCTAGTCTTCAACATAGTATACCGTTGAAATAAGAGAACTCGTCCACACTATGACATAGGGAAGCATCTTCATCAAGATCTAGGAACTGTCTGGTCTTCAACGTAGTATACCGTTGAAATTACAAAACTCATCCACACTATGACGGAGGAAAACATCAAGATCTAAGAACTGTCTGGTCTTCAATGTTGTATACCGTTGAAATGAGAGAACTCGTCCACACTATGACATAGGGAAGCATCTTCATAAAGATCTAGGAACTGTCTGGTCTTCAACGTAGTATAAAGTTGAAATTAGAGAACTCGTCCACACTATGACGGAGGAAAACATCAAGAACTAGGAACTGTCTGGTCTTCAACGTAGTATACCGTTGAAATTAGAGAACTCGTCCACACTATGACGTAGGGAAACATCTTTATCAAGATCTAGGAACTGTATGGTCTTCAACGTAAAATAAAGTTGAAATTACAGAACTCGTCCACACTATGACATAGGTAAAGCATCTTCATCAAGATCTAGGAACTGTCTGGTCTTCAACATAGTATACCGTTGAAATTAGAGAACTCGTCCACACTATGACGTAGGGAAACATCTTCATCAAGATCTAGGAACTATCTGGTCTTCAACGTAGTATACCGTTGAAATTACAGATCTCTTTCACACTATGTCGGAGGAAAACATCAAGATCTAGGAAGTAGCTGGTCTTTAACGTAGTATACCGTTGAAATTACAGAACTCGTCCACACTGTGATGTAGGGAAGCATCTTCATCAAGATCTAGGAACTGTTTGGTCTTCAACGTAGTATACCGTTGAAATTAGAGAACTCGTCCATACTATGACGGAGGAAAACATCAAGATCTAGGAACTGTCTGGTCTTCAACATATTATACCATAAAAATTAGAGAACTTGTCCACACTATGACGGAAGAAAACATCAAGATCTAGGAACTGTCTGGTCTTCAACGTAGTATATCATTGAAATTAGAGAACTCGTCCACACTATGACGTAGGGAAGCATCTTCATCAAGATCTAGGAATTGTCTAGTCTTCAACGTAGTATACCATTGAAATTACAGAACTCGTCCACACTATGATGGAGGAAAACATCAAGATCTAGGAACTGTCTGGTCTTCAACGTAGTATACCGTTGAAATCAGAGAACTCGTCCACACTATGACGTAGGGAAGCATCTTCATTAAGATCTAGGAACTGTCTTGTCTTCAACGTAGTATACCATTGAAATTACAGAACTCGTCCACACTATGACGGAGGAAAACATCAAGATCTAGGAACTGTCTGGTCTTCAACGTAGTATACCGTTGAAATTAGAGAACTCGTCCACACTATGACATAGGGAAGCATCTTCATCAAGATCTAGGAACTGTCTGGTCTTCAACGTAGTATACCGTTGAAATTAGAGAACTCGTCCACACTATGACATAGGGAAGCATCTTCATCAAGATCTAGGAACTGTATGGTCTTCAACGTAGTATACTGTTGAAATTAGAGAACTCGTCCACACTATGACGGAGGAAAACCTCAAGATCTAGGAACTGTCTCGTCTTCAACATAGTATACCATTGAAATAAGAGAACTCGTCCACACTATGACATAGGGAAGCATCTTCATCAAGATCTAGGAACTGTCTGGTCTTCAACGTAGTATACCGTTGAAATTACAGAACTCATCCACACTATGACGGAGGAAAACATCAAGATCTAGGAACTGTCTGGTCTTCAATGTTGTATACCGTTGAAATCAGAGAACTCGTCCACACTATGACATAGGGAAGCATCTTCATCAATATCTAGGAACTGTCTGGTCTTCAACGTAGTATACCGTTGAAATTACAGAACTCGTCCACACTATGACGGAGGAAAACATCAAGATCTAGGAACTGTCTGGTCTTCAACGTAGTATACCGTTGAAATTAGAGAACTCGTCCACACTATGACATAGGGAAGCATCTTCATCAAGATCTAGGAACTGTATGGTCTTCAACGTAGTATACTGTTGAAATTAGACAACTCGTCCACACTATGACGGAGGAAAACCTCAAGATCTAGGAACTGTCTAGTCTTCAACATAGTATATCGTTGAAATAAGAGAACTCGTCCACACTATGACATAAGGAAGCATCTTCATCAAGATCTAGGAACTGTCTGGTCTTCAACGTAGTATACCGTTGAAATTACAGAACTCATCCACACTATGACGGAGGAAAACATCAAGATCTAGGAACTGTCTGGTCTTCAATGTTGCATACCGTTGAAATCAGAGAACTCGTCCACACTATGACATAGGGAAGCATCTTCATAAAGATCTAGGAACTGTCTGGTCTTCAACGTAGTATACCGTTGAAATTAGAGAACTCGTCCACACTATGACGGAGGAAAACATCAAGAACTAGGAACTGTCTGGTCTTCAACGTAGTATACCGTTGAAATTAGAGAACTCGTCCACACTATGACGTAGGGAAACATCTTTATCAAGATCTAGGAACTGTATGGTCTTCAACGTAGTATAAAGTTGAAATTACAGAACTCGTCCACACTATGACATAGGTAAAGCATCTTCATCAAGATCTAGGAACTGTCTGGTCTTCAACATAGTATACCGTTGAAATTAGAGAACTCGTCCACACTATGACGTAGGGAAACATCTTCATCAAGATCTAGGAACTATCTGGTCTTCAACGTAGTATACCGTTGAAATTACAGAACTCGTCCACACTATGATGGAGGAAAACATCAAGATCTAGGAACTGTCTGGTCTTCAACGTAGTATACCGTTGAAATTACAGAACTCGTCCACACTATGACGTAGGGAAGCATCTTCATTAAGATCTAGGAACTGTCTGGTCTTCAACGTAGTATACCGTTGAAATTAGAGAACTCGTCCACACTATGACGGAGGAAAACATCAAGATCTAGGAACTGTCTGGTCTTCAACGTAGTATACCGTTGAAATTAGAGAACTCGTCCACACTATGACATAGGGAAGCATCTTCATCAAGATCTAGGAACTGTATGGTCTTCAACGTAGTATACTGTTGAAATTAGAGAACTCGTCCACACTATGACGGAGGAAAACCTCAAGATCTAGGAACTGTCTGGTCTTCAACATAGTATACCGTTGAAATAAGAGAACTCGTCCACACTATGACATAGGGAAGCATCTTCATCAAGATCTAGGAACTGTCTGGTCTTCAACGTAGTATACCGTTGAAATTACAGAACTCATCCACACTATGACGGAGGAAAACATCAAGATCTAGGAACTGTCTGGTCTTCAATGTTGTATACCGTTGAAATCAGAGAACTCGTCCACACTATGACATAGGGAAGCATCTTCATCAATATCTAGTAACTGTCTGGTCTTCAACGTAGTATACCGTTGAAATTAGAGAACTCGTCCAGACTATGACGGGGGAAAACATCAAGAACTAGGAACTGTCTGGTCTTCAACGTAGTATACCGTTCAAATTAGAGAACTCGTCCACACTATGACGTAGGGAAACATCTTTATCAAGATCTAGGAACTGTATGGTCTTCAACGTAGTATAAAGTTGAAATTACAGAACTCGTCCACACTATGACATAGGTAAAGCATCTTCATCAAGATCTAGGAACTGTCTGGTCTTCAACATAATATACCGTTGAAATTAGAGAACTCGTCCACACTATGACGTAGGGAAACATCTTCATCAAGATCTAGGAACTATCTGGTCTTCAACGTAGTATACCGTTGAAATTACAGATCTCTTTCACACTATGTCGGAGGAAAACATCAAGATCTAGGAAGTAGCTGGTCTTTAACGTAGTATACCGTTGAAATTACAGAACTCGTCCACACTATGATGTAGGGAAGCATCTTCATCAAGATCTAGGAACTGTTTGGTCTTCAACGTAGTATACCGTTGAAATTAGAGAACTCGTCCATACTATGACGGAGGAAAACATCAAGATCTAGGAACTGTCTGGTCTTCAACATATTATACCATAAAAATTAGAGAACTCGTCCACACTATGACGGAAGAAAACATCAAGATCTAGGAACTGTCTGGTCTTCAACGTAGTATATCATTGAAATTAGAGAACTCGTCCACACTATGACGTAGGGAAGCATCTTCATCAAGATCTAGGAATTGTCTAGTCTTCAACGTAGTATACCATTGAAATTACAGAACTCGTCCACACTATGATGGAGGAAAACATCAAGATCTAGGAACTGTCTGGTCTTCAACGTAGTATACCGTTGAAATCAGAGAACTCGTCCACACTATGACGTAGGGAAGCATCTTCATTAAGATCTAGGAACTGTCTGGTCTTCAACGTAGTATACCGTTGAAATTACAGAACTCGTCCACACTATGACGGAGGAAAACATCAAGATCTAGGAACTGTCTGGTCTTCAACGTAGTATACCGTTGAAATTAGAGAACTCGTCCACACTATGACATAGGGAAGCATCTTCATCAAGATCTAGGAACTGTCTGGTCTTCAACGTAGTATACCGTTGAAATTAGAGAACTCGTCCACACTATGACATAGGGAAGCATCTTCATCAAGATCTAGGAACTGTATGGTCTTCAACGTAGTATACTGTTGAAATTAGAGAACTCGTCCACACTATGACGGAGGAAAACCTCAAGATCTAGGAACTGTCTGGTCTTCAACATAGTATACCATTGAAATAAGAGAACTCGTCCACACTATGACATAGGGAAGCATCTTCATCAAGATCTAGGAAATGTCTGGTCTTCAACGTAGTATACCGTTGAAATTACAGAACTCATCCACACTATGACGGAGGAAAACATCAAGATCTAGGAACTGTCTGGTCTTCAATGTTGTATACCGTTGAAATCAGAGAACTCGTCCACACTATGACATAGGGAAGCATCTTCATCAATATCTAGGAACTGTCTGGTCTTCAACGTAGTATACCGTTGAAATTACAGAACTCGTCCACACTATGACGGAGGAAAACATCAAGATCTAGGAACTGTCTGGTCTTCAACGTAGTATACCGTTGAAATTAGAGAACTCGTCCACACTATGACATAGGGAAGCATCTTCATCAAGATCTAGGAACTGTATGGTCTTCAACCTAGTATACTGTTGAAATTAGACAACTCGTCCACACTATGACAGAGGAAAACCTCAAGATCTAGGAACTGTCTAGTCTTCAACATAGTATATCGTTGAAATAAGAGAACTCGTCCACACTATGACATAAGGAAGCATCTTCATCAAGATCTAGGAACTGTCTGGTCTTCAACGTAGTATACCGTTGAAATTACAGAACTCATCCACACTATGACGGAGGAAAACATCAAGATCTAGGAACTGTCTGGTCTTCAATGTTGCATACCGTTGAAATCAGAGAACTCTTCCACACTATGACATAGGGAAGCATCTTCATAAAGATCTAGGAACTGTCTGGTCTTCAACGTAGTATACCGTTGAAATTAGAGAACTCGTCCACACTATGACGGAGGAAAACATCAAGAACTAGGAACTGTCTGGTCTTCAACGTAGTATACCGTTGAAATTAGAGAACTCGTCCACACTATGACGTAGGGAAACATCTTTATCAAGATCTAGGAACTGTATGGTCTTCAACGTAGTATAAAGTTGAAATTACAGAACTCGTCCACACTATGACATAGGTAAAGCATCTTCATCAAGATCTAGGAACTGTCTGGTCTTCAACATAGTATACCGTTGAAATTAGAGAACTCGTCCACACTATGACGTAGGGAAACATCTTCATCAAGATCTAGGAACTATCTGGTCTTCAACGTAGTATACCGTTGAAATTACAGAACTCGTCCACACTATGATGGAGGAAAACATCAAGATCTAGGAACTGTCTGGTCTTCAACGTAGTATACCGTTGAAATTACAGAACTCGTCCACACTATGACGTAGGGAAGCATCTTCATTAAGATCTAGGAACTGTCTGGTCTTCAACGTAGTATACCGTTGAAATTAGAGAACTCGTCCACACTATGACGGAGGAAAACATCAAGATCTAGGAACTGTCTGGTCTTCAACGTAGTATACCGTTGAAATTAGAGAACTCGTCCACACTATGACATAGGGAAGCATCTTCATCAAGATCTAGGAACTGTATGGTCTTCAACGTAGTATACTGTTGAAATTAGAGAACTCGTCCACACTATGACGGAGGAAAACCTCAAGATCTAGGAACTGTCTGGTCTTCAACATAGTATACCTTTGAAATAAGAGAACTCGTCCACACTATGACATAGGGAAGCATCTTCATCAAGATCTAGGAACTGTCTGGTCTTCAACGTAGTATACCGTTGAAATTACAGAACTCATCCACACTATGACGGAGGAAAACATCAAGATCTAGGAACTGTCTGGTCTTCAATGTTGTATACCGTTGAAATCAGAGAACTCGTCCACACTATGACATAGGGAAGCATCTTCATCAATATCTAGTAACTGTCTGGTCTTCAACGTAGTATACCGTTGAAATTAGAGAACTCGTCCACACTATGACGGGGGAAAACATCAAGAACTAGGAACTGTCTGGTCTTCAACGTAGTATACCGTTCAAATTAGAGAACTCGTCCACACTATGACGTAGGGAAACATCTTTATCAAGATCTAGGAACTGTATGGTCTTCAACGTAGTATAAAGTTGAAATTACAGAACTCGTCCACATTATGACATAGGTAAAGCATCTTCATCAAGATCTAGGAACTGTCTGGTCTTCAACATAGTATACCGTTGAAATTAGAGAACTCGTCCACACTATGACGTAGGGAAACATCTTCATCAAGATCTAGGAACTATCTGGTCTTCAACGTAGTATACCGTTGAAATTACAGATCTCGTCCACACTATGTCGGAGGAAAACATCAAGATCTAGGAACTAGCTGGTCTTCAACGTAGTATACCGTTGAAATTACAGAACTCGTCCACACTATGATGTAGGGAAGCATCTTCATCAAGATCTAGGAACTGTCTGGTCTTCAACGTAGTATACTGTTGAAATTAGAGAACTCGTCCATACTATGACGGAGGAAAACATCAAGATCTAGGAACTGTCTGGTCTTCAACATATTATACCATAAAAATTAGAGAACTCGTCCACACTATGACGGAGGAAAACATCAAGATCTAGGAACTGTCTGGTCTTCAACGTAGTATATCGTTGAAATTAGAGAACTCGTCCACACTATGACGTAGGGAAGCATCTTCATCAAGATCTAGGAATTGTCTAGTCTTCAACGTAGTATACCATTGAAATTACAGAACTCGTCCATAATATGATGGAGGAAAACATCAAGATCTATGAACTGTCTGGTCTTCAACGTAGTATACCGTTGAAATCAGAGAACTCGTCCACACTATGACGTAGGGAAGCATCTTCATTAAGATCTAGGAACTGTCTGGTCTTCAACGTAGTATACCATTGAAATTACAGAACTCGTCCACACTATGACGAAGGAAAACATCAAGATCTAGGAACTGTCTGGTCTTCAACGTAGTATACCGTTGAAATTAGAGAACTCGTCCACATTATGACATAGGGAAGCATCTTCATCAAGATCTAGGAACTGTATGGTCTTCAACGTAGTATACTGTTGAAATTAGAGAACTCGTCCACACTATGATGGAGGAAAACATCAAGATCTAGGAACTGTCTGGTCTTCAACATAGTATACCGTTGAAATAAGAGAACTCGTCCACACTATGACATAGGGAAGCATCTTCATCAAGATCTAGGAACTGTCTGGTCTTCAACGTAGTATACCGTTGAAATTACAGAACTCGTCCACACTATGACGTAGGGAAACATCTTCATCTAGGAACTGTCTGGTCTTCAACGTAGTATACCGTTAAAATTATAGAACTCGTCCACACTATGACATAGGGAAACATCTTCATGAAGATCTAGGAACAGTCTGGTGTTCAACGTAGTATACCGTTGAAATTACATAACTCGTCCACACTATGACATAGGTAAAGCATCTTCATCAAGATCTAGGAACTGATTGGTCTTCAACATAGTATACCGTTGAAATTAGAGAACTCGTCCACACTATGACGTAGGGAAATATCTTCATCAAGATCTAGGAACTATCTGGTCTTCAACGTAGTATACCGTTGAAATTACAGATCTCGTCCACACTATGTCGGAGGAAAACATCAAGATCTAGGAACTAGCTGGTCTTCAACGTAGTATATCGTTGAAATTACAGAACTCGTCCACACTATGATGTAGGGAAGCATCTTCATCAAGATCTAGGAACTGTCTGGTCTTCAACGTAGTATACCGTTGAAATTAGAGAACTCGTCCATACTATGACGGAGGAAAACATCAAGATCTAGGAACTGTCTGGTCTTCAACATAGTATACCATTGAAATTAGAGAACTCGTCCACACTATGACGTAGGGAAACATCTTCATCAAGATCTAGGAACTATCTGGTCTTCAACGTAGTATACCGTTGAAATTACAGATCTCTTTCACACTATGTCGGAGGAAAACATCAAGATCTAGGAAGTAGCTGGTCTTTAACGTAGTATACCGTTGAAATTACAGAACTCGTCCACACTATGATGTAGGGAAGCATCTTCATCAAGATCTAGGAACTGTTTGGTCTTCAACGTAGTATACCGTTGAAATTAGAGAACTCGTCCATACTATGACGGAGGAAAACATCAAGATCTAGGAACTGTCTGGTCTTCAACATATTATACCATAAAAATTAGAGAACTCGTCCACACTATGACGGAAGAAAACATCAAGATCTAGGAACTGTCTGGTCTTCAACGTAGTATATCATTGAAATTAGAGAACTCGTCCACACTATGACGTAGGGAAGCATCTTCATCAAGATCTAGGAATTGTCTAGTCTTCAACGTAGTATACCATTGAAATTACAGAACTCGTCCACACTATGATGGAGGAAAACATCAAGATCTAGGAACTGTCTGGTCTTCAACGTAGTATACCGTTGAAATCAGAGAACTCGTCCACACTATGACGTAGGGAAGCATCTTCATTAAGATCTAGGAACTGTCTGGTCTTCAACGTAGTATACCGTTGAAATTACAGAACTCGTCCACACTATGACGGAGGAAAACATCAAGATCTAGGAACTGTCTGGTCTTCAACGTAGTATACCGTTGAAATTAGAGAACTCGTCCACACTATGACATAGGGAAGCATCTTCATCAAGATCTAGGAACTGTCTGGTCTTCAACGTAGTATACCGTTGAAATTAGAGAACTCGTCCACACTATGACATAGGGAAGCATCTTCATCAAGATCTAGGAACTGTATGGTCTTCAACGTAGTATACTGTTGAAATTAGAGAACTCGTCCACACTATGACGGAGGAAAACCTCAAGATCTAGGAACTGTCTGGTCTTCAACATAGTATACCATTGAAATAAGAGAACTCGTCCACACTATGACATAGGGAAGCATCTTCATCAAGATCTAGGAACTGTCTGGTCTTCAACGTAGTATACCGTTGAAATTACAGAACTCATCCACACTATGACGGAGGAAAACATCAAGATCTAGGAACTGTCTGGTCTTCAATGTTGTATACCGTTGAAATCAGAGAACTCGTCCACACTATGACATAGGGAAGCATCTTCATCAATATCTAGGAACTGTCTGGTCTTCAACGTAGTATACCGTTGAAATTACAGAACTCGTCCACACTATGACGGAGGAAAACATCAAGATCTAGGAACTGTCTGGTCTTCAACGTAGTATACCGTTGAAATTAGAGAACTCGTCCACACTATGACATAGGGAAGCATCTTCATCAAGATCTAGGAACTGTATGGTCTTCAACGTAGTATACTGTTGAAATTAGACAACTCGTCCACACTATGACGGAGGAAAACCTCAAGATCTAGGAACTGTCTAGTCTTCAACATAGTATATCGTTGAAATAAGAGAACTCGTCCACACTATGACATAAGGAAGCATCTTCATCAAGATCTAGGAACTGTCTGGTCTTCAACGTAGTATACCGTTGAAATTACAGAACTCATCCACACTATGACGGAGGAAAACATCAAGATCTAGGAACTGTCTGGTCTTCAATGTTGCATACCGTTGAAATCAGAGAACTCGTCCACACTATGACATAGGGAAGCATCTTCATAAAGATCTAGGAACTGTCTGGTCTTCAACGTAGTATACCGTTGAAATTAGAGAACTCGTCCTCACTATGACGGAGGAAAACATCAAGAACTAGGAACTGTCTGGTCTTCAACGTAGTATACCGTTGAAATTAGAGAACTCGTCCACACTATGACGTAGGGAAACATCTTTATCAAGATCTAGGAACTGTATGGTCTTCAACGTAGTATAAAGTTTAAATTACAGAACTCGTCCACACTATGACATAGGTAAAGCATCTTCATCAAGATCTAGGAACTGTCTGGTCTTCAACATAGTATACCGTTGAAATTAGAGAACTCGTCCACACTATGACGTAGGGAAACATCTTCATCAAGATCTAGGAACTATCTGGTCTTCAACGTAGTATACCGTTGAAATTACAGAACTCGTCCACACTATGATGGAGGAAAACATCAAGATCTAGGAACTGTCTGGTCTTCAACGTAGTATACCGTTGAAATTACAGAACTCGTCCACACTATGACGTAGGGAAGCATCTTCATCAAGATCTAGGAATTGTCTAGTCTTCAACGTAGTATACCATTGAAATTACAGAACTCGTCCATAATATGATGGAGGAAAACATCAAGATCTATGAACTGTCTGGTCTTCAACGTAGTATACCGTTGAAATCAGAGAACTCGTCCACACTATGACGTAGGGAAGCATCTTCATTAAGATCTAGGAACTGTCTGGTCTTCAACGTAGTATACCATTGAAATTACAGAACTCGTCCACACTATGACGAAGGAAAACATCAAGATCTAGGAACTGTCTGGTCTTCAACGTAGTATACCGTTGAAATTAGAGAACTCGTCCACATTATGACATAGGGAAGCATCTTCATCAAGATCTAGGAACTGTATGGTCTTCAACGTAGTATACTGTTGAAATTAGAGAACTCGTCCACACTATGATGGAGGAAAACATCAAGATCTAGGAACTGTCTGGTCTTCAACATAGTATACCGTTGAAATAAGAGAACTCGTCCACACTATGACATAGGGAAGCATCTTCATCAAGATCTAGGAACTGTCTGGTCTTCAACGTAGTATACCGTTGAAATTACAGAACTCGTCCACACTATGACGTAGGGAAACATCTTCATCTAGGAACTGTCTGGTCTTCAACGTAGTATACCGTTAAAATTATAGAACTCGTCCACACTATGACATAGGGAAACATCTTCATGAAGATCTAGGAACAGTCTGGTGTTCAACGTAGTATACCGTTGAAATTACATAACTCGTCCACACTATGACATAGGTAAAGCATCTTCATCAAGATCTAGGAACTGATTGGTCTTCAACATAGTATACCGTTGAAATTAGAGAACTCGTCCACACTATGACGTAGGGAAATATCTTCATCAAGATCTAGGAACTATCTGGTCTTCAACGTAGTATACCGTTGAAATTACAGATCTCGTCCACACTATGTCGGAGGAAAACATCAAGATCTAGGAACTAGCTGGTCTTCAACGTAGTATATCGTTGAAATTACAGAACTCGTCCACACTATGATGTAGGGAAGCATCTTCATCAAGATCTAGGAACTGTCTGGTCTTCAACGTAGTATACCGTTGAAATTAGAGAACTCGTCCATACTATGACGGAGGAAAACATCAAGATCTAGGAACTGTCTGGTCTTCAACATAGTATACCATTGAAATTAGAGAACTCGTCCACACTATGACGTAGGGAAACATCTTCATCAAGATCTAGGAACTATCTGGTCTTCAACGTAGTATACCGTTGAAATTACAGATCTCTTTCACACTATGTCGGAGGAAAACATCAAGATCTAGGAAGTAGCTGGTCTTTAACGTAGTATACCGTTGAAATTACAGAACTCGTCCACACTATGATGTAGGGAAGCATCTTCATCAAGATCTAGGAACTGTTTGGTCTTCAACGTAGTATACCGTTGAAATTAGAGAACTCGTCCATACTATGACGGAGGAAAACATCAAGATCTAGGAACTGTCTGGTCTTCAACATATTATACCATAAAAATTAGAGAACTCGTCCACACTATGACGGAAGAAAACATCAAGATCTAGGAACTGTCTGGTCTTCAACGTAGTATATCATTGAAATTAGAGAACTCGTCCACACTATGACGTAGGGAAGCATCTTCATCAAGATCTAGGAATTGTCTAGTCTTCAACGTAGTATACCATTGAAATTACAGAACTCGTCCACACTATGATGGAGGAAAACATCAAGATCTAGGAACTGTCTGGTCTTCAACGTAGTATACCGTTGAAATCAGAGAACTCGTCCACACTATGACGTAGGGAAGCATCTTCATTAAGATCTAGGAACTGTCTGGTCTTCAACGTAGTATACCGTTGAAATTACAGAACTCGTCCACACTATGACGGAGGAAAACATCAAGATCTAGGAACTGTCTGGTCTTCAACGTAGTATACCGTTGAAATTAGAGAACTCGTCCACACTATGACATAGGGAAGCATCTTCATCAAGATCTAGGAACTGTCTGGTCTTCAACGTAGTATACCGTTGAAATTAGAGAACTCGTCCACACTATGACATAGGGAAGCATCTTCATCAAGATCTAGGAACTGTATGGTCTTCAACGTAGTATACTGTTGAAATTAGAGAACTCGTCCACACTATGACGGAGGAAAACCTCAAGATCTAGGAACTGTCTGGTCTTCAACATAGTATACCATTGAAATAAGAGAACTCGTCCACACTATGACATAGGGAAGCATCTTCATCAAGATCTAGGAACTGTCTGGTCTTCAACGTAGTATACCGTTGAAATTACAGAACTCATCCACACTATGACGGAGGAAAACATCAAGATCTAGGAACTGTCTGGTCTTCAATGTTGTATACCGTTGAAATCAGAGAACTCGTCCACACTATGACATAGGGAAGCATCTTCATCAATATCTAGGAACTGTCTGGTCTTCAACGTAGTATACCGTTGAAATTACAGAACTCGTCCACACTATGACGGAGGAAAACATCAAGATCTAGGAACTGTCTGGTCTTCAACGTAGTATACCGTTGAAATTAGAGAACTCGTCCACACTATGACATAGGGAAGCATCTTCATCAAGATCTAGGAACTGTATGGTCTTCAACGTAGTATACTGTTGAAATTAGACAACTCGTCCACACTATGACGGAGGAAAACCTCAAGATCTAGGAACTGTCTAGTCTTCAACATAGTATATCGTTGAAATAAGAGAACTCGTCCACACTATGACATAAGGAAGCATCTTCATCAAGATCTAGGAACTGTCTGGTCTTCAACGTAGTATACCGTTGAAATTACAGAACTCATCCACACTATGACGGAGGAAAACATCAAGATCTAGGAACTGTCTGGTCTTCAATGTTGCATACCGTTGAAATCAGAGAACTCGTCCACACTATGACATAGGGAAGCATCTTCATAAAGATCTAGGAACTGTCTGGTCTTCAACGTAGTATACCGTTGAAATTAGAGAACTCGTCCACACTATGACGGAGGAAAACATCAAGAACTAGGAACTGTCTGGTCTTCAACGTAGTATACCGTTGAAATTAGAGAACTCGTCCACACTATGACGTAGGGAAACATCTTTATCAAGATCTAGGAACTGTATGGTCTTCAACGTAGTATAAAGTTTAAATTACAGAACTCGTCCACACTATGACATAGGTAAAGCATCTTCATCAAGATCTAGGAACTGTCTGGTCTTCAACATAGTATACCGTTGAAATTAGAGAACTCGTCCACACTATGACGTAGGGAAACATCTTCATCAAGATCTAGGAACTATCTGGTCTTCAACGTAGTATACCGTTGAAATTACAGAACTCGTCCACACTATGATGGAGGAAAACATCAAGATCTAGGAACTGTCTGGTCTTCAACGTAGTATACCGTTGAAATTACAGAACTCGTCCACACTATGACGTAGGGAAGCATCTTCATTAAGATCTAGGAACTGTCTGGTCTTCAACGTAGTATACCGTTGAAATTAGAGAACTCGTCCACACTATGACGGAGGAAAACATCAAGATCTAGGAACTGTCTGGTCTTCAACGTAGTATACCGTTGAAATTAGAGAACTCGTCCACACTATGACATAGGGAAGCATCTTCATCAAGATCTAGGAACTGTATGGTCTTCAACGTAGTATACTGTTGAAATTAGAGAACTCGTCCACACTATGACGGAGGAAAACCTCAAGATCTAGGAACTGTCTGGTCTTCAACATAGTATACCGTTGAAATAAGAGAACTCGTCCACACTATGACATAGGGAAGCATCTTCATCAAGATCTAGGAACTGTCTGGTCTTCAACGTAGTATACCGTTGAAATTACAGAACTCATCCACACTATGACGGAGGAAAACATCAAGATCTAGGAACTGTCTGGTCTTCAATGTTGTATACCGTTGAAATCAGAGAACTCGTCCACACTATGACATAGGGAAGCATCTTCATCAATATCTAGTAACTGTCTGGTCTTCAACGTAGTATACCGTTGAAATTAGAGAACTCGTCCACACTATGACGGGGGAAAACATCAAGAACTAGGAACTGTCTGGTCTTCAACGTAGTATACCGTTCAAATTAGAGAACTCGTCCACACTATGACGTAGGGAAACATCTTCATCAAGATCTAGGAACTATCTGGTCTTCAACGTAGTATACCGTTGAAATTACAGATCTCGTCCACACTATGTCGGAGGAAAACATCAAGATCTAGGAACTAGCTGGTCTTCAACGTAGTATACCGTTGAAATTACAGAACTCGTCCACACTATGATGTAGGGAAGCATCTTCATCAAGATCTAGGAACTGTCTGGTCTTCAACGTAGTATACCGTTGAAATTAGAGAACTCGTCCATACTATGACAGAGGAAAACATCAAGATCTAGGAACTGTCTGGTCTTCAACATATTATACCATAAAAATTAGAGAACTCGTCCACACTATGACGGAGGAAAACATCAAGATCTAGGAACTGTCTGGTCTTCAACGTAGTATATCGTTGAAATTAGAGAACTCGTCCACACTATGACGTAGGGAAGCATCTTCATCAAGATCTAGGAATTGTCTAGTCTTCAACGTAGTATACCATTGAAATTACAGAACTCGTCCATACTATGATGGAGGAAAACATCAAGATCTATGAACTGTCTGGTCTTCAACGTAGTATACCGTTGGAATCAGAGAACTCGTCCACACTATGACGTAGGGAAGCATCTTCATTAAGATCTAGGAACTTTCTGGTCTTCAACGTAGTATACCATTGAAATTACAGAACTCGTCCACACTATGACGAAGGAAAACATCAAGATCTAGGAACTGTCTGGTCTTCAACGTAGTATACCGTTGAAATTAGAGAACTCGTCCACATTATTACATAGGGAAGCATCTTCATCAAGATCTAGGAACTGTATGGTCTTCAACGTAGTATACTGTTGAAATTAGAGAACTCGTCCACACTATGATGGAGGAAAACATCAAGATCTAGGAACTGTCTGGTCTTCAACATAGTATACCGTTGAAATAAGAGAACTCGTCCACACTATGACATAGGGAAGCATCTTCATCAAGATCTAGGAACTGTCTGGTCTTCAACGTAGTATACCGTTGAAATTACAGAACTCGTCCACACTATGACGTAGGGAAACATCTTCATCTAGGAACTGTCTGGTCTTCAACGTAGTATACCGTTAAAATTATAGAACTCGTCCACACTATGACATAGGGAAACATCTTCATGAAGATCTAGGAACAGTCTGGTGTTCAACGTAGTATACCGTTGAAATTACAGAACTCGTCCACACTATGACATAGGTAAAGCATCTTCATCAAGATCTAGGAACTGATTGGTCTTCAACATAGTATACCGTTGAAATTAGAGAACTCGTCCACACTATGACGTAGGGAAATATCTTCATCAAGATCTAGGAACTATCTGGTCTTCAACGTAGTATACCGTTGAAATTACAGATCTCGTCCACACTATGTCGGAGGAAAACATCAAGATCTAGGAACTAGCTGGTCTTCAACGTAGTATATCGTTGAAATTACAGAACTCGTCCACACTATGATGTAGGGAAGCATCTTCATCAAGATCTAGGAATTGTCTGGTATTCAACGTAGTATACCGTTGAAATTAGAGAACTCGTCCATACTATGACGGAGGAAAACATCAAGATCTAGGAACTGTCTGGTCTTCAACATAGTATACCATTGAAATTAGAGAACTCGTCCACACTATGACGGAGGAAAATATCAAGATCTAGGAACTGTCTGGTCTTCAACGTAGTATACTGTTGAAATTAGAGAACTCGTCCACACTATGACGTAGGGAAGCATCTTCATCAAGATCTAGGAATTATCTAGTCTTCAACGTAGTATACCATTGAAATTACAGAACTCGTCCACACTATGATGGAGGAAAACATCAAGATCTAGGAACTGTCTGGTCTTCAACGTAGTATACTGTTGAAATCAGAGAACTCGTCCACACTATGACGTAGGGAAGCATCTTCATTAAGATCTAGGAACTGTCTGGTCTTCAACGTAGTATACCGTTGAAATTAGAGAACTCGTCCACACTATGACATAGGGAAGCATCTTCATCAAGATCTAGGAATTGTATAGTCTTCAACGTAGTATACTGTTGAAATTAGAGAACTCGTCCACACTATGAGGGAGGAAAACATCAAGATCTAGGAACTGTCTGGTCTTCAACATAGTATACCGTTTAAATAAGAGAACTCGTCCACACTATGACATAGGGAAGCATCTTCAACAAGATCTAGGAACTATCTGGTCTTCAACGTAGTATACCGTTGAAATTACAGAACTCGTCCACACTATAACGGAGGAAAACATCAAGAGCTAGGAACTGTCTGGTCTTCAATGTTGTATACCGTTGAAATCAGAGAACTCGTCCACACTACGACATAGGGAAGCATCTTCATCAAGATCTAGGAATTGTATGGTCTTCAACGTAGTATACCATTGAAATTACAGAACTCGTCCACACTATGACGGAGGAAAACATCAAGATCTAGGAACTGTCTGGTCTTCAACGTAGTATACCGTTGAAATTAGAGAACTCATCCACACTATGACGTAGGGAAGCATCTTCATAAAGATCTAGGAATTGTCTTGTCTTCAACGTAGTATACCGTTAAAATTACAGAACTCGTCCAAACTATGATGGAGGAAAACATAAAGATCTAGGAACTGTCTGGTCTTCAACGTAGTATACTGTTGAAATCAGAGAACTCGTCCACACTATGACGTAGGGAAGCATCTTCATTAAGATCTAGGAACTGTCTAGTCTTTAACGTAGTATACCGTTGAAATTACAGAACTAGTCCACACTATGACGGAGGAAAACATCAATATCTAGGAACTGTCTGGTCTTTAACGTAGTATACTGTTGAAATTAGAGAACTCGTCCACACTATGACGTAGGGAAGCATCTTCATCAAGATCTAGGAACTGTATGGTCTTCAACATAGTATACTGTTGAAATTAGAGAACTCGTCCACACTATGACGGAGGAAAACATCAAGATCTAGGAACTGTCTGGTCTTCAACGTTGTATACCGTTGAAATCAGAGAACTCGTCCACACTATGACATAGGGAAGCATCTTCATCAAGATCTAGGAACTGCCTGGTCTTCAACGTAGTATACCGTTGAAATTACAGAACTCGTCCACACTATGACGGAGGAAAACATCAAGATCTAGGAACTGTCTAGTCTTCAACGTTGTATACCGTTGAAATCAGAGAACTCGTCCACACTATGACAAAGGGAAGCATCTTCATCAAGATCTAGGAACTGTATGGTCTTCAACGTAGTATACTGTTGAAATTAGAGAACTCGTCCACAGTATGACGGAGGAAAACATCAAGATCTAGGAACTGTCTGGTCTTCAACATTGTATACCGTTGAAATCAGAGAACTCGTCCACACTATGACATAGGGAAGCATCTTCATCAAGATCTAGGAACTGCCTTGTCTTCAACGTAGTATACCGTTGAAATTACAGAACTCGTCCACACTATGACGGAGGAAAAGATCAAGATCTAGGAACTGTCTTGTCTTCAACGTTGTATACCGTTGAAATCAGAGAACTCGTCCACACTATGACATAGGGAAGCATCTTCATCAAGATCTAGGAACTGCCTGGTCTTCAACGTAGTATACCATTGAAATTACAGAACTCATCCACACTATGACGGAGGAAAACATCAAGATCTAGGAACTGTCTGGTCTTCAACGTAGTATACCGTTGAAATTACAGAACTCGTCCACACTATGACGGAGGAAAACATCAAGATCTAAGAACTGTCTGGTCTTCAACCTAATATACTGTTGAAATTAGAGAACTCGTCTAAACTATGATGTAGGGAAACATGTTTATCAAGATCTAGGAACTGTCTGGTCTTCAACGTAGTATACCGTTGAAATTAGAGAACTCGTCCACACTATGACGGAGGAAAACATCAAGATCTAGGAACTGTCTGGTCTTCAACGTAGTATACCTTTGAAATTAGAGAACTCGTCAACACTATGACGTAGGGAAGCATCTTCATCAAGATCTAGGAACTGTCTGGTCTTCAACGTAGCATACCGTTGAAATTACAGAACTGGTCCACACTATGACGGAGGAAAACATCAAGATCTAGGAACTTTCTGGTCTTCAACATAGTATACTGTTGAAATTAGAGAACTCGTCCACACTATGATGTAGGGAAGCATCTTCATCAAGATCTAGGAAATGTCAAGTCTTCAACGTAGTATACCGTTGAAATTAAAGAACTCGTCCACACTATGACGGAGGAAAACATCAAGAGCTAGGAACTGTCTGGTCTTCAATGTTGTATACCGTTGAAATCAGAGAACTCGTCCACACTACGACATAGGGAAGCATCTTCATCAAGATCTAGGAATTGTATGGTCTTCAACGTAGTATACCATTGAAATTACAGAACTCGTCCACACTATGACGGAGGAAAACATCAAGATCTAGGAACTGTCTGGTCTTCAACGTAGTATACCGTTGAAATTAGAGAACTCGTCCACACTATGACATAGGGAAGCATCTTCATCAAGATCTAGGAACTGTATGGTCTTCAACGTAGTATACCGTTCAAATTACAGAACTCGTCCACACTTTGACGGTGGAAAACATCAAGATCTAAGCACTGTCTGGTCTTCAATGTTGTATACCGTTGAAATCAGAGAACTCGTCCACACTATGACATAAGGAAGCATCTTCATCAAGATCTAGGAACTGTCTGGCCTTCAACGTAGTATACCATTGAAATTACAGAACTCGTCCACACTATGACGGAGGAAAACATCAAGATCTAGGAACTGTCTGGTCTTCAACGTATTATACCGTTTAAATTAGAGAACTCGTCCACACTATGACGTAGGGAAGCATCTTCATCAAGATCTAGGAACTGTATGGTCTTCAACGTAGTATACTGTTGAAATTAGAGAACTCGTCCACACTATGACGGAGGAAAACATCAAGATCTAGGAACTGTCTGGTCTTCAACATTGTATACCGTTTAAATCAGAGAACACGTCCACACTATGACATAGGGAAGCATCTTCATCAAGATCTAGGAACTGCCTGGTCTTCAACGTAGTATACCGTTGAAATTACAGAACTCGTCCACACTATGACGGAGGAAAACATCAAGATCTAGGAACTGTCTAGTCTTCAACGTTGTATACCGTTGAAATCAGAGAACTCGTCCACACTATGACATAGGGAAGCTTCTTCATCAAGATCTAGGAACTGTCTGGTCTTCAACGTAGTATACCATTGAAATTACAGAACTCATCCACACTATGACGGAGGAAAACATCAAGATCTAGGAACTGTCTGGTCTTACCCGTAGTATACCGTTGAAATTAGAGAACTCGTCCATACTATGACGTAGGGAAGCATCTTCATCAAGATCTAGGAACTGTCTGGTCTTCAACGTAGTATACCGTTGAAATTACAGAACTCGTCCACACTATGACGGAGGAAAACATCAAGATCTAAGAACTGTCTGGTCTTCAATGTAGTATACCGTTGAAATTAGAGAACTCGTCCACACTATGACGGAGAAAACATCAAGATCTAGGAACTGTCTGGTCTTCAACGTAGTATACCGTTGAAATTAGAGAACTCGTCAACACTATGACGTAGGGAAGCATCTTCATCAAGATCTAGGAACTGTCTGGTCTTCAACGTAGTATACCGTTGAAATTACAGAACTCGTCCACACTATGACGGAGGAAAACATCAAGATCTAAGAACTGTCTGGTCTTCAACGTAGTATACCGTTGAAATTAGAGAACTCGTCCACACTATGACGGAGAAAACATCAAGATCTAGGAACTGTCTGGTCTTCAACGTAGTATACCGTTGAAATTAGAGAACTCGTCAACACTATGACGTAGGGAAGCATCTTCATCAAGATCTAGGAACTGTCTGGTCTTCAACGTAGTATACCGTTGAAATTACAGAACTGGTCCACACTATGACGGAGGAAAACATCAAGATCTAGGAACTATCTGGTCTTCAACGTAGTATACCGTTGAAATTAGAGAACTCGTCCACACTATGATGTAGGGAAGCATCTTCATCAAGATCTAGGAACTGTCTAGTCTTCAACGTAGTATACCGTTGAAATTAAAGAACTCGTCCACACTGTGACGGAGGAAAACATCAAGATCTAGGAACTGTCTGGTCTTCAACGTAGTATACCATTGAAATTAGAGAACTCGTCCACACTATGACATAGGCAAGCATCTTCATCAAGATATAGGAACTGTATGGTCTTCAACGTAGTATACCGTTGAAATTACAGAACTCGTCCACACTTTGATGGAGGAAAACATCAAGATCTAAGAACTGTCTGGTCTTCACTGTTGTATACCGTTGAAATCAGAGAACTCGTCCACACTATGACATAGGGAAGCATCTTCATCAAGATCTAGGAACTGTCTGGTCTTCAACGTAGTATACCGTTGAAATTACAGAACTCGTCCACACTATGACGTAGGGAAACATCTTCATCTAGGAACTGTCTGGTCTTCAACGTAGTATACCGTTAAAATTATAGAACTCGTCCACACTATGACATAGGGAAACATCTTCATGAAGATCTAGGAACAGTCTGGTGTTCAACGTAGTATACCGTTGAAATTACATAACTCGTCCACACTATGACATAGGTAAAGCATCTTCATCAAGATCTAGGAACTGATTGGTCTTCAACATAGTATACCGTTGAAATTAGAGAACTCGTCCACACTATGACGTAGGGAAATATCTTCATCAAGATCTAGGAACTATCTGGTCTTCAACGTAGTATACCGTTGAAATTACAGATCTCGTCCACACTATGTCGGAGGAAAACATCAAGATCTAGGAACTAGCTGGTCTTCAACGTAGTATATCGTTGAAATTACAGAACTCGTCCACACTATGATGTAGGGAAGCATCTTCATCAAGATCTAGGAACTGTCTGGTCTTCAACGTAGTATACCGTTGAAATTAGAGAACTCGTCCATACTATGACGGAGGAAAACATCAAGATCTAGGAACTGTCTGGTCTTCAACATAGTATACCATTGAAATTAGAGAACTCGTCCACACTATGACGGAGGAAAACATCAAGATCTAGGAACTGTCTGGTCTTCAACGTAGTATACTGTTGAAATTAGAGAACTCGTCCACACTATGACGTAGGGAAGCATCTTCATCAAGATCTAGGAATTATTTAGTCTTCAACGTAGTATACCATTGAAATTACAGAACTCGTCCACACTATGATGGAGGAAAACATCAAGATCTAGGAACTGTCTGGTCTTCAACGTAGTATACCGTTGAAATCAGAGAACTCGTCCACACTATGACGTAGGGAAGCATCTTCATTAAGATCTAGGAACTGTCTGGTCTTCAACGTAGTATACCGTTGAAATTAGAGAACTCGTCCACACTATGACATAGGGAAGCATCTTCATCAAGATCTAGGAACTGTATGGTCTTCAACGTAGTATACTGTTGAAATTAGAGAACTCGTCCACAGTATGACGGAGGAAAACATCAAGATCTAGGAACTGTCTGGTCTTCAACATTGTATACCGTTGAAATCAGAGAACTCGTCCACACTATGACATAGGGAAGCATCTTCATCAAGATCTAGGAACTGCCTGGTCTTCAACGTAGTATACCGTTGAAATTACAAAACTCGTCCACACTATGACGGAGGAAAACATCAAGATCTAGGAACTGTCTGGTCTTCAACATAGTATACCGTTGAAATTACAGAACTCGTCCACACTATGACGGAGGAAAACATCAAGATCTAAGAACTGTCTGGTCTTCAACCTAGTATACTGTTGAAATTAGAGAACTCGTCTACACTATGATGTAGGGAAACATGTTCATCAAGATCTAGGAACTGTCTGGTCTTCAACGTAGTATACCGTAGAAATTAGAGAACTCGTCCACACTATGACGGAGGAAAACATCAAGATCTAGGAACTGTCTGGTCTTCAACGTAGTATACATTTGAAATTAGAGAACTCGTCAACACTATGACGTAGGGAAGCATCTTCATCAAGATCTAGGAACTGTCTGGTCTTCAACGTAGCATACCGTTGAAATTACAGAACTGGTCCACACTATGACGGAGGAAAACATCAAGATCTAGGAACTTTCTGGTCTTCAACATAGTATACCGTTGAAATTAGAGAACTCGTCCACACTATGATGTAGGGAAGCATCTTCATCAAGATCTAGGAAATGTCAGGTCTTCAACATAGTATACCGTTGAAATTAAAGAACTCGTCCACACTATGACAGAGGAAAACATCAAGATCTAGGAACTGTCTGGTCTTCAACGTAGTATACCGTTGAAATTAGAGAACTCGTCCACACTATGACATAGGGAAGCATCTTCATCAAGATCTAGGAACTGTATGGTCTTCAACGTAGTATACCGTTCAAATTACAGAACTCGTCCACACTTTGACGGTGGAAAACATCAAGATCTAAGCACTGTCTGGTCTTCAATGTTGTATACCGTTGAAATCAGAGAACTCGTCCACACTATGACATAGGGAAGCATCTTCATCAAGATCTAGGAACTGTCTGGCCTTCAACGTAGTATACCATTGAAATTACAGAACTCGTCCACACTATGACGGAGGAAAACATCAAGATCTAGGAACTGTCTGGTCTTCAACGTATTATACCGTTGAAATTAGAGAACTCGTCCACACTATGACGTAGGGAAGCATCTTCATCAAGATCTAGGAACTGTATGGTCTTCAACGTAGTATACTGTTGAAATTAGAGAACTCGTCCACACTATGACAGAGGAAAACATCAAGATCTAGGAACTGTCTGGTCTTCAACATTGTATACCGTTTAAATCAGAGAACTCGTCCACACTATGACACAGGGAAGCATCTTCATCAAGATCTAGGAACTGCCTGGTCTTCAACGTAGTATACCGTTGAAATTACAGAACTCGTCCACACTATGACGGAGGAAAACATCAAGATCTAGGAACTGTCTAGTCTTCAACGTTGTATACCGTTGAAATCAGAGAACTCGTCCACACTATGACATAGGGAAGCATCTTCATCAAGATCTAGGAACTGTCTGGTCTTCAACGTAGTATACCATTAAAATTACAGAACTCATCCACACTATGACGGAGGAAAACATCAAGATCTAGGAACTGTCTGGTCTTCAACGTAGTATACCGTTGAAATTAGAGAACTCGTCCATACTATGACGTAGGGAAGCATCTTCATCAAGATCTAGGAACTGTCTGGTCTTCAACGTAGTATACCGTTGAAATTACAGAACTCGTCCACACTATGACGGAGGAAAACATCAAGATCTAAGAACTGTCTGGTCTTCAACGTAGTATACCGTTGAAATTAGAGAACTCGTCTACACTATGATGTAGGGAAACATGTTCAACAAGATCTAGGAACTGTCTGGTCTTCAACGTAGTATACCGTTGAAATTAGAGAACTCGTCCACACTATGACGGAGGAAAACATCAAGATCTAGGAACTGTCTGGTCTTCAACGTAGTATACCGTTGAAATTAGAGAACTCGTCAACACTATGACGTAGGGAAGCATCTTCATCAAGATCTAGGAACTGTCTGGTCTTCAACGTAGTATACCGTTGAAATTACAGAACTGGTCCACACTATGACGGAGGAAAACATCAAGATCTAGGAACTATCTGGTCTTCAACGTAGTATACCGTTGAAATTAGAGAACTCGTCCACACTATGATGTAGGGAAGCATCTTCATCAAGATCTAGGAACTGTCTGGTCTTCAACGTAGTATACCGTTGAAATTAAAGAACTCGTCCACACTGTGACGGAGGAAAACATCAAGATCTAGGAACTGTCTGGTCTTCAACGTAGTATACCATTGAAATTAGAGAACTCGTCCACACTATGACATAGGCAAGCATCTTCATCAAGATATAGGAACTGTATGGTCTTCAACGTAGTATACCGTTGAAATTACAGAACTCGTCCACACTTTGACGGAGGAAAACATCAAGATCTAAGAACTGTCTGGTCTTCACTGTTGTATACCGTTGAAATCAGAGAACTCGTCCACACTATGACATAGGGAAGCATCTTCATCAAGATCTAGGAACTGTCTGGTCTTCAACGTAGTATACCGTTGAAATTACAGAACTCGTCCACACTATGACGTAGGGAAACATCTTCATCTAGGAACTGTCTTGTCTTCAACGTAGTATACCGTTAAAATTATAGAACTCGTCCACACTATGACATAGGGAAACATCTTCATGAAGATCTAGGAACAGTCTGGTGTTCAACGTAGTATACCGTTGAAATTACAGAACTCGTCCACACTATGACATAGGTAAAGCATCTTCATCAAGATCTAGGAACTGATTGGTCTTCAACATAGTATACCGTTGAAATTAGAGAACTCGTCCACACTATGACGTAGGGAAATATCTTCATCAAGATCTAGGAACTATCTGGTCTTCAACGTAGTATACCGTTGAAATTACAGATCTCGTCCACACTATGTCGGAGGAAAACATCAAGATCTAGGAACTAGCTGGTCTTCAACGTAGTATATCGTTGAAATTACAGAACTCGTCCACACTATGATGTAGGGAAGCATCTTCATCAAGATCTAGGAACTGTCTGGTCTTCAACGTAGTATACCGTTGAAATTAGAGAACTCGTCCATACTATGACGGAGCAAAACATCAAGATCTAGGAACTGTCTGGTCTTCAACATAGTATACCATTGAAATTAGAGAACTCGTCCACACTATGACGGAGGAAAACATCAAGATCTAGGAACTGTCTGGTCTTCAACGTAGTATACTGTTGAAATCAGAGAACTCGTCCACACTATGACGTAGGGAAGCATCTTCATCAAGATCTAGGAATTATCTAGTCTTCAACGTAGTATACCATTGAAATTACAGAACTCGTCCACACTATGATGGAGGAAAACATCAAGATCTAGGAACTGTCTGGTCTTCAACGTAGTATACCGTTGAAATCAGAGAACTCGTCCACACTATGACGTAGGGAAGCATCTTCATTAAGATCTAGGAACTGTCTGGTCTTCAACGTAGTATACCGTTGAAATTAGAGAAGTCGTCCACACTATGACGGAGGAAAACATCAAGATCTAGGAACTGTCTGGTCTTCAACGTTGTATACCGTTGAAATCAGAGAACTCGTCGACACTATGACATAGGGAAGCATCTTCATCAAGATCTAGGAACTGCCTAGTCTTCAACGTAGTATACCGTTGAAATTACCGAACTCGTCCACACTATGACGGAGGAAAACATCAAGATCTAGGAACTGTCTAGTCTTCAACGTTGTATACCGTTGAAATCAGAGAACTCGTCCACACTATGACATAGGGAAGCATCTTCATCAAGATCTAGGAACTGTATGGTCTTAAACGTAGTATACTGTTGACATTAGAGAACTCGTCCACAGTATGACGGAGGAAAACATCAAGATCTAGGAACTGTCTGGTCTTCAACATTGTATACCGTTGAAATCAGAGAACTCGTCCACACTATGACATAGGGAAGCATCTTCATCAAGATCTAGGAACTGCCTGGTCTTCAACGTAGTATACCGTTGAAATTACAGAACTCGTCCACACTATGACGGAGGAAAACATCAAGATCTAGGAACTGTCTAGTCTTCAACGTTGTATACCGTTGAAATCAGAGAACTCGTCCACACTATGACATAGGGAAGCATCTTCATCAAGATCTAGGAACTGCCTGGTCTTCAACGTAGTATACCATTGAAATTACAGAACTCATCCACACTATGACGGAGGAAAACATCAAGATCTAGGAACTGTCTGGTCTTCAACGTAGTATACCGTTGAAATTACAGAACTCGTCCACACTATGACGGAGGAAAACATCAAGATCTAAGAACTGTCTGGTCTTCAACCTAGTATACTTTTGAAATTAGAGAACTCGTCTACACTATGATGTAGGGAAACATGTTCATCAAGATCTAGGAACTGTCTGGTCTTCAACGTAGTATACTGTTGAAATTAGAGAACTCGTCCACACTATGACGGAGGAAAACATCAAGATCTAGGAACTGTCTGGTCTTCAACGTAGTATACCTTTGAAATTAGAGAACTCGTCAACACTATGATGTAGGGAAGCATCTTCATCAAGATCTAGGAACTGTCTGGTCTTCAACGTAGCATACCGTTGAAATTACAGAACTGGTCCACACTATGACGGAGGAAAACATCAAGATCTAGGAACTTTCTGGTCTTCAACATAGTATACCGTTGAAATTAGAGAACTCGTCCACACTATGATGTAGGGAAGCATCTTCATCAAGATCTAGGAAATGTCAGGTCTTCAACGTAGTATACCGTTGAAATTAAAGAACTCGTCCACACTATGACAGAGGAAAACATCAAGATCTAGGAACTGTCTGGTCTTCAACGTAGTATACTATTGAAATTAGAGAACTCGTCCACACTATGACATAGGGAAGCATCTTCATCAAGATCTAGGAACTGTATGGTCTTCAACGTAGTATACCGTTCAAATTACAGAACTCGTCCACACTTTGACGGTGGAAAACATCAAGATCTAAGCACTGTCTGGTCTTCAATGTTGTATACCGTTGAAATCAGAGAACTCGTCCACACTATGACATAGGGAAGCATCTTCATCAAGATCTAGGAACTGTCTGGCCTTCAACGTAGTATACCATTGAAATTACAGAACTCGTCCACACTATGACGGAGGAAAACATCAAGATCTAGGAACTGTCTGGTCTTCAACGTATTATACCGTTGAAATTAGAGAACTCGTCCACACTATGACGTAGGGAAGCATCTTCATCAAGATCTAGGAACTGTATGGTCTTCAACGTAGTATACTGTTGAAATTAGAGAACTCGTCCATACTATGACGGAGGAAAACATCAAGATCTAGGAACTGTCTGGTCTTCAACATTGTATACCGTTTAAATCAGAGAACTCGTCCACACTATGACATAGGGAAGCATCTTCATCAAGATCTAGGAACTGCCTGGTCTTCAACGTAGTATACCATTGAAATTACAGAACTCGTCCACACTATGACGGAGGAAAACATCAAGATCTAGGAACTGTCTAGTCTTCAACGTTGTATACCGTTGAAATCAGAGAACTCGTCCACACTATGACATAGGGAAGCATCTTCATCAAGATCTAGGAACTGTCTGGTCTTCAACGTAGTATACCATTGAAATTACAGAACTCATCCACACTATGACGGAGGAAAACATCAAGATCTAGGAACTGTCTGGTCTTCAACGTAGTATACCGTTGAAATTAGAGAACTCGTCCATACTATGACGTAGGGAAGCATCTTCATCAAGATCTAGGAACTGTCTGGTCTTCAACGTAGTATACCGTTGAAATTACAGAACTCGTCCACACTATGACGGAGGAAAACATCAAGATCTAAGAACTGTCTGGTCTTCAATGTAGTATACCGTTGAAATTAGAGAACTCGTCCACACTATGACGGAGGAAAACATCAAGATCTAGGAACTCTCTGGTCTTCAACGTAGTATAACGTTGAAATTAGAGAACTCGTCAACACTATGACGTAGGGAAGCATCTTCATCAAGATCTAGGAACTGTCTGGTCTTCAACGTAGTATACCGTTGAAATTACAGAACTGGTCCACACTATGACGGAGGAAAACATCAAGATCTAGGAACTATCTGGTCTTCAACGTAGTATACCGTTGAAATTAGAGAACTCGTCCACACTATGATGTAGGGAAGCATCTTCATCAAGATCTAGGAACTGTCTGGTCTTCAACGTAGTATACCGTTGAAATTAAAGAACTCGTCCACACTGTGACGGAGGAAAACATCAAGATCTAGGAACTGTCTGGTCTTCAACGTAGTATACCATTGAAATTAGAGAACTCGTCCACACTATGACATAGGCAAGCGTCTTCATCAAGATATAGGAACTGTATGGTCTTCAACGTAGTATACCGTTGAAATTACAGAACTCGTCCACACTTTGACGGAGGAAAACATCAAGATCTAAGAACTGTCTGGTCTTCACTGTTGTATACCTTTGAAATCAGAGAACTCGTCCACACTATGACATAGGGAAGCATCTTCATCAAGATCTAGGAACTGTCTGGTCTTCAACGTAGTATACCATTGAAATTACAGAACTCGTCCACACTATGACGGAGGAAAACATCAAGATCTAGGAACTGTCTGGTCTTCAACGTAGTATACGGTTGAAATCAGAGAACTCGTCCACACTATGACGTAGGGAAGCATCTTCATCAAGATCTAGGAACTGTCTGGTCTTCAACGTAGTATACCGTTGAAATTACAGAACTCGTCCAAATTATGATGGAGGAAAACATCAAGATCTAGGAACTGTCTGGTCTTCAACGTAGTATACCGTTGAAATCAGAGAACTCGTCCACACTATGACGTAGGGAAGCATCTTCATCAAGATCTAGGAACTGTCTGGTCTTCAACGTAGTATACCGTTGAAATTACAGAACTCGTCCACACTATGACGGAGGAAAACATCAAGATCTAAGAACTGTCTGGTCTTCAACGTAGTATACCGTTGAAATTAGAGAACTCTTCTACACTATGATGTAGGGAAACATGTTCAACAAGATCTAGGAACTGTCTGGTCTTCAACGTAGTATACCGTTGAAATTAGAGAACTCGTCCACACTATGACGGAGGAAAACATCAAGATCTAGGAACTGTCTGGTCTTCAACGTAGTATACCGTTGAAATTAGAGAACTCGTCAACACTATGACGTAGGGAAGCATCTTCATCAAGATCTAGGAACTGTCTGGTCTTCAACGTAGTATACCGTTGAAATTACAGAACTGGTCCACACTATGACGGAGGAAAACATCAAGATCTAGGAACTTTCTGGTCTTCAACGTAGTATACCGTTGAAATTAGAGAACTCGTCCACACTATGATGTAGGGAAGCATCTTCATCAAGATCTAGGAACTGTCTGGTCTTCAACGTAGTATACCATTGAAATTAAAGAACTCGTCCACACTGTGACGGAGGAAAACATCAAGATCTAGGAACTGTCTGGTCTTCAACGTAGTATACCATTGAAATTAGAGAACTCGTCCACACTATGACATAGGCAAGCATCTTCATCAAGATATAGGAACTGTATGGTCTTCAACGTAGTATACCGTTGAAATTACAGAACTCATCCACACTTTGACGGAGGAAAACATCAAGATCTAAGAACTGTCTGGTCTTCACTGTTGTATACCGTTGAAATCAGAGAACTCGTCCACACTATGACATAGGGAAGCATCTTCATCAAGATCTAGGAACTGTCTGGTCTTCAACGTAGTATACCGTTGAAATTACAGAACTCGTCCACACTATGACGGAGGAAAACATCAAGATCTAGGAACTGTCTGGTCTTCAACGTAGTATACCGTTGAAATTATGGAACTCGTCCACACTATGACATAGGGAAGCATCTTCATCAAGATCTAGGAACTGTATGGTCTTCAACGTAGTATACTGTTGAAATTAGAGACCTCGTCCACACTATTACGGAGGAAAACATCAAGATCTAAGAACTATCTGGTCTTCAACATTGTATACCGTTGAAATCAGAGAACTCGTCCACACTATGACATAGGGAAGCATCTTCATCAAGATCTAGAAACTGCCTGGTCTTCAACGTAGTATACCGTTGAAATTATAGAACTCGTCCACACTATGACGAAGGAAAACATCAAGATCTAGGAACTGTCTGGTCTTCAACGTTGTATACCGTTGAAATCAGAGAACTCGTCCACACTATGACATAGGGAAGCATCTTCATCAAGATCTAGGAACTGTCTGGTCTTCAACGTAGTATACCATTGAAATTACAGAACTCATCCACACTATGAAGGAGGAAAACATCAAGATCTAGGAACTGTCTGGTCTTCAATGTAGTATACCGTTGAAATTAGAGAACTCGTCCATACTATGACGTAGGGAAGCATCTTCATCAAGATCTAGGAACTGTCTGGTCTTCAACGTAGTATACCGTTGAAATTACAGAACTCGTCCACACTATGACGGAGGAAAACATCAAGATCTAAGAACTGTCTAGTCTTCAACGTAGTATACCGTTGAAATTAGAGAACTCGTCTACACTATGATGTAGGGAAACATGTTCATCAAGATCTAGGAACTGTCTGGTCTTCAACGTAGTATACCGTTGAAATTAGAGAACTCGTCCACACTATGACGGAGGAAAACATCAAGATCTAGGAACTGTCTGGTCTTCAACGTAGTATACCGTTGAAATTAGAGAACTCGTCCACACTATGACGTAGGGAAGCATCTTCATCATGATCTAGGAACTGTCTGGTCTTCAACGTAGTATACCGTTGAAATTACAGAACTTGTCCACACTATGACGGAGGAAAACATCAAGATCTAGTAACTGTCTGGTCTTCAACTTAGTATACCGTTGAAATTAGAGAACTCATCCACACTATGATGTAGGGAAGCATCTTCATCAAGATCTAGGAACTGTCTGGTCTTCAACGTAGTATACCGTTGAAATTAGAGACCTCGTCCACACTGTGACGGAGGAAAACATCAAGATCTAGGAACTGTCTGGTCTTCAACGTAGTATACCATTGAAATTAGAGAACTCGTCCACACTATGACATAGGCAAGCATCTTCATCAAGATATAGGAACTGTATGGTCTTCAACGTAGTATACCGTTGAAATTACAGAACTCATCCACACTTTGACGGAGGAAAACATCAAGATCTAAGAACTGTCTGGTCTTCACTGTTGTATACCTTTGAAATCAGAGAACTCGTCCACACTATGACATAGGGAAGCATCTTCATCAAGATCTAGGAACTGTCTGGTCTTCAACGTAGTATACCATTGAAATTACAGAACTCGTCCACACTATGACGGAGGAAAACATCAAGATCTAGGAACTGTCTGGTCTTCAACGTAGTATACGGTTGAAATCAGAGAACTCGTCCACACTATGACGTAGGGAAGCATCTTCATCAAGATCTAGGAACTGTCTGGTCTTCAACGTAGTATACCGTTGAAATTACAGAACTCGTCCAAATTATGATGGAGGAAAACATCAAGATCTAGGAACTGTCTGGTCTTCAACGTAGTATACCGTTGAAATCAGAGAACTCGTCCACACTATGACGTAGGGAAGCATCTTCATCAAGATCTAGGAACTGTCTGGTCTTCAACGTAGTATACCGTTGAAATTACAGAACTCGTCCACACTATGACGGAGGAAAACATCAAGATCTAAGAACTGTCTGGTCTTCAACGTAGTATACCGTTGAAATTAGAGAACTCTTCTACACTATGATGTAGGGAAACATGTTCAACAAGATCTAGGAACTGTCTGGTCTTCAACGTAGTATACCGTTGAAATTAGAGAACTCGTCCACACTATGACGGAGGAAAACATCAAGATCTAGGAACTGTCTGGTCTTCAACGTAGTATACCGTTGAAATTAGAGAACTCGTCAACACTATGACGTAGGGAAGCATCTTCATCAAGATCTAGGAACTGTCTGGTCTTCAACGTAGTATACCGTTGAAATTACAGAACTGGTCCACACTATGACGGAGGAAAACATCAAGATCTAGGAACTTTCTGGTCTTCAACGTAGTATACCGTTGAAATTAGAGAACTCGTCCACACTATGATGTAGGGAAGCATCTTCATCAAGATCTAGGAACTGTCTGGTCTTCAACGTAGTATACCATTGAAATTAAAGAACTCGTCCACACTGTGATGGAGGAAAACATCAAGATCTAGGAACTGTCTGGTCTTCAACGTAGTATACCATTGAAATTAGAGAACTCGTCCACACTATGTCATAGGCAAGCATCTTCATCAAGATATAGGAACTGTATGGTCTTCAACGTAGTATACCGTTGAAATTACAGAACTCATCCACACTTTGACGGAGGAAAACATCAAGATCTAAGAACTGTCTGGTCTTCACTGTTGTATACCGTTGAAATCAGAGAACTCGTCCACACTATGACATAGGGAAGCATCTTCATCAAGATCTAGGAACTGTCTGGTCTTCAACGTAGTATACCGTTGAAATTACAGAACTCGTCCACACTATGACGGAGGAAAACATCAAGATCTAGGAACTGTCTGGTCTTCAACGTAGTATACCGTTGAAATTATGGAACTCGTCCACACTATGACATAGGGAAGCATCTTCATCAAGATCTAGGAACTGTATGGTCTTCAACGTAGTATACTGTTGAAATTAGAGACCTCGTCCACACTATTACGGAGGAAAACATCAAGATCTAAGAACTATCTGGTCTTCAACATTGTATACCGTTGAAATCAGAGAACTCGTCCACACTATGACATAGGGAAGCATCTTCATCAAGATCTAGAAACTGCCTGGTCTTCAACGTAGTATACCGTTGAAATTATAGAACTCGTCCACACTATGACGAAGGAAAACATCAAGATCTAGGAACTGTCTGGTCTTCAACGTTGTATACCGTTGAAATCAGAGAACTCGTCCACACTATGACATAGGGAAGCATCTTCATCAAGATCTAGGAACTGTCTGGTCTTCAACGTAGTATACCATTGAAATTACAGAACTCATCCACACTATGAAGGAGGAAAACATCAAGATCTAGGAACTGTCTGGTCTTCAATGTAGTATACCGTTGAAATTAGAGAACTCGTCCATACTATGACGTAGGGAAGCATCTTCATCAAGATCTAGGAACTGTCTGGTCTTCAACGTAGTATACCGTTGAAATTACAGAACTCGTCCACACTATGACGGAGGAAAACATCAAGATCTAAGAACTGTCTAGTCTTCAACGTAGTATACCGTTGAAATTAGAGAACTCGTCTACACTATGATGTAGGGAAACATGTTCATCAAGATCTAGGAACTGTCTGGTCTTCAACGTAGTATACCGTTGAAATTAGAGAACTCGTCCACACTATGACGGAGGAAAACATCAAGATCTAGGAACTGTCTGGTCTTCAACGTAGTATACCGTTGAAATTAGAGAACTCGTCCACACTATGACGTAGGGAAGCATCTTCATCATGATCTAGGAACTGTCTGGTCTTCAACGTAGTATACCGTTGAAATTACAGAACTTGTCCACACTATGACGGAGGAAAACATCAAGATCTAGTAACTGTCTGGTCTTCAACTTAGTATACCGTTGAAATTAGAGAACTCATCCACACTATGATGTAGGGAAGCATCTTCATCAAGATCTAGGAACTGTCTGGTCTTCAACGTAGTATACCGTTGAAATTAGAGACCTCGTCCACACTGTGACGGAGGAAAACATCAAGATCTAGGAACTGTCTGGTCTTCAACGTAGTATACCATTGAAATTAGAGAACTCGTCCACACTATGACATAGGCAAGCATCTTCATCAAGATATAGGAACTGTATGGTCTTCAACGTAGTATACCGTTGAAATTACAGAACTCATCCACACTTTGACGGAGGAAAACATCAAGATCTAAGAACTGTCTGGTCTTCACTGTTGTATACCGTTGAAATCAGAGAACTCGTCCACACTATGACATAGGGAAGCATCTTCATCAAGATCTAGGAACTGTCTGGTCTTCAACGTAGTATACCATTGAAATTACAAAACTCGTCCACACTATGACGGAGGAAAACATCAAGATCTAGGAACTGTCTGGTCTTCAACGTAGTATACCGTTGAAATTAGAGAACTCGTCCATACTATGACGTAGGGAAGCATCTTCATCAAGATCTAGGAACTGTCTGGTCTTCAACGTAGTATACCGTTGAAATTACAGAACTCGTCCACACTATGACGGAGGAAAACATCAAGATCTAAGAACTGTCTGGTCTTCAACGTAGTATACTGTTGAAATTAGAGAACTCGTCTACACTATGATGTAGGGAAACATGTTCAACAAGATCTAGGAACTGTCTGGTCTTCAACGTAGTATACCGTTGAAATTAGAGAACTCGTCCACACTATGACGGAGGAAAACATCAAGATCTAGGAACTGTCTGGTCTTTAACATAGTATACCGTTGAAATTAGAGAACTCGTCCATACTATGACGTAAGGAAGCATCTTCATCAAGATCTAGGAACTGTCTGGTCTTCAACGTAGTATACTGTTGAAATTACAGAACTCGTCCACACTATGACGGAGGAAAACATCAAGATCTAAGAACTGTCTAGTCTTCAACGTAGTATACCGTTGAAATTAGAGAACTCGTCTACACTATGATGTAGGGAAACAAGTTCATCAAGATCTAGGAACTGTCTGGTCTTCAACGTAGTATACCGTTGAAATTAGAGAACTCGTCCATACTATGACGGAGGAAAACATCAAGATCTAGGAACTGTCTGGTCTTCAACGTAGTATACCGTTGAAATTAGAGAACTCGTCCACACTATGACGTAGGGAAGCATCTTCATCATGATCTAGGAACTGTCTGGTCTTCAACGTAGTATACCGTTGAAATTACAGAACTCGTCCACACTATGACGGAGGAAAACATCAAGATCTAGTAACTGTCTGGTCTTAAACTTAGTATACCGTTGAAATTAGAGAACTCATCCACACTATGATGTAGGGAAGCATCTTCATCAAGATCTAGGAACTGTCTGGTCTTCAACGTAGTATACCGTTGAAATTACAGAACTCGTCCACACTTTGACAGAGGAAAACATCAATATCTAGGAACTGTCTGGTCTTCAACGTATTATACCGTTGAAATTAGAGAACTCGTCCACACTATGACATAGGGAAGCATCTTCATTAAGATCTAGGAACTGTATGGTCTTCAACGTAGTATATTGTTGAAATTAGAGAACTCGTCCACACTATGACGGAGGAAAACATCAAGATCTAGGAACTGTCTGGTCTTCAACATTGTATACCGTTGAAATCAGAGAACTCGTCCACACTATGACATAGGGAAGCATCTTCATCAAGATCTAGGAACTGTCTGGTCTTCAACGTAGTATAACATTGAAATTACAGAACTCATCCACACTATGACGGAGGAAAACATCAAGATCTAGGAACTGTCTGGTCTTCAAAGTAGTATACCGTTGAAATTAGAGAACTCGTCCATACTATGACGTAGGGAAGCATCTTCATCAAGATCTAGGAACTGTCTGGTCTTCAACGTAGTATACCGTTGAAATTACAGAACTCGTCCACACTATGACGAAGGAAAACATCAAGATCTAAGAACTGTCTGGTCTTCAACGTAGTATACTGTTGAAATTACAAAACTCGTCCACACTATGACGGAGGAAAACATCAAGATCTAGGAACTGTCTGGTCTTCAACGTAGTATACCGTTGAAATTAGAGAACTCGTCCATACTATGACGTAGGGAAGCATCTTCATCAAGATCTAGGAACTGTCTGGTCTTCAACGTAGTATACCGTTGAAATTACAGAACTCGTCCACACTATGACGGAGGAAAACATCAAGATCTAAGAACTGTCTGGTCTTCAACGTAGTATACTGTTGAAATTAGAGAACTCGTCTACACTATGATGTAGGGAAACATGTTCAACAAGATCTAGGAACTGTCTGGTCTTCAACGTAGTATACCGTTGAAATTAGAGAACTCGTCCACACTATGACGGAGGAAAACATCAAGATCTAGGAACTGTCTGGTCTTTAACATAGTATACCGTTGAAATTAGAGAACTCGTCCATACTATGACGTAGGGAAGCATCTTCATCAAGATCTAGGAACTGTCTGGTCTTCAACGTAGTATACTGTTGAAATTACAGAACTCGTCCACACTATGACGGAGGAAAACATCAAGATCTAAGAACTGTCTAGTCTTCAACTTAGTATACCGTTGAAATTAGAGAACTCGTCTACACTATGATGTAGGGAAACAAGTTCATCAAGATCTAGGAACTGTCTGGTCTTCAACGTAGTATACCGTTGAAATTAGAGAACTCGTCCATACTATGACGGAGGAAAACATCAAGATCTAGGAACTGTCTGGTCTTCAACGTAGTATACCGTTGAAATTAGAGAACTCGTCCACACTATGACGTAGGGAAGCATCTTCATCATGATCTAGGAATTGTCTGGTCTTCAACGTAGTATACCGTTGAAATTACAGAACTCGTCCACACTATGACGGAGGAAAACATCAAGATCTAGTAACTGTCTGGTCTTAAACTTAGTATACCGTTGAAATTAGAGAACTCATCCACACTATGATGTAGGGAAGCATCTTCATCAAGATCTAGGAACTGTCTGGTCTTCAACGTAGTATACCGTTGAAATTACAGAACTCGTCCACACTTTGACAGAGGAAAACATCAATATCTAGGAACTGTCTGGTCTTCAACGTATTATACCGTTGAAATTAGAGAACTCGTCCACACTATGACATAGGGAAGCATCTTCATTAAGATCTAGGAACTGTATGGTCTTCAACGTAGTATATTGTTGAAATTAGAGAACTCGTCCACACTATGACGGAGGAAAACATCAAGATCTAGGAACTGTCTGGTCTTCAACATTGTATACCGTTGAAATCAGAGAACTCGTCCACACTATGACATAGGGAAGCATCTTCATCAAGATCTAGGAACTGTCTGGTCTTCAACGTAGTATAACATTGAAATTACAGAACTCATCCACACTATGACGGAGGAAAACATCAAGATCTAGGAACTGTCTGGTCTTCAAAGTAGTATACCGTTGAAATTAGAGAACTCGTCCATACTATGACGTAGGGAAGCATCTTCATCAAGATCTAGGAACTGTCTGGTCTTCAACGTAGTATACCGTTGAAATTACAGAACTCGTCCACACTATGACGAAGGAAAACATCAAGATCTAAGAACTGTCTGGTCTTCAACGTAGTATACTGTTGAAATTAGAGAACTCGTCTACACTATGATGTAGGGAAACATGTTCAACAAGATCTAGGAACTGTCTGGTCTTCAACGTAGTATACCGTTGAAATTAGAGAACTCGTCCACACTATGACGGAGGAAAACATCAAGATCTAGGAACTGTCTGGTCTTTAACGTAGTATACCGTTGAAATTAGAGAACTCGTCAACACTATGACGTAGGGAAGCATCTTCATCAAGATCTAGGAACTGTCTGGTCTTCAACGTAGTATACCGTTGAAATTACAGAACTGGTCCACACTATGACGGAGGAAAACATCAAGATCTAGTAACTGTCTGGTCTTCAACTTAGTATACCGTTGAAATTAGAGAACTCGTCTACACTATGATGTAGGGAAACATGTTCAACAAGATCTAGGAACTGTCTGGTCTTCAACGTAGTATACCGTTGAAATTAGAGAACTCGTCCACACTATGACGGAGGAAAACATCAAGATCTAGGAACTGTCTGGTCTTCAACGTAGTATACCGTTGAAATTACAGAACTCGTCCACACTTTGACAGAGGAAAACATCAATATCTAGGAACTGTCTGGTCTTCAACGTATTATACCGTTGAAATTAGAGAACTCGTCCACACTATGACGTAGGGAAGCATCTTCATTAAGATCTAGGAACTGTATGGTCTTCAACGTAGTATATTGTTGAAATTAGAGAACTCGTCCACACTATGACGGAGGAAAACATCAAGATCTAGGAACTGTCTGGTCTTCAACATTGTATACCGTTGAAATCAGAGAACTCGTCCACACTATGACATAGGGAAGCATCTTCATCAAGATCTAGGAACTGTCTGGTCTTCAACATAGTATAACATTGAAATTACAGAACTCATCCACACTATGACGGAGGAAAACATCAAGATCTAGGAACTGTCTGGTCTTCAACATAGTATACCGTTGAAATTAGAGAACTCGTCCATATTATGACGTAGGGAAGCATCTTCATCAAGATCTAGGAACTGTCTGGTCTTCAACGTAGTATACCGTTGAAATTACAGAACTCGTCCACACTATGACGGAGGAAAACATCAAGATCTAAGAACTGTCTGGTCTTCAACGTAGTATACTGTTGAAATTAGAGAACTCGTCTACACTATGATGTAGGGAAACATGTTCAACAAGATCTAGGAACTGTCTGGTCTTCAACGTAGTATACCGTTGAAATTAGAGAACTCGTCCACACTATGACGGAGGAAAACATCAAGATCTAGGAACTGTCTGGTCTTTAACGTAGTATACCGTTGAAATTAGAGAACTCGTCCATACTATGACGTAGGGAAGCATCTTCATCAAGATCTAGGAACTGTCTGGTCTTCAATGTAGTATACCGTTGAAATTACAAAACTCGTCCACACTATGACGGAGGAAAACATCAAGATCTAAGAACTGTCTAGTCTTCAACGTAGTATACCGTTTAAATTAGAGAACTCGTCTACACTATGATGTAGGGAAACATGTTCATCAAGATCTAGGAACTGTCTGGTCTTCAACCTAGTATACCGTTGAAATTAGAGAACTCGTCCACACTATGACGGAGGAAAACATCAAGATCTAGGAACTGTCTGGTCTTCAACATAGTATACCGTTGAAATTAGAGAACTCGTCCACACTATGACGTAGGGAAGCATCTTCATCATGATCTAGGAACTGTCTGGTCTTCAACGTAGTATACCGTTGAAATTACAGAACTCGTCCACACTATGACGGAGGAAAACATCCAGATCTAGTAACTATCTGGTCTTCAACTTAGTATACCGTTGAAATTAGAGAACTCATCCACACTATGATGTAGGGAAGCATCTTCATCAAGATCTAGGAACTGTCTGGTCTTCAACGTAGTATACCGTTGAAATTACAGAACTCGTCCACACTTTGACAGAGGAAAACATCAATATCTAGGAACTGTCTGGTCTTCAACGTATTATACCGTTGAAATTAGAGAACTCGTCCACACTATGACGTAGGGAAGCATCTTCATTAAGATCTAGGAACTGTATGGTCTTCAACGTAGTATATTGTTGAAATTAGAGAACTCGTCCACACTATGACGGAGGAAAACATCAAGATCTAGGAACTGTCTGGTCTTCAACATTGTATACCGTTGAAATCAGAGAACTCGTCCACACTATGACATAGGGAAGCATCTTCATCAAGATCTAGGAACTGTCTGGTCTTCAACGTAGTATAACATTGAAATTACAGAACTCATCCACACTATGACGGAGGAAAACATCAAGATCTAGGAACTGTCTGGTCTTCAACGTAGTATACCGTTGAAATTAGAGAACTCGTCCATACTATGACATAGGGAAGCATCTTCATCAAGATCTAGGAACTGTCTGGTCTTCAACGTAGTATACCGTTGAAATTACAGAACTCGTCCACACTATGACGGAGGAAAACATCAAGATCTAAGAACTGTCTGGTCTTCAACGTAGTATACTGTTTAAATTAGAGAACTCGTCTACACTATGATGTAGGGAAACATGTTCAACAAGATCTAGGAACTGTCTGGTCTTCAACGTAGTATACCGTTGAAATTAGAGAACTCGTCCACACTATGACGGAGGAAAACATCAAGATCTAGGAACTGTCTGGTCTTTAACGTAGTATACCGTTGAAATTAGAGAACTCGTCAACACTATGACGTAGGGAAACATCTTCATCAAGATCTAGGAACTGTCTGGTCTTCAACGTAGTATACCGTTGAAATTACAGAACTGGTCCACACTATGACGGAGGAAAACATCAAGATCTAGGAACTTTCTGGTCTTCAACGTAGTATACCGTTGAAATTAGAGAACTCGTCCACACTATGATGTAGGGAAGCATCTTCATCAAGATCTAGGAACTGTCTTGTCTTCAACGTAGTATACCGTTGAAATTTAAAGAACTCGTCCACACTGTGACGGAGGAAAACATCAAGATCTAGGAACTGTCTGGTCTTCAACGTAGTATACCATTGAAATTAGAGAACTCGTCCACACTATGACATAGGGAAGCATCTTCATCAAGATCTAGGAATTGTATGGTCTTCAACGTAGTATACCGTTGAAATTACAGAACTCGTCCACACTTTGACGGAGGAAAACATCAAGATCTAAGAACTGTCTGGTCTTCACTGTTGTATACCGTTGAAATCAGAGAACTCGTCCACACTATGACATAGGGAAGCATCTTCATCAAGATCTAGGAACTGTCTGGTCTTCAACGTAGTATACCATTGAAATTACAGAACTCGTCCACACTATGACGGAGGAAAACATCAAGATCTAGGAACTGTCTGGTCTTCAACGTAGTATACGGTTGAAATCATAGAACTCGTCCACACTATGACATAGGGAAGCATCTTCTTCAAGATCTAGGTATTGTCTGGTCTTCAACGTAGTATACCGTTGAAATTACAGAACTCGTCCAAACTATGATGGAGGAAAACATCAAGATCTAGGAACTGTCTGGTCTTCAACGTAGTATACCGTTGAAATCAGAGAACTCGTCCACACTATGACGTAGGGAAGCATCTTCATTAAGATCTAGGAACTGTCTAGTCTTCAACGTAGTATACTGTTGAAATTATAGAACTCGTCCACACTATGACGGAGGAAAACATCATGATCTAGGAACTGTCTGGTCTTCAACGTAGTATACCGTTGAAATTAGAGAACTCGTCCACACTATGACGTAGGGAAGCATCTTCATCAAGATCTAGGAACTGTATGGTCTTCAACGTAGTATACTTTTGAAATTAGAGACCTCGTCCACACTATGACGGAGGAAAACATCAAGATCTAGGAATTATCTGGTCTTCAACATTGTATACCGTTGAAATCAGAGAACTCGTCCACACTATGACATAGGGAAGCATCTTCATCAAGATCTAGAAACTGTCTGGTCTTCAACGTAGTATACCGTTGAAATTACAGAACTCGTCCACACTATGACGAAGGAAAACATCAAGATCTAGGAACTGTCTGGTCTTCAACGTTGTATACCGTTGAAATCAGAGAACTCGTCCACACTATGACATAGGGAAGCATCTTCATCAAGATCTAGGAACTGTCTGGTCTTCAACATAGTATACCATTGAAATTACAGAACTCATCCACACTATGACGGAGGAAAACATTAAGATCTAGGAACTGTCTGGTCTTCAATGTAGTATACCGTTGAAATTAGATAACTCGTCCATACTATGACGTAGGGAAGCATCTTCATCAAGATCTAGGAACTGTCTGGTCTTCAACGTAGTATACCGTTGAAATTACAGAACTCGTCCACACTATGACGGAGGAAAACATCAAGATCTAAGAACTGTCTGGTCTTCAACATAGTATACCGTTGAAATTAGAGAACTCGTCTACACTATGATGTAGGGAAACATGTTCATCAAGATCTAGGAACTGTCTGGTCTTCAACGTAGTATACCGTTGAAATTAGAGAACTCGTCCACACTATGACGGAGGAAAACATGAAGATCTAGGAACTGTCTGGTCTTCAACGTAGTATACCGTTGAAATTAGAGAACTCGTCCACACTATGACGTAGGGAAGCATCTTCATCATGATCTAGGAACTGTCTGGTCTTCAACGTAGTATACCGTTGAAATTACAGAACTCGTCCACACTATGACGGAGGAAAACATCAAGATCTAGTAACTGTCTGGTCTTCAACTTAGTATATCGTTGAAATTAGAGAACTCATCCACACTATGATGTAGGGAAGCATCTTCATCAAGATCTAGGAACTGTCTGGTCTTCAACGTAGTATACCGTTGAAATTACAGAACTCGTCCACACTATGACAGAGGAAAACATCAATATCTAGGAATTGTCTGGTCTTCAACGTAGTATACCGTTTAAATTAGAGAACTCGTCCACACTATGACATAGGGAAGCATCTTCATCAAGATCTAGGAATTGTCTGGTCTTCAATGTAGTATACCTTTGAAATTACAGAACTCGTCCACACTATGACGGAGGAAAATTGTCGAGATTGAGGTCCTTATCTGAAATTCAACCGAGGATAATTCAGTCAAGATTTAAGAACCAGTCAGGTCTTCGACTAAGCTAAGAACTTAGCTGCATCTTTCCTGAAAGGTAAAGGTCAGTCATATGCAATGCATGATATGGATCAAGCAATGATGTTCTCAACATAAATGAGATTGTATGGTATGATGCGTATATGCACGTATCATGATGTATGGAAATGTGATGTTTTAGCTGGGGAAAATAAATCCCGGATAGTTGCTGGAGAGTAGAGTTGAATTCTTCGTTTCCGCTGGGGATGACGAACGAAGGTGATTGCGAGAATAAACCTGTGGGAGAAGAGAACTCCGTTGGGGAATGAACCGATGAAGAGATTACTCTGTGGGAAAGAGATGCTCTGCTAAAGATTCCACTGATAAACTCCGCTAGGGGTGGATTACCATTGCTGGTGATATTGAATCTGTTGAGGGTTGAACTCCTGTTTGTGAAAGGAAGGAACTTCACTGGGGACGATCTTTCAGTTGCAACTTGCTGAGGATAATCCTTTGAATTTGGCTCGGGAGATTTATTTTGTACTCCACTGGTGTTAAATTTCCAGAGTCAACTGGGGATGATGCTTCAACTCTGTCGGGGAAGCTTCTTCAGACCGTGCTGGGGAAATATTGACTCCACTGGGGTATCTTGTATTCTGTTGGGGCACATTCTTATACTCCGTTGGGGAATATTAAGACTGTCAGGGATATCAAATCTTTCTAGTGTTAATGGTAGATAAACTCTGCTTGGGGAGAGCATTGCTGATTCGTTCATAGTTGCAATTCTTAGCTTAGGAGAGCTATCATTACTGTCTTACTCTGCGGGGAGTGAAGGCATCTTGGCCATATTTTTCAGCTGAATCTACCTTTGTACCGGGTGGACAGAGCAACTACACAGCTTTGGAAAATTCTATTGCCCTTGGTTTTGCGGGAGAAGGTGCCTGCGGAGGCCCTAGGGATCGAGTATTATCCCCACGTATGAGGTGCTTGGTATCTTTCGGTCAAAATGACAAGACTTCTTCTGGTAGGCAAGTGACGAGATGACGAGACATAGTCGTACGCTTTAATCCCTAATTTTTTCATGGACCGCCCTTTCGGGTTTTCAGTCCATCGGGATATCCTTTTTTTCCTAAGCCGCCTTTTCAGGTTTTCGACTTGCCGGGTGTACAGATTTTTTCCATTTTCATCCCTTATTTTTGCCCGAACCCTTTTGGTTCGCCGGGAAGCCCTTTTCTTTCCTAGGCCAGTCGACCTAGCGGGTCTTTGATTATGCGTAGTTATTTCTGATTATGTCCATGCTCTCAGGATGTAGGGAGGTGCCACTATCGGTAGTGTTGTGTTGCCATACTACCAGAAGATCTTCGTTTGATCATGCAAGATTCGTTGCTGGAATTCATGTCCATTGCCCCAATTGATTCGGATGGAGATTTGCCCTTGGCTATTTGGAATTTTGAGAGATTCCTTGAATCTTGACTTGACTTCCCCAGATGATGGACAATGATCATGCCGTTCCCCTTGATTGGAAGTGTTTTTCCACTTGAGGTGATCCTTTTTATTGAGAAGGTTTTTTGTCCACTAGATATTCGTTGTGCGAATTTCTCTGCTGTTGAACAAATAGTCATATGCAAACAATGTTATTTTAAGAATGCAACGCTTATGTCTGTCTTGAAATTTTTGAAAATGCAGTTTTCAATAAAACAAGCAAATTTTTTGTAAAATGTGATGTCAACTCAGGATTTAAAGCAAGCCCTACAGGAGTCGGGATACCTTTTGTAAAAGTATGCTTTCAAACTAACCCATGCTTCAGCTAGGACTTTTAATGGTTATAACATGGCCTGGTTCACGGTTTAAGAAACAAAGGATAAAGGCTCAAAATTTATTTGTACCCACCCGCTCTTCGTGATGTTCTTCGATTCTAAACTCAGCTAACCGTGCATTAGATCTTGTTTGAGTCTTTGCTCTGATATTCAAGTAATGGTTCGAATATTGACAATTTATTTTGAACAGGCAGTCATTTTGTTGAGAGTTTGCAGGATCTCTTTCCTTTTGGTTTTTATTATCCTTGTTTTTTGCATGAACTGTTTCTTTTTGTGATTACAGTCAGCGGGATGCCCCAGTTTTTCTTAAGTTTCCTTCACCGGTTTTGACTTATTGGGCTTTTATTTTGAGAGGTAATGACTGCCTATCCTTACGATTATACGGAACCAACACCGTCTTTTGTTTCGGAAGGACTTCTTTGATGCCATTCATTGTGCACCTGGATCAACTGAGAAAACTACCCTGCCCAGGTTATAATTAAGGGTTTTTATTTGTGAAAAGAAAAACTCCAACTTCTTTGGCTCAAAGGGGTTGACTAGGGATTATCTTCCTTATAACTCCATTGTTTAGGATTTGAAACAATGCCTGTACCTCGTTAGCGGGGTCTGTTCAAAAGCATATTGTAGAGATTTTGATATCATTTTCGTCATCCTCCCTCTAAAGGCTTAGAATTTTTTTAATCGAGAGTTGATCATCACAAAAAATGAAAGCAATTTGAATATAGTGAAATACGAATGGATTGATTCAAAACAGACATATGCAATGAATTGATAAAGTAATAAAGTTTGACATGAATAAATGTTCGAACAATCAAAAGAAAATTACAACTTGAAAATTCTAATGAACAAAAAGTCTTCTCGTCTCAGTACTTGTCACTTCAAATGGTGAACCTTGGGGGGAGGGAAAAAGAATTCAATCTGACGGTCTTGTGTGAGTTCTAATGCTCCTCCATCAATCAAGTCTTGTACCTTGTTCCTCAAAGTCCAACAATCATCCGTATCATGCCCCGGGCCATCAGAGTGATAAGCACAACGGGCATTAGGGTTATAATTTGGTGATGTAGTGTTGGGATTCTTAGGAGGGTCCCTTAACGTTGCCAGATTCAATCTCAACAGGTGTTGTAAAGCCTGAGACAGCGACATGTCAAGCCTGGTAAATTGCCTCCTGGGCATATTTGGCTTACTCTGATCAAACAGTTGTTCTTGGCGAGGTCGTTGTTGGACCTGTGAGGTAGTAAAAACTTGGAGAGGTCTATTATTCATCAAACCAGACCTTTGACTTCTCGGAAGTTGATTAGTGACTTGGTCCCCGACCTTGACTATTTGCTTCATGTTGTTGTATCTGTCTTGACGAAGCTGGTTGACAATGGTTCTCAGCTCTTCTTGCTCCCGAGCTAAGCCTTGGATAAGAGCCATCTGCCCCAACATCTGGGCTTTCATGGCACTGAACTCAACTTGTAGTTTTTCCAGCCGTTCGTCCTTATTGTCTTCAGGATTTTTCTTGACCAAGTTCCCCATGAGGAGTGTTCTCAACTCTTCCTGCCCCTTGGATAGGTTTAGGAAGATTTCCCTGAACTGAGTCTCTTGAGTATGAAGATCTTGGTTATCTTGTTAGAGAACCATTGCTGAAATAAACAGCGAGAACATGAGAGACCTGTACTGGGAGACCTGTTATGCAATGATATGTATGATATATGTATGCAATGTTTTCAAGGATCTTGCAGGGTAAACAAGAAACTTGTTAGAATTTGAATCTTGCAGCTTTGATTGAAGAAACTTCATGTTGTTAAGAGTCCTTCTTCAAGAGTCAAGCTCACCATATCGAGTGGGTCATAGCCACCGACTCAAATTATCGTGTTTTGATGTCTAGATGACATTGGCTAGAGGAAAATAAATTCCCTTTTCCCCTTGCTAGACATCTGATTTACCATAACCTGCATCACAGACCTTTGAGATCCTTGAAATGGTTAAGGAAATGTTAAGGCATGATGTTATGATGTGTATGCTATGCGTTTAAGCAAAAATGTGAGGTGATATAAGTGAACCCTGCACTAAATCCATATTATTGGATAAGGACTGTAAACAAAACCTGCAAGGAACTCATGTTGTCAGATAACAAGAATGTGCAAGTAGTTCAAGTTTGAAGGCACACAAGTCACACAAATAGCCTTAAGTTTAGGCTGGCATGGAGTTTAGGTATTACCCTCTTTCGGTTCAGTTTGTTTAAACTTGTCCTAAAAATAGTAACCGGGTTCTAGAGGATCTCAATATCACTGAGTACCCTCAATCGGTCATAATTCCAGTTTAGCAACCTTTTCTTGCGGCCGGAATCATCGCGAGAGTTTAGCCTCAATGAGTGTAGCATACTGCTACTGTTCGATGGCTAAGTTGGTCAATTTAAAGGTTCTAAGGTCAGTTGGTGCTTAATGACCCCTTAGATGACCCATATTCTCCTTGTTCCAACACAAGGGATATCGGTACAATCTAAAGTGCCACACCAATGTAGCTACTGCTTCAACCGTATCGGTCTATGCTGTACAGTTCCCTCACAATTTATTGCTACTTACCTAAAGGGTACCCCTAGAGCCGGTTTAGGATCTATAGAACTCCGATACAAGCCCACAAATATAAATCATGCAAAGCAAGCAATTGAAAACACAATGATCTAATCCTAAGGTATACCCCCTTATTTATTCCCTAGAAGAGTCGCCAGTTCTGTGATACGGTGGGAAGAGAACTGACTGTTTTGGAATGCTGGTTCGCATTTTGCGTTTGTTTTTGCAAAATGTCGCGGTAAGCAAGAGTCGCCACCGTCTTTTATTTTATCCAACAAGGAAAGGAAAAAAAGCACAGAAAAATTCCTTTTTTGAGATATTTCTCGGGTTCGGGAGGTAGATTATAGAAAGAGAAGGTGTTAGCACCCTTTCTATCCGTGGTTATCCACGGGCTCTTAGGTACTTGCTCAAAGTGTTTTCAAAAAGTTTGCTTTTCTTTGTGTTTGTGGGTTTGAAAGAATTTTTGTTTGAAAGGAGTGTAAGTGCGAAAAGTTTTGTTTTGTTTTAAAAGGAGAAAGTACTTAAGAACCATCTACCTACTTGAAAAAGGAATCAATCTGTGCTAATGTCCTTTAGACAATGCTATCCCACTATTGATGAGTGGGTAGCATCATCGTTGGAGTTTTAAGGGTCAATTCGGTTAAGGGACGCGTGGTCACTAAAGCAATGTTAAGATGCCTTAGCGGTAACCTTAATGTCTTAGATCATTTTTTTCCGAGGCAACCGTTTCGAGGCAACTTATGATTTTTGGACAAGAGGGCGACCTCTAAAACTTCCTATACTCAATGACCACGTTCGAAGGCAACCAAGTGAGGTGTACCATAAGAGTGCGCATGTGCGAGTGTGTTATTTCGGTTAATTTATCTTTTGTACATGTCATGGGTGAGCTATGTTGATTTTAAGTTCATACATTTGATCTTGTCATGCATTCCCTATTATCAAACATCTAGCACTGTATAGTTGCGGAATTTAAATTGCGGAAATTAAATCTAAACTATTACAAGGCCTCGGGTATTTACATCGCCAAAAACAACCCTTTAATTTAAATTGCAGAAAGTAAATAAAGCGAGAAAATAATTAAAGTCCTATTTAAAAGCTATTACATTCCGGAAGCAATTACAATAATAAGGCAAAATTGATCGCGTGCGAGAAAATTAAATCGACGCAGTTTTTAGGGTTTTGACCCTTTTTTAAAGAAAGCATGTTTTTGTTATTTTTTGAATTAAATGGAAATTAGATCTAAATTAACAATTAAATTAATTATTTAACGAAAATATTTTTGGATTTTTTGAGTTTTTAAGGAAATAAAATAAAATTGATTTAAAGTTAGTAAAACCTAGTTATTCTAAATTGATTTTAATTATTTGCAAAAAGATATTGAAATTATACCTAATTAAAACTAAGTTAATTAATTAATATTTATTTACAAAAATAAAGTCAAATTTGATTTTAATAAATAAAAATAATATTTTTTTTTGTTTTTGATTTTATGAGAAAATTTTTAATTGATTAGTAATAATAAAAATATTTAATTAAAACAATAAAATACATAAATAAATATAATGAAAAGAAAATAAACCAAGGGGGTGTTGGGCCCAAGAGGAGGTAAATCTGGCAATTGTTTGGCCCAATTCAAGCCAGCCTGCGTTTGACTTTTCCAATTCCATGCACGCCTTTGACTTGAGACCATGATGGACGCTCCGCCTTAACCTTTGGATTTGGCCTGAAGGCCATCTGGCGCCTGATTGAATGATGGTATATGGTGGACCGTAGTTGATGAAATGCGCTTGAATACCTGAAACAAAATAATAACAAGCATTTTGGGGGACCTGGGATTCGAACCCAGGTCCCATGAGACTTTGAACAAGCGCACTAACCACCACGCCACTTTGTTGCTTTTGTTATTATATTACACAAAAATTATTATATATTAAAACAAGCAATATGCCTGGAAAAAAAAAAAAGCGCGCTGATTTAAAACCACCAATCAGGAGAAGACACATAGTCATCTTCTTCAACAAAAATCCTGGTTATTTACCTGCGGATTTCATCCGCAGCTAAATCCATGGCTCGTTCTTAAAACCAATTGTAGGCCATATAAATGCAAACGGAGACCATCACCATGCTCGTCTCTCCTCCCTGAACACAACCATGTCCATGGTTTGCCCTAATTTTTCCTGAAATCAAAACGCCTAAAAAACAAGAACCAAAACCCTAGCTTCGGGTACAGGGTTACATGCTACAAAAACGAAATCAAATATTTCAAAAAGTCTGGATATCATACAAAGATCAAGAATATGCCCATGATTTATCAAAAAGATGCAAAAATCCAAGGTTACGATTTCATGTACAGGGGTATGTTTTGGAAGACTTACAGCATGATTGGGGATGTTTCAAGGCTTGATTTTGCTTCTAATAGATCCAGTGGATGTCCAGCAAGAGAGTAGTGTGGATATTTTGCCTTGAATTGGACTCTAAGGCTGATTTCTATTTCCAACTTTTCAAGCTTTTTTCATGTTTTGGTCTTTGTGATTTGGCAGCTTTCCGGTCCTGTTTTTCGTGCCTCTAGCTTGTACATGTATAAGGGAATGAATTAGGTTTAATTTTGGGCTTTGAATCCATGAGCTTTGATGATTGAATATATGATATGATCCTCCATTGAAAAAGCTTCCAAATATGTCCAAATCCAATATTTTATGTTGAAAGCTGTAATGATCACAAAGATATCAAGTTATCAATTTTTAGATTTTATTTAGATTTAAATTGATTTAAAATGAATTAATTCAATAAAAATCAAATAAAATAGAAAATTTAATGAATGGACATAAAACTGAAGATAGGACACGTGTGCGGTATGACAAGATCAAATCAAGTGGAAAAAAGTGGGCCCATTTGTCAAAATTTGAAGTTTTGGGGATAGTTGACTTTTGGCAATTTTGGAAAAATGCCCAACTTTAACAATGCATAACTTCTTCAATTTTGAAATTTTTGAGGTTTCTTGTACTTTTTAGAAACCTTGAGATGTCCTCTAACCAACCCTTTTGGTCTCATCTCATTTTGATATTCCATGCTCAAGTTATAAGCTTTGGCAAAAAAGGTGTTTTTGTTGACTTTCAAAAATGACCTATAATGTCCAAATTTGTAACTTCTTGTGAGTGCATTTCTTGATCTTGGGGTGTGAATATGGATTGTAGGAAATTGCATCCTCTTCAAAATTAGCTTTGGATGAGTAATTTCTCATAAAGTATGAGAAAGTTATTCTTGGTCAAATTTGAGTTGACTTTTCCTGCAAAACCCTAATTTAGTAGCTTTTGAATCTTGATGAATCTTGAGCAATCCTTGATGAATCATGATCAACCCTTGATCAAATGATGAATTATCCTTCAAAATGAGAATGTTGACAAAAAATCTTGAGGTTTGACTATTTGTTGGTCACATTTGACTTTTGCCCTAACACAGTCGACTTTTGGATCTCTTGAGCAATTGACTGACCAAACTTTCTCTGCAAGGCTTGAAATTTGACATGAATGAACTTGAGAAAATATTAAGGCATTGCAGAGTACTTTAGGTCATTTGGATGTAAGGACCTTGATGCAACACAAAACCCTAGTTTGAGATTGACTGCCTTAGGAGATGATTTGATTGTCCAACCCTTGAGCAATCTTGAGCCACTTGGGGATTATTCTTGACATGTCTTGAGAAATATGGGAGGGAAAATTTTTGGGTACAACAAAGTCGTTTTGAAAACTTTGTTTAAAAAGGTGTAAGTGTGAAAAAGTTTGATTTTGAGCAAGTACCTACTAGAATCTACCTACTAGAAAAAAAGAATGTTTTTGTTCTTGTTTCCTTTAGACAGTGCTATCCCACTATTAAAGAGTAGGTAGCACTGTCGTTGGAGTTGTAAGGGTCAATTCTAAAGGGACGTACGATCACTAAAGCAACGTTAGGACGTCTTAGTAATAACCCTAGTGTCTTAAGATCATATTCGAGGCAACATTTCCGACGCAACACATCTGAGGCAACATTTCTGAATGGGACATTTGATCTTTATTTAGACAAAAGGGCAACCACTAAAACATCCTATACTTAATGATCGTTTACCGAAGGCAACCGAAGTGAGAGTATACCCTAGGAGTGCGCATGTGCGGGTGATTTGATTTCAGTTATTATCTTTGCACATTTAGGGTTTGCTAACCGTTTTAAAATTTACATGCAGTCTTGTCATGCTTTCCTATTATCATACATCTAGCAGTTAATATTTTTGAAAATTAAAATGTGAGAAATAAAACTAGGCTATTACAAGGCTTCTGGGAGGGGGTTAATTACATAGCCAAAAACCCATAAAACGGTAAATAAAAGGAAAATCCTAATTAAACTATTACATCCCATGAGCAATTACATTAATATCGTAAAAAATAATAAATGCGCGCGATGAATCGAGAACGAGAAAAAATTAGGGTTTTGACCCCGTCTAAACCTAATTAAAAGAAAAATCATTTTTTGTTGTTTTTGATTATTTTGAGAAAATAAGGTTTTAATTAAATAAGTACAAACCTAATTGCTAATTAATTTAAATTAAGAAAAATAATTAATTTGACCTATTTTTGCATTTTGGTTATTTTAAGAAAAGAAAAAAAAATTAAATCAAACAAACCCTAATTTTCTAATTTATTTTAAGTTATTTACAAAAAGGTTAAAATTACCCTAAAATTAAATTAAACTAATTATTAAATTAAATTTGATAAAATAAAACCTAAATCTAAATTGTTGAAAATTGATTTTATGAGTTTTGTAAAAAAAGAATTAATTTTATGTTAGAAAATAATTAATCAAAATAAATAACTAAAATAAAAATATAAAAGAAAAAGAAATGGGCATGGTATCAAAGCAAAAAGGGGGGTGTCAATTGCAAATCCAAGCCCAAATGCGCCTGGCCCATGTTTGACTTTTCAGATCCCATGGATTGGCTTGACTAGGGTGCATTGTGGACCTCCAAAGGATGGCCCTTGGATCTAGCTTGTTGGTAGCCTGGATGATGAGATATTGATGATGCACGGTGGATGTCCTGGAATCTTGTACACCTGATCATGTAAAATAAAATAGCATTGAATAAATATGGGGGACTTGGGAATTGAACCCAAACCCTTTGGCTTTTTCCCTTGTCCACTGACCATCTGAGCTAGCGCATTCATTTGTACATGGGATAGCAAGCAATGATTATATTGGAAAAAACAAAATAACATATTACAAAGGCGCGAATTTTTGAATGGGCCAATCAAGGGGTGCCACACCACCCTTCTACTTCCTCCCTCCGTTGGCAAAAGTCCAACACTTTTACCTACGGTTTTCTGGGCGTAGGTACATCCCTGTGATCTTCCAAAATTCACTCCAAGCATGGTAAATGCATAACAATGGTGCTAATCAATTAGTGACAACCTCACGAGCATCATGGTACCACTTTCCATGACCAATTATTCCTGCAATGAAAAACCCCAAAAACGAGCCAAGAACCCTAACTATGGCGTCTTGCTCTATAGTTAATAAAAATGCAATTGAATGGTACCATTAGCTTGCAAATGTTTCAAGGATTCAGAATATATGAACAAATCATGCTAAAAGTGCCAGGATTATGATATGCGATTTCAAGAAAACATGGAGTTCGTGGGATACTTACAACGCGTATCTGGGCACGAAAATGCTTGCTGATGATTGGGATAAAGTCCTTAGATGCCCAGAAAACGAATGATGTGCTTAGAATGGCTTGAAAAAGCCTGGAACTATGAAATCAGATTGCCACTTTTCTATGGAATTTTAAGATTTGTTCTTCTCTTCTCATGCCTCCAATCCTCTTGCTTTTGGTCTGCAAATTTTCTATATGTACTCTAGAATCAATTAGGGTTGCTAACTTGTTTCAAATCTTCCTCAATTAAGATCATTGATTCAAGATTTGATCCTTATGTAAATGTTTCCAAATCAAGAAAAATCCAATCTTTTTGTGTACATTTGAAGATTGCACGATTTGATTCTCCTTCCAGTTGTATAAGAGGCCTAAACATGCACAAAATCTCAAGCTTTGATTAGTTTTGATATTTTTCATGATTTTATTTGATTTTATTTGATTTAATTGAAATAAAAAACAAAATAAATGATAAAAATAAAATAAAGACAAGTGGGAAGGATTATGGGTCGTGGATTATGATACAAACTCAATACAAGCATAAAAAGTTGGGCCCATTTGACAAAAATTGCAATTTGAGACATACTTGACTTTTTTTTGGCAATTTTGCAAAAAAGGTCAACTTTGCCAATGCATAACTTCCTCAATTTTGACCCTAGAGATGTGTTCTTGGTCTTTTTAGAAAGCTTAAGATGTCCTATAAACAAAACTTTTGGTCTCAGCTCAATTGAGTCTTCCATGTTCATGTATGAAGCTTTGACAAAAAAGGTGTTTTTGTTGACTTTCCAAAATGACCTATAATGTCCAAATTTATATCTTCTTGTGAGTGCATATTTTGAACTTGGGAGATGAAGATGAATTGTGGGGAATTTCATCCTATTCAAAATGAGCTTTGGATGGGTCTTTTTTGATAAAGTATGAGAAAGTTATGCTTGGTCAAAGTTGAGTTGACTTTTCCTACAAAACCCTAATTTAGCAACTTTTGGGTTTTGATGAATTGTGAGCAATCTTTGAGTAATCATGATATACCATTGATCAACTGATGAATAATGCTTCAAAATGAGGATGTTGACCAAAAATCTTGAAGTTTGACTGTATGTGGGCCACAGTTGACTTTTTCCCTATCATAGTTGACTTTCAGGCCTTTGAGCAATTGACTGAGCAAACTTCCTCTGCAAGGTTTGAAACTTGGAATGGACGATCTTGATAACATATTAGGACAATGGTGAGCATTTTGGACCCTTTGGATTCAAACATCTTGATGCAAACTAAAACCCTAATTTGAGGTAGACTGCCTTAAGAGAGAGTTTGTCTGGTTAACCCTTGGACTTCCTTGAGTAATTTGAGGACTTCACTTGAAATGTATTGAGAAATATGGGAGGGAAAATTTTAGAGTACAACACCATACATGAAGGAGAATATCTTATGTTGTGCGGTGTTTCCAACCAGAACATCGATATTGGGAAGTATAAAGTCATCCTTGGGGCTTTCCCTATTCAGGTCTCTGTAATCCACACACATACGTACATTACCATCCTTCTTAGGTACTGGAACAACATTGGAAACCCATTATGGATAAGAGGTGACAACTAAGAAACCAGCATTGAACTATTTCATGACTTCGACTTTGATCTTTTCTAACATATCGGGGCGCATACGACGAACTTTCTATTCCACTAGAGGGCAGTCTTCTTTTGTCGATACGAGATGAACCACAATATTAGTGTCAAGCCCTGACATGTCTTCATATGACCAGGAAAAAACCTCAACATAATCATGTAACATATGAATTAACCGCTCCTTGATAATATGCTCCAAATCGGCACCTATCTTGACTTCTTCCTTATCCTCTTCAGTACCCAAGTTTACTGTCTCAACCGACTTTTCATTAGGCTGTATTTCCCTTTCCTTATGTTGTAATAGTCTGGCAAGTTCTCCTGGTACTTCACAATATTCCTCACCTTCATCCTCGACTAGGTAGATCGGATTTTCAAAGTCATAATGGACAATAGCAGAACCGTTACCAATAGGATCCAAAGTGGATGTGGATCTGCAGTTTGATATGTGGGTGTGTGTAAGAGCATAGTTGTTTTTAATAAAGTAAAAAGGTAGAAAATAAAAATAGAGAGCACAAAATTTGTATGCAAAACTTCCAATTATTTATTAATGACATATTAATATGAAGTAATAACCCTCACAAATATACCATTGTGCCTCGGGTAAGACACAGGGCTTTAGAGTTTCGATTGTTTAAATATTACATATCCCAAAAAACAAAAATACAATTATTCTTGAATAAAAGTAATATGCAAAAAATCTTTAGCCTCCCAATTGTTGAGTCCACTGTTGATAGTTGGGAAGATCCACTTGTCCATGTCGCAGTCGCTATCACTGTCCTCCAGAGAATTGACTCCATAGTTACTGATCCATAATAGTGGTTGTTGTACCCCAAAATTTGCCCTCTCATATTTCTCAAATCATTGCAAGAAAAATCTCTAAGTGGCTCAAGCTTGCTCAAAAGTTGGACAGACAATCATCTCCTAAGGCATTCTTCCCCAGATTAGGGTTTTGTGTTGCATCAAGATCCTTGAATCCGAATGACCTCAAGTGCTCTCCATTGTCCTAATATGCTCTCAATATCATCCATGTCAAATTTCAAGCCTTGCAGAGGAAGTTTGCTCAGTCAAATGCTCAAAAGGTCCAAAAATCGACTGTGTTAGGGCAAAAGTCAACTGTGACCTACAAACAGTCAAACTCCAAGATTTTTTGCCAAAATTCTCATTTTGAAGGATATTTCATCATTTGATCCAGGGTTGATCATGATTCATCAAGAATTGCTCAAAATTCATCAAGACTCAAAAGTTGCTAAATTAGGGTTTTGCAAGAAAAGTCAACTCAACTTTGACCAAGCATAACTTTCTCATAATTTATGAGAAATGACCCATCCAAAGATCATTTTGAATAATATGCAATTTCCTACAATCCATCTTCATACCCCAAGATCAAAAAATGCACTCACAAGAAGTTATAAATTTGGATATTATAGGTCATTTTTTAAAGTCAACAAAAACACCTTTTTTTCCAAAGCTTATAACTTGAGAATTGAATATCAAAATGAGATGACACCAAAAGGGTTGGTTAGTGTACATCTCAAGATTTCTAAAAATACTAAGAACACCTCCAAAAGTTCAAAATTGAAGAAGTTATGCATTGTTGAATTTGGACATTTTTGCAAAATTGCCAAAAGTCAACTATCCCAAAAACTTCAAAATTTGTCAAATGGGCCCATTCTTTTCCACTTGATTTGAGCTTGCATCATTTTCCACGTGTCCTAGCTTCAGCCATGAGCGCATATCTTATTTTTATTATTTAATTTGATTTTTAATTGAATTTATTCATTTTAAATCAAATAAAATCACATAAAATCAAAAGTATTTATAACTCATGATTTTTTGGTTGCTTTAGGCTTTGAATACAGCTATTATGTGAATCAAATTCGCATCAAGTGCATTGGTTACAAGAAGATATGATTTAGGCCAAATTTGGAAGGTTATAATGGTGGAATCAAATCCAATTCATGAGCATTGATATGGAGAGATTTGTACCAAGTTTCTTACCCTAATGAAATATACATTACATAAGGAAGGAAAAGGAACGAAAATAGAGGTTGGAGGCTGCAGGAACAGGCAGAACAAAGTTTGAAAAAGTCACCAAAAAGCTTGAAATCAACATCGTACTTAGAGGCAATTTCAGAAGCTTAGACCGATCCCAATCGTTTCCTGGACGTACACTGAATATTCCTGGATCAAGAGCAAGCGTTCTCACATACCACAAAGCACTGTAAGTGTCACAATAATCACCTTGGTTCTTGAATTCGTGATTCATCATTCTTGCATGATTTGAACAAATTGCTTGCATATTTGTAATCCTCACAATGTTTCTAAGCTTTTTGCATTATTCAATTTTGTTTATCTAACCTTTAACGTAAAACACCATTGTTAGGGTTTTGCATCTTGGTTTAGGTTTTTTTGTTTCAGATAAAATTAGCCTTAGTGATGGCTATAGGCGTGACCGAAAGAGGAAGACGAATGCAACCATGGCCTTGGAATGAATTTATGTAGCCTAAGATGGATTTTAGGAGTGGCCTATGCTTTTAGCTGCGGATCCAAATCCGCAGGAAACATTGTTACAGGTCTGAGGACAGGGACGAGATCGTGTCCTCCTCTGATTGGCCCTTTCAAAATAGCGCGCGCATTTTTTTTTGTTTTTTCTGGCATATAATTTGTTTTCTTTTATTATATTATTTTTGTATATTACTAACAATTGAAACAAAGCGTCCTAGTGGCAAGCATGCACGTTAAATATCCATCAGGACCTGGGTTCGAATCCCAGGTCCCCCATTCTCTTTGTTACTTTTCCTCTTCAGGTAATCAAGTGTACATCCAAGCGTGCAGTTCACCATACACCTTCACATATCTAATGGCCAGATGGCCAAAGGCCAGATCTGGTGGCCAAGATCTGAAGGACCACCATAGGCAAAGTCCAAGTGCGCGCATGGAATCCAAAAAGTCAAACAAGGACACCTACATTTGGGCCTCAGCATTGCTATTCACACCATGGAATCAGGCCCATACCCCCTTTCTCTCTTTCTATTTTATTTATTTTGTTTATATTAATTGTTTTATTTATTTTTATTTTTATTTAATTTACTAACCAATTAAAAATTTCTTTTCTTTATAAAATAAAACCACAAAAGTATTTTCTTTATTAAATCAAATTTTAATTTTAATTTTATTAATAATCATAATTAAATTAACTTAGGTTTTAATTAGAATAACTTTAACATATTTTTGTAAATAATTAAAATTAAATTAGATTTAATTAAGGTTTTACTAATTCAATTAATTTTCATTTTTCTTTCTTAAAATAAAAAAATCCAAATAAATAATTCATATTAATTAATTAATTAATTTTATTAATTTAGCAATTAATTTAGGTTGATTTCTTTCTTAAAATAAAAAACAACAAAAAGATGTTTTCTTTAAAGGGTCAAAACCCTAATCTTGCACTCGATTTAATTTCCTGCACGCGATTTATTTAGTTTATTCAATAATGTATCTGATTCCGGTTTGTAATAGTTAAATAGGACTTTTATTATTCTTTATCGCTTTATTTATTTTTAAAGGGTTTGTCTTTGGCGATGTAAATACCAGACGCCTTGTAATTTAAATGCCGCAATAGAACGAATAACTGTTAGATGTTTGATAATAGGGATGCATGACAAGACTGAATGTTTTAACCTAAAATCAACTTAGATTACCATTAACATGTACAAAGATAAAATTAACTGAAAACGACACACTTGCACATGCGCACTCTTAGGGTACACCCCACTTGGTTGCCTTCGTACGCGGTCATTGAGTAAAGGTCACTTTAGAGGTTGCCCTCTTGTCCAAAGATCATAGTTGCCTCAAAACGGTTGCCTCGGATATTGTTGCCTCAAACAAATGATCTAAGACATTAGGGTTACCGCTAAAGCGTCCTAACATTGCTTTAGTGACCGCATGTCCCTCATTCGAATTGACCCTTAAACTCCAACGACGATTCTACCTACTCATCAATAGTGGGATAACATTGTCTAAAGGAAGATAGCATAAAACGATTCCTTTTTCGAGTAGGTAGATGGTTCTCAGATACTTTCTCTTTCGAAAAACAAAAACTTTTCACACTTACACTTTTCGAACAAAGTTTTCAAAAACACTTCATACGCTCTTGAGGACAGAAGCAAGAGTTAAATCGAAGTTTTCAAACAAAAACTTTTTTCAAACCCACAAGCACACAGAAAGCAAATTTTGAAAATAATATGAGAAAGTATCTAAGAGCCCGTGGATAAGCATAGATAGAAAGGGTGCTAACACCTTCCCTTTCTATAATCTACCCCCCGAACCCGAGAAATATCTCGAAAAAGGAATTTTTCTGTGCTTTTTTTCCTTTCCTTGTTGGATAAAATAAAAGTCGGTGGCGACTCTTGCTTACCGCGACATTTTGCGAAAACAAACGCAAAATGCAAACCAGCATTCCAAAAAATAGTCAGTTCTTTCCCACTGTATCACAGAACTGGCGACTCTGCTGGGGAGCTAATAAGTGGGGTGTACCTTAGAAATCGTTCATATTATTTTCAATTGCTTGACTTGTATGCTTTATATTTGTGGGCTTGTATCGCAGTTACTATAGATCGTAACCCGAATATGGGGGATACCTTTTAGGTAAGTAGAAATAGACTGTGAGGGAACTGTACGGCGTAGACCGATACAGTTGAAGCAGTAGCTACGTTGGTGTGGCACTTTAGTATGTACCGATATCCCTTGTGGCGCAACGAGGAGAATATGGGTCTGCTAAGGGGTCATTAAGAACCAACTGACCTTAGAACCTTTAAATTGACCAACTTGGCCATAGAACAATAGCAGTATGCTACACTCATTGAGACTAAACTCTCACGATGATTCCGGCTGCAAGAAAAGGTTGCTAAACTAGAATTATGACCGATCGAGGGTAGTCAGTGATATTGAGATCCTCTAGAACCTAGTTACTATTTCTATGACAGGTTGAACCAACTAAACTGAAAGAGGGTAATACCTAAACTCCATGCCAGCCTGAACTTAAGGCTGTTTGTGTGACTTGTGTGCCTTCAAACTTGAACTACTTGCACATTCTTGTTATCTGACAACATGAGTTCCTTGTAGGTTTTGTTTACAGTCCTTATCTAATAACTTGGATTTCTTTCTGAGTTTACTTGTTTGTATCACCTCACATTTTTGCTTAAACGCATAGCATATGTGATCGGTGGATCTGGAACTGACTGTTTAACGCTGGTTCGCGAAATGTCGCGGAAGCAAGAGTCGCCACCGTTTTTTATTTTCTCCAACATGGACAGGACAAAAGCACAACAAAATTCCTTATGAGATTGTTTCTCGGTTCGGGAGGTAGATTTATAGAAAGGGAAGGTGTTAACACCCTTTCTATCCATGGTTATCCATGGGCTCTTAGGTACTTGCTCTTTGTGTTTTCAAAAGTGTTTGCTTTTCAAAGTATGAGTGGGTTTGAAAAAGTTGCGTTTAAAGATTTCAGATCGACTCTTGTATCAGTCCTCAAGAGTGTTTGAAAAAATTGTTTTGAAAGCTTTTTGAAAAGTATCGGTGTGAAAAGAGTTTTGATTTGTTTTTGAATAGAGAAAGTATCTACGAGTCATCTACCTACCCTAAGGAATTAAGCTGTATAAATGTCCTTAAGGTAATGCCATCCCACCATTGAGAGGTAGGTAGCACCACCGTTGGAGGTGTTCGGGTCAATTCGTTTTTAGGGACAGCGTGGTCACCAGAGCAACAGTAGGACACCTTAGAAGCTACCCTTATGCCATTGATCCTTTTTTATTCCGAGGCAACCGTTCCGAGGCAACTGGATCATGTCATGGACATAAGGACTTACTAAAACGTCCTATACTCGACGACCACGTTTCGAAGGCAAGGCAACAGTGAGGCGTACCCTAAGAGTGGTGTGTGAATTTGTGTGTTATTTTCAGTTTAGCATTTATCTTGTACATGTATCATGGTGATCTACGCTTTGTTTTTTAATTTAGGCCATACATTCTTTCATGCAAAGTTTAGAATTTTAAAAGTGCGGAAATTTAAATGCGGAAAGATAAATCCTACGCTATTACAAGGCGCGGGTCTATACATCGCCAAAATACAAAGACCCGTTTTTGATAAAGATGCGGAAAGTAAAGACGGAAAGATAAACCTAATTACTATTACATCTGAGAAACAGTTACATAATGATCGAAAGAAATAATGCGTGAAAAGAATTAAAATTAAGACGTCCGATGGTTTTGACCCTTTGCATGAAATTAAATTAAATTAAAGTCCAATTAATTATTTAATTAAAGAAAAGAAAGTGTTTTAGTGTTTTTTTTGTATTTATGAAAAATAAAGAACAAGAATTAAAAGGAAACCCTAAATCTAGATTATTTTAATTATTAATGAAAATATTAAAGTTAACCTAATTTACTAGTTAATTAATTTATTTACATGTTTATTTACAAAATTAACGATAATTAATAATAATGATAAATAATGATGATTAATAATTTATTTAAGATAAAGATAAAAATGTCAAAACCTAATTCTACATATTTTCTATTTATTAAGAAAAAATGTTAAAATTAAAACCTAGATTAACTAAGTTAATTGTTAGAGTTTATTTACAAAAATTAATTAGTGAAGAAATTAAATATATTTGTATTTTTTGATTTTTCTGTTTTTATTATAGAAAATTATTTTATGGTAAAAAAAAACAATTAAAACAATTAAAAAAGAATTAGAAAAGAAAATAAAATAAAATTAAAAAGGATGCAAACCAAGGGGGGTTTCAGGCCCAAGGGGAGGTTTTTTTGAACGGTCTGCATTTTTTGGCCATTGGATTGGGTTTCATGGCCATTTGTGTTCTGGCATCAACGTTCCTTAATCTTCTCAGGATGTCTGTCTCGTCATGCATAAGTTGTTCTACTTTGGCCATTTGGCTTTTGGCTTTTGGCCATTTGTGTTTTGGCCTCAACGTTCCTTAATGAACCTGCATGGGATCCTGTCTAAATCTGCAGTGCTGAATCTCATGAACACATTAAATAAAATTATAAAATGCAAATAAAGCCAATATATGAAGAAATTTAATGTTTAGGCACAATATGGCATGTATGAATGATTATACCCTTTTGATCATGGAGATCAAATCAATCTTACCCTTACTGGAAAATTAGTGACCTGAATGCTTTTATGCCCTTTGGATCATAAAGATCAAGCCAGCCTTACCCTTACTGAAGAAGTAGTGAGGTGTTGGTTTGTAACTGTGATGGCTTGTTTGTAGTGAGAGAGGGATTTGTAATAAGGATTTCAAGGTTTTAGGGTTCTTGAAAGAATTTGATATTCTAACAGTGTTGTGGCAAGATTTTTTTCTCTCTCTTTTTCCTCCTCTTTGGTTTTTGTGAAAAGAAGGTGATTATATAATGGAAATTAGGGTAAAGAAAATGGGCTTTGAATGTGCAATTGGGCCTCCAATGTTCACTTGAGTTCGTCACTTTCCAGGCTAAATCGCAGGGACTTAAGTGCAATTTTTGAAGTTGAAATGTGAAAACAAAATGTAGCCGATATCGAGAACTAACTCCTGTCCAAAAATCGGCTCAACCTGAAAAACGGTGAATTAATTATGAATTTTTGAAGTTTCAGCTTAGACAAACTTATTTTGGGCTCCAGTGTCGACTCTGACACGTTCTTCAATAAAAAACTGGTATTGATCGGAGCATAATCCGGTATTGACTTTTGAAGCAAAGTTGTAGATCTACGAGTCAGGGACCTTGTGTAAAAATATGAGCCCAATCCGATAAAAATTGACCGAGTTATGAATTTTCGAAGTTTCGGCCCAGATGAAATAATATTTAGCATTCAGGATTTTCAGCGTGTCATGCACTCTGAGCAAAAAACGAAGGCCTTTTGAATACCATTTGAACTCAATACCTTCTGTGAAAATGTAGCCAACTCAATTTGTGAAATTTTGGCGCCGGAACCAGCTCGATACGATGAAAATTGTCCAAGTTATGATTTTCTGAACATGACGCAAATAAACTTCTGTCAAAAATTTTCTGTGCGAAAATACTTGATAAATCCACATTTTTGAAGACCTTCTGATCGAAATTGGCTTCCAGCCGTGAGAGATGAAAACGTAGATAATGTCAAGACGGAATTTTAGCCACCGGAACGGGTTCAAAACGAGCCACGGTCTTCAAGTTATGAATTTTTTAGCGCGTAAAAACTGCACTTTCAGCACACTTTTTCACCATATTTCTTCGACAAAACTCACACATTCGGATACCTTCTTTAAAGAATTGACTCTTGAGCCAAACCTGAATTTAAGAATACGTTATCAGAGATATCTTGGCGAAAGAATACCCGAATATGACGCGCCGGGTTGGTCTTGTGAATTTTTCTTGAAATATTTTGAGAAATATGGGAGGGCAAATTTTGGGGTACAACAGTTGCCCCTGTTCAATCTTCTTAAACCTGAGGATGTAGATTGGCTTGCGTGCCTTTCGTGATCTGAAGGTGGAAGATGATTGAACACTAGAGTGCCTAGAAATTTATGCTCACATAGTAAAGTATCAGCAGCGTGATGGCGGGAATGGGCTTATAGTGCCATTTGGAGATACGATGGATAGGGGGATGGGCTTATAGATGCCATCTGGAGGTGTCGATCGCGTAAGAGATTCCTTAGCGAGAACTTGCGTACCTGAAAAAGAAAATAATTACCTGGCCTGTTATAGGAGTTGATCTTCAAACTCTTTAAGCAAATGTGCCCTGGCTGGATACATGTATCGAATCTTTAAACTCTTCAGACGTGCCCTGGCAAGATACAGGAATCGAGTCCGGAGAATATAGTCGTCAACAGATACACCCTGGCGAGATACAGAAATCGGATCTTCAAACTCTTCAAACGTGCCCTGGCAGGATACAGGAATCGAGTCTGGAATTAGTCGTCAACAGATACACCCTGGCAAGATACAGGAATCGGATCTTCAAACTCTTCAGACGTGCCCTGGCAGGATACAGGAATCGAGTTTGGAATTAGTCGTCAACAGATACACCCTGGCAAGATACAGGAATCGGATCTTCGAACTCTTCAGACGTGCCCTGGCAAGATACAGGAATCGAGTCTGGAGCTTCAAAAGGTTTTTGTTGATAATGATGTGATGAATGAATCAGGGACGGTTACTACCTCAACGAGACGATGAGAGAACCTTGGACGATTACTATCTCAATGGGACGATGAGAGAACCTTGGACGATTACTACCTCAACGGGACGATGAGAGAACCTTGGATGATTACTACCTCAACGGGACGATGAGAGGACCTTGGACGATTACTACCTCAACGGGACGATGAGAGAACCTTTGGGCGATTACTACCTCAACGGGACGATGAGAGAACCTTTGGGCGATCACTACCTCAACGGGACGATGAGAGAACCTTGGACGATGAGAGAACCTTTGGGTGATTACTACCTCAACGGGACGATGAGAGAACCTTTGGGCGATTACTACCTCAACGGGACGATGAGAGAACCTTTGGGCGATTACTACCTCAACAGGACGATGAGAGAACCTTGGATGATTACTACCTCAACGGGACGATGAGAGAACCTTTGGGCGATTACTAACTCAACGGGACGATGAGAGAACCTTTGGACGATTACCACCTCAACGGGACGATGAGAGAACCTTTGGGCGATTACTACCTCAATAGAACGATGAGAGAACCTTTGGGCGATTACTACCTCAACAGAACGATGAGAGAACCTTTGGACGATTACTACCTCAACAGAACAATGAAGGAATCTTGGACGTCTTCTACTTCAAAAGGTAAAGACTTTTATTTGTTGATCGTTCTTTTCCTGAAAAAGTAACGAGTTAGTTGTATGCAATGTCATAATGTATGACATGCATGATGTCATGATGTTCTCAAAAATAAATGAGATTGGGGTGATACGATGCGTGTATGCATGTATCATAATGTATGACAAGGTGATGTTTATGAATGTATTTTCGTCTAGGAAAATAAATCCTTGACGGGTGCCGGGAAGTTGAATCCTGGGCTGATATGGAAGAGTAGAGCTTTGTTTCCGCTGGGGGTGATGGTTGCAAGAATACCGGTAGAAGAAGATGACTCCGTTGGGGAACAAACTTGGCGAATAGATTACTCTGCGGGGAATGCTCTGTGGGGAGAGGAATACTTCGTTGAGGTTGATGATAACTCCGCTGGGGATTCCATTGGTAAGTCATGTTGGGAGATCTGATGAACTCCGCTGGGGATAGGAAGACTTCGCCGGGGACGATCTCTCTGTGGCAATTGGCTGAGGATAACCCAGTTATATCCTGGTGGGGAAATAAACTTTGAATAAAGTCGGGGGAGCGTTCGTACTATGCGGATGACAAGCTTCCAGAATCTACTGGGGATAAGCTTTAAGACCTGCTGGGGATATGGATTCCACTTTCCTGGGGAAACTTTTGGACTGGACTCTCCTGGGGAAATTTTTTTGAGATGTACTGGGGAAGTGGCTCCACCGAATGTCTGGTATTCCGCCGGGGAACAATCTTAGATCAAGACTGCCGGGGATGCTTGTTAAGAATGTTTGTATACTCCGTTGGGGAGTGTTGAGATCTTCTGGAGATAATCCAACTTCTTTAAGGCTGACAGTATATTAACTCTGCTTGGGAGAGAATTGTTGAATCCTGGCTCACTCTTTGGGGAATTAAGGCATCTTGATTGTTCTTCAGCCGAACCTATCTTAGTACCTTGGTGGACAGAGTAACTAGATCGTTTAGACAACTTATTACTGCCCCTGTTTCTGATGTTAGAAGATACCTGTGGAGGTGCTTGACGGCTGCCGATTGACAAATCTTCCGGTAGGCAAGTGACGAGATGACGGGACATAGTCATACGCTTTGATCCTTAATTTTTGCCTGGACTGCCCTTTCGGGTTTTCAGTCCATCGGGATACCCTTTTTTGCCCAAGCCGCCTTTTCAGGTTTTCGACTTGCCGGGTGTACAGATTTTTCATTTCATCCCTTATTTTTGCCCGAACCCTTTTGGTTCGCCGGGAAGACCTTATTTTTGCCTAGGTGTGTCAACCTAGCGGGTCTTTGATTTTGCATAGTATTTTTTCGACTATGTTCACATTCTCAGAATGTAGGGAGGTGCCCCTGTTGTTGTGCTGCCATACCGTCCGAAGATCTTTGAACATGCACGGTTCGTCGCTGGAATTCATGTCCAATTCCCCAAGTGACTCAGGTGGAGATTTGTCCCAGGCTATTTGGCATTTTGAGAGATTCTCTGAATCTTGACTTAACTGCCCCTGGTGATGGACCATGATCATGTCTGCCCCTTGGTTGGAAGAGCTTTTGTCCATTAGACATTCATCGTACGAACTCTTATGCTGTTCAAACAAAAAAAAGTCATATGCAAAGAAAGTTATGTTAAAAATGCAAAGCTTACGTCTGTTTCAAAGTTTTTGAAAATGCATCTTTTAGTAAAACAAGCAAATTTTGTAAAATGTGATGTCAACTCGTTATTTTACCCCAAGCCTTGAGGAGTCAGGATACCTTTCGTAACAGTATGCTTTCGAACTAACCCATGCTTCAGCTAGGACTTTTGAGGGTTATAACGTGGCCTGGTTCACGGTTTAAGAAACAAAGGATAAAGGCTCAAATTATTTGTACCCACCCGCTCTTCGTGATGTTCTTCAAACCTAAACTCAGCTAATCGTGCGTTAGACCTTGTTGAGTCTTTGCTTTGATATTCCAGTGATGGTTCGGATGTTGACAATTTTTTTTGAATAGGCAGTCATTTTTTGTCGAAGGTTTGGAAGACCTCCTTCTTTTTTTTTATTTTGTTTTCCCTATTTTTTGCTTGAACTGTCTCTTTTGTAATTACAGTCAGCGGGATGCCCCAGTTTTGTAAGTCTCCTTCATAGGTTTTGACTTATTGGGCTTTTACTTTGAGAAGTAATGACTGCCTGTCTTTATGATTATTCAGAACCATCACTGTCTTTTTTGTTTTGTAAGGACCTCTTTGGTGCCATTCGTTGTGCACTTGGATCAGCTGAGAGAACTACCCTGCCCCAGGTTATGATTAAGGGTTTTAGTTTTCGAAAAGAAAAACTCCTACTTCTTTGGCTCAAAGGGGTTGACGAGGGATTATCTTCCTTATAACTCCAGTGTTTAGGAATTGCAACAATGCTTGTACCTCATCAGCGGGGTCTGTTCAAAAGCATACTGTAGATTATGGTATCGTTTTCATCATCCTCCCTCAAGAGGCTTAGCATTATTAATTGAGAGTTGACATCAAAAAAATGAGAGCAGTTTTAAGCATAATAAACATAATTACTTCAGAATAGACACGTGTAATGCATTAATGAAATAACCAAGTTTGACATGAAACAAAATGTTTGAACAATCAAAGAAAATTACGATCTGAACATTCAAATGAACAAAAGTTTCCAATCCTAGCCATGTTTGGGCAGGGGAGCAGTGGTCACATTGGGAGCCTCTGGAGAGTCGAGCTGGACTTCCTTTGCGTCAATCAGATCCCGAACCTTGTTTCTCAAAGTCCAACAATCATTTGTAGCATGCCCCGGGCTGTCAGAATGATAAGCGCAACGAACGTTGGGGTTATACCTTGAAGGCGTCCTGTTGGGATTCTTTGGAGGGTCCATGAGAGTTACCAACTTGGTTTCCAGTAACTGTGGCAATATCTGTGACAAGGTCATGCCGAGGGGAGTGAATTGCCTTTTGGGTCTCTCTTCCCTTTGCTGATTGTGACGCTGAGGAGCGCCGGCCGGTTTTACAATAACCACCGCGTTGACATCTTGGCGGTGTTCGGACCTATTCCGCCCTCTTGAGGCATAGACAACACTAGATTCTCTCTTGGATGGTTTCTTCTCAGTGTTCGAGGAGTCACCATTCGGTATTTTCCCCGACTTGATGCCAGCTTCTATTCTTTCCCCGGTCAAGATCAGATCTGTAAACCCAGCAGCAGAATTCCCAATCAGGTGGTTGAAGAATGGACCAGACAGGGTCCCCAAGAACAAGTCGACGAGCTCGCGGTCAGTCAGAGGTGGTTGTACCCTTCCAGCAAGGTCCCTCCATTTTTGAGCATATTCTTTGAAACCTTCACCTGCACCCATAGACATTCCCTGAAGCTGAGTACGCGTGGGAGCAAGGTCGGATTTATACTGGTACAGCTTATAGAATGCAGTGGCCAAATCCTCCCAGCTGCGGATGTTAGCTCCATTCAGTTGATAGAACTAGTCGAGTTGGGTTCCAGACAGACTATCCAGAAAGAAGTGAATCCATAAATTCTTGTCAGCCGTGTAGGGCTGGATCCTCCTTGTGTAAGACCTGAGATGCAGCTTAGGACAGGATACCCCGTCGTACTTAGCAAAGGCAGGTGCCTTGAATTTGTGCGGGATTACTACCCCAGAAGACAGACCTAGATCCTCGAAGTCCAGGCCGGGCACTTTTTGTATCTCCATGGCACTTAGCCGGTCTTCCAACTGTTTATACATGTCCTCAGCTAGAGGGTACTGCTCATCATTGTAATCGGTCTCGTTGTTGGAGACCACTGGACTAGGAACCTCCCTTTCTTGGGGATTGTCTTTCCCAACAGATGGGGTAGTCTGATCAACTTCATTTCGTGATCCATTCCCAGATTTGCGTCTAGGGTTGAACAGCACCGTCCTCTTCTTCTTCTTTTTCGAAAGCAGGGTCTTCAGATCTTGTTGCCCCTGGGCCAAACTCATAATCAGCTCTTGGAATTGGGCGTTCTGAGCCTGAAAGGCCTTGATGGACTGCTCGGTAGATGATTCAGGATTCATGACGATCGGCTGAAATAAACAGCGAAGAAGGTAAGCAACCTGTAAAAGGGATACCTGTAATGCAATGATATGTATGTATGCATGCAATGTTTTCAAGGACCTCGCAGGGTAAACAACAAAATTGTTAGCATTTGAATCCGGTAGCTTGATTGAAGGAACTTCATGCTGTTGAGAGTCCTTCTTCAAGGGTCAAGGCTCACCATATCGAGTGGGTCATAGCCCCTGACAACCTTGGCTAGAGGAAAATAAATCCTCTTTGCCCCTTGCTGGATAATTGGTTCAGCATGACCTGCATCACAAGCCCTTGAGATCCTTGAAATGGATTAGCCCTTATGCAGGATGTATGCAATGGTATGATGGCATGCTATGCATGGAATGATATAAGTAGGCCCTGTAATGAGTCCAGATTAAGGACTGTAAACAAAACCTGTAAGAAACTCAAGTGTCAGATAACAAGCTGCAAGTAATCAAGTTTGAAGGCACACAAGTCACACAAAGAGCCCTTAGAGTTTAGGCCAGCATGGGGTCTAGGTATTACCCTCTTTTAGTTTGTTGGTTAAGACCTGTCCTATCAGAAGTAACCGGGTTCTAGAGGATCCCAATATCACTGACTACCCTCAATCGGTCATAACTCCAGCATCGCAATCTTTTCTTGCGGCCAGAACCATCACGAGAGTTTAGCCTCAATGGGCGTAGCATACTGCTACTGTTCTATTGGCCAAGTTGGGTCATTTAAGGTTCTAAGATCGGTTGGTGCTTAATGACTCCTCAGAAGACCCATATTCTCCTTGTTGCAACACAAGGGATATCGGTACAGACCAAGGTGCCACACCAACGTAGCCACTGCTTCACCCGTGTCGGTCTACGCCAGACAGGTCCCTCACAGCTTATGCTACCTAAAGGGTATTGCCCAGATCCGGGTTAGGATCTATGAAACTCCGATGCAAGCCCACAATGTAAAAGCAATCAAGACATACAATTGAAAACATAAGTATGGTCTAATCCTAAGGTACACCTCACTTATTAAGTATCCCCAGCAGAGTCGCCAGTTCTGTGATCGGTGGATTTGGAACTGACTGTTTAACGCTGGTTCGCGAAATGTTGCGGAAGCAAGAGTCGCCACCGTCTTTTATTTTCTCCAACATGGACAGGACAAAAGCACAGCAAAATTCCTTATGAGATTGTTTCTCGATTCGGGAGGTAGATTTATAGAAAGGGAAGGTGTTAGCACCCTTTCTATCCATGGTTATCCATGGGCTCTTAGGTACTTGCTCTTTGTGTTTTCAAAAGTGTTTGCTTTTCAAAGTGTGAGTGGGTTTGAAAAAGTTTCGTTTAAAGATTTTAGATCGACTCTTGTATCAGTCCTCAAGAGTGTTTGAAAAAATTGTTTTGAAAGCTTTTTGAAAAGTATCGGTGTGAAAAGCGTTTTGATTTGTTTTTTAATAGAGCAAGTATCTACGAGTCATCTACCTACCCTAAGGAATTAAGCTGTGTAAATGTCCTTAAGGTAATGCCATCCTGCCATTGAGAGGTAGGTAGCACCACCGTTGGAGGTGTTCGGGTCAATTCGTTTTTAGGGACAGTGTGGTCACTAGAGCAACAGTAGGACACCTTAGAAGCTACCCTTATGCCATTGATCCTTTTTTATTCCGAGGCAACCGTTCCGAGGCAACTGGATCATGTCATGGACATAAGGACTTACTAAAACGTCCTATACTCGACGACCACGTTTCGAAGGTAAGGCAACAGTGAGGCGTACCCTAAGAGTGGTGTGTGAATTTGTGTGTTATTTTCAGTTTAGCATTTATCTTGTACATGTATCATGGTGATCTACGCTTTGTTTTTTAATTTAGGCCATACATTCTTTCATGCAAAGTTTAGAATTTTAAAAGTGCGGAAATTTAAATGCGGAAAGATAAATCCTACGCTATTACAAGGCGCGGGTCTATACATCGCCAAAATACAGATACCCGTTTTTGACAAAGATGCGGAAAGTAAAGACGGAAAGATAAACCTAATTACTATTACATCTGAGAAAAAGTTACATAATGATCGAAAGAAATAATGCGTGAAAAGAATTAAAATTAAGAAGTCCGAGGGTTTTGACCCTTTGTATGAAATTAAATTAAATTAAAGTCCAATTAATTATTTAATTAAAGAAAAGAAAGTGTTTTAGTATTTTTTTTGTATTTATGAAAAATAAAGAACAAGAATTAAAAGGAAACCCTAAATCTAGATTATTTTAATTATTAATGAAAATATTAAAGTTAACCTAATTTACTAGTTAATTAATTTATTTACATGTTTATTTACAAAATTAACGATAATTAATAATAATGATAAATAATGATGATTAATAATTTATTTAAGAAAAAGATAAAAATGTCAAAACCTAATTCTACATATTTTTTATTTATTAAGAAAAAATGTTAAAATTAAAACCTAGATTAACTAAGTTAATTGTTAGAGTTTATTTACAAAAATTAATTAGTGAAGAAATTAAATATATTTGTATTTTTTGATTTTTCTGTTTTTATTATAGAAAATTATTTTATGGTAAAAAAAAATAATTAAAACAATTAAAAAAGAATTAGAAAAGAAAAGAAAATAAAATTAAAAATGATGCAAACAAAGGGGGGTTTCAGGCCCAAGGGGAGGTTTTTTTGAACGGTCTGCATTTTTTGGCCATTGGATTGGGTTTCATGGCCATTTGTGTTCTGGCTTCAACGTTCCTTAATCTTCTCAGGATGTCTGTCTCGTCATGCATAAGTTGTTCTACTTTGGCCATTTGGCTTTTGGCTTTTGGCCATTTGTGTTTTGGCCTCAACGTTCCTTAATGAACCTGCATGGGATCCTGTCTAAATCTGCAGTGCTAAATCTCATGAACACATTAAATAAAATCATAAAATGCAAATAAAGCCAATATATGAAGAAATTTAATGTTTAGGCACAATATGGCATGTATGAATGATTATACCCTTTTGATCATGGAGATCAAATCAATCTTACCCTTACTGGAAAATTAGTGATCTGAATGCTTTTATGCCCTTTGGATCATGAAGATCAAGCCAGCCTTACCCTTACTGAAGAAGTAGTGAGGTGTTGGTTTGTAACTGTGATGGCTTGTTTGTAGTGAGAGAGGGATTTGTAATAAGGATTTCAAGGTTTTAGGGTTCTTGAAAGAATTTGATATTCTAACAGTGTTGTGGCAAGATTTTTTTCTCTCTCTTTTTCCTCCTCTTTGGTTTGTGTGAAAAGAAGGTGATTATATAATGGAAATTAGGGTAAAGAAAATCGGCTTTGAATGTGCAATTGGGCCTCCAATGTTCACTTGAGTTCGTAACTTTCCAGGCTAAATTGCAGGGACTTAAGTGCAATTTTTGAAGTTGTAATGTGAAAACAAAATGTAGCCGATATTGAGAACTAACTCCTGTACGAAAATCGGCTCAATCGGATAAACGGTGAATTAGTTATGAATTTTTGAAGTTTCAGCTTAGACAAACTTATTTTGGGCTCCAGTGTCGACTCTGACACGTTCTTCAATAAAAAAATGGTATTGATCGGAGAATAATCCGGTCTTGACTTTTGAAGCAAAGTTGTAGATCTACGAGTCAGGGACCTTGTGTAAAAATATGAGCCCAATCCGATAAAATTTGACCGAGTTATGAATTTTTGAAGTTTCGGCCCAGATGAAATAATATTCAGCATTCAGGATTTTCAGCGTGTCACGCACTCTGAGCAAAAAACGAAGGCCTTTTGAATACCGTTTGAACTCATTACCTTCTGTGAAAATGTAGCCAACTAAATTTGTGAAATTTTGGCGCCGGAACCAGCTCGATACAATGAAAATTGACCAAGTTATGATTTTCTGAACATGACGCAAATAAACTTCTGTCACAAATTTTCTGTGCGAAAATACTTGATAAATCCACATTTTTGAAGACCTTCTGATCGAAATTGGCTTCCAGCCGTGAGAGATGAAAACGTAGATAATGTCAAGACGGAATTTTGTCCACCAGAACGGGTTCAAAACGAGCCACGATCTTCAAGTTATGAATTTTTTAGCGCGTAAAAACTGTACTTTCAGCATACTTTTTCACCATATTTCTTCGACAAAACTCACATATTCGGATACCTTCTTTAAAGAATTGACTCTTGAGCCGAACCTGAATTTGAGAATACGTTATCAAAGATATCTTGGCGAAAGAATACCTGAATATGACGCGCCGGGTTGGTCTTGTGAATTTTTCTTGAAATATTTTGAGAAATATGGGAGGGCAAATTTTGGGGTACAACAGCATACATATCATAACATCATGCCTTAGCATTTCCTTAACCATTTCAAAGATCTCAAGAGTTTATGATGCAGGTTATGGTAAATCAAATGTCTAGCAAGGGACAAAGGGGATTTATTTTCCTCTAGCCAATGCCGTCTAGAGATCAAAACACGATAACTTGAGTCAGTGGCTATGACCCACTCGATATGGTGAGCTTGACTCTTGAAGAAAGACTCTTAACAACACGAAGTTTCTTCAATCAAAGCTGCAAAATTCAAATTCTAACAAGTTTCTTGTTTACCCCGCGAGATCCTTAAAAAATATTGCATACATATATCATACATATCACTGCATAACAGGTCTACCAATACAGGTCTCTCATGTTCTCGCTATTTATTTCAGCAATGGCTTTCCAACCAGGCAACCAAGATCTTCAAACTCGAGAAGCTCAATTCAGGGATGTATTCCTAAACCTATCCAAGGGGCAGGAAGAGTTGAAAACACTCCTCGTGGGGAACTTGGTCAAGAAAAGTCCTGAAGACAATAAGGACGAACGGTTGGAACAACTGCAAGCTGAGTTCAGTGCCATGAAAACCCAGATGCTGGGGCAGATGACTCTTATCCAAGGCTTAGCTCGGGAACAAGAAGAGCTGAGAACCATTATCAACCAGCTTCATCAAGACAGATACAACAACATGAAGCAAACAGTCAAGGCCAGGGACCAAGTCATTAATCAACTTCCGAGAAGTCAAAGGTTTGGTTTGATAAAGAATAGAACTCTCCAAGTTGCTACTACCTCACGGGTCCAACAACAACCTTTCCATAAACAACGGGTTGATCAGAGTAAGCCAAATATGCCCAAGAGGCAATTTACCAAGCTCAACATGTCGCTGTCTCAGGCTTTACAACACCTGTTGAGATTGAATCTGGTGACGTTAAGGGACCCTCCTAAGAATCCCAACATAGCCTCCCCAAGGTACAATCCTGATGCAAGGTGTCCATATCACTCCAACAGCCTGGGGCATGATACTAACATCTGTTGGGCGTTGAGCAACAAAATTTAAGACCTGATTGATGAAGGAGTATTGGAACTCACACAAGACGGTCAGATTGAATTCTTTTGCCATCCCCCCAAGGTTCACCATTTGAAGTGACAAGTACTGAGACGATAAGACTTTTTGTTCATTAGAATTTTCAAGTTGTAATTTTCTTTTGATTTTTCGAACATTTATTCATGTCAAACTTTATTACTTTATCAATGCATTGCATATGTTTGTTTTGAATCAATCCATTCATATTTCACTATATTCAAATTTCTTTCACTTTTTGTGATGATTAACTCTCGATTAAAAAATTCTAAGCCTTTAGAGGGAGGATGACGAAAATGATATCAAAAATCTCTACAGTACGCTTTTGAACAGACCCTGCTGATGAGGTACAAGCATTGTTTCAAATCCTAAACAGTGGAGTTATAAGGAAGATAATCCCTAGTCAACCCCTTTGAGCCAAAGAAGTTGGAGTTTTTCTTTTCACAAATTAAAACCCTTATTTATAACCTGGGGCAGGGTAGTTTTCTTAGTTGATCCAGGTGCACAATGAATGGAGTCAAAAAAGTCCTCCCGAAACAAAAGACAGTGATGGTTCCAAATAATCATAAGGACATGCAGTCATTATCTCTCAAAAATAAAAGCCCATTAAGTCAAAACCTGTGAAGGAGACTTAAGAAAAAAAACTGGGGCATCCCGCTGACTGTAATCACAAAAGAAACAATTCAAGCAAAAAGACAGGGATAATGAAATAAAAAAGAAAGAGGTCCTGCAAACTCTCAACAAAAATAATTGCCTGTTCAAAATAACTGTCAGTATCCGAACCATCACTGGAATATCAGAGCAAAGACTCAAACGAGATCTAAATGCACAATTAGTTGAGTTTAGGATCGAAGAACATCACGAAGAACGAGTGGGTACAAATAAAACTTGGGCCTTTATCCTTTGTTTCATAAACCGTGAACTGGGCCACGTTATAACCCTTAAAAGTCCTAGCTGAAGCATGGGTTAGTTCGAAAGCATACTGTTACAAAAGGTATCCTGACTCCTGTAAGACTTGCTGTAAATCCTGAGTTGACATCACATTTTACAAAAACTTGTTTAACTAAAAAAATGCATTTTCAAAAATTTCAAGACGGACATAAGCTTTGCATTCTTAAAATAACATTGTTTGCATATGACTATTTGTTCAAACGGCAGAGAAGTTTGCACGAAGAATATCTAGTGAACAAAAACCTTCTCAATAAAAAGGATCACCTCAAGTGGAAAAACACTTCCAATCAAGGGGCACGACATGATCATTGTCCAATCATCTGGGGTAGTCAAGTCAAGATTCAAGGAATCTCTCAAAATGCCAAATAGCCAGGGGCAAATCTCCATCTGAATCAATTGGGGCATTGGGAATGAATTCCAACAACGAATCTTGCATGATCAAACATCTTCTGGTAGTATGGAAACACGACACTACTAACAGTGACAACTCCCTACACTCTGAGAGTGTGGACATAGTCAAAAAGTACTATGCATTATCAAAGACCCGCTAGGTTGACTGGCCTAGGCAAAAATAAGGGCTTCCCGGCGAACCAAAAGGGTTTCGGGCAAAAATAAGGGATGAAAATGAAAAAAATTGTACACCCGGCAAGTTGAAAACCTGAAAAGGCGGCTTGGGAAAAAAAGGGTATCCTAGTGGACTGAAAATCCGAAAGGGCGATCTAGGCAAAAATTAGGGATCAAAGCGTACGACTATGTCCCGTCATCTCATCACTTGCCTACCAGAAGGAGACTTGTCACTTCAATCGAAAGTTACCAAGTACCTCATAGGTTGGGATAATACTCGATCCACAAGGCCTCCGCAGGCACCTTCTCCCACAGAAACAGGGGTAAAAAAAGTCTCGATGCAAAGCCATCGTCATATCCTCAGCATGCATACCAGTAACATTCACTCTCCGGAGAGTAATAGAAAAGACAGTAATGATAGCTCTCCCCAGCTGAGACTTACAACTGTGAATGAATCAGTAATATCCTCCCCAAGCAAAGTTTATCTACCATCAACACTGAAAAGGCTTAATATCCCCGGCAGTCTTAATATTCCCCAACAAAGTATAAGAACATTCCCAGGCAGAGTACAAAATATCCCCAGTGGAGTTAAAATTTTTCCCAGCGCAGTCTGAAGAAGCTTCCCTAGTGGAGTTTGAAGAATCATCCCCAGTAGACTTTGGAAGATTATCCCCAACAGAACTCAAAGGATTATCCTCATAAGAGTCTAAAAGGTTATCCCCAGTGAAGCCGCAATTGAAGATCATCCCCAGCAGAGTTCTTTCCTTTCACAAACATAAGTCAATCCCCAACAAGATTCAGTATCACCAGCAACGGTAATTCATCCCCAGCAGAATTTTTCGGCAGGAATCCTCAGTAGATCGTCTCTTCCCCACAGAGTAATCTTCTTATCAGCTTATTCCCCAACGGAGTATAAGAATATTCCCCGACAAAATACAAGATATCCCCAGTGGAGTTAAAATTTTCCCAGTGCAGTCTGAAAAAGCTTCCCCAATGGAGTTGAAGAATCATCCCCAGTAGACTCTGGAAGTTCGTCCCCGGCGGAGTATAAAAATAAATATCCCCATCCGAGTTCAAAGGAATATTGGCCCCAGCAAAGCTCAAAGGATTATCCCCATTAGGGCCTAAAAGGATTGTCCCCACAAGAGTCTAACAGGTTATCCCCAATGAAGCCGCAACAGAAAGATCATCCCCAGCGGAGTTCTTTCCTTTCGCAAACAAGAATTCAATCCCCAACAGATTCAATATCACCAGCAACGATAATTCATCCCAACGGAATTTATCAGTGGAATCCTCAATAGAACATATCTTCCCCACAGAGTAATCTCCTCATCAGTTTATCCTCCAACGGAGTCATCCTCCCTTGTAGGTTTATTCTCATCAACCATCGTCGTCCGCTATCTCCAGCGGAAATGAAGAATTAAACTCTATTCTCCAGCAGCTATCCGAGATTTATTTTCCCAAGATAAAACATTACATTTCCATACATCATGATACATGCATATACGCATCATACAACACAATCTCATTTATTTTGAGAACATCATTGCTTGATCTATATCATGCATTGCATATGACTGACCTTTACCTTTCAGGAAGGAGGCAGTTAAGTTCTCAGCTATGTCGAAGACCTGACCGGTTCTTAAATCTCAACTGAATTATCCTTGGTTGAATTTCAGATAAGGTTCTCAATCTCGACAATTTTCCTCTGTCGAAGTGTGGATGAGTTCTACAATCTCAAAAGAATTATACTCTGTTGAAGACCAGGCAGTCCTAGATCTTGAAGAAGATGTTTCCCTCAGTTGAAGACCTGACCGGTTCTTAAATCTCAACTGAATTATCCTCGGTTGAATTTCAGATAAGGTTCTCAATCTCGACAATTTTCCTCCGTCAAAGTGTGGACGAGTTCTACAATCTCAAGAGAATTATACTCTGTTGAAGACCAGACAATCCTAGATCTTGATGAAGATATTTCCCTCAGTCGAAGACCTGACCGATTCTTAAATCTCAACTGAATTATCCTCGGTTGAATTTCAGATAAGGTTCTCAATCTCGACAATTTTCCTCCGTCGAAGTGTGGACGAGTTCTACAATCTCAACAGAATTATACTCCGTTGAAGACCAGACAGTCCTAGATATTGATGAAGATGTTTCCCTCAGTCGAAGACCTGACCGGTTCTTAAATCTCAACTGAATTATCCTTGGTTTAATTTCAGATAAGGTTCTCAATCTCGACAATTTTCCTCCGTCAAAGTGTGGACGAGTTCTACAATCCCAACATAATTATACTCCGTTGAAGACCAGACATTCCTAGATCTTGATGAAGATGTTTCCCTCAGTCAAAGACCTGACCGGTTCATAAATCTCAATTGAATTATTCCCGGTTGAATTACATATAAGGTTCTCAATCTCGATAATTTTCCTCCGTCGAAGTGTGGACGAGTTCTAAAATCTCAACAGAATTATCCTCCGTTGAAGACCAGGCAGTCCTAGATCTTGATGAAGATGTTTCCCTCAGTCAAAGAACTAATCGGTTCTTAAATCTCAATTGAATTATCCTTGGTTGAATTTTAGATAAGGTTCTCAATCTCGACAATTTTCCTCCGTCGAAGTGTGGACGAGTTCTACAATCTCAACAGAATTATACTCCGTTGAAGACCAGACAATTCCTAGATCTTGTTGAAGAAGTTTCCCTCAGTCGAAGACCTGACCGGTTCTTAAATCTCAACTGAATTATCCTCGGTTGAATTTCAGATAAGGTTCTCAATCTCGACAATTTTCCTCCGTCGAAGTGTGGACGAGTTCTACATTCTCAACAGAATTATATTCCGTTGAAGACCAGATAGTTCCTAAATATTAATGATGTTTCCCTCATTCGAAGACCTGACCGGTTCTTAAATATCAACTGAATTATTCTCGGTTGAATTATAGATAAAGTTTTCAATCTCGACAATTTTCCTCCGTCGAAGTGTGGACGAGTTCTACAATCTCAACAGAATTATACTCTGTTGAAGACCAGACAGTTCCTAAATCTTGATGAAGATGTTTCCCTTAGTTGAATTACTCACAAGTTCTTAAAACTCAGCAAAGATGTTCTCTCAGCTGAGGTACAGGAAAGTTCCTAAATCTCAATAAAAGTTAGACTTCCCCAGCGGAATCTTCTACAACAACAGGTATGCAAGTTCTCGCTAAGGAATCTCTTATGCGATCGACGCTCCTGCAGATGGAATCTGTAAGCCCATCCTCCTACCAACAATCTCCAAATGGCATCTGTAAGCCCATTCCCGACATCACCAGGCTGATACCACTTCATGCGAGTGTAAATTTATGGGCACTCTAGTGTTCAATCATCTTCCACCTTCGGATCACGAAAGGCACGAAAGCCAATTTACATTCTAAGGTTTAAGAAGATTGAACAGGGGCAGATGTTGTACCGTAAAATTTTCCCTCTCATATTTCTCAAAACATTGCAAGAAAAATCTCCAAGTGGCTCAAGCTTGCTCAGAAGTTGGACAGACAATCATCTCCTTAGGCAGTCTTCCCCAAATTAGGGTTTTGTGTTGCATCAAGATCCTTGAGTACAAATGATCTCAAGAGCTCTCCATTTTCCTAATATGCTCTCAATATCATCCATGTCAAATTTCAAGCCTTGCAGAGGAAGTTTGCTCAGTCAAATGCTCATAAGGTCCAAAAATCGACCGTGCTAGGGCAAAAGTAAACTGTGACCTACAAACAGTCAAACTCCAAGATTTTTTGCCAACATTCTCATTTTTAAGGATATTTAATCTATTTATCAAGGGTTGATCATGATTAATCAAGGATTGCTCAAAATTCATCAAGACTCAAAAGTTGCTAAATTAGGGTTTTGCAGGAAAAGTAAACTCAACTTTGACCAAGCATAACTTTCTCATACTTTATGAGAAATGACCCATCCAAAGCTAATTTTGAAGAGGATGAAATTTCCTACAATCCATATTCATACCCCAAGAATATAAAATGCACTCACAAGAAGTTATAAATTTGGACATTATAGGTCATTTTTGAAAGTCAACAAAAACACTTTTTCTTCCAAAGCTTATAACTTGAGCATGGAATATCAAAATGAGTTGAGAAAAAACGGGTTGGTTAGAGGACATCTCAGGCTTTCTAAAAAGTTCAAGAACACCTCCAAAAGTTCAAAATTGAAAAAGTTATGCATTGTTGAAGTTGGACATTTTTTCAAAATTGCCAAAAGTTAACTATCCCCAAAACTTCAAATTTTGTCAAATGGGCCCATTCTTTTCCACTTGATTTGAGCTTGCATCATTGTCCACGTGTCCTAGCTTCAGCCATGAACCCATATCTTATTTTTATTATTTAATTTGATTTTTAAATGGATTTATTCATTTTAAATCAAATAAAATCATATAAAATCAAAAGTATTTATAACTCATGATTTTTTGGTTGGTTTAGGCTTTGAATATAGATATTATGTGAATCAAATTCGCATCAAGTGCATTGGTTACAAGAATATATGATTTAGGCCAAATTTGGAAGGTTGTAATGGTGGAATCAAATCCAATTCATGAGCATTGATATGGAGAGATTTGTACCAAGTTTCTTACCGTAATGCAATATACATTACATAAGGAAGGCAAAGGCACGAAAATAGAGGTTGGTGGCTGCAAGAACAGGCAGAACAAAGTTTGAAAAAGTCACCAAAAAGCTTGAAATCAAAATCGTACTTAGAGGCAATTTCAGAAGCTTAGACCGATCCCAATCGTTTCTTGGACGTACACTGAATCTTCCTAGATCAAGAGCAAGCGTTCTCACATACCACAAAGCACTGTAAGTGTCACAATAATCACCTTGGTTCTTGAATTCGTGATTCATCATTCTTGCATCATTTGAACAAATTGCTTGTATATTTGTAATCCTCACAATGTTTCTAAGCTTTTTGCATTATTCAATTTTGTTTATCTAACCTTTAACGTAAAGCACCATTGTTAGGGTTTTGCATCTTGGTTTAGGTTTTTTTGTTTCAGATAAAATTAGCCTTAGTGATGGCTATAGGCGTGACCGGAAGAGGAAGACGAATGCAACCATGGCCTTGGAATGAATTTATGTAGCCTGATATGGATTTTAGGAGTGGCCTATGCTTTTAGCTGCGGATCCAAATCCGCATGTAACATTGTTACAGGTCTGAGGACAGGGACGAGATCGTGTCCTCATCTGATTGGCCCTTTCAAAATAGCGCGGGCATGTTTTTTTTGTTTTTTCTGGCATATAATTTGTTTTCTTTTATTATATTATTTTTGTATATTACTAACAATTGAAAAAAAGCGTCCTAGTGGGAAGCATGCACGTTCAATGTCCCTCAAGACATGGGTTCGAATCCCAGGTCCCCCATTCTCTTTGTTATTTTTCCTCTTCAGGTAATCAAGTGTACATCCAAGCGTGCAGTTCACCATACACCTTCACATATCTAATGGCCAGATGGCCAAAGGCCAGATCTGGTGGCCAAGATCTGAAGGACCACCATAGGCAAAATCCAAGTGCGCGCACGGAATCCAAAAAGTCAAACAAGGCCACCTACATTTGGGCCTCAGTATTGCTATTCACACCATGGAATCAGGCCCATACCCCCTTTCTCTCTTTCTATTTTATTTATTTTGTTTACATTAATTGTTTTATTTTTTATTTTTATTTAATTTACTAACCAATTAAAAATTTCTTTTCTTTATAAAATAAAACCACAAAAGTATTTTCTTTATTAAATCAAATTTTAATTTTAATTTTATTAATAAACACTAATTAAATTAACTTAGGTTTTAATTAGAATAACTTTAACATATTTTTGTAAGTAATTAAAATTAAATTAGATTTAATTAGGTTTTTACTAATTCAATTAATTTTCATTTTTCTTTCTTAAAATAAAAAAAATCCAAAAAAATAATTTATATTTATTAATTAATTAATTTTATTAATTTAGTAATTAATTTAGGTTGATTTCTTTCTTAAAATAAAAAACAACAAAAATATGTTTTCTTTAAAGGGTCAAAACCCTAATCTTGCACTCGATTTAATTTCCCGCACGCGATTTATTTATTTTATTCAATAATGTATCTGATTCCGGTTTGTAATAGTTAAATAGGATTTTTATTATTCTTTATCGCTTTATTTATTTTTAAAGGGTTTGTCTTTGGCGATGTAAATACCCGACGCTTTGTAATTTAAATTCCGTAATTTATTTTCCGCAAACTATAACTGTTAGATGTTTGATAATAGGGATGCATGACAAGACTGAATGTTTTAACCTAAAATCAACTTAGATCACCATTAACATGTACAAAGATAAAATTAACTGAAAACGACACACTCGCACATGCGCACTCTTAGGGTACACCCCGCTTGGTTGCCTTCGTATGCGGTCATTGAGTATAGGTCACTTTAGAGGTCGCCCTCTTGTCCAAAGATCATAGTTTCCTCGAAATGGTTTCCTCGAATATTATTGCCTCAAACAAATGATCTAAGACATTAGGGTTACCGCTAAAGCATCCTAACATTGCTTTAGTGACCGCATGTCCCTCATTCGAATTGACCCTTAAATTCCAACGACGGTGCTACCTACTCATCAATAGTGGGATAGCATTGTCTAAAGGAAGATAGCATAAAACGATTCCTTTCAAAAAACAAAAACTTTTCACACTTACACTTTTCGAACAAAGTTTTCAAAAACACTTCATACGCTCTTGAGGACAGAAGCAAGAGTTAAATCAAAGTTTTTAAACAAAAACTTTTTTCAAACCCACAAGCACAAAGAAAGCAAATTTTGAAAACAATATGAGCAAGTATCTAAGAGCCCGTGGATAACCACAGATAGAAAGGGTGCTAACACCTTCCCTTTCTATAATCTACCCCCCGAACCCGAGAAATATCTCGAAAAAGGAATTTTTCTGTGCTTTTTTCCCTTTCCTTGTTGGATAAAATAAAATTCGGTGGAGACTCTTGATTATCGCGACATTTTGTGAAAACAAATGCAAAACACAAACCAGCATTCCAAAAAACAATCAGTTCTTTCCCACCGTATCACAGTGGTCCCCCGGTGAGAGCACGACGAACAACTCTTTGGGCTCCTGAAGTAAAACCCAAACCAGACTTTTCAGATTTGTAGGGATTGTCTGGAAGTTGGCTCCAAATGGTACACGCGCCTTCTTCAACTGCTGCTTTGGCATCCCTTAGAGAAGCCATCTTCAACGGAGGTCTAGTAGTCTTTGGAACACTGGCAGCAGTCTTGGCTGCAAAACCTGTCTTTAGAACCTCCTCAAAGTTATGACTGGGGGTCTCAATGAACTCTCAGTCCATTTCAACATACCTGAAAGAGTTCAGGTGGCTCACCATGTATTCCTCCTCCCCATGGACTGTGATAATCTTTCCATTGACTGGATACTTCAACATCTGATGCAGGGTAGAAGTAACACCACCAACCCCATGGATCTAGGGCCGACCCAATAAACAGGAATAATATGGGCAGATGTCCATCACATAGAAGGTTGAGTCAAAAGTATGAGTACCAACTTTGATAGGGATGTCCACCTCCCCGTGCACCATTCTTTTGGAACCATCGAAGACCCTCACAAGAATGTTACCGGGATTCAGTGTGAGTCCTTCACAATCCAACCTATCGAGAGCATTTTGGGTAAGAAATTCAGAGACGAACCTGTATCCACCAGAACATGAGCTAAGGTAGTGCCCCTGCACTCAATGGAGACATGCAGGGCATCATTGTGTTTCCTTCCCTTGGGAGTTAAATCAACATTAGAAATATCCAGTCCATTATCAGCAGTCAGGATGGCAACACATTTCTCAAACTGATCAGTAGAAGTCTCTTGAGGCACATGAGAAGACTTTAGGAACTTTACCAGAGCCTTAGCATGGGCTTCAGAGCATAAAAGTAAATCCAACATTGAGATTTTTGAAGGGGTCCGCTCCATAATGTTATAATCACTCTTCTTTATTATCTTCAGTATCTCTTCCATTTCTTTTTTAGAAGCCTCATGAATGGCTTCCTTGTGTGCCTTTGTCTGGGCAAGCTCGACCAATACCTCTTTGCCCCGAGTCTCGTCTGACTCAGTAGAAGGGATAACAACAAGGATAACGGTAGGAGTAGCGATGGGAGTACTAACAAGAGTAGCAACAGGAATAATCACAAGAGTAGAAACAATCTTTGGAGATATCTCAGGAGAGAAAAATCTTCCTCTTCTCATTATTTTACTGGTCCCAACGATGTTATCGATGTCGGGATCAGTTTCTTCAACAACTTTATCCTCAACAACCAATAGGTCTTTCTTGATGCCATGGTAATAGACGTCAGCCACATAATTCCAGGGAATAACTTTATCAGAGGAATATGGTATTGGCCCAGGAAGGGTGATGATCAAGGGAGAAAACTTGGGAACTGATGTAATCCTGACGGGTCTTTTGGTGGAGACCTTGGGAGGATTGTCGGAAATGGTAATTATTGAGACATCTTCACACAAACTTCTTGTAAGGGGAACTTTCTCGAACAAAATTTCTTTGTTAAGAATCAGGCGATGGACGCCCATATTTAACAACAAACAACCATCTGGTAGAGACATACACGAGTGGCAACCTTCACCACAACCCGAAAATAAACTGGCTCGCAATAGATTCCTTTTAACAGTTAGAAGAAGAGTAGTTAACTCTTCCACAGAAGAAACAGACCGGTCATCATCAACAACATCGACACCCTGGCCATGTTTGTCCATTGGCACAATTATTACATTAGGTGTCTCGGGAAGGTCAAACTCAATCGCCTTCGCTTCGATAAGATCCTGCACCTTATTTTTCAGAGCCTCACAATCGTTTGTATCATGCCCCGGGCTTTCGGAATGGTAGGCAAATCGAGCATTTGGGTTATAGCGAGGAGATGGAGTATTGGGATTCTTAGGGGCTTCCTTTAGAGTCACCATATTGTACTTCAGCAAATGTGGCAAAACCTGGGATAAGGTCATGTTGATCCGGGTAAACTATCTTCTGGGCGCATCTGGTCTGCGCTGATTGTTTCGTTGTTGGTTTGAGGTAGGATTGGAAATCATAACAGCCCCTACCGTCGGCCGACATTCAGTTTTTCTTTGATTTCTCTGGCCGTAAGCAGCATTGACCTCCTTCTTTCTTGTGAAGGGTTTCTTTGCTGTACTAGAGGATGCATCTCTCTGGATTTTACCACTCTTGATGTCAGCTTTTACCTATTCACCAGTCAAGATCAATTCAGTAAATCCAGCAGATGAGCTTCCAATCAGATGGTTAAAGAATGGACCAGATAACATGCCCAAGAACATGTCCATCAGTTCTCTATCAGACAAAGGAGGCTAGACTCTTCCCGCAAGGTCTCTCCACTTTTGGGCCTAATCTTTGTAACCATCGCCAAAACTCATAGACATACCTTGCAATTGTGTACGAGTTGGGGAAAGGTCAGCGTTATATTGGTACTGCTTGTAAAAAGTAGCAGCTAGATCTTCCCAATTGTGGATGTTGGTTCTCTCAAGTTGATAGAACCATTACAACTAAGTTCCTGCCAGACTTTCTTGGAAGAAATGTACCCACAGATTCCTATCATTAGTGTGGGGTTGAATCTTCATGACATATGACCTTAAGTGAAACTTAGGGCAGGAGACACCGTCATACTTAGAAAAGGTGGGGATCTTGAATTTCTGCGTGATGACCACCCCTGAGACCAGTCCTAGCTCTTCAAAATCCAGCCCGTGTACCCTCTGGATCTCCATAGCATTGAGCGGATCCTCCAACTGTTTGTATTTATCATCAGCAGGAGGATACTTCTCCTTAGAATAATCAACTTCATCTTCCTCAGACCCTGGGTTGTTGTTTTCTTCCGTTGGCTTCTCCTTTTGATAGTCCCCTTCATTTGATGGGGTTGAAAAATCTAGAGCTCGCTTAGCCGGCCCTCTGAACCTTCTTCCCAAATTCAAGACACCAGCGGGTTTCTTTGCCTTCTTGGTTTTCTCCTTGACGATAAGAGCTTTCAGATCTTCTTGCCCCTTAGCCAGAGCCAGGAACATTTGTTGTAACTGAGCGTTTTGAGCTTGAAGATCCTTTACTGTTTGTTCAAGAGCCATTTCTTTTACTGAAATAACAAACAAAAAGATAAGAAACCTGTCTCGAAATACATGTTTAATGTAATGTTATGCATGTTAATGTTTATGCAATGTTTTCAAGGACTTTTAAGATTTTAAATTTGCTTAAACCAAAGAGAGAACAAACATTAACTGGATTCATAAGTTTGAAAGATTACAACAATGCCACTTAGGCTTACAATGGAAGAGACAAAAGTGAAATAAAAACTCCTTAACCAACCAAGACTCAGGCTTCCCATGAGCGTATCCTATTTGGTGCAATCTAGGCATTCAAACTCTGTTCTTCACACAGTTGTCTTGTAAACTCTAAAACCTTTTTCTCGCTTTCATAGAACTAGACTTTAAAGGTATCTCGTTCCTATTTAAGTTTAACCCAAGACCTTTGCAATTCCTCGAGAGTAGTCAGCATGTCAGGATGGAGAATAGTATGAGGTACATCTGTATCTGCAATGGGTTCCATGATGATGGGTAGAACGGAAGGGTAAGGCATCATGAGATTTTGAGTGCGAGCTCGCACCCACTTAAGATAAGGCTCCAAAGGGATGGATTTCTTATGCCCCAATATCTTACTATCCACTCTGTTTATCATTCCCCAAGCTCGTATGAACCTTTGACGATACCCTTGAACATAATCCTCGTAGTTGAACATAATGCCTTGGATGAGCATGTCATGGGGACCCTCTCTCTGAGCATAACCGAATTGTCGTAGAGCCAAAGAGGGGTTATAAGTGATACCTCCCCTAATTCCTAGGAGAGGGACATTATGGAACTCCCCACAACGATCAATGATGATGACGTCTTCTACAGATCAAGGGCACCAATGAATATCTGAATGCGTGAGGGACATCAACCTATTAGACCATCTTAAGCCTTGTTCGTTCTTTACAACAGACCGGGGTAGGTTCAAAATAAACCACCTAGCTAATATGAGAGTGCAACAAATAAGGATTCCTCTTCTCTTTATGGTGCGAGTGTGAAAAGAGTGCAGAATGTCTCCAAGCAAAGTAGGCACCGGGTTATGAGACATGAAGACTTTGACTGCATTCACGTCTATGAGTTGGTCCGAATTAGGGAATAGTACCATCCCATAGATGAGAAGAGCCAGCACTTCTTCAAAGGCTTGTAAGTCCAGGGTATCCCAAAAATAGTGAGCTTTCTCAAACAAGAACTTGGATAGAAAACCTTTAACACCGCATCTTGTTTCCCAGTTGGTTACAACGTCTGACCATTGTAAATATATGGCTTGAGCGATCTCCTCAGGCCTTGGGTCTCTTTCCATACTATTGAAGGGTAATTGATTGAGGACAGACACACCCAATAACTGAGAAAACACTTCCATGGTAGGTACCAACTGGTAGTCAGGAAACATAAAGCAATAATGTAAAGGATCAAAGAACTGAAATAGTACTTTCACCATGTCTTCATCAGGGCTTGAGGTTACCAAACTGAGGAGCCGACCATGTCTTTTAGTGAATGGGGAATTCTCAGGAACCCTTGATGCTAACTCTTTGAGTTGAGGAGGCACCCTTACAAGGTTGACTTGGATAGTATTTCTACGAATGGGAGCCATGTCCTACAAAACAGACACAAAGACAAGTCCTAAAAGTCCTTGAAATGGTCAATGTGACATCCCATGTTATGATGTTATGATTTCATGTACAAACAGATATATACAAGCACACAATCAGATCCTTAGCTCTAGGCTTGCATGGATTCCATAGGTAAGTACCCTCTTGAAGTATAGTTGGCTCAACCTGTCCTATTAATAGTAACCAGGTTCTAGGGAATCTCAATATCACTGATATTTCTTCACTGGGAGATGTTTCAGTGCAAGCTTCTTTATTGGCGACAGAAATATCCCAGAGGTCAGATCTCAATGAGTGTAGTATCGAGTATCAACCAACTTCGGACTGCACCAAAGCCGACTATCTCACTACTTCCTAATGGCCAAGTTGGTTCAATTAAAGGTTCTAAGGTTAGTTGGTGCTTCATGACACCACACAGCAGCCCCGTATTCACCTTGATTACTCAAGGGCTACTGGCACCACTAAATATGTCACACCAGTGTAGCTATCGCTTCAACTATGTCGGTATACCCTGTACAGTCCCCATGATCTATTGCTACTTACCTAATAATGTTCCCCAGATTCGGGTATAGGATATTTTAGTAATAACCCAAACAAGCCCCCAAAAGTAAAGCATACAAAACACACAATGTAAAGCAATTTAAAATGAACTAAACTCTAAGGTAACCCCACTTTATAAGTCTGTCCCCAGCAGAGTCGCCAGTTCTGTGATACGGGGGCAGAACCGACTATTTATACTGGTTTTGCATTGGTATTCGCAAATGTTGCGGTAACCAAGAGTCGCCACCAACTTTTCTTTTATCCAAAAAAGGAAAGGGTGAAAAGAACAGAAAAAGACCTTTCGAGATTATTTCTTAGTAAGGGGGTAGATTATGAAAAGGGTATGTGTTAGCACCCTTTTCATCCGTAGTTTTCTATGGGATCTTAGAAGCTTAGCTCATTTTGAAAATACCTTGTGCTTTGCGTGTTTTGAAAAGTATTTTGAAATGCCTTAGTACGGCGAGTTGCTTTATGATAACTCTTGTATCAGTCCTCAAGAGTGTTGATAAAGCATTTTTGAAAATGCTTTTGAAAAGTTTTTTTGTGTAAGTGCGAAAATTTGTTTTTGAGGAAGCATCTAACAAATATCTACTTTACTAGAAAGGATCGTTCTTTTCCTCATTTCCTTTAGACAAGACTAGCCTACTATTAGTGAGTAGGTAGCCATAGTCGATTGGATGTATGAGGGACATTCGTGAGTCATCGTACAATCATAAAGGCAACATATAGAGACGCTTTAGCAATTTTGTTTAAGGGACTAGATCATTTACTGTAAGGCAACACCGAAGGGTCATCGAGGGACTATGATCTTTTGATTCGTAAGTCTTTGCTAAAGCGTCCCTACTTTCGAGGGACATGACTGTTTTTTTTCCTGAAGGAAACCAAAGCGGGAATACCCTAGAGGTGTATATGTGCAAGTGTGTTGTATTCAGTTATTTTTTGTCTTTGATGTTAGGTTTGCTAATGTTTAATTTTTATACTCTTGTCATGCAATCCTATTAGGCATACATCTAAGCAGTTAATATGTACAGGAATAAAATGCGGGAATTATAAATCCTACGCTATTACAAAGCTTCGGGGAGGGGGATTATTACTTGTCCAAACTTTAGGGAAAATAAAGAAAGCAGTAAAATAAAAGAGTCCTAATTACATTCTATTACAACCAGGAGGCAGATAGAATAATATGATAACGCTAAAATAAAATTGCGCGCAAATTAGAAAAGACGTCTAAAACCCTATGGAATAAAAATCTTTTTGTTTGTTTTTATTCTATTTAAGAAAATGTTTAAATAAGAATTAGATTAATTAACCTAAATCTAGATTTAAAGAAAATTAAAATTAATTAAAGGAGTTAATTCTAATTTTTTTTTGTATTTTTATTATAAAAAGAAAATAAATTAAAATGGATTAAATCATAGGTCTAATTAATTTTAATTAAGAAAACAGGTTAAAATAATTAATAATTAATAATTAATTTACAAAATTAATTTAATAAAAAAAACCTAAGACTATATTTTTTGTGAATTTTTCTGTTATTATAGAAAAATGATTAAAATAAATAAACAATAAAACAAATAAATAAATTTTAAAAAAAAAGAAAATGGGCCTGACACAATCAGCAATGGGGAGTGAGAATTGAAATTTCTAGACCCAAAAAATGGCAAGCCCGGGCTAGGTTGGGATCCTGTGTTGCTGGCCCTTGAGGGTTCATGATGGGCTAGTACCCCAGGGGCGTTGGATCTGACCTCCCTGTGATCTAATGGCTGAAGCTTGAGAGTACATGGTGTTTTCCTTGAGTCTAAGAATACTGGATCTGCAGTAAATTTGTTTAAAAAATCAAAATCCAGTCCTGGGTATCGAACCCAGGTCTCTCCCCTTCGCACGCGCTCCCTTCACCAACTAAGCCAGCTTGTCAATCGTTAATACAAATAAAACCATAATATTATATATGAAAATGGGTCAGAATATTAAAAATTAAAAATACGCGCGTTGTGAAATTCAAATGAGCCAATCAGATAACACAAAATTGCCACGCCCGCTCCCAAACATAGTCAACAAGTCAACGGTGTCGGAGGAGACCTCTGGTCATCTTCTCCGGGCATACGAAAACGACATCCATGATTTTAAAGGCTTTAAACCCAGAATCAAAGGCCTATTCCACATAAAACCGCCTCCTGAACTCAAATTCGTCCTTAGTTTTAACAGATCATGACTTGATCATTCAGTTCACATCAAGATCTGGACTATGCCTTAAACATAGCAAATCCTAGTTTGAGTCCCTATCCTTTCATGTAATACGTTAGAAATAAGCAAAATGATGATATGAAAATGAAAATGTGAATTAGAATCATTTATATTGCATGTGTTGAAAGATTCAAATCATGAAAAATTTACAAAGTGGTGATTCGGTTGGCTAATCTCAGGTCTCTTCAGGCGTGGATAACGGATGGTATGGCTTCCTGGGAACCTCAGGGATGGAGTGGTGAGGTTTGTTTGGCACGAGGAAGCTTGCACTATGTATTTCGAATTTCACAACTTTGTTGCAATTTTGAGAAATTTTATATGCTTTTCTAAGGCAGTGTGAGTGTGTCCTTGTGCGTATATATGTCGTGTGTCCCCTTTGGCTTGTGTTGGTGTCTTGTATTTATAGGAGGGGGAGGAGACAAGAAAATGGGGAAAGAAACATGTCCTTAAAGACCACCCATTAAACATGGCCTTGAAAATAAAATTAGACAAATTTAAAGATTGCCATTTAGAGATTTTTCATGCCACTTTGGAATTGGGAATGAACCTGGACATGTGATAATTGGAGCCTTGTATGAATTCGAACTACTCGAAGTTTTCCCTATCAGAACGTCTTCGATCAGCCCCCAAGCATTATTCTCTTTGATGGTTGTGAGTTTTTGGTTCGAATTGTTCAGAGCCTTCCTTATCGAAACTTCTTAGATTAAGTCAACTTCTGCATTGATTGCTTGTCTTTGTTGATATGTTTATCAAAAGACATCTTGTTCTGATATGCCAATCAAAGGAAACTTTGTTGGCATGTCTTCGAAGTACACCTTATCCTTGCTCTTCGATTGGCCCATGGTTACCTCCTTCGAATAGCTCCAATTCTCATCATTGGGGCTTCTTCGATTGAGACCCTATCTGCCTTAGTAGCTTAATTTGAAACTCTTCAACTGGCCCAAACGAAAACTACTTTTTGTCCAGTCGAAACTTTACTTGTTACCTCCTTCGAATGCAATTGTGCAGGAGGCTTGGGTTTGGCAACATGTTGGATTTTGGGCCAAAGTAACTTGGACCAAGACTCATCATAAGATAAACTTATTTTCAATAATTATGTGTCTCTTTCAAATGGAACATATGTATATCCTTGGAATGGCCCTTTTGCATTCTTCGAATGGGCCACCAATGTGTGTTCATAATGTGGCAATCATATGCTTGTGAAACGAAGGAAAGCATGAAGAGGAAATCTTTGCTTGGTGAATCAAAGGTCAGTCGAAGAGGAAGCCTTTTCCTTGTGCGCTGAAGGAAAGCATCTTGAACCAATACTCATCAAAATTAAAAACAAGCTTGTTTCCCATAATTATGTATCCTTCGAATCGACCACATGTATGTCCTTCGAAGGCACCATTGGTGTGTCCTTCGAACGGACCTTACTAGGTGTCAAAATGTGGAAAACTGTATGTTGAATATTTTAGAGGAGGAGCCAAAGCTAGCATGAGAGAAGCCAACTTCTTAATAAATCGAAGCACATATGAAATAAAGCCACTGCTTTATGGGCCTTAGAATGAAGGGAAACCATTGCCTTGCGCGTTGGAGGCAAGCCTAGAGGAAGTCATTTTCTTGTGGGTCGAAAGCAAACACAGAGGCAAGTTGAAGGGGCCTTGGCCTTGTGGATCGAAGGGGAGTCTGAGGTAAACTTTTGCCTTGTGGATCAAAGGCAAGTTGATGGGCCCTTGCCTTGTGAATCAAAGGCAAGATGAAGGGGCCTTTGCTTTGTGAATCCTAGGCAAGCATGAGGAAGATTTTGCCTAGTAAACCAAAGGCAAGCATGAAGAGGCGTACGTGTGCTGATAGAAAGCTGAAGGGGCCTTTTTCCCAGTGGAAGCTTTGTGAATTAAGCTTGATCGAAGGAGACTCAGCGCCCCCAATCAAAGCTTGTATGCAGGAGTAGCTTGTGCGCTGAAGGCACACACTGCAGGAGTATTTGCCTAGTGCGCTGAAGGAACGCACAGAGGGCACTGCTGGAATGATACTTGTGGACTCAAAGATTGATCGAAGGATGCCAAACACCCAATCGAAGCTTACTAATCAAAGCGTGATCGAAGAGTTCCAAATGCCCAATCGAAGTAGCGTGTTCATATGCCAATCAAAAGACACTTGATTATCTCCAAAAAAAATTATATTTTCTCTAAGCAAGTGTTTGTAACCACCCATGTAAGAGACAATCTTGGAAAACATGAGAGGGCAAATTTTGGGGTACAACACTGAGTTCAGTTCAGGAGGCAGATGTCAAGACATCTTCTTTGACATCATTCAAAACAGTTTTCTACAAATGTCAAGACATTTAGCCCACCATTAATAGCATATTATTTTACCAAAATTGCTGCCAACCAACACTTACAAACTCCCTCTTTGGCAAAATTTGGCTAAAACATTATCAGAGCAGAGCAATATATTATCATAGCAGAGCAATATATTATCAGAGCAATATCAGATTAGCAGCATAAGCAAAGCAAGCACAAACTTAGTTAGCAGCTAGTTGTAAGTAAGGGAACATGTTAGAACATTTTCATAGACATGAGGCTCCCCCTCAATCAATGGTTAGTGGTTAGTCACATGAGGATCTCCCTCAAGTATTGAGCTCCCCCTCAATCAATTATCAATGGTCAGCCAGTCAGTCACTCACTCTCTCTCCCCCTTTTTATTCATAACATGCCAAATAAATGGAAGCAAGTGTCAAGCACATAGAAATCAAATGTCAAGCACATGCAAGTGATAAAAACAAACAAAAGGATCATATACATAAACATCAATTAGTCTAATTGTAATCAGAACCAGTTGACTTGTCTGAGCCAGAACTTCCTTCCTCACTAGAGTCTTCACCTTCAGAGTTCACTGTATCATCAAGGTTGTTGTCCTTTTGCAGGTCCTTGATCATCTTTTCAAAGGTTAGTGTGATACGGTGGGAAAGAACTGACTGTTTTTGGAATGATGGTTTGTGTTTAGCGTTTGTTTTCGCAAAATGTCGCGGTAAGCAAGAGTCACCACCAACTTTTATTTTATCCAACAAGGAAAGGAAAAAAGCACAGAAAAATTCCTTTTTTCGAGATGTTTCTTGGGTTCGGGGGGTAGATTATAGAAAGGGAAGGTGTTAGCACCCTTTCTATCCGTGGTTATCCACGGGCTCTTAGGTACTTGCCCAATTGTTTTCAAAATTGCTTTCTTTGTGCTTGTGGGTTTGAAAAAGTTTTTTTTTTGAAAACATGGGTTTAACTCTTGCTTTTGTCCTCAATAGCGTATGAAGTGTTTTTGAAAACTTTGTTCGAAAAGTGTAAGTGTGAAAAAGTTTTTGTTTTTGAAAGAGCAAGTACTTAAGAACCATCTACCTACTCGAAAAAGGAATTGTTCTATGCTATCTTCATTTAGATAATGCTATCCCACTATTGATTAGTAGGTAGCATCGTCGTTGGAGTTGAAAGGGTCAATTCGAATTTAGGGACTTACGATCACCAAAGCAATGTTAGGACGCCTTAGCGATAACCCTAATGTCTTAGATCATTTGTTTGAGGCAAAAATAACCGAGGCAACCGTTTCGAGGTGACTATGATCTTTAGACAAGAGGGCGACCTCTAAAACAACCTATACTCAATGACCGCGTACGAAGGCAACCAAGTGGGGTGTACCCTAAGAGTGCGCATGTGCGAGTGTGTCATTTTCAGTTATTTTTGTCTTTGTACATGTTAATGGTGATCTAAGTTGATTTTAGGTTAAACATTCAGTCTTGTCATGCATCCCTATTATCAAACATCTAACAATTATAATTTGTGGAAAATAAATTGCGGAAATTAAATTACAAGGCGTCGGGGTATTGACATCGCCAAAAGCAACCCTTTGAAATTTAAATGTGGAAAATAAATAAAGCGATAAAAATAGTCCTAATTATCTATTACATTCCGGGAACAAATACAATATTGAATAAATAGATCGCGTGCGGAAAATTAAATCGGGTGCAAGTTTAGGGTTTTGACCCTTTGTTATTTTAAAGAAAAGATTTTTTTTGTTATTTTTGAATTAAGAAAGAAAACTATCCTAAATTAATTATTAAATTAAATTAATTAATCTAATTGATAACAATAAATATTTTTGGGTTTTTTGTTATTTAAAGAAAGAAATAAAAATTAATTAATGTTAGTAAAAATCTAATTAAGTCTAATTGATTTTAATTATTGAAAAATATATTAAAGTTATTCCTAATTAATGGCCTAAATTAATTAAATTAATATTTGTTAATAAAAATTAAAATACTGAAATTTAATTTAATAAAGAAAATATTTTTGGTTTTAATTTTATAAAGAAAAAGATTTGTTTGGTTAATTGATTAAATAAAAATTAAAAAACAAATAAAACAAAATAAAAGAAATAGAAAGAGATAGGAGGTTTGGGCCTGGTTTGGAGGTTTGATCAGCAATTTTGTGGCCCAAACGAGCTGGCCCTGTATTGACTTTCCCTGATTCCATGTGCGCTGGTTGACTTGGTCCATGGTAGACCATCAATCTGGATCACCAGATCTGGCCTTTGGCCATCTGGCTGTTGGATATGTTGAAGCGCATGGTATGCTACAACTCTTGGTTTGCACCGGATTACCTGAAGAAAAAGAACAAATGCAAATTGGGGGGACCTGGGATTCGAACCCATGTCCTGTGGGATGTGCCAATGTTCGCTTTCCACCAGGCCATTGTGTTTCAGTTGTTTTTGATATACGTAATAATAATAATGAAAGAAAAACAATCATATGCCAGAAAAAGTAAAACAAAGCGCGTCATGTTTGAATGGACGAATTGGAGAATGACACGCTGTGATCGGTGGAAATAGAACTGACTATTTTGAAATGTTGGTTCGCGAAATGTCGCGGTAAGCAAGAGTCGTCGCCGTCTTTTATGTTCTCCAACATGGAAAGGACAAAAGCACAGCAAAATTCCTTTTCGAGATGTTTCTCGGTTTGGGAGGTAGATTATAGAAAGGGAAGGTGTTAGCACCCCTTCTATCCGTGGTTATCCACGGGCTCTTAGGTACTTGCTCACTATGTTTTCAAAAATGTTTTTCTTTTCTTGTGTTTGTGGGTTTTGAAAAAGTTCGTTTGAAAACTTCGTTTGACTCTTGTATCCATCCTCAAGAGTGTATGAAGTGTTTGTTTGAAAACTTTTGTTTGAAAGTGTAGGGGCGAAAAGTTGTTTTTGTTTTTGAAAGAGCAAGTACCTTAGAACCTCTACCTACTCAAAAGAAATTAAGCTGTGTAAATGTCCTTTAGACAGTACTATCCCACTATTGAGAAGTAGGTAGCACCGTCGTTGGAGTTATTCGGGTCAATTCGATTATAGGGACATGTGTGGTCACCAAAGCAATAGTATGACGCCTGAGCGGTAACCCTAATGTCCTAGATCCTTTTTTATCCGCGACAACTGTTTCGAGGCAACTTGGATCTTTAGACAGGAGGGCGACCTCTAAAACACCCTAAACTCAATGACCACGTCGAGGCAACCAAGTGAGGCGTACCCTAGGAGTGGCATGTGCGAGTGTGTCAGGTTTCATGTTAAGTTTATCTTTGCACATGTATTGGTGAGCTACATTTTGATTTTATTTTCAGGCAAGTCTTGTCATGCATAGTTAACAGCTAATAATTTGCAGAAAGTAAATTGCGGAAAGTAAATCTACGTTATTACAAGGCATCGGGTATTTACATCGCCAAAAACATAACCCTTGAAAAATAAATGCGAAAAAATAAAGAAAGCGATAAAAGTCCTAATTATCTATTACATTCTCGGAGCAGATACATAAATATGGTCAAAGAATAATATGCGCGAAATAAAAATTAAATCAGAGAAGTCTTAGGGTTTTAACCCTTCTTGAGAAAAGAATGAAATTTTGGTCCTTTTTGCAATTAATTAAACCTAATTCTAATTAACTAAATAAAAGAAAAAAAAGTATTTTTTTAAGTTTTTTTAATGTCTTAATGAAAATAAAAATAAAAGAAATTAAAAGTGTCAAGAGAAAAACCTTAATTCTACATTTATTTTATTTATTATGAAAAAAATCAAAATTAAACCTAATTAAACTAAATTAATTTGTTAGAATTTATTTACAAAAAATAAAGTGAAATTAATAAATAATAATAATAATAATAATAATAAAAATATTAGTTTTCTGATTTTATTATGAAAATAAGTAATTTGTTAATTAAATACTAATAATAATAATACTTAATGAAAAGATTAATAATAATAATAATTAAAGGTAAAATATAAAAGAGAGAAAAAAATAAGAAACAAAACCCAGGGGGTGTTGGGCCCAGATGGAGGTGAGAAAGCAACTTTCAGGCCGATTCGTTTGCCAGTCCGTTTGACTTTTGTGGATTAGCTGCGTGTTCATTGACTGGGAGTACCATGGTCTTCCAATCATGACCATTGGATTGATGCTTAAGGCCACTTGGCGCTTGGATGTATGGAGATACATGGTAGAACGCTTTTGGAAGCCTGCATGTAATCATGTTAAACAAAATAATATAGGAGTTTTGGTGGACCTGGGACTCGAACCCAGGTCCCAATGGTTACCAGCCAGCGCATCTTCCACTACACCATGTGCCTGCATTTGTTATTATGATAATGAAGAAATATAATATATGAAAAATAACAATTATGCTAGAAACACAAAACAAGCGCGCGTTTTATTTGAATCAACCAATGATACGCTTACACGCCTTCATCTTCCTCCTTTGTACCTGTAAAAAACAAATAGATAGCGGGGGTTTTTAACCCCCACAAAACATGATGAGGAAAAATAGCGAATAGAATTGTGCTCTATATAAATATTTCGCGAATAGTCCAGTGTGTTTGTCTTGTTTTGACGGTTTCAACCATATGCCTTAGAGGTGCTAATTTTTCCTGGACTGTAAAGCCCCAATTTGAGAACTCATGAACCCTAAAATTCGTCAATGGGAATTTGTGATTCTGCATGTTATAATTCAATTAACCTGTACCATTAGCTTCATAGGAGTTCTAGCAATGCAAAACACACAAAAAATCATGTTAATGATGCATGAATCATGAGTTACGATTATGAAAAAAAGTATCAAACCGTGTGACTGTAAATGGTGATTTCTTGAGCTTTAGCGTGTGGTTTCAATTGCAATACGTCCCTGACACTTCCAGCAATGTGTTTGAAACAACCAAAGTCCTTGAATTGGCCTGGAAGATAGAAAACAATTTTCAAGTTTCTTGGATTTTTTTGAATGTGGTTATGGCTTTTTCTGCAGCAAATTCACGTATGCATGAATAGGGTTAGGTTGTGTATTTATAGAGGACTGAATTTAGGTCAAATCCTTGAGCAAAGATCCACTGAATAATCATATATTTTTGAATCTTTTTTATTGGAAAAACTTGCCATACTTGGAGATTCTTGTCCCTTTGATTTGCACACGAAAATTCCAACATATATTGACCACTTTTGCTTCACAAAAAGATTGAAAAATCAAATCTTTGTATTTCCTACAATTTAAATTAATTAAATGAATTAAAATTGATTAAAAATCCAAATAATTAATAATAAATAAGAAAATAAGTTCAAATAATCTTAATGGGTCGTGCATAAGCCTTGGATAAAGTTTCAAGAAGAAATTTGAGGCCCATTAGCAAAAACAAGGTGTTTTGAGCAAAGTTGACCTTTGCAAATTCACAAAAATTTCCCAACTTCTCCAATGCATATCTTGCTCAATTTTGATCATATGAACATGTTCTTGGACATTTTGGAAAGGTCTTGAAGTCCTCTAACCAATGCCTTTGGTCCCGTGTCATTTGGATTTACCAATCTCAAGTTATGGTCTTTGACTTATAGTGCCTTTTTGTTGACTTTTGAAATTGACCTATAATGTAGAAATTGATAACTTTTTATGAGAGCATTTCTTGGACTTTGAATGTGAATATGAGTTGTAGGAAATGTCATCCCCTTCAAAATGAGCATTGGATGGAATTTTTCTGATGAACCATGAAAAAGTTATGCCTTGGTCAAGATACAGTTGACTTTTCTGCTGTCCAAAAATAGTAACTTTTTGCATCTTGATGATTTTTGAGCCATGCTTGTGGAATCATGATCAAGACTTGATCAAATGATGATTGTGTACTCAAAATAATATGTTGACCAAAAATTATGACTTTTGACTGCAAAATGACCATTTTTCCCCTATAGTTGACTGTGGATCAAATGAGGCTTTTGACTGTGCAAATTGGCATTGTGAGTCTTGAGACTTGGCATGTAGGTGCTTGAGAATATGTATAGGCCTATGAGAATTGATTGAGCCATTGAAAACCCCAAATTCCTTGAAATAAACAAAACCCTAATTTTGACTGGCTTAGGAGGCATTTGGACTATGCAACCCCTTGAGAAATCTTGAGCCATTTGAAGATGACTCTTGACAAACTTTGAAGAATATGGGAGGGCAAATTTTGGGGTACAACAGTTGCCCCTGTTCAATCTTCTTAGACCTGAGGATATAGATTGGCTTGCGTGTCTTTCGCGATCCGAAGGTGGAAGATGATTGAACACTAGAGTGCCCAGAAATTTGCACTCGCATAGTATGGTGTAGTATCAACACTGTGATGTCGGGAATGGGCTTACATATGCCATTTGGAGAGATGATGGATAGGAGTGGAGATGGGCTTAAAGATGCCATCCTGAGTTGTAACCTGGTAGGTTGAAAGAAGGAGCCTGTGTAGGGTTGCTTGATGATGAGTCAAGTAGATGGTTGTACTGTCTGGTTTCAGGTATTAATCTACAATCCGTCGTCCGTAGATATTTCCTGGCTAGTTACAGGTGTTGATTCGAAACTTAAAAAAAAGTTGGTCGAGATAGCTTTCCTGGCTGGATACAGGTGTAGATCTTCAATCTCTTCATGCAGATACTTTCCTGGCTAGATACAGGTATAGATCTACAATCAATCGCTCACAGATATGCCCTGGCTAGATACAGGTATCGAATCTGGAACTTAAAAAGGTTGGTCGGGATAGCTTTCCTGGCTGGATACAGGTGTAGACCTCTGACCTGAGGATGAAAGATAATTTCCTGGCCTGTTACAGGTGTTGATCTTCAAACTCTTCATGCAAATACTTTCCTGGCTAGATACAGGTATAGATCTATAATTAATCGCTCACAGATATGCCCTGGCTAGATACAGGTATCGAATCTGGAACAAAAGGTTGGTCGAGATAGCTTTCCTGGCTGGATACAGGTGTAGACCTCTTACCTGAGAATCAAAGATAATTTCCTGGCCTGTTACAGGTGTTGATCTTCAAACTCTTCATGCAGATACTTTCCTGGCTAGATACAGGTATAGATCTACAATCAATCGCTCACAGATATGCCCTGGCTAGATACAGGTATCAAATCTGGAATTTCAAAAGGTTGATGGTAATCATCTTTGGATTGACCTTTTCCTGAAAAGGCAAAACATTAGTTGTATGCAATGTCATGATGTATGAAATGCATGATGATGTTCTCAAAAAATGAGATTGTGTCGTATGCACTTTATCATGTATGTAAGCAGGAGGTATGAAATGTGAAATGTTTATGAATGTATTTTTGTCTAGGAAAATAAATCCTTGACGAGTGTCGAGAAGTTTGTTAAGTCCTGGGCTGATGTTGAAGAGTAGAGTTCTTCGTTTCCGCTGGGGATGATGAACGAAGATGATTGCAAGAATAAACTGGTAGGAGAAGATGACTCCGTTGGGGAAATAAACCTGATGAAGAGATTACTCTGTGAGGAATTACTCTGTGGGAAGAGATTCTTCGCTGAGATTTGAACGATAAATCCGCTGGGGATTCCGTTGATAAGCTTTGTTGGGGAATTTGATGAACTCCGTTGGGGATAGAGAGAACTTTGCTGAGGACGATCTTTCCGTTGCAATTTGCTGAGGGTAACCCAGTTAGACCCTGGTGAGGAATAACCTTCTAAAATAGGTTGGGGAGACGCATTCGTACTCTGCAGAGGACAAGCTTCCAGAATCTACTAGGGAGATGGTTCCACTCTCCTGGGGAAACTTTTTGGACTGCACTGGGGAAATGGCTCCACTGGGGTGTATGTATTCCGCCGGGGAACAATCTTATATTTCGGTCGAGGAATATTGAGACTGCCGGGGATGCTTGCTGGGGAATATCTTTATACTCCGCAGGGGAATATTAAGATCTCTGGGGATACCCAACTTTTCCAGGACTGATGGTAGACCAACTCTGCTCGGAGGAGAGTATTGCTGACTTGCTGGAGATATTGTGCCTTTTTAGGGCTGATGGGAGACCAACTCTGCTTGGGGAGAGTATTGCTGAATCTGCTAGAGATACTGTGCCTTTTTTGTGCTGATGGGAGACCAACTCTGCTTGGGGAGAGTATTGCTGAATCTTGCCTTACTCTGCGGGAAGTGAAGGTATCCTGGTTACATTCTTCAGCTGAACTTACCTTGGTACCTTGGTGGACAGAGCAACTAGATCGCTTAGACAATTCGTTATTGCCCCCGTTTCTGATGTCACCTGTAATTAATCCTTTGTTTCGCATGCAAACATTTATGATCAGTAATTAATGTCAAATGCATATATCAAAAATGAACATTGGACGTTCTTTGCAAAACAAAACAGATAAAGGAAAAACAATTGGCAATTTGTCTGGAAAAGTGAACTTGTATTGATTTTGAGGTTTTGCCAGTAAATAGGCATTTGTGTACAAGAGGCTGACGTCCTAGTAAGAGAACGCCGCCGAACAACATAGAGTTTTATACAATTTGTGAAAAGGAAACAAAACAGCTATGTGAAAAATCCCACTGGGTTCTAACTCTGCTATCGCCTTTATGTCTTCAAGTGTCTCATCACTTTGCTGCTTAGTCAGAGATGAATCCGATTGATTGGTGCCGTCTGAGCCTGACAGTTGATACCGAAGTCTGGATGCCGGGTGATCCAATGAGACATAGTATTACGCTTATCCCTAATTTTTGCCTGGACCGCCCTCTCGGGTTTTCAGTCCACCGGGATACCCATTTTTGCCCAAGCCGCCTTTTCAGGTTTTCGACTTGTCGGGTGTACAGATTTTTTTTATTTCACCACTTATTTTTGCCTGAACCCTTTTGGTTCACCAGGAAGCCCTTATTTTTTCCTAGGCCAGTCGACCTAGCGGGTCTTTTATTCATGCGTAGTATCTTTTTACTATGTCTGCATTGGCGGGGTGAGGAAGGTCGTCACCATCCATGGTGGTTAGAATCATCGCACCTCATGAGAAGATATTCTTAACCACGAATGGCCCTTCGTACGTGGGGGTCCATTTTCCCCTGGGATCACCTTCAGGTAGAATGATGCGCTTAATTACCAGGTCCCCAACTTGATACTCTTGGCGTCTGACTTTCTTATTAAATGCCTTGATCATCCGTTTTTGGTACGTCTGACCATGACAAATAGCAGTGAGTCTCTTTTTGTTGATTAAGTTTAGTTGATCAAGCCGGGTCTGGATCCAGTCGTCTTCGCTCAAACCTGCATCCTTCATTATCCGGAGAGAGGGTATCTGAACTTCGATACGCAAGACTGCCTCCATGCCGTAGACCAAGGAAAAGGGAGTTTCCCTTGTTGACGTCCGTGCTGAGGTACGATACCCATGAAGAGCAAACGGTAACATCTCGTGCCAATCTTTGTAAGTCACTGTCATCTTCTGCACAATCTTCTTAATGTTCTTGTTTGCCGCTTCTACAGCCTCATTCATCTTCAGCCGGTAAGGAGAAGAGTTGTGGTGCTGTATCTTGAATTGCTCGCAGAGCTCAATGATCATCTTGTTGTTAATATTGGTACCATTGTCCGTAATGATCCTCTCTGGTACACCGTATCGATAGATCAGGTTATGCTGAATGAATCGTGCCACGACGTTCTTGGTCACGGTGGCAAAGGAAGCTGCTTCAACCCAATTCGTAAAGTAATCAATCGCTACCAGGATGAAGCGATGCCCGTTAGATGTCGTAGGTCTGATTTCGCCGATCATATCGATGCCCCACATTGCAAAAGGCCAGGGTGCCGTCAAGACATTCAGAGGAACTGGAGGAACATGCACCTTATCTGCATAGATCTGGCATTTGTGACATGTCCGAGAATGCTGATAACAGTCGGCTTCCATTGTGGACCAATAATATCCTTACCGAAGGATTTTCTTTTCCATGGTATGTCCACTGGAATGTGTTCTGAAGGTACCTTCATGCAGCTCGGCCATGACCCTTTCTGCTTCAGTCTTATCCACACAACGCAGTAAGGTTGAATCATGGTTTCGTTTATAGAGAATGCCATTGCTGAGGAAGAACTTCGCCGTGAACCTTCTCAGAAACTTCTTGTTATTAACGGATGCACCCTCGAGGTATTCTTGAGCTTCAAGGTATCTCTTCACTTCATGATACAAAGGTTTTTCTGTTACCTCTTCGGTCTCAAGATCGCAGCAATGTGCAGGTTCATCCATCTTCCAGATAATGATCTGGGGAGCCTCGTTGTCCCATTTGACTTTGAACATAGAAAACATTGTAGCTAGCGCGTCCGCCAATTGATTCTCCTCTCTTGGGAAGTGTTCAAAGGTTATCTCCTCGAAATGGGGAATCAACATCAATACATACTCCTTGTAAGGAATAAGATTTGGGTGTTTCGTATCCCACTCGCCTTTGATCTGACTGATCACGAGAGTGGAATCTCCGAAGACACTAAGAAACTTGATCCTTAGGTCGATTGCAGCTCGAAGACCCAGGATGCATGCTTCATACTCCGTGATGTTGTTGGTGCAGTTGAAACATAGTCGGGCGGTAAGTGGAGTATGAGTGCCTTTAGGGGATATGATCACAATGCCGATACCATTACCCAAAGCGTTTGAGGCTCCGTCAAAGTACATTGACCATCGGGATCCTTCCTCAGGTCCTTCATCCGGTCCAGGTACTTCACAATCAGTCACTACCATGATATTCTCGTCTGGAAATTCAAAGTTCATAAATTGGTAGTCATCCACTGCCTGGTGTGCCAGATGGTCTGCCAATACACTTCCCTTGATTGCTTTCTGAGTCGTGTACTGGATGTCATATTCAGTCAAGATCATCTGCCATCTTGCTATTCTTCCGGACAAGGCGGGCTTTTCGAAGATATACTTGATTGGATCCATTTTTGAAATCAACAGAGTAGTGTGAGTCAACATATACTGTCTCAGCCGGCGAGCAGCCCATACCAAAGCGCAGCAAGTTTTCTCGAGCAGTGAGTATCGGGTCTCACAGTCGGTAAACTTTTTTCTAAGGTAATAAATAGCGTGCTCTTTTCGGCCAGACTCGTCATGCTGACCCAGCACACATCCCATTGAGTTGTCCAGTATTGTCAAGTATAAGATTAGAGGTCTCCCTTCAACCGGTGGCATAAGAATAGGTGGCTCTTGGAGATACTCTTTGATTCTTTCGAAAATGGCCTGACATTCATTGTTCCAACGTACTATTTGATCTTTCTTCAGTAGCTTGAAGATTGGTTCACAAGTAGCAGTTAGGTGAGAGATGAATCAGGCAATGTAGTTCAGCCGTCCTAGAAAGCCTCTGACTTCTTTCTCTGTCTTAGGAACTGGCATCTCTTGTATGGCTTTCACTTTGGAAGGGTCCACTTGAATACCTTTATTACTCACGACGAAGCCTAGCAATTTTCCCGATCTCACCCCGAAGGTGCACTTGTTCGGGTTCAACCTCAGCTTGTATAACTTCAGACGATCAAACAGCTTCTCCAGATGGTCAAGGTGTTCCTCCTCAGTTTGGGACCTTGCAATCATATCGTCGACATATACCTCAATTTCATGATGGATCATGTCATGAAACAAAGCGACCATGGCACGTTGGTAGGTTGCCCCAGCATTTTTCACCTCGAAAGGCATGACCTTGTAGCAAAAGGTGCCCCACTGAGTAACAAAAGTGGTCTTCTCCATGTCTTCAGGAGCCATCTTGATTTGATTATAACCGGAGAACCCTCCATGAAGGAGAATACCTTATGCTGAGTCGTGTTGTCAACCAGAATGTCGATGTGGGGCAGAGGGAAGTCATCCTTAGGGCTCGCCCTGTTCAAATCCCTCTAGTCAACACACATTCGGATCTTACCATCTTTTTTCGGCACTGGAACCACATTGTCAACCCACTGCGGGTAAGAAGTTACTGCTAGAAAACCGGCATCGAATTGTTTCATAACCTCAGCTTTGATTTTCTCGGACATCTCTGGACGCATATGGCGGACCTTCTGTTTTACCGGAGGGCATTCTTCCTTGGTAGGCATGTGATGAACCACAATGTCGGTATCCAACCCAGGCATATCTTCGTAGGACCAGGCAAAGATTTCCACGTAGTCATGCAGCATCTGAATCAACCGTTGTTTCACACTAAGCTCCAGATTGGCACCAATCTTGACTTCCTTTCTGTCTGTCTCAGTACCCAGATTTACCGTTTCCACTAGCTCTTCATGTGGCTGAATGGCCCTCTCTTCCTGGAGTAGCAGTCTTGCAAGCTCACCAGGCACTTCGCAATCATCTTCACCTTCGTCTTCGGCTAAGTTGATCGGATTTTCAAAGTCATAACTGGCAGTAGCAGAGTCGTTACCAGTGAGACCCAGAGTGGATTGGGACCTGTATATGTGAGTGTGTGTAAATATAGTTGTTTTGCAATATATAATAAAGAAAGACAAGGAGCGCAAGATTTGAAATGCAAAAAACGTCCAATGCTTTTATTAATGATATATGAAAATGACACACAAAAGCCCTCACAAATGAAGCCACGGTGCTCCGGGTAAGACACTGGGCCATAAAAGTTTCAAATTATTGTCTGTTACAAATTCAAAACAAAGGAGTTCATTACTGAGTGACAAAAGTAATAGGTACGAAGTCCTTCGCAGTCCAGTTGTTTGGTCCACCGTCGGTCGTAGGGTAGATCCAGCTGTCGAATTCATATTCCTCCATGTCGTCTTCAATGGCATTTATTCCCGAGTTGCTAATGAACACAGGAGGTCTTCCAATCCTTGCCTTATGAACAACCCTCTGAGCTTCTGCAGTGAAACCCAAACCAAATTTGTCAGTCTTCGGAGTGAAATCAGGAAGTCGGCCCCAGTTTTTGCACTCACCCTTCTCAATAACAGCCTGAGCATCCTCTAAGGAAGCCATCTACAAAGGTGGATCTTCAATCACAGTCTCCGCTGATGCCAGTGTCTGAGGAACCTCTTCAAAGTGCTGGAATGGAGTCTCAATGAATTCCCCATCCATCTCTATATACCGGAACGAGTTAAGGTGGCTGACCATATATTCTTCTTCCCCTTGAACTGTTACGATCTTCCCTCTGACCGGGTATTTCAGCTTCTGATGTAGTGTGGAGGTCACAGCTCCAGCCTTATGGATCCAAGGACGACCCAACAAACAAGAATAGGATGGTCGGATGTCCATCACGTAGAATGTAGAATCAAAGACCTGAGAACCAACCCTGATTGGAATGTCAACCTCACCATGCACCATCCTTTTGGACCCGTCAAAGGCCCGGACAACAATGTTACTTGGCTTTAGCTCCAAATCCTCGCAATCCAGCCTGTCTAGAGCTTTCTTGGGTAATACGTTCAACGAGGAACCAGTGTCAACCAGCACGTGGGCAAGAGTAGTGCCCCTGCATTCAATGGAGACATGCAGGGCGTCTTTATGATTCTTCCCCTTAGCAGTCAGATTGGAATCGGAGAAACCCAAACCATTATCAGCAGTTAAGTTGGCCACACAATCGGTGAATTGATCAGCTGATGTCTCTTGTGGAACGTGGGTCGTCTTCAGAAAGGTATTCAGAGCCTTGGCATGGGCCTCTGAACACAACAACAGTGATAGCATAGAAATTTTAGATGGGGTGTGCCCCAGCTGCTCAACTACATTAAAATTACTCTTCTTGATAATCTTAAGAATCTCTTCCATCTCCTGCTTGGAAGCTTCAACAGTGGTTTTCTTTGGTGCCTCCGTCTGGGCAGGCATATCAGTAGTGATCCCTTTTCCCCGAGCGTCAGATGACTCGGTAGCAGGGGTAGAACTAAGAACTTGGTCAGGAGGATAAATAGGCACACTTGCAGGTGTGATGACAATAGGTCTATGTATAGCTGGAGGCGCAATTTCAGGTGAGAAGAGCCTACCACTGCGGGTGACTTTGGCAGGCCCGGTGAGGTTGCTGATGCCGGTACTAGTATCAAACTCTTGTTTAACTCCAAGCACATAAACATCTGCCCCATAGTACCACGGGACAACTTTGTCGGATGTATAGGGGATGGGCCCCGGAACAGTGATGATGATGGGTGCAATCTTCTGAGTAGACATGATTTTGACAGGCTTCTTCGAGGGAGCCTTGGGAGAATTGTTGAAAATGGTGACAATGGAAACTTCTTCAGTAGGGATAGTAGGAACAACAATTTTCTCGAACAAGATCTCTTTGTTATCCATCAGGTTTTGGACGCCTGACTTCAACAAAGGACAACCAGCAGGTGAAACAGAACACAGATGGCAACCTTCACTACATCCCAGAAATAAACCGGCTAGCAACAGGTTCCTCTTGATGGTCAACAAAGGAGTAACAATATTGTTGTACCCCAAAATTTGTCCTCCCATATTCTTCAAAGATTTGCCAAGTCAAGCTTCAAAAGTTCCCCAAGGGATTGCACAGTGTAAGGGTCTCCTAAGCAGTCAAAATTAGGGTTTTGTTCTGATCAAGAAAATGAAGTTTCTAAAGGTCCAATCAAGTCTCACATGCCTACAAATATGGTCAAGCATCCTCATGCCAAGTTTCAAGACTTTCAGCACAAAATTGCATAGTCAAAACCCTAATTGCACAACAGTCAACTGCAGGGGCAAAATGGTCATTTGACAGTCAAAAGTTCAAATTTTTGGTCAACATATCATTTTGAAGCCTCAAACATCATTTGATCAATGCTTGATCATGATTCTCAAAGCTTGGCTCAAAAATCATCAAGATGCAAAAGTTTCCTTATTTGGACAGCTGAAAAAGTCAACTATAAATTGACCAGGGCATAACTTTCACATGGATTATCAGAAAAATTCCATCCAAAGCTCATTTTGAATAGAAAGACATTTCCTACAACTCATCTTCATACTTCAAGTCCAAGAAATGCTCTCACAAAAAGTTATCAATTTCAACATTATAGGTCATTTTCAAAAGTTAACAAAAAGGGACTTTAAGTCAAAGGCCATAACTTGAGATTGGTTAATCAAAATGACATGGGACCAAAGGCATTGGTTAGAGGACTCAAAGACCTTTCCAAACTGTCAAAGAACAGGAGAAAATCTTAAAAATTGAGCAAGTTATGCCTTGTAGAAGTTGGGAAATTTTTGGATATTTTGAAAAGTCAACATTGGTTCAAATGACCTAAAATTGCTAATGGGCCCATTTTTCTTCCACAATTCATCATCCATGGCATGTGCACGACCACTTGGCCCAAAGGGAAGTATTTCTTCATTTTTTATTTATTTATTTGAATTTTTATTTATAATAATTCATTTGAATCAAATTAAATACATGAAAAATATTTAACCTAAGCTTTACAATCTTTTTGTGCATAAAATCTACTCAATAATTCGTGCATGACTCAATATGGAAAGATTTGGAGAGATTGGATCATGATTTGTACAAAAAGTGCATGAAAAAGATTGAAAAAATATGATTGAAAAATCAAATCTCTAAAACCATGATTGCAAGAGATTTTGATCAAGTTTGTTGACCTAATTGGTTCATTACATAAGCCTGAATACAACCCTAATGCCATTACCCACGCAGCTGCTCAGAAACCTGGAAAACAAAACTTGAAATTTTGTTTAAAAAAACTCAAAACTGAAAATCAGGTTTTAGGTTGATTCAAGGCGCAAGACCAATTGCAAAAGCTTCCTTGTGTCCCCCTGAAGCTAACTGGATCACTCTCCAACCTTCATACGCCCAGAATTGGTACCATGGATTCAAACTGTTTCAAAAAAAATGCATAATCGTGTTTCATATTTAAGGCATTTTCATTGCGTTTTTTTGATGCATTTATACTAATTGACTTGTTCTAATGCTAACCATGTAACTTAATTGTGTTTTTGAGCTGTGTACGCGATTATGCCATTATCGTTTTCTAGGGTTTACAAGGACTTGGAATTAGGGGTTTTGAAACAAGAAAAAATTGGAGCACAAGACCCAGACTATCTTAATCAGGACCTCCATACGAACTCATTGATAGGGTCGCGCTCAATTTATGAGCGTCCAGCGGCTAATCGCTATTTTCTTGTATGGTGTCTACAGCAACGTTCCAAAACTGTTGCTTAATATATTCTTGTTTCAGGAAAAAAATAAACAATGGAGAAGATGATATCGTGGCTTCCAACGATTGGCTGGTTTGAAAATTCGCGCGCAAAGATCCACTAACGCTTTTGTTTCTTTTATAATATTTGTTGGTTGTTTAATATTAACAACGCGTGAATTGGCTCAGTGGCAAGCATAGCTGGTGATAACGTACATGACCTGGGTTCGAGCCCCAGGTCTTCATTACTTCCATATTATTTTTCAATTGATAATCACATGCAGAGCCAACGCTGGATACCACCATACTCCTTCATGATCAGATGGCCACGCGTCCCAATAGAACAATCACAAGGCCAAGAACTGCGTAATACCATGGATTGTAGTCAACGCTTCTGCACGTGAGTGGAAAAGTCTCCAAGGCCAAGAATCTAAATGGGCCAGATTGCTAAGGGCCTCACCTCCTATTTGGGGTCTGAACCCCCAGGTTTGCAAACTCTTTAATTGTTCTTTATTTTTTTTCTTTATATTTTTTACTTTCAATTATTATTTTTAATTAATTCTGTCAATTTAGTTATATTTTCATAAAACCAAAAAACACCTAAAAATCAGAAAGAAGAAAAAATATAATAAATATTTTTGTTTTAATATTTTTTGTAATTAAATTGTATATAATTAAACTTAGTTAAATTAGGTTTTAGTTTTTATTCTCTTAAAAAAAATCTAAAAAAAAACATAGAATTAGGGTTTAACTAATTTTCATCCTTTTTATTTTTCTTTCATAAATAATTAAATAATTAGATATTTATTTTCATAATTAAATTTGCATGTAAAAAAATTAGGGTTAATTTAGGTTAAATTCTAATGTTTTCTTAATAAATTAAAAAAATAGAATTAGGGTTAGTATTTATTAATTCTTTTTTTATATTAAATCCTAAAATACTAAAAAATACCCAAAAACATCTTCTTTTCTTTATTAATTAATTCCACATTAGTTTAATTTTGCAAAAAGGGTCCAACGCCCTCGTTTCGATTTAATTCTTATTCGCATACTTATTTTATTTCGTTTAAATATTTATGTATCTCTCCCAAGGCCATGTAACCTTTTAATTTTCTTGCACTTTTCTTTTATTTCTTTATTTTCTGTCAAATCGGGTCCTGGTTTAATTTTGGCGATGTGGACCCGCGCCTTTTGTAATAGCTTAGAATTTACTTTTCTCGCAACTTTTTAACTGTTAACAAGTGGCATGAAAGAATGTATGGACAAAAATAAAAACAAGCGTAGAACACCAATAACATGACAAGATAAATGCAAATGAAAACAACACACAAATCGCACACACCACCCCTAGGGTACGCCTCACTGTTGCCTTGCCTCGAAAGGTGATCGTCGAGTAGAGGATGTCTTAGTAAGTCCTCATGATCCGGGAACCTGGCATGAGGGTAGCTTCTAAGGTATCCTTCTATTGCTCTGGTGATCACCATGTCCCGAACCTCGAATTGACCCAAACACCTTCAACGGTGGTGCTACCTACCTCTCAATGGTGGGACGGCACTACTTTAAGGACATTTACACAGACGAATTCCTTAGGGTAGGTAGACGACTCTAGATACTTGCTCTAAATTTCAAAACAAATCAAAATACTTTTCACACCGACACCTTTTCAAAAAGATTTCAAAACAACTTTTCAAACACTCTTGAGGACCGATACAAGAGTCGAACTGGAATTTTCAAAGAAACTTTTTAAAACCCACAGTTGAAAAGCAAACAAACCATTTTTGAAAACACAAGTGAGCAAGTATCTAAGAGCCCATGGATAACCATGGATAGAAAGGGTGCTAACACCTTCCCTTTCTATAATCTACCTCCCGAACCGAGAGCAATCTCTATAAGGAATTTTTCTGTGCTTTTGTCCTTTCCATTGGGAGAAAATAAAAGACGGTGGCGACTCTTGCTTCCGCGACATTTCGTGAACCAGCGTTAAACAGTCAGTTCCAGATCCACCGATCACAGAACTGGCGACTCTGCTGGGGAGTGATATTCTTAAAGTGAGGTGTACCTTATGGCTAGTTCATAACTGTGTTTTCAATTGTCTTCTTTGCTTGCTTTATTATTGTGGGTTGCTTGGGAGTTCTATAGATCCTAACCCGGATCTGGGGGATACCTTCTTAGAAAGTAGAAACAAGGCTGTGAGGGAACTGTGCGGGGTATACCGACATGGTTGAAACAGTCTGCTACGTTGATGTGGCACTTTGGTGTGTACTGGTAACCCTTGAGTTCAGTCAAGGAGAGTACGGGGCCTCTGCGTGGTGTCGTGAAGCATCAACAGACCTTAGGAACCTTAATTGAACTATCTTGGCCTCTTTAGGGTAGTGAGATAACTGAATTTGGTGCAGTCCGAGGTTTGTTGATACTCGATACTACACTCAATTGAGGGTTGCTTTCCTGAAATATTTCGGTCGCCAGTTCAGTGGCTAAATCGAAACAATGAACAATGAAAGCAATCCCGTGATATTGGGACCCTTAGAACCCGGTTACTTTGATAGGACAGGTTGAACCCACCAACTTCAAGAGGGTACTACCCAGACCCCATGCTGGCCTTAAACCTTAAGGGCTTGTCTTGTGTGCCTTGTGTGCCTTACATGTTTGTCTTTGTAAATATCTGTGGTGTGTTTAATCATGGCATTATGACATCATCCAGCATCATATGCATTGACTGACCATTTCAGGGGTTCGAATCTTCATCTTTGTTTTTTGTTTTGTAGGACATGGAAACTGTTCGTAGAAAGACAATTCAAGTCAGTCTTGTAAGGGTCCCTCCTCAGCTTAAGGAGCTTATATCCAGGATTCCCGAGAACTCACCATTCAGTGAAAGACATGGAAGTCTCATCAGCTTGGTCAATACCAACATTGAGGAAGATATGATAAAGGTCCTGTTCCAGTTCTTTGACCCTCTGCATCACTGTTTCACCTTCTTGGACTATCAGCTGGTACCTACATTGGAGGAGTTCTCCCGGCTCCTTAAGATCCCTATCCTTGATCAGCTACCCTTCAACGGTACGGAAAAGGAACCTAAGCTTGAAGAGATTGCTAAAGCCTTGCACCTACAGTCATCTGACCTCAAGGGACATTGGGAATTTAGAAGTGGTATCAAAGGGTTCTTAGCCAGGTTTCTGCTTGAAAAGGCCCATGAATGTTGGAACTCCCTTGACTTGCAAGCTTTTGAAGAAGTTGTGGCCCTCCTTGTCTATGGTTTGGTGTTGTTCCCTAACCCAGATCAGCTTATTGATATCAGTGCTGTTCATATCTTTATGTCCAGGAATCCTATACCTACATTGCTGGGGGACATCCTTCACTCATGTTACACTCGAACCATGAGAAAAAAGAGGTGTCCTTATGTGTTGCACTCCTCTCCTGGGAAGGTGGTTTATTTCGCACCTTCCACAATCAGTCCTGAAGAATGAGCGGGGTTTGAGATGGTCATAACGGTTGATGACTCTTACACATGCATATATACATTGGTGCACTAGGTCCAGAGAAGATGTCACTATCATTGATCGTTGCGGGGAGTACCCTAATGTTCCTTTACTTGGAATCAGAGGAGGTATTACTTACAGCCCATGCCTGGCTTGGAGACAGTTTGGTTATGCTCGGAGGGATGGTCCTCATGACATGTTAATTCCTGACATAGTTTTTGACTTCGACAACGATACTCAAGGACTTTGCCAGAGATTTATCAGAGCCTGGAGGATGCCAAGTAGGATAGACAGCAAGACACTGGGGCACAGGAACTCCATCCCGTTGGAACCTTATCTCAAGTGGGTACGCGCCCGCTCCCAGAAGTTGGTAATGCCTTATCCCCATATGCTCCCAGTAATCAAAGAACCGGTCTTGGAAGGAGAAGTGTCTTACACTATTCAGCACCCTGATATGCCCACATCCTGGGAAGAGATGCAGAAAAGCTGGATCCAGCTTAAAGAAGAACGGAATTCTCTTGAGACTAGTCTACATGCCAGTGAAAAGAAGGTCTTGGAGCTCACCCGCCTGTTGCATGAGGAGAGGAATCTCAACACTTACATAGCTCCAAAGAGGATGCGCAGTGTATTTTGGGATTGATTTTCTTTTGTATTATTTTGCCCATGAGGCTTTGATGTACTAAACAGTTATTTCCTTAATGATAACGTGTGTTCTTTTTTGTCTGCAACAAATTTGAACTTTCGAACCCTTGAATGCATTGCATAAACACATATCATTCATCATGTGCATAGCAGGTTTTTCCCTTTTCAGGTTGCTTACAGTTCTTCGCTGTTTATTTCAGCATCATGAATCCTGACTCTTCATCAACTGAGACCTCCATCAAAGCTCTTCAGGTGCAGAATGCGCAGTTTCAGGAATTAATCAAGGGTTTGGCTCAAGGCCAAGAAGAGCTGAAGGCTATGCTCCTGAAGCAGGAGAAGAAGAAGAAGAGAAGAACTGTGTTGTTCAACTCGGGCCGAAGGTTTGGCAATGCTCTACAGCAGGAAGAGGCTGGTTCTTCTGTTGGAAAGAGTACTCCTCAGGCAGAAGCAAGGGTTCCTAGTCCGGTAGTCTCTGACAACGAGACTGATTTTGATGAAGAGCAGTACCCTCCTGCAGAAGACCGTTACAAGCAGCTGGAAGATAGGTTGAATGCCATGGAAATACAACAGGTACCTGGGCTGGATTTCGGAGATCTGGGTTTGTCTACTGGTGTGATCATCCCTCGAAAGTTCAAAGCACCATCCTTCTCTAAATATGACGGGGCGTCTTGTCCCAAGCTACATCTCAGGTCCTATGTTCGAAAGATTCAACCGTACTCGGCGGATAAGAATTTGTGGATCCACTTCTTCCAGGAGAGTCTTTCAGGGACTCATCTCGAATGGTTCTATCAGCTGGATGGGACCAAGGTTCGTAACTGGGAGGAGTTGGCTACTGCTTTCTATAAGCAGTATCAATATAATGCCGACCTTGCCCCTACACGTACCCAACTCCAGGGTATGTTGTTAGGTTCAAGTGAAGGTTTTAAGGAGTACGCTCAGAAGTGGAGAGACCTGGCTGGCAGGGTGCAGCCTCCGTTGACTGATCGGGAGTTGGTGGACATGTTCTTGGGGACCCTATCTGGGCCATTTTTCAACCATCTCATTGGGAATTCGTCTGCAGGGTTCACTGACCTGATTCTGACTGGAGAAAGAATTGAGGCTGGGTTAAAGTCTGGTAAGATCCCGAAGGGTGCATCATCTAGTGCTGAGAAGAAACCCTTCAAGAAGGAGGCTAGTGCCGTGTATGGTTCCAAGAGATCAGATAGACCTGAGCGCCGCCAATCTGTCAGTGCGGTAATGATTGCTAAGCCTGCTGCCGCTCCTCGGCCGACCAATCCTCAAAGGGCTGAAAGACCCCAGAGAGAGTTTACCCGGTTAAGCATGACCCTATCGCAGATCCTGCCACAGTTGCTCTCAACCAACTTAGTGACTGTCAGAGAGGCGCCGAAGTTCCCAAATACTGCATCTCATAAGTACAACCCGAATTCTCGTTGTGCTTACCATTCAGATAGCCCGGGGCATTCTACTTATGACTGTTGGGCATTAAGGAGTAAGGTGAAAGATCTTATCGACGCGAAGGAGATACAGTTCGAAGCGCCTGAGAGGCCGAATGTAGTTACTTCTCCTATGCCTCAGCACGGGGTAAATGCCATTGACGAAGATGTTTATGCTGTTTCTGTGGATGATCTAGCCACTCCTCTGAAGACTGTCAAGAAGAACCTGCTGCTGGCCGGTTTATTTCTGGGTTGCAGTGAGGGTTGCCTGTTCTGTGCTGTTTCCCTATCTGGTTGTCCCTTGCTGAAGTTAGGCATCCAAAGCCTAATGGATAGCAAGGAGATCCTGTTTAAGAAGTCTGCTGTTCAGTTGGTTCCGGTGGAAGAAGTTTCTGTGGTTACCATATTCAATAATCCAATCAAGGCTCTCCCGAAGAAGCCCGTTCAAATCATGACCGTTGCACCTGTGGTTATCACTGTTCCGGGGCCCCTGCCCTATGTATCTGATAAAGCTGTCCCCTGGCATTATGGGGCAGATGTGTATGTAAATGGGATTAAACAAGAGTTCAACGCTGGTGCCAGCATCTGTGACATCACTGGCCCAGCCAAGGTTACCCGCAGTGGCAGGCTCTTCTCGCCTGACATTGCACCTCCTGCTGCTCGAAGACCACTTCTCATAACTCCTACAAGTGTACCTGTTCCTGCTGCTGGTCCAATTGTTTCTCCTGCTGCCGAGTCATCCAATGCTCGGGGCAAAGGAGTTGAGGTTGAGCCTGCCCAGATGGAGGCACCTATACCCGTAACTGCTGAAGCCTCCCAACAAGAGATGAAGGAAATCTTGAAAATTATAAAGAAGAGTGACTTTAATGTTGTGGAATAGCTGGGGCACACGCCCTCCAAAATCTCCATGCTCTCTTTATTGCTGTGCTTCGAGGCCCATGCTAAGGCCTTAATCTCATTCCTCAAGACGGCCCATGTGCCACATGAGACCTCTGCAGTCCAGTTCACTGATTGCGTAGCAAATCTGACAGCAGACAATGGCTTGGGTTTCTCAGATGCTGACCTGACCGCGAAGGGAAAAGACCATAATGACGCTCTGCATGTCTCTATCAAATGCAGAGGCACTACCTTGGCACATGTATTGGTGGATACTGGTTCTTCTTTGAATGTGCTGCCCAAGAAGGCTTTAGACCGCTTAGATTGTGAAGGCCTAGAATTGAAACCCAGCAATATCATCGTCAGGGCCTTTGATGGTTCAAAGAGGATGGTTCATGGAGAGGTTGACATTCCGATTCGTGTGGGCTCTCAGGTGTTTGACTCTACATTTTATGTGATGGATATTCGTCCATCTTACTCTTGTCTATTGGGTCGACCTTGGATACATAAAGCTGGGGCAGTGACCTCTACCTTGCACCAGAAACTGAAGTACCCTGTCAGAGGGAAGATCGTCACTGTGCAGGGAGAGGAGGAGTATATGGTAAGCCACCTGAATTCCTTCAGATACATTGAGATGGATGGGGAGTTTATTGAAACCCCCTTTCAGCATTTCGAGGAGGTGCTTCCAATTGCAGCAGCAGCAGAAACAGCAGCAGAAGAAAGTGTTCCTTTGAAGATGGCCTCCCTGAAGGATGCCCGGGCTGTGGTTCAGAAAGGTGAGTGTGCTAACTGGGGCAGGCTTCCAGACTTTACACAGAAGACTGACAAATTCGGGCTGGGCTTTACTACAGAAGGTCAGAAAGCTATACGGAAGGCGAAGATCAGAAGACCTCCTGTGTTCATTACAAATCCAGGAGTGAATGCTGTTGGGGAAGACAATGAAGTGGACGAAGCTGAATTCAATAGTTAGATCTACCCGACGACCGAAGGCGGATTGAACAATTGGATTGCCAAAGACCATACTCCTGTTACCTTTGTGACGCAGTAATAAATTTCTTTGTTTCGTTATTTTGTAATAAACAATAATAAACTTTATGGCCCGGTGTCTTACCCGAGGCACCGTGGCTCTATTTGTGAGGGCATATAAATTGTCATTTCATATATCATGAATGAAAATCTTGGACGTTTTCTCGCATTGCAAATATTATGCTCCTTTTCTGTCTTTCTTTCCTTTACATATATTTCAAAACAGCTGTATTTACACACACACTCACTCATACAGGTTTCAATCCACTCTGGATCTCACTGATAACGACTCTGCTACTGCCAGTTATGACTTCGAAAATCCGATCAACTTAGCCGAAGACGAAGGTGAAGATGATTGCGAAGTGCCTGGTGAGCTTGCAAGACTGTTGCTTCAGGAAGAGAGGGAAATTCAACCCCATGAAGAGCCAGTGGAAACAATAAACTTGGGTACTGAGGCAGACAGGAAAGAGGTAAAGATTGGTGCCAACCTAGAGCTCAGCGTGAAGCAACGGTTGACTCAAATGCTGCATGATTATATGGAGATCTTTGCCTGGTCCTACGAAGACATGCCCGGGTTGGATACCGATATTGTGGTACATCACTTGCCAACTAAGGAAGACTGCCCTCCAGTTAAGCAAAAGGTTCGTCGGATGCGTCCAGAGATGTCTGAGAAGATTAAAGCCGAGGTTAAGAAGCAGTTTGATGTCGGGTTCCTTGCAGTGACTTCTTACCCTCAGTGGGTTGCTAATGTGGTGCCGGTACCTAAAAAGGACCGTAAGGTAAGAATGTGTGTCGACTACAGGGACCTGAACAGGGCCAGCCCCAAAGATGACTTCCCTTTACCTCACATTGATGTCCTTGTTGATAATACAGCTCAGCATAAGGTGTTCTCTTTCATGGATGGCTTTTCAGGTTACAATCAGATCAAGATGGCACCTGAAGACATGGAAAAGACTACCTTTGTTACTCAGTGGGGCACCTTCTGTTACAAGGTCATGCCATTCGGGTTGAAGAACGCTGGGGCAACCTACCAACGCGCCATGGTTGCTTTATTTCATGACATGATCCATCATGAGATAGAAGTGTATGTGGACGACATGATCGCAAGGTCCCAGACAGAAGAAGAGCACCTAGATCATCTGCAGAAGTTGTTTGACCGGTTGAAACTATACAAGCTGAGATTGAACCCGAACAAGTGCACCTTCGGGGTAAGATCTGGGAAGTTGCTAGGTTTCGTGGTAAGTGACAAGGGTATTCAAGTGGACCCTGCCAAGGTCAAAGCTATTCAAGAGATTCCAGTTCCTAGAACAGAGAAAGAGGTTAGAGGCTTTTTAGGACGTCTGAATTACATTGCTCGTTTCATCTCACACCTGACTGCTACTTGCGAGCCAATCTTCAAGCTGCTAAAGAAAGATCAGGTAGTACGTTGGAATGATGAATGTCAGGTTGCTTTTGACAAAATCAAGGAGTATCTCCAAGAACCACCTATCCTTATGCCACCGGTTGAAGGGAGACCTCTGATATTATACCTGACAGTGCTTGACAACTCAATGGGGTGTGTGCTGGGGCAGCATGACGAGTCTGGCCGAAAAGAGCATGCCATTTATTACCTTAGCAAAAAGTTTACCGACTGTGAGACCCGATACTCACTGCTTGAGAAAACTTGCTGCGCTTTGGTATGGGCTGCTCGCCGGCTGAGACAGTATATGCTGACTCACACCACCTTGTTGATCTCAAAGATGGATCCTATAAAATACATATTCGAAAAGCCTGCTCTGTCTGGGAGAATTGCAAGATGGCAGATGATCTTGACGGAATACGACATTCAGTACACAACCCAGAAAGCCATCAAGGGAAGTGTATTGGCAGACCACTTGGCACATCAGGCCGTAGATGACTATCAGTCCATGAACTTCGAGTTTCCGGATGAAAGCATCATGATAGTAACTGATTGTGAAGTACCTGGACCGGATGAAGGACCTGAACCAGGATCCCGATGGTCTATGCACTTTAACGGAGCCTCCAATGCTTTGGGTAACGGTATCGGCGCTATAATCATATCACCTCAAGGTACTCATACTCCACTAACTGCCCGGCTATGTTTCAACTGTACCAACAACATGGCGGAGTATGAGGCGTGCATCATGGGTCTCCAAGCTGCGATCGATTTAAGGATCAAGTTTCCAAGTGTCTTCGGAGATTCCGCTCTTGTGATCAATCAGATCAAAGGAGAGTGGGATACAAAACATCCGAACCTGATTCCTTACAGAGAATGTGTGTTGACCTTGATCCCCCACTTCACAGAGATAACCTTTGAGCACTTTCCAAGAGAAGAGAATCAGCTGGCGGACGCGTTAGCTACAATGTCTTCTATGTTCAAGGTCAAATGGGACAATGAGGCTCCCCGGATCATCATCTGGAAACTGGACGAACCGGCATACTGTTGCGATCTCGAGACTGAATTGGTGACTGAGAAGCCTTGGTACCATGAGGTGAAGAGATATCTGGAAACTCAGGAATACCCTGAAGGTGCCTCTGTCAATGATAAGAAGTTCCTGAGAAGGTTCGCAGCCAAGTTCTTCCTAAGCAACGGCATCTTGTACAAGCGAAACCATGATTCAACCTTACTGCGTTGTGTGGACAAAGCTGAAGCAGAAAGAATCATGGAAGAGCTACATGAAGGGACCTTTGGTACGCATTCCAGTGGACACACTATGGCTAAGAAAATCCTACGGGCAGGATATTACTGGTCCACAATGGAAGTTGACTGCTACCAACATTCCAGGACATGCCATAAATGCCAGATTTACGCAGACAAGGATCATGTTCCTCCAGTTCCTCTGAATGTTCTGACTGCGCCTTGGCCGTTTGCAATGTGGGGCATAGACATGATCGGTGAGATTAAACCTACGGCATCTAATGGGCATCGCTTCATCCTAGTGGCGATTGATTATTTTACGAAGTGGGTCGAGGCAGCATCCTACGCTACTGTAACCAAGACTGTTGTGGCACGGTTCATTCGACATAATCTGATCTGTCAGTACGGCGTCCCTGAACGAATCATTACAGACAACGGTACCAATCTGAATAACAAGATGATCGCTGAGCTCTGCGAACAATTCAGGATACAGCACCACAATTCTTCTCCTTACAGACCGAAGATGAATGGGGCTGTAGAAGCAGCAAATAAGAACATCAAGAAAATCGTGCAGAAGATGACAGTGACCTATAAAGACTGGCACGAGATGTTACCGTTTGCTCTACATGGGTACCGTACCTCAGCCAGGACGTCAACCGGGGCAACTCCTTTCTCTCTGGTTTATGGTATGGAGGCAGTCTTACCGATCGAAGTGCAAATACCCTCTCTCCGGATAATGAAGGATGAAAATCTGAACGAAGATGATTGGATCCAGACACGACTTGATCAGCTCAACCTCATTGATGAAAAGAGACTTGCTGCTATCTGTCATGGTCAGACGTATCAGAAACGGATGATCAGGGCATTTAACAAAAAGGTCAGACCACAGGAATATCAAGTTGGGGATCTGGTAATCAAGCGAATCATCCTTCCTCAGGGTGATCCAAGGGGCAAATGGACCCCTACGTACGAAGGGCCATTTATGGTTAAACATGTGTTCTCAGGAGGAGCAATGATATTGACCAACATGGATGGTGACGACCTTCCTCACCCCGCCAATGCAGACATAGTAAAAAGATACTACGCATGAAAAAAAGACCCGCTAGGCTGACATGCCTAGGCAAAAATTAGGGCTTCCCGTCGAACCAAAAGGGTTTGGGAAAAATGAAGGGATGAAAATGGAAAAAATTGTACACCCGGCAAGTCGAAAACCTGAAAAGGCGGCTTGGGCAAAAATGGGTATCCCGGTGGACTGAAAACCCGAAAGGGCGGTCCCGGCAAAAATTAGGGATGAAAGCGTAATACTATGTCTCATTGGTCACTTTGCATCCAGAATCCGGTATCTGCATCGAGTTCAGACGACATTGATCAGTCAGCTTCACCTTCAACCAAGGTCATCAAGTGATGAGACGCTCGGAGTTATAAAGGCAATAGCAGAGTTGAAACCCAGTGGGATCATTCATATTTCACACAGCTGTTTTATTTTCTTTTGTACAAAACTTGTATAAACTCTTTTGCTCGGCGGCGTTCTCTTACTAGGACGCCAGCCTCTTGTACACAAACACCTATTTTCAGGCCATTCAAAAATCAATACAAATATACTTTTCAGTTAAACGTGCCAACTGTTTTTCTTTTTCTGTTTTGTTTTGCGAAGAACGTCCAAGGTTCAATTTGTGATATATGCATTGGCAATAATTTGCTAACTCATAAATATTTGCATACGAAACAAAGGGTTAATTACAGGTGACATTAGAAACAGGGGCAATAAAGAGTTGTCTAAGAAATCTAATTGTTCTGTCCTCCAAGGTACCAAGGTATGGTTCAGCTAAAGAACATGACCAGTACATCTTAATTCCCCAGAGAGTAAGTCAGCAAGTCAGTGCACTCTCCCCGAGCAAAGTTACAACCAAACCTTAAGGAAGTTGAGTATCCTCCAGCAGATCTCAATATTCCCCAGCAGTATATACATATTCTTAACAAGCATCCCCCGACAGTCTTGACCTAAAGATTGTTCCCCGTTGGTCTATCAACATTCAAAGGAATCACTTCCCCAGCATATCAAAACTTCCCCAGGAGAGTCCAATCTAGTTCCCCCGGAAGATTGGAATTCATATCCCCAAGCAGTAAGCTTATCCCCAGTAGATTCTGGAAGCTTATCCCTCGCAAGGCACGAACGCGTCGTCCGGCTTTATTCAAAGAGTTATTTCCTTAACAGGATATAACTGGGTTATCCTCAGCCAAAAACCACGGAAAGAGTGTCCTCGACGAAGTCTTCTTATCCCCAGCAAAGTCTATCAATACTTCCAACACAACAATGGCATCCCCAGCAAATTATTATCAACAACTCAGCAAAGTATCTTTCTCCCCACAGAATATCACTCCCCAGCATGGTCGCTAGAGTATTTTTCTCCCTGCAGAATCTTCCATTTGCCAAGTTTATTCCTCAACGGAGTCATCTTCTCCTACCGGTATTCTTGCAGTTATCACCCCCAGCAGAAGTACAAGCTTATTCTTCAACATCAGCCCAGGATATGACTTCCCGGCACCCGTCAAGGATTTACTTTCCTAGACGAAAAATACATACATAAAACATCACATACATCATTATAGCATGCATAGACGCATCATATCATACAAATCTCATTTATGTTGAGAACATCATTGCTTGATCCATATCATGCATTGCATATGGCTGACTTTTACCTTTCAGGAAAGATGCAGTTAAATTCTCAATCACATTTCAAGGCCTTCTCTAGTCCAGCTAAATCGACTCCCAACAGATTTTTCTGATGAAGACTCATTAGAAGTTATCAGGTTATAATTTCTTATGGTTCCCTCCCCGACGGTGCGTGAGGTGATAATTCCATTTCAGATTATAATTTCTTATGGTTGCCTCCCCGACGGTGCGTGAGGTGATAATTCCATTTCAGGTTATAATTTCCTATGGTTCCCTCCCCGACAGTGCATGAGGTGATAATTCCATTTCAGGTTATAATTTCCTATGGTTCCCTCCCCGACAGTGCGTGAGGTGATAATTCCATTTCAGGTTATAATTTCCTATGGTTCCCTCCCCGACGGTGCGTGAGGTGATAATTCCATTTCAGATTATAATTTCCTATGGTTCCCTCCCCGATGGTGCGTGAGGTGATAATTCCATTTCAGGTTATAATTTCCTATGGTTCCCTCCCCGACGGTGCGTGAGGTGATAATTCCATTTCAGATTATAATTTCCTATGGTTCCCTCCCCGACAGTGCGTGAGGTGATAATTCCATTTCAGATTATAATTTCCTATGGTTCCCTCCCCGACGGTGCGTGAGGTGATAATTCCATTTCAGATTATAATTTCCTATGGTTCTCTCCCCGACGGTGCGTGAGATGTAATTCCCTTTCAGGTTATAATTTCCTATGGTTCTCTCCCCGACGGTGCGTGAGATGTAATTCCCTTTCAGGTTATAATTTCCTATGGTTCTCTCCCCGACGGTGCGTGAGATGTAATTCCCTTTCAGGTTATAATTTCCTATGGTTCTCTCCCCGACGGTGCGTGAGATGTAATTCCCTTTGAGGTTATAATTTCCTATGGTTCTCTCCCCGACGGTGCGTGAGATGTAATTCCCTTTCAGATTATAATTTCCTTTGGTTCTCTTCCCGATACTGCGAAGATGGTAATTCCCACCAAGATTTTCTCAACGAGCATTGTTGAAGTTAAAGTCACCCAAGGTTCTCTCACCATTCATGCTGAGGTAGTAACCATCCCTGGTTTATTCATCATCGTTTGAAGCTCCAGATCCAGCTCCTGTAGCCAGTCAGGACACTTCTATACCGAGCATCTGAAAACTAGCTCCTGTAACCAGTCAGGACACATCTATACCAAGCATCTGAAAACCAGCTCCTGCAACGTGTCAGGTACTCATTTTTTCTTTTGCAGGTATGCCAGTTCTCGCTAAGGAATCTCTTACGCGATCAACATCCAGATGGCATCTATAAGCCCATCATCCTATTCATCAACCTCCAAATGGCATCTATAAGCCCATTTCCATCACACCGCTACTATGTGAGCGCAAATTTCTGGGCACTCTAGTGTTCAATCATCTTCCACCCTCGGATTACGAAAGGCAGGTCAGCCAATCTGCATCCTCAGGTCTAAGAAGATTGAACAGGGGCAACTGTTTTACCCCAAAATTTTCCCTCCCATATTCTTCAAAGATTTGCCAAGTCAAGCTTCAAAAGTTCCCCAAGGGATTGCACAGTGTAAGGGTCTCCTAAGCAGTCAAAATTAGGGTTTTGTTCTGATCAAGAAAATGAAGTTTCTAAAGGTCCAATCAAGTCTCACATGCCTACAAATATGGTCAATCATCCTCATGCCAAGTTTCAAGACTTTCAGCACAAAATTGCACTGTCAAAACCCTAATTGCACAACAGTCAACTGCAGGGGTAAAATGGTCATTTGACAGTCAAAAGTTCAAATTTTTGGTCAACATATCATTTTGAAGCCTCAAACATCATTTTATCAATGCTTGATCATGATTCTCAAAGCTTGGCTCAAAAATCATCAAGATGCAAAAGTTTCCTTATTTGGACAGTTGAAAAAGTCAACTGTAAATTGACCAGGGCATAACTTTCACATGGATTATCAGAAAAATTCCATGCAAAGCTCATTTTGAAGAGAAAGACATTTACTACAACTCATCTTCATACTTCAAGTCCATGAAATGCTCTCACAAAAAGTTATCAATTTCAACATTATAGGTCATTTTCAAAAGTCAACAAAAAGGGACTTTAAGTCAAAGGCCATAACTTGATATTGGTAAATCAAAATGACATGGGACCAAAGGAATTGGTTAGAGGACTCAAAGACCTTTCCAAAATGTTCAAGAACAGGAGAAAAGCTTAAAAATTGAGCAAGTTATGCCTTGTAGAAGTTGGGAAATGTTTGGATATTTTGAAAAGTCAACATTGGTTCAAATGACCTAAAATTGCTAATGGGCCCATTTTTCTTCCACATTCATCATCCATGGCATGTGCACGACCACTTGGCCCAAAGGGAAGTATTTCTTCATTTTTTATTTATTTATTTGAATTTTTATTTATAATAATTCATTTGAATCAAATTAAATACATGAAAAATATTTAACCTAAGCTTTACAATCTTTTTGTGCATAAAATCTACTCAATAATTCGTGCATGACTCAATATGGAAAGATTTGGAGAGATTGGATCATGATTTGTACAAAAAGTGCATGAAAAAGATTGAAAAAATATGATTGAAAAATCAAATCTCTAAAACCATGATTGCAAGAGATTTTGATCAAGTTTGTTGACCTAATTGGTTCATTACATAAGCCTGATTACAACCCTAATGCCATTACCCATGCAGCTGCTCAGAAACCTGGAAAACAAAACTTGAAATTTTGTTAAAAAAAACTCAAAACTGAAAATCAGGTTTTAGGTTGATTCAAGGCGCAAGACCAATTGCAAAAGCTTCCTTGTGTCCCCCTGAAGCTAACTGGATCACTCTCCAACCTTCATACGCCCAGAATTGGTACCATGGATTCAAACTGTTTCAAAAAAAATGCATAATCGTGTTTCATATTTAAGGCATTTTCATTGCGTTTTTTTGATGCATTTATACTAATTGACTTGTTCTAATGCTAACCATGTAACTTAATTGTGTTTTTGAGCTGTGTACGCGATTATGCCATTATCGTTTTCTAGGGTTTACAGGACTTGGAATTAGGGGTTTTGAAACAAGAAAAAATTGGAGCACAAGACCCAGACTATCTTAATCAGGACCTCCATACGAACTCATTGATAGGGTCGCGCTCAATTTATGAGCGTCCAGCGGCTAATCGCTATTTTCTTGTATGGTGTCTACAGCAACGTTCCAAAACCGTTGCTTAATATATTCTTGTATCAGGAAAAAAATAAACAATGGAGAAGATGATATCGTGGCTGCCAACGATTGGCTGGTTTGAAAATTCGCGCGCAAAGATCCACTAACGCTTTTGTTTCTTTTATAATATTTGTTGGTTGTTTAATATTAACAACGCGTGAATTGGCTCAGTGGCAAGCATAGCTGGTGATAACGTACATGACCTGGGTTCGAGCCCCAGGTCTTCATTACTTCCATATTATTTTTCAATTGATAATCACATGCAGAGCCAACGCTGGATACCACCATACTCCTTCATGATCAGATGGCCACGCGTCCCAATAGAACAATCAGAAGGCCAAGAACTGCGTAATACCATGGATTGTAGTCAACGCTTCTGCATGTGAGTGGAAAAGTCTCCAAGGCCAAGAATCTAAATGGGCCAGATTGCTAAGGGCCTCACCTCCTATTTGGGGTCTGAACCCCCTGGTTTGCAAACTCTTTAATTGTTCTTTATTTTTTTTCTTTATATTTTTTACTTTCAATTATTATTTTTAATTAATTCTATCAATTTAGTTATATTTTCATAAAACCAAAAAACACATAAAAATCAGAAAGAAGAAAAAATATAATAAATATTTTTGTTTTAATATTTTTTGTAATTAAATTATATATAATTAAACTTAGTTAAATTAGGTTTTAGTTTTAATTCTCTTAAAAAAAATCTATAAAAAAAAACATAGAATTAGGGTTTAACTAATTTTCATCCTTTTTATTTTTCTTTCATAAATAATTAAATAATTAGATATTTATTTTCATAATTAAATTTGCATGTAAAAAAATTAGGGTTAATTTAGGTTAAATTCTAATGTTTTCTTAATAAATTAAAAAAATAGAATTAGGGTTAGTATTTATTAATTCTTTTTTTATATTAAATCCTAAAATACTAAAAAATACCCAAAAACATCTTCTTTTCTTTATTAATTAATTCCACATTAGTTTAATTTTGCAAAAAGGGTCGAACGCCCTCGTTTCGATTTAATTCTTATTCGCATACTTATTTTATTTCGTTTAAATATTTATGTATCTCTCCCAAGGCCATGTAACCTTTTAATTTTCTCGCACTTTTCTTTTATTTCTTTATTTTCTGTTAAATCGGGTCCTGGTTTAATTTTGGCGATGTGGACCCGCGCCTTTTGTAATAGCTTAGAATTTACTTTTCTCGCAACTTTTTAACTGTTAACAAGTGGCATGAAAGAATGTATGGACAAAAATAAAAACAAGCGTAGAACACCAATAACATGACAAGATAAATGCAAATGAAAACGACACACAAATCGCACACACCACCCCTAGGGTACGCCTCACTGTTGCCTTGCCTCGAAAGGTGATCGTCGAGTAGAGGATGTCTTAGTAAGTCCTCATGATCCGGGAACCTGGCATGAGGGTAGCTTCTAAGGTATCTTCCTATTGCTCTGGTGATCACCATGTCCCGAACCTCGAATTGACCCAAACACCTCCAACGGTGGTGCTACCTACCTCTCAATGGTGGGACGACACTACTTTAAGGACATTTACACAGACGAATTCCTTAGGGTAGGTAGACGACTCTAGATACTTGCTCTAAATTTCAAAACAAATCAAAATACTTTTCACACCGACACCTTTTCAAAAAGATTTCAAAACAACTTTTCAAACACTCTTGAGGACCGATACAAGAGTCGAACTGGAATTTTCAAAGAAACTTTTTAAAACCCACAGTTGAAAAGCAAACAAACCATTTTTGAAAACATAAGTGAGCAAGTATCTAAGAGCCCATGGATAACCATGGATAGAAAGGGTGCTAACACCTTCCCTTTCTATAATCTACCTCCCGAACCGAGAGCAATCTCTATAAGGAATTTTTCTGTGCTTTTGTCCTTTCCATTGGGAGAAAATAAAAGACGGTGGCGACTCTTGCTTCCGCGACATTTCGCGAACCAGCGTTAAACAGTCAGTTCCAGATCCACCGATCACAAATATCATCCACAGAGGCTACATACATGTCTTCCTCTACAGCATTCACTCCATGCTTGGGTATGGGAGCAGTCACAACATTGGGCCTTTCTGGCGCCTCGAACTCTATCTCTTTAGCATCAATAAGGTCCTGAACCTTATTCTTCAGAGCCCAACAATCATCCGTAGTGTGCCCCGGGCTGTCAGAGTGATAAGCGCAGCGGGCGTTAGGGTTATACTTTGGAGATGTTGTATTCACAAACTTCGGAGCTTCTTTTATAGTTACCAGATTGGTTGACAGTAGTTGCGGCAATATCTGGGACAAAGTCATACTGAGTCGAGTGAACTGCCTTCTAGGTCTCTCACCCCTTTGTTTGTTATGATGCTGAGGAACAACAGCAGGCTTTGAAATAACCACCGCGTTGACAGCTTGGTGGCGTTCCGGTTTATTTTGTCTCCTTGAACCATAAACAGCACTAGATTCTTTCTTGAAGGGTTTCTTTTCAGTGCTCGAGGAGGCACCTTTCTGTATCTTCCCAGACTTGATACCAGCTTCAATTCACTCACCAGTCAAGATCAGGTCTGTAAACCCAGCAGAAGAATTTCCAATCAGATGGTTGAAGAATGGACCAGACAGGGTCCCCAAGAACATATCCACAAGTTCACGGTCAGTCAAAGGTGGCTGCATCCTTCCAGCCAGGTCTCTCCACCTTTGAGCATACTCCTTAAATCCTTCACCCGTCCCTAGTGAAATACCCTGGAGTTGGGTACGCGTAGGAGCAAGGTCGGAATTATACTGATACTGCTTATAGAATGCAGTAGCCAAATCCTCCCAGTTATGAATACTGGCTCCATCCAGCTGATAGAACCATTCGAGTTGAGTCCCTGAAAGACTATTATGGAAGAAATGGATCCATAGATTCTTGTCAACAGTGTAAGGTTGGATCTTCCTTACATACGATCGGAGGTGCAGCTTAGGACAGGAAGCTCCGTCGTACTTTGCAAAAGTAGGCTCCTTGAACTTATGGGGAATCACCACCCCAGAGGATAAGCCTAGGTCTCCAAAGTCCAACTCGGGCACATGTTGAATCTCCATAGCACTTAAGCGGTCCTCCAGCTGTTTGTACCTGTCCTCAGCAGGAGGGTACTGCTCATCATTATAATCTGTCTCGTTATCGGAGACCACGGGACTAGGAACCCTTCTCTCTTGGGGATTGTCTTTCCCTACAGAGGAAGTAGTCAGATCAACCTCATTTTGTAGTGCATTCCCGAATCTGCGTCCAGTGTTGAACAGCACAGTCCTCTTCTTCTTCTTCTTCAGAATCAGAGTCTTCAACTCCTGTTGATCCTGGGCTAAGCTCATTACCAACTCTTGGAACTGGGCGTTCTGGGCCTGGAGGGCCTTGATAGCTTGTTCAGTAGCAGGTTCAGAAGACATGATGATTGCTGAAATAAACAGCGAAGAAGAAGAGTGACCTGTAAAAAAGGGTACCTGTTTTGCATATGATGAATGGAATGCGTATGCTTTATGTCTTCAAAGACAATCGGGATTCAACTTTGTAGACAAAAAGTAAACACACTTCATTAGATTCAACTTTGGAATTTAAATTGTTCAACAAATTGCCCTTAGGCGTTACAGGAATGGAAATACTGAAAAGTAAACAAAAGTTGTAAAAGAAACATCCAAGGCCCATCAGTGCTCCCATGGCCTCTTCTTCTCAGTACGGATATAGTCATTCAGGATCCGTTCATTCTCCAATTTCTTGGTAAACTTCTGGATCTTCTGTTCCTATTCATTGAACCTTTCCCGATAAGAATCCCGTTCTTCCTGTAGTTGCGCCCAAGACCTCTTTAGTGTATCAACATCAGTGGCTATCTGAGGGGGGAGTACAGTTGGAGGAACCCCATCTCTATCAAGAACTTCAAGAGTAATAGGTCTGACGGCTTCGTATGGCATACCTAACTTCTGAGCACGGATGCGGACCCATCTGTAGTAGGATTCCATAGGAAGAGAGGTCTTTGGTCCCAACTCCTGTGGGTCAGCTTTGTGAATTCTGTCCCAAGCCTTGATGAATCTACGACGCAGCTCGTCACTATCTACCTGAAACTCAAAACTGATGTGAGGTACCAACATCTCATGAGTCCCAGCCCTTCTGGTTCTTCCAAACTGACGAAGAGCTAAACATGGATTATAAGAGATTCCTCCCTGGGTACCGATCAATGGAACATTAGGATACTCTCCACAACAATCAATAACAGCCACCTCATCCAAACCTCTGAGAGTCCAAATGATATCATTATCAGTGAGAGACATTATTCTATGAGCCCATCCTCTTCCTTCTTTGTTATTCAGCACGAACTTAGGGAGGTGCGAAATAAACCACCTCACTAACAAAGGAGCACAACACCACAAAGTTGCCCGTCTTCGGGCAGTACGAGCATAGAGCTGTTGCAGGATATCACCCAAGAGAGTGGGTACAGGATTCCGAGAGATGAAGATCCTTATGATGTTGACATTAACAAAGGTATCAGGAATTGGAAACAAAACCAGACCATAGATTAAGAGAGCCAGAATGTCTTCGTACGCCCTGAAGTCTAAGTCATTCCAGAAACTGTTAGCTTTACCAATCAGAAACTTATCCAAAAAACCCTTAACCCCACTACTAGTCTCCCAGTTATCCATTACCTCTTTGTTGGTCAACGGAAGGGCTGCAGCAATCTCCTCAAGCCTAAGAGTCTTTTCCCAACCAGTGAATGGAGTCTGTTCCAAAACAGGGATACCAAGCAAATCAGAGAATTCTTCCAGGGTAGGGACCAGCTGGAAGTCTTGAAAGGTGAAGCAATGGTATAGGGGATCATAAAACTGGGTCAGGACACTCATCAACTGTTGGTCCCACTTTGAAGTGACTAAACCGAGAAGAGAACCATGCCTCGTGATGAAGGAAGTAGTGTTTGGAATCCTATCAACCAATTCTTTAAGCAAATCAGGTGGGTGAAAAAAGTTGAGTCGGATAGTATTCCTTCGCATGGGCATCATAATGTCCTACAAAACAGAGCAAAGATGAAACCCTCTTGTCTTTGAAATGGGTTAGTCCTTATGGAGGATGCATGCAATGTTATGATGGTATGATGTCCTGGTAAAGCACACCACAAGTATTCACAAAAGGCAAACATGGTAAGGCACACAAGTCACACAAGACAACCCTTAGAGTTCAGGCCATCATGAAGTTTAGGTACTACCCTCTTTCAGTTCAGTTGGTTAAGACCTGTCCTAGAAAATAGTAACCGGGTTCTAGAGGATCTCAATATCACTGACTACCCTCAATCGGTCATAACTCCAGCTTCGCAATCTTTTCTTGCAGCCAGAACCATCGCGAGAGTTTAGCCTCCATGAGTGTAGCATACTGCTACTGTTCTATGGCCAAGTTGGGTCAATTTAGGGTTCTAAGGTCAGTTGGTGCTTAATGACTACTCAGAAGACCAATATTCTCCTCGTTCCAACACAAGGGATATCGGTACAGACCAAGGTGTCACACCAACGTAGCTACTGCTTCACCCGTGTCGGTCTAGGCCGGACAGGTCCCTCACAGTTTATTGCTACCTAAAGGGTATTCCCCAGATCCGGGTTAGGATCTATGAAACTCCGATGCAAGCCCACAAATATTAAAGCAAACAAGGCATACAATTGAAAACATAGAATGATCTAATCCTAAGGTACACCTCACTTAATATTCCCCAGCAGAGTCTCCAGTTCTGTGATCGGTGGAAATAGAACTGACTGTTTTGAAATGCTGGTTCGCGAAATGTCGCGGTAAGCAAGAGTCGCCACCGTCTTTTATGTTCTCCAACATGGAAAGGACAAAAGCACAGCAAAATTCCTTTTCGAGATGTTTCTCGGTTCGGGAGGTAGATTATAGAAAGGGAAGGTGTTAGCACCCCTTCTATCCATGGTTATCCACGGGCTCTTAGGTACTTGCTCACTATGTTTTCAAAAATGTTTTGCTTTTCTTGTGTTTGTGGGTTTTGAAAAAGTTCGTTTGAAAACTTCTTTTGACTCTTGTATCAGTCCTCAAGAGTGTATGAAGTGTTTTTGTTTTTGAAAGAGCAAGTACCTTAGAACCTCTACCTACTCAAAAGAAATTAAGCTGTGTAAATGTACTTTAGACAGTATTATCCCACTATTGAGAAGTAGGTAGCATCGTCGTTGGAGTTATCCGGGTCAATTCGATTATAGGGACATGTGTGGTCACCAAAGCAATAGTAGGACGCCTTAGCGGTAACCCTAATGTCCTAGATCCTTTTTTATCCACGGAAACCGTTTCGAGGCAACTTGGATCTTTAGACAGGACAACGACCTCTAAAACACCCTATACTCAATGATCACGTCGAGGCAACCAAGTGAGGCGTACCCTAGGAGTGGCATGTGCGAGTGTGTCAGGTTTCATGTTAAGTTTATCTTTGCACATGTATTGGTGAGCTACGTTTTGATTTTATTTTCAGGCAAGTCTTGTCATGCATAGTTAACAGCTAATAATTTGCGGAAAGTAAATTGCGGAAAGTAAATCTACGCTATTACAAGGCGTCGGGTATTTACATCGCCAAAAACATAACCCTTGAAAAATAAATGCGAAAAAATAAAGAAAGCGATAAAAGTCCTAATTATCTATTACATTCTCGGAGCAGATACATAAATATGGTCAAAGAATAATATGCGCGAAATAAAAATTAAATCAGAGAAGTCTTAGGGTTTTGACCCTTCTTGAGAAAAGAATGAAATTTTGGTCCTTTTTGCAATTAATTAAACCTAATTCTAATTAATTAAATAAAAGAAAAAAAGTATTTTTTTAGTTTTTTTAATGTCTTAATGAAAATAAAAATAAAAGAAATTAAAAGTTGTCAAGAGAAAAACCCTAATTCTACATTTATTTTATTTATTATGAAAAAAATCAAAATTAAACCTAATTAAACTAAATTAATTTGTTAGAATTTATTTACAAAAAATAAAGTGAAATTAATAAATAATAATAATAATAATAAAAATATTAGTTTTCTGATTTTATTATGAAAATAAGTAATTTGTTAATTAAATACTACTGATAATAATAATTAATGAAAAGATTAATAATAATAATAATTAAAGGTAAAATATAATAGAGAGAAAAAAATAAGAAACAAAACCCAGGGGGTGTTGGGCCCAGATGGAGGTGAGAAAGCAACTTTCAGGCCCATTCGTTTGCCAGTCCGTTTGACTTTTGTGGATTAGCTGCGTGTTCATTGACTGGGAGTACCATGGTATTCCAATCATGACCATTGGATTGATGCTTAAGGCCACTTGGCGCTTGGATGTCTGGAGATACATGGTAGAACGCTTTTGGAAGCCTTCATGTAATCATGTTAAACAAAATAATATAGGAGTTTTGGTGGACCTGGGACTCGAACCCAGGTCCCAATGGTTACCAGCCAGCGCATCTTCCACTACACCATGTGCCTGCATTTGTTATTATGATAATGAACAAATATAATATATGAAAAATAACAATTATGCTGGAAACACAAAACAAGCGCGCGTTTTATTTGAATCAACCAATGATACGCTTACACGCCTTCATCTTCCTCCTTTGTACCTGTAAAAAACAAATAGATAGCGGGGGTTTTTAACCCCCACAAAACATGATGAGGAAAAATTATGAATAGAGTTGTGCTCTATATAAGTATTTCGCGAATAGTCCAGTGTGCTTGTCTTGTTCTGACGGTTTCAACCATATGCCTTAGAGGTGCTAATTTTTCCTGGACTGTAAAGCCCCAATTTGAGAACTCATGAACCCTAAAATTCGTCAATGGCAATTTGGGATTCTGCGTGTTATAATTCAATTAACCTGTACCATTAGCTTCATAGGAGTTCTAGCAATGCAAAACACACAAAAAATCACGTTAATGATGCATGAATCATGAGTTACGATTATGAAAAAAAGTATCAAACCGTGTGACTGTAAATGGTGATTTCTTGAGCTTTAGCGTGTGGTTTCGATTGCAACACGTCCCTGACACTTCCAGCAATGTGTTTGAAACAATCAAAGTCCTTGAATTGGCCTGGAAGATAGAAAACAATTTTCAAGTTTCTTGGATTTTTTTGAATGTGGTTATGGCTTTTTCTGCAGCAAATTCACGTATGCATGAATAAGGTTAGGTTGTGTATTTATAGAGGACTGAATTTAGGTCAAATCCTTGAGCAAAGATCCATTAAATAATCATATATTTTTGAATCTTTTTGATTGGAAAAACTATCCAAACTTGGAGATTCTTGTCCCTTTGATTTGCACACGAAATTTCCAGCATATATTGACCAATTTTGCTTCACAAAAAGATTGAAAAATCAAATCTTTGTATTTCCTACAATTTAAATTAATTAAATGAATTAAAATTGATTAAAAATCCAAAAACTTAATAAAAAATTAGAAAATAAGTTCAAATAATCTTAATGGGTCGTGCATAAGCCTTGGATAAAGTTTCAAGAAGAAATTCTACGCCCATTAGCAAAAACAAGGTGTTTTGAGCAAAGTTGACTTTTGCAAATTCACAAAAACTTCCCAACTTCTCCAATGCATATCTTGCTCAATTTTGATCATATGAACATGTTATTGGACATTTTGGAAAGGTCTTGAAGTCCTCTAACCAATTCCTTTGGTCCCATGTCATTTGGATTTACCAAACTCAAGTTATGGTCTTTAACTTAAAGTGCCTTTTTGTTGACTTTTGAAATTGACCTATAATGTAGAAATTGATAACTTTTTATGAGATCATTTATTGGACTTGGAATGTGAAGATGAGTTGTAGGAAATGTCATCCCCTTTAAAATGAGCATTGGATGGAATTTTTCTGAGAACCATGAAAAAGTTATGCCTTGGTCAAGATACAGTTGACTTTTCTGCTGTCCAAAAATAGTAACTTTTTGCATCTTGATGATTTTTGAGCCATGCTTGTGGAATCATGATCAAGACTTGATAAAATGATGACTGTGTACTCAAAATAAAATGTTGGCCAAAAATTCTGACTTTTGACTGCAAAATGACCATTTTGCCCCTGTAGTTGACTGTGGATCAAATGAGGCTTTTGACTGTGCAAATTGGCATTGTGAGTCTTGAGACTTGGCATGTAGGTGCTTGAGAATATGTATAGGCCTATGAGACTTGATTGAGCCATTGAAAACCCCAAATTCCTTGAAAGAAACAAAACCCTAATTTTAACTGGCTTATGAGGCATTTGGACTATGCAACCCCTTGAGAAATCTTGAGCCATTTGAAGATGACTCTTGACAAACTTTGAAGAATATGAGAGGGCAAATTTTGGGGTACAACACACGCCATCGTCCCTGTCGTTGGGCCGTGGCTAAAATATCAAAACACCTATACCAACGGACAAAGGTCTGTCGCTATAGGCCATGTCTGTTCCAAAATCTTGCACAGGCCATATAAATGAAAGGTAGCACCATGGTTGAGCTCGTCTTGTTCCCCTGAACAAGATGGTCCCCTTCACACAAGCCAATTGTTCCTGTAATAGAAAGCCCTAAAAAAACCTAGAAAACCCTACAATGGTGATTCACGATATAAAGCATGAGAATTAAATTGGTTATTGCAGAAAGCTAACAAATGATGTGGTGAATCAGAATATGCAATTGTTTTTTACAATGGATGCAAGAACAAAGATTTGCGACTTCAAGAACATAGTGAATCCGTGAGATACTTACAGTGCTCTAGGAGGCTGGAAAATGCGTGATTCTGATTGGTTTTGCTTCTGAGAATTGCCAGGAAGCGATTGTGATGCTTGCCAAGTCCTGAAAGTGCCTCCAAGCTTGATTTCGATCTCCAACTCTTTGTCACTTTTTACAAGATTGGTTATGTTTGTTCTTACAGCCTCTAGCCTTGTTTTCGTTCCCTCTAGCCTCCTTACGTAATGTGGAATGCATTAGGTTAACAAATGTGAATTGAATCCTTCCACATCAATGCCATGAGATTTGATTTGATTCACCATTACTAAAGCTTCCAAAATTGTCAAAACTCAATCTTTTTGCACATGGATTGCTTGATACGAGTTTGATACCCTTGATGATAATGATTCAGTCCTGAAATAGCCAAAAAGATATCAAGTAATCAATATTTGGATTTTATTTGATTTAATTTGATTTAAAGTGAAATATTTCAATAAAAAATCAAATAAAATAATAAAAAAGAAATATAATCTCAAGGCTGAAGCTAGGACACGTGTGAAATGTGGTAAGTTCAAATCAAGTGGAAAAGAATGGGCCCATTTGACAAAATTTGAAGTTTTGGGGATAGTTGACTTTTGGCAATTTTGCAAAAATGCCTAACTTCAACAATGCATAACATCTTCAATTTTGAAAGTTTGGAGGTGTTATTAGACTTTTTAGAAAGCTTGAGATGTCCTCTAACCAGCCCTTTTGGTCTCATCACATTTTGATATTCCATGCTCAAGTTATATGCTTTGGAAAAAAAGGTGTTTTGGTTGACTTTCAAAAATGACCTATAATGTCCAAATTTGTAACTTCTTGTGAGTGCATTTTCTGATCGTGGGGTATGAAGATGGATTGTAGGAAATTTCATCCTATTAAGAATGAGCTTTGGATGGGTCATTTATCATAAAGCATGAGAAAGTTATGCTTGGTCAAAGTTGGTTTGACTTTTCCTACGAAACCCTAATTTAGCAACTTTTGAGTCTTGATGAATTTTGAGCAATCCTTGATGAATCATGATCAAACCTTGATCAAATGATGTAATATCCTTCAAAATGAGAATGTTGATAAAAAAGTTTGAAGTTTGACTTTATATAGGTCTCAGTTGACTTTTGCCCTAGCACAGTCGATTTTTGGTCCCTTTAAGTAATTGACTGAGCAAACATCCTCTGCAAGGCTTGAAATTTGACATGGATGATCTTGAAAACATATTAGGACATTGGGGAGAACTTGGGTTCATTTGGACTCAACGATCTTGATGCAACACAAAACCCTAATTTGGGGTTGACTGCCTTAGGAGATAGCTTGACTGTCCAACTCTTGAGCAATCTTGAGCCACTTGGAGATTTTTCTTCAAATGTTGGGAGAAATATGAGAGGGCAAATTTTGGGGTACAACAGCTTCCCCTGTTCAATCTTCTTAAACCTGAGGATGTAGATTGGCTTTCGTGTCTTTCATGATCAAAAGGTGGAAGATGATTGAACACTAAAGTGCCTAGAAATTTGCACTCGCATGAAGTGGTATCAGCCTGGTGATGTCGGGAATGGGCTTACAGATGCAATTTGGAGATTGTTGGTAGGAGGATGGGCTTACATATGCCATCTGCAGGAGCGCCGGTCGCATAAGAGATTCCTTAGCGAGAACTTGCATACCTGTTGTTGTAGAAGATTCCGCTGAGGAAGTCTAACTTTTATTGAGACTTAGGAACTTGTTCGTAATTCAACTAGGGGAAACATCTTCATCAAGATCTAGGAACTGTCTGGTCTTCAACAGAGTATACTGTTGAGATTGTAGAACTCGTCCACACTATGACAGAGGAAAATTGTCGAGATTAAGAACCTTATCTGAAATTCAACCGAGGATAACTCAGTTGAGATTTAAGAACCGGTTAAGTCTTCGACTGAGGGAAACATCTTCATCAAGATCTAGGAACTGTCTGGTCTTCAACATAGTATACCGTTGAGATTGTAGAACTCGTCCACACTTTGATAGAGGAAAACATCAAGATCTAAGAACTGTCTGGTCTTCAACGTAGTATACCGTTGAGATTGTAGAACTCGTCCACACTATGATAGGGGAAACATATTCATCAAGATCTAGGAACTGTCTGGTCTTCAACGTAGTATACCGTTGAGATTGTAGAACTCGTTCACACTTTGATGGAGGAAAACATCAAGATCTAGGAACTGTCTGGTCTTCAACGTAGTATACCGTTGAGATTGTAGAACTCGTCCACACTATGATGGGGGAAACATCTTAATCAAGATCTAGGAACTGTCTTGTCTTCAACATAGTATATCGTTGAGATTGTAGAACTCGTCCACACTTTGACGGAGGAAAACATCAAGATCTAGGAACTGTCTGGTCTTCAACGTAGTATACGGTTGAGATTGTAGAACTCGTCCACACTATGATGGGGGAAACATCTTCATCAAGATCTAGGAACTGTCTGGTCTTCAACGTAGTATACCGTTGAGATTGTAGAACTCGTCCACACTATGACGGAGGAAAACATCAAGATCTAGGAACTGTCTGGTCTTTAACGTAGTATACCATTAAGATTGTAGAACTCGTCCACACTATGATGGGGGAAACATCTTCATCAAGATCTAGGAATTGTCTGGTCTTCAACGTAGTATACCGTTGAGATTATAGAACTCGTCCACACTATGACGGAGGAAAACATCAAGATCTAGGAACTGTCTGGTCCTCAATGTAGTATACCGTCGAGATTGTAGTACTCGTCCACACTATGATGGGGGAAACATCTTCATCAAGATCTAGGAACTGTCTGGTCTTCAACGTAGTATACCGTTGAGATTATAGAACTCGTCCACACTATGACGAAGGAAAATTGTTGACATTGAGGACCTTATCCCAAATTCAACTGAGGATAACTCAGTTGGTATTTAAGAACCGGTCAGGTCTTCGACATGGTTGAGAACTTTAACTGTATCTTTTCTGAAAGGTAAGGGATAGTCGTATGCAATGCATGATATATATCAAGCAATTATGTTCTCAAAATAAATGAGATTGCGTTGTATGATGCGTATATGCATGTATTATGATGTATGTAATGTTTTAGCTGGGGAAAATAAATCTCGGATAGCTGCTGGAGAATATAGTTGAATTCTTCGTTTCCGTTGGGGATGACGAACGAAGATGATTGTGAGAATAGAACTGCAGAAGAGGATAACTCTGTGGGGAAGAGATGCTCTGCTGAGGATTCCACTGATAAATTCCGTTGGGGACGAATTACCGTTGCTGGTGATATTGAATCCTGTTGGGGGTTTTGAATTCAGTTTGTGAAAGGAAAGAACTCCGTTGGGGATGATCTTTCAGTTGCGACTTCACTGGGGATAACCTATTAGGCTCTTGTGGGGATGATCTGTTGAACTTTGCTGAGTAAAATCTTCCTTTGAACTCGGCTGGGGATATTTATTTTTACATTCCGCCGGGGACGAACTTCCAGAGTCTACTGGGGATGATTCTATAACTCCACTGGGGAAGCTTTTTTCAGACTGCGCTGGGAAAATTTTAATTCCACTGGGGATATCTTGTATTTTGCCGGGGAATATTCTTATACTCCATTGGGGAATATTAAGACTGCTGGGGATATTAAGCCTCTTCAGTATTGATGGTAGATAAATTATGCTTGGGTGAGAATATTACCGATTCATTCATTCATCGTTGCAAGTCTCAGCTGGGGAGAGCTATCATTACTGTCTTACTCCGCGGGGAGTGAAAGCATCTTGGTCATATTCTTCAACTGAATATACCTTGTATCTGGTGGACAGAGCTATTGTAAAGCTTGGACAATTCTTATTGCCCCTGTTTCTGATATTACCAGTAATCGTCTTATGTTTCGCATGCAAATATTTATGAGCAACAATTAATGTCAAGTGCATATATCAAAAATGAACATTGGACGTTTTTGCAAAACAAAACAGATAAAGGAAAAATAGCTTGAAATTTGTTTGAAAATGAATTGTATTAATTTTGAAGTTTGGCCTGTAAATATGTGTTTTGGTACAAGAGGCTGACGTCCTAGTAAGATAACGCCACCGAATAATAGAATTTACACAATTTATGAAAAACTAAACAAAACAGCTATGTGAATAATCCCACTGGGTTCCAACTCTGCTATTGCCTTTATATCCTCAAGCATCTCATCACTTGGATACTTGGTCGACGGTAGATCAGATTGACTAGTGCCGTACGCACTTGATGGTCGATACCGAAGTCTAGATACAAGGTGATCCAATGAGACATAGTGTTACGCTTTGATCCCTAATTTTTTCCTGGACCGCCCTTTCGGGTTTTCAGTCCACCGGGATACCCTTTTTTTCCCAAGTCGCCTTTTCAGGTTTTCGACTTGCTGGGTGTACAGATTTTTTTCATTTTCATCCCTTATTTTTTCCCAAACCCTTTTGGTTTGCAGGGAAGCCCTTATTTTTGCCTAGGCCACTAAACCTAGCGGGTCTTTGATTATGCGTAGTATCTTTTCACTATGTCTGCATTGATGGGGTGAGGAAGGTCGCCACCATCCATGGTGGTTAGAATCATAGCTCCTCCTGAGAAAATGTTCTTGACCATAAACGACCCTTCCTAAGTAGGGGTCCATTTGCCCCTGGGATCACCTTGAGGTGGTGTGATGCGCTTGATCATCAGATCCCCAACTTGATACTCTTGTCATCTAACTTTCTTGTTAAATGCCTTGATCATCCATTTTTGGTACGTCTGACCATGACAAATAGCAGTAAGTCTCTTTTCATCGATTAAGTTTAGCTGATCAAGCCGGGTCTGAATCTAGTCATCTTCGCTTAGACCCGGTTACTTTTGATAGGACAGGTCTTAACCAACGAAACTGAAAGAGGGTAGTACCTGAACTTCATGCTGGCCTAAACTCTAAGGGCTGTCTTGTGTGACTTGTGTGCCTTCAAACTTGGATTACTTGCATGCTTGTTATCTGACATCTGAACTTCTTGCAGGTTTTGTTTATAGTCCTTAACTAGGACTCATAATAAGGTTTACTGAACTTCCTGCAGGTTTTGTTCATAGTCCTTAACTAGGACTCATCACAAGGCTTACTAAGTTTCTTGCAGGTTTTTGTTTTAGTCCTTAACTAGGACTCATAACCAGGTTTGCCGAGTTTCTTGCAGGGTTTGTTTATAGTCCTTAATTGGGACTCATAACAGGGTTTACCTACATCACCCCATGCACAGCATGACATCATACCATTGCATACATCCTAACCCATTTCAAGGAGCTCAAGGGCTTGTGATGCAGGTCCTGATAAATCAAACATCTAGCAAGGGGCAAAGAGGATTTATTTTCCTCTAGCTAAGGTTGTCAGGGGCTATGACCCACTCGATATGGTGAGCCTTTGACCCTTGGAAGAAAGACTCTCAACAAATATGAAGTCTCTTTCAATCAAGCTACTGGATCCAAATGCTAACAAATTTTCTTGTTTACCCCGCGAGGTCCTTGAAAACATTACATGCATGTCATACCCATCATTGCATTACAGGTATCCCTTTTGCAGGTCACTTACCTTTCTCGCTGTTTATTTTAGCAATGGCCTTCCAACCAGATAACCAGGACCTTCTCGCTCAAGAGACTCAGTTCAGGGAAATCCTCCTGAATCTATCTGAGGGGCAGGAGGAGCTAAGGACACTTCTCATGGAGACTTTTGTCAGGAACAGTGCTGAGGATGAAAGGCTGAAACACCTGCAAGCTGAGGTGGATGCATTGAAGGTCCAGATGCTGGGGCAGGTGACTGCCATTCAAGGGTTAGCTCAAAGACAAGATGAGCTCTGGTTTCTCGTCAACCAACCGCTTCAGGGTAACCAACTGGGGCAAAAGTCTAAGGGCAAAAAGCCAGTCATCGTTCAACCACCTTTGAGACAAGGAGGTAAGGGGAGAACTCCTCAAATGGCTCCAGGGTCACAAATTCAACATCGCAACCAACAAAAGAGTGAGAGGAGGCAGTTCACTCGGCTCAGCATGACATTATCCCAGATATTGCCACAGTTGCTGGAGACCAAGCTGGTAACTCTAAAAGAGGCTCCGAAGAGCCAAAATACAACGTCACCGAAGTATAACCCCAACGCCCGCTGCGCTTATCACTCTGACAGCCCGGGGCATACTACAGATGATTATTGGAGCTTGAAAAATAAAATCCAAGACATGATCGACGCTGGAGAGATTCAGTTTAAAGTACCCAAGACTCCCCACGTGATCACTGCTCCCTTGCCAAAACATGGCTAGGATTGAGAAATTTTTGTTCAGTCGAATGTTCAAGTTGCAATTCTCTTTTGTTCAAACATTTACTCACGTTAAACATTGTTATTTCATTAATGCATCGCATATGTCTGTTCTGAAACAATATATTCGTATACACTATATGCAAATTATTTTCATATTTTTTCTGATGATCAACGTTCGATTAATAATTCTAAGCCTCTTGAGAGAGGATGACGAAAACGATACCACAATCTACAGTATGCTTTTGAACAGACCCCGCTGATGAGGTACAGGCATTGTTTCATTTCCTAAACACTGGAGTTATAAGGAAGATAATCCCTCGTCAACCCCTCTGAGCCAAAGAAGTTGGAGTTTTTTCTTTTTCGAAATTAAAACCCTTAATCATAACCTGGGGCAGGGTAGTTCTCTCAGTTGATCCAGGTGCACGATGAATGGCATCAAAGGAATCCTTACAAAACAAAAAAAAGACAGTGATGGTTCCGAATAATCAATAAAGAAGGGCATTCATTATCTCAAAAAAATCAAAACCCATTAAGTCAAAACCCATGAAGGAGACTTACAAAACTGGGGCATCCCGCTGACTGTAATTCCAAAAAAGGAAACAGTTCAGGCAAAAAAGAAAGGGATAACAAAAATCAGAGGTCTTACAAACCCTCAACAAAAAAAGGAATGACTGCCTATTCAAAATAAACTATCAACATCCGAATCATCACGGGAATATCAGGACAAAAACTCAAATAAAGTCTAACGTGTGATCAACTGAGTTTAGGTTTGGAGAACATCACGAAGAGCGGGTGGGTACAAATAATTTGAGCCTTTATCCTTTGTTTCTTAAACCGTGAACCAGGCCACGCAACAACCCTTAAAAGTCCTAGCTGAAGCACGGGTTAGTTCGAAAGCATACTGTTACGAAAGGTATCCTGACTCCTTAAGGCTTATGGTAAATACAGAGTTGACATCACGTTTTACAAACAATCACTTGTTTTATGAAAAAAGAATGCATTTTCAAAATCTTCAAGACAGACATAAGCTTTGCATTTTTAACATAACTTTGTTTGCATATGACTTTTTGTTTGAACAGCAGGGAAATTCGCACGATGAATACCTAGTGAACAAAGGCACTTCCAATCAAGGGGCATGACATGATCATGGTCCATCATCTGGGGCAATCCAATCAAGATTCGTAGAATCTCTCAAAGGCCAAATAGCCTGGGGCAAATCTCCACCTAAGTCACTTGGGGCATTCCAACAACGAATCTTGCCTGGTCAAAAATCTTCTGGTGGCATGACAAAACACTTCTAACAGGGGCAACTCCCTACATTCTGAGAACATGGACATAGTCGAAAAGAATACTACGCGTAATCAAAGACCCGCTAGGTTGACACACCTAGGCAAAAACAAGGGCTTCCCGGCGAACCAAAAGGGTTCGGGCAAAATGAAGGGATGAAATGAAAAAATCTGTACACCCGGCAAGTCGAAAACCTGAAAAGGTGGCTTGGGCAAAAATGGGTATCCCGGTGGACTGAAAACCCGAAAGGGCGGTCCAGGCAAAAGTAAGGGATTAAAGCGTACGACTATGTCCCGGCATCTTGTCACCGGCCCACTAGAAGAAGGTTTGTCCATCAAACAACTATCAGCGCCTCACAGGTCTTCCTCTCCCACCTCAGAAACAGGGGCAATAAAGAGTTGTCTAAAAGCAATCTAATTGCTCTGTCTCCAAGGTATCAAGGGATGATCAGCTAAAGAACACAACCAGTATACCTTAATTCCCCAGAGAGTGAGTCAGCAAGTCAGTACACTCTCCTCAAGCAAAGCTATATTATCAAACTTAAGGAAGTTGGGTACCCTCCAGCAGGTCTCAACACTCCTCAGCAGTATAGGTATTCTTAACAAGCATCCCCGACAGTCTTGGCCTAAAAGATTGTTCACCGGCGGTATACCAGCATTCAGTGGAGTCATCTTCCCGACACAGTTCAAAAACTTCCCCAGGAGAGGCCAATCCAGTTTCCCCAGGAAAGTTGGAATCCATCTCCCTAAGAAGTAAGCTTATCCCCAGTAGATTCTGGAAGCTTATCCTCGCAGAGCACGAACGCGTCACCCGGCTTTATTCAAAGAGTTATTTCCCTACCAGGATATAACTGGGTTATCCTCAGCCAAAAGCCACGGAAAGGTCGTCGTCAACACAATTTCTTCTTATCCCCAGCGAAGTCTATCAACACTTCCGACACAACAAGGGTATCCCCAACAAGTTATTATCAACATTCCAGCAAAGTATCTCTCTCCCCACAGAGTGTTGCTCCCCAGCAAGATCACTAGAGTATTTTTCTCCCCGCAGAATCTTCCATTCGCCAAGTTTATTCCTCAACGGAGTCATCTTCTCCTACCGGTATTCTTGCAATTATCATCCCCAGCGGAAGCAAAATCTATTCTCCAACATCAGCCCAGGAGTGACTTCCCGGCACCCGTTAAGGATTTACTTTCCTAGACGAAAACATACATTCCTAAACATCGCACATCCATACATCATTATAGCATGCAGAGACGCATCATATATCACAAATCTCATTTATGTTGAGAACATCATTACTTGGTCCATATCATGCATTGCATATGACTGACCTTTACCTTTCAGGAAAGATTCAGTTAAATTCTCAATCATATTTCAAGACCTAGACCGGTTCAGTTAATCGACTCCAAAGATTTCTTATCCAGTCAAAGACCTTCTCTGGTCCAGTTAAATTTACCCCAAACAGATTTCTCTGATAAAGACCCAGTTGAAGACATTCCAAGACCTAGACCGGTTCAGTTAATCGACTCCAAAGATTTCTTACCCAGTCCGAGGCCTTCTCTAGTCCAGCTAAATCGACCCCAAACAGATTTTTCTGATGAAGACTCAGTAGAAGTTATCAAAGGTTTTTCTCAATGATTGCTTTTGAGATTATAATTTCCTATGGTTCTCTCCCCAATGCTGCGGAGACGATAATTCCATTCCAGGTTTTTCTCAATGAATGTTATTGAGATTATAATTTCCTATGGTTCTCTCCCCAATGCTGCGGACACGATAATTCCATTCCAGGTTTTTCTCAATGAATGTTATTGAGATTATAATTGCCTATTGGTTCTCTCCCCAATGTTGCGGAGACGATAATTCCATTCCAGGTTTTTCTCAATGAATGTTATTGAGATTATAATTTCCTATGGTTCTCTCCCCAATGCTGCGGAGACGATAATTCCATTCCAGGTTTTTCTCAATGAATGTTATTGAGATTATAATTTCCTATGGTTCTCTCCCAAATGCTGCGGAGACGATAATTCCATTCCAGGTTTTTCTCAATGAATGTTATTGAGATTATAATTTCCTATGGTTCTCTCCCCAATGCTGCGGAGACGATAATTCCATTCCAGGTTTTTCTCAATGAATGTTATTGAGATTATAATTTCCTATGGTTCTCTCCCCAATGCTGCGGAGACGATAATTCCATTCCAGGTTTTTCTAAATGAATATTATTGAGATTATAATTGCCTATGGTTCTCTCCCCAATGCTGCGGAGACGATAATTCCATTCCAGGTTTTTCTCAATGATTGCTTTTGAGATTATAATTTCCTATGGTTCTCTCCCCAATACTGCGGAGACGATAATTCCATTCCAGGTTTTTCTCAATGAATGTTATTGAGATTATAATTTCCTATGGTTCTCTCCCCAATGCTGCGGAGACGATAATTCCATTCCAGGTTTTTCTCAATGTTTGCTATTGAGATTATAATTGCCTATTGGTTCTCTCCCCAATGCTGCGGAGACGATAATTCCATTCCAGGTTTTTCTCAATGAATGTTATTGAGATTATAATTTCCTATGGTTCTCTCCCCAATGATGCGGAGATGATAATTCCATTCCAGGTTTTTCTCAATGTTTGCTATTGAGATTATAATTGCCTATTGTTTCTCTCCCCGATGCTGCGGAGACGATAATTCCATTCCAGGTTGTTCTCAATGAATGTTATTGAGATTATAATTGCCTATGGTTCTCTCCCCGATCCTGCGGAGACGATAATTCCATTCCAGGTTTTTCTCAATGAATGTTATTGAGATTATAATTTCCTATGGTTCTCTCCCCAATGCTGCGGAGATGATAATTCCATCCCAGGTTTTTCTCAATGATTTCTTTTGAGATTATAATTTCCTATGGTTCTCTCCCCAATACTGTGGAGATGGTAATTCCCACCAAGATTTCGCTCAATGATTGCTGTTGAAGTGAAGTTATCCAAGATTTTCTCAGCAATTGCTGTTGAGGTTAAGGTCATCCAAGGTTCTCTCACCATTCCTGTTGAGGTAGTAACCATCCCTGGTTCATTCATCACCGCTTGAAGATCCAGACTCAGCTCCTGTAACCAGTCAGGACACATCTATACAAAGCATCTAAAGACCAGATCCTGCAACATGTCAGGTATTCATTTTTCTTTTGTAGGTACGCAAGTTCTCGCTAAGGAATCTCTTACGTGATCAATATCCAGATGGCATCTATAAGCCCATCATCCTATTCATCAACCTCTAAATGGCATCCATAAGCCCATTCCATCATCACACTGTTACTATGTGAGCGCAAATTTCTGGGCACTCTAGTGTTCAATCATCTTCCACCCTCGGATTACGAAAGGCACGTCAGCCAATCTGCATCCTCAGGTCTAAGAAGATTGAACAGGGGCAACTGTTGTACCCCAAAATTTGCCCTCCCATATTCTTCAAGAATTGCAAAGTCAAGCTTCAAAATCTCCCCAAAGGTTGCACAGTTCAAGGGCCTCCTAAGCAGTCAAAATTAGGGTTTTGGTTCTGATCAAGAAAATGAAGTTTCCAAGGGTCCAATCAAGTCCCACATGCCTACAAATATGGTCAAGCATCCTCATGTCAAGTTTCAAGACTTTCAGCACAAAATTGCACAGTCAAAACCCTAATTGCACTACAGTTAACTGTAGGGGCAAAATGGTCATTTGACAGTCAAAAGTTCAAATTTTTGGTCAACATCTCATTTTGAAGCCACAAACATCATTTGATCAATGCTTGATCATGATTCTCAAAGATTGGCTCAAAAATCATCAAGATGCAAAAGTTTCCTTATTTGGACAGCTGAAAAAGTCAACTGTAAATTGACCAGGGCATAACTTTCACATGGATTATCATAAAAATTCCATCCAAAGCTCATTTTGAAGATAAAGACATTCCCTACAACTCATCTTCATACTTCAAGTCCAATAAATGCTCTCACAAAAAGTTATCAATTTCAACATTATAGGTCATTTTCAAAAGTCAACAAAAAAGGACTTTAAGTCAAAGGCCATAACTTGAGATTGGTAAATAAAAATGACATGGGACCAAAGGCATTAGTTATAGGACTCAAATACCTTTCCAAAATGTCCAAGAACATGAGCAAAGCTTAATAATTGAGCAAGTTATGCCTTGTCTAAGTTGGGAAATTTTTGGATATTTTGAAAAGTCAACATTGCTTCAAATGACCTAAAATTGCTAATGGGCCCATTTTTCTTCCACAATTCATCATCCAAGGCATGTTCACAACCACTTGGCCCAAAGGGAAGATTTTCTTCATTATTTATTTATTTATTTGTATTTTTATTATTAATAATTCATTTAAATTAATTAAATACATGAAAAATACTTAACCTAAGTTTTTCAATCTTTTTGTGCATGAAATATACTCAATAATTCGTGCATGATCAGATATGGAAGGAATTGAATTGATTGGATATGATTAGGGTCAAAATAGCATGAAAAAATATTGAAAAAAGATCTTTGAAAATCAAATCTTCCAAACCATGAATGCAAAGGTTTTGGATCAAGTTTTCAACCCTAAACCATTCATACATAAGTATCAAACGCAACCCTAATGCCATTAACCAAGAAGCTGCGCCAGAAATCCTTACACAAACTTGAAAATTTTGCTTGAAAACTCAAATCTGAAAACACATTTGCAGGTCGTTTCAAGCCACAAAACTCCTTCCATCACATTCCTGGGACATCAAAGAACCTTCCTGGATCAAAAACATCAAGTCTAACACCTTGAAACGGTATACAGAAGTCAAGCTTTTCTCACTTTTTCTCATGATCGTGTTTTACAATTCAGGCATTTTCATTGCATAATTTTAATGGATTCTTACTAATTGAAGTGTTCTGAAGCTAACCCAATTGCTTAATTGTGTTTTTATCACCTCTATGCAAATCTACCATTATCTTGTTTTAGGGTTTTGCAAGCTTGGAATTAGGCGTTTTGAAAAGCGGTAAAATTAGACCACCATAGTACCATGAATGGATTCAGGATGTGTGGACGATCATGAAGCCACCCTCGCGCTCAATTTATGAGCATCCCTGGGCTAGTCGCTATTTTTCAGAAACTGGCCTAAGGGAACACTAACAAAACCGTGGCCAATGTTTGTGTTTCCAAAAAAATCAACAACGAGGAAGAAGATGACCCCTGTGGCGATCAGCGATTGGCTTGTTTGAATTTTACGCGCTAAAATTTCACTGACATTTATTTTATTATATATTGTTTGTTATTCATGTAAGGTACAAAGAAAACAAAGTGGAGCACTGGCAAGCGCGTTGATTGGTAAACCATAGGACCTGGGTTCGATCCCAGGTCCCCACCCTCCTTTCATGTTATTTTTTCTTTAATACTTGCATGCAATTTCAGTCTGAAGGAGCACCATATGCCTTCAAAATCAAGCCTTCCACGTACACCCTGAAGTCAATCAAAGGGCCATGATCTGGAGAGTATAGTGGACCCTAGTCAACGCGTATACACGCGTCCTGAAAAGTCAAAGAGGCCAGGAATTTAAATGGGCCAGATTTCTAAAAGAACACTTCCATATTAAGGGGCAGACCCCCTAGGTTTGCCATTTTTTTTTTACATTCTTTCTTTAGCATTATTTGTATTTATTGTTTTTTGTTTAATTAATTTATTATTTTCATAAAAAACACAAAAAAACAAAAAAATCAGAAAAGATTAAAAAAATAAATAAATAATAAATATTTTATTTTAATATTTTGTAAATAAATTCATTAATTAACTAGTTTTAAATTAGGTTTTAATCTTAACTTTTTAATAAAAATCTAAAAAATATAGAATTAGGGTTTAATTAATTTTTTATCCCTTTTTATTTTTCTTTCATAATAATTAAATATTTATTTTTGTAATTAAATTGCATGTAAATTAATTAGGGTTAACTTTAGGTTAAACTTTAATATGTTTTTCATAATAAAATAAAAATTGTAGAATTAGGTTTAATTACATTAAATGCCAAAAAATACCAAAAAACAATTTCTTTTCTTTTTTTAATTAATTAATTCCATCATTAATTTAATTTTGCAAAAAGGGTCCAACGCCCTCGTCTTAATTCCTATTTAATTCGCATATTTATTTTATTTCTTTTAATATTTATGTATCTCTCCCAAGGCCTTGTAAATTAATTTCTTGAACTTTTCTTTTAATTCTTTATTTTTCCTGTCAAATCGGGTTCAAGAAATTTTGGCGATGTGGACCCGCGCCTTTTGTAATAGCTTAGAATCTTTTACTTTCTCGCAATTTTTAACTGTTAACAAAGGCATGAAAGAATGAATGGACAAAAAATAAAAACAAACGCTAGATCACCTATACCATGAACAAGACAAAAATAAACGAATATGACACACAAATCACACACCACCCCTAGGGTACGCCTCACTGTTGCCTTGCCTCGAAAGGTGATCGTCGAGTAGAGGATGTCTTAGTAAGTCCTCATGATCCGGGAACCTGGCATGAGGGTAGCTTCTAAGGTGTCTTCCTATTGCTCCGGTGATCACCATGTCCCGAACCTTCGAATTGACCCGAACACCTCCAACGGTCGTGCTACCTACCTCTCAATGGTGGGATGGCACTACTTTAAAGGACATCTACACAGACGAATTCCTTAGGGTAGGTAGACGACTCTAGATACTTGCTCTAATTTCAAAACAAATTCAAAAATACTTTTCACACCAACACATTTTCAAAAAGCTTTCGAAAGCATTTTTTCAAACACTCTTGAGGACCGATACAAGAGTCGAACTGGAATTTTCAAAGAAACTTTTTAAAACCCACAGTTGAAAAGCAAACAAAACATTTTGAAAACACAAGTGAGCAAGTATCTAAGAGCCCATGGATAACCATGGATAGAAAGGGTGCTAACACCTTCCCTTTCTATAATCTACCTCCCGAACCGAGAGCAATCTCTTTAAGGAATTTTTCTGTGCTTTTGTCCTTTCCATTTGGAGAAAATAAAAGACGGTGGCGACTCTTGCTTCCGTGACATTTCGCGAACCAGCGTTAAACAGTCAGTTCCAGATCCACCGATCACAAGCCCCATTCATCTTCGGCCGGTAAGGAGAAGAGTTATAATGCTGTATCTTGAACTGCTTGCGGAGCTCGGTGATCATCTTGTTGTTGAGATTGGTACCATTGTCCGTAATGATCCTCTCTGGTACACCATATCGACAAATCATATTATGCCAAATGAACCGTGCCATGACGTTCTTGGTTACGGTAGCAAAGGAAGCTGCTTCAACCCACTTCGTAAAGTAATCGATAGCTACCAGGATGAAATGATGCCCGTTGGACGCTGTAGGTCTGATCTCGCCGATCATATCAATGCCCCACATTGCAAAAGGCTAAGGTGCCGTCAAGACGTTTAGAGGAACTAGAGGTATGTGCACCTTATCAGCATAAACTTGGCACTTGTAACATGTGAGAGAATGTTGATAACAGTCGGCTTCCATTGTGGACCAATAATATCCTGCCCGTAGGATCTTCTTTGCCATGGTGTGTCCACTGGAATGAGTTCCGAAAGTACCTTCATGTAACTCCGCCATGATCCTTTCTGCTTCATTCTTATCCACACAACGCAGTAAGGTCTAATCATGGTTACGCTTGTAGAGAATGCCATTGCTGATGAAGAACTTTGCCGCGAACCTCCTCAGAAACTTCTTGTCATTAACAGATGCACCCTCGGGGTACTCCTGAGCTTCAAGATACCTTTTCACCTCATGAAACCATGGTTTTTATGTTACCTCTTCAGTCTCAATATCACAACAATGTGCAGGTTCGTCCAATCTTTCAATGATAATCTGGGGAGCTTCGTTGTCCCAATTGACTTTGAACATAGAAGACATCGTAGCCAGCGTGTCCACCAACTGATTCTCCTCTCTTGGGAAGTGTTCAAAGGTTATCTCCTCGAAATGTGGAAGCAACATCAACACATACTCCTTGTAAGGAATAAGATTTGGGTGTTTCGTATCCCACTCGCCTTTGATCTGACTGATCACGAGAGAGGAATCTCCGAAGACACTTAGAAACTTAATTCTTAGGTCAATTATTGCTCGAAGACCCATGATGCATGCTTCATACTCCTCCATATTGTTGGTGCAGTTGAAACATAGTCGAGCGGTAAACGAAGTATGAGAGCCTTTAGGAGATATGATCAAGGCGCCAATGCTATTACCCAAAGCGTTTGAAGCTCCATCAAAGTACATAGACCATCGAGATCCCTCCTCAGGTCCTTCATCCGATCCAGGTGTCTCACAGTCGGTCACTATCATGATATCCTCATCCGGAAATTCAAAGTTCATAGACTGGTAATCATCCACTGCCTGATGTGCCAAATGGTCTGCCAACACACTTCCGTTGATTGCTTTTTGGGTCGTGTATTGGATGTCATACTCAGTCAAGATCATTCGCCATCTTGCTATTCTTCCGGATAAGGCAGGCTTCTCGAAGATATATTTAATCGGATCCATCTTTGATATAAATAGAGTAGTGTGAGTCAGCATATACTATCTCAGCTGGCGAGAAGCCCATGCCAAAGCGCAGCAAGTTTTCTCGAGCAACGAGTATCGGGTCTCGCAGTCGGTAAACTTTTTGCTAAGGTAATAAATAGCATGCTCTTTTCGGCCAGACTCGTCATGCTGCCCTAGCACGCACCCCATTGAGTTGTCGAGTACTGTCAAGTATAAGATCAAAGGTCTCCCTTCAACTGGTGGCATCAGAATAGGTGGCTCTTGGAGATACTCTTTGATCCTTTCGAAAGCAGCCTGACATTCATCATTCCATCGTACCACTTGATCTTTCTTCAGTAGCTTGAAGATTGGTTCACAAGTAGCAGTCAGGTGTGAGATGAATCGGGCAGTATAGTTCAGTCGTCCTAGAAAGCCTCTAACTTCTTTCTCTGTTCTGGGAGCTGGAATTTCCTGTATAGCCTTCACCTTTGCAGGATCCACTTGAATACCCTTATCGCTTACGACGAAACCCAATAGCTTACCAGATCTCACCCTGAAGGTGCACTTGTTCGGGTTTAACCTTAGCTTGTACAATTTCAACCTGTCAAATAACTTCTGAAGGTTGTCAAGATGCTTTTCTTCAGTCTGGGATCTTGCAATCATGTCGTCGACGTATACTTCAATCTCCTGATGGATCATGTCATGGAACAAAGCAACCATGGCGCGCTGATACGTTGCCCTAACATTCTTTAATCCAAAAGGCATGACCTTGTAGCAAAAGGTACCCCATTGAGTAACAAAGGTTGTCTTCTCCATGTCTTCGGGAGCCATTTTAATCTGATTATAATTGGAGAAACCATCCATAAAGGAGAATACCTTATGCCGAGCGGTGTTATCAACCAGAACATCGATATAAGGTAGATGGAAATCATCCTTGGGGCTCGCCCTGTTCAGATCCCTATAATCGACACACATTCTAACCTTACCATCATTTTTCGGCACTGGAACCACGTTGGCAACCCACTGTGGGTAAGAAGTAACTGCTAGAAAACCGGCGTCAAATTGTTTCATCACTTCAGCCTTGATTTTCTCAGACATCTCTGGGCGCATTCGGCGGACTTTCTGTTTTACTGGAGGAAAATCTTCCTTGGTAGGCAATCGGTGAACCATAATATCAGTATCCAACCCGGGCATATCTTCGTAAGACCAGGCAAAGATCTCAACATAGTCATGCAGCATCTGAATCAACCGTTGCTTCACTCTAGCTTCCAGGTTTGCACCGATCTTAACTTCTTTCTTGTCTTCCTCCGTACCTATATTTACTGATTCCACAGGCTCTTCGTGCGGCTAAATAGCCCTCTCTTCCTAAAGTAACAGTCTTGCAAGTTCACCAGGCACTTCATAATCATCTTCACCTTCGTCTTCGGCTAAGTTGATCGGACTTTCGAAGTCATAACTGGCAGTAGCAGAGTCGTTACCAGTGAGATACAGAGTGGATGTAGACCTGTATATGTGAGTGTGTGTAAAATAGCTGTTTTGCAATATATAATAAAAGAAAAACAAGGAGCGCAAAATTTTGAAATGCAAGAAAAATGTCCAATGCTTTTATTAATGATATATGAAAATGACTCACATAAAATCCCTCACAAATGAAGCCACAGTGCCCCAGGTAAGACACTGGGCCATAGAGTTTAAAACATTGTCTGTTACAAATTCAAAACAAAAGTCTCATTACTGGGTAACAAAAGAAATTGGGATGAAGTCCTTTGCTGTCCAGTTGCTTAGCCCACCGTCGATCGTTGGGTAGATCCAACTGTTAAACTCAGACTCTTTAACATCGTCTTCGATGGCATTCACTCCTGAATTGTTGATGAACAAGGGAGGTCCTCCGATCCGTGCATTCCGAACAACCTTTTGAGCTTCTGCAGTGAAACCCAAACCAAACTTGTTAGTCTTCTGTGCAAAATCAGGGAGTTGTCCCCAATTTGCACACCCACCTTTCTCGACAACAGCCCGAGCATCCTTGAAGGAAGCCATCTTCATTGGAGGATCTTCAACAACAGTCTCAGTCGATGCCAGCATCTGGGGAACCACTTCAAAATGTTGAAATGGGGTCTCGATGAACTCCGCATCCATCTCTACATATCAGAAAGAGTTGATGTGGTTCACCATGTACTCCTCTTCTCCTTGCACTGTCACAATTTTCCCTTAGACCGGGTACTTCAGTTTCTGGTTGAGCATTGAGGTTACTGCCCCAGCTTTGTGGATCCACGGACGACCCAACAAACAAGAATAAGATGGCCGAATGTCCATCACATAGAATGTAGATATGAAAACCTGAGAGCTAACCTTAATCGCAATATCCACTTCTCCATGCACCAACCTTGTTAGTCTGAATCAACCGTTGCTTCACTCTAGCTTCCAGGTTTGCACCGATCTTAACTTCTTTCTTGTCTTCCTCCGTACCTATATTTACTGATTCCACAGGCTCTTCGTGCGGCTAAATAGCCCTCTCTTCCTAAAGTAACAGTCTTGCAAGTTCACCAGGCACTTCATAATCATCTTCACCTTCGTCTTCGGCTAAGTTGATCGGACTTTCGAAGTCATAACTGGCAGTAGCAGAGTCGTTACCAGTGAGATACAGAGTGGATGTAGACCTGTATATGTGAGTGTGTGTAAAATAGCTGTTTTGCAATATATAATAAAAGAAAAACAAGGAGCGCAAAATTTTGAAATGCAAGAAAAATGTCCAATGCTTTTATTAATGATATATGAAAATGACTCACATAAAATCCCTCACAAATGAAGCCACAGTGCCCCAGGTAAGACACTGGGCCATAGAGTTTAAAACATTGTCTGTTACAAATTCAAAACAAAAGTCTCATTACTGGGTAACAAAAGAAATTGGGATGAAGTCCTTTGCTGTCCAGTTGCTTAGCCCACCGTCGATCGTTGGGTAGATCCAACTGTTAAACTCAGACTCTTTAACATCGTCTTCGATGGCATTCACTCCTGAATTGTTGATGAACAAGGGAGGTCCTCCGATCCGTGCATTCCGAACAACCTTTTGAGCTTCTGCAGTGAAACCCAAACCAAACTTGTTAGTCTTCTGTGCAAAATCAGGGAGTTGTCCCCAATTTGCACACCCACCTTTCTCGACAACAGCCCGAGCATCCTTGAAGGAAGCCATCTTCATTGGAGGATCTTCAACAACAGTCTCAGTCGATGCCAGCATCTGGGGAACCACTTCAAAATGTTGAAATGGGGTCTCGATGAACTCCGCATCCATCTCTACATATCAGAAAGAGTTGATGTGGTTCACCATGTACTCCTCTTCTCCTTGCACTGTCACAATTTTCCCTTAGACCGGGTACTTCAGTTTCTGGTTGAGCATTGAGGTTACTGCCCCAGCTTTGTGGATCCACGGACGACCCAACAAACAAGAATAAGATGGCCGAATGTCCATCACATAGAATGTAGATATGAAAACCTGAGAGCTAACCTTAATCGCAATATCCACTTCTCCATGCACCAACCTCTTAGACCCATGAAAGGCCCTGACGACAATGTTTCTTGGTTTCAACTCCAACTCTTCGCAGTCCAACCGGTCTAGAGCTTTCTTAGGCAAAACGTTCAATGAGGAACCAGTATCCACCAATACATGAGCAAGAGTGGTTCCCCTGCATTCAATAGAGACATGCAGGGCATCGTTGTGATTCTTCCCTTTGGCAGTCAAGTCGGTGTCAGAGAAACCCAACCCATTATCAGCAGTCACACTAGCCACGCAATCTTTAAACTGGTCGGCTGACGTTTCTTGTGGTACGTGTGCAGTCTTCAGGAAAGAAATCAGAGCCTTGGTATGGGCTTCTGAGCATAGCAATAGTGACAACATAGAGATTTTGGATGGGGTTTGTCCCAGCTGCTCGACTACATTGTAGTCGCTCTTTTTGATGATCTTCAAAATTTCCTCCATCTCTTGTGTAGAGGCTTCAACAATAATTTTCTTCGGTGCCTCCGTCTGGGCAGGCTCATCAGTGGTCCCTTTGGCCCGAGTATCTGATGACTCGGCAACAGGGGTAAGAATGGGAACTTGAACAAGAAAAGTGGCATGTACACTGGAAGGTGTAATAACAACAGGTTTCCGGGCAGTTGGTGGAGAGATATCAGGGGAGAAAAGTATTTCGCCTGGGGTGACTTTGGCAGGCCCAACAATATTGCTGACGTCAGTATCAGCATCCAAATCTTGTTTAACTCTGTGATAATAAACATCAGCCCCGTAGTGCCAAGGGACAACTTTATCAGATGTATAGGGGATAGGCCCTGGAACAATGATGATCAACGGCGCGATTCTTGGAACAAATTTAATTCTAACAGGCTTTATCGAGGAAACCTTGGAAGAATTGTCGAAAATGGTGATAATAGCAACTTCTTCAGTAGGGATCAAAGGATCAAGAGTCTTCTCAAACAAAATTTCCTTATTATCCATCAGGCATTGGACACCTAACTTCAAAAGATGGCAATCGGTAGGTAGGACAGAACACATACGGCAACCTTCGTCATAGCCCAAAAATAAACTGGCTAACAAAAGTTTCTTCTTTACAGTCATTAAGGGAGTAGCAATATCCTTCACAGAAACCACAAACGAGTCTTCATTTATAGCATTCACTCCATGCTTGGGCATAAGAGCTGTCACAACATTAGGTCTTTCAGGAGCTTCAAACTCAATCTCCTTAGCATCTATTAAGTTCTTCATTTTGTTCTTCAAAACCCAACAATCATTTGTATCATGCCCCAGGCTATCAGAGTGAAAAGCGCAGCGGGAATTAGGGTTGTACTTTGATGACGTAGTGTTGGGATTCTGTGGGGCCTCCCTTGGAGTCACTAGATTGGTTTTAGATAACTGTGGCAGAATCTGAGATAAAGTCATGTTGAGCTGGGTGAATTGCCTTCGAGGTCTCTCAGCCTTTGGCTGATTGTTGCATTGAGGAGCACCAACAGGTCTTGAAATAACAACTGCATTAACAGCTTGGCGGCGTTCGGGTCTGTTCTGGCTTTTCAAACTATAAACAGCATTGGACTCCTTCTTAAAAGGCTTCTTCTAGGTGCCTAATGAAGCACCATTTTGTATTTTACCAGACTTAATACTAGCCTCAATCCTTTCACTGGTCATAATTAGCTCTGTAAACCCAGATGAAGAACTTCCAATTAGATGGTTGAAATACGGACCAGACAAGGTCCCCAGAAACATATCTACTAGCTCCCTATCAGCCAAGTTTGGTTGCACTCTTCCAGCGAGGTCCCTCCACTTTTGAGCATAATCTTTGAAACCTTTGCTTGCACCCATTGACATACCCTGGAGTTGGGTACGTGTGGGAGCGAGGTCAGCATTGTATTGGTACTGCCTGTAGAAAGCAGCAGCCAAATCTTCCCAACTGCGGATACTGGCTCCTTCTAACTGGTAAAACCATTCAAGTTGAGTCCCTGAGAGACTGTCTTGAAAGAAGTGGATCCATAGGTTCTTATCAGTGGTGTACGACTGAATCTTCCTTGCATACGACCGGAGGTGCAGTTTTGGGAAAGAAATTCCGTCGTATTTAGAAAAGGCTGGTGCTTTGAATTTGTGGGGAATCACCACCCCAGATGACAGACCCAGATCACCAAAGTCCAGACCAGACACTTTCTGAACTTCCATCACACTCAAACCGTCTTCCAGTTGTTTGTATCTATCCTCGGCCGGAGGATACTAGTCTTCGTCAAAGTCCATCTCGTTGTCTGAAACCACAGGGCTAGGATCCCTCCTTTCTTCTTGACTATATTTCCCTCCAGATGAGGTGGTTAAATCAACTTCATCTCGCAGATTGTTTCTGAATCTGCGACCCATATTGAACAGGATTGTCTTCTTCTTCTTCTTCTTCTTCTTCTTCTTCTTCTTCTCTTTCAGAATAAGGGTCTTCAGATCTTGCTGACCCTTAGCTAAATTCATGAACAACTCTTGGAACTGGGCGTTTTGGGGCTGTAGAGCCTTGATTGCTGGTTCAGTTGATAGTTCAGAAGACATGGTGCTGAAATAAACAGTGAAGAAGATGAGAAAAACCTGTAATGGGTATTTGTTATGAGGTGCATGGAATGAAATGCATATGATATGATTTCAAAGACGTCGAGAGATTAAAATTCGTAAACCATAAATGAAACACACTTTTATTAGATAAACTTGAAATTAAATTGTTCCACAAATTGCCCTTAAGGCGTTACAAGAAAGGAAATACTGAAAAATAAATCAAATCTAGAAATAATCAAAAAGACAATCAGTGCTCCCATGGTCGCTTCTTGTCAGTGCAGACATAGTCATTGAGGGTCCGCTCATTCTCCAGCTGCCTAGTCAACTTCTAAATCTTCTGCTCTTGCTTGTGATACTTTTCTCTATAAAGTATCCCGCTCTTCCCTTAGTTGCATCCAGGACCTCTTCAATGCCCCAATGTCAGTAGGCATGTAAGGGTGTAAGATAGTAGGAGGAACCCCTTCCTCATCAGCAACTTCAACAATAATAGGCAAGACGGCTTCATAGGGCATTCCCAGCTTTTGGGCACGTTTTCAAACCCATCGGAGGTATGGCTCCATTTGAAGAGAAGTCTTCGCACCCAGCTCGTGCGGATCAGATCTGTGAACCCTGTCCCAAGCTCTTATGAATCTGCAGCGTTGCTCGTCATTATCCCTTTGAAAATCAAAGATTATGCTAGGCATTAGTAGCTCATGAGGCCCTTCCCTTCTGGATCGCCCAAACTGACGTAAGGCCAAGCATGGATTGTAAGTAATTCCTCCATTGGTTCCTATCAGTGGAACACTGGGGTATTCCCCACAGTGATCAATAATGGCCACCTCGTCCATACCGTTAATAGTCCAAATGATGTCATTGTGAGAGAGAGACATAAACCTATAAGCCCAGCCCATGCCTTCTTTGTTCTTCAAAACTGACTTGGGAAGGTGAGAAATAAACCACCTTGCCAATAATGGAGCACAACACAACAAGGTTCCCCGCTTCCGAGCAGTACGGGCATAAAGCTGATGAAGAATGTCACCCAAGAGAGTGGGTACATGATTACCAGAGATGCAGTTTTTACCACATTCACATCAACAAAGGAGTCAGAGTTCGGAAACAATACCAAGCCATATATCAGAAGAGCCAGAATATCTTCGAATACCTGGAAGTCTAGACTATCCCAGAAATGATTATCCTTACCAACCAAGAACTTAGTCAAAAAGCCCTTTGCTCCACTTCTAGTTTCCCAATTAGACATCACTTCAGCCTTTGTCAGATGGAGGGCTGAAGCAATCTCTTCTGGCTTAAGGATCTTCTCCTAACCTGTGAATGGGGTCTGCTCCAGAATAGAGATACCGAGCAGATCAGACAACTCATCTAAGGTGGGAACCAACTGGTAGTCCTGAAAAGTAAAGCAATTGTATAGTGGATCAAAGAACTGGACCAGGAAACTCATCATCTGCTCGTCCAATTTGGAGGTGACCAAACCAAGAAGATGCCCATGTCTTCTGATAAAGGAAGTAGTATCTGACATCTTTGCAACCAATTCTTTAAGCATAGTGGGAACCTGGACAAAGTTGATCCGGATGGTGTTCCTACGCATGGGTATCATGACCTACAAAACAGAACAAAGATGAATCTCTCCTGTCTTTGAAATAGGTTAGTCCAATGAAAGATGCATGCAATGTTATGATGTCATGATGTCATGATGGAAAGCACACCACAAATATCCACAAATAGAAAACATGGTAAAGGCACACAAGTCACACAAAGAGCCCTTAGATTTCAGGCTAGAAAGGAGCTTAGGTATTACCCTCTTTCAGTTCAGTTGGTTCAAACCTGTCCTAAAAATAGTAATCGGGTTCTAGAGGATCTCAATATCACTTACTACCCTCGATCGGTCATAATTCCAGTTTAGCAACCTTTTCTTGCGGCCGGAATCATCGCGAGAGTTTAGTCTCAATGAGTGTAGCATACTGTTACTGTTCTATGGCCAAGTTGGTCAATTTAAAGGTTCTAAGGTCAGTTGGTGCTTAATGACCCCTTAGCAGACCCATATTCTCCTCGTTGCGCCACAAGGGATATCAGTACATACTAAAGTGCCACACCAACGTAGCTACTGCTTCAACCGTATCGGTCTACGTCGTACAATTCCCTCACAGTTTATTGCTACATACCTAAAGAGTATCCCCCAGATCCGGGTTAGGATCTATAGTAACTCCAATACAAAGCCCACAAATATAAAGCAAACAAATCAGACAATTGAAAACAATATGATGAACTATTCCTAAGGTACACCCCACTTATTAACTCCCCAGTAGAGTCGCTAGTTCTGTGATACGGTGGCAAAGAACTTACTGTTTTTGGAATGCTGGTTTGCGTTTTGCGTTTGTTTTTGCAAAATGTCGCGTTAAGCAAGAGTCGCCACTGAATTTTATTTTATCCAACAAGGAAAGGAAAAAAGCACAGAAAAATTCCTTTTTTCGAGATGTTTCTCGGGTTCGGGGGGTAGATTATAGAAAGGGAAGGTGTTAGCACCCTTCCTATCCGTGCTTATCCACGGGCTCTTAGGTACTTGCTCAATTGTTTTAAAAATTGCTTTCTTTGTGCTTGCGGGTTTGAAAAAGTTTTTGTTTTGAAAACATCAGTTTAACTTTTGCTTCTGTCCTCAAGAGCGTATGAAGTGTTTTTGAAAACTTTGTTCGAAAAGTGTAAGTGTGAAAAAGTTTTTGTTTTTGAAAGAGCAAGTACTTAAGAACCATCTACCTACTCGAAAAAGGAATTGTTCTATGCTATCTTCCTTTAGATAATGCTAGCCCACTATTGATGAGTAGGTAGCATCTTCGTTGGAGTTTAAAGGGTCAATTCGAATTTAGGGACTTACGGTTACCAAAGCAATGGTAGGACGCCTTAACGGTAACCCTAATGTCTTAGATCATTTGTTTGAGGCAAAAATAATCGAGGCAACTGTTTCGAGGCGACTATGATCTTTAGACAAGAGGGCGACCTCTAAAACAACCTATACTCAATGACCGCGTACAAAGGCAACCAAGTGGGGTGTACCCTAAGAGTGCGCATGTGCGAGTGTGTCGTTTTCAGTTATTTTTGTCTTTGTACATGTTAATGGTGATCTAAGTTGATTTTAGGTTAAACATTCAGTCTTGTCATGCATCCTTATTATCAAACATCTAACAATTATAATTTGCAGAAAATAAATTGCGGAAATTAAATTACAAGGCGTCGGTTATTTACATCGCCAAAAGCAACCCTTTGAAATTTAAATGCGGAAAATAAATAAAGCGATAAAAATAGTCCTAATTATCTATTACATTCCGGGAACAAATACAATATTGAATTAATAGATCGCGTGCGGAAAATTAAATCGGGCGCAAGTTTAGGGTTTTGAACCTTTGTTATTTTAAAGAAAAGATTTTTTTTTGTTATTTTTGAATTAATGAAAGAAAACTATCCTAAATTAATTATTAAATTAAATTAATTAAACTAATTAATAAAAATAAATATTTTTGGGTTTTTTGTTATTTAAAGAAAGAAATAAAAATTAATTAATGTTAGTAAAAATCTAATTAAGTCCAATTGATTTTAATTATTGAAAATTATATTAAAGTTATTCCTAATTAATGGCCTAAATTAATTAAATTAATATTTGTTAATAAAAATAAAATACTGAAATTTAATTTAATAAAGAAAATATTTTTGGTTTTAGTTTTATAAAGAAAAAGATTTGATTGGTTAATTGATTAAATAAAAATAATAAAACAAATAAAACAAAATAAAAGAAATAGAAAGAGATAGGAGGTTTGGGCCTGGTTTGGAGGTTTGATCAGCAATTCTGTGGCCCAAACGAGCTGGCCCTGTATTGACTTTCCCTGATTCCATGCACGCTGGTTGACTTGGTCCATGGTAGACCATCAATCTGGATCACAAGATCTGGCCTTTGGCCATCTGGCTGTTGGAGATGTTGAAGCGCATGGTATGCTATAACTCTTGGTTTGCACCGGATTACCTGAAGAAAAAGAACAAATGCAAATTGTGGGGACCTGGGATTCGAACCCAGGTCCTGTGGGATGTGCCAATGTTTGCTTGCCACCAGGCCATTGTGTTTCAGTTGTTATTGATATACGTAATAATAATAATGAAAGAAAAACAATCATATGCCAGAAAAAGTAAAATAAAGCACGCCATGTTTAAATGGACGAATTGGAGAATAACACATCGTCGTCCCTGTCGTTGGGCCGTGGCTAAAACATCAAAACACCTATACCAACAGACAAAGGTCCTTCGCTATAGGCCATGTCCATTCCAAAATCTTGCATAGGCCATATAAATGAAAGGTAGCACCATGGTTGAGCTCGTCTTGTTCCCATGAACAAGATGGTACCCTTCACACAAGCCAATTGTTCCTGTAATAGAAAGCCCTAAAAAAACCTAGAAAACCCTACAATGGTGATTCACGATATAAAGCATGAGAATGAAATTGGTTATTGTAGAAAGCTAACAAATGATGTGGTGAATCAGAATATGCAATTGTTTTTTACATTGGATGCAAGAACAAAGATTTGTGACTTCAAGAACATGGTGGATTCGTGAGATACTTACAGTGCTCTAGGAGGCTGGAAAATGCGTGATTCTGATTGGTTTTACTTCTGAGAATTTCCAGGAAGCGATTGTCATGCTTGCCAAGTCCTGAAAGTGCCTCCAAGCTTGATTTCGATCTCCAACTTTTTGTCACTTTTTACAAGTTTGGTTATGTTTGTTCTTACAGCCTCTAGCCTTGTTTTCGTTCCCTCTAGCCTCCTTATGTAATGTGGAATGCATTAGGTTAACAAATGTGAATTGAATCCTTCCACATCAATGCCATGAGATTTGATTTGATTCACCATTACTAAAGCTTCCAAAATTGTCAAAACTCAATCTTTTTGCACATGGATTGCTTGATAAGAGTTTGATACCCTTGATGATAATGATTCAGTCCTGAAATAGCCAAAAAGATATCAAGTAATCAATATTTGGATTTGATTTGATTTAATTTGATTTAAAGTGAAATAATTCAATAAAAAACAAAATAAAATAATAAAAAAGAAATATAATCTCAAGGCTGAAGCTAGGACACGTGTGCAATGTGTTAAGTTCAAATCAAGTGGAAAAGAAAGGGCCCATTTGACAAAATTTGAAGTTTTGGGGATAGTTGACTTTTGGCAATTTTGAAAAAATGCCCAACTTCAACAATGCATAACTTCTTCAATTTTTAACTTTTGGAGGTGTTATTGGACTTTTTAGAAAGCTTGAGATGTCCTATAACTGACCCTTTTGGTATCATCTCATTTTGATATTCCATGCTCAAGTTATAAGCTATGGCAAAAAAAGTATTTTTGTTGACTTTCAAAAATGACCTATAATATCCAAATTTGTAACTTCTTGTGAGTGCATTTTCTGATCTTGGGGTATGAAGATGGATTGTAGGAAATTTCATCCTCTTCAAAATGAGATTTGGATGGGTCATTTCTCATAAAGTATGAGAGAGTTATTCTTGGTCAAAGTTGGTTTGACTTTTCTTACAAAACCCTAATTTAGCAACTTTTGAGTCTTGATGAATTTTGAGCAATCCTTGATGAATCATAATCAACCCTTGATCAAATGATTAAATATCCTTCAAAATGAGAATGTTGACAAAAAAGTTTGAAGTTTGACTTTATATAGGTCATAATTGACTTTTGCCCTAGCACAATCGATTTTTGGACCCTTTGAGCAATTGCCTGAGCAAACTTCCTCTGCAAGGCTTGAAATTTGACATGGATGATCTTGAGAACATATTAGGACATTGGGGAGAACTTGGGGTCATTTTTACTCAAGGAACATGATGCAACACAAAACCCTAATTTGGGGTTGACTGCCTTAGGAGATAGCTTGACTTTCCAACTCTTTAGCAATCTTGAGCAACTTGGAGATTTTTCTTGCAATGTTAGGAGAAATATGAGAGGGAAAATTTTGGGGTACAACCGTTAGCTTCCTTGCTGATCTAAATCTGATCACATCATCCAATTCCTTGTAGGTTTATCTTAATTCTTTGATCATGTCATCCTTGGTGGAGGTCTTTTCAGCAGGAGCAGATGTCAAAACAATGTCTGGGATATGTTTTCCTGAAAAGAGCTTAAAATGAAGGGTCAAGGCAGACTCCCTCTTGCACACTACATCATTTCCACTTAGGATTCCAGGATGTTGATTAAGGATAATTCCAGAGGAGAGAAGGAAAAGCAATTGGCATCTTAATGGCACAAGTTCCTGCATGTTTAATGGTCTGATCAAAGATATAAGTCCCATAATTAAAATGTTTCTGGTTTCCAATAGCATAAATGAAATTTCCTAATCCAATGGAGATGGTTGGAGTGTGATTAGTGGGAACCCAATTTGCAACTCCAATCCTATGTAAAATAGCATATTTTACACTCAGCTTGCTGACAGGAAGTTTCTTTTTCATGGGCCACTCACTGACTTGATTAGCAGTGATGGCTCTGCATACTTGATTATCTGTAACTTCCAGCTCACAGCAGACATTTTCATACCTATCTAGAAATATATTTATGATGGTGGGAGAAAATTCTACACACTTTCCTCTAACAACAACCTTTCTATACTCCTTACTTTTATGGTTAGCACAATCAACAAGAATATTAACAATAAACTCCTTAATAAGAGTTTCATAGAAATTGGAAAACCTGATAACTGTTTTCATCAATCCAGCATAAGATATCAGCTCCATGATTTCTTTACATTCCAAAGCACCAATTCCCAGTTCTCTCTCCAGGGAAATCCTTCTTTGATACACATACTTCCACATTTCAGCATTCCCAAAAAAATGGAAGGAGATGTTGTCAAGTGGGGAATCAGGAACCCTAACAGAAATCTTATTTCTTGCAGACTTTTTGATAGGAGAGATGTCTTGGACATCTTGCTCGACATCATAGTCTTAGTCAACTTCTTCAATAACCACAACTTTCTTCTTACTCTTGGATCTTTTTACAGCATCCTCATCATCATCATCTATGGAGCTAACAGGTCTAGCTTTTCTTTTGCTAGAGGGAGGAACCACTTTTCTTCCTGACTTTAGGGGTCCATACATGATTTTATTCTTGGTTGTCTTGACAGGGGGTGTGACACTTGCATCCTTTACTTTTCTGGATTTTAGCCTTCTTGCAATACTAGATACCACATTAGTAATAAGCTCATTGTCAGACAACTCTTTTACATTGACTACATTCTCAGCATTGTGACCTTCTTCATCCTTGGAGGCAGTAGCATCTTCTTTAGTAGGAGAGTTCTCTTCAAAATCTTGTTCAACATTTTCTTCTTCCACTTCCTTCAGAGAAGAGATAGCAAGCTTCTCAAGTTTGCCTTCAACATAATCTTTCTTGAAGGTGGTTGATTCAGCAGCAGTACCTTTAGGGTTACTTCCTTTATCAGTCAGAGGAGGAATGTGAGAAAGGGGAGTAGAAATCCCAGGAACAACAAAGCCTTCATTTAATACTCTATCTACCAACCTTGTGATGCTTCTATCAACATTAACAATCTCTTCTTCTGTCCTATTATCAGTAGCAGTGGAAGAGTTACCTTTATCATTTTTGGATTTCTTTGTAGGTGATGATATGGGTTTCTTGACCTTTTTATCAAGAGGTAGGATGGTTGTTAGAGGATTAGCATCGAGTTCTCTGTCAAGGGAAATATTTTTAGGGAGGTTGATAGATTTTGAGGAAGATGATGTATGATGTTGAGACATGTTTGAGAACTTTTGAACAAAGGGATGAAGAATGGAAAGGTTTTTTTTCTGTAGATAAGAATGAAGAGTTTGTGAAAATAGAGGCATGTTATTTTGTAGCGTGTGGGAAAATTTTTGAGGAAGTCCTGCAATGATTTATTTCTAAATTTTATTTGTTGGAAACACAAATAATATAATATCACTTTAATGATATTCCCACACGCCTTTAATTTCTACAAACCCTCATATATGCAAATACCTAATTTTCCTCTTAAGTTCTCAAACTGATTAGCATCCAAAGCCTTAGTGAAAATGTCATCCAGTTGTAATTCAGTGGCTACATGTTCTAAGACAACAATCTTTTCTTCAACAAGCTCTCTAATAAAGTGATGATGGATATCAATATGTTTGGTCCTGTTGTGTTGAATAGGATTCTTTGATATGTTAATGGCACTTAAATTGTCACGGAATAATGTCATGACATCTTGTTTGACATTGTATTCTGTTAACATTTGTTTCATCCAAACCAATTGAGAACAATTGCTTCCGGCAGAAATATACTCAGCCTCTGCAGCGGACAGAGACACACAATTTTGCTTCTTACTGAACCAAGATATGAGAGTATTTCCTAGAAAGAAACATCCTCCTGATGTACATTTTTTATCATCAGCACTTTCTACCCAATCAGCATCACAAAAACCAATTAAGGCATAATTAGATCCATGAGAGTACAACATACTATATTCACTTGTCCCATTCACATATTTAAGAATTCTCTCCACATGGTTGACATGACTAACTTTAGGATCATCTTGATATCTTGCACAGACTCCTACAGCAAAGGAAATGCCTGGTCTGTTAGCTATGAGATATAGAAGGCTGTCCATCATACTTCTATAAATACTTTGATCTACACTTACTCCTTTTTCATCTTTAGTAAACTTCATATGTGTAGGAGCACGGGTTCTTTTGTGACTGGAATTTTCCATCCCAAACTTCTTCACTATATTCTTGGCATACTTGCTCGGAGAAAAAATATGGAATCTTCCATTTGTTTAACTTGCAGACCATGAAAATAGGTTAATTCACCAACAAGACTCATTTCAAATTCTGACTGCATTTGCTTGACAAAATGTTGAACCATCTCATTTGGCATCCCACCAAACACAATATTATCAACATAAATCTATGCAATCACTATCTTCCTTTCTTCTTCCTTGACAAAAAGAGTTTTGTCTATGCCACCTTTCCTGTATCCATTCTCAACAAGAAATTCTGTCAGTCTCTCATACCAAGCTCTTGGAGCTTGCTTTAATCCATACAGAGCTTTCTTCAGTTTGTAGACATGTTTAGGAAAACTTGGATCAAGAAATCCCTTTGGTTGTTCCATATAAACTTCTTCATTCAGACAGCCATTTAAGAAGGCACTTTTACATCCATTTGAAACAATTTAAATTTCAGTATGCATGCAACTCCCAAGAGTAGTCTGATTGATTCAATTCTGGCCACAGGGGGAAAGTTTCATCAAAGTCATCTACGTCAATTTGAGTATACCCTTGTGCTACTAACCTTGCATTATTTCTAGTGAGCACTCTTGCTTCATCAGATTTATTCTTGTACACCCATTTTGTGCCAATCACATTTATCCCTTCAGGTCTTGGAACAAGATCCCAAACTTTATTTCTACTGAATTGTTCTAGCTCTTCCTGCATAGCATTAATCCATATCTCATCAATTAGGGCCTCTTTGACATTCTTAGGCTAAACCTTTGACACAAAGCAAGAGTTTGATATCCCATCTCTTGATCTGGTAGCAACTCCTTTATTTAGATCTCCTATGATAAGCTCCTTAGGATGATATCTCTGGGTTCTAATTGAAGGTCCTTTATTGAGATGACTAGGCTCAGGGTCTTCTTGAGGTGGATTAGAATCAACACTTCTGTCATTTGATTCTGTTGAAATATCATACACAAATGTTCCAACATCTTCTGAGACATCTTCTTTAGCACTCCATCCTCTATCATCAATAATAACATTTATTGACTCCATCATAACTTTAGTTATGGAGTTAAATACTCTGTAAGCTCTACTATTTGTAGATTAACCCAGGAATATTCCTTCATCACTCTTGGGATCCATCTTCCTACTTTTTTCATGATCAGCTAAGATGTAGCGTTTACTTCCAAAAACATGAAAGTATCTAATAATTGGTTTTCTTCCATTCCATATTTCATACAGGTGGCTGAAGTGCCTTTCCTTAGAGTGACTCTGTTATGGATATATCATGCAGTACTCATAGTTTCAGCCCAAAAGTGGTAGGGTAACTTCTTAGCATGAATCATGGCTCTGGAAGATTCTTGGAGCGTTCTATTATTGCGTTCCACAATCCCATTTTGTTGAGGAGTAATAGGAGAGAGAATTCATGGATGATTCCTTCAGAGGAGCAAAAGTCATAAAATTTATTATTCTCAAATCCCTTTCCATTATCACTTCTGATTCTTATGACATGACTTTCCTTTTCCATTTGAAGTTTTTGACATATATCTTTAAACAGTTCAAAAGTTTCTGATTTTTCTCTAATAAAGCTTATCCATGTGTATCTAGAAAAATCATCTACAACAACATAGGAATAATTCTTACCACCAAGACTTTCAACCTGCATAGGTACCATCAAGCCCATGTGAAGAAGTTCCAAAACTTTTGATGTAGTGAGATGTTGGATCTTTTGATGTTACATCTTAGTTTGCTTTCCAATCTGGCAGTCACCATATATTCTAGCTTCTTCTATCTTGAGCTTAGAAATCCCTCTCACTGCTTCTTCAGATATAATTCTTTTCATACCTTTTAGATGTAAGTTCCCCAATTTTTAATGTCATAGTTTAACTTCATTCTCTTTTTCTAAAACGCGTGTTGAGGAGAGGTTCAACTCTTGAGGAACCCATAAATAAAAATTCTCTTTAGATCTGATTCATTTCATAATAACTTCATTCTTTTCATTGCATACAAGACATTCATCCTTGGTGAAGTTAACTTTGAATCCTTGATCACACAATTGGCTTATACTTATCAGGTTAGCTATTAACCCTTTAACAAGTAACACATCATCAAGCTTAGGGACTCCTGAACAATCAAGCTTACCAACACCTTTGGTTTCACCTTTTGCTCCATCACCAAAAGTCACATAACTAATGGAATGAGATTTTACATCCACTAATAGATTCTTGACACCTGTCATGTGTCTAGAATAGCCGCTATCAAAATACCAGTCATCTTTGGTTGATACTCTGAGGGAGGTATGAGCTATGAAATTAGTAACATTAGACTTGGGAATCCACAGTTTCTTCTTTTTGCTATTTTATGGAATCTTATCAGTCTTGGGAGGAGGAGTAGTCTTAGGATACCCATACAACTTGAAACAAAAAGGCCTTATATGACCAAGCCTTCCACAGTGCTGACATCTCCAGGGCTGGAGATTCTTTCTGGCGTGATTAGGCTTTTTCTTCCCATGATGTTTTCCATAATGTCCTTTCTTCCCGTGATGTTTGCTAATATGTCCTTTCTTACCATGATGTTTTCCCAGATGTTGATACATTTGATTTGACATCTTTGGTTTAGACTTGGCATGAGTGGAAACAGATAAAAGCTCTTATGAGTTAGGTTCCTTTTTCTCATTGAAACCTAGACCACTCTTGTCTCTTGTGACTCTTCTTGTTTGGAGAATTTCATCTAATGTGTCAGACCCATTTGTTGTAACCCAAAATTTGCCCTCCCATATTTCTCAATACATTTCAAGTGAGGTCCTCAAATTGCTCAAGGAAGTCCAAGGATTGACCAGACAAACTCTCTCCTAAGGCAGTCTACCTTAAATTAGGGTTTCAGTTTGCATCAATATGTTTGAGTCCAAAGGATCCCAAATGCTCACCATTGTCCTAATATGTTCTCAAGATCATCCATGTCAAGTTTCAAGCCTTGCAGAGGAAGTTTTCTCAGTCAATTGCTCAAAGGCCTGAAAATCGATTGTACTAGGGCAAAAGTCAACTATGTCCCACATACAGTCAAACTTCAAGATTTTTGGTCAACATCCTCATTTTTAAGTATTATTCATCATTTGATCACGGATTGATCATGATTCCTCAAGAATTGCTCACAATTCATCAAAACCCAAAAGTTGCTAAATTAGGGTTTTGCAGGAAAAGTCAACTCAACTTTGACCAAGCATAACTTTCTCAAAATTTATCAAAAATGATCCATCCAAAGCTCATTTTGAAGAGGATGTAATTCCATAAAAGTCATATTCAGCTCCCAAGTTCAAATTATTCACTCACAAGAAGATATGAATTTGGACATTATAGGTCATTTTGGAAAGTCAACAAAAACACCTTTTGGGTCAAAGGTTCATACATGAACATGGAAGACCCAATTGAGATGAGACCAAAAGGGTTGCTGAGATGACATCTTAAGATTTATAAAAAGTCCAAGAACACATCTCTAGGGTCAAAATTGAAGGAGTTATGCATTGCAAAGTTGACCTTTTTTGTAAAATTGCCAAAAGTCAAATGTGGCCAAAATTGCAATTTTTGTCAAAAGGGCCCATCTTTTTATGCTTGCATTAAGTTTGTAACATGACCCACGACCCATGATCCTTTTCATTTGTCATTATTTTATTTGTATCAATTATTTTGATTTTATTTCAATTAAATCAAATAAAATAAAAATAAAATCATGAAAATATAAAAAACTAATCAAAGCTTGATATTTTTTTGCATGTTTTGGTCTACTATAGAGCTGGAAGTGAGATCAAATCGTGCAAGCTTAAAATGGACACAAAAAGATTGGATTTTCTCAATTTGGAAAGATTTTGTACAATGATCAAATCATGAATCAATGGTCTTAATTGGAAAAGATTTGAACCAAATGGCAACCCTAATTCATTCTTGGGTACATAAGGAACGTGTGCAGACCATAAATAAGGGGATTGGAGGCGTGTAAAAGAGAGAACAAATTGCAAAAAAACTCAAGAAAAGTGTAAACATATTTTCAGGATTCAGACTATCTCAGGCCATTCTAAGCATCCCAAACGTTTGCTGGACATCCCAGGAACGTGTTTCAACCATTAACAAGCTTTCCCATGTTCAGAATTACATTGTAAGTACCACACGATTTCCATACTTTCTTGAATTCGAATATTATAATTCTGGCATATTTAGCATGATTCATTGATATATTCTTGATCCTTGAGTTATTTGCAAGCTATTGATTATAACCAAGTGCGTTTTTACTGATTATACAACAAGTTGCCATAGTTAGGGTTCTTGCTTCAGTTTTGGGGGTTTTGTGTACAGGAACAATTGACCCTAATGGAGGAGACCATTGTGATCAGCGGGTCAAACCCAGTTGATCCGTGGTCTTGAATCTTATTTATATTGCTTGTATGCATTTTCTGAAATGTACAGGGTTATAGCTTCAGCACCATGTCTGTAGGTAAAGGTTCAAAGTTTTAAACGACAGATCCAGGGAAGAAGACGATGGCGTGTCACAACTTTACTGGCCGATTTAAATTCTGGCGCGTTTATTCTGGCCAAAAGCTTGTAGTTCTGATCTATTTGTTTGTTTCTATTGTATTGATAAACTAACACCTAGCACAGTTGGTCAGAAGAAGGAAGTCAGAAGCTCATGATTTTAGATTCGATCCCAGGCGTGAGCTTTTGGCATTTCCCCCTTTGTTTTCACCAGATCCAGCGCCTATACTTTTTGAGGGTCATCTTCTGGTTTCATCAACCAAGACCAGGTCAAGCATCCTCTGGCCATCTTCTTCTGGACCCATCAATTAGGACCAGATCAAGCACGCTCTAGGCATTATCCTCTAGATCCATCGGTCAGAGCCAGATCCAGCGCACCCCATCTTCTGAGGGTCATAATCTGCTGGATCCACCAGCCAGGAGGCCCAGTATCACCATCCTCTGGACCACCATCCTCTGGACCATCATCTTTTGGACCACCATCTTCTGGACCATCATCTTCTGATCAAAGCCATTGACAGCAGGCCCTTGGGTTATTTCTTATTCTTCTTTAATTTACCTTTCTTTAGTTATTCTGCTTTTTTCTCAACACCAAAATTACCTTCTTTTTTTACCAACAAAAAATCATAAAAAGAAGACTTATTTTCTTAATAAATGTGCTTTCAATTTAATTAGTTTAATTAATTTAAGGAAATTCTAATTTCTTTCACAATTAAAATTAATTAAAATTTAGGATTTTCCTTTTTAATTCAATTGTTTCATTACTTTCTTAAAATAACAAAAAATGACAAAAAAAATATGTTTACTTTAATCAATTACAATTAGGTTCAGTCAAGGGTCAAAACCCTAGTCGCTTCGTATTTAACTCGCCGCGTGCTGATTATATATTTTTGCAATATTGTTGTAATTGTTCCTAGTTTGTAATAGCTTAATCTAGGGCTTTTATTTATCGTTTTTTTCTTACAGGTTTTTTGGCTATGTAATTAACCCCCTCCCGGAAGCCTTGTAATAGTGTAGTTTTATTTCTCGCATTTTAATTCTTGCAAAATATTAACTGTTAGATGTATGATAATAGGATTGTATGACAAGATTGCATGACAATTTTAAAACGGCTAGACAACCCTAAATGTGCAAAGATAATAACTGAAATCAAATCACTCGCACATGCTCACTGTTAGGGTATACCCTCACTTCGGTTTCCTTCGGTAAACGATCATTAAGTATAGGTTGTTTTAGTGGTCGCCCTCCTGTCTTAACAAAGATCAAATGTCCCGTTCGGAAATGTTGCCTCGGAAAGGTCGCCTCAGAAATGTTGTCTCGAATATGATCTTAAGACATTAGATTTATTACTAAGACGTCTTAACGTTTCTTTAGTGGTCGTACGCCCCTTTCGAATTGACCTTTACAACTCCAACGACGGTGCTACCTATCTCTCAATAGTAGGATAATATTGTCTAAAGGAAACAAGAACCGAAACAATCCTTTTTCGAGTAGGTAGATGCTAGTAGGTACTTGCTCAAAACAAACTTTTTCAAACCAAACACTTTTTTTCAAACAAAGTTTTCAAAACGACTTCGTAACACTCTTGAGGACTGATACAAGGGTTAAAACAAAGTAAAACAAAAACTTTTCAAAACACACAAACACGGAAGCAATTTTTAAAAATGATGAGCAAGTACCTAAGAGCCCGTGGAAAACGACGGATAGAAAGGGCGCTAATACCTTACCTTTCTATAATCTACACCCCGTACTCAAAATCTCAAAAAAGTAATTTTTTTGTGCTTTTGTCCTTTCCAGTTGGATAAAATAAAAGTCGGTGGCGACTCTTGCTTACCGTGACATTTTGCGAATACAGTCGCAAAACGCAAACCAGCATTTTTAAAACAGTCGGTTCTGCCACCATATCACAGAACTGGCGACTCTACTGGGGATGAATAGGTGGGGTATACCTTAGGATTAGGTCATCATAAATTGCTTCTCTTGTTTGTTTTGGTTGCTTTACTTTTGAGGGTTTTCTATTGGAAGTTACTATAGATCCTAACCCGGATCTGGGGGACACCTTTTAGGTAAGTAGCAATAAACTGCGAGGGAACTATACGGTGTAAAATGATACGGTTGAAGTAGTAGCTACGTTGATGTGGCACATTGGTTGGTACCGGTATCCCTTGTGGAGAAACAAGGAGAATACGGGGCTGCTATGTGTGTCGTTAAGCATTAACTGACCTTAGAACCCTTAATAGACCAACTTAGCCATTAGGAAGTAGTGAGATAGGCGTCCTCGGTGTAAAGCTGAGAACTGGTTGATACTCGATGCTACACTCATTGAGACCATACTCTCGAGATAGTTTCGGCCGCAAGAAAAGATTATGTGAGCTGAAACCATGACAGATGGAGGATGGTCAGTGATATTGAGAACCTCTAGAACCCGATTACTTTTTCTAGGACAGGTTGAAACCAACTGAACTTCAAGAGGGTAATACCTTTGACCTCATGCAAGCCTTAAACTTAAGGGCTTTTGTGTGACTTGTTTGCCTTTGCCATGCTTGTTATCTGCTATACCTGTTGTTTTTATCATGACATCATGCATCATAACATAGCATGCATACTTTATTATACTAACCATTTCAAAGACCGAGGGGATTTATCTTTGTTCTGTTTTGCAGATTATGGCTTCCGTGTGGAGAAACACCATTCGAGTTAACTTTGTGCAAATACCTGCTCAACTCAATGAGTTAGTCTCGAGAGTTTCTGAGACTTCTTCCTTCATTAAGAGAAATGGTCAACTTCTTAGCTTGGTTACCTCAAAGTTTGATGAGCAGATGATGAGTGTGCTTTTCCAGTTCTTCGATCCTGTGCATCATTGCTTCACTTTCCCAGATTATCAACTAGTTCCCACTTTGGAAGAGTTTTCTCACTTATTGGGCATATCCATCCTTGAGCGGATGCCCTTCACAGGTTTTGAAGAGACTCCTAGACCAGAAGACATTGCTTCAGCTCTGCATCTAAAAAGGGCTGATGTAGTATCCAATTGGGAGACACGAAGTGAGGTTGAAGGTTTCTTAGCCAAGTTTCTGATAGATCAATCTCAGCTATTCTGGGATAGTTTGGACTTTCAGGCTTTTGAAGACATCTTGGCTCTCCTCATCTATGGTTTGGTTCTCTTCCCGAATCCAGATTCCTTTATAGATGTGAATGCGGTTAAGATCTTCCTGTCACGCAATCCTGTGCCTACTCTATTGGGTGATATCTTGCATGCCCTTTATACTCGTACCGTGCATAGAAGAGGGAATCTTATGTGTTGTATGCCATTGCTGTCGAGGTGGTTTATTTCGCACCTCCCCAAATCTGTGTTGAAGAATGAAGAAGGTTTATGATGGTCTTACAGGATAATGTCCCTTGCCCATACAGACATTCTTTGGAGTTCCAAGGCTATGGAAAGCACTGCTGTCATTGATCTTTGTGGGGGATACCCTAATGTCCCATTGCTTGGAATCAGAGAGGGTATAACCTACAATCCTTGTTTTGCTTTGCGACAATTCGGTCGTGCTCGGAGAGATGGTCCACACGAGCTACTTCTTACATATATTGCATTTAACTACAAGGAGGACGTTGACGAGCATCACCGAAGGTTTATATGAGCTTGGGGCATGGTGAACAGATCTGACCCTCAAGAGCTAGGACCAAGGACTTCCCTCCCTATGCAGCCTTACCTCTAGTGGGTCCGAGCTCGTGCTCAGAAGCTTGGGATGCCTTATGAAGCTGTGTTGCCAGTGATTATGGAGCCCACCAATGAAGAAAGCATTCCTTACACAGTTATTTATCCTTACATGCCCACTGATCTTGGGGCATTGAAGAGGTCTTGGATTCAGCTGAAAGAGGAGAGGGATACCTACTGGGAAAAGTACATGAGCAAGAAAGGAAGATCTTGAAGCTCACCAGGCAGCTCAAGAATGAAAGAACGATCAATGATTACGTCAGCACAAAGGGGAAGCGTCCATGGGATTTCTGATTTTGCTTTTTCTAAGTTTAGATTTGTTTTCCGTTTATTTCTTTGCAACGCCTCAAAGGCATTGTTGAACCTTTTTACCAGTTAATCTAATAAAGTTTGTTTATTTTTTGGTCTGCAAATTTAAATCTCTCAAAGTCTTTAAAATCATTACATACGAATCCCATTATCATACACACCATTACAAGTACCATTACAGGTTTCTCATCTTCTTTGCTGTTTATTTAAGCAGAAATGTCTTCCGATCAAGCCATCAAAGATCTTCAGGCACAAAATGCCCAATTCCAAGAGATGTTCTTGAGCTTGGCTAAAGGGCAAGAGGATTTGAAAGCTCTCGTTCTGAAAGAGAAAGAGAAGAAGAAGAAGAAGAAGAAGAAGAAGAAGAAGAAGAAGAAGAAGGTCGTTCTTCTGAGTATGGGCAAAAGATTTGGGGATAGGTTGAAACATCAAGCTGATCTGTCCTTTTCATCCAAGGAAGGGGAGAACCAAGAAGAAGAAAAGGGCCACAATCCTGCAGTTTCTGATAATGATATAGATTATGATGAGGAATAATATCCCCCTGCTGAGGATAGGTACAAGCAGTTAGAAGACCGTCTGAGTGCTATGGAGATTCAGAAGATCCCTGGTTTGGATTTTGGAGAGCTGGGACTGGTATCGGGAGTGGTGATCCCTCATAAGTTCAAAGCTCCGGTTTTTGCCAAGTATGATGGAATATCCTGTCCAAAACTCCATCTTCTCTTGTATGTCAGGAAAAATCCAACCCCACACTACTGATAGAAATTTGTGGGTGCATTTCTTTCAAGATAGTCTGTCAGGGACTCAGCTTGAATGGTTTTATCATTTGGAAGGAGCCAATGTACAAAACTAGGAAGACCTTATTGCTTCTTTTTACAGACAGTATCAGTATAACACCGACCTTGCTCCCACTCGTACTCAGCTTCAGGGTATGTCTATGGGTGCAAGCAAGGTTTTAAGGACTATGCTCAAAAGTGGAGAGATTTGGCTGGAAGAGTCCAACCCCCTTTGTCTTATAGGGAGTTGGTTGAAATGTTTCTAGGGATGCTATCTGGTTAATTTTTTAACCATCTGATCGACAGTTTGTCATCTAGGTTTACTGTGTTGATTTTGTCTGGAGAGAGAGTAGAAGCAGGTATCCAAAGTGGTAAGATACAGAAGGATACTTCATCAAGTGCAGTAAAGAAACCTTTCACCGGTAAGAAAGAAGCTAGTGCAGTCTACGACCCGAGAGGCCAAAGCATACCTGAACACCGTCAAGCAGTAAATGCGGTAGTGTTATTAAGGCCCACAGTTGCTCCACAATGTAACAATCACCAAAGAGTGGAAATACCACAGAGGCAGTACACTCGGCTCAATATGACCTTGTCTCAAATTCTACCACAATTATTGAAGACCAATCTGATAACTCTAAGGGAAGCCCCGAAGAATCCCAACACCACATCTCCGCTATATAACCCGAATGCCCGCTGCGCCTATCACTCTGATGGCCCAGGTCATGATACAAACAATTGTTGGGCCTTGAAGAATAAGTTGCAAGACTTGATCGAAGATAGAGAGATTGAGTTTGGCGCTCCGGAGAAGCCCAACGTCATAACTGCTCCTATGCCCAAACATGGTCATGGAGTGAATGCTGTGGACGATGATTTATTTGTGACCTCCGTGGAAGAAATTTCTACTCCTTTAATGACAGTTAATAAGAATCTATTGTTGGCCGGTTTATTTCTAGGTTATGGCGAAGGTTGCCACATGTGTTCAATTCTGCCCGCTGGTTGCCATTTATTGAAATCAGGTGTTCAGCGCCTGATGGATAACAAAGAGATCCTGTTCGAAAAGACTATGATTCTGTTGGTTCCGATTGAAGAAGTTGCCATCATAACCATTTCCACCAATCCTTCCAAGGCCTCCTCGAGAAAGCCTATTAGGATTACACTCGTTCCAAGAATTGCTCCGTTAATAATTACTGTCCCTGGTACTATCCCATACACTTCGGATAAGGCTGTCCCTTGGCACTATGATACCGATGTGTATTACTATGGAGTTAAACAAGACTTAAAAAGTGAAGAAGCTGATGTTGATGTCAGCAATATTGTCGAGGCTAGCAAGGTCACCAGAAGCGGAAGACTCTTTTCTCTCGAGATTTCCTCTCCGACTGTTCACAAACCTGTTGTCATTCCATCCGCTAGTACATAAGCTACTATCCCGGTTCCTATTCCAGTTATCACCCCTGTCGCCGAGCCATCTAGGAATCGGGGCAAAGAAATCACATGTGAGCCTTCCCGGACGGAGGCACCTAAGAAGATCATTGTAGAAACCTCTAAGCAGGAGATAGAGGAAATTTTGAAGATTATCAAGAAGAGCGACTACAACGTAGTCGAGCAGCTGGGGCAGACCCCATCAAAAATCTCCATGTTGTCCTTGTTATTGTGTTCTGAAGCCAATGCAAAGGCTTTAATTGCTTTCCTCAAAACTGCGCATGTGCCGCAGGAAACTTCTATCGATCAATTCAAAGACTGTGTAGCTAGTTTGACTGCCGACAACGGGTTGGGTTTCTCAGATGCAGATCTGACTGCTAAAGGAAGAAATCACAATGATGCTCTGCACGTCTCGATCGAGTGCAGGGGCACTACTATGGCCCATGTATTGGTGGATAACGAGTCCTCATTGAATGTTTTACCAAAGAAAGCATTATACCGTCTGGACTGTGAAGGTTTGATTCTGAAGCCGAGTGATATTGTGGTCAGGGCTTTCGACGGGTCAAAAAGGATGGTGCACGGGCAGGTGGACGTCCCTGTTAAAGTTGGCTCTCATACTTTTGCATCTACTTTCTATGTGATAGATATCCGACCATCATATTCTTGCTTGTTGGGTCGCCCTTGGATTCATAAGGCTGGGGCAGTGACTTCCACGCTCCACCAAATGTTAAAATATCCGGTAAAAGGGAAGACTGTTACGGTGCAAGGAGAAGAAGAGTATATGGTGAGTCATCTTAATTCCTTTCGCTATGTGGATATGGATGGGGATTTCATCGATAGCCCTTGTCAAAACTTTGAAGAGGTCCCCCAGACTTTGGCATCAACTGATGTTGCTACTGACAAACCTCCGATGAAGATGGCTTCCCTCAAGGATGCCAAGGCTGTAATTGAAAAAGGTGGGTGTGCAAATTGGAGTCAGCTCCCTGAATTCACACACAAAACTGACAAGTTTGGTTTGGGATTTACTACAGGGGCTCAAAAGGCTGTTAGGCGCGCGCGGATTGGAAGACCTCCTTTGTACATTAGTAATCAGGGAGTGAATGCAATTGTGGATAGTGAAGAAGATTCAGATATCGACAGCTGGATCTACCGGACAACCAATGGTGGATTGAACAACTGGACGGTGAAAAACTTCATACCCGTTTCTTTTATTACACAATAATTGACTTTTATTTTAAGAGTTGTAACAGACAGTTTGAAACTTTACAGCCCGGTGCCTTGCCCGAGGCACCTTGGATTTTCTTGTGAGGGATTATTATTTGTCATTTTCATATATCATCAATAAAGCATTGGACGTTTCTTGTATTACAAATTTTGCACTCCTTGTTTTTCTTTTTCTATCTCTCGCTTTATAAAAAATAGCTATTCTCTTACACACACTCACATATCATACTGCAGATCCATATCCACTATGGATCCCATTGATAACAACTCTGCTACTGCCAGTTATGACTTCGAAAATCTGATCAACCAAGCCGAGGACGAAGGTGAGGATGATTGTGAGGTACCCAGAGAACTTGCTAGACTGTTACTACAGGAAGAAAGGGCCATACAGCCTCATGAAGAGCTAATTGAATTAGTAAATTTGGGTACAGAGGAAGACAAGAAAGAGGTCAAGATAGGTGCGAATCTGGAGCCTAGTGTCAAGCAACGGTTGATACAGATGCTACGCGGCTATGTTAAGATCTTCGCTTGGTCTTATGTGAAGGGGTAAGAAAACACTTAGAAGGGGGGGTTGAATAAGTGACTCTTTTCATTTTCAAAACAAAGCTCAAACAATAATGGAAGAACACAGTTATTTTTATCCTGGTTCGTTTGAACTCAAACTACTCCAGTCCACCCGCCAAGGTGATTTCGCCTTTCTCAACAAGGACTTAATCCACTATAATCAACTGATTACAATCACACAACAATTGTTGTGACTAACAATGCATAAGTAAACTTACAAGTGACTAACACCACTAAGACTTAAATCTAGTCCTAGTCTGCTTGAGAAATCTGACCAAACTTGGTCTCTCAAGGAACTAATAAAGGAGTTTAATCTTTACAGATAATGAAATAGAGTTTGCTTCTAATCAAGCTATATCACAACTGTGATTTTTCACTTAGAATATAATGCACAAATTGTATGAACAGTGAGTTTGTGAGCTTTTTGGATCTTTAACGTAGTTTCTTGCTTCTTTTGAAAATTTGATTGGTTTTCTTGGTTCACTTAAAATTGTTGGCTTGCAATAAATGTCCTTCTATTTATAGTAGGAACAATAAGACCGTTGTTGCCTTCAGAAAAGATGGAGAGCATTAAATGCTTTGCGTGTATCCTTGCAATATTCCATTTTCCAAGAAACTAGTTGTAGGCACTTGAGTGCTTTCAGCCGTCTTTGCATTAATGAGAAAATGTCAGAATGTAAGAACATGTTTTCCTTTGCTTTGACAAGACAAGTTGATAAAAATGTTACTTCAGAATTTTCTCCAATGTCTTTAAGTCAGAACATGCTTCACTCATTTTCTAGGCAGTGCGTTGCTTGCTAAGAACTTTGAACAACTCTTGCTTTCAACTTATCTTCTGAACAAGGAGCCTTCTAGAAGTTAGAAGATATATTTAACAAATAAAATGTCTTACCAGAGTCAGCAGATGCGTTTGAATAAAAGGTTCTTTTATCAAAGAACTTCTTCATAATCTTTGCTTAGTACTTTAGAATGTTTTCTGTCAAAACATTAACTAAGACATTCAAAACACATTCATCAGAGCATAACTTATCTTAAATATAATTTAGTTATCATCAAAACTCTTGAGATAGGTCAGAACTAATCTTGTTCTTTCAATCTCCCCCTTTTTGATGATGACAAAAAATTATTTTAGATAAAAAAAAGAAACAGATTAAGAGATAAGAATCTCCCCCTGAAATGAATATTTCTATGCATAAGACATCCTGAGAATATTTAGTCAGAGTAGTACACAACCTTCTTGAATTTCTTCAGAACTTCTTCAAGAAGATAAATCTTAGCTGGAATATTCTTTCAGAGTTAAAGTGATACCTGCAAAAAATATTCTTTTGCACAGAAGGAATTCTTTCAAATTTGTTAGAATGTCTGAGACTTAGTCCCATAACTGTTAAACAGTGATTAGTTCAAGAATGCACATTTTCTCCCCCTTTTTGGCATAATCAAAAAGTTTAATAAATGAGAAATTTTGAAATATTTCATAAAAAAGTTTAAAATAGATATCCAGAAGTACAAACAAAACATCCAAATAAGATACTAGGATTTCTTAGTGACAAGAGCCATCAGAAGATTCTTGATCTCAGAGGCAGATTCGTATTGTTTCGCCATCCAGTTCTTGATCTCTAGATTTGTTTGATCTTGCTTATCCATGCGTTTATTCAAGATTTCATTCCCCTTCTTTAGCTCTTTTAGAGTGTCCATAATGAGTGAGGTAGGAGCAGAAGATGATGAAGCTTCAGTAGAAACAGGCTCAGAAGCAGCAACCGTTGAGTCAGACTTCACAAAGGTGGAAAGCAGAGTGCCCAGATCCATTGCAAGAGTTGGCACAGGTTCAGGTCCAGCCTTAACAGAAGGTTGATTCAATAGAACAATAGCCAGAGGATTTGAATCTTCAGAGGATTCTTCAGATTCATCTTCTGATATGTCCATCTTATCAGCTGGTGTATCAGCAATCATTAGCGAAGACTTCTTATTCCAAGTGTCAGCAGCTTCTGTCTTGAAAGAATGCAGATGTTTGGAAAAGTTATCCAGCACCTAAAAATGGCACAAGTCCTGTAACTTCCGTGATTCAGCAACCAAAGTTCTTCTGAAGGTTTCCCATAGAAGATCTGTTGCTGCTGTGTTCACGCTTCTGGAGCAATCTTCTTTCAGAGGTTGTAACCATGCTTGAACATTTGTTATAAAATTCTGAAACAAAGTATTTACATCTGGCTGAACAGGTTTAGGGACAGCCGTTCTATAAGTTTTGTTTTTCAATAATTGTAGAGATTGAAAGTCCACTACAGTTCTTAAAAAGCTATTGGGTTCAGGATTATTGGTTGGTTCAGGTTCAGGTTGGTTAACACAAATAGGAGGTTCTGATATTTCATGAGGTACAGATGGTTCAGCAGTTTCAGTTTGTTCAAAAGGTTGTTGTTCTGGAATTTGAGGAGTTGAGAGTGGTGTTGTATGTTGTGGTGAAGTGGGTGGAGTGACATCAGGCGAAATTATTATTGTATAAGCAGGAGTGGGAATGGGATTTTGAGGCTGCGGTTGATTCATAGCAAAAATATTCTCAAATGGTAGGTTGAAAGGAGGCTTTATGGTTGCAAGAGGTTCATTTATCCCTGGAATTCTCCAAGAGCCAGCATCATACCATCCAGTGGGTCTGGGTGATAGAGGTCTGGGAGGGGGTCTTGAAAAACATTCAGCAGGAATAGGTTGAAAAATAGATGGTTCAGGGGGTTCTGATTGAGAGGGTTCTGATTGGCTGTCAGAATGTTCATCAGAGTCAAAATCACTTAAATCTGTTAAAACCTGATTTTTACGAGGGTTGTCAGTAAGAGATTCAGATGGTAAGGTCAGATCAATGTCAACATATAAGTCTCCTAAGGTTTGGAAGGGTTCAGCAGATGCAGATACATTTTCAAAATCATAAACAAGTATAGTTTCATCATGATTACCTGTCTTCTTTTTCTTCTTCTGAGGAGTGTCAGAAGGTCCTTCTACAACTTTTCTCTTCATAGATTCTTGGAGAACAACATCAGGAGCAGCTTGATTTCTTCCTTGAAGCCAAGCTGGATCAATGGGTGATCCTGTTTCTTTGCAGATCTCAAGATAGTGCAAAATGATACGAGGATGATCCCCTGAGTTGAACAAAGGAAAGTCAGCAATAGGAATCCTTCTTCTCTTCACAACAGCTGACACACATGGAGTGGGTTCCACCAGCAGTTTGTCAATAATTTTCCTTTTCAGCAAGTTCTTTCCAGTCATAGTCTTACCACAGATAGGTTCAAGCTCCCCCAAAAGATTTACTTCTTTTAGGTGAGCAATCAGACCATTCTCAGTCAGAATGTTTGATAATAACCTCCCCATAGGAATCCAATTCCTCTTTGATTTGGGGTACTTCATCCTTCCAGCTTCTCTGGTTTCTTTGACATGGTTCCAGAGATGTTCAAAAAGCAAGTAGGGAAAATCAATTTTGACATTGGTTCCAAGGAAAAACAACAAATATTGTTGATCAACATTGATGTAATCAGGAGAATTGGTGTCTTTCCTGTGGTGAATACATCCATGAATAATCCTTTCCCAAATCTTATATTTGTCTTTCAAATCCATGACTTTGGAGGAACCTTGACCATTAGTGAAAATCTCTGAATATACCCTAGACATCTCCATTCTTCCACTGGGCATTCCTGTAACTCCAAGTCCTTTAAAACCCAGCAAATTTCTGATTTGATTTTCTGTAATGGATATTTCCTTGCCCATTACAAAGGAGAGAATAACCTTGGGGTTGCAATAGCGTGAATCCAGAATTCTTTCACCAAATGTGGAATGACTGGACCAATAAGACGATCAAAGTAGCTTTCCCAACCTTGAAACTTTACAGCAGGGAACAAGTCAAATCCATTCTCTCTGAGATTCTCAAAGTCTACCATTAGCTCACTCAAAACTTCCAAACTTTCTACCAGAATGAGAGTTATCCTTTCAGGTATAATGTATTGCTCAGAGTGGGTAGAAGAAGAAGAAGCCATTGAAGTTCTTTAGAAATGAGAAATTGAAGAAAAGGGTTTTAAGATAAAAGTACAGTAAGAGAAAAAATGCTTGAGTTTTGAAAGAGACAGTAAAGAATGAAAAGGTTTTTTCAAAAAGTATTTATAGGCATTAATTTCAGAAAATAGGTTTAGAATTAAAATTAAAAGTATTTAAGACACAATTAAATAAATATTAAAACAGATTTAAAAACGAATCTCATCATTACTTGCATTTAATGATTTTCTAAAAATGATGGAAAACGTGGGATTATGGATAATCATCAACAGTTACCTAGAACGTCATCAGTAGGTTTTGCACGCTTGACCTTTCAGAAACAAACCACGTGTTCATCTCCTGAAGGATGCATGTAACAATTGTTTGTTCTAATGAATTTTTGAGCTACACTTGGACATGAAGCGTTAGAATATTCCATAACTTTTCATATAACTTCTGTTACAACTTCTCTTCTAACTTCTGAAGAGTTATTGATCAGAGCATTCATTTTAGAATGTTCTGAAGTCAATCATAGAAAATAAATATTATTTTATTCAGGACATAATTCCATACAAATATTTTTCAGAATGAAATTAAATCTATCTTCTAAAAGGGGTTTGGTAAAAATGTCAGCCCATTGATATGGTCTGTTTTTACAAAAATTAAGTTTAAAATTCCCTTCTGAATATAGTCCCTTATGAAATGATATTTAATTTCTATATGTTTAGCTTTAGAATGTAAGATTGGACTTTTAGAAAGACAAATATCAGAAGTATTGTCACAAAAGATAGGATCTTACTTTCATAAAGGTTGAAATCTTCTAGTTGACTTTTCATCCAAATCATCTGAGAGCTACATCCAGCAGCAGATATATATTCAACTTATGTGGTTGATAGTGAAATTGTTGCTTGCTTCTTGCTGTACCACGATGTTGTACCCCAAAATTTGCCCTCCCATATTCTTTAAGATCTGCAAAGAGCATGCTTCAAAATTTCCCCAAGGGTTGCACAGTCCAATGGCCTCCTAACAGTCAAAAATTAGGGTTTTGGTTCTGGCCAAGAAGTTGAAGTTTCCAAGGGTCCAAACAAGTCCCACATGCCCATAAACATTGTCAAGCATCCTTATGCCAAGTTTCAAGACTCACAGAACAAAATTGCACAGTCAAAAACCCTGATTGCTCAATAGTCAACTGCAGGGGCAAAATGGTCATTTGACAGTCAAAAGTTCAAATTTTTGGTCAACATCTTATTTTGAAGCCACAAACATCATTTGATCAATTCTTGATCATGATTCTCAAGGCATGGCTCAAAAAGTCTCAAGATACAAAAGTTTCCATATTTGGACACTTGAAAAAGTCAACTGCAAATTGACCAGGGCATAACTTCCACATGGTTTATCAGAAAAATTCCATCCAAAGCTAATTTTGAAGAGAATGACATTTCCTACAACTCCTCTTCACACTTCAAGTCCAAGAAATTCTCTCACAAAAAGTTATCAATCTCAACATTATAGGTCATTTTCAAAAGTTAACAAAAAGGCACTTTAAGTCAAAGAACATAACTTTATATTGGTAAATCAAAATGACATGGGACCAAAGGCATTGGTTAGAGAACTTCAAGACCTTTCCAAAATGTCCAAGAACATGATCAAAGCTTAAAAATTGAGCAAGATATGCCTTGTGGAAGTTGGGAAATTTTTGGGAATTTTGAAAAGTCAACTTTGCTTCAAATGCCTCCAAATTTCTAATGGGCCACAATTTCTTCCAAGAATCATCATCCAAAAGTTATGCACGACCCATTGACCCAAAGGGGAGTTATTTCATCATTTTTTATTAATTATTTGAATTTTTATCACCATTAATTCATTTAATAAAAATAAAATATGACAAAAATAGCAAAGCATGTGTTTTAAATCTTTTTATGCAGCTAATAGGCTCCTTATTCACTCAAGATTTCGTGCACATCAAAAAAGGCAAGAATCATTCATGATTTGGCATATTTGGCATGAAAAAGATTGAAAAAATCATGGAAGATCACAAATTGAAAAGCATTGATTAAATGGATTTTGGACTTGTTTTGTAAACCTAATTCATTGACATATACATATACATCACAACCCTAATCAAAGAACAAAGCAAGCTACGCCAGAATCACAAGAACCAACTTTGCATTTTTTCCAAAAATTCTCAAAACTGATTTCATAGCTAGAGCTCCTTTCAAAGCTTACAATCCATTCCAAAGGCTTGCTGGGACATTTTTGGACGTGCCTCAATCATTTTCCACTCTTCATACATAAAGAATTGGTAAAACATAGTTGCTTCCCTTTCAAAATTATGCATAATCGTGTTTGGATTTCTGGACATTTTTCATACATTTAAACTATTGTTTTATACTAACATGGACATCCTGAATCTATTGGTGCTATTTAATTGAATTACCATTGCCTGTATGCAAAGTTACCATGAGAGCTTTTTAGGGTTTCAGAGACTTTGAAAGAGGGTTTCGTTCCTCTGGAAAAATTGGGCTATAAGACCAGCACCATTGGATTCGTGACCTTCACACGAACACAACAACCACATCGCGCCCTTTTTATATTCTTGTATGGCCTATTCGCTATTTTCCAGGTTTAGGGTTAGTGGGGGTTTAAAACCCCCGCTATCTGTCTTATGAATGCAGGCAAAACGAAGAAGAAAGGAGACGTGGCTCATAGGGACTGGCGCATTTGAATTTTGGCGCGTTGGACACCACTCAGCGCTTCTTTGCCTTATGTTGTTTGTTTGGTAATTCATATGCAACACGCGTGCATAGCTCAGATGGTTGGATGTGTATTTGGTAAGCCTTGGGACCTGGGTTCGATTCCCAGGTCCCTCACTTCTTCAATGTAATTTTTCTTAATATCTTTCCCTGCAGCGCTTCATCTAAGGTCCACCAAACGCCTTGCCTGCTTGATTGCCAAGTGTCCCCAGGGATCCATCAAAGGGCCAGAGTATGCTGACTACCATGGATACCAGTCAACTGCTCCATACACAATCATTGAAAAGTCAAAAGGGCCTCAATCAAATGGGCCAAACTGCTTTCCATGAACCTCCAAAGGGGCCTGAATACCCCCATGTTTGCCTTTCCTTTCTCCATTTTTATTCTTTCCTTTTTATTTATTTTAATTATATTATTTGTTTTATTTAATTCCATAAAATTAGTTTTATAATATAAAAAAACATTAAAAAATCAGAAAATCATAAAACAAAAAATATGTTTTGCTAATATTAATTTCCATTAATTTTGTAAATAAATTTAATAACCAAATTAGTTTCATTTTAGGTTTAATTTTAATGTATTTTTTAAATAAACTAAACATGTAGAAATTGGGTTTTTAATACTTTTATTCTTTTTCATAATAAATAACTTTTTTTCATTATTATTAATTCTTAATTATTTTGTAAATAACTTGTAATTAAATAATTAATGTAAATTAGGTCAAAATTTGAACATTTTTATAATTAAAAACAAACTAGAATTAGGGTTTCCTATAATACTTAATTTTCTCATTAAATTTCATAAATACAAAAAAACTCCAAAAATAAGTTCTTTCCGTTATTTAATTTAATTAATTTTGTAACTTCAATTCAATCTCTTTAAAGGGTCCAACGCCCTCGCACTCGATTCTTATTTCTTCATGCGCCGATTTATTTTTATTTCTTTTATGAATGTAATGTATTTGCCCCAAAACCTTGTAATAGATAATTAGGCATTTACTTTCCGTACTTTTATTCAAATCGGGTCTTGGTTTAATTTGGCGATGTAGACCCGCGCCTTGTAATAGCGTAGGACCTTTACTTTCTGCACTTTAAATTCCGCACCTTTAAATTGCTAATTATCACATGAAAGAATGTATGCCCTAAATAAAAACAATGCGTAGAACACTCAATGCATGATCAAGACAAATATAACTGAAAATGACACACAATTCACACAGCACTCCTAGGGTTCGCCTCACAGTTGCCTTGCCCCTCGAAATGTGGTCGTCGAGTAGAGGACGTTTTAGTAAGTCCTCATGTCCATAAACATGGCATGGGGGTAGCTTCTAAGGTGTCCTCCTATTGCTCTGGTGACCACACTGTCCCTAATCCTCGAATTGACCCGAACACCTCCAACGGTGGTGCTACCTACCTCTCAATGGTGGGATGGCACTGCCTTAAGGACATTTACACAGACTAATTCCTTAGGGTAGGTAGGTGACTCGTAGATACTTGCTCTAATTCAAAACAAATCAAAAAACTTCTTTTCACACCGACACTTTGCAAAAAGCTTTCAAAAACAATTTTTCAAACACTCTTGAGGACTGATACAAGAGTCGATCTGAAATTTTCAAAGAAACTTTTTCAAACCCACTCACCTTGAAAAGCAAACAAACATTTTTGAAAACACAAATGAGCAAGTATCTAAGAGCCCATGGATAACTATGGATAGAAAGGGTGCTAACACCTTCCCTTTCTATAAATCTACCTCCCAAACCGAGAACTAATCTCAATAAGGAATTTTTCTGTGCTTTTGTCCTTTCCATGTTGGAGAAAATAAAAGACGGTGGTGACTCCTGCTTCCGCGACATTTCGCGAACCAGCGTGAAACAGTCAGTTCCAGATCCACCGATCACAGAACTGGCGACTCTGCTGGGGACATCTTTTAAAGTGGGGTGTATCTTAGGACTAAGATCACTGTGTTTTCAATTGCTTTGACTTGTTTGCTTTAAATTGTGGGACTGTCTTGGGAGCTCTATAGATCCTAACCCGGATCTGGGGATACCTTCTTAGAAAGTAGCAACAAGGCTGTGAGGGAACTGTGCGGGGTATACCGACATGGTTGAAACAGTCTGCTACGTTGATGCGGCAATATGGTGTGTACCGGTAACCCTTGAGTTCAGTCAAGGAGAGTATGGGGCCTCCATGTGGTGTCGTGAAGCATCAACTGACCTTAGGAACCCTAATTGAACTATCTTGGCCTCTTTAGGGTAGTGAGATAACTGACTTTGGTGCAGTCCGAGGTTGGTTGATGCCTGATACTACACTCAATTGAGGGTTGCTTTCCTGGGATATTTCGGTCGCCAGTTCAGTGGCTAAATCGAAACGATGAACAATGAAAGCAATCCAGTGATATTGGGACCTTTAGAACTCGGTTACTTTTAATAGGACAGGTTGAGCCCACCAACTTCAAGAGGGTAATACCCAGACCCCATGCTGGCCTAAACTCTAAGGGGCTTCTCTTGTGTGACTTGTGTGCCTTCCAACTTGACTATTTGCATGCTTGTTATCTGACACTTGAGTTTCTTGCAGGTTTTGTTTACAGTTCTTAACTAGGACTCATAACAGGGCTTCCCTACATCATTCCACGCATAGCATAACATCATACCATCATACCATTGCATACATCCTGCATAAAGACTAACCCATTTCAAGGATCTCAAGGGCTTGTGATGCAGGTCATGATGAACAAAATGTCTAGAAAGGGGCAAAGGGGATTTATTTTCCTCTAGACAAGGTTGTCAGGGGCTATGACCCACTAGATATGGTGAGCCTTGACCCTTGAAGAAGGACTCTCAACAACATGAAGTCCCTTCAACCAAGTTACCAGTTTCCAACTCTAACAATTTTCTTGTTTACCCCACGAGATCCTTGAAAACATTGCGTGCATATCATACATATCATTTCATTACAGGCACACTTGTTGCAGGTCGCTTAACCTTCTTCGCTGTTCATTTCAGCAGTCATCGTGAATCCTGAATCATCCAATGGACAAGCTATCAAGGCCCTCCAGGCCCAGAACGCCCAGTTCCAGGAGTTGATGGTGAGCCTAGCCCATGGTCAAAAGGAATTGAAGACTCTGATTCAGAAGACGAAGAAGAAGAAGAGGACTGTTTTGTTCAACCCTAGACGCAAACCTGGGAACACACTGCAGAATGAAGCTGAGAGGACCACTCCATCTGTGGGGGGAGGCAGTCACCAAGGGAGAGAGGGTCCTAGCCTTGTAGCCTCTGACACCGAGACAGACTTCAATGATGAACAGTACCCCCCTGCTGAGGTCCGGTACAAGCAACTAGAGGATCGTCTGAATGCCATGGAAATTCAACAAGTGCCTTGGTTGGATTTCGGAGACCTGGGTCTATCTTCTGGTGTGGTGATCCCACACAAATTCAAGGCTCCTTCTTTTGCTAAGTATGATGGGGCATCCTGTCCCAGGCTACATCTCAGATCTTATGTGCGGAAGATTCAACCATACACTATGGACAAGAACTTGTGGATCCACTTCTTCCAGGAGAGTCTTTCAGGGACTCATCTCGAATGGTTCTATTAGATGGATGGAACCAAGGTTCGTAACTGGGAGGAGTTGGCTACTGCTTTTTACCAGCAGTATCAGTATAATGTCGACCTCACTCCTACACGTACCCAACTCCAGGGTATGTCGTTAGGATCGGGAGAAGGTTTCAAAGAATATGCGCAGAGATGGAGAGACCTTGCTAGGAGGGTACAACCACCTTTTACTGACCGGGAACTCGTTGATATGTTCTTGGGGACCCTATCCGGGCCGTTCTTCAATCATCTCGTTGGTAATTCATCTGCAGGGTTTGCCGACCTCATTGTGACTGGGGAAAAGATTGAAGCTGGTATCAAGGCCGGGAAGATTCAAGAGGCCACACCTTCTGATACTCACAAAAAGCCTTACATGGGAAAGAAGGAGTCTAATGCTGCATACAGTCAACAGAGTCGTCATTACCAACATGCAGGGGCAGTCATGATCTCTGGTTATGCACCACGCCGACAACCACAAAAGGGAAATCAGCGAAGGCCGGACGAGCCTAAAAGACAATTCACCAACATCAACATGCCATGGTCACAAGCATTGCAGCACATGTTGAAAATGAACCTGATTGCGGTTATCAACCCTCCTGCAAATCCCAAGACCTCCTCTCCAAACTACAATCCAGAGGCGAGGTGTGCATATCATTCTGATAGCCCGGGGCACGATACTGAGGACTGTTGGGCGCTGAAGTATAAGATCCAGAACATGATCGACGCTAAGGAGATCGAATTCGAGCCTGTTGAGACTCCCATTGTGACCACTGCTCCTTTGCCAAAACATGGCTAGGATTGAGAGATTTTTGTTCATTTGAATTCAAGTTGTATTTTTCTTTTCTTGTTCAAACAAACAATTGTCATGTTAAACTCTTTTATTTCATGAATGCATTACACATGTCTGTCTTGAATTAATTATGTTTACTATACTACAAACTGTTTTCATATTTTTGTGATGATCAATTCTTGATTAATAATTCTAAGCCTTTTGAGGGAGGATGACGAAAACGATACCACAATCTACAATATGCTTTTGAATAGACCCCACTGATGAGGTACAGACATTGTTTCAATTCCTAAACACTAGAGTTATAAGGATGGTAATCCCTCGTCAACCCCTTTGAGCCAAAGAAGTAGGAGTTTTCTTATCGAAAATTAAAACCCTTAATTATAACCTGGGGCAGGGTAGTCTTCTCAGTTGATCTAGAGTGCACAACGAACGGCACCGAAGGAGTCTTTCCAAATCAAAAGACAGTGATGGTTCCAAATAATCATAAGGACAGGTAGTCATTATCTATCAAAATAAAAGCCCAATAAGTCAAAACCTATGAAGGAGACTCACAAAACTGGGGCATCCCGCTGACTGTAATCGCAAAAGAAACAGTTCAGGCAAAATTCAGGGATAACGAAATCAAAAAGAAAAGAGGTCCTACAAATCCTCAACCAAAAAACAAAAAATGAATGCCTATTCAAAATAAACAATCAGTATCTGAACCATCACTGATATATCAGAGCAAAGACTCAAACAAGGTCTAACGCACGATTAGCTGAGTTTAGGTTTGAAGAACATCATGAAGAACGGGTGGGTACAAATAAAATTTGAGCCTTTATCCTTTGTTTCTTAAACCGTGAACCAGGCCACGTTACAACCCTTAAAAGTCCTAGCTGAAGCATGGGTTAGTTCGAAAGCATACTGTTACGAAAGGTATCCTGACTCCTTAAGGCCTACGGTAAATACGAAGTTGACATCACGTTTTACAAACATTCACTTGTTTTAGGAAAAAGAATGCATTTTCAAAATCTTCAAGACATACATAAGCCTTTGCATTCTTAAAATAACCTTGTTTGCATATGAATATTTGTTTGAACAACAGAGAAATTCGCACGACGAATATCTAATGAACAAAAGTCCTCTCAACAAAGAGGTCACCTCAAGTGGAAGAAACACTTCCAATCAAGGTGCATGGCATGATCAGTGTCTATCATCTGGGGCAGTCCAGTCAAGATTCGAGGAATCTCTCAAGGCCAACCAGCTTGGGGAAAATCTCCGTCTGAGTCACTTGGGGCATTGGACGATCAAACGAAGATCTTCTGGGGGTATGACAAAACACTTCTAACAGGGGCACCCCCTACATCCTGAGAGCATGGACATAGTCGAAAAAATACTACGCACGATAAAAGATCTGCTAGGTTGACATACCTAGGCAAAAATAAGGGCTTCCCGGCGAACCAAAAGGGTTCGGGCAAAAATAAGGGATGATGGAAAAGAAAAATTTGTACACCCGGCAAGTCGAAAACCTGAAAAGGCGCCTTGGGCAAAAATGGGTATCCCGGTGGACTGAAAACCCGAAAGGGCAGTCCAGGCAAAAGTTAGGGATCAAGAGCGTACGACTATGTCCCGGCATCTCGTCGCTTGCCTACCAAAGGGAAGATTTGTCAATCGGCAGTCATCCAGCACCTCCACAAGGTATCTTTTCCCCTCACCTCAGAAATAGGGGCAATAATGAGTCGTCCAGGCGATCCAGTTGCTCTGTCAACCAAAGTACCAAGGAAAGGTTAATACAAAGATGATTACCATCTACCTTTACAAATTCCAGATTAACATTGGTAACAAGCCAAGAAAAATCAGTGGACGACTGATCGTGGGTTAACATCCGAAACCAAACAGGACAATTATCTACTTGATCATCCTCAGGCAACCCTACACCGATTCCTTTTCTTTCAGAAGAAGTCTTACACGGGCTCATCAACAGGCAACCCTACACCGGTTCCTTCTCAACCTCAGATGTAGTTTCACACGAACTCATCATCAGGCAACCCTACACCGGTTTCCTTCTCAATCTCCAGACAAAGTCTTACACGGACTTATCTCAAGATGACCTTACCCCGGTTCATCCAGAAGTTTTACACGAACTTATCTCAAGGTAACCTTACCCCGGTTCCTCTAGAAGTTTTAAACGAACTTATCCCGAAGTAACCCTACACAGGTTATGTCTTTCCAGTCGTAGTTTTACACGGACTCGTCATCAGTAAACCCTACACAGGTTTCCTTCTAAAAACTCCAGATGTAGTTTTACACGGACTCGTCACCCAGAAACCCTACACAGGTTCTCTATTTTTAAGGATGCAGTTTTACACGGACTCGTCACCCAGAAACCCTACACAGGTTCTCTATTTTCAAGGATGTAGTTTTACACGGACTCGTCATCAGTAAACCCTACACAGGTTTCCTTCTCAACTCTAGATACATTCTTATATGGACACATTGTCAGTAAACCCTACACCGGTTTCCTCCCTCCAAAGATGCAGTTTTACACGAACTCGCCATCAAGAAACCCTACACAGGTTCTCTCTTTCCAAAGATGAAGTTTTACACGAACTCGTCATCAAGAAACCCTACACAGGTTTCCTTCAACTCCAAATACAGCTTCACACGAGCCCAACCTCAAAGTAACCCTACATAGGTTCCCTCTTTCAACTTACAAAAATTACAGTCCAAAAATTTCCCCAGGAGATTCCAGATCTCAAAGATTTCCCCAGGAAAGCTTGAATCCATCTCCCCAACACGAAGCTTATCCCCAGTAGATTCTGGAAGCTTATCCCTCGCAGAACACGAATGCGTCCCCCGGCTTTATTCAAAGTTTATTTCCCTACCAGGATATAACTGGGTTATCCTCAGCCAAAAGCCACGGAAAGATCGTCCTCGACGAAGTCTTCCCATCCCCAGTGGAGTCTATCAATTCCTTCAACATAACATATCAATGGTATCCCCCAGCGAAGTTATCATCAACATCTCAATAGAGTACCTCTCTCCCCACAGAGTATTGTTCCCCAGCAAGGTCGCTAGAGTAGTTATTCCCCGCAGAGTAATCTCCAAGTTTATTCCCCAACGGAGTCACCATCTCCTACCAATATTCTTGCAACCATCACTCCCCAGCGGAAACAGCGAAATGCTATTCACATCAGCCCAGGATTTAACTTCCCGGCATCCGTCAAGGATTTATGTTCCTAAGACGAAAACATACATTCATAAACATCGCATCTTCATACACTATAGCATGCATATACGCATCATAAACATACAATCTCATTTATTCTGAGAACATCACGCATGTCATACATCATGACATCACATACAATTGACATTTTGTCTTTTCAGAACAAAGGTCAATACAAAGATGATTACCATCAACGGTCGCAACTAAAGATCCGATTCCTATATCTTGCCAGGGTGTATCTGTTGATGACTACAGTACCAGACTCGATTCCTATATCCTGCCAGGGCACGTCTGAAGAGTTCGAAGATCTGATTCCTGTATCTTGCCAGGGTGTATCTGTTGACGACTACAGTACCAGACTCGATTCTTGTATCTTGCCAGGGCACGTCTGAAGAGTTCGAAGAACCGATTCCTGTATCTTGCCAGGGTGTATCTGTTGACGACTACAGTACCAGACTCGATTCCTGTATCTTTCCAGGGCACGTCTGAAGAGTTCGAAGATCCGATTCCTGTATCTTGCCAGGGTGTATCTGTTGACGACTACAGTACCAGACTCAATTCCTGTATCTTGCCAGGGCATGTCTGAAGAGTTCGAAGATCTGATTCCTGTATCTTGCCAGGGTGTATCTGTTGACGACTACATTACCAAACTCGATTCCTGTATCTTGCCAGGGCACGTCTGAAGAGTTCGAAGATCTGATTCCTGTATCTTGCCAGGGTGTATCTGTTGACGACTACATTACCAGACTCGATTCTTGTATCCTTCCAGGGCACGTCTGAAGAGTTCGAAGATCCGATTCCTGTATCTTTCCAGAGAGTATCTGTTGACGACTACAGTACCAGACTCGATTCCTGTATCTTGCCAGGGCACGTCTGAGGAGTTCGAAGATCCAATTCCTGTATCTTGCCAGGGTGTATCTGATGACGACTACAGTACCAGACTCGATTCTTGTATCCTTTCAGGGCACGTCTGAAGAGTTCAAAGATCCGATTCTTGTATCTTGCCAGGGTGTATCTGTTGACGACTAATTCCAGACTCCATTCCTGTATCCTACCAGGGCACGTCTGAAGAGTTTGAAGATCCGATACCTGTATCCAGCCAGGGCGCATCCACATGAAGAGTTTGAAAGTAAACTCCTGTAACAGACCAGGTAATTTTTTTCTTTCTCAGGTACACAAGTTCTCGATAAGGAATCCCTTACGCGGTCGACACCTCCCGATGGCATCTATAAGCCCATCTCCACAATTATCCATCACATTTCCAAATGGCATCTATAAGCCCATTCCCGACAAGGTTCTGTCACATCTCCAGATGGCATCTATAAGCCCATCCACCTATCCATCACCTCTCAACATGGCATCTGTAAGCCCATCTTCCTATCCATCAATCTCCAAATGGCATCTGTAAGCCCATTCCCATCGTCACACTGCTAACATGTGAGTCCAAATTTCTGGGCACTCTAGTGTTCAATCATCTTCCACCTTCGGATTACGAAAGGCACGTCAGCCAATCTACATCCTCAGGTCTAAGAAGATTGAACAGGGGCAACTGTTGTACCCCAAAATTTTCCCTCCCATATTCTTCAAGATCTGCAAAGAGCATGCTTCAAAATTTCCCCAAGGGTTGCACAGTCCAATGGCCTCCTAACTGTCAAAAATTAGGGTTTTGGTTCTGGCCAAGAAGTTGAAGTTTCCAAGGGTCCAAACAAGTCCCACATGCCCATAAACATTGTCAAGCATCCTTATGCCAAGTTTCAAGACTCACAGCACAAAATTGCACAGTCAAAAACCCTGATTGCTCAACAGTCAACTGCAGGGGCAAAATGGTCATTTGAGAGTCAAAAGTTCAAATTTTTGGTCAACATCTTATTTTGAAGCCACAAACATCATTTGATCATTTCTTGATCATGATTCTCAAGGCATGGCTCAAAAAGTCTCAAGATGCAAAAGTTTCCATATTTGGACAGTTGAAAAAGTCAACTGAAAATTGACCAGGGCATAACATCCACATGGTTTATCAGAAAAATTCCATCCAAAGCTCATTTTGAAGAGAATAACATCTCCTACAACTCATCTTGACACTACAAGTCCAAGAAATGCTCTCACAAAAAGTTATCAATCTCAACATTATAGGTCATTTTCAAAAGTCAACAAAAAGGCACTTTAAGTCAAAGACCATAACTTGAGATTGGTAAATCAAAATGACATGGAACCAAAGTCATTGGTTAGAGGACTTCAAGACCTTTCCAAAATGTCCAAGAACATGATCAAAGCTTAAAAATTGAGCAAGATATGCCTTGTGGAAGTTGGGAAATTTTTGGGAATTTTGAAAAGTCAACTTTGCTTCAAATGACTCAAAATTGCTAATGGGCCACAATTTCTTCCAAGAATCATCATCCAAAAGTTATGCACGACCCATTGACCCAAAGGGGAGTTATTTCATCATTTTTTATTAATTATTTGAATTTTTATCACCATTAATTCATTTAATTAAAATAAAATATGACAAAAATAGCAAAGCATGTGTTTTAAATCTTTTTATGCAGCTAATAGGCTCCTTATTCACTCAAGATTTCGTGCACATCAAAAAAGGCAAGAATCATTCATGATTTGGCATATTTGGCATGAAAAAAGATTGAAAAAATCATGGAAGATCACAAATTGAAAAGCATTGATTAAATGGATTTTGGACTTGTTTTGTAAACCTAATTCATTGACATATACATATACATCACAACCCTAATCAAAGAACAAAGCAAGCTACGCCAGAATCACAAGAACCAACTTTGCATTTTTTCCAAAAATTCTCAAAACTGATTTCATAGCTAGAGCTCCTTTCAAAGCTTACAATCCATTCCAAAGGTTTGCTGGGACATTTTTGGACGTGCCTCAATCATTTTCCACTCTCCATACATAAAGAATTGGTAAAACAGAGTTGCTTCCCTTTCAAAATTATGCATAATCGTGTTTGGATTTCTGGACATTTTTCATACATTTAAACTATTGTTTTATACTAACATGGACATCCTGAATCTATTGGTGCTATTTAATTGAATTACCATTGCCTGTATGCAAAGTTACCATGAGAGCTTTTTAGGGTTTTAGAGACTTTGAAAGAGGGTTTCGTTCCTTTGGAAAAATTGGGCTATAAGACCAACACCATTGGATTTGTGACCTTCACACGAACACAACAACCACATCGCGCCCTTTTTATATTCTTGTATGGCCTATTCGCTATTTTCCATGTTTAGGGTTAGTTGGGGTTTAAAACCCCCGCTATCTGTCTTATGAATGCAGGAAAAACGAAGAAGAAAGGAGACGTGGCTCACAGGGACTGGCGCATTTGAATTTTGGCGCGTTGGACACCACTCAGCGCTGCTTTGCCTTATGTTGTTTGTTTGGTAACTCATATGCAACACGCGCGCATACCTCAGATGGTTGGATGTGTATTTGGTAAGCCTTGGGACCTGGGTTCGATTCCCAGGTCCCTCACTTGCCTGCTTGATTGCCAAGTGTCCCCAGGGATCCATCAAAGGGCCAGAGTATGCTGACTACCATGGATACCAGTCAACTTCTCCATACACAATCATTGAAAAGTCAAAAGGGCCTCAATCAAATGGGCCAAACTGCTTTCCATGAACCTCCAAAGGGGCCTGAATACCCCCCATGTTTGCCTTTCCTTTCTCCATTTTTATTCTTTCCTTTTTATTTATTTTAATTATATTATTTGTTTTATTTAATTCCATAAAATTAGTTTTATAATATAAAAAAACATTAAAAAATCAGAAAATCATAAAACAAAAAATATGTTTTGCTAATATTAATTTCCATTAATTTTGTAAATAAATTTAATAACCAAATTAGTTTCATTTTAGGTTTAATTTTAATGTATTTTTTAAATAAACTAAACATGTAGAAATTGGGTTTTTAATAATTTTATTCTTTTTCATAATAAATAACTTTTTTTCATTATTATTAATTCTTAATTATTTTGTAAATAACTTGTAATTAAATAATTAATGTAAATTAGGTCAAAATTTGAACATTTTTTTAATTAAAAACAAACTAGAATTAGGGTTTCCTATAATACTTAATTTTCTCATTAAATTTCATAAATACAAAAAAACTCCAAAAATAAGTTCTTTCAGTTATTTAATTTAATTAATTTTGTAACTTCAATTCAATCTCTTTAAAGGGTCCAACGCCCTCGCACTCGATTCTTATTTCTTCTCGCGCCGATTTATTTTTATTTCTTTTATGAATGTAATGTATTTGCCCCAAAGCCTTGTAATAGATAATTAGGCATTTACTTTCCGTACTTTTATTCAAATCGGGTCTTGGTTTAATTTGGCGATGTAGACCCGCACCTTGTAATAGCGTAGGACCTTTACTTTCTGCACTTTAAATTCCGCACCTTTAAATTGATAATTATCACATGAAAGAATGTATGCCCTAAATAAAAACAATGCGTAGAACACTCAATACATGATCAAGACAAATATAACTGAAAATGACACACAATTCACACACCACTCCTAGGGTACGCCTCACTGTTGCCTTGCCCCTCGAAATGTGGTCGTCGAGTAGAGGACGTTTTAGTAAGTCCTCATGTCCATAAACATGGCACGGGGGTAGCTTCTAAGGTGTCCTCCTATTGCTCTGGTGACCACACTGTCCTAATCCTCGAATTGACCCGAACACCTCCAACGGTGGTGCTACCTACCTCTCAATGGTGGGATGGCACTACCTTAAGGACATTTACACAGACTAATTCCTTAGGGTAGGTAGGTGACTCGTAGATACTTGCTCTAATTCAAAACAAATCAAAAAACTTCTTTTCACACCGACACTTTGCAAAAAGCTTTCAAAAACAATTTTTCAAACACTCTTGAGGACTGATACAAGAGTCGATCTGAAATTTTCAAAGAAACTTTTTCAAACCCACTCACCTTGAAAAGCAAACAAACATTTTTGAAAACACAAATGAGCAAGTATCTAAGAGCCCATGGATAACCATGGATAGAAAGGGTGCTAACACCTTCCCTTTCTATAAATCTACATCCCGAACCGAGAACTAATCTCAATAAGGAATTTTTCTGTGCTTTTGTCCTTTCCATGTTGGAGAAAATAAAAGACGGTGGAGACTCTTACTTCCGCGACATTTCGCAAACCAGCGTTAAACAGTCAGTTCCAGATCCACCGATCACACACGAGATAAGATTGTCACCTAAAAACTGGCATCTTCCAGAGGTGCTTTTTCTTTCAATTCTATCTCCAACAAAGTCAACATCACAATAACCTACTAGTTTGTAATCTTGTGATCTTCTGTAAGACAGACCAAGATTAGCAGTACCTTTCAGATACCTAAGAATTCTCTTAAGAATTGTTAAGTGAGATTCTCTAGGATCTGATTGGAATCTAGCACACAAGCACACGCTAAATAATATATCAGGTCTAGATGCAGTTAGATAGAGAAGGGATCCAATCATACCTCTATAGAGCTTCTGATCTACTTTCATACTTACCTCATCTTTACCTAGAATGCAGGTTGGATGCATAGGTGTCTTGGCATCTTTGCTTTCTGACATTTGAAATTTCTTCAGAAGTTCTTTAACATACTTCGTCTGATGTATGAAAGTACCCTGTGGAGTCTGGTTGATTTGAATTCCCAGAAAGAATTTCAATTCACCCATCATGCTCATTTCAAATTCTGCCTGCATGGTCTTAGCAAATTAGTTTCCAAGGGAGATATTAGAGGTTCCAAAAATTATATCATCAACGTAAATTTGACAAATTAAAATATCATTTTTATATGTGTTTCTGAAAAGAGTTGTGTCCACTTTCCCTCTGGTAAAATATTTTTCTAATAGAAAATTACTCAGACGATCATACCAAGCTCTGGGAGCTTGTTTTAAACTGTACAAATACTTTTTTAATTTAAAAACATGTTCTGGATGCTTTGAATCATTAAATCCAGGAGGTTGATGGACATATACTTCTTCTTCAATATAACCATTTAGAAATGCACTTTTAACATCCATTTGATATAATGAAATGTTATTTTGTACAGCAAAAGAAATTAATAATCTTATAAATTATAACCTGGCGACTGGGGAAAAGGTTTCATTATAATCAATTCCTTCTTATTGACTATAACCCTGTGCAATCAGCCGTGCTTTGTTTCTGATTACTTCTCCTTGTTTGTTCAATTTGTTTTTGAAAACCCATTTGGTTCCTATAACATTGAATCCTTTGGGTCTTGGAACTAGATTCCATACATCATTCTTGGAGAATTGATTTAGTTCTTCTTGCATTGCTAAGATCCAATCATTATCTTCCAAAGCTTCATCAATGGTAGTTGGCTCAATCAGAGAGACCAAACCAAACAAAGATTCTTCATTGATTCTGAGAGAGGATCTTGTTCTGATGGGATCTTCTTTTCTTCCAATGATTACGTCTTCTTTGTGAGTTGAAGATATTCTAGGAAACCTTTTCTGAGTGGGTTGGTCAAAGATTCTGAGATTGTTCAGAGCATTGTCAAGAGGATGATCTGCTACGTCTTCTTTTGCTTCTGAATCTCCATTTGCTACTGAACTTTCAGAGTTTGAGGGATGATCTTTTGTACCTACAGAAAAATCAATTTGCGTTGGCTGTTGCTGGCCAAGCTTATCATCAAACCTGACTTTGATTGATTCTTCAACAATCAAAGTTTCTGTGTTGTATACTCTATAGCATTTTGAGCGTTCAGAGTATCCAAGAAGGAAACACTTTTGTGCTTTGGAATCAAACTTGTTCAGAGTTTCTTTGGTGTTTAGAATAAAACAAGTACATCCAAAAGGATGGAAATAAGAAATGTTGGGCTTTCTGTTTTTCCACAATTCATAGGGAGTCTTTTCAAGAATAGGTCTTATAGAGATTCTATTCTGAATGTAACACGCTGTGTTCACAGCTTCGGCCCAAAAGTGCTTAGCCATATTTGTTTCATTGATCATGGTTCTGGCCATCTCTTGTAATGTTCTATTCTTTCTTTCTACAACTCCATTTTGCTGTGGAGTTCTAGGACAAGAAAAATTATGAACAATACCATTTTCTTTAAAATATTTTTCAAAATAATGATTTTCAAATTCACCACCATGATCACTTCTGACTTTTGTGATTTTAAAATCTTTTTCATTTTGCACTTGAGTACAGAAGTCAATGAATACAGAATGTGACTCATCCTTGTATTTTAAAAACTTTACCCATGTCCATCTGCTGAAGTCATCAACGATGACCAATCCATACTTCTTGCCTCTGATGGATGCAATTTTAACTGGACCAAACAGATCAATATGAAGTAACTCTAATGGCTTAGAGGAAGAGACAACATTTTTAGATTTAAAGGAAGGTTTTGAAAATTTTCCTTTTTGACATGCTTCGCACAGAGCTTCTGAGTTGTACTTCAGACTGGGAAGTCCTCGACTAAATTTAATTTATTTAGTTGAGAGATTTTTCTAAGACTGACATGTCCCAATCTTCTGCGCCATACCCATTTCTCATTGGTAACAGACAAAATACATTTGACGTTTTGAGATTTAAGATCTGATAAATCAATTTTGTAAATGTTGTTCTTTCTCTTGGCAGAAAAGAGGATTGATCCATCTTTTTGACTTACAGCTTTACATGAGTTTTGATTGAAGATAATGTCATAGCCATTGTCACTTAATTGACTTATGGACAATAGATTATGAGCTAATCCTTCTACTAATAAAAAATTTGAGATAGAAGGAAGGTTACCGTTTCCTATGGTTCTAGAACCAATAATCTTCCCTTTCTGATTACCTCCAAACTTCACATCTCCTCCAACTTTAAGTTCAAGGCTTTGGAACATAGACCTTTTTCTCGTCATGTGTCGTGAGCACCCAGAGTCCAGGTACCATGACTGGTGTTTGAATTGAGTTGTTAAGGACATTTGCAACAAATATTATTTTATCCTTAGGTACCCATATCTTTTTGGGTCCTTTTAGGTTAGCATATGAGTTTCCAGAATGTGATGTATATTTTATATCATGTGAGTGTCCAAACTTGAATTGCTTATTCATAGGTTTGTAATTGAAGGTCATTTTAGCAACAGGTTTTGGAATGTATGTCTTCTTCCCTTTGGGAGGTTCATATCCAATTCCTCTTCTGTTTTTCCCACTAACTCCATAGATCATTGAAGCCATTTTGTTTTTGTCTATGCCTTTAGCAAGAAAAGATTGAAAGCTATAGTCATATTCTTTCTGAATATCTTTTGAACTAGACACAGACTCTGAACTAAAATTCTTTTGAACATTTTGAATTTCCTTTTTAAGTTTAAAATTGTTTTCTAAAAGTTCAGATTTTTCTGTTTCAAGTTTCTCAATATCAGATGCAAGACTCTTCTTGAGTTTCTTGTATTTGATTTTGAGCTTACTATAGTTTTCCAAAAGTTCTGATAAACTATCAACAAGTTCTTCTCTAGAAAATTCAGAAAATACCTCTCTTTGTTCTGACTCACAGTCTGAGTCATCTTCTGTGATAGCCATCAGAGCTAGGTTGGCATTTTCATCTTCAGAACCAGATTCATCTTCAGAAGAATCTGAGTCATCCCAGGTTGCCATCATTCTTTTCTTCTTTCCAAATCTTTTCTTTGGTTTTTCTTTTTGAAGCTTTGGACAATCACTTTTGAAGTGACCAAGTTCTTTGCATTCATAATAAATGATCTCTCTTCTGTTTGATTTTTTGTGTCCAGGAGATTCTGGTTTATCTTCTGACTTCTTGAAGTTCCTGAACTTCTTTTGTCTGTGCTTCCGCAGATGATTGATCCTTTTGGAGAGCAAAGATAGTTTGTCTTCTTCTGAAGTTGATTCTTCAAAGTTTTCTTCTTCAGCCTGAAAAGCGGTAGTATCAAATTTCTTAATTGATTTAAGGGCTAGAGACTTACCTTTCTTCTGAGGCTCATGCTCATCCAGTTCAATCTCACGACTTCTGAGAGCGCTTATGAGTTCCTCCAGAGACACATTGTTCAGATCTTTTGACACCTTGAAAGCAGTGACAATTGGTGCCCATCTTCTGGGTAAGCTTCTGATGATCTTTTTCACATGATCTGCTTTGGTATATCCTTTGTTCAAAACTCTCAAACCAGCGATCAGAGTTTGAAACCTAGAGAACATTTCTTCTATAGAATCACTCTCTTCAACTTTGAAGGCTTCATACTTATGAACTAAAGCTAGAGCTTTAGACTCCTTAACTTGAGCATTTCCTTCATGAGTAATTTTGAGAGACTCAAACATATCATGCGATGTATCTCTATTAGTGATTTTTTCATATTCTACTTTAGAGATAGCATTTAAAAAAATATTTCTAGCTGTATGATGATTTTTAAAATCAGCTTTTTATTGTCTATCCATATTTTTTCTATCCACTTTGTTTCTTTCTGAATCTGTAGGATGTTTGTAACCATCCAAGACTATATCCCAAAGATCACTATCATGACCTAGAAAGAAACTTTCTAGTCTATCTTTCCAGTACTCAAAATCTTCTCCATCAAATACTGGAGGTTTGTTGTAACTATTATTGTTTTGTTCAGCGGCCATTGTGTTTTCTTCTGGATCTTTTCCTGACACGGTTAAGTGTTGTGCTCAGAGTCAAGCTTTGATACCAATTGAAGGGGTAAGAAAACACTTAGAAGGGGGGGTTGAATAAGTGACTCTTTTCGTTTTCAAAACAAAGCTCAAAAAATAATGGAAGAACACAGTTATTTTTATCCTGGTTCGTTTGAACTCAAACTACTCCAGTCCACCCGCCAAGGTGATTTCTCCTTTCTCAACAAGGACTTAATCCACTATAATCAACTGATTACAATCACACAACAACTGTTGTGACTAACAATGCACAGGTAAACTTACAAGTGACTAACACCACTAAGACTTAAATCTAGTCCTAGTCTGCTTGAGAAATTTGACCAAACTTGGTCTCTCAAGGAACTAATACAGGAGTTTAATCTTTACAGATAATGAAATAGAGTTTGCTTCTAATTAAGCTATATCACAACTGTGATTTTTCACTTAGAATATAATGCACAAATTGTATGAACAATGAGTTTGTGAGCTTTTTGGATCTTTCACGTAGTTTCTTGCTTCTTTTGAAAATTTGATTGGTTTTCTTGGTTCACTTAAAATTGTTGGCTTGCAATAAATGTCCTTCTATTTATAGTAGGAACAATAAGACTGTTGCTGCTTTCAGAAAAGATGGAGAGCGTTAAATGCTTTGCGTGTATCCTTGCAATATTCCATTTCCCAAGAAACTAGTTGTAGGCACTTGAGTGCTTTCAGCCGTCTTTGCATTAATGAGCAAATGTCAGAATGTAAGAACATGTTTTCCTTTGCTTTGACAAGACAAGTTGATAAAAACGTTACTTCAGAATTTTCTCCAATGTCTTTAAGTCAGAACATGCTTCACTCATCTTTTAGGCAGTGTGTTGCTTGCTAAGAACTTTGAACAACGCTTGCTTTTAAGTTATCTTCTGAACAAGGAGCCTGCTAGAAGTTAGAAGATATATTTAACAAATAAAATGTCTTACCAGAGTCAGCAGATGCGTTTGAATAAAAGGTTATTTTAACAAAGAACTTCTTCATAATCTTTGCTTAGTACTTTAGAATGCTTTATGTCAGAACATTAACTAAGACATTCAAAACACATTCATGAGAGCATAAATTATCTTAAATATAATTTAGTTATCATCAAAACTCTTGAGATAGGTCAGAACTAATATTGTTCTTTCATTATGAAGATATGCCTGGTCTGGATACTGATATTGTGGTTCACCGCCTACCGACTAAAGAAGACTGCCCTCCGGTAAAACCGAAGTTTGTCGTATGCGCCCTGAGATGTCTGAGAAAATCAAAGTTGAGGTCATGAAACAGTTTGACGCTGGATTTCTAGTTGTTACTTCTTACCCGCAGTGGGTTGCCAACGTGGTTCCGGTACCTAAGAAAGATGGTAAGGTACGGATGTGTGTGGACTATAGAGATCTGAACAGGGCAAGCCCCAAGGATGATTTCCCACTTCCTCATATTGATGTTTTGGTCGACAACACCGCACAACATAAGATATTCTCTTTCATGGATGGTTTTTCTGGTTCTAATCAGATCAAGATGGCTCCCGAAGACATGGAGAAGACAACCTTCGTTACGCAGTGGGGTACCTTCTGTTACAAGTTAATTCCTTTTGGGTTGAAGAATGCTGGGGAAACTTATCAGCGTGCCATGGTCGCTTTGTTCCACGACATGATTCACCATGAGATTGAGGTTTATGTTGATGACATGATCGCCCGATCCCAAACTGAGGAAGAACACCTTGACCATCTCCATAAATTGTTCGACAGGTTGAAGACGTACAAGCTAAGGTTAAACCTGAATAAGTGCACCTTCGGGGTAAGGTCTGGTAAGATGCTGGGTTTCATCGTCAGTGATAAAGGTATTCAGGTGGATCATGCAAAGATGAAGGCTATACAAGAAATGCCAGCTCCCCGCATAGAAAAGGAAGTTAGAGGCTTTTTGGGACATCTGAACTACATCGCCCGATTCATTCCACATTTGACTGCTACTTGTGAGCCAATCTTCAAGCTGCTGAAGAAAGATCAAGTGGTAAAATGGAATGATGAATGTCAGACCGTCTTCGAAAGGATCAAGGAATACCTCCAAGAGCCACCTATTCTGATGTATCCAGTTGAAGGAATACCTTTGATCTTATACTTGACAGTGCTTGATAATTCAATGGGGTGTGTGTTGGGGCAGCATGACTAGTCTGGCCAAAAAGAGCATGCTATTTACTACCTTAGAAAAAAGTTTACTGACTGTGAGACCCGATACTCACTGCTTGAGAAAACTTGCTGCGCTTTGGCATGGGCTGCTCGCCAGATGAGACAGTATATGCTGACACACACTACCCTATTGATATCAAATATGGATCCAATCAAGTATATCTTCGAAAAGCCTGCCTTGTCTGGAAGAATAGCAATATGGCAGATGATCTTAACCGAGTACGATATCCAATACACAACCCAAAAAGCAATCAAGGAGAGTGTATTGGCAGATCATTCAGTGCATCAGGCCGTGGATGACTACCAATCCATGAATTTCGAGTTCCTAGATGAGAACATCATGTTCGTGACCGACTGTGAAGAACCTGGACCGGATGAAGGACCTGAGAAAGGATCCCGATGGTCTATGTATTTTGACGGAGCCTCAAACGCGTTGGGTAATGGCATTGGCGTTGTGATTATATCTCCTGAGGGCTGTCATACTCTGTTCACCGCCCGATTATGTTTTAACTGCACCAAAAATATGGCGGAGTATGAACCATGTATCATGGGTCTCCGAGCTGCTATTGACCCGAGGATTAAGTTCTTGAGTGTATTCAGAGATTCTGCTCTAGTGATCAGTCAGATCAAAGGCGAGTAGGATACGAAACACCTAAATCTTATTCCTTACAGAGAGTATGTACTGACATTGCTCCCACACTTTGAAGAGATAACCTTTGAACACCTCCCAAGAGAGGAGAACCAGTTAACGGACGCGCTAGCTACCATGTCTTCTATGTTCAAAGTCAGGCGGGACAATGAAGCTCCCCAGATTACCATTGAGAGGTTGGACGAACCCGCACATTGCTGTGAGATTGAGACTGAAGAGGTAACAGATAGACCCTGGTTCCACGAGGTAAAGAGGTATCTTGAGACTCAAGAGTACCCCGAGGGTGAATTTGTTAATGATAAGAAGTTTCTCAGAAGGTTCGCTGCAAAGTTCTTCATCAGTAATGGGATTCTCTATAAGCGTAACCATGATTTAACCTTATTACGATGTGTGGATAAAAGCAAGGCGTAAATGATCATGGCCGAGTTACATGAAGGTACTTTCGGAACTCATTCCAGTGGACATACCATGGCAAAGAAAATCCTACGGGCTGGATATTATTGGTCTACTATGGAAGCCGATTGTTATCAGCACTCTCAGACCTGTCACAAGTGCCAAGTCTATGCGGATAAGGTGCACGTACCTCCAGTCCCCCTGAATGTTTTGAAAACTCCTTGGCCTTTTGCAATGTGGGGCATCGATATGATTGGTGAGATCAGACCTACTGCATCGAACGAGCATCGTTTCATTCTGGTAGCTATTGATTATTTCACGAAGTGGGTTGAGGCAGCTTCCTTTGCTACAGTAACCAAGAATGTAGTGGCGTGGTTTATCCGACACAATTTGATCTGTCGATATGGTGTACTGGAGAGAATCATTACGGACAATGGTACAAATCTGAACAATACAATGATCACCGAGCTCTATAAACAGTTTAAGATACAGCATCACAACTCTTCTCCTTACCGGCCGAAGATGAATGGGGTTGTTGAAGCGGCTAATAAAAATATCAAGAAGATTGTGCAGAAGATGACGGTGACATACAAAGACTAGCACGAGATGTTACCATTCGCTCTTCATGGGTACTGTACCTCAGCACGGACATCGACAGGGGCAACACCCTATTCTCTGGTATATGGCATGGAAGCAGTCTTATCCATTGAGGTTCAAATACCCTCTCTCCGGATTATGAAGGATGTAGGTTTGAGCGAGGATGATTGGATACAGACCTGGCTTGATCAACTGAACCTAATTGACGAGAAGAGACTTACTGCTATTTGTCATGGTCAGACATATCAAAAGCGAATGATCAAGGCTTTTAACAAGAAAGTCAAATGTCAAGAATATCAAGTTGAGGATTTGGTGATCAAACGCATCATACTGCCGCAAGGTGATCCCAGGGGTAAATGGACCCCCACATACGAAGGGCCATTTGTGGTTAAGAACATTTTCTTGGGAGGAGCTATAATTCTAACCACCATGGATGGTGACGACCTTCCTCACCCCGTCAATACAGACATAGTGAAAAAGTACTACGCCTAATCAAAGACCCGCTAGGTTGACTGGCCTAGGCAAAAATAAGGGCTTCCCGGCGAACCAAAAGGGTTCGGGCAAATGTAAGGGATGAAAATAAAAATTGTACACCCGACAAGTCGAAAATCTGAAAAGGCGGCTTGGGCAAAAAAGGGTATCCCGGTGGACTGAAAACCCGAAAGGGCGGTCCAGGAAAAAATTAGGGATCAAAGCGTAACACTATGTCTCATTGGATCATCTTGCAACCATACTTCGGTATCGACTATCAAGCTCGGACAGCGCCAATCAATCTGATCTATCTTCGAGCAATTAGCAAAGTGATGAGACGCTCGAAGATATAAAGGCAATAGCAGAGTTGGAACCCAGTAGGATTATTTCACATAGATGTTTTTATTTCTTTTTCACAAAATGTATAATTCCCTCGGCGGCGTTCTCTTACTAGGACGTCAGCCTCTTGTACAAAACGCCTATTACAGGCTAACTTCAAAAACCAATACAATTCGTTTTCACAAAGAAATTTCAACTTGTGTTTTCGTTTTCTATTTTGTTTTGCAAGAACGTCCAATGATTCATTTTTGATATATGCATTTAAAAATAATTGCTGCTCATAAATATTTACATGCGAAACAAAAGACAATTACTCGTAGTTCCAGGAACAGGGGAAAACAAGAAATGTCCAAACCTTACAGTTGCTCTACCCACCAGGTACAGGGACAGAGCCAGCTTGAGAATATAACTAAAGGTACATACATTCCCCGCAGAACAAGAAGTACCCAAAGACAGTGATGTTAATTCTCCCCAATCAGAGTTTATCTATCACCAACAATAGAAGTTTACCATCAATGGAGTTTATTTCTTCCCCAGGCAGAAATTCAATCCCTGGCAGAGTTCATCATCACCAACAACGGTAATTCATCCCCAGCTGAGGTTATTTCTCCAAATCAGCAGATCTTCTAGCAGAATATCTCTCTTCCCCATAGAGTCATTCTCTCACCAATTTATTCTCCAACGGAGTCTCTCCTGGCGGAATATTCTCAAATAGAATGGACGCAAGTCGTTATCCCCAGCGAACGTGAAGAACTCAATTCCTTGAACTCTTCAACATCAGTCTAGGATTTATTCTCCCCAGCTAGAGGAAATCACAAGAACATTGCATATCCATACATCATGGCATACACATATGCATCACACAACACAATCTCATTTATTTTGAGAGCATCATTACTCAATACATGTCATACATCATGACATTACATACGACTAACTCTTTACCTTTCAGGGAAAGATACAATCAAATTCTCACAAATTTTCTCTGGTTCAGTCAAATCGATGCCAAGATTTCCATTCCAGTTCAAGCTATGAAGGCCAAATCCGACCGAATAATATCTTGATTTCTCCATCATGCTGCAAAGCCCGGAGAACGACCGGATAACGGTACCAAAATACTATGAAGCCTCGAATCGACCAGATAGTGGTATCTCTTAAATTCAAGTTATGAAGCCCGGATTCGACCAGATAATATCTTGATTTCTCCAAAATACTACGAAGTCGGGAATCGACCAGATAGTGGTATATCCCAAATTCAAAGCTATGAAGCCCGGAAATTGACTGTAAAATAGTTAAATCCCCAGCAAGTTACTGTGAAGCCTGGAAACCGACGATATAGCAGTACAAGACACCACGAAGCATGGAATCGACCATATAGTGGTATATCTTAAATAAAAGCCATGAAGCCCGGAAATCAACCGGAAAATAGCTTAACCCTCAGAAAGTTATTGTCAAGGCTGGATAACGACCAGATAGCAATCCAAGATACCATGAAGCCTGGACTCGACCAGATAATGGTATAAGACACCGTGAAGCCTGGATCACGACCAGATAGCGGCAAAAAACATTGAAGCCTGAGACACGACCAGATAACAGTATAAGGTACTGCGAAGCTTGGAATTCAACCAAATAGCAGTTTACCCGGCTAATTAATAAGAAGCCCGAAATCGACCGGATATTAGTATGCCTTAAATTCAAGTTGAAGCCCGGATGCAACCGGATAACAACTTAATTCCTTCTGAAGCCTGGAGCACGACCAGATAAGAATCGATAAATTGAGAAGCCTGGAGAACGACCAGATAACAATTTTAATCTCAGCCCCCCAGTAAGTCACTGTGAAGCCTGGAGCACGACCAGATAGCAGTCGGTCTTATTTTTCTCAGCAAATCACCGAAGCCTGGAGCACGACCAAATAGCAGTTCATTTTCACCTCCTCGACCAAGAGATGGTTCCCCAATAGAGTAACAGACAACTGAATTCCTAAAACTCTATTTCTCTCAAGACAGAGAACAACATTCCCCAGTGAAGTCCTCCTCAACAACAGGTATACGGGCTCTCGTAAAGGAATCTCTTAGGCGATCGACACTTCTTCTAATGGCATCTTTAAGCCCATCTACCGTCATTTACTTCCAAATGGAATCTATAATCCCATTCCCGACATCGCAAGACAAATACCACTTGATGCGAGTGCAAATTTCTAGGCACTTTAGTGTTTAATCATCTTCCACCTTCGGATCACGAAAGGCAGACAAGCCAATCTACATCCTCAAGTGTAAGAAGATTGAACAGGGGCAGCAGTTGTACCCTAAAATTTTCCCTCCCATATTTCTCAATACATTTCAAGTGAGGTCCTCAAATTGTTCAAGGAAGTCCAAGGATTGACTAGACAAACTCTCTCTTAAGGCATTCTACCTTAAATTAGGGTTTCAGTTTGCATCAAGATGTTTGAGTCCAAAGGATCCAAAATTCTCACCATTGTCCTAATATGTTCTCAAGATCATCCATGTCAAGTTTCAAGCCCTGCAGAGGAAGTTTGCTCAGTCAATTGCTCAAAGGCCTGAAAATCGACTGTACTAGGGCAAAAGTCAATTGTGTCCCACATACAGTCAAACTTCAAGATTTTTGGTCAAAATCCTCATTTTGAAGTATTATTCATCATTTGATAAAGTATTGATCATGATTCCTCAAGGATTGCTCACAATTCATCAAAACCCAAAAGTTGCAAAATTAGGGTTTTGCAGGAAAAGTCAACTCAACTTTGACCAAGCATAACTTTCTCATACTTTATAAAAAATGACCCATCCAAAGCTCATTTTTAATAGGATGTATTTCCCTACAATTCATCTTCATCTCCAAAGTTCAAATTATGCACTCACAAGAAGATATGAATTTGGACATTATAAGTCATTTTGGAAAGTCAACAAAAACACCCTTTGGGTCAAATGTTCATATATGAACATGGAAGACTCAATTGAGATGATACTAAAAGGGTTGCTTTGAGGAAATCTTAAGCTTTCTAAAAAGTCAAAGAACACATATCTAGGGTCAAAATTGAAGGAGTTATGCATTGGCAAAGTTGACCTTTTTTTTTGCAAATTGCCAAAAGTTAAATGTGGCCAAAATTGCAATTTTTGTCAAAAGGGCCCAACTTTTTATGCTTGCATTGAGTTTGTAACATGACCCACGACCCATGATCCTTTCCATTTTGCATTCTTTTAGTTGTATCATTGATTTTGATTTTATTTCAATTAAATCAAATAAAATCATGAAAATATCAAAAACTAATCAAAGCTTGAGATTTTGTGCATGTTTAGGTCTACTATACAGCTGGAAGTGAGATCAAATCGTGCAAGCTTCAAATGGACACAAAAAGATTGGATTTTCTCAATTTGGAAAGATTTTGTACAATGATCAAATCATGAATCAATGGTCTTAATTGGAAAAGATTTGAACCAAATGGCAACCCTAATTCATTCTTGGGTACATAAGGAACGTGTGCAGACCATAAACAAGGGGATTGGAGGCGTGTAAAAGAGAGCACAAATTGCAAAAAAATCAAGAAAAGTGTAAACTAATTTTCAAGATTCAGGCTATCTCAGGCCATTCTAAGCATTCCAAACGTTTGCTGGACATCCCGGGAACGTGTTTCAACCATTAACAAGCTTCCCCACGTTTAGAATTGCACTGTAAGTCCCACACGATTTCCATACTTTCTTGAATTTGAATATCATAATTCTGGCATATTTAGCATGATTCATTGATAAATTCTTTATCCTTGAGTTATTTGCAAGCTATTGATTATACCCAAGTGCATTTTTACTGACTATACATCAAGTTGCCATAGTTATGGTTCTTGCTTCATTTTTGGGGGTTTTGTGTACAGGAACAATTGGCCCTAATGGAGGAGACCATTGTGATCAGCGGGTCAAACCCAATTGATCCATGGTCTTGAATCTTATTTATATTGCTTGTATGCAGTTTCTGAAATGTACAGGGTTATAGCTACAGTGCCATGTCTGTAGGTAAAGATTTAGAGTTTTAAACAACAGATCCATGGAAGAAGACGATGGCGTGTCACAACTTTACTGGCCGGTTTAAATTCTGGCGCATTTATTTTGGCCAGAAGCCTGTATTTCTGATCTATTTGTTTGTTTCTATTATATTGATAAACTAACACCCAACGCAGTTGGTCAGAAGAAGGAAGTCAGAAGCTCATGATTCTGGATTCGATCCCAGGCGTGAGCTTTTGGCATTTTTACCCCCTTTGTATTCACCAGATCCAGCGCCTATACTTTTTGAGGGTCATCTTCTGGTTTCATCAACCAAGACCAGGTTAAGCATCCTCTGGCCATCTTCTTCTGAATCCATCAACCAGGACCGGATCAAGCATCCTCTGGGCATTATCCTCTGGATCCATCGGTCAGAGCCAGATCCAGCGCACCCTATCTTCTGAGGGTCATAATCTGCTGGATACACCAGCCAGGAGCAGGCCCAGTATCACCATCCTCTGGACCACCATCCTCTGGACCATCATCTTCTGGACCACCATCTTCTGGACCATCATCTTCTAATCAAAGCCGCTGACAACAGGCCCTTGGGTTATTTCTTATTCTTCTTTAATTTACCTTTCTTTAGTTATTCTGCTTTTTTATTAACACCAAAATTAACTTTTTTTTTACCAACAAAAAATCATAAAAAGAAGACTTATTTTCTTAATAAATTTGTTTTCAATTTAATTAGTTTAATTAATTTAAGGAAATTCTAATTTCTTTCACAATTAAAATTAATTAAAATTTAGGATTTTCCTTTTTAATTCAATTGTTTCATTACATTCTTAAAATAACAAAAAATGCAAAAAAATATGTTTACTTTAATAAATTACAATTAGGTTCAGTCAAGGCTAAAAACCCTAGTCGCTTCGTAATTAACTCGCCGCACGCTGATTATATATTTTTGCAATATTGTAGTAATTGTTCCTGGTTTGTAATAGCTTAATCTAGGGCTTTTATTTATCATTTTTTTCTTACGGGTTTTTTGGCTATGTAATTAATCCCCCTCCCCGAAGCCTTGTAATAGCGTAGTTTTATTTCTCGCATTTTAATTCTTGCAAAATATTAACTGTTAAATGTATGATAATAGGATTGTATGACAATTTAAAGTGGCTAGACAACCCTAAATGTGAAAAGATAATAACTGAAATCAAATCACTCGCACATGCGCACTCTTAGGGTATACCCTCACTTCGGTTGCCTTCGTTAAACGATCATTATGTATAGGTTATTTTAGTGGTCGCCCTCCTATCTAAACAAAGATCAAATGTCCCGTTCGGAAATGTTGCCTCGGAAAGGTCGCCTCAAAAATGTTGCCTCGAATATGATCTTAAGACATTAGGGTTATTACTAAGACGTCCTAACGCTGCTTTAGTGGTTGTACGTCCCTTTCGAATTGACCCTTACAACTCCAACGACGGTGCTACCTATCTCTCAATAGTAGGATAGCATTGTCTATAGGAAACAAGAACTGAAACAATCCTTTTTCGAGTAGGTAGATGCTAGTAGGTACTTGCTCAAAACAACTTTTTCATACCAACCACTTTTTTTCAAACAAAGTTTTCAAAACGACTTCGTAACACTCTTGAGGACTGATACAAGGGTTAAAACAAAGTAAAACAAAAAATTTTCAAAACACGGAAGCAATTTTTAAAAATGATGAGCAAGTACCTAAGAGCCCGTGGAAAACCACGGATAGAAAGGGTGCTAATACCTTCCCTTTCAATAATCTACCCCCGTACTCAAAATCTCAAAAAAAGATTTTTTCTGTGCTTTTGTCCTTTCCAGTTGGATAAAATAAAAGTCGGTGGCGACTCTTGCTTACCGCGATATTTTGTGAATACAGACGCAAATAGCAAACCAGCATTTTCAAAACAGTCGGTTCTTCCACCGTATCACACCATTATTCAGAATCTTGAGAGATTTGACCATTCTATCAAGATTTTAATTCAGTGAAGACAATTCACTTTCCAGATCAGCAATAGTTTTAAGATGTCAATCCCTTTCCTCCTTAAGTTGAGTCATGAGGGCTTTCTGTTTCTCACCTTCAAGACACACTTCTGCACTTCTGAGACATAATTCTTTGTATGAAGCAACTAACTCATAAAAAGTTAGTTCCCCATCACTATACTCTTCATCAGATACATATTTTCCTGTTAATGCTTTAACATACTTAGCAGATTCTTCAAGACCACTCTTTGAGTCCTCTTTAGACCAGGTAACAAATATATTCTTCTTTTGTTTATTAAGATATATAGGACATTCATCTCTAATGTGACCAAAGCCTTCACATTCATGACATTTTATTTCGTTCCCTTGAGAAGATTTTTCTTTAGCCCTTTTTCTCTTAACCTCATTTGACTTACGGATGTCAGATGAGATGTTCTTGACATTTGATCTTTGGTTCCTGTCCATTCTTTTTATCACTTTGTTAAATTGTCTTCCAAGAATAGCTAAGGCATTTGATATTCCTCCATTTGTGTCCAGATCACAGTCCCCCTCTTCATCTTCAGTTTTTGATACAGTGTGATACGGTGGCAAAACCGATTGTTTAATACTGGTTTTCATTTTGCATTAGCAAATATCGAAGCAAGAGTCGCCACCGACTTTTCTTTTATCCAACAAAGGAAAGGGTGAAAAGAATATAAAAAGACCTTTTTCGAGATTTTGAGTAAGGGGGGTAGATTATGGAAAGGGAAGGTGTTAGCACCCTTTCCATCCGTGATTCTCCACGGGCTCTTAGGTACTTGGTCATTTTTGAAAATTGCTTTCGTGTTTGTATGTTTTGAAAAGTATGTTTGCTTATGATAACTCTTGTATCAGTCCTCAAGAGTGTTGATAAAGCGTTTTAGAAAAATGTTTTGAAAGTGTAGTGTGAAAAGTTGTTTTAAGAAAGTACCTAACAATTATCTACCTACTCGAAAAATGTATTCTTTTCCTCCTTTCCTTTAGACAGTGCTATCCTACTATTAGTGAGTAGGTAGCCCTAGTCATTGGATGTTGAGGGACTATCGAAGGGACGTCTACGGTCACTAAGGAAACTGGGCAAGAACTTTTTAATCGAGGCAGCGTCAAAAGGGTCATTGAGGGACTTGTGATCTCTTGAACTAAAGGACAGCCACTAAAAATTCTCACGTTTAGAGAATTGTGACAGTTTCCGAAGGCAACCTAAGTTAGAGATACCCTAAGGGGTGAACATGTGCAAGTGAATTGATTCAGTTCATTTAACTTGCAATTTAGGGTTATCTAATTGTTTTCATTTATAGTCTTTCATGCATACCTAATTACTAGCAGTTAATAGTCAGAAAGTAAAAACAGGAAGATAAATTCCTATGCTATTACAGGGCCTCGGGGAGGGGGATACATAACCAAAACTGGGGAGTACGGAAATCAAAAGCAGTAAGTAAATCCTAATTTAAAACTGTCACAAACCATCAATAGTTACAATAATTGAAAAGAAAAAAATGGAAAAATGATAAACGCGCGAAGATCAAGACGGGAACAAGTCGAAAGGTCCTAAAAATCTAATTAATTTAGTAAATATATTTTTTGTATTTTATTGAGGGAAATATTTAAAAACTTTAACCTAATTTCTAATTAGTTTTATTTAAATGAAATAATCAAGCTGAAATAATTAAATTAATTAATTTTCAAAAAATTAATTTTAATTATGAAAAACCTAATTCTATTTTTTTGTGATTTTTAGTTTTATGATTAATTGAAAAAAATAAAAATGAATTTAAGACAATTAAAATCGAAATAAAGAAATTAAAACCAAAAAGAGCATGGGTCTGATGCTGTTAATCAGTTTGGGGGTGTGGCGCTGCAATTTGTGTTAGGCCCAGATGTGCAGGCCCATCAGCCTGCATGAGATCCAGTGTTGCTAGCCCCTGGGGGTTCACCATGTGCAACACGCTTGGAGCATTAGATCTAGTGTTGCACAGATCAAATGGTGATGAAGTGGTGATGCAGGGTATACACGTGGGATACGCTGTATGGGATCCTACAAGAAAACGTTAGAAAAATGGAAAATAAATGGGCAGGGATCGAACCCCTTCCCTTTCACACGAACATCTTATCACACCCTGCCTTACCACCGCGCCATCTTGTTTATTCATTTACATAAATAACAAAAAACAATATAATATGAAAGCAGATCTATGGCTGAGTCAGCATAACACGCATGCACTGTGGGGTCCCTATATTTTAGATGGACAAATCATTGAGTGTTATCCTGCCACGCCAGCATAAGTAGGGTCAAACCACCCTTCACGGTGGTTGACCACCATCGTCTCCGGCGACCTCAAATTTCAAATCTGCAAAATACGTTGAATAAAGATGCAAATGGTACCCTAACCCCCTATTTTGAGGGCTACGATCACGATGGTAATGATCTTTTGGAATGAAACGGCCTGCAAGTTCATATACGAAAAGAGGATACCTTCGTGCCCTAACAATGTCATGTTTCTGTTCCTACGTCAAAAGTTGCTAACGATGGTCTAAAACTCTTGCAAACATGATGTTAAACACAAATATATACAGAGATACCATTTATATGCCATGAATAAAAAGTTTGAGGTTTGAGAATTTTATCAAACCATGAGTTGTTGGAGGGGCGATTTTGTATGCTTTGGCCTTCAAGAATGGGTTGGTTCAACCCCTGGGATCCTCAGAAGGGCGATGGGATGCTTGGATCTGTTGGAGATTGGCTGGATCAAAAGTTTTTGAATTGCACCACTCTTTGAATTTTTTTTTGAACTTTTGCTAGAGGTTTAGGAGGCAGTTGTGCATATCCTTGGCTTCTGAATGGTTGTTCATATATATGAGACACATTAGATCAACAAATATAGAGAGGTATCAATGTCTTCATGAGAAAATATTTAATTTCCTATTATGTGAATATTTAACTTTTTTGGACCAAATCATATCTTTTGCCTCTCTGCACGAAATCCCCTTGTCATAAACTGAATATATGTTCATTCTTTAATTGTAAACGAATCCCATGCAATCTTTAAATATTTTTAAATCATTTATTTAATTTAACCTGAACTTTAAATGTCTAAAAATCAAGATAAATTAAATAAATGACCAAATAGGGCATGGATGGGTTTAGAGGTCATGGACCAAGTTAGAAACAAGTTTGGATCACAAAAGGATAGGCCTATTTGGAAAAAATCCAAGTTTGATCAATATTTCCTTCATGCACTTCTTCAAAAATTGGTCAACTTTAACAATGCATATCTCTCTCAATTTTAACCCTATGAGGGTGTTCTATGACTTTTTAGAGAGCTTAGGATATCCTCTAAACAACCCTTTGGGTTCATCTCAATTGGATCTTCCATGTTCATGTAAGGAGCTTTCACCCAAAAGGTGTTTTTGTTGTCTTTTTGAAAGGACCCATAATGTCTGAGCTTGTATCTTTCAATTGATGCATTTTCTTGAAATTGATGGCTGGAGAGAAGTTGTAGGGAATTAGATTCTCTTCAAAATGAGCCTTGGTGGAAATTTTTTTGATAAAATATGAGAAATATATGGCTGGTCAAAGGTTCACTTGACTTTTCCTATAGAAACCCTAATTAGCAATTTTTGACTTTTGATGAATTAAGAGCATTTATTGAGGAATCATGATCAACCCTTGATCAAATGATGTATATCACTTCAAAATTTTGATGTTGACAAAAAATATTAAAGTTTGACTGCATATGGGCCACAATTGACTTTTGACTTAGTATAGTTGATTTTTCAAGCATTTGAGCAGTTGACTGAGCAAACTTGTAGTGCAAGGCATGGAAATTTGTCATGGACAATATTGAAGACATATTAGGACCATGGAAAACATTTGAGACCATTGGAGCTCACACATCTTGATGAAAATTGAAACCCTAGTTAGAGGTTCATTTCCTTAGGAGGAGAGTTTGTCTGGTCAATTCTTAGTCATCCTTGAGCAATTTAAGGACCTCAATGGGCATGCATTGAGTAAAATGAGAGAGAAAAATTTGGGGTACAACACAAAGGCTATGCTTTTGTTCTTATTTTCAGATCTTTCATTGATGCTTAAGTTAAATGTTAGAAGGGATCCAATAAGTTCATCGACTTTCATTTTGTCAATGGTCTTGAGATTCTTCTATAGAAGTCACTTCATATCAAATCTCATGGAAGAGACCTGAGCATCTTTATCACCAATTGTCTTCTGGTATTTTTTTTCTCCTAATGCACTGGATGCATTAGCAATTTCAAGAATGTTCTTACGGAAGTCATTAATACTTCAATCATCCTTCATTCTCAAAATTTGTGGTGAGCAACTAATGTCTTTACATCTTAACTTTGGATGTTCCTTCATGATTAGATTGAAGAATTCCCCGTGCATCCTTAGCTATTTCACATGTGTTCACTAATATGAAAATATTTCTTGTCAATTCCATTGAATATAACATTCAAGGTTTTAGAATTTCCAAGATAAATTTCATCTTCTTCTTTAGACCACTCATCTTCTGGTTTTAACTAAGAAGTAGGTTCTCCATTTTCTCCCATTTTGATAAGGTGTTTCCATCCTTTTAAAATAGCTTTCCAAGCCCTACTGTCCAAGGACTTTAAAAAGGCCACCGTACGTGGTTTCCAGTAGTCAAAATTACTTCCATCCAAAATGGGTGGTCTATTCACAAATCCTCCTTCCTTGTCCATAGTACCAGAAAGCATCTTTCCTGGATCTCACCCAGATAAAGAGTAGGATGCCTACTCTGATAAAAATTGAAATTCTTGTATCAGATATGTGATTTCAAATGAGATACCATGACAAAAAATATATGTTTTACAAGTAAAGAGAAGTAATAACAAAAGCAGTAAAAACACAAGAGGTTGTTCACTCAGTTTAGTGTACAACATCACCTACTCTGGAGGCTACCAAGCCAGAGATAAGTCCACTAAATACATAGACCCTCAGTAAACCACTAGTTTACGATCTAATCACTTAATCACTACCTGTGCTATAATTCTACCTAAGACTCACCTTGGTATGAGGCCCTCCTCAAATCCCTTCAATTACTTACAGTGAAGGAACAACAAAAATAATAAGTTTAAAAACTTCAATCATTCAATGCTTAAAAGCTTATGAATGATACACAATTAACAATCCAAATAACAACACAAGTATTAAATCAATACTAGAGTGTTTAGAAATTAAAAGACTTAGACTTCTAAAACCAAAAGACAATATTCTTCTTCAAAAAGTTGTAGTAGTTTGAATAAGGAAGAAAGTTCTTATATATGCGTAGCTGTGGGCTTGGGCTTTAAAACCAAATATTCAATTCTTTTGAATATTTCCATAAAAACAGGTCAAGATAAAATCCATGCATTTTGAAAAATATTCCTCCCTATTTTTTGCAGCCTGTGAGTCACAAATCTTGAATTATGGAGCGTAGTAAATCAGGAAACAGAAAAACATAAACTAATGTTGGCTGAGTTTAGTTCAGGAGGTAGATATGAAGACATCTTCTTTGACATCATTCAAATAGTTTGCTACAAATGTCAAGACATTATCAAAATATTAACAACATATTGTTTTACCAAAATTGCTACCAACCAACACTTACATCACCAACGTGAATTATTAAATTTACTTCGGAGATGCACATCCGAAGTCACCATATTTGACAAAAAAAATAGTGTGTTCGCATATGTATATCCAAAGTCTGTTTATTTTGTAAAAAATGTGACTTTGGAAGTGCATCTCCAAATTTACACCATAATTGATGACTTCAGAGATGCACATATGAAGTCATTCTATTATTTGCAAAACAATGAATAGAACATACCCATCTAGATTCAAACACAAAAACCTCACTTTTCTACACCAAAACCCTGAATTTCTAATATCCAAACTTAATCACTAATTCATTTCTACTGGTCTCCCCATTTCAAGTCATTTCAACTCATCCCCAAAGCTCCATGTTTGTCTAAGTTTTCTCATTTCCATTTGATTTACTATGTAATTTATAATAGTTGATTAAGTAGTTATAATCAATGATATATGTAGATTGTTGTTAGAATAGTTAAATTTAGGTGTTTGGGTGATAAAAAGTAGTATTTAGATTATTGCAAGAAGAAGCTGCTTCTTGAAAAGGGTTCGTAAGTGGTTTCGGGAGGCACATTCGAAATCCCTAGGACCAGTTTCAGATGTGCACATCTGAATTCTTGCATGAGTTTTTTTTTTTAATTAACCATTTAAATTAATTTTTCAGGATTATGGTGGACAACAAGGACGGGAGCAATTGTTTCTGAAAAGGAAGGCAAGCTAGAATGCCTCTGCTCAGAGAGAGAGAGAGAGAGAGAGAGAGAGAGAGAGAGAGAGAGAGAGAGAGAGAGAGAGAGAGAGAGAGAGAGAGAGAGAGAGAGAGAGAGAGAGAGAGAGAGAGAGAGAGAGAGAGAGAGAGAGAGAGAGAGAAGAGAGAGAGAGAGAGAGAGAGAGAGAGAGAGAGAGAGTGAGAGAGAGAGAGAGAGAGAGAGAGAGAGAGAGAGAGAGAGAGAGAGAGAGAGCCGCACAATAGGTTATTAGGCCTCGAGGGATGGGGTCTGGTAAAATGGGATGAAGGGTTGGAGGTTCTTCTTCTGCACCAAGGACTCGTCTATCTTAGGCGTTTACCTTTCATGCGCGTGAGTAGAATTCCCGATGAGGAGGTTCCCGAGGAGTTTGCGGTACCTGAGGGGAATGAGGTTCCCGATCCTTTTTGAGGTACCCGTAAAGATATCGACTTATCTAGGAGGGCCTTATGACACCTCTCTATTGATCTATTGTAATGATCATGCTGCTCGGCATGTTTGGATGAAGAGGTATTTTTTGTTTACACTTTTCATTATATAAGTTTAGTCACAAATTTATAATTAACGGTTATTATTTTTTTGATTTCAGGAACAATTGCCAATTAAGTCTGTTAATACCTCGCGGAACGTATTTGAGTTGCTTATTACCTGTGGCTGATTGGTTCCATGAGGCTGTTGTTGGATCCGAACTTTCTGGACTATGTTGCACTGGTTACAGTACTATAATCCATAGAATACAGGTGAATTTGATGAAAGGTGGCTCAAGGAGACGTCGTCTTTCCATTTTTATATTGGGGAGATGACGATCACACTTGATGACATTACTTGCTTGCCCCATCTACCTATTAGAGGGATGTTACTTAACCATCATGAGATAACACGAACTGAGGCGATCAAATGGATGATTGAGTATCTGGGTGTTGATACATATAGGGAGCCTGCGGACCCGCCGAACCACAAATAGGGCGCATGCAAAATTTGTGAACATGAAGGATCTATATGAGGAGCCCCTGGTTGATAACAACAATGATCGAGGATGATGGTGATGAGGTTTTTATCTAGTACCACTTAGATTGTGCTTTATGGTGTTACTTCATGTTTATGGTTGGCATGTCCCTCTTTATGGACAAAAGTGTCTACTATGTAGATGTGCCATACCTCCAGTATTTTATGGGATCTAAGTATTCATGAGTGGAACTGGGGAGCTACCATTTTGGCATACCAGTACTAGAAGCTAAATGAAGCTTCAAGGTGGAGTGTGAGACAACTCACCTGGTTCTTGCACACTCCTCATAATATATTCATTTCAACTTTTACGATTAATTTTTTATTTATAATTTGTACATACATATTCTATGCTTTCTGTTTCAGAGCTGGATAATCTCTCACTTCCACCACATTCATGGTTTCGAGCCTGTTTCGGGTTATACTAACGACATGCCGAGGGCTGAAAAGTATGTCCCCCATAAAGGGAATCATAAGGTGCCGCCTTATTGTGTGTATCTTGACCGTGCTAATCATGATGACATCAAATGGATGCCATTTGATTATTACAGGGATTTGTCCCATTCGATCCCATATCATTATACTCTGGGTGGCTAGCATGTGGGTTGAATCTTATGGTCAGGTATCTTCAAGAGAGGTGTATCAGGAAGTTTGGCTTTGTGAAAATGATACCGAGATCTCCTTTTCAGGCTGCTTCTGACACCATTGTCCGGCAGGATCTCAATGTCATCTTACAGAATTGAGAGAATCATTTGGTGCCACAGGAGTATCGGATGATGCCAGTATTTGAGAGTTGGCATTGTGTAGAGGGTTATGTGACATAGTTCTTTAACGTGTCACACCCTATCATGACACCAGATAGTCCTGGACGACCACCTAGGCCGACTCATGAGGAGATCTTGGATAACCAGCAGGCCGAGAATGACCATGCCCCTGATTTCGTGTCGGTCTGTCAGCGGATACAACTACTTAGACAAGAGGCATCATCCCCAGTAGAGTTTGGAGCATCATCCCCAGTAGAGTTTGGAGCATCATTCCCAGTAGACTCTGGAAGTTTGTCCCCAATAGAGTCTAAAAGGTTATCCCCAGTGAAACCACAACTGAAATATCATCCCCAGTGGAGTTCTTTCCTTTCACAAACAGAAACTCAAAACCCCAACAGGATTCAGTATCACCAGCAATGGTAATTCATCCCCAACAGAATTTATCAGTGGAATCCTCTACAGAGCATCTCTTCCCCACAGAGTAATATCCTCATTAGTTTATTCCCCAACTAAGTTATCCTCTCCGGCAGGTTTATTCTAACAAACATCTTCATTCGCTATCCCCAGCGGAAACGAAGAATTCAACTCTTTTCTCCAGCAGCTATCAGGGATTTATTTTCCCTAGCTAAAAACATTACATTTCCATACATCATGACACATGCATATACGCATCATACAACACAATCTCATTTATTTTGAGAACATCATTGCTTGATACATATCATGCATTACATACAACTAACCTTTACCTTTCAGGAAAGATACGGTCAAATTCTCACAAAATTCAAAGCTATGAAGCTTTTTCCTCCGTTGAATTATAGAAAAATTCCTAAATCTCAATAGAGAAGTTTTCTCACTTGAATTACGGACGAGTTCTTAAATCTCGACGAAGATGTTTCCCCAGTTTTATTATGGTCAAGTTCTTAAATCTCAGCAGAGATGTTTTCTCATTTGAAGTACAGACGAGTTCCTAAATCTCGACATAGATGTTACTCCGTTGAATTACATACAAGTTCCTAAATCTCAGTAGAGAATTTTTCTCAGTTGAATTACGGGTGAGTTCTTAAATCTCGACGAAGATATTTCCCCAGTTGAATTACGGACAAGTTCTTAAATCTCAGCAGAGATGTTTTCTCAGTTGAAGTACAGACGAGTTCCTAAATCTCGAAATAGATGTTCCTCCGTTGAATTACAGACAAATTCCTAAATCTCAACTCAGAAGTTTTCTCAGTTGAATTATGGACGAGTTCTTAAATCTCGACGAATATGTTTCCCCAGTTGAATTACGGACGAGTTCTTAAATCTCATCAGAGATGTTTTCTCAGTTGAATTACAGACGAGTTCCTAAATCTTGACAAAAATGTTCCTCCGTTGAATTACAGACAAATTCCTAAATCTCAACAGAGAAGTTTTCTCAATTGAATTACGAACGAGTTCTTAAATCTCGACGAAGATGTTTCCCCAGTTGAATTACGGACGAGTTCTTAACTCTCAATAGAGATGTTTTCTCAGTTGAAGTACAGGCGAGTTCCTAAATCTCGACAAAAATTTTCCTCCGTTGAATTACAGACAAGTTCCTAAATATCAGTAGAGAAGTTTTGTAAGTTGAATTACAGGCGAGTTCTTAAATCTCGACGAAGATGTTTCCCCCCAATTGAATTACGGACTTCTTAAATCTCAGCAGAGATGTTTTCTCAATTGAAGTACATGCGAGTTCCAAAATCTCGACAAAAATGTTCCTCCGTTGAATTACAGACAAGTTCCTAAGTCTCAGCATAGAATTTTTATCAGTTGAATTACGGGCGAGTTCTTAAATCTCGACGAAGATGTTTCCCCCAGTTGAATTACGGGCAAGTTCCTAAATCTCGACACCTTAGTTGAATTACTGGCAAGTTCCTAAATCTCGACACCTCAGTTGAATTACGGGCAAGTTCCTAAATCTCGACACCTCAGTTGAATTATGGGTAAGTTCCTAAATCTCGACACCTCAGTTGAATTACGGGCAAGTACCTAAATCTCGACACCTCAGTTGAATTACAAACGAGTTTCCTTTCCCTTAACAAAGATCAGACTTCCCCAGCAGAATCTTCCTCAACGGAATGTATACAAGCTCTCGCTAAGGAATATCTTATGCGATCGACACTCCTCCAAATGGCATCTGTAAGCCCATTCCCGACATCACAAGACAATTACCACTTCATGCGAGTGCAAATTTCCGGGCACGCTAGTGTTCAATTATCTTCCACCTTTGAATCACGAAAGGCACAAAAGCCAATCTACATCCTCAGGTTTAAGAAGATTGAACAGGGGAAACTGTTGTACCCCAAAAATTTCCCTCCCATATTTCTCAAAACATTGCGAGAAAAATCTCCAAGTTGCTCAAAGTAGTCCAAGAGTTGGTCAGACAAGCTCTCTCCTAAGGCAGTCAACCCCAAATTAGGGTTTTGTGTTGCATCAAGATCCTTGAGTCCAAATGACCTCAAATTCTCACCATTGTCCTAATATGTTCTCAAGGTCATCCATGTCAAGTTTCAAGCCTTGCAGAGAAAGTTTGCTCAGTCAATTGCTCAAAGATCCAAAAATCGACTATGCTAGGGCAAAAGTCAACTATGGCCTACATACAGTCAAATTTCAAGATTTTTTGTCAACATCCTGATTTTGAAGTATATTTCATCATTTGATCGAGGGCTGATCATGATTCATCAAGGATTTCTCAAAATTCATCAAGATTCAAAAGTTGCTAAATTAGGCTTTTGTAGGAAAAGTCAACTCAACTTTGACCAAGCATAACTTTCTCATACTTTATGAGAAATGAACCATCCAAATCTCATTTTTAATAGGATGAAATTACCTACAATCCATCTTCATACCCCGAGATCAAAATATGCACTCACAAGAAGTTATGAATTTGAACATTATAGGTCATTTTGAAAAGTCAACAAAAACACATTTTTTGTCAAAGCTTCAAACTTGACCATGGAATAACAAATTTAGATGATACCAAACGGTTTGGTTGTAGGACATCTCAAGCTTTCTAAAAAGTCAAAGAACACCTCCAAAAGTTCAAAATTGAAGAAGTTATGCATTGTTGAAGTTGGACTTTTTTGCAAAATTGCCAAAAGTCAACTATCCCCAAAACTTCAAATTTTGCCAAATGGGCCCATTATTTTTCACTTGTTTTGAGTTGGTATTGTAGCCCACGTGCTCCAGCTTTGGCCATGTGTCCATATCATATTTTTATTTATTATTTTGATTTTATTTGAATTAATTTGATTTAAATCAAAATAAATCAAATAAAAATCCAAAAGCATTGATAATAAAGATTTTGTGGTGATTTCAGGTTTCATTTAAAGCTTGCCATCGTCAAACTCGTATCAAGGCATAAGTGTACAAAAAGATGTGATTTGGATCAAATTTGGAAGGTGGTTAAAGGAGGATCAAATCAAATATCCAAGCATTGATAGAAAGATATTTGGACAGCAAAGACAATCCTAATACATTGTGCAATACATAAGGGTCGTGTGCAGACCAAAATAGGGGTTAGAGATCAATTGGAGAGCAAGAAAAAAATTTGCAAAAACACCAAAAAAGTGTGAGATCGAAATCAAGTCTAGAGGCAATATCAAGGCTTCGTGTTGGTCTCAATCTCGTCCTGGAAATCTCCACAAGCGAAAGCAAGCAAAACCAGGCATTTTCAGACCCTCCCAAGTGCTGTAAGTCGTTCACGAAGCCGCCCTGTTCTTGATTTCGTATTTTGGAAATTAGGCATTGATAACATGAAATAATTGCATATTCTTAATCTACACATCATTTGCAAGCTTTTTGTAATAACCAATTTCATTTATGTGACCTATATCATGAATCACCATTGCTAGGGTTTTGCGTTTGGTTTTAGGGATTTTCGTTTCAGGAAAAATTGGCCCTAATAATGGGCATGGTTGCAATCAGAAGGATGAGACAACCTCAACCATGGTCTTAGAATGCATTTCCATGGACTGTAGGAGATTTGGGAGGAACCCCTGTCTGTAGCGACGAACATTTGTCTGTAGGTATAGATGTTGTTGTTTTTAGCCACGGTTTGAGGACAGGGATGATGCGTTGGCACTCCACCATTCGCCCATTTAAACGGCGCGCACATTTTTTTTTCTAGCCATTAATTTTGTTTTTATATATTATTATTAATTTGTATTGTCTTAACAAAAAGAACAACGCAGCCTAGTGGTTGCCACGCAGGATTTCAAGGCATATGGGGCTGGAGGTCAGGGGTTCGATCCCTACCTCCAGCATTTGTTATTTTTCCAATTTATTTTAGATGATCATGTGCATATTCAAGCCTGAGATTCATCATGGACACTCACCATCCATTACGCTAGATGGCCAGATCTGGTGGTCAAGCATTGAAGGCACACCATAGGCAGGTCAAACGCTCATGCATTGGATCACAAAAAGTCAAAACAGATAACATGTCAATTGGGCCAGAATTGCTATTCACACATCCATAAATCAGGCCCATTTCACTCCTTTCTTTTTATATTTTGTTTATTTTATTTAATTGTTTATTTTATATAATTTAATTACTAACCAATAGAATAATTTCTTTTTTATCAAAAATCACCAAAAAATGTTTTTACCCAATTAAAATTTAGAACTTTTTTTTAATAAATATTAATTAATTTTATTAGGTTGATTAATTAGGCAACTTTCATTTATTTTTGCAAATATTTAAAATCAATTAGAAATTAAATAGGTTTTAACTTTTATTTAATTATTTAATTTTCTTTCCTAAATTAACAAAAACTCCAAAAATATGTCATTAATTATTTTTCATTAATTAATTTATTTAATATTTAATTTAGCATTCAATTTTAGGTTTTAATTCCTTTTCTTAAAAATAAAAAACAAAAAAAAATTTCTTTTAAAAGGGTCAAAACCCTAATTTCGCATCTGATTTGATTTCGCGTCGCGCTTTATTTTTCTTTATCCAATTAATGTATCTGCTCCCGGTTTGTAATAAATAATTAGGACATTTTATTTATTTTTCTGCTTTTTATTTTCAAATGGTTGTTTTGGGCGATGTAAATACCCGACGCCTTGTAATAATTTAGTTTAATTTCCGCATTTTAATTTTGCAAATTATACAACTGTTAGATGTTTAATAATAGGGCTTGCATGACAAGAATGAATGCTTAATCTTAAAAAGAGTTAGATCACCCTTAACATGTGCAAAGATAAAAATAATTGAAATCAACACACTTGCACATGCGCACTCCTAGGGTACACCCCACTTGGTTACCTTCATAAACGGTCATTGAGTATAGGTTGTTTTAGAGGTATCCCTCTTGTCTAAAAGATCATAGTTGCCTCGAAATGGTTGCCTCGGATATTGTTGCCTCAAACAAATGATCTAAGACATTAGGGTTACCGCTAAGCCAATTTAACATTGTTTTAGTGACCGTATGTCCCTCATTTGAATTGACCCTCAAACTCCAACGACGGTGCTACCTACTCACTAATAGTGGGATAGAATTGTCTAAAGGAAATTAGCATAGAACGATTCCTTTTTCGAGTAGGTAGATTAGTTCTTAGATACTTGCTCATTCAAAACAAAACCTTTTCACACTTACACTTTTACAAACAATTTTTCAAAAACACTTCATTACACTCTTAAGCGAGAGTTAAATCGAAGTTAAAACAAACTTTTCAAAACCCACAAGCACAAAGAAAACATTTTGAAAATGATGAGCAAGTACCTAAGAGCCCGTAGATAACTACGTATAGAAAGGGTGCTAATACCTTCCTTTTCTATAATCTACCCCATACTCAGAAATATCTCAAAAAAGGAATTTTTATGTGCTTTTTTCCTTTCCTTGTTGGATAAAATAAAAGACGGTGGCGACTCTTGCTTACCGCGACATTTTGCGAACACAAACGCAAAATGCAAACCAGCAAAATTTCCTTAACGAAATAGGGAAACCACGTCCCGGTTCTGGCCACCGTATCACACTTTGACTTTATTAGGGTCAACTTCAATTCCTTTCTGGCTAATGATAAAACCCAACAATTTCCCCGATCTAACTCCGAAGGTGCATTTATTTGGATTCAAGCGGAGACAATACTTCCTCAAATGCTGAAACAACTTCAACAAATCTTTTATATGCCCTTCTTCAGTTTTGGATTTTGCAATCATATCATCCACATATACATCAATTTCCTTGTGCATCAGATCATGGAATAGGGTTGTCATAGCCCTCTAGTACGTTGCACCAGTGTTCTTCAATCCGAAGGGCATCACTCTGTAACAGAATGTTCCCCAGGGTGTGATAAACGTTGTTTTTTCCATGTCCTCTAGAGCCATTCTTATTTGATTATACCTAGAAAATCCGTCCATGAACGAGAATACCTTGAATTTTGCTGTGTTGTCCACTAACATGTCAATGTGAGGCAATGGAAAATCATCTTTTGGACTAGCTTTATTTAGATCTCTGTAATCTACGCACATGCGGACTTTTCCGTCTTTTTTCGGTATTGGGACAATATTGGCAATCCATTGAGGATACACTGGCGTCACAAGAAAACCAGCATTAATCTCCTTTAGGACCTCCTCTTTGATCTTTACTGCCATATCTGGGTGGGTTCTTCTCAACTTTTGTTTAACTGGTGGACACTCTGGCTTCAACGGCAAATGATGCTTAACAATGTTTGTATCTAGACCAGGCATATCTTGATAAGACCAAGCGAAAATATCCACATACTCTTTCAACAGCTCAATCAACCCGCTCTTCACATTAGGATGCAACGACGCTCCAATCTTAATTTCCTTCAGATCTTCTTCTGATCCCAAATTAATCACTTCCAAAGGCTCCTTATATGGATGAATGGTATTTTCCTCGTGCTCAAGCAACCGTGAGACCTCTTCTGGAATCTCATCATATTCTTCTTCTTCAGCCCAAAACACAAGACAATCAAAGTTGGGAGAGGGTGCAGGGTCATTGTATTCAACGGGTTTTTTAAGTAATCTGCACATGTGATTTATGATTGCTTTTAGAGACTGACACATATAACAAGTGACCATGCAGATTAATTTTCAGTTATCATTTATTTTGAAAGGGTTTATTTTATTTTATTACCATTTCCCAATAAAAAGCAGAAAATAAAGACATATTTTTAGAAGCAAAGACAACTTTTATTAATGATCTTAAAAATCAAAGCAAGCAGATAAGCCCATACAACACTTTCACCTTGGGCAGAGTGAGAGATTTTCAAAAGAAAGAAATAGATTAACAAAAAAAATTACTTTGAAATATGTATGCAAGAAGGAACATCAATGGTGACCCAGTTCGGAACTCGGACTCCATGCGTCACATAATTCGGTACTTTCTGCTCTGCTTCATCCTCTTCAACAACATTAATTCCATAACCAATTGGATGGAGGTAGCCTTTGCTGCGGAAAACATCATGATAACTGTTCACAGAAGACTTTGACTTCAAACTTTCTCCTTTGCCATTCTTCAAAGAGAAACCCAAACCAGTTCTGTTTTTGTTCACGGGTGGATCCACAAGTTGTCCCCAAACTGCATTATGACCATTGCGCACAACCTGCTGCGCGTCCTTCAGCAAAACCACATAATTCTCATTCCTACTTATGTTATCAATAAATAGGGCTTGGAACTGGGTTCCAACAGTAGCCTCATCCGCTTCTACAATACTGAAAGAGGATAGATGGGATATCAACAACGCCTGCTCCCCATTTATGATCACCACCTTCCCTTCACGCACAAACTTAATCTTCTGAAGCAGAGTTGTAGTGACAGCCCCTGCTTCGTCTATCCATGGTCGTCCTAGAAAACAACTATATGCGGGAATAATGTTCATGATCTGGAAGGTTATCAAGAACAAATATGGTCCTATATGGATGGGCAAGTCCACTTCACCGATGACAGATTTCCTCGACCCATAAAAAGCCTTCACAATGTTGCCACTCCAGCACATAGGTGCTCCTTGATACTTTAACTTCATGAGGGTACTCCTCGGTATAACATTCAGCGCGGATCCATTATCAATTAGCACTTTGGACAGCGGATCATTCTTGCAGTTCATAGATATGTGGAGGGCCAGGTTGTGATTCCTTTCTTCATCTGGTAACTCATCATCGCAGAAACTCAAATTGTTACATGACGTAATGTTTCCAATTACGCTGCTGAATTAATCTAATGGCATGTCATTCTCCACAAAAGTTTGGTCTAGTACTCTCATCAGTGATTCTCTATGAGCAGAGGAATTCATTAATAAAGCTAGGATAGATATCTTGGAAGGAGTCTGCAATAGCTGATCTACAATTTTGTAGTCGCTCATCTTAATTACCTTCAAAATATCATCCACTTATTTCTCTAATGTAGCTCCACTAGTCTCTCCTGTAGCCTTCTTAGGCTCATCGTTCTCAGCAATTTTATTTCCAGCAACAACATCTCTTCGAATAACCAGCGAAAACACACGACCGCTACGGGTCACCCTGCTATTATCAGCTATATTTCCAATATCTGGCATTGACTAGATGGGAATCTATAACCCGTCTTCTAAGATTGCAACATTGTATTTGTAAGGCACAGCCTTATCTGATTCACAAGGAACAAGACCTGGCAGACTAATTACCAATGGGGTAACAGTTGGTTTGCTATGGTACTCCACCTCAAGATGAGAGGGTGCACCAAAACAAGGTACAATGATGTTTACCCCTTCCTCAACACAATCAGCCATCAAAAAGTCATTTCCCACAAAAAAATCTTCGTCTAAAGAGAAATACTCATCTGCGGAGGCATACTCTTCCTCTGACTCTTCTTCCATCAAACAAACTTCAACCATATCAATCTCATGATAATCATTTCTCTGACCTGTGATCTTGATAGTTCCATTATCTAACAGCAACTGAACACCTTCCCTCACAATAGAACATCCTCGGGGGTCTTGACAGCAAACTATGCAAGATCTATATTAGTGTTCCACCTGACCAGCAGTACAACAGAAGGTAGCATGCAACTGCACGAGATCCTCATTCAAATGATCCACATCAAAAATTATGAATTCACCCGGACATCCAGAAGCCATATTCACTTCCTCTTCATATTCCTCCCTAGGCCTGATTATATGGATTAAACCTTAATCCATCATCTCCTGCAAATCAGCCTTTATCTTCTCGCAACCCTATATATTTGTACTGCAAATAGCACAACCGGCATGGTCATGCGTATAATAACTAAATTCACAGAGGTCTGCGTGCATCTTCACCAAATCTCCTCAAGCCAGATTAATGTCAAAAATTCGAAAGTCGCCTGGACAACCGGCCACCATATTTACAACATTCACCCCCCCGTGCTTGGGTAGAGAATTGTCTTTCACATTAGGTCCCGCGTCTTTGAAAGATAAAATTCCAGACTTCACCAACCTTTGCACTTCAGTCCTTAAAGGATAATAATTCTCAGCACTATGCCCTGGTGCTCCCTGATGAAAGGCACATGTCTGGTCTCCTTTGTAATACCAAGGCAATGGTGATGGTATGGCAGGAGGTGGTCGTGTCTGGATCAACTTCTTCTGAATTAATGATGGTAGTTGCTCTGCATAGCTCATGGGAATAGGACCATAGTTCTTCCTTCTCTGATTATACCCTTGATTCCTCTGCTGGGACGGTCTCTGATAAGCAATGGTAGTCGGAGCGGCATTCATAACAGGAGTAACTGAGGCGACTTACTGATGACGCTGATAATTCTTTCTATGAGCGTTTACCCTTCTCTCTTGCATAACAGCATTTGTATCCCCCTCTTTCTTCTTGGTAAACCCATAAGATTGCTTCTTCACACCTTCAAATCCTTCACCCTTTGTCAAACGGCCTTCTCTTACTTCCTCTTCTAGGCGGACACCCATTCCTACCATCTCTGTAAAATCACTTGGGGAACTTGCTACCATTATTTCGTAGTAGAAAGCGCCTAGCATCTTCAGAAAAAGCTTAGTTATTTCTTTCTCCTCCATGGGAGGAATCACTTGTGCAGCCACTTCGCTCCATCTCTGTGCATACTCTTTGAACGATTCTCTGTCTTTCTGAACCATGGCCCTAAGCTGGTCACGATTAGGCGCCATGTCCACATTGTAATTGTATTGTTTAATGAATGCTTCTCCCAAATCATTAAAAGTATGGATGTTGGCGCTGTCTAAACTCATATACCATTTCAATGCTGCGCCAATCAGACTATTCTGGAAAAAGTGAATCAGCAGACGCTGATCATCGGTGTGGGTAGACATTCTCCTTACATACATCACCAAATGAGCACGAGGGAAAGTGTTGCCCTTGTACTTCTCAAATTCCGGGACCTTGAACTTAGCAGGAACTTTAACATTCGGGACCAAACAATGCTCATTCACATTCTGCCCAAATAACTCTTTTCCCCTAAGAGCCTTCATCTTTATTTGCATTCTATCAAACTGTTCTTGGAAATCATCCATTCTGTCATAAAGACCCAAGTCTTCACTCGGTGGAGGGAAATGACGACACATATCTTCATTAACAAATGGAACTAAATTCACCGAAGGAGGTGCAGCAGGAACAGTATGCACCACAGGTGGTGCAGCAGGAACAATATGCACCACAGGAGGTGCAGGAGTAACAACATTTTGAACCACTAGAGCATCTTGAGAGCCAATATTGAAACCTTCAGGTGCAAAATTCTCTGGGATTCCCCATGGATAACCCTGAGGCATGCGGTTTTGAACAACAGCCAGAGTAGCGAATACAGGAACAGTAGGAAATTCAGCATTTGCCCTTGTTGATTGAGGTTAAACACTCGGTGGATGATTTTGAGCAACCACCAGAGCTTTCATCAGAGTAGTCAAGTTGGCCAAGCCAGCCTTCAAAGCGGAAACTTCTTCGCGTAACTCGCGATTCTCCTGTTCTAAGTTGTCCATCTTCTTTTTGAAATTAGCCCGAGTGTTGTAGTGATGAGTCAACTTGCTAAGTGAAGTAAAGAAGCTGGGTAAGACACCTGGATATGCATAACAAATGCAAGAAATATGTGCAATATGATGCATGATATGTAATGCATATGATTATTTTTACTTTATCATTTAATATTTCAAGGGATTTATGGTTTATAGACACATTGCAAACATCCAAGTAATAAAGCTTTTGAAATACTAAATTTTTTTTATTATAATAACTTCAAAATGGATTACAAGTTTCAATGATCCCAAGTACAAGATGAAAATACAATCTAAAATCCTGAGAAGAGGAACTAATGGAGATCAATCTGTACGCTGGCGCTTCCCTGTGAGCCTGAAAATTTGAGCCCTCAACCTCTGGTTTTCTTCCACATGTCTGATGGAAACCTGCTTCCAATCATCTGAAGCAGGAAGTGAGTAATCAACACATGTTTGAGGCTTAGGAGAAAATAAATCCCCTTGCCTCTCCATAGACTCCACGGCTTGACTCTCCAAGATCTCGATCAAATTATCTTTCTCCTTCAGGTCTACTCTGTAGAAACTCTCTAAAGTCTGGAACTTGTTCTTCCAAGCATCCCTTTCCTGTTGCATCCTAACCAAAGCAAGTTGTAGCTCTTCTAGATCATCTAATAAGGGAGAAGTGGTCTTCGCAAACAAATCAGGCATGGGTGTCTCCCGAGTATACGACATCTTCAACTGAATGGCTCTCGATCAAACCCACTGAAGATATGGCTCCAAAGAAACAGCACCTCTAGGTCCCAAATCCTTCCTACTCTTCTTATGAATGTGACGCTAGGCCTTTTCAATCTGCTCCCTAGCTTCCTTGTGGTCTTCTCCTTCCTTCAGAAAGAAACTACTCAAATGAATACTATTCGGTTTATCCCTCATCGGGTAACCAAGCTTCTGTCGTGCAAGAACAGGGTTATTGTTAATTCCTCCCTTTGTACCAATAAGAGGCACATTGGGGAAACTACCACAACTGTCAATAACCTCCACATCCTGGTAAGCTCAATGATACCAATCAATATCCGAGTGAGTAAGTGCCATGATCTTAGGAGCCCAACAGGGTTCCTTCATGACATCCCAAAAAGCATCAGACTGAGGCATATAAGAGATAAACCACTGGTACAACAAAGGCGTGCAACAGATAATCATTCCCCCATGATAGAAACTCCGAAGATGAACAGAGTAATAAGCATCACCCAACAGTGTAGGAACCGGGTTTCCAATCATGAAAATCCTGATAGCGTTAATGTCGACAAACTTGTCCATATTAGGAAATAAGAATAATCCATAGGTGAGTAAAGCAAAGATGGCCTCAAAAGCAACCGTACTCTTCATCCTGGAAAAGTAACAAGCTTTCTCCAATAGGAATTGAGCTGGTAATCCTCTAATCCCTCCTTTGGTAGTCATAAGGGCTTCCACCTCAGACTTCCCCAGATGAATCAAAGCAGCAATATCATGTGGTTTTGGCTCACCCTCCAAACCAGTAAAAGGAAAACAATCGGTAACAGGTAAATCCAATAGATATGAATACTCTTCCAGTGTTGGCATCAACTGATAATCGGGAAAAGTAAAGTAGTGATACACCGGATCATAGAACTGGACCAAAGTTGAGAGAATACCCTCCTTCATCTTCAGCTTCATGAGAGGAATAATGGATCCATACTTCTTCCGAAAGTATGCAGAACACTCAATCTCGGGAATTAGACTGATCAACTCATCTATCTTAGGATCCTTGAAACTGTATTTCCCGGTCTTTCTCTTTCCAGAATCCATGGTTTAAAAGTACCTGAGATATTCACAAATAGTCAACCTTTAAATCCCTTGAAATATTATTTTCTTCAAAAGATGCTTATGAGTGCATGGATGCATGATGCAACAATCACACACAAGATCACACATATAGGGTTCATAGGTTCAACGTCACGAGCATGAGGTCAAAGGTACTACCCATAAGGTATTGGTCTAAAAAGTTATCACCTGCCGAACAAGGTTCTAAGAGGTTCCCAGAGTCTACATCCTTCCTTCGGATATTACCAACTTCTCGATTAACTCGGTAAATAGTAATATTCTCAAGAAAGACTCGTCCGAGTGTAGTATCGCGTGACAACTATTTACGGATTACTCTGTCATAGCTTCCGCTCTACACCTAAAAGGCCAAGATGGGTTAGGTAATATATGGTCCTCAGCTTCAGCAGGCTCCCAGGTCGAAAGCAGTACGTCTTCCCGATTACTCGGTAAATGACACTACAATCAAAGGGGCCTCCACTGAGTGAGGGATCTCATGCCTCCTTTTTTGGGATTACTCCCTCAAAGTTAACATGACTATACCTCCAGTCCTATCTTAAAGTTTTCCCAAGTCCGGGTATAGGACTTATGAGTAATCACCAAGCACCCTGTAAACCAAGAAAATCTAGACAAACATATATACAAAATATAACACATAAACACAATAACACATATACAGATATAAAAAAAGATAGGCTCAACCCACTTAGGGATGGACCAGCAAGAGGTCAATCTTTCCCCAGTGAAGTCGCCATTTTTCTGTAGCGGTAGAAATGTTCAAGACTAAGCCATTGGATTGACTAGACTTTATACAAATCAAAATAAAAATCGCCACCGTGCTTTATTGTTTCCAAAGGAATGGGAAAAGAGTGAATAACCCAAAAAAGGGGGAAAGATTCAAGGTAAGGGGGTTGGTTATGCAAAGGGAAGGTATTAGCACCCTAAACATCTACGGTACTCCGCAGGAACCTCTTTGAAAAATCTGTATGTTTTGGCTATAAAAATGTGTTGTATATAAAATGGATGGTAGAGGTGAGAAAAGAAATATTTTTATGATTTTTGCACCCACCGCGGTTGCGAACCTTTAGTGCCTACGTACCACCTCTTGTGCAATAGGGGATCAGGGTACACGTAGTTCCTCTTTTAAAAATTTGAAACACAAGTGTGTTGGTTAATTTTATGAGATAAGACATCATCGTCATTGTCCGTGTGGAAAACATACTTGCTACCCACAATCATGAGAAAGGAGAATTTGCATCATCTCAAAGTGGAGAATATGGCTTGGATTTTAAAATCAATAATGCCTCACTCAACACCCAAGTGGAAAATATCTCTCTTTACTACATATTGTAGAAGTATAGTTGTTTGCATCACTACAAGGATTGACAAGAGTCTAATCTTTTAAGAAAAGTATTAAAATAAAAAGCCAAAGTGGCAAAAATGGTTTGAAATGAGATTGATTGACTTTTATTCTTCTCACAAAAATGTCAAGGTATTATTAAATTGATTAAAATTTATTTTGAAAATGTTTTGAAAAGGCAAGGACCTAAGTCCAAGTTTATTATGAAAGTGTTTTAAGTTTAGAAATAAGAAGAGTTTTTAAAAGGAGGGAGAAGATTTTTGAAATTAAAGAAGATGGGAGGAGATGAAGAGACTATCCTAAAGCATAAGGTAAAAGCTAGGGATAAGAACCATCTAAACAACAAGAAGCCAATAGTTGACATTATGAGTCAATATATAATTCCCATTCTTCAGATTGAAACCAAGCAAGCAAAGATACTAGACCTCTTGAGAGAACAAAACTTCAAGTGTATTAAGTCTTCGCAAAAATTGAGAAGAGTAACGGCTGTATACGGGTGAATTCCAAATTACAAACTGTTGTACCCCAAAATTTGCCCTCCCATATTCCTTAAGATTTGTCAAGAATGATCTTCAAATTGCTCAAAATAGCTCAAGGGTTGTACAATCAAATCACCTCCAAAGGCAGTCAATTCAAAATTAGGGTTTTGGTTCTTTCAAGGAATTTGGGGTTTTCAATGGTTCAATCAAGTCTCATAGGCCTATATACATTCTCAAGCACCTACATGCTAAGTTTCAAGACTCACAGTGCCAATTTGCATAGTCAAAAGCTCCATTTGATCTACAATCAACTGCAAGGGCAAATGGTCATTTTGCAGTCAAAAGTCATTTTTTTTGTCATCATTCTCATTTTGAAGGATAATTCATCATTTGATAAAGTGTTGATCATGATTCATCAAGGATTACTCAAAATTCATCAAGATTCAAAAGTTGCTAAATTAGGGTTTTGCAGGAAAAGTCAACTCAACTTTGACCAAGCATAGATTTCTCATACTTTATGAGAAATGACCCATCCAAAGCTCATTTTGAAGAGGATGCAATTCCCTACAATCCACCGTCATACCCCAAGATCAGAAAATCCACTCACAAGAAGTTACAAATTTGGATATTATAGGTCATTTTTGAAAGTCAACAAAAACACCTTTTGTGCCAAAGCTTATAACTTGAGAATGGTAAATCAAAATACGGTGAGACCAAAAGGATTGATTAGAGGACATCTCAAGGTTTCTAAAAAGTCCAAGAACACCTCCAAAAGTTCAAAATTGAGGAAGTTATGCATTGTTGAAGTTGGGCATTTGTCTAAATTTGCCAAAAGTCAACTATCCTCAAAATTCCAATTTTTGACAAAAGGGCCCACTTTTTTCCAATTGATTCAGTCTTGTCATGCCACACACGTGTCCCATGCTTAATTTCATGACCAAACATTTATTTTCTATTTTTATTTCATTTTTATTGATTTAATTCATTATTAATCAATATTAAATCAAATAAAATCCAAAAATTATTGAAAAGGGATCTTTGTGATTTGTACAGCTTGCAAACATCATGTGACAACCAATCAACTCGTGCTAAGGCTTAATTGTGCATAAAATCTCAGATTTGGCTATTTTTGGAAAGGTTAACAATGGTGATAAAATCAAATCCTAAACCTTGAATGTACATGGATATTGGCCCAACTCTTGACCTAAAATCATTGCCTTATACATACACAAGCCACACAAACCTAATTCACGACCTAAGAACTGCTAAGACGGCCAAACCAAAAACTGTAAAAGCTTGGAAAAGAGAGAGATCGAATTCTTGGTTAGAGCTTGCTTCAATCAAAAATATCAACATGGTGTTCTTGCTTGCAATCTCCTGAAGCCATAACAACCAGAACCGGACCTTAAGACCCCCTGAAACACACTGTAAGTCGTCACGAATGGACCTCTGAACATGGAATCCCAACTTCCAGTTCTTGCACTTTTTCTTCAAAACATTGGCATATTCATGTTTATTATTTGATTTCTAAGATAACTGCAATATTCAATTTTGTTTTTATGCCCTGTATCGTGATGCCCGATTCTAGGGTTCATATGCTTGCTTTTTAGGTGTTTTTGATGCAGGGAAAATTGGCGCCAATAATTGGTATAGGAGTGACCAGGAGGGAGAGATGAGGTCAGCCATGGCCTTAGATGGTGTTTTCATAGCCTAGGGAAGGTTTTAGGAGTGAGCCACGAAACTTCCTGCGGATAAAAATATGCAGGTAAATAACCAGAGATTTCTGGAGAAGACGACCACACGTCGCTCTCCCATTAGCCGGTTTGAAATCAGCGCGCGTTATTTTTTTTTCCAGGCATAAGTGTTTATTTGATATATGTTAATTTTTGTATATTATAATAACAAATAAGGCATGGTGGTGTAGTGGCAGGGGCGAACGTCCAATGAGCATTGGGACCTGGGTTTGAATCCAAGGTCCCCCAAAGCATTTGTATTATTCTGTTTTAGGAAATTCTATGCAACACTCAAAGCAGGGCCTATTATATGCCCTCATCCAGATGGTCTCCAAGTGGCTCCAGACTTGATCCAGGGGCTAAGATTGAAGGACTACCATGTGTCCAAGTTAACAAGCGTGTGGAAGATTCTGAAAGTCAAACGAGGCTGGAATGTTAATGGGCCAAGAATTTCCAGATTCACCTCCAAAATTGGGCCCAGACCCCCTGAGTTTGCCTTTTTTTTTATTTTCTTTCATTATATTTTTTTATTTACTTGATTTATTTTCTTAATTAATTACTAACAAAAATAATTAACATTTTCTTAACAAAAATCAGAAAACAAAAAAATATAATATTTTTATTTATTAAAATTAATTTCACTATTTCATTATTTTTGTAATTAAATAACTTAATTAATTTAGTTTCTAATTAGGCATAATTTTAATATCTTTTGCAATAAATTAAAAATTGATTAGAATTAGGTTTTTAATATATTTAATCATTTTATTTTTTTTATTTCCTTAAATATTCAAAAAACCCAATAAAAAAATCTTTTTTTTTTATTTTTTAATTAATTAATTAACTTAGGTTTAATTCCATTTAATTCAAAATAACCAAAAATCTCTTTCTTTCCTAAAAAAGGTGTCAAAACCCTAAAAACTCTCCGATTCAATTTTTCTCGCGCGTATGATTTTTTTTTTATTCATATTTTTATTCAATTATGTAATTACTCCGAGGATGTAATAATTTTGGACTTAGGACTTTTTACCGCTTTTATTTACCTTTCCGCATTTACTTTTCAAGGGTTTGTTTTTGGCAATGTAAATACCTGACGCCTTGTAATAGCTTAGTTTTATTTTCCGTAACCATTAGCTGCTAGGTGTGTGAATAATAGGCTATGCATGACAAGATCTATCCTAACTTAAAATCAATCGTAGCTCACCATAACATGTACAAAGATAAAATTAACCGAACTAACACACTTGCACATGCCACTCCTAGGGTACGCCTCACTTGGTTGCCTCGAACATGGTCATTGAGTATAGGAAGTTTTAGAGGTTGCCCTCCTGTCTAAAGATCAAAGTTGCCTCGAAACGGTTGCCTCGATAAAAAATGATCTAAGACATTAGGGTTACCGCTAAGGCGTCCTAACATTGCTTTAGTGACCACACGTCCCTTAATCGAATTGACCCGAAAACTCCAACGACGGTGCTACCTACTCCTCAATAGTGGGATAGCACTGTCTAAAGGATACTTGCACAATTCAATTCCCTTTTGAGTAGGTAGAGGTTCTCAGGTATTTGCTCTTTCAAAACAAAACAACTTTTTCGCACTTACACTTTTTTCAAACAAAGTTTTCAACAACACTTCATACACTCTTGAGGACAAAAACAAGAGTTAAATCGAAGTTTTCAAACAAAACTCCTTTCAAAACCCACGAACACAAGAAATACAAAACTTTTTGAAAACATAGTGAGCAAGTACCTAAGAGCCCGTGGATAACCACAGATAGAAAGGGTGCTAACACCTTCCCTTTCTATAATCTACCTCCCGAACCCGAGAAACATCTCGATAAGGAATTTTTCTGTGCTTTTGTCCTTTCCTTGTTGGATAAAATAAAAGACGGTGGCGACTCTTGCTTACCGCGACATTTTGCAAACACAAACGCGAACCAGCATTCCAAAACAGTCAGTTATATCTCCACCGATCATAGAACTGGCGACTCTGCTGGGGAATCTAAATAAGTGAGGTGTACCTTAGGATTAGATCACTTGTGTTTTCAATTGTATGATTTGTATGCTTTAAATCTTGCGGGTTTGTATCGGAGTTCTATAGATCCTAACCCGGATCTGGGGATACCCTTTAGAAGTAGCAACAAATTGTGAGGGAACTGTGTGGGGTATACCGACATGGTTGAAGCAGTAGCTACGTTGATGTGGCACTTTGGTGAGTACCGGTAACCCTTGAGTCAAGTCAAGGAGAGTACGGGGCCGCCGCGTGGTGTCGTGAAGCATCAACTGACCTTAGAACCTTACTTGACCATCTGGGCCTTTTTAGGGGTAATGAGATGACCGACTTTGGTGTAGTCCGAAGTTGGTAGATACTTGATACTACACTCATTGAGGGTTGTTTTCTTGGAATATTTTGGTCGCATGTTAAGTGGCTAAATCAAAACAATGAACATAGAAAACAATCCAATGATATTGAGCTCCTTAGAACCCGGTTACTATTTATAAGACAGGTTTTGAGCCAACTAACTTCAAAAGGGTACTTACCTACGAACCCCATGCAAGCCTAAACCTAAGGACTTGTTTGCTTTGTGTGAATATGACTGTCTGTATATACACTTGCTTACTTTTGCATACATGTACATAGCATCATAAAGCATCATATGCATCTGCTAACCATTTCAAGGGTTTGGATCTTCATCTTTGTTCTTGTTTTGTAGGACATGGAGTCTCTCCGCAGGAAAACCATTCAAGTCAACCTTGTAAGGATCCCTCCTCAACTCAAGGAGCTTACATCCAGGATTCCCGAGAACTCTCTCTTCAGTGAAAGACATGGTAGACTCCTCAGCCTGGTCAACGCCAACATTGAAGAAGACATGATAAAAGTTCTCTTCCAGTTCTTTGACCCCCTCCACCACTGTTTTACATTCCTTGATTATCAATTGGTGCCTACTCTGGAGGAATTTTCTCAACTTCTGAGAATTCCTATTCTTAGTCAACTAACCTACAACGGTATGGAAAAGGAACCAAAACTTGAAGATGTTGCTCAAGCATTACGTCTGCAACCATATGACATCAAGGGGCATTGGGAAATCAGAAGTGGTATCAAGGGATTCTTGGCGAAGTTTCTGTTTGAGAAGGCACAAGAATGTTGGAATTCTCTTAACCTATAAGACTTTGAAGAGATTGTGGCACTCCTTATCTATGGGTTGGTGTTGTTCCCAAATCCTGATCAACTTATAGATGTGAATGCTGTCAAGATTTTCATGTCCAGGAATCCCATACATACATTGCTTGGGGACATCCTCCACTCATTTTACACACGAACAATGAGAAAATGAGGGGTTCTCACGTGCTGTACTCCTCTCCTGGGAAGGTGGTTTATTTCTCACCTTCCATAATCAGTTTTGAAGAATGAGCAGGGTTTAAGGTGGTCACTACGATTGATGACCCTCACACATTCTGATGTACACTGGTGTTCTCGGTCCAGAGAAAATGTCACTATCATTGATCGTTGTGGAGAATTTCCTAATGTTCCTTTACTTGGAATTAGGGGAGGCATTACCTACAACCCTTGTCTGGCTTTGAGACAATTTGGATATGCTCGGAGGGATGGCCCTCATGACATGCTGATCCCTGACATAGTTTTTGACTTCGACAAAGATGCACAAGGACTTCGACAAAGGTTCATCAGAGCTTGGAGGATGCCTAACAAGGTAGATAGTAAGACACTGGGGCACAAGAATTCCATCCCCCTTGAGCCTTACCTCAAGTGGGCACGAACCCGCTCCCAGAATATTATGATGCCATATCCTCACATTCTCCCCGTGATCAAAGAGCCTGTTATGGAAGGAGAGGTTCCATACACCATCCTACATCCTGACATGCCAACATCATGGGAAGAAATGCAAAAGAGTTGGATCCAACTCAAGGAAGAACAGAATTCTTTTGAAGCCAGCTTACATGCCAGTGAGAAGAAGGTTCTGGAGCTCACCCTCCAACTTCACGAGGAAGAGACCCTCAACACCTACATCGCTCCAAAAAGGATGCACAATGTCTTTTTACATTAAGTCTTTTGTAATATTTCTCCCACGAGGCACTCATGTACTAAACAAATTACTTCTTAATATGACATGTGTTCTCTTTTGTCTACAACGAATTTGAAGTTTTGAACCCTTGAATGCATTACATAAATAGCATACCATTCATCATATGCATAACAGGTACCCTTTTTACAGGTCACTTATCTTCTTCGCTGTTTATTTCAGCAATCATCATGTCTACCGAACCTTCCACTGAGCAAACTATCAAGGCCCTCCAAGCCCAGAATGCCCAGTTTCAAGAGTTGGTTATGAGCCTGGCTAAGGGTCAATAGGACTTGAAGACCCTGATTCTGAAAAAGAGGAAGAAGGAGAAGAAGAGGACTGTCCTGTTCAATACCGGACGCAGGTTTGGAAATGGATTGCAGAATGAAGTTGATCTGACCGCCTCATTTGGAGGGAAAGACAGTCCACAAGAGAGAAGAGTTCCTAGCCCCGTAGTCTCCGACAATGAGACGGATTATGATGAAGAACAATATCCTCCTACTGAGGATAGCTACAAACAATTGGAGGACCGTTTGAGCGCTATGGAGATACAGAACGTGCCCGGGCTGGACTTTGGAGACCTAGGTTTATCCTCTGGGGTGGTGATTCCCCATAAGTTTAAGGCACCTGCCTTTGCCAAGTATGACAGAGCTTCCTGTCCAAAGTTGCACCTCCGGTCATATGTAAGGAAGATTCAGCCTTACACCGCTGATAAGAACTTGTGGATCCATTTCTTTCAAGACAGTCTTTCAGGGACTCAACTTGAGTGGTTCTATTAGCTGTATGGAGACAGTATCTGTAACTGGGAAGATTTGGCTACTACGTTCTACCGGCAGTACCAGTACAACTCCGACCTCGCTCCTACGCGTACCCAACTCCAGGGTATGTCAATGGGGACGGGTGAAGGATTTAAGGAATATTCTCAAAAATGGAGAGACCTTGCCGGAAGGGTGCACCCACCTTTAACTGATCGTGAACTTGTTGATATGTTTTTGGGGACCCTGTCTGGTCCATTCTTTAACCATTTGATTGGAAACTCTTCAGTCGGGTTTACAGACCTTATCTTGACTGGTGAGAGAATTGAAGTTGGTATCAAGGTTGGGAAGATACAAAAGGGTGCCTCATCGAGCACCAAGAAAAAACCGTTTAAGAAAGAGTCCAGTGCGGTCTACAGCTCAATAAGACAGAATAGACCGGAACACCGCCAAGCTGTCAACGCGGCTGTTATTTCAAAACCTGTCAGTGCTCCTCAGCATCACAACCAACAAAGGGAAGAGAGACCTAGAAGGCAATTCACTCGCCTCAGCATGACTTTGTCTCAGATATTGCCGCAATTGTTGAAGACCAATTTGGTAACTCTAAGGGAAGCCCCAAAGAATCTGAATACTACATCATCAAAGTCTAACCCCAACGCCCGCTGCGCTTATCAATCTGAGAGCCCAGGGAATAATACGGATGATTGTTGGACTTTGAAGAATAAGGTCCAAGACTTGATTGATGCAAAAGAGATTGATTTTGAGGCTCCCGAAAGGCCTAATGTTGTGACTGCTCCCATGCCCAAGCATGCAGTGAATGCTGTAGAGGAAGACTTATTTGTAGCCTTTGTGGATGATATTGTTACCCTGCTGATGACCGTCAAGAAGAACCTGTTTCTAGCCGGTTTATTTCCGGGATGTAGTGAAGGTTGTCATCTGTGTTCTATTTCACCTACTGGTTGCCCATCTTTGAAGTAAGGCATCCAAAAACTGATGGATAATAAGGAGATCCTATTTGAGAAGATTGTTGTTCCAGCTACCCATACTGAAGAAGTTTCCATTGTTACCATTTTCAACAATTCTCCCAAGGCTCCCTCGAGGAAGCCTGTCAGAATTACGCCTCTCCATAAGATTGCACCTATAATCATCACTGTTCTGGGGCCTATTCCTTACACCTCTGACAAAGCTGTCCCTTGGCACTATGGGGCAGATGTTTATGTGCTTGGAGTTAAGCAAGAGTTTATTTCTAATACTGGCGTCAGCAACATTACCGGGCCTTCTAAAGTCACCCGTAGTGGTAGACTTTTCTCACCCGATATTGCGCCACCAACTGTCCGAAGACCTGTTGTCATTTCACCTGCAAATGTACCTACTTCCCTTCCTGATCAAGTTCCTATTTCTACCCTTGTTGCCGAGTCATCCGACGCTCGGGGCAAAGGGATCACCACTGATATGCCTGCCCAGACGGAGGCACCAAAGACCATCAATGTTGAAGCTTCCAAACAGGAGATGGAAGAGATTTTGAAGATCATCAAGAAGAGTGATTATAATGTAGTTGAGCAGTTGGGGCAAACCCCCTCCAAGATTTCTATGTTATCACTGTTGTTATGTTCAGAGGCCCATGCCAAGGCTCTGATTAACTTCTTGAAAACGGCCCACGTGCCACAAGAAACATCAGCTGATTAGTTTACCGATTGTGTGGCCAATTTAACTGTTGATAACGGTTTGGGTTTCTCCGAGGCTGATCTGACTGCTAAAGGGAAGAACCATAACGATGCCCTGCATGTCTCCATTGAATGTAGGGGCACTATTCTTGCACATGTGTTGGTTGACACGGGATCCTCGTTGAACGTCTTGCCCAAGAAAGCTCTAGACAGGTTGGATTGCGAAGGTTTGGAGCTAAAGCCAAGTAACATTGTTGTTCGGGCCTTTGATGGGTCTAAAAGGATGGTGCATGGTGAGGTTGACATTCCAATCAAGGTTGGTTCCCATGTCTTTAATTCTACATTCTACGTGATGGACATTCGGCCATCCTATTCCTATTTGCTGGGTCGCCCATGGATCTATAAAGCTGGAGCTGTGACCTCAACACTCCATCAAAAGCTGAAGTACCCGGTCAAAGGAAAGATCGTGACAGTTCAAGGGGAGGAAGAGTACATGGTCAGCCACCTCAACTCATTCCGGTACATAGAGATGGATGGGGAGTTCATTGAGACTCCATTTCAACAATTTGAAGAGGTTCCTCAAACACTGGCATCAGCTGAGACTGTGGTTGAAGATTCTCCTGTGAAGATGGCTTCCTTAAAGGATGCCCGGGCTGTTATTGAGAAGGGTGAGTGTGCAAACTGGGGCCGACTTCCTGATTTTATTCCGAAGACTAACAAGTTTGGTTTGGGTTTCACTGCAGAAGCTCAGAGGGCTGTTCGTAGTGCAAGAATTGGAAGACCTCTTGTGTTCATCAGCAACTCGGGAGTAAATGCCATCGAAGATGACGTGGAGAAATCTGAATTCGACAGCTGGATCTACCCTACGACCAACGGTGGACCAAACAACTGGACAGCAAAAGACTTCATCCCTATTACTTTTGTTACCCAGTAATAAACTCTTTGTTTTGAATTTGTAACAGACAATATTGTGGAACTTTATGGCCCGATGTCTTACCCGGGGCACCGTGGCTTCATTTGTGAGGGCTTTTGTGTGCCATTTTCATATATCATTAATAAAAGCATTGGACGTTTTTTGCATTTCAAATCTTGCGCTCCTTGTATTTCTTTATTATATATCGCAAAACAGCTATTTACACACACTCACATATACAGGTCCCAATCCACTCTGGATCTCACTGGTAACGACTCTGCTACTTCCAGTTATGACTTCGAAAATCCGATCAACTTAGCCGAAGACGAAGGTGAAGATGATTGCGAAGTTCCTGGTGATCTTGCAAGACTGCTACTTCAGGAAGAGAGGGCCATTCAGCCACATGAAGAGCCAGTGGAAACGGTAAATCTGGGTACTGAGACAGACAAGAAGGAAGTCAAGATCGGCGCAAATCTAGAGCTTAGTGTGAAATAGAGGTTGATTCAGATGCTGCATGACTACGTCGAGATCTTTTCCTGGTCCTACGAAGATATGCCTATGATGGATACTGACATCGTGGTTCATCGCCTGCCTACCAAGGAATACTGCCCTCCGGTAAATCAGAAGGTCCGTCGTATGCGTCCAGAGATGTCTGAGAAAATCAAGACCGAAGTTATGAAACAGTTTGATGTCGGTTTTCTAGCAGTGACTTCTTACCCTCAGTGGGTTTCCAATGTGGTTCCGGTACCGAAGAAAGATGGTAAGGTCCGAATGTGTGTTGACTACAGGGATTTGAATAGGGCGAGCCCTAAGGATGACTTCCCTCTGCCTCACATCGACTTTCTGGTTGACAACACTGCTCAGCATAAGGTATTCTCCTTCATGGACGGTTTATCCGGTTATAATCAGATAAAGATGGCTCCCGAAGACATGGAGAAGACCACTTTTGTTACTCAGTGGGGTACCTTTTGCTACAAAGTCATGCCTTTTGGGTTGAAAAATGCTGGAGCAACGTATCAGCGTGCCATGGTTGCTCTGTTTCATGATATGATCCATCATGAGATTGAAGTATACGTCGATGATATGATTGCAAGGTCCCAAACTGAGGAGGAACACCTTGACCATCTACAGAAGCTGTTTGACCGATTGAAGTTGTACAAGTTGAGATTAAACCCGAACAAGTGCACCTTCGGGGTGAGATCTGGAAAACTACTAGGTTTCGTCGTAAGAGACAAAGCTATTCAAGTGGACCCTGCCAAAGTGAAAGCCATACAAGAGATGCCAACTCCCAAGACAAAGAAAGAAGTCAGGGGCTTTCTAGGACGGTTGAACTACATTGCCCGGTTCATCTCGCACCTAACTGCTACTTGTGAACCAATCTTCAAGCTACTGAAGAAAGATCAAGTAGTACGATGGAACGATGAATATCAGGCCGCTTTCGAAAGAATCAAAGAGTATCTCCAAGATCCACCCATTCTTATGCCACCGGTTGAAGGGAGACCTCTAATCTTATACTTGACAGTACTTGACAATTCAATGTGGTGTGTGCTGGGTCAGCATGACGAGTCTGGCCGAAAAGAGCATGCTATTTATTACCTTAGAAAAAAGTTTACCGACTGTTAGACCCGATACTCACTGCTCGAGAAAACTTGTTGCGCTTTGGCATGGGCTGCTCGCCTGCAAAGACAGTATATGTTGACTCACACTACTCTGTTGATTTCAAAGATGGATCCAATCAAGTATATCTTCGAAAAGCCTGCCTTGTCTGGAAGAATAGCAAGATGGCAGATGATCTTGATTGAATATGACATCCAGTACACAACTCAAAAAGCAATCAAGGGAAGTGTGTTGGCAGACCATTTGGCACATCAGGCAGTGGATGATTACCAGTCTATGAACTTTGAATTTCCAGACGAGAATATCATGGTAGTAACTGATTGCGAGATACCTGGACCGGATGAAGGACCTGAGGAAGGATCCCGATGGTCTATGCACTTTGATGGAGCCTCAAACACTTTGGGTAATGGCATTAGCGCTGTGATCATATCTCCTAAAGGCTCACATACTCCACTTACCGCCCGACTATGTTTCAACTGCACCAATAACATGGCGGAGTGTGAAGCATGCATCATGGGTCTTCGAGCTGCGATTGACCTAAGGATTAAGTTTCTGAGTGTCTTCGGAGATTCCGCTCTCGTGATCAGTCAGATCAAAGGCGAGTGGGATACGAAACACCCAAATCTTATTCCTTACAAGGAGTATGTATTGATGTTGCTTCCCCACTTCGAGGAGATAACCATTGAACATTTCCCAAGAGAGGAGAATCAGTTGGCGGACGCACTAGCTACGATGTCTTCTATGTTCAAAGTCAAGTGGGACAACGAGGCTCCCCGAATCATTATTTGGAAATTGGATGAACCTGCACATTGTTGTGATCTTGAGACCGAAGAGGTAACAGAAAAGCCTTGGTATCATGAAGTAAAGAGGTACGTTGAAGCTCAAGAATACCCCGAGGGCGCGTCTGTTAATGACAAGAAGTTTCTGAGAAGGTTCGCGGCAAAGTTCTTCATCAGCAATGACATTCTTTACAAACGTAACCATGATTCAACCTTACTGCGTTGCGTGGATAAAATTGAAGCAGAAAGGATCATGGAAGAGCTGCATGAAGGTACCTTCAGAACGCATTCCAGTGGACATACCATGGCAAAGAAAATCCTTCGGGCAAGATATTACTGGTCAATAATGGAAGCCGATTGTTATCAGCATTCCCGGACATGTCACAAGTTCCAGATCTATGTTGATAAGGTGCACATTCCTCCAGTTCCTTTGAACGTCTTGACGGCACCTTGGCCTTTTGCAATGTGGGGCATTGATATGATCGGCGAGATCAGACCTTCGGCATCCAACGAGCATCATTTCATCGTGGTAGCGATTGATTACTTTACGAAGTGGGTTGAAGCAGGTTCCTTTGCCACCATAACCAAGAACTTCGTGGCACGGTTCATTCGGCACAACCTGATCTATCGATACGGTGTACCAGAGAGGATCATTACGGATAATGGTACCAATCTTAACAACAAGATGATCACTGAGCTCTGCGAACAATTCAAGATACAGCACCACAACTCTTCTCCTTACCGGCCTAAGATGAATGGGGATGTAGAAGCGGCTAATAAGAACATTAAGAAGATTGTGCAAAAGATGACAGTTACCTACAAAGATTGGCACAAAATGTTACCATTTGCTCTTCATGGGTACCGTACCTCAGCACGGACGTCAACAGGGGCAACACCCTATTCCTTGGTATATGGCATGGAGGCAGTCCTGCCCATTGAAGTTCAGATACCCTCTCTCTGGATCATGAAGGATGCGAGTTTAAGCGAAGACAACTGGATCCAGACCCGACTTGATCAACTGAACCTAATCGACAAAAAGAGACTCACTGCTATTTGTCATGGTCAGACGTACCAAAAACGGATGATCAAGGCATTTAACAAGAAAGTCAGACGACAAGAGTATCAAGTCGGGAACCTGGTAATCAAGCGCATCATTCTACCTCAAGGTGATCCCAGGGGCAAATGGACCCCTACGTACGAAGGGCAATTTGTGGTTAAGAACATCTTCTCAGGAGGAGCAATGATTCTAACCACCATGGATGGTGACGACCTTCCTCACCCCGTCAATGCAGACATAGTGAAAAGATACTACGCATGATCGAAGACCCGCTAGGTTGACTGGCCTAGGCAAAAATAAGGGCTTCCCGGAGAACCAAATGGGTTCGGGCAAAAATAAGGGATGAAAATGAAAAAATCTGTACACCCGGCAAGTCGAAAACCTGAAAAGGCGGCTTGGGCAAAAATGGGTATCCCGGTGGACTGAAAACCCGAAAGGGCGGTCCAGGCAAAAGTTAGGGATAAGCGTAACACTATGTCTCATTGGATCACCCTGCATCCAGACTTTGGTATCAACTATCAGGCTCGGACGACACCAATCAATTAGATTCATCTCCAACTAAGCAGCGAAGTGATGAGATGCTTGAAGATATAAAGGCGATAGCAGAGTTGGAACCTAGTGGGACTTTTCACATAACTGTTTTTTTTTGTTTTCACAAATTGTATAAATTCTATTTTCTCGGCGGCGTTCTCTTACTAGGACGTCAGCCTATTGTACAAAAACGCCTATTTTCAGGAAAACATCAAAATCAATACAAGTTTCATTTTTCAGACAAATTGCAAATTGTTTTTCCTTTATCTTTTTTGTTTTGCAAAGAACGTCCAATGTTCATTTTTGATATATGCATTTGACATTAATTGCTGCTCATAAATATTTGCATGCGAAACAAAGGACTAATTACGGGTGACATCGGAAGTAGGGGCAATAAGAATTGTCTGAGAGGTCTAGTTGCTCTGTCCACCAAGGCACCAAGGTAGGTTCGACTGAATAATATGACCAAGATATCGTCACCATCCGCAGAGTAAGACCGTAGTGGTAGCTCTCCCCACTGAGACTTGCAACTACGAAGGATTCAGCAAATACTCTCCCCCAAGCAGAGTTAGTCTACCGTCAATCCCTAAAAGGCTCGGTATTCCCAGAAGGTCTCAATATTCCCCAGCGGAGTATAAAGATATTCCCCGACAAGCGTAAAGAGCATCCCCGACAGTCTTAATATTCCTCGACAGAATATAAGAATGTTCCCCGGCGGAATACAAGATACCCCCAGTGGAGCCATTTCCCAGCGCAGTCTAAAAAAGCTTCCCCGCCAGAGTCGAATCATCTTCCCTAGTAGATTATGGAAGCTTGTCCCCTGCAGAGTACAAATGTATCTCCCCAGCCATATTCAGAAGGTTATCCCCACAAGAGTCTAACTGGGTTATCCTCAGCAAGTTGCAACTGAAAGATCATCCCCAGTGAATTTCCTTCTATCCCCAGCGGAGTTCATCATCAAAATCCCCAATAGAGCTTATCAATGGAATCCCCAACGGATTTATCGTTAAAATCTCAGCAAAACATCTCTTCCCCACAGAGTAATTCCCCGCAGAGTAATCTCTTCATCAAGTTTATTCCCCAACGGAGTTCTTTTCTCCTGCAGGTTTATTCTCACAATCATCTTCATCATCCCCAGCGGAAACGAAGAATCCAACGTCATCCTCCAGCAGCTATCCGGGATTTATTTTCCCCAGCTAAAATATCACATTTTCATACATCATGATACATGCATATACGCATCATATCATACAATCTCATTTATGTTGAGAACATCATTGCTCGATCCATATCATGCATTGCATATGACTGACATTTAACTTTCAGGAAAGATGCTGTTAGATTCTCAAATTATGTCAATGGAGACAAAACCAGTTAAATCGATTCCTAAAGATTTTTCTGACGCTAATCCAGTCAAAGAAGACAAATCCAGTTAAATCGATTCCTAAAGATTTTTCTGACGCTAATCCAGTCAAAGAAGACAAATCCAGTTAAATCGATTCCTAAAGATTTTTCTGACGCTAATCCAGTCAAAGAAGACAAATCCAGTTAAATCGATTCCTAAAGATTTTTCTGAAACCACGACAGTCAAAAGAAGACAAATCCGGTTAAATCGATTCCTAAATATTTTTCTGAGGCAAGCCAGTCAAAGAAGACAAGACTAGTTAAATCGATTCCTAAAGATTTTTCTGAAGCCACGCCAGTCAAAAGAGACGAAATCAGTTAAATCGATTCCTAAAGGTTTTTCTGAAACAAAGTTCAGTCAAAGGAGACAAAACCAGTTAAATCGATTCCTAAAGATTTTTCTGATGCTGATTCAGTCAAAGGAGACGAAAACCAATTAAATCGATTCCTAAAGATTTTTCTGATGCTAATTCAGTCAAAGGAGACAAAACCAGTTAAATCGATTCCTAAAGATTTTTCTGATCCGAACGCAGTCAATGGAGACAAAATCATCTAAATCGATTCCTAAATATTTTTCTGATGCAAACCCGTTAATAGAGACAACCCGTCAATGAAGACAACCTGTCAATAGAGACAACCCGTCAATAAAGACAACCCATCAATGAAGACAACCCGTCAATGAAGACAACCCGTCAATGAAGATAACCCGTCAACGAAGAAAAAACTACCTACCAACAATCTCCAGGTGGCATCTATAAGCCCATCCTCCTATCCATCATCTCTCCAAATGGCAGTTGTAAGCCCATTCCCGACATCACAATGCTGATATGCGAGTGCAAATTTCTGGGCCACGAAACTTCCTGCGGATAAAAATCCGTAGGTAAATAACCAGAGATTTCTGGAGAAGACGACCACACGTTGCTCTCCCATTGGCCGGTTTGAAATCAGCGCGCGTTATTTTTTTTTCCAGGCATAAGTGTTTGTTTGATATATGTTAATTGTTGTATATTATAATAACGAATAAGGCATGGTGGTGTAGTGGCAGGGGCGAACGTCCAATGAGCATTGGGACCTGGGTTCGAATCCCAGGTGCCCCAAAGCATTTGTATTATTTTGTTTCAGGAAATTCTATGCAACACTCAAAGAAGGGCCTATCATACGCCCTCATCCAGATGGTCTCCAAGTGGCTCCAGACTTGATCCAGGGGCTAGGATTGAGGACTACCATGTGTCCAAGTCAACAAGCGTGTGGAAGATTCTGAAAGTCAAACGAGGCTGGAATGTTAATGGGCCAAGAATTTCCAGATTTACCTCCAAAATTGGGCCCAGACCCCCTGAGTTTGCCTTTTTTTTATTTTCTTTCATTATATTTTTTTATTTACTTGATTTATTTTCTTAATTAATTACTAACAAAAATAATTAACATTTTCTTAACAAAAATAAGAAAACAAAAAAAATATAATATTTTTATTTATTAAAATTAATTTCACTATTTCATTATTTTTGTAATTAAATAACTTAATTAATTTAGTTTCTAATTAGGCATAATTTTAATATCTTTTGCAATAAATTAAGAATTAATTAGAATTAGGTTTTTAATATATTTAATCATTTTATTTTTTTATTTCCTTAAACATTCAAAAAACCAGATAAAAAAATCTTTTTTTTTTAATTAATTAATTAACTTAGGTTTAATTCCATTTAATTCAAAATAACCAAAAATCTCTTTCTTTCCTAAAAAAGGGGTCAAAACCCTAAAAACTCTCCGATTCAATTTTTCTCGCGCGTATGATTTTTTTTATTCATATTTTTATTCAATTATGTAATTGCTCCGAGGATGTAATAATTTTGGACTTAGTACTTTTTACCGCTTTTATTTACCTTTCCGCATTTACTTTTCAAGGGTTTGTTTTTGGCGATGTAAATACCCGACGCCTTGTAATAGCTTAGTTTTATTTTCCGCAACCATTAACTGCTAGATGTGTAAATAATAGGCTATGCATGACAAGATCTATCCTAACTTAAAATCAATCGTAGCTCACCATAACATGTACAAAGATAAAATTAACCGAACTAACACACTTGCACATGCCACTCCTAGGGTACGCCTCACTTGGTTGCCTCGAACGTGGTTATTGAGTATAGGAAGTTTTAGAGGTTGCCCTCCTTTCTAAAGATCAAAGTTGCCTCGAAACGGTTGCCTCGATAAAAAATGATCTAAGACATTAGGGTTACCGCTAAGGCGTCCTAACATTGCTTTAGTGACCACACGTCCCTTAATCGAATTGACCCGAAAACTCCAACGACGGTGCTACCTACTCCTCAATAGTAGGATAGCATTGTCTAAAGGATACTTGCACAATTCAATTCCCTTTTGAGTAGGTAGAGGTTCTCAGGTACTTGCTCTTTCAAAACAAAACAACTTTTTCGCACTTACACTTTTTTCAAACAAAGTTTTCAACAACACTTCATACACTCTTGAGGATAGAAACAAGATTTAAATCAAAGTTTTCAAACAAAACTACTTTCAAAACCCACGAACACAAGAAATACATAACTTTTTGAAAACATAGTGAGCAAGTACCTAAGAGCCCGTGGATAACCACGGATAGAAAGGGTGCTAACACATTCCCTTTCTATAATCTACCTCCCGAACCCGAGAAACATCTCGAAAAGGAATTTTTTTGTGCTTTTGTCCTTTCCTTGTTGGATAAAATAAAAGATGGTGGCGACTCTTGCTTACCGCGACATTTTGCAAACACAAACGCAAACCAGCATTCCAAAACAGTCAGTTCTATTTCCACCGATCACACAAACAAAGTATGTAATCACAATAACCTGCACACAAAACAAACAAACAACCCAATGTCTTAAGGTAAACCACAAGAACTCCAGACAAAATATCAAATAAAGTCACAAAGTCTCCAAGATAGGCCAAGGTCTTTAATCCTAAGTCCAAGACGTCCAATACTCCATAATGCCAAGGATAGTAACCAAATAGTCCAAATATCATTAAAGATTTTTATGGTTCATGTTGATTATTAGGTCTCTTTAAAAGGAAAAGAAAAGCTCAAGTGAGCAAAATAAAAATGGCATAAGAATAAATGCTCAAGTGAGCAAAAAATAAAAAAAAATGGCATGAAATGTAAATGCTTAAATTAAATGGTACATAAAGCATAAAAAATAAAAGCATAAAGTAAGGTCAATTGTTAGAAATTAGTGGTTAGTTGGATGACCATCTTGAAACTTGAATTTGGAACTCATTAGAGGATTGGTAGAACCAAAGCCTCCACACAACAAGTTGCATTTGCTTTTTGTCAAGTATATCATCCATTTAAAATTCTGAAAAGTAACATTTAATGATCAACGATGTTTAAGTGATCCGCGTTGACCAAAGGTGTTGTAGATCTATTAGAGGATTGGTAGAACCAAAGCCTCCACACAATGAATCTCAAGGTTATTCGATCAAAGAGATCAAATTAACACACTTGGGCTTGCAATCATAAGTTTGGGCCACAAATGATCATTTATTTGAATCGGGACAAAATTTAGCGCTATGTTAAGAAAACGTAAGTGGACTTATGTAGAAGTCGCACCTATTTTAAGGTCGGTCAATAGCAATCTATGTACTTCATGTTTGGATAAATGATATAGAGATCAACATCCCTTAACATGTAGCACAATTAAAAAAGAAAGGGATAAGATGAAGAGGGAGGGGGAATGATAAGTTAATTTGGATCACCATCTCAAAATTCTTTCATCTTTAAATTCAACCACTACTCTAGATGGATTAAAGCACTAAACATATCATTAATCCAAAGCACCAAAAATGAATTAAATAATTCACTCTTTGATAGATTTGAATTGATGAACATTTATCCAACTTCATCTACACCACAAAGTCCATCAAACTTAAAGAGAAATTGGACATTTAAAATTGTAATCCAAATTATCCATCAAAGAGAGTGAGCAGAAAAAACATTTGAGTCAAAACAGCCCCAAAATAAGGCAGAAAAAGTATTTTCGGCACTGTTACAATCAATTATGCTTAGACAGCTATCAATTGCATTAGTGCAGTTTTTTTTCAAATCAAATTTATGTGACAAACAATTGTAATGTTACAACAATTGATTGCAACCTGTTAAAATTAGTAAAAAACAACATTTCAAGGATCAAATTCTTGTTCCAACTTTTCATCAAACACCTTATGATCATGGATCCAATTGAGCATGAAAATTCCATCAAATTATGAGAAAATAACACTAATGGAGTCATAAAACAGTGCTCAATGAATCAAAACCAGAAATCCACAAGAGATCACATTGTGAAAGACGATGATCCAACTTACCAAAGGTAGAATTAGAGAATTATCAGACAACTTCCAGAATTTGCTTCAATTCAACCACAAGAATCAATTACCAAAGCTTGGATGTAGAGAATTGATGAAGAAAAAGTGTTTGGATGAAGGTTTAGCCCAAAGATTAGTAAGCTTCAATGCAAAGCTTACTATCTTTTTTTGAAAAATGTAGCTTTGAGTGAATTTGGTAGATGGAGAGAATTGAGAGATTTTTTAGCAAAGTGGATTTGGCTATCAAAAGATTATGATTTAAGTGAAATGAGGTCTCTATTTATAGATTTTAGGATTGGGATTAGTGGTAATTTGGTAATTGATTCTTGGAGCCAAAAATTGAATTAATGATATAATTTTCAAATTATGCAGAAAAATTGGAGCCAAAAAGATGACAGTTTTGAAATTGCTGGCTTTTTTTCAAAAATCACGTGTGTTTTACTGCTATGAGTCGACACAAGAGTCTTATGCGTCAACACATGCTAGTTGTATAACACAGCATGAGTCGATGCAAGCTTCTATAGATCGATACAAGCTGCTATTTCAATACAATACAGAATCAATCAACTTGCATGAGTCGATACATAACATGTATGTGTCGACACATGCTAGTTATACAAAGCAGGATGAGTCGATACAAGCCTCTATGGGTTGATGCAAGCTGCTACTTCGACACAATACATAATCAATCAACTTGCATGAGTCGATACATAACATGTATGTGTCGACACATGCTAAATTTTTTTAATTTTTGAAGGCTGAAAACACAGTTTTTTTTCAAAGATTGTGCACAATACACTATGCAATCGATTGCACTATGGGAGCAATCGATTGTACAGGAAAACAAAAATGAAAAATTTTAATTATTATTTTTTCTTTTGCAAATAGAGGTTTTAGGGAAATAATACCGGAAAACCTTATTTGTCGGATGCTTTGACTCGGTACCTACAAAACACAATTTTGCAAAGACAAAGACAAATATTTTTTTGTATTTTGGTTAGAGGTTAATTATCAACGCATATACAAAATACACAACTAAGGTGCTTAGAGATTCCTCAAGAGCAAACTTAAAGATAGGAGATAGAAAAAAGAGGAAGAACCAACCCTAATGTGATTTTGTTATGATCAAGTTGACATGATATGATAGGGGAATCTTAGGGGGGAAAATTAGGGTACAACACTTACCACAATCCTACAATGACAATATGTAAATGAAACGAATCCTAAGTACAAAAATCATACTAAATATTCTAAAACAAAACAAGCTCAATCATGAATCGCACCTAGTAAAAATTCATCGGTAGATGAAGAACACACAAAGGTGAGGGACAAAAAACACTCATCCATAATCTTGCAAACAATAGAATAAATTATGCATTCATCCAAAAACTCACATTGAAGATACAAAGGAAAAAACCAAAAGGGATTTTTAAGGTTGTAATGTGGCTTGGTTAACAAACAAGGGATAAGTCCTAAAGCTAATCGAAACAAAAACTTGCCTTAATCTAAGGGAGTGATCAACTCACAAAAACTCAAGCAAAATAATTTCAATCAAACTTCTTATTCATTCAAAACTTCTCAAACCAACACACATCACTTATTAACACAACGTTATACCATACTCTTTTTGTTTTTGTTTTTCAAAACTTTTTCAATTTTTTTCTTCGTTTTTCTTTCTTTCTTTTTCTTTTTCCTTCTCAACCTCATAGTAATACACACAAGCATATAAATATTTCTCTCCCCACCTTGAATTCAAACATATCATAATGTAAATACTCCATACTTTCTAAGGTAAGGTAAAAATTCAAACCATAAATTATAGTTGAGGGTTCAAGAAAACAAAGAATCAATATCCATACAAAAAGATGAACCAAAAACTCATAGACAAAAGCATTAAACAAAAACAACATGGACATCGACAAAAAGAGTCAAAAGGGGTTACTAATGATGATACACTCACAAGGTGAATTGACTATTTGGACAAGGGTAGTTGTGCTCAAAATGAAACAAAAAAATGCCTTGATCATGTTCATGCTTTCATACAATCAACACAAAAAAGGATTAAACATAATAAGATCCGGTTAACACAAGAATTGTGACCTCCAAAATATATGAACAATGGAAAGCTTCCTCACATTTATGGGTAAAAAGGGAACTAAAGTGATTCAAGTCATGAGCAAGTAATGCAAAAGGAATGAATGACATGGTAATTGTACAAATGAAAAGTTTCCTAAACATGTTATGTTATATAAAGCGATAAACGAGTACCTGGTGAGTACCAACTTCAAAAACTATCATTACCATACATCCGCAAGTTGACACACTCAAAATCGGAAAATCACCAAATGCGACTTCAAGCTATCTAACTAACATTTGAGTCCAAATAACAAAAGAAAGAATTAAAAATATAACTAATAATTACTATACTATACAGCCTTGGATGAAGTGGGAAAAAGGTGAGCCAAGCGAAAAATAAAAAAGAATTCACTGGCTCTGTACAATAGGGCGCGCTACACAAGTTGCAGAAAAACCAGGACATCAATAGTAGTGCAACAACACCCTCCACAATCACCTACACAATCTCAACTACACACAATATTTACAATATACAAACTTCCTCAAGCTAAAAACGACAAGCTTGTGGAAAAAAAATTGACATAACAAAACTAATGGGTTAAAATGAATTAAACAAGTTGAAAAGTGAAAATTTGAGAATTTAAAACAAGTCCAATTTCAACTTGTTAAAACACAATTTAACACATACATAAACGTAATAAAAAAACATGTGTGTTTTACGTTGTAAGCTCGACGCTTTTATTGTGTAAGCTAGTAACCTCCTCTCGTCATGCCATGGTATTATCACACTGCACAAACATAAAGAAAGTGTCCTAACATCCACACAACAAATATTACGAAAATGAGACAATTCACAACAATACGTGAAAATAAAGAAAAACACATATATGCACAAGTATGGAAAGTAAACACAAAACATGTACAAGTAAAAATAGACAAGTTTATATACACATTCTATACAATATATACATTAATTAAAAAACTCAAAAATAAAGAAACTATCGCAATGTAAAACAGTAAACACTAATCCGCGACAATGGCGCCAATTTGCTGGAAGCGGTAAAGCGGCAAGCAAAAAGTAAGTTATTAATTTACCGGGTGATATAGGTTATATCGTATCGTATCCACAAATATTGGTGTATTGAAATGTCGTTTGACAAATCTCTCGTTAATGAATTTGGGGATAAATGAGTTGGAAGTAAAGGTATCAACATAAAATGAATCTATAAAAAGGAAAAAAGAATAACTTATCAAGCATACATATAAAATACTTCTCACAAACTTAAACTTATCGATCTGTTATACTAAACCTACAATATTTATCAATGTCATCATATGTCACTCACAACCTAAGTCATTTCTAGCCTAAATTGAGAGGATGACTGCATCACCTCGGTAGAGATCTCTCAACCACCTCAACAACACAAAAGTCAATTGTGCTCGCTTGCGTCAACAATCTCTCAGAGCGACACAAACAACACAGAGGCATTGATTAATGACACCCTAAGTGAATAACAATGTTAAATCCATCTCTAGAATTCAGACACTATTAGATAATTATCCTAGATAAGAATTTAAGCACTATATGTCTTTAGTAACTCAAATCCATAACACAGAGCAAAAATCAAGGATAACAATCGACAAAGATTTGTAAAGAAAGTTTTATATAACGCCAAGGGCGACAAATATACATGAGTTCAGAAAATACATATACAAACCCAACCAATAGAGAATACACAAAGAAATAGAGAAATGAACCGCAAATCTACTGGTTTGTCTGTGTCGATCGAAGAGCAATCCACCACGGATCATCCATATGCAAGCTCCATAATTGTTATCTAAGTTAATCCTTACAAAATTGGAGGTAGATGGAGTTGGGAGAAAATACTTCCCCAAAACCCTCACCTATGAAATGAATGACATGAAGTTATAAAACAAATCTCAGCAGATCGTGCTAAGCGGGCCTGGCGCGCTAAGCACGACTTCTTTATTTTACACATCAAATCGACCTAAACCGCGCTAAGAAGACTCAAAAACAATACTTATGTCAAAATGTCAAAATGCAAGCAGTGCGCTACAAATTGCACTGAGCACACTCGCGTTTAGCGGTCTTCTGCATGCTAAGCGGGATCTCTTGGGAAAAACTGGTCTTTTATTCCAAAAACATGCATCCGTAGTCCTGCCTTCGACACTTTATTCCTCAATGCTCCAAAATGCAACAAATACCTACGAAAGAAATAAAATCTATCAAACTTTACACAAATGGATTATAAAAACAAATATATACAAACTAAACGTATTTACACAAAAGTCAGGTTTATTCAATCAATATTTACAATAAAGAGTCGATAACTGCAACAAAAAGCATATACAAAAATAATTATAATTTGCACTTATCAGGCGGCATCTAGTGCGGTGCAGTATAATCGGCAGAGAAGGTCACAGGGGGTGAGGATCAGATATATACAATAGTAATAGCCTATGTTATGTTTTGTTTTTTGTGGCTGATGTAATATTTTTACATTATGCACTTTTCGAAAAACTTATGTACTTAATTATGTTTGCATATGTTTCAGCATCTAATATAATCGTTATGTCCGAAATGTTATATTCATTTCATATTTTTGAAATAACTTGTCCACTTATATGGTAGCGGTAATTATGTTGTTAACAAAAATGACACAAACAGAGGAAGTTTCAGATATGCACTTACGAAATCACCTCAAGAATGTTTCGGATGTGCATATCCGAAACTACCTCAAGAATTTCAAATTCAACGTTTATGTTATAAAACTTGGGAAAATGATGCCTTCGGAAATGCACATCCGAACATGCTGATAGGTGCGTTTGGAAGTGTATCTCCGAAGGGTATTTTCGAGTTTTCAAGAGTGATTTTCACCACTATTAGGTGTAAAGAGAAATTCTCTTAATGAGCAAGCAATGGATTTGTTAACTCTAAGTTGTGCTTTGATTCCTAAAGACAGTTATAAAGCTTTTTACATTGATACTATTTGTATTCTAGTTGAAAAATATTATCCTATGGATTTCAATGAGCAAGAAAAGATTACTTTGCATTTCAACTTTGGAATTTCTTGTTGATGCCGGTCAATCAATAGATTTGAAGAATTTATCAACTATTCAAAAATTATGTTCGTGTTTGATTGCAATTAATATAAATAAAATTTACTTCTTGATTGATAGACTACTTCATCTTATCATGACTCTTCCAGTTTTAACTGCCACAACTGAGAAATCTGTTTTAGCAATGGAAGTTGGAAACTTGACACACTCATAAAATACTTATCTTTAGAAACTCTAAAGAAATCATACATAACTAAATGTTGTTGTGAAATGAATTAAGAGAGGTGTTTATCCTTGGAGTAAAACATGTCAAGTTCTATAGTCAGACATAGTATAGATGTATTAACATAGCATTTTTAAGAACCAACATTGGAATGTATAGCTAAAATGCTCTTAGTTTGAGAGTCAAGAGAGGAAATAAATGAAAATTTGAATATTTAGAAGACAAGGTTTCTAAGACATGACATTTGTTTGAATAGATCTATGACAAAATATATGGAGCATATTTTTAAAGAAGAACTCTTTAGGTTAATGGTAAAAATTGGAGACTATACCATAAATTGCACGGTTTAAATAAATTACATTAATTGTTAAAAAAATAATGATAGAAAAACTGAGAAAGATGTAATTGATTGAAGTGAAGCGATCGAAATGGAGAAGGGCTCAAGTTTTTCATGTAATAAAAAGTTACATCTCAAGGTAGTTAAGAAAAATAATAATGGGGAAGATGGTTAAAATTTAGAAAGTTGAGCTTATATATATATATATATATATATATATATATATATATATATATATATATATATATATATATATATATATATATATATATATATATATATATATATATATATATATATATATATATATATATATATATATATATATATATATATATATATATATATATATATATATATATATATATATATATATATATATCCTCATAAATTGGAGATGCAATTGAACAATTTGGTTTTGTACGATGCTAGAAAATAAGGCTTTAAATTGTAGATTCTTGTTGGTTAACTAAAGTATCATGGCATCACATGTTGATGACTTATATCTAATGTATATGATCTTATCGCGATCAGAAGAATTTTTAGCAGTCAATAATACTTGAGTTCTTGCGGTTGTTGGAGAAAATAGGGGGATGTACCTGCAAGATACTCTGGTACTAAAGTAAGGTTTATAGTAAAAGAGAGGAAGAGCGATATTACACTCGGACGAGTTTTTCCTGTGAATATTACTGATTACCAAGTAACTGGGACGTCAGTAATATCCAAAGGAAGAGCGTAGACTTCGAGAACTCTTTAGAACCTTGTTGGGCAGGTGATAAACCCCTAGTACATACCTCGTGGGTGGTTACTTTGACTCCATGCCTGTGACGTCGAACTTTTGATCCTGTTACTTTTAGCCTGTGCAACGGACTATGCAATGGTTATCCAGAATATGTGGAGCTGAGACTTCATGCCATAGCATACCATGACATCATATCATCATATATATCTCATATCTATGGGAATCCAAAGACAAGTCTCGTTGATATAGCTTTTCATAAAAGGAAATTTTAAAAGATAGACGAGTCTTTGGGTCTCCTCAGAAATGAAGATAAAGCATTCATCCATACTACCATGCATTCATTTTTCACAAAAAAAACTCATTGGGGTCCCCTTTCTCAGAATCCAGTAAATAGCAAAGACGACTCATCCACATCCTTACCGTACCAGAGGCAACCAACAAAGGCTAATGGATCTTTTTGAAGAGAATCAGAATGCACTCCGTCGGGATATGGACACTATGGGTACTCGCATGGATTAACTTATGGAAACTCTTCATGCCGTGATCAAGGGTCAAGAAGAACTACACCAAAGTGTTTCCAAGATTACTACTGCTGCTCCTTCCACTTCTGCTAATGGGATAAATGACAATGAAAATGTTGAGACTCCTACCGCTGCTCCTAGGAATGATGTCGACGATCATCATGATGTTATTGATCTTGACGAACCCCAAGTGAACCTTGCTGCCAGGGTTGCCGAAACTACGAAAATGTATCATGCTCTCGAAGAGCGACTTAGAGCCATGGAGGGTATCAAGGCTTTCGAATTCAATACTGCTGCAATGTGCCTCATGTCTGGGGTAGTTATTACTCCCAAGTTCAAAGTCCCAAAGTTTGACAAATACAAAGGCACTTCTTGCCCAAAGACTCGTCTCTGTTCCTATTGTCGCAAAATAGCGTCCTATGCTGAAAATGAACCATTACTCATGCATTTCTTTCAAGACAGTTTGACTGGGGAATCATTGGATTGGTAAATGCATTTGGAAAGATCTCATGTCAGTACTTGGGGAAAGCTTGCTGATGCTTTTTGAAACAATACCATTACAATACTGCCATGGCTCCTAGCCGTACTCAACTCCAAGGGATGGTACAAAAGTCTGAAGACTCTTTCAAAGAATACGCTCAGAGGTGGCGTGAACTGGCTGCAAGGGTCCAACCTCCTCTCTTGGATCATGAATTGATTGATCTGTTTATGGGTACTCTGCGAGGCCCTTATCTCCAGCATATGCTTAGTAGCACTTCTACTTCTTTCTCGGATATGGTCATTATTGGTGAACATGTTGAAACATGCATTAAGGCTGGAACGATTCAAGGTGTTCCTAACAATATTAACAATAATACGAGCATTAGTAGAATACCATTTTCTGGTTTTGTCAAGAAGAAAGAGGGCGATACCAGTGCCATCACCGTCAACCAAGGAAGAGCTCCCACATTTCCTCAAGTCCGATTCCCTTATTTTCATACACCTACTATTGTTCCAAACCAATTCGTTCCTCAAGTATGTGCTGCTACAACTCCAGCACCCTGGATGGCCCAACAACGGCCTTTCGCTCCGAAACCACATTATGTTCCACAACAACAATTTTCACTTCCTCCAACTTACCAACAACCGAATCAACAACCACAAGACCCGAGAGCCCCTCAAAGACAGAGATCCCCTGTGTTGTACCCCAAAATTTTCCCTCCCATATTCTTCAAGGTTTGCTAAGATCATGCTTCAAAATCTCCCAAGGGTTGCACAATCCATTTGCCTCCTAACAGTCAAAAATTAGGGTTTTGATTCTGGCAAGGAAATTGAAGTTTTCAAGGGCTCAATCAAGTCCCATATGCTCATACACATTGTCAAGCACCTACATGTCATGTTTCAAGGCTCACAAGGTCAAGTTGCACAGTCAAAAACCCTAATTGCTCAATAGTCAACTGTAGGGGCAAAATGGTCATTTGGCAGTCAAAAGTCAAATTTTTTGGTCAACATCTTATTTTTAAGCCACAAACTTCATTTGATCAATTCTTGATCATGATTCTCAAAGTATGGCTAAAAAAGACTCAAGATGCAAAAGTTTCTATTTTTGGACAGCTGAAAAGTCAACTGTAACTTGACCAAGGCATAACTTCCTCATGGTTCATCAGAAAAATCCCATCCAATGCTCATCTTGAAGGGGAAGAAATTTCCTACAACTCATCTTCACATTCCAAGTCCAAGAAATGCTCTCACAAAAAGTTATCAATTTCAACATTATAGGTCATTTTCAAAAGTCAACAAAAAGGGACTTTAAGTCAAAGACCATAACTAGAGATTGGTAAATCGAAATGACATGGGACCAAAGACATTGGTTAGAGGACTTCAAGACCTTTCCAAAATGTCATTGAACATGTTCATAACTTCAAAATTGAGCAATATATGCATTGGAGAAGTTGGGAAATTTTTGTGAAATGGCCAAAATCAATTATCCTTGAAATTTCATTTTTGACAAAAGGGGCCCACTTTTTCCACTTGTTTCAGCTTGGCCATGCTTCCCACGTGTCCCACAAATTATTTCAAGTTTTAAAATTAATTTTTCCATTTTTATTTAATTTTATTTGATTTAATTCATTTTAAATCTTTTAAAATCAAATAAAAATCAAGAAAATTAATAAGAGGGAATATTTTGTGTTGAATAACTTTGAATCACCATCACTCACCTTCCAAATTCGTGAAAAGCTTATTTCAAGTACAAAATTCAAATTTTGAAGCAAAAATGGCAAGTTCTTTAAATGGTGTTTATGGAAATCTCAAGACTTGATGGCAAGGGTAAAGACCCCTAAATGTGTTTGATTTTCGTGGATAAACATATATGAAGCCTCTTATACAGTGTACACAGGCTAGAGACACCTAGAACGGCAACCCTAATCCTCTCAAATTTGCACAAAAATTGACAAATTCGGATTCTATTCTTGAGCAAGTTTCAAGGAGTTCTAAGGACTCAGTTGTGTTCCTGGGTATAGCAGCATCCATTATCAATCCCTACACGAAGCCAAATCGTCCCAGATCGTTCCCTCTAGCTCTCTTCGGTTTGTCAAAATTTCTTGATTTCTTTTTTATATTTCATGCATCATTAACTATTTTTGATGGCTTATATGAACTCAGGACACTCATTAGAACGCATTTGACGTATAACATGTGAGTTTCCACGCAGGAGTAGGAACCTTCCATTGCTAGGGCCGTTTTGGTCATCTTCTTCGAAACTCCCTGTACAGTCATTTTCAGGCCAAAATAATGGCACCATTGAATTCGCAGGGGTCTAATTAGGGTGACTAGGTCTTTCTTTTTCTTTGATTTCCCTTATTTTGCAGGTTTGGCCGTAGCATTCGCCGGAGAAGACGACCGAAGCTAGGGCTCCGGCGTCGTTGACTGTGAAAGACTCAGGCGTGGATGGCGTGGCACGATGGCTCCATCTGATTCGCTCATATGTTATACCTGGGCCCCACGCGTGCTGACTTTGTTTTTAATTCAAACTTGCCACGTTTTCGTTTTTAATCAATTAATTGCAGGGTATTGACAACAAAGCCAGTTAGCACAGTTGGCAACGCATCAGTGGATATTCCCATAGGGCACGAGTTCAAGTCCTGGTTCTGGCCTTTTTCCACCTTTTCCATAATTAACTTGCTTCTTTTATTTTTCCTTTTTCTTATATTTTTATTCTAATTTAATTTAGGTTCAAATAATTTTCTCATGCATTTAAAAACTCACAAAAATATTTTCCTTTTGCATTTTAATCAGAAAAATGTTTATTTAATTTTTGACATTAAAAATAATATTTTTGCATGCATATTTTAATTAATTGTTAAATAATAATTAATTGACTTTTATTTGTTTTTTTTACTTATCAAAATTGATCCAAAAAACACCAAAAAATAATTACTCTATCATTAAATTAATTCAACTAACATTTTTCATAAAAAAAACCAAAAAATTAAACTAAAATTATTTTTATTATTATTATTTTTGTAAATAAATCTCAAATAAATTGTAATTAGGCCATTTTAGCTTTTTTTCTTAAAATAATTAAAATAGCTTAGATTTAGGTTAACATTTAATTTTGTTTCTTTTTATTTTTATTCTATTTCATAAAAGCATAAAAATACAAAAATATTTTCTCTTAATTAAATTAATTAGTTAGTCTCCATTTCATTTTAATTCTAAAAAAGTCCAAAAAAATTAATTCCCTTTTCTTTATTCGCGCGTATTTAATTTGTTCGATTATCATGTAATTGCTCCGGATATGTAATAGTAAATAGGACCTTTTACTGTTTTTTTATTTTCCGCACTTATTTACTTAAAACGGGTCTTTGTAAAGATTTGGCGATGTATAAACCCGCGCCTTGTAATAGCGTAGGATTTACGTTTTCCGCAATTTACTTTCCGCACCCTTTTAACTGTTAACTTGTATGAAAGAATGCATGCCCAAATAAAATCAAAGCATAGATCACTATAATGCATGACAAGATAAAACATAACTGAAAATAACACACAAATTCACACATCACTCTTAGGGTACGCCTCACTTTTGCCTTGCCCTCGAAACGTGGTCGCCGAGTATAGGACATTTTAGTAAGTCCTTATGTCCATGACCCATGGCATAAGGGTAGCTTCTAAGGTGTCCTACTGTTGCTCTGGTGACCACACTGTCCCTACAAGCTCGAATTGTGTTCGTCGAGTACAGGACGTTTTAGTAAGTCCTTATGTCCATGATATGATCCAGTTGCCTCGAAACGGTTGCCTCGGACTAAAAAGATAAATGGCATAAGGGTAACTTCTATGGTGTCCTACTGTTGCTCTGGTGACCACACTATCCCTACAAACGAATTGACCCGAACACCTCCAACGACGGTGCTACCTACCTCTCAATGGTGGGATAGCATTATCTAAAGGACTCTTACACAGCTTAATTCCTTAGGGTAGGTAGATTCTCATAAGTACTTGCTCTTTTCAAAAACAAAACAAAATACTTTTCACACCTTACACTTTCAAAACAAATTTTTCAAACACTCTTGAGGACAGATACAAGAGTTATTCAGAAATCTTTCAAAGAAACTTTTTCAAACCCACTCACATTTTGAAAAGCAAACATTTTGAAAACATAAGAGCAAGTATCTAAGAGACCATGGATAACCATGGATAGAAAGGGTTCTAACCCCTTCCCTTTCTATAAATCTACCTCCCGAACCGAGAAACAATCTCATAAGGAATTTTGTTGTGTTTTTGTCTTGTCCATGTTGGAGAAAATAAAAGACGGTGGCGACTCTTACTTACCGCGACATTTCGCGAAACCAATGTCAAACAGTCACTTCCAGATCCACCGATCACAGAACTGGCGACTCTGCTGGGGAACAATACTCTGTAAGTGAGGTGTACCTTAGGACTAAGATCACTTGTGTTTTCAATTGTTGTGTTTGTTTGCTTTATCATTGTGGGCTGTTTCGGAGTTACATAGATCCTAACCCGGATCTGGGGATACCCTGTTAGGTAGCATAAGCTGTGAGGGACCTGTCCGGCGTAGACTGACATGGGTGAAGCAGTGGCTACGTTGGTGTGGCGAATTGGTCTGTACCGATATCCCTTGTGTCGCAACGAGGAGAATATGGGTCTTCTGAGGAGTCATTAAGCACCAACCGACCTTAGAACCTTAAATGACCCAACTTGGCCAATAGAACAGTAGCAGTATGCTACGCCCATTGAGGCTAAACTCTCGTGATGGTTCTGGCCGCAAGAAAAGGTTGCGATGCTGGAGTTATGACCGATTGAGGGTAGTCAGTGATATTGGGATCCTCTAGAACCCGGTTACTTCTGATAGGACAGGTCTTAACCAACAAACTGAAAGAGGGTAATACCTAGACCCCATGCTGGCCTAAACTCTAAGGGCTTCTCTTGTGTGACTTGTGTGCTTTCAAACTTGACTACTTGCATACTTGTTATCTGACACTCGAGTTTCTTGCAGGTTTTGTTTACAGTCCTTAATCTGGGCTCATAACAGGGTTTACCTACATTACCCCATGCATAGCATAACATCATACCATTGCATGCATCCTGCATAAAGACTAACCCGGTTCAAGGATCTCAAGGGCTTGTGATGCAGGTCATGATGAACAAAATGTCTAGCAAAGGGCAAAGGGGATTTATTTTCCTCTAACCAAGGTTGTCAGGGGCTATGACCCACTCGATATGGTGAGCCTTGACCCTTGAAGAAGGACTCTAAACAACATGCAGTTCCTTCAACCAAGCTATCAGACTCCAATTCTAACAAGTTTCTTTGTTTACCCCGCGAGATCCTTGAAAACATTGCATGCATATATGCACATCATTGCATTACAGGTATCCCTTTTGCAAGTCACTTACCTTCGTCGCTGTTTATTTCAGCAATGACTTCCCAACAAGATAACCAGGGTCTTCATGCTCAAGAGACTCAGTTCAGGGAAATCTTTTCAAGCCTATCCAAGGGGCAAGAAAAGTTAAGGACACTCCTCATGGGGAATCTGGCCAAGAAAAGTCCCGAAGATGACAAGGACGAACGGTTGAAACGTCTACAAGCTGAAGTAGATACATTGAAAACCCAGATGCTGGGGAAAAGGGCTCTCATCCAAGGTCTAGCTCGGGAGCAAGAAGAGTTGAGGATCATGATCAGTCAGCTCCACCAAGAGAGACACCATATGAAGCAACCTGCCCAAGTCAGGGACCAGGTCTTTGATCAGCTTCCAAGAGGACAAGAACTTGGTATGGTGAAGAATAGAACTCTCCAAATTGATACTACCTCATAGGTCTAACCACAACCTCGCCCAGAGCAACATGTTGATTTGAGTAGGCCAAGCAGGTCCAAGAGGCAGTTCACCCAACTCAACATGCCTTTGTTTCAAGCTCTACAACACCTGCTGAGGTTGAATCTGATTACATTAAGGGCTCCTCCCCAGAACCCCAACATCTCTGCTCCTAACTATCATCCCAACAAAAGGTGTGCATATCACTCTGATAGTCCTGGACACGACACTGCCGACTGCTGGGCTCTGAAGAACAAGGTCCAGGATCTGATTAATGAAGGAGTTGTGGATTTCACCCAAGTGGGTCAAGCTGAGTTCTTCTGCCATCCCTACAAGATGCACCAGTTGAAGTAACAAGCCCTGAGAGTAGAAGACTTTTGTTCATTAGAATTTTTCAAGTTGTAAATTTCTTTTGATTGTTCAAACATTTATTCATGTTAAACGTTGTTATTTCATTAATGCATCGCATATGTCTGTTTTGAAGCAATATATTCGCATTCGCTATATTCAAACTGCTTTCATTTTTTATGTCAACTCTCAGTTAATAATTCTAAGCCTCTTGAGGGAGGATGACAAAAACGATACCATAATTTTTACAGTATGCTTTTGAATAGACACCGCTGATGAGGTACAGGCATTGTTTCAATTCCTAAACACTGGAGTTATAAGGAGGATAATCCCTCGTCAACCCCTCTGAGCCAAAGAAGTAGGAGTTTTTCTTTTCGAAAATTAAAACCCTTAATCATAACCTGGGGCAGGGTAGTTCACTCAGTTGATCCAAGTGCATGACAAATAGCATCAAATGAGTCCTTCCAAAGTAGAAGACAATGATGATTCCAAATAATCATAAGGATAGGCAGTCATTATATCTCAAAAATGAAAGCCCAATAAGTCAAAACCTACGAAGGATACTTACAAAACTGGGGTATCCCACTGACTGTAATCACAAAAGAAACAGTTCAGGCAAAAAACAGGGATAACGAAATCAAAAAGCAAAGAGGTCCTACAAACCCTCAACAAAAAGGAAATGACTGCCTATTCCAAATAAACTGTCAATATCCGAATCATCACTGGTATATCAAAGCAAAGACTCAAACAAGGTCTGACGCACGATCAGCTGAGTTTAGGTTTGAAGAACATTAAGAAGAAGGGGTGGGTATAAATAATTTAAGCCTTTATCCTTTGTTTCATAAACCGTGAACCAGGCCATGTTATAACCCTCAAAAGTCCTAGCTGAAGCATGGGTTAGTTTGAAAGCATACAGTTACGAAAGGTATCCTGACTCCTCAAGGCTTGCGGTAAAATAACGAGTTGACATCACATTTTACAAAATTTGCTTGTTTTACTAAAAGATGCATTTTCAAAATCTCCGAAACAGACGTAAGCTTTGCATTTTTGACATAACTTTGTTTGCATATGACTTTTTATTCGAGCAGCATAGAAGTTCGCACGACGAATGTCTAATGAACAAAAGCACCTCCAATCAAGGGGTAGATATGATCATTGTCCATCATCTGGGGCAGTTAAGTCAAGATTCGGAGAATCTCTCAAAAGGCCAACCAGCCTGGGGCAAATCTCCATCTGGATCACTTGGAGCGTTGGACGATCAAACAAAGATCTTCTGGTAGTATGGCAACACTACACTACTGACAGGGGCACCTCCCTACATGCTGAGAGCGCGGACATAGTCGAAAAAATACTATGCAAAATCAAAGACCCCCTAGGTTGACACACCTAGGCAAAAATAAGGGATTCCCGGCGAACCAAAAGGGTTCGGGCAAAAATAAGGGATGAATATGAAAAAATCTGTACACCCGGCAAGTCGAAAACCTGAAAAGGCGGCTTGGGCAAAAAATGGGTATCCCGGTGGACTGAAAACCCGAAAAGGGCGGTCCAGGCAAAAATTAGGGATCAAAGCGTACGACTATGTCCCGTCATCTCGTCACTTGCCTCCCAGAAGAAGAGTTGTCAATCGGCAGTCATCAAGCACCTCCACAGGTATCTTCTTCCCTCACATTAGAAACAGGGGCAATAATGAGTTGTCTAAGTGATCTAATTTCTCTGTCCACAAAGGTACCAAGGTAAGTTCAGCCGAAGAACATAACCAAGATATCTTAATTCCCCAGAGAGTGAGCCAACAAGCCAACGATACTCTCCCCAAGCAGATTTAACTTACTCTGTCAGCCTTAAGGAAATTGGGTATCCCCAGCAGATCTCAACATTCCTCAGCGGAGTATACAAACATTTTTAACAAGCATCCCCGGCAGTCTTGGTCTAAGATTGTTCCCCGGCGGTATACCAGACATTCAGTGGAGCCACTTCCCCCGTACAGTTCAAAATTTCCCCGGGAGAGTCCAGCCTAAAAGTTTCCCCAGGAAAATGGAATCCAATCTCCCCAGCAGGTCTTGAAGCTTATCCCCAGTAGATTCTGGAAGCTTAACCCCGCAAAGCACGAACGCGTCCCCCAGACTCTTTATTCAAAGGTTATTTCCCCACCAGGATATAACTGGGTTATCCTCAGCCAATCGCCACGAAAAGGTCGTCCCCGACGAAGTCTTCCTATCCCCCGATGGAGTTCATCAATTCCTTCAACATAACTCAACAATGGTATCCCCCGCAGAGTTATCATCAACACCTCAGCAAAGTGCATCTTTCCCCACAGAGTTCACTCCCCGCAGAGTAATCTATTCGCCAGGTTTATTCCCCAACGGAGTCATCTTCTCCTACCGGTATTCTTGCAACTATCATCCCCAGCGGAAACAAAGCATTATTCTTCAACATCAACCCAGGATTTAACTTCCCGGCACCCGTCAAGGATCTATTTTCCTAGACAAAAACATACATTCATAAACAATACATTTTCATACATTACAACATGCATATACGCATCATGAACATACAATCTCACTTATTCTGAGAACATCTCGCATGTCATACATCATGACATTGCATACAACTAACGCATGTCGTACAGGATAAAGGTTAATACAAAGATAATTGCTATCAACAGTCGCAACTAAAGATCCGATTCCTGTATCTTGCCAGGGTGTAGCTGTCGACGACTACATTACCAGACTCGATTCCTGTATCCTGCCAGGGCACGTCAGAAGAGTTCGAAGATCCGATTCCTGTATCTTTCCAGGGTGTATCTGTTGACGACTACATTACCAGACTCGATTCCTGTATCCTGCCAGGGCACGTTTGAAGAGTTCGAAGATCCGATTCCTGTATCTTGCCAGGGTGTATCTGTTGACGACTACATTACCAGACTCGATTCCTGTATCCTGCCAGGGCACGTCTGAAGAGTTCGAAGATCCGATTCCTGTATCTTGCCAGGGTGTATCTGTTGACGACTACATTACCAGACTCGATTCCTGTATCCTGCCAGGGCACGTCTGAAGAGTTCGAAGATCCGATTCCTGTATCCTGCCAGGGTGTATCTGTTGACGACTACATTACCAGACTCGATTCTTGTATCCTGCCAGGGCACGTTTGAAGAGTTCGAAGATCCGATTCCTGTATCCTGCCAGGGTGTATCTGTTGACGACTACATTACCAGACTCGATTCCTGTATCCCGCCAGGGCACATCTGAAGAGTTCAAAGATCCGATTCCTGTATCCTGCCAGGGTGTATCTGTTGACGACTAGCATTACCAGACTCGATTCCTGTATCCCGCCAGGGCATGTCTGAAGAGTTCGAAGATCCGATTCCTATATCCTGCCAAGGTATACTTGTTGACGACTAGCATTACCCGACTCGATTACTGTATCCCGCCAGGGCACGTCTGAAGAGTTCGAAGATCCGATTCCTGTATCCTGCCAGGGTGTATCTGTTCACGACTAGCATTACCAGACTCGATTCCTGTATCTCGCCAGGGCACGTCTGAAGAGTTCGAAGATCTGATTCCTATATCCTGCCAGGGTGTATCTATTGACGACTACATTACCAGACTCGATTCCTGTATCTCGCCAGGGCACATCTGAAGAGTTCAAAGATCTGATTCCTGTATCCTACCAGGGTGTATCTGTTGACGACTACATTACAAGACTCGATTCCTGTATCCTGCCAGGGCACCTCTGAAGAGTTCGAAGATCCGATTCCTGTATCCTACCAAGGTGTATCTGTTGACGACTACATTACCAGACTCGATTCCTGTATCCTGCCAGGGCACGTCTGAAGAGTTTGAAGATCCGATTCCTGTATCCTGCCAGGGTGTATCTGTTGACGACTACATTACCAGACTCGATTCATATATCCTGCCAGGGCACGTCGGAAGAGTTCGAAGATCTGATTCCTGTATCTTGCCAGGGTGTATCTGTTGACGACTATTTACTAGACTCGATTCCTGTATCCTGCCAGGGCACGTCTGAAGAGTTCTAAGATCCGATTCCTGTATCTTGCCAGGGTGTATCTGTTGACGACTATTTCTAGATTCGATTCATGTATTTAGCCAGGGCACATCTACATAAAGAGTTCGAAGATCAACACCTGTAACAGGCCAGGTAATTATCTTTCTTTCTCAGGCACGCAAGTTCTCGCTAAGGAATCTCTTACGCGATCAACACCTAGATGGCATCTATAAGCCCATCCACTTACCAACAGTTCCAAATGGCATCTATAAGCCCATTCCCGACAAGGTTCTGTCACACCTCCAGATGGCATCTATAAGCCCATCCCCCTATCCACCATCTCTCCAAATAGCATCTGTAAGCCCATTCCCGCCATCACACTGCTGATACTCAACTATGTGAGTGCAAATTTCTGGGCACTCTAGTGTTCAATCATCTTCCACCCTCGGATCACGAAAGGCACACACGCCAATCTACATCCTCAGGTCTAAGAAGATTGAACAGGGGCAACTGTTGTACCCCAAAATTTGCCCTCCCATATTCTTCAAGGTTTTCTAAGATCATGCTTCAAAATCTCCCAAGGGTTGCACAGTCCATTTGCCTCCTAACAGTAAAAAATTAGGGTTTTGATTATGGAAAGGAAATTGAAGTTTTCAAGGGCTCTATCAAGTCCCATATGCTTATACACATTGTCAAGCACCTACATGTCAAGTTTCAAGGCTCACAAGGTCAAGTTGCACAGTCAAAAACCCTAATTGCTCAACAGTCAACTGTAGGGGCAAAATGGTCATTTGGCAGTCAAAAGTCAAAAAATTTGGTCAACATCTTATTTTGATACCACAAACATCATTTGATCAATTGTTGATCATGATTCTCAAAGTATGGCTCAAAAAGACCTAAGATGCAAAAGTTTCTATTTTTGGACAGTGGAAAAGTCAACTGTAACTTGACCAAGGCATAACTTCCTCATGGTTCATCAGAAAAATCCCATCCAACGCTCATCTTGAAGGGGAAGACATTTCCTACAACTCATCTTCACATTCCAAGTCCAAGAAATGCTCTCACAAAAAGTTATCAATTTCAACATTATAGGTCATTTTCAAAAGTCAACAAAAAGGGACTTTAAGTCAAAGACCATAACTTGGGATTGGTAAATCCAAATGACATGGGACCAAAGGCATTGGTTAGAGGACTTCAAGACCTTTCCAAAATGTCCAAGAACATGTTCATAACTTCAAAATTGAGCAAGATATGCATTGGAGAAGTTGGGAAATTTTTGTGAAATGGCCAAAATCAATTATCCTTGAAATTTCATTTTTGACAAAAGGGGCCCACTTTTTCCACTTGTTTCAACTTGGCCATGCTTCCCACGTGTCCCACAAATTATTTCAAGTTTTAAAATTAATTATTCCATTTTTATATAATTTTATTTGATTTAATTCATTTTAAATCTTTTAAAATCAAATAAAAATCAAGAAAATTAATAAGAGGGAATATTTTGTGTTGAATAAATTTGAATCACCATCACTCACCTTCCAAATTCGTGAAAAGCTTATTTCAAGTAAAAAATTCAAATTTTGAAGCAAAAATGGCAAGTTCTTTAAATGGTGTTTATGGAAATCTCAAGACTTGATGGCAAGGGTAAAGACCCCTAAATGTGTTTGATTTTCGTGGATAAACATATATGAAGCCTCTCATACAGTGTACACAGTCTAGAGACACCTAGAACGGCAACCCTAATCCTCTCAAATTTTCACAAAAATTGACAAATTCGGATTCTATTCTTAAGCAAGTTTCAAGGAGTTCTAAGGATTCAGTTGTGTTCCTGGGCATAGCAGCAGTCATTTCCAATCCCTACACGAAGCCAAATCGTCCCAGATCGTGCCCTCTACCTCTCTTCGGTTTGTCAAAATTTCTTGATTTCTTTTTTATATTTCATGCATCATTAACTATTTTTGATGGCTTATATGAACTCAGGACACTCATTAGAACGCATTTGACGTATAACATGCGAGTTTCCACGCAGGAGTAGGAACCTGCCATTGCTAGGGCCGTTTTGGTCATCTTCTTCGAAACTCGCTGTACAGTCATTTTCAGGCCAAAATAATGGCACCATTGAATTCGCAGGGGTCTAATTAGGGTGACTAGGTCTTTCTTTTTCTTTGATTTCCCTTATTTTGCAGGTTTGGCCGTAGCATTCGCCGGAGAAGACGACCGAAGCTAGGGCTCCGGCGTCGTTGACTGTGAAAGACTCAGGCGTGGATGGCGTGGCACGATGGCTCCATCTGATTCGCTCATATGTTATACCTGGGCCCCACGCGTGCTGACTTTGTTTTTAATTCAAACTTGCCACGTTTTCGTTTTTAATCAATTAATTGCAGGGTATTGACAACAAAGCCAGTTAGCACAGTTGGCAACGCATCAGTGGATATTCCCATAGGGCACGAGTTCAAGTCCTGGTTCTGGCCTTTTTCCACCTTTTCCATAATTAACTTGCTTCTTTTATTTTTCCTTTTTCTTATATTTTTATTCTAATTTAATTTAGGTTCAAATAATTTTCTCATGCATTTAAAAACTCACAAAAATATTTTCCTTTTGCATTTTAATCAGAAAAATGTTTATTTAATTTTTGACATTAAAAATAATATTTTTGCATGCATATTTTAATTAATTGTTAAATAATAATTAATTGACTTTTATTTGTTTTTTTTACTTATCAAAATTGATCCAAAAAACACCAAAAAATAATTACTCTATCATTAAATTAATTCAACTAACATTTTTCATAAAAAAAACCAAAAAATTAAACTAAAATTATTTTTATTATTATTATTTTTGTAAATAAATCTCAAATAAATTGTAATTAGGCCATTTTAGCTTTTTTTTTCTTAAAATAATTAAAATAGCTTAGATTTAGGTTAACATTTAATTTTGTTTCTTTTTATTTTTATTCTATTTCATAAAAGCATAAAAATACAAAAATATTTTCTCTTAATTAAATTAATTAGTTAGTCTCCATTTCATTTTAATTCTAAAAAAGACCAAAAAAATTAATTCCCTTTTCTTTATTCGCGTGTATTTAATTTGTTCGATTATCATGTAATTGCTCCGGATATGTAATAGTAAATAAGACCTTTTACTGTTTTTTTATTTTCCGCACTTATTTACTTAAAATGGGTCTTTGTAAAGATTTGGCAAAGTATAGACCCGCGCCTTGTAATAGCGTAGGATTTACGTTTTCCGCAATTTACTTTCCGCACCCTTTTAACTGTTAACTTGTATGAAAGAATGCATTCCCAAATAAAATTAAAGCGTAGATCACTATAATGCATGACAAGATAAAACATAACTGAAAATAACACACAAATTCACACATCACTCTTAGGGTACGCCTCACTGTTGCCTTGCCCTCGAAACGTGGTCGCCGAGTATAGGACGTTTTAGTAAGTCCTTATGTCCATGACCCATGGCATAAGGGTAGCTTCTAAGGTGTCCTACTGTTTCTCTGGTGACCACACTGTCCCTACAAGCTCGAATTGTGGTCGTCGAGTACAGGACGTTTTAGTAAGTCCTTATGTCCATGATATGATCCAGTTGCCTCGAAACGGTTGCCTCGGAATAAAAAGATCAATGGCATAAGGGTAGCTTCTAAGGTGTCCTACTGTTGCTCTGGTGACCACACTGTCCCTACAAACGAATTGACCCGAACACCTCCAACGACGGTGCTACCTACCTCTCAATGGTGGGATAGCACTATCTAAAGGACTCTTACACAACTTAATTCCTTAGGGTAGGTAGATTCTCATAAGTACTTGCTCTTTTTAAAAACAAAATAAAATACTTTTCACACCTTAAACTTTCAAAAAACTTTCAAAACAAATTTTTCAAACACTCTTGAGGACAAATACAAGAGTTATTCAGAAATCTTTCAAAGAAACTTTTTCAAACCCACTCACATTTTGAAAAGCAAACATTTTGAAAACATAAGTGCAAGTATCTAAGAGCCCATGGATAACCATGGATAGAAAGGGTGCTAACACCTTCCCTTTTTATAAATCTACCTCCCGAACCGAGAAACAATCTCATAAGGAATTTTGCTGTGCTTTTGTCCTGTCCATGTTGGAGAAAATAAAAGACGGTGGCAACTCTTGCTTACCGCGACATTTCGCGAAACCAGCATTAAACAGTCAGTTCCAGATCCACCGATCACACCCTGAAAGAATATTTGATCTCATTCCCATGTATTACGCTCAGCTTCTCCCACAGTTACTGGCTAGTCAAATGGTTCAATTGCGCGAACTCGGTCCACCGCCAAATCCTCTCCCTAGGGGATATGATATTAATGCTCATTGCAAATTCCATTCTGGGACAGGCCATACAATTTAAAATTGCAGAGCATTCAAATGCAAAGTTCAAGATGTCATTGATGAAAAGGCCATCAACTTCAACCCTGTTGGTCCGAATATTCAAAATAATCCCATGCCTCCTTATCAAGGGGGAACAATCAATGCTATTGAAGAAGTTAACGAACGGGTTTTGGTATCAAAGGTTGATGAAATTAAGATATCTTTGGAAATTGTCAGAGAACATTTGTTGAAGCATGAAGTGTTATAAGAACTCCATGACTTCTGCTTAACATGTTCTTCCAAACCAGAAGAGTGTGCTGAGTTGAAGACGACCATCCAACAGTTGATCGATGAAGGTGTCTTACATATAGAGAAAGTATTCCGAGAAGAAGAGATTGATGTCCTGGAAATCCCCTACTATCCAAGAAGCTTTTCAGCCACCCCTAGTATTCCGTTAACAATTCAGGTTCCTATTACCCCCACAATGATTCAAGCTCCTATTCCCCCTACAAGCAACGACTCGAAGGCAGTTCCATGGGAGTATAATTTAGTCTATATTCATGGAAAGAGGTATGAGTTCCCTCAGGTTGGTGACAAGAATGTTACCAACATTGCGGGAACAAGTAACATGACTCGCAGTGGTCGGATCTTTTCTCCTCCACCACCACCTCCTAAGGAAACTAATAGTGAATCTCTAGCTAAGGCCAGGGGAAAGCAAGTGATGGATAATCAACCCGAACCTTCTGTAGGACAAGAGGCGGAGCAACTTTTGAGAATTCTCAAGTGGAGTTATTACAAAGTAGTGGACCAACTCAACCAGACACCATCCAAGATTTCCATCTTGTCTCTCCTTTTGTGTTCAGAGGCCCACATCAATGCCTTATTGAAGACCTTATGTTCTTCTCATGTTACCCAAGACATCTCTGTGGCCCAGTTTGAAGGAATAGTCACTAATATTGTTGTGGGAAATTGTTTCGGTTTATGTGATGATGAACTCCCGGTTGAAGGCAGAGGCCACAATAAAGCGCTGCATATTTCTATGAAGTGTTTGGTCATTGTTTTATCTTGAGTTTTGGTGGATACAAGTTCTTCACTCAATGTGATGCCTAAGGTTACCTTGTTTAAGCTGAATATGGATGGAGTAATGATGAGGCCCTCCACTCTAAATGTTCGAGCGTTTGATGGTTCGAGAATATAAATGGATGGAGAAGTGGATTTGCCTGTCAAGATTGGTCCCCACACTTTCTATTTGTCATTCTATGTTATGGACATCCGTCCTTCATATACTTTCCTTTTAGGTCATCCATGGATTCATGTAGCAGGAGTTGTGGCGTCTACTCTTCATCAACGCCTGAAGGTCATTGCGAATGACCAAGTTGTCGTTGTTTGTGGGGAAGAAGACATAGTGATTAATAACTTGACTACCTACCGTTATGTGGAAGTGGAAGGCGAGGTGCAAGAGTTGCCCTTTCAAGCTCTGGAGATTGTTACTGTTGACAAATTCCCCGTCGTGGAATGTAAGAAGTCTGAGATACCCCTGGCCTCATTGAAGGATGCCAAAGCCCTCATAGAAGCTAGACCTCCCCATGACAGTTGGGGAAAATTGATTGAAGTTCCAGAGAAGAAAGATCGTTTTGGTCTTGGGTATCAGCCATCATCCTCCGTGCAAGCTGGTTGGGCTCCTCTCAAAGGACAGCAGGTTCCCCCAATTTATGAAGTGTTCATCAATGTTAGTGTAAGCAAAGAAGGACAAGTGCTCTCCATAGATGCTGAAGGTGACGATGAAGATATTTCAAGATTTATCTATCAAGTTGCGCTGGACCAGGAGCTCAGCAATTGGACTGCCATGGACATCCCTGAAGTTGTTTTCCTTGATGTGTAATTTTCTGTTTCCATTTTAAGTCATATGTCCTGCCCAAGGCATACTGACAGCTGGTAGAAGGGGGCCCTTATGTTCCAATCTTAGTTTAACATTGAATGAAAAATCGCACTTTCGCATACAATTTTGTTCTCTGTCTTTTCTTTTACTTTTACTTTTTCAAAATAAAAATGGAAATACTTTTCTTTTCATATTCTAAATATGCTTTTGCACTTTCTAAAAATAAAACATAAAATCATCGATCATGCAGATCCGTCTCGGACTCTGTTGGAAATGATAATGCTATGGCTCCTTATATCCTTGAGAATCCAATTGATCATGCTAACGAATATAATGAGGAAGATTGTGAAGTCCTTGAAGAACTAGCCAGGCTCTTGAGACATGAAGAGAAGGTCATCCAACCGTATCAAGAAGAAGAAGAAGTCGTCAATCTCGGTATTGAAGAGGTAAAGAGAGAAGTCAAAATAGGGGCCGCCTTGTAAAGTGAAGAAAAGAAGGGGTTGATTGAATTGCTTCAAGAGTATGCTGACATCTTCGCCTGGTCGTATGAAGACATGCTCGGCTTAGACACTGATATAGTAATGCATCAATTTCCACTCAAGCCAGAATGTCCTCTTGTAAAGCAAAAACCAAGAAGGACCAGACGCGACATGGCCTTGAAGATCAAAGAAGAGGTTCAGAAACAGCTCGAAGCAAGTTTCCTATCTATGATAAAATACCCGCCTTGGATTGCTAACATTGTGCCCATACCTAAGAAGGATGGTAAGGTACGCATGTGTGTTGACTACCGAGACTTGAATAGAGCAAGCCCGAAGGATGATTTACCGTTTCCTCATATTGATGTATTGGTTGATAACACTGTTCATTCTTTGTTGTTTTCCTTTATGGATGGTTTCTCTGGATACAATCAGATAAAGATGGATCTGGAAGACATGGATAAAACGGCTTTCACAACTCCTTGGGGTACCTTTTGCTACAGAGTCATGCCTTTTGGTCTTAAAAATACTGGTGCGACATATCAGCGAGCTATGGTGACTCTCTTTCACGACATGATTCATAAAGAAGTCGAGGTGTATGTAAACGACATGATTGCGAAGTCACAGACTGAGGAAGAACATTTGGTTCATTTGAAGAAGTTGTTTGATCGTTTGTGAAAGTTCAGGTTAAGGCTTAATCCCAACAAATGCACCTTTGGGGTTCGATCGGGCAAGTTACTTGGTTTTATCGTGAGTCAACGAGGAATTGAAGTAGATCCAGAAAAAGTAAAAGCGATACAAGATATGTCGGCGCCGAAAAATGATAAGGAAGTACGAGGTTTCCTTGGAAGGTTGAATTACATAGCCAGGTTCATTTCCCATCTTACTGCTACCTGTGAACCCATCTTTAAATTGTTATGCAAGAACCAGGATGTCTGTTGGGCTGAGAGTTGTCAAGAAGCTTTCGAGAAGATTAAGCAATATCTTCAAGAACCACCAATACTCATACCACCAGTTCCCGGGAGACCTCTCATTATGTATTTGACTGTGCTTGAAGGATCTATGGGTTGTGTGCTCGGACAACATGATGATACTGGATGAAAAGAACACACCATTTACTATTTGAGCAAGAAGTTTACTGATTGTGAATCAACGTATTCCTTACTTCAAAAGACTTGTTGTGCTCTTACGTGGGCAGCCCGACGCTTGAGGTAGTATATGTTGACACATTCTACACTTCTGATATCTAAGATGGATCCGATAAAGTACATCTTCGAGAAACCAGCACTTAAAGGCAGATTGGCTCGGTGGCAGATGCTTTTGTCTGAGTATGACATCCAGTACCTCACACAAAAGGCTATCAAAGGTAGCATTCTTACTGATCATCTCGTTCACTAACCATTGAAGGAATATCAACCCATGAAGTTCGACTTTCCAGACGAGGATATTATGAAACTTGATGACAATGAAGGACCTGAACCAGGGGAGCAATAGACTCTCACGTTCGATGGTGCATCAAATCCTATGGGTCACGGTATCGGGGCAGTTATGACCTCTCCACGCAACACTCACATACCTTTCATTGCCATATTATGTTTTGATTGCACGAATAATGTTGCTGAATACGAAGCTTGTGTGATGGGCCTTGAGGCAGCCATTGATTTGAAGATCAAGATTATTGAAGTTTATGGGGACTCTGCCTTAGTGATACATCAAGTAAGGAGTGATTGGGATACACGGCACCCTAATTTTGTTTCATACATGGATTACATAGTTGAGTTGTTGCCGGCTTTCGATGAGGTCATCTTTGAGCACATTCCTAGAGAAGTGAATCAACTGGAAGATGCTCTGGCCACTTTAGCAGCGATGTTCAAAGTCAATTACCTGAATCATGCACCCAGTATAAGGATATGTTGTTACAAGGAGCCAACCTATATTTTCCCTGCTCATTGTCTCACAACTGAATATATATCAGACGAAAGGCCGTGGTATTTCGACATCAAAAGATATCTTGAGATGCAGGAGTACCCCGAAGGTGATATGATTTGTGATAAGCGGACTCTCAGAAGGTTGGCGTCTAAGTTTTTATTGTCAGGAGACGTTTTGTACAAGAGAAACTATGATTCGGTTCTGCTCAGATGCGTGGATAGACATGAGGCAGAATACATTATACGAGAAATACACGAGGGATCTTTTGGGACTCATGCCAGTGGGCATTCCATGGCCAAGAAAATCCTACGAGCAGGTTATTTCTTGATGACGATGGAAAGTGACTGTTGTGTATATGCCAAAATGTGCCACAAATGTTAGGTTTACGCAGACGGGATACATGTTCCTCTCACTCCTTTGAATGTGATGACTTCCCCATGGCCCTTTGCAATGTGGGGTATCGATATGATTGGGCGAATCGAGCCGAGTGCTTCAAATGGACACAGGTTTATCCTTGTTGCTACTGATTACTTCACCAAGTGGGTGGAAGCGGCTTCATACAAGAATGTGACCAAGCAAGTTGTCACTCGTTTCATCAAAAGAGAGATCATATGCTGGTATGGAACTCCTAACAAGATCATCATTGATAACGGGTCAAATCTCAACAACAAGATGATGAAGGAAATGTGTGAAGAGTTCAAGATCGAGCACCATAATTCATCACCCTATCGGCCAAAGATGAATGGGTCAGTCGAAGCCGCTAACCAGAACATAAAGAAGATCATCCAGAAAATGGCGAGAACATACAAAGATTGGCATGAGATGTTGCCTTTTGCCCTGCATGGCTATCGAACTTCGGTGCGTACTTCCACTGGGGAAACTCTGTTTTCACTAGTCTATGGTATGGATGTGATACTCCCGATCAAAGGGGAGATTCCTTCCTTAAGGGTTATGATGGATACTAAACTTGATGAAGCAGAATGGATTCAAACGAGACTCGACCAACTCAATCTCATCGAAGAAAAATGTCTGGCAGCCATTTGTCATGGTAAGTTATATCAACAGCGCCTCAAGAGAGCATTTGACAAGAAGATTTGGCCTCGAGTGTTCCACTCAGATGACCTGGTCTTAAGAAAGATTCTCCCAATCCACACTGATCCAAGAGGCAAGTGGACTCCCAACTATGAGGGACCGTACATTGCGAAGAAAGCTTTCTCAGGAGGTGCTCTGATCCTGACAAACATGGATGGGGAAGATGTTCCGCTTCCAGTTAATTCAGACTCAGTCAAAAAATACTACGCATGAAAGGACCCGCTAAGTTGAAAACCCAAAAGGGCGGCTCAGGCAAAAGTTAGGGCTAAAAAAAAAAAAAAGAGAATAACCCGCTAAGTCGAAAACTCGAAAGGGCGGCTTAGGCAAAAATGGGTGTCCCGGTGGATTGAAAACCCGAAAGGGCGATCCAGGCAAAAATTAGGGACAAAAAAGAGAGAGACTGCAGTCTGAAGACTCTTCACGTACACCCTCCTAATGTGGGATGGATCTATCTAACTATTATCCTTTGGAAGCACGACACTAGGACGACCCGGGATGCGAGAACTATAGCAATATCAGTTTTAACAGAAATTCGAGATTTTCTTATTTCCATTTTACTCATTGTATTTCATTTTTTCTCTGCAACTTCCTCATTTAGGAGTTGTTTCTATGTATGAATGCCCATTTACGGGCCAAACTCATTAATAAAAATTTGCCCTTCCATTAAAAAATCTTTGTTATGTTCTTTTACTTTATTTTCCGTATGCGAATTGTGATTTAAATTCTTTGTTAAGCATTGCATTGGAAACAATAAGTCAATAATAATCACGAGCTAAGATGTGAAACACTACATTACATGGATATGAAGGCATCCCAAGGGAATGTTGTGGCGTTCAAGTGTTCGTTCTTCTGTGCAGGTAGCAAGTCATAACGGTCACCTTGACCAAGATTTCATCCTCGTCGCCTCCTTACAATCGACTGAGCGTCTGATCCTCCCACAGAGAGACTTGGGGCATTGGTTGAGGTTCGCGTCTCTTTTTCAGTTATTCATAAAAGTCAAACCCATGAAGGAAGTCAGATCAAGTCATTTCTCCTCAACAAGATTTAATCCCCCAGTGAACTCGACAAGGCTAACTCTTTCTCTCAAATTTCAAGCACCAGTCCATATTGGTACCTCAAGATGACGAGCGACAGATCCCAATGAGTTTTTGGCACTTTACATACAATAATCATCACGACATATTGCATTGCATCCTCAAACGCATAGCATATCCATGGATCATCATGTCACACCTCAAATGCATATGAAGCATGAGCCAGAGCAATCCCAAATCAACAAAACATCCTCACAAAGAATATAATTCTTATAAGTCCCAGTTAACATATGTTATTACACTACCAACTAAAATAAACCAGGTTGTTAGTACGTCATGCTCCCCAACTCTCAATACTCACTTTATCTCTCTTAGGGTCGTAGGTCGTCGGTAGACTTTACCCTCTCCTCCTCGTATTTTTAAGGTCGTAGATCGTCCATAGATCTTACCATCGCGTTATGTTTTTTTAGGGTTGTAGACCATTCATGAATCTTACCATCGCGTTATGTTTTTAGGGTCGTAGATCGTCCGTAGATCTTACCATTGCGTTATATTTTAGGGTCGTAGATCGTCAGTAGATCTTACCTTCACTTTATCTTTCCTAGGGTCGTAGGTCGTCCGTAGACTTTACCCTCTCATCCTCTTAAGGTCGTAGATCGTCCGTAGATCTTACCTTCGCATTTTAGGGTCGTAGATGGTCTTTAGATCTTACCACAATGTTATATTTTTAGGGTCATAGATCATCCATAGATCTTACCTTCACTTTATTTCCCCTAAGGTCATAGATCGTCCGTAGATCTTACTGTCGCGTCATCCTTCTAAGGTCGTAGGTCGCCCGTAGATCTTACCATCGTGCTATCTTTTTATGGTCGTAGATTGTCCGTAGATCTTACCATCGCGTTATATTTTAGTGTCGTAGATCTTCTGTAGATCTTACCTTCACTTTATCTTTCCTAGGGTCATAGGTCGTCCGTAGACTTTACCCTCTCATCCTCTTAAGGTCGTAGATCATCCGTAGATCTTACCTTCGCATTTTAGGGTCATATGTCGTCCGTAGATCTTACCACCACGTTATAGTTTTAGGGTCATAGATCATCCATAGATCTTACCTTCACTTTATTTCCCCTAAGGTCGTAGATCGTCCATAGATCTTGCCGTCGCGTCATCTTTTTAAGGTCGTAGGTCGCCCATAGATTTTACCATTGCGTTGTATTCTTAGGGTCGTAAGCCTTCCGCAAGCTTTACCCTCGTGTTATATTTAAGTTTCTCATGAATCCTATCATTAGTCATCACGACATTGTCAACCATATCCTTTCAGTCACTCTACCACTCACTCCCTCAAGAACCTTGTATTGGCACTGTTACCCCAGTACGAGCTACCCTTTTTCAACGATGTTTTATCCATCATGACCAGTCCACCAGAAGACCAGTTTGTCTTTCCCCAACAGACATTCACACCAATGAATGGCACTCGCACCATCTCTCAGGGCAAATTTCGGGTCCTGGTATTTAATCATCTTCCACCCTGGTCTTACGAAAGGTTGACGCGAATATCACATTCAGGTTTAAGACGATTAAATAGGGGCAGCTGTCGTACCCCAAATTTTCCCTATCTCTTTTACTTTTTGTCTGGCTTTGAACTTTGCATTCCATTTGCATCATTTTATTACTCAGTCATTTGCATATCCCGCATCTCATGGGATCAGACGCTTTGGTTCGAGGTGTTAGGGTTGCACCCTCTTTGTGTCTAATCTTGTTTTGAGGTTTTCTTATCAGGTAAAAGGGAAACGCATCTGGTTCTCGATTAGTGGATCATGGAACGAATTTTTTCATCACATTACAAGGTTGGTTCTCGCTCAAATTTATCAGAGCCTAGATTAGGGTTTATTTCCCTATGTTTGTTGGTCAAAAGGCTAAGGTTTTGGGGTCTTCGGTTTCTGTGAAGATGTTTCTCTCGCCTACCTCAAAGATGGCTCAAAGCTCAGTGCATTAGGTCAACTTTCATCTCCTCGCATTTCAATTTTCTTCTTAAAGTCTCTAAGCCATGGAGTCGAGAATTTAAAGTTTAAGTTGACAAATGCGAAGTTTGGGCACAAGAGATGCGGCTGAGGGTTCATGATGATCAAGACATGTTTTGGGTTGCTTAAGTTGCAAGTTACTCGTGATGTGAGTGTAAAAATTAGAGTTATGTTTATGAAATGCAAGTTTGGTTCAAGCATGGTATGAAGATCAAGGTTTAAGCGACCGGTGTTTTGGGTTCAAATTAACCAGAGGGAATTAAATTCTTAAGCATTTATTTTGTTTGAGAGTTTTATTGGATTTTGAAAGATAAGGCGTGTTGATTGCTTGAAATACGAGTTACAACATTCGTTCATGATTTCTTGAAATTCAAGTTATAAAAGCAAGATGTGCACTCAAATCAATCAATTGGAAATTGCTTCTTTCATTCAAAATTCAAGAGTTCAATTTAATTTTCATACAACCAATTCATTCAAAATATTTCATTCAGGTTTTTGTGCTCGTTACACTTGTGGAAAAAAAGAAGTTACAAGGCATGTCACGAATTACAAGTTATAATGGCTATTTACAAAAACAAAAAGGGAATCAAGTGTTTCTCCTTCAATTGTTGTTGCTCCTTCTTTAAGAGAATCGCCCACGTTCTTACGACCCCGCTTGCCATCCGATACTCGTGCTCAGGAAACAAAGAAGACAAAAATTAGCAAGCAATTAATATATGAAAACTTCCAAACAATTATTTGTTAAGAGAAAATTTCATCATAAGGGTTTGCATTTGGAATCAGTTAGGGATTTATTTTTATCATGGTTTATTTTCTCTCCCAAATTGCAAATCACAAAAAATTGGTTTTCTTTGGTTCACAAAAAGTAAGAAGAGAATAAATTGCAAATACTTTCTTGTTGCCAAGGAAAAATAACCATGCTGCCCAAACTAAAAAGCAACAAACATCGATGTAATAGAAGCAAAAATATAAAGCAAAACAGCCCACAATGGTTAAACGGGCAGAAAAGCAAAGGCCAGCAATGCAACAATAAACACAAGCAAAAACAGCAGTGGCAATAGGCCAAAATGCAACAGCAGCCCAAGGCTGCAACCAGCAAGCATAGCAACAGCAAGTCACAGGCTAGCAAACAAGCAGCAATAGCAGGCCAAGGCAGACACACCAGAATAGCAAATGCAGCATCAAACAAAACAAGTAGTATAGCAAGCTAACATTAGCCCAAAGCCCCATGTAGTCATCACTTTCCTAATAGAAAACCCTTTAGATTCATTAAAGGATAAAAGCATATAAGCTTTATGTCATTGAAAGACAAAAGAGGAATAGAAAAACCTGCATCATATACAACCAAGTTTGCACCAAAATGGATAGAAACAGAAGTTGTACTCAAAAGACAACAAGATAACATACCAACATTATTCAAACCTCATACATTCTCCCTCCAATTTTCGCCCTTATCTCAATATAAGAAGGGATTGTTCCATTGAGAAAAGAGGATTTTTTTTCATACAGCCTACATACTAAAAAGAGGATAAGAGATATAGCCAACAAGACAAACTGAGGGCAACATACTAACAACCAGCATAAAAAACTGAGTGAGAGAATCAAGCCAACAAGCCAAGAGATTTTTTTTGGCAAACACACAGAAAACCAAAAAGACTGAACACAACCAGCAAGAGGAGTGAGATAACCAAGCAATAGAAAATCTGCAACAAAAAAACTCAACTCAAACATTTATCTCTGGCTTTCTAGGTGGAGATCCCAGGAAAGCTCGCTACCTCTGGCTTTCTACCTCAATTATTGGTCGACCTCGAGGTAATTCACTCCATCTCTGCCATTTATCTTCCTCGTGTGATTGTGCGAGCTTTCATTTTAATTCCTGCTTTCTAACATTCCTGCAAATAGAAATGAAACAATGTTTGAACCAAACTTCTCGCATGACCACTCATTATTTGAAAAATAGCATAGGAATAAAAGATAGTAAATAAATAAAACTAAGCATAAACCTTTGTCAATTTTGGTGTCGGCCTCATCTTTATTTTCCACTCTCTTTGCAACCTTTCTCAAATCAAACATCATAATAGACAAATAATAACAAAACGACGCGTCTCGTGAATCTGAGGCCTAAGAAATTGTTGTAGCCATTCAGCTTCCTTGTGAGACGCAATCTTTCTCCTTCTCTCTCAAACAATCGCGGTGCTCAGTTCCCCTTCGTCACCTTCCTCTATTCTGCACAGAATGCCAGGCCATCGTTAACAAATAAAAATAGAAGAAAAATTGATCAACGTTTTTATTACTTACTGAGAGTGGAAGCGACTAGGGAAATTGTTGCTTACTGTGGTTGTTCGAGGTTATGGTGGTTGTCGTTTTGGCCAAAGATCTACGAGCGAATGTACAACGTGTTGTTGTCTTTGAAACGAGCAGTAGAATTTGGAGAAGTATTGGTGTTAATGTTGAGTAATCAAGAAAACACATGGAGAGTGAGGGCTGAGATCTGGGGAGCGGTTTAGTTGAAGATCGAGAGATCGAGAGGATCGCTTTTGTCGTTTCATCCATTTTTTTTTCTTTTCTCTTTTTCTTGTAATTGAATCTTGTGGGAAATAATAATTATTCTGTAATTTCTCTTTCTAAAGACAGCAGCCGCGGCGCCCATCTTGTTCCCCTAGGGTTTCGAAAACCCTTTCTTTTCTCAAAAGGGCCAGTTCGGGTTTGGGCCTAAATCTAGAGCCCAACCCGATTTGTTTTACCTTTTTTTATATTTTTTCTTTGAGATTACATAACAAAAGGTGTCATTAGTTTAGTGGCTGGGTCAAGTGGTTGTGATGTAAAGAACCTGAGTTCAACTCTCAGCTGGGCCATTTTCCTTTTCTCTTGATTCTTTGGCCTTACTTCCAATTTCATTAAGTATTTAATAAGTATTGACTTAGTTTATTTTATATATAATTATTTCATTATAAAACACAAAATATGCTTGTTACAAATTAATCTTTTATTTTTTGTCAACATCCTATTTATTCTTTTATTTAATTTTTCATTATTTATTTAATTGTTTACAAAAGCATGCTAATAAATTTTCATTATTTAATTGTTCAATCGTTATTTTAATTAATTTTTGCCATCGATCGATAATGTCTTTCGTTCGTCTCAAACCCTAGGGAAATATTTTTGACTTTGTTTCATGTCGTCAAACACGTCTCGTCTAATCGTGCGAATACCCTCGTTCCTCTTTCATTTGTTTATTATTTTGTTAAAACTTAAGATAATTTCCCCAAAAAACTCGATTTTCAAACTCACACCTTTTAGGTCAAGACTTCTACATTAGGGCGTCGTATCTTCGAAATCTTATCCGCATCCACTTTTAGCCAAACAAACCCTTTTTTAATCAAATCAAAAACCCAATAACACTCTTTAATCATTACTTGAATTTATTTTAAAACTCACAAAAACACTCAACCTAGCAAAACTCCCCCCAAGGGGCATGTTATCTCCGTTCTACCGCGATACCGACCGTGCCTATTGCTAGAATGTGTGCGTTAACCTCGCCCACTAAAAAACACAAACAAACCAACCATTTTCTAGAGGAACTACAGTGTTATGATTCCTTCATTGGATACGTAGGCAAAGGGTCGCGAAACCCTCACGAACGCAATAATAAAAAACCATTCATTTCCCCTTAAGCAAGCCTAATTGTAGATAAATACACCCTTTAAGACAAACAAATAAAATGGATCCTGTTGAGTACAACGGATGTGAGGGGTGCTAATACCTTCCCCTCATATAATCGACTCCCTTACCCTTTCTCTTGGTCGCAAGGCCATCTTATCCATTCCCTTGTGGTTTTATCGATATTTCCCCTTTCTTCGGGATAAATAAAGTTTGGTGGCGGCTCTTTGTTTTCTGCCGGTAGCTTCAACCCCGAAGGTGCACTTTTAGGATTTAGCCTTAGCTTGTACTTCTTCAACCTTTCAAACAACTTGTGTAAGTGATCAAGGTGCTCTTCCTTAATCTGTAACCTTGCAATCATATCATCCACATATACCTCTATCTCATGATGGATCATGTCATGAAGTACATCTAACATAACTAATTGATATGTTGCCCCTTCATTCTTCAGACTGAAAGGCATGACCTTGTAGCAAAAAGTGCCCCATTGTGTAACAATAGTGGTTTTTTCCATGTCCTCGGGAGCAATCTTGATTTTATTGTAACTAGAGGAACCGTCCATGAAGGAGAAGACTTTATGTTGAGCCGTGTTGTCAACCAAGATGTCAATATGCGGTAAATGGAAGTCATCTTTGGGGCTTTCCATATTCAAGTCCCTATAGTTTATGCATATACGAACCTTCCCATATTTCTTCGGTACGGGGACCACATTTTCCACCCATGGAGGGTATGATGTCACAACTAGAAAACATGTATCAAACTATTTCATTACCTCAGCCTTTATCTTTTCGAACATGATAGGCCGCATATGACGAACCTTTCGCTTGACTGGAGGACAACCTTCTCTTTTCGGTAGACAATGAACCACAATGTCAGTATCAAGCCCTGACATATATTCATACGACCAAGCAAACACTTCGACGTAGTCCTGCAACATTTTTACCAATCTTCCTTTGACATTATCTTCTAAGTTAGCGTCGATCTTGACATCTTTCTTGTCTGTCTCAGTACCTAGGTTGATCACTTCAAATGGCTCTTAGTGAGGTTGAATGGCTTTCTCTTCTTGCATCAGAAGTCTGGATAATTCCCTTGGTATTTCACAATCTTCTTTGCCTTCATCTTCGGCTTGGTAGATTGGATGCTCCACGTCATAGCTGCAATATCAGAGTCGTTAGCAATGAGATCTAGAGTGGACGAGGATCTACAAGTGTGCGTGTGTGCATGTAAGATACATGGTTATTTTGAAAATGCAAATAAGAAAATGAAAGACAAAGAGCACAAAATTTGAATGCAAAAGGTCCAATGTTTTTTCATTAAATGATCATATGGCATATGGAATTGAAAAAACCCTTAACAAGTGGACCATAGTGCCCCGGGCAAGGCCCGTGTTTTAAAGTTATTGTTTGGAATTAAAATTACAGACAAAAGTTCATGAATTGTCAAATAAGTAAATAGTAATTACTCCTTGTTGAAGGAGATGGGAATGAAATCCTTTGCACGCAAGTTGTTGAGTCTTTCACCGGTAGCCGGGTAAATCCATTCATCAAATTCATAGTCATCCTCAAAGTCTTCAATAATGTTCACTTCATGATTACTAATGCGAAGAAGTGGTTTTCCTATGCGAGCATGTCTGACCTCCCTTTGAGCTTTGGTAGTGAAACCCAGCCCAAACTTGTCCATTTTGAAAGGAATGTCGGGGAGTTGTCCCTAAATAGTACAATTTTTATCTTCAACCACGGCGCATGCATCTTTGAGTGAAACCATCCTTGGCACAACTTCATCAGCTTTTGGAATGTCAGAAGATATTTTGGTGGCAGCAACCATGGGAGGAACAACTTCAAAGGCTTGGCACGAAGTCTCTATAAACTCACCATCCATTTCACAATACTTAAACGAATTTAGGTGGCTAACCATGAATTATTCTTCACCACAAATTGTAACAATCTTTCCCTTGACTGGATATTTCAACTTTTGGTGAAGGGTGGATGTCACTGCTCCTGCCCCATGTATCCAAGCGCACCCAAGTAAACAAGAGTAAGCGGGACAGATGTCCATCACATAAAGAGTAGAATTGAAAGTTTGTGAACCAACTTTAATAGGGAGATCCACCTCTCCATGCACCATCCTTTTGGACCCATCAAAAGCCCTCACAACTATGTAACTTGGTTTTAACACCAGACCTTCACAATTTAACCGGTCCAAGGCACCTTTGGGTAGAACATTTAGAGAGGAACCGGTATCACCCAGGACATGGGCCAGTGTAGTTCCTTTGCACTCAATAGAGACATGCAAAGCCTTGTTATGATTCTTTCCAACCAATGTCAAGTCGGCATCCAAGAACCCCAATCCATTGTCGGCAGTCATACTCTCCACACAATTTTCAAATTGATTGGTTGTGGTCTCTTGTGGAACATATGCTTTTTACAAAAATTTGATTAAAGCTTTGGCATGAGCATCGGAACAAAGAAACAAATACATCATAGAGATTTTGGAGGGGTTTTGCCCCAGCTTCTATACTATCTTGAAATCACTCCTTTTTATAATCTTCAAGATTTCCTCCATCTCTTGGGTGGAAGGTTCCTCATTAGTGACGTCTTTGGGTGGCGCCTTCGTCTTGGCAGGCTCAATTACTTTCTCTTTACCCCTAGTGTCTGTACTAGGCTTATCAATGGGAGTGCGGATAGGTGTCGTTGTAGTAGTCGGAGGTGAGATGTTAGGAGAGAAAATCCTCCCTGTTCTCGTCACCTTGCTAGAACCAGCAATATTTGTAACATTATCAGTCTTGTCTTCATTTATCCAAGAATCTTGCTTAATTCCATGATAGTAAACTTCAGCGCCGTAATTCCAAGGGACTGCTTTGTCGGAGGAGTAAGGAATCGGCCCAGGAGAAATATTTATCAAGGGAGAAATCGTGGGTTCATTGGAAATCCTAATAGGACCCTTTGAAGAGATCCTAAGAGGCTTGTTAGAAATTGTTATGATGTAAATGTCTTCAGCTTTATCGGTCAAAATTTTGATGGATGTAGTTCTTTCAAACAGGATTTCATGACTATTAATCAGGCGTTGAACACCTTCTTTCATCCATTTACATCCATTAACTTGTTCGGCACAACATTATAGTCTTTCAAACAGCCAGGGAAAACCCCAGATCTCAACAGGTTCTCTTTAACAATGGTCAGTGGAGTAGTCAAATCTTCAAGGGAGGAAACAAAAATAGTGTCTTCAATTGCATTAACACTTTTTCCATGATTTGGCATCGGTGCAGTTATGACATTAGGAGTTATAGGTGGATCAAACTCAATAGTGTTGTTGTCGATAAGATCTTGAATCTTGTTTTTAAAGCCCAACATTGATCAATTTCATGCTCAGGGCTGTTGGAATGATATACGCATTTGGATTTAGGATTGTACTTCAGTGATGAGACATTGGGATTTGATGGTGGATCACGCAATGTCACCAAGTTGGCCTTCAACAGGTGTTCCAAGGCTTGGGACAGTGACATGTTAATTCTCGTGAATTGTCTTCTTGGAACCTCAGACCTTTGATGGTTGGCTTGTTATGGTTGTCTTTGAGTAGATGGAGGGTTTGATATCAAAACAGCATTAATAGATGGACGGTGATCCTTCTTGTTATAGGCCCTTGACCCATATACAACATTGGCTTTTTTCTTGCCAGTAAAGTGCTTCTTTATAGTGTTTTATTTAGAAGCAGATGCCATGGAAATTTTTCCACTCTTGATTCCACTCTCGACCCTTTCACAAGTCAGAATTAAATTAGTGAAACCGGAAGATGAGCTACCAATTATCAAGTTGAAATATGGTCTCGTTAGTGTTCCCATGAAATGTCCACCAGCTCCTTATCAGTTAGTGGTGGTTGAACCCTACCAGCAAGGTACCTCCATTTTTATGCATACTCTTTACACCCTTCATTAGTACCCATTGTCATTCCTTGAAGTTGAAATCTTGTTGGCGCTAAATCAGTGTTGTACTGATATTGGCGGTAGAAAGCGATGGCCAGATCTTCCCAAGTATGAATGTTAGAACCCTCCAACTGTTAAAACCAATCTAACTGAGTCCTCGATAGACTCTCTTGAAAGAAATGTTCCTAGAGCTTCCTGCCAGTGGTATACGGTTGTATCTTGCGGACGTAGGACCTCAAGTGAAGTTTTGTGCATGAAACTCTGTCGTACTTAGCAAAGATTGGAATTTTTAACTTGTGGGGGGTGACTACCACGGGAACTAATCCCAAATCACCAAAATCCAAGCCAGGTACAACTTGAATTTCCACAGCTTTCAACCTATCTTCCAGTTGCTTATACTTATCCTCAGCCGGTGGATACTGTTCATCAAAGTAATCCTCATCCTCAGATGCTTGATGTTTTCACCCCTAGCACGGGTTCTCCTTGCATCTTTGTCTTAGTTCTCGTCCTCCTCGGACAACTCTTCAACCACTTGTACTTGAAGGACAAGGCCTTTAAACCTTTTTCCCATGTTGATCAGGGCCTTCTTCTTGGTCTTCTTTTTGACCACCAGAAGTGACATCCGTTTTTGTTGTCCTTTGGCCAAGGTGAGCAATGTTTCTTGAAACTGATAATTCTACATCTGCAAGTCTTTCACGGTCTGCTTAAGATCTATCTTACTATAATAAACAGTAGAAAGATGAGGAAACCAGTGTCGGAAAACCTACTTATGTTATGATGCATGAGATGCATATGCAAATGATTTCAAGGACTTTTAAGATTTAAATTTGTTTAGATAAAGAGGGAACAAACATTAATTACATAAATAAGTTCAGATAGTTACAAAAATGCCTCTTGGGATTTACAATTGGAGGAAACAAAGATAATACAAAATAAAATCCTAAAACAAAAGAAAGAGTCAAGCTTCCCATGAGTGCATCCTCTTTGGTGCAATGTAGGCATTCAAATTCCGCTCTTCATGAAGTTGTCTCGTGAGCTCCAAAACCTTCTTCTCGCTTACGTAGAACTGGGTTTCAAAGGCATCTCACTCCCCTTTGAGTTGAATCCAAAATCTTTGCAACTCCTCGAGAGTAATCGGCATGTCAGGATGGAGAATATTGTAAGGAATATCTCCCTTGGCAATAGGCTCCATGATGATAGGTAGAATTGCCTTATAAGTCATTGTGAGGTTTTGAGCGCAAGCTCACACCCATTTGAGATAAGGCTCCAAAGTAATGGAGTTCTTATGCCCCAAAGTCTTGCTATCAACTTTTTTTACCATACCCCAAGCTCATATGAATCTTTGATGGTAACCTTGGACATCGCTCTCATAGTCAAATGTAATTCCTTGGACAAGTTCATCATGGGGACCATCCCCCCTAGCATATCCAAACTATATCAAAGCCAAACAAGGATTATAAGTGATACCTCCCCTAATGCCAAGTAGAGGTACATTAGGGGATTCCTAGCAATGGTCAATAATGATAACATCCTCCAAATATTTAGAACCCCAATGAATATCAGAATGGGAGAGTAACATCAACCTATTAGACCATCTCATGCCTTGATCATTCTTCAAAATAGATTGAGGTAGGTGCGGAATAAACCACCTAGCCAACAAAGTAGTGAAACACATAAGAATTCCCCTTCTCTTGATGGTGCGAGTTTGAATAGAATGCAAGATATCTCCAAGCAAAGTAGGCACCGACTTATGAGATAAAAAAACCTTTATTATGTTCACATCTATGAGTTGGTCCGGGTTAGGAAACAATACCATCCCATAGATGAGAAGAGCCAACGCTTCTTCAAAGGCTAGTAAGTCTAAAGCATCCCAAAAATGTTGAGCTTTCTCAAACAAAAACTTGGCTAAAAACACCTTAACACCACTTCTTATTTCCCAATTTGCCACAACGTCAGACCGTTGTAAATGTAAAGCTCAAGAAATGTCCTCAGGTCTTGGTTGTCTCTCAATACCGGTGAAGGGTAAATGATCAATAATAGGCACTCCCGTAAGTTGACAAAACACCTCCATAGTAGGCACTAGTTGGTAATCAAGAAATGTAAAGAAATGGTGCTTAGGATCAATGAATTGGAAAAGTATATGTACCATATACTCTTCAAAATTTGTGGTAACCAAATCGATGAGACGACCGTACTTCTTGGTGAATGAAGAATCATTGGGAACACTTGATGCTAATTCCTTAAGCTGAGGAGGCATTTTCACAAGGTTGATTCAGATGGTGTTTCTTCATGCGGAAGCCATATCCTACAAAACAGCACAAAGATAAATCCTAAAGTCCTTGAAATGGTTAGTGCAAGTTGCAATGGTATGATGTCATGATGTTATGTATAAGTAAACACATACACACAAAGCAAACAATTCCTTAGGTTTAGGCTTGCATGAGGTTTCATTGGTAAGTACCCTCTTGAAGTTTAGTTGGTTCAACCTATCCTTGAAAGTAATCGGGTTCTAGGGAATCTCAATATCATTGATCTTTCTTCATTGGGCATTGTTTTAGCACAAGTCTCTTTATTGGCGACCGAAATATCCCAAAAGTCTGATCTCAATGAGTGTAGTATCGATTATGAACCAACATCGAACTGCACCAAAGCCGACTACCTCACTACTTCATAATGACCAAGTTGTTCAATTAAAAGTTCTAAGGTTCGTTAGTGCTTCATGACACCACACAGCGGCCCCGTATTCTCCTTAATTTTCCATAAGGGATATTGGTACCTACAAATGTGTCACACTAACATAACTATTGTCTTAACCATATCGGTCTACGCTGTACAATTTCCACAATTTTTGATATTTACCTAATGAAGTTCCCAGATCCGGGTAGAGGATCAATACAAACCCAAACAAGGACCCATAAATATAAAGCAAACAAATCAAACAATGAAAGAATTTTTAAAGGTGATCTAGCTATAAGGTAACCCCACTTTTAATTTTTTTTCCTCAGTAGAGTCGACCGTTTTGTAATACGGTGGGAGAACTGACTTGGGTATTTTGCGTTTTATGGCAATTATTGCGGATAACAAGAGTCGCCATCGAATTTTCTTTTATACAATAAAGGAAAGGGTCAAAAGAACAGGAAAGAGCTTTTGATAATTTTCTTGAGTTCGGGGGGTAGGTTATGAAAAGGGAAGGTGTTAGAACCCTTTTCATCTGCATTTATCTACGGGCTCTTAGTTGCTAGCTCACTTTGAAAATGCCTTGTTTGAAATGTGTTTGTGATGGTTTTTTTGAAAGTATTTTTGAAAGTTCCTTTGTTTCGGCGAACTTTGTAATGATTCTCGTCTCTATAAGAATGTATACAAAGTGTTGAATTTTGAAAATATTTCATGTTTGAAAGTGTTGGTGTATTTTGAAAATATTTTTGGAAGATTGATTGTGAGAGCCCTATCTTTGGATGTGAAGGGACGAGCGTGGGTCATCGTATATTCGTAGATAGCAATATAGTAAGATACCTTAGCAATTTTCTTAAGGGTCTAAGATCATTTTTAAGAAAACATTTGAAGCGTCATCAAAGGACTATGATCTTATGTTTTTGATTGTTTTTTCTAAAGTGCCTCACATGCATAACATGACCATTTTATTAAGGCAACAAAGTGGAGTTAACCCTAGAGGTGCAAGTGTGAAAGTGTTTTGTATTTCATGCTTGATTTATCTTAGATTAGGGTTTGCTAAGCATTGATTTTATCTTTCCATACAAACCCTAATTACTAGCAATTATATTAAAATGATAAATTACGGAAAATAAATTCTACGCTATTACATCATTTGGGGGATGGGGTATACAAGTTTAAAAATGGGGGATAACAAGATATTAAAGTCCTAATTATCTATTGCAACCATATTGAATTGAATAATGTACAGGAAATGAATAAATATAATGTACAAGGAAATAAATATGATGTATAAAGGAAAAGAAAAAATGTTTTTGTTTTGGATATTTATTAAGAAAATGTTTTTAAGTTAATTAAAATAAGAAACAAATTAAACTTAAATCTAATTATTAATTTATTAAGAAAAAGAATTAAATTTGTTAAGAAAATGTCTTTTTGATTTTAAAGGAAATAAAATGATATTAAATATGTATATAAACAAATAAACATATTTTTGGATTTTTTATTAATAAAAATAACATTAATAATGATAAAAATAAATAAATAAATAAAAGGAAACAAAATATGATATGAAAATGAGGTCAGGGGTGTAAAAATGGATTTGTAGTGTTTTGTAGGAAAAACAGATTTTTGTACTAGGCCTGGCCCATTATATTTTTGTTACTCAGCCAAAATAAATATAAAAAAACAGTGGGCCTGCATAATTATGAGTGAATAGGGGGGTCAGACTGAGTAAAAGTGACAAAGCCCAATGTTTCAGGGCCCAGGCGCACTAGCTGTTTGACAAAAATGAAGAAAAAAAAAGTTAGAAAAAACAAAAGGGGAGCGATGGGGCTCGAACCCAGGCCCTTAGCAATAATGCTCGCGCACTCTACCACAGAGGTGACTATACATCCGTTAACTTAAACAAAACCATAAATATATATTGCAAATCCTTTCATAGGTTTGCACTTCATCTTCTTCCTCGCGCCATGTTTGAACCTATATCTTTCTCATTTCTCAACAAAAATTGAAATTGTAAACATGAAAGATACTGCATTTTTCCTCACGATTCCAGAAATGTAAATAACTTAAACTATAAATCAAAGATGAGCAAGAATTTTGTTGGACCTAATCTGAACCCTAATTTTTCCAGCAATTCCAAACTCAAAATTCTCTAAGCCCATGAAATATAAATGAAAATTATGGGCATGGTTAGCTTCAGAGCAATGATGTCTACATTTTATCTTTGAAAATGCAAGCCTAACAATGCCTAAATTAAGAGATGAATGTTCAGAAAATTACCTCTAAAACTAGAAATTGTGGAATGAGTTTGAGCTTATTTCAAGTGATGGTGATGATCAGGTTAACTTCTTCAAGTTCCCAGGAAGCTAATGCAACCCTTACTTGGTGCTAGAAGTGTTTGAGTCGTGCTAGAGAAGTCAAGATGCAAAATCTGTTTTTTCTTTATTGAAGTTGATGGAGACGGTGTTACTGTTGGATAACAGGTGTTGGAATTGTGTATGTATGATGTTTAGAAGCCTTTGGAAACAAAAGGCCAAGAAACGCACGAGTGGTTTTTGATTTTGGTTTCTGGTCAGAATATGCAACAATGGAGGTTTGTTATGTGATTCTGGATTTGGGAGTGTTTGAGGGCTTGAGCATGCGTGTGTTAGGTTGCTGTTGTACCCCAAAATTTTCCCTCCCATTTTACTCAACAAATGTCAATTGAGGTCCCCAAGTTGCTCAAGGAAGTCCAAGAGTTGACTAGACAAACTCTCTCCTAAGGAAGTATACCTCAAATTAGGGTTTCTATTTTCATCAAGATGGGTGAGCCACAAAAGCCCCAAATTCTTTCCAAGGTCCTAATATGTTCCCAAGATTCTCCATGTAAAATTTCAAGCCTTTCATAATAAGTTTTCTCAGTCAACTGCTCAGATGCTTGAGAATCGACTGTACTAGGTCAAAAGACAACTGTGGCTCACATATAGTCAAACCTCAAGATTTTTTGTCAACATCAACATTTTAAAATGACTTCCATCATTTGATCAAGTGTTGACCATGATTCCTCAAGGAATGCTCCAAATTCATCAAAACCCCAAAGTTGCTAAATTAGGGTTTGGTAGAAAACGTCAACCCAACTTTGACCAAGCATAACCTCTTCATACTTTACCAGAAATTTTCCATCCAAAGCTAATTTTGAATAGTATACAATTCCCTACAACTCATCTTCAGCTCACAAGTTCAAAATATGCACGCACAAAAAGATATGAATTTTGACATTATAGGTCCTTTTGAAAAGTCAACAAAAACACCTTTTGTGTCAAAGCTTCTTACTTGAACATGGAAGATCTAATTGAGATGAAACCAAAAGGGTTGTTTAGGGGAAATCCTAAGCTTTCTAAAAAGTCCAAGAACACCCTCCTAGGGTCCAAATTGAGGGAGTTGTGCATTGTAAAAGTTGGAAATTTTTGGCGACTCTGCTGGGGAAATAAAATAAGTGGGGTAAACCTTAGGATCTAGGTCATATTTAATTGCTTTCTCTTGATTTGTCTTGCTTGCTTTATATTTATGCGAACTGTTTGGGTTATTTGATCCTACACCCGGATCTAGGAAACACCTTTTAGGTAAGTAGCAATAAACTGTGAGGGAACTATGTTGGGGTATACCGGCACGGTTGAAGTAGTAGCTACGTTGATGTGGCACTTTGGTTGGTACCAGTAACCCTTTAGTCAACCATGGAGAGTACGGGGCTTCCGCATGGTGTCGTGAAGCATCAATTGACCTTAAAACCTTTAATTGCCCAAATTGGCCATTAGAAAGTAGTGAGATAGTCGGCCTCGGTGTAGAGCTGAGAACTGGTTGATACTCGATGCTACACTCATTGAGATCAGACTTTCGGGATATTTTGGCCGCAAGAAAAGATTGCGTGAGCTGAGACAATGCCGATAAAGGATGGTAAGTGATATTGAGATCCTCTAGAACCCAGTTACGTTTTAAGACAGGTTTGAAACCAACTAAACTTCAAGAGGGTACTACCTTTGACCTCATGCAAGCCTTAAACCTAAGGAATTTGTGTGATTTGATTGTGCTTGCTATACCTGTGTTTTCTATACCTATGTTTTATCATGACATTATGCATCATAACATAGCATCCATTCTTATTGCACTAACCATTTCAAATACCAAGGGAATTTATCTTTGCCCTGTTTTGCAGATCATTGCTTCTGTTCGTAGAAACACTATCTGAATCAGCTTTGTGAAGATACCTTCCCAACTCAAAGAGCTAGTATCAAGGGTTTCTTAAACATATGTGTTCACCAAGAGACATGGTCGACTTCTCGACCTAGTTACTTCAAACTTTGATTAAAAGATGATGAGTGTGCTTTTTCAATTCTTTGATCCCAAGTACCACTGCTTCACCTTTCCAGACTATCAGTTGGTACCTACCTTGGAAGAATTCTCTCAGCTATTGGATATACCCATTCTTGAGCAGTTACCCTTCACAGGTTTAGAAGAAGCTCCTAAGCCAGAAGTCATTGCCTCAGCTTTTCACCTGAAACGGGCCGACGTGGTATCCAATTGGGAAATAAGAAGCGGAGTCAAGGGTTTTCTAGCTAAGTTTCTGATAAACAAAGCCCAGTTGTTTTGGGATGATACGGATTTTAAGGCTTTCGAGGAGGTCTTGTCTCTTCTAATATATGGGTTAGTCCTATTCCCTAATCCGGGCTCATTCGTAGATGTGAATGCTATCAAGATCTTTCTCTCTCGCAACCCCGTGCCTACTTTGCTCGGAGATATTTTGCACGCTCTCCATACTCGTACCATGAAGAGAAGAGGGATTCTTATGTGTTGTATGCCATTGATGTCAAGGTGGTTTAGTTCTCACCTCCATAAGTCAGTACTGAAGAATGAAGAAGGTTTGGGTTGGTCGCAAAGGATAATGTCGCTAGCTCATACGGATATTCTCTAGTGTTCTCGAGCTATGGAAAATACTGCTATTATTGATCACTGTGGAGAGTACCCTAATATCCCGCTACTTGGCATCAGAGGGGGTATAACCTACAACCCTTGTTTAGCCCTGCAAAAATTTGGTTATGCTCGAAGGGATGGCCCCCATGAGTTACTTATCGAGGGTATTATATTCAACTATGAGGATGATGTCAAGGAGTATCATCGGAGATTCATATGAGCCTGGGGCATGGTAAACAGATCTGGCGCCAAGGCTTTGGGACCAAAGACTTCCATTCCTATGAAACCTTACCTACAATGGGTACGAGCTCGTGCCCAGCAGCTTATGATGCCCTATGTGGCTGTTTTGCCAGTAATTGTGGAACCCACTACGGAGGAGGGCATTCCTTACACACTTCTCTATCCTTATATGCCCACTGATCTTGGAGAATTACAGAGGTCTTGGATTCAGTTGATGAAGGAGCGGGATACTTACAAGGATCAATTCCATGCTCAGGAGAGGAAGGTTTTAGAGCTCACAAAGCAGTTGCATGAATAAATAGGACTCGATGACTATCCCGGCACAAAGAGGAAGCATCTATAGGAATTTTAATGTCTTTTATAGTTTCAGATTTATTTTTTTAAATTGTAACGCCTAAAAGGCATTTGAACTTCAAATTCCAGCTAATAAAGTTTTTGTTTATTATGGTTTGAAAATTTAAAATTCTCGAAGTCTTTGAAATCATTGCATTCACATCCCATCCATAGCACATCATTACAGGTGCCATTATAAGTTTCTCATCTTCTTTGCTGTTTATTTCAGCAGAAATGTCTTCCGAGCAAAGCATCAAGGACCTTCAGGCATAGAACTCCCAGTTCCAACAAATGTTCATCAGTCTGGAAAAAGGGCAGGAGGATCTGAAAACCCTCATTCTGAAAGAGAAGAAGAAGAAGAAGAAGGTTGTCGGTATTCTGAATATGGACAAAAGGTTTGGAGAGCGGTTGAAGCGACAAACTGATCTGACCTCTTCATCCAAGGAAGGGGAGAATCAGGAAGAAGAAAAGGATCCTAGTCTTGTAGTCTCTGACAATGATACTAATTACAATGATGAGCAATATCCTCATGCTGAGGATAGATACAAACAGCTAGAAGACCGTCTGAGTGCCATGGAAGTTCAGAGGATATCTGGACTAGATTTCGAAGAACTGGGATTGGTGTCGGGAGTGGTCATCCCGTAGAAGTTCAAAGCTCCAATTTTTGCTAAGTATAATGGGGTGTCCTGCCCAAAACTCCATCTCCGTTCTTATGTCAGGAAGATCCAACCCCACACAGCTGATAGAAATTTGTGGGTTCACTTCTTTCAAGATATTCTATCAGGGACTCAACTTGAATGGTTCTAACCAGCTAGAGGGAGAAAATATCCGAAACTGGGAAGATCTGGCTGCTGCTTTCTACAAGTAGTATCAGTATAATGCCGACCTTGCTCCCACTCGTACTCAACTCCAGAGTATTTCCATGGGTGCAAGTGAAGGCTTTAAAGATTACGCACAAAAATGGAGAGACTTGGCTGGGAGATTTTAACCCCCGTTGTCTGATAGGGAGTTGGTTGATATGTTTCTGGGGACGTTATCTGGTCCATTTTTCAATCATTTGATCGAAAGCTCATCAGCTAGTTTCACTGAGCTGATCCTAACTTGGGAAAGAGTAGAAGCGGGGATTCGAAGCGGCAAAATACAGAAGGATGCCTCTTCAAATTCAGTAAAGAAGCCTTTTGCTTGTAAGAAAGAAGCCAGTGCCATCTACAGCCCGAGGGGTCAGAACAGAGCTGAACAACGTCAGACAGTAAGTACCGTGATGATACCTAGACCTACAGTTTCTCCACAACGCAACAATCAACAAAGGGCGGAAAGACCACAACAACAGTTTACCCGCATCAACGTGACATTGGATGAAGTTCTACCTCATCTACTGAGTTCTAACTTGGAAACTTTGAGAGAGGCTCCCAAGAATCCAAATACTACATCTCCCCGATATAATCCGAATGCCCGGTGTATCTATCATTCTGAGAGTCGTGGCCACCAGAAAAATGACTGCTGGGCTCTGAGAAATAAAGTACAAGACTTGATTGAAGCCAAAGAGATAGATTTTGATGCTCCAGAGAAGCCCAATGTCATAACTGCACCCATGCCCAAGCATGGCTCAGGAATCAATGCTATTGAGGTTGTCTCCGCCACAGAAGATGCTGATGACGAGGAATCAGACATTGAAAGTTGGATCTACCCGACTACCAACGATGGACCGAGTAACTGGATGGCTAGGGACTTCATACCTGTTTCTTTTATTCCGCAGTAATTGACTTATTTGTTTTAAGATTTGTAAGAAACAATTTGAAACTTTAAGGCCTGGTGCCTTGCCCGAGGCATCTTGGCTTTGCTTGTGAGGGCTATTATTTGTCATTTCATAATCGTTAATAAAGCATTGAAGGTTTCTTGCATACAAATTTTGCGTTCTCTGTTTTTCTTTTCTATTTTCCACTTTATCAAAACAGCTCTTCTCTTACACACACTCATGTATCACTATGCAGATCCATATCCAATCTGGATCCCATTGATAACAGCTGTGTTATTTCCAGTTATGACTTCAAAAATCAGATCAACCAAGCCGAAGACGAAGGTGAGGATGATTGTGAAGTGCCTGGAGAAATTGCTAGACTACTACAATAGGAAGAAAGAGCCATACAGCCTCATGAAGAGCCGGTTGAGACAGTGAACTTGGGTACTGAGGAACACAGAAAAGAGGTTAAAATAGGTGCAAATTTGGAGCTTAGCATCAAACAGAGGTTGATACAGATTGCACGACTATGTTGAGATCTTCGCCTTGTCTTACAAAGACATGCCTGGTTTAGACACTAATATTGTGGTACATCGCCTGCAGACTAAAGAGGACTATCCTCCGGTTAAACAGAAGGTTTGTCGCATGCGCCCTGAAATGTCAGAGAAGATCAAGGCAGAGGTCATGAAACAGTTCGATGCATGATTCTTAGTTGTCACTTCCTATCCATAGAGGGTTGCCAATGTTGTCCCGGTACCTAAGAAGGACGGTAAGGTACGAATGTGTGTAGATTACAAAGATCTGAACAGGGCAAGCCCCAAGGATAACTTCCCACTTCCTTACACTGATGTTCTGGTTGACAATACTGCACAACACAAAATCTTCTCCTTCATGGATGGTTTCTCTGGTTACAACCAGATCAAGATGGCTCCTGAAGACCTGGAGAAGACAACCTTCGTCACACAGTGGGGTACTTTCTGCTACAAAGTGATGCCTTTTGGGTTGAAGAATGTTGGGGCAACCTATCAGCGCGCCATGGTCGCTTTGTTTCCCGATATGATTCACCATGAGATCTAAGTGTATGTTGATGACATGATAGCTAGGTCTCAGACTAAGGAGGAGCACCTTGATCATCTCCAAAAGTTGTTCGACAGATTAAAGACATACAAGCTGAGGTTGAATCCGAACAAGTGTACCTTCAGGATAAGATCTGGTAAGCTTCTGGGTTTTGTCGTCAGTTATAAGGGTATTCAGGTAGACCCTACGAAGGTAAAAGCCATACAAGAGATGTCGGTTTCCCGCACAGAGAAAGAGGTTAGAGGTTTCTTGGGACGTCTAAATTATATCGCCAGATTCAGGCTTACTATCCAGGCTTTCATCTCGAAGTGACCCTACTATCCAGGTTCCTTCTCACAACCCTACTATCCAAGCTTTCATATCGAAGTAACCCTACTATTCAGGTTCCTTCTCACAGCCCTACTATCTAGGATTTCACATCAAAGTAACCCTACCATCCAGGTTCCTTCTCACAACCCTAATATCCAGGCTTTCATATCGAAGTAACCCTACTATCCAGGTTCCTTCTCACAGCCCTACTATCCAGGCTTTTACATCGAAGTAACCCTACTATCCAGGTTCCTTCTCATAGTCCTACTATCCAGGCTTTCACGTCGAAGTAATCCCACTATCCAGGTTCCTTCTCACAGCCCTACTATCCAGGCCTTTGTATCGAAGTAACCCTACTATCCAGGTTCCTTCTCAAAGCCCTACTATCTAGGCTTTCACATCGAAGTAACCCTACTATCCAGGTTCCTTCTCACACCCCTACTACCCAAGCTTTCATATCGAAGTAACCCTACTATCCAGGTTCCTTCTCAAAACCCTACTATCCAGGCTTTCACATCGAAGTAACCCTACTAACCAGGTTCCTTCTCACAGCCCTACTATCCAGGCTTTCATATCGAAGTAACCCTACTATCCAGGTTCCTTATCACAACCCTACTATCCAGGATTTCACATCAAAGTAACCCTACTTTACAGGTTCCTTCTCATAACCCTGCTATCCAGGCTTTCATATCGAAGTAACCCTACCATCCAGGTTCCTTCTCACAACCCTACTATCCAGGATTTCACATCGAAGTAACCCTACCATCCAGGTTCCTTCTCACAACCCTACTATAAGGGCTTTCACATCGAAGTAACCATACGACCCAGGTTCCTTCTCACAGCCCTATAATCCAGGCTTTCATCTCGAAGTGACGCTATTATCCAGGTTCCTTCTCACAGCCCTACTATCTAGGATTTCATATCGAAGTAACCCTATTATTCAGGTTCCTTCTCACAGCCCTACTATCCAGGCTTTCACATTGAAGTAACCCTACCATCCAGGTTCCTTCTCACATCCCTACTATGCAGGCTTTCATATCGATGTAACCTTACTATCCAGGTTCCTTCTCACAATCCTACTATCCAGGCTTTCATATCAAAGTAACCCTACCATCTAGGTTCCTTCTCACAGCCCTACTATCCAGGATTTCATATCGAAGTGACCCTACTATCCAGGTTCGTTCTCACAGCCCTACTATCCATGCTTTTAGATCGAAGTAACCCTACCATCCAGATTCTTTCTCACAGCCCTACAATCCAGGCTGTCACATCGAAGTAACCCTATTATCGAGGTACCTTCTCACAACCCTACTATCCAGGCTTTCATTTCGAAGCAACTATACTATCCAGGTTCCTTCTCATAACCTTGCTATCCAGGTTCCTCCTCTGTTATCCCCAAACAGTGGTCCACAACACTATAAGACTAGAACCTGATCAAACACGATTTGTTTCGCATTTCCCCAGTAGAGTAACGGACAACTGAAGCTCCTAAAATTCTATTTCTCCCAAGACAGATACCAATGTTCCTCAGCACATTCCTCGTCGACAACATCAATAGGGATTCTCGTCGAAGGAATATCTCAGGAAATCCACATTCTCTAGATGGCATCTTTAAGCCCATCTCCGACAATTCTCCGTCACATTTTGGATGGCATCTTTAAGCCCATATCCGAAGATTCCCTAGCAACTTCCAAATGGCATCTATAATCCCATTCCCGATATCACAAATCAAGTGCCACTTCTTGCGAGTGCAAAAATTTCTGGGCACTCTAGTGTTCAATCATCTTCAACCTTCAGATCACGAAAGGCAGAGCAACCAATCTACATCCTCAAGTTTAAGAAGATTGAACAGGGGAAGCTGTTGTACCCCAAAATTTTCCCTCCCATTTTCCTCAACAAATGTAAATTGAGGTCCTCAAGTTGTTCAAGGAAGTCCAAGAGTTGACCAGACAAACTCTCCCCTAAGGAAGTATACCTCAAATTAGGGTTTCTATTTTCATCAAGATGGGTGAACCACAAAAGCCCCAAATTCTTTCCAAGGTCCTAATATGTTCCCAAGATTCTCCATCTCAAATTTCAAGCCTTGCATAATAAGTTTGCTCAGTCAACTTCTCAGATGCTTGAGAATCGACTATATTAGGTCAAAAGTCAACGGTGGCCCACATACAGTCAAACCTCAAGATTTTTGGTCAACATCAACATTTTGAAATGAATTGCATCATTTGATCAAGGGTTGACCATGATTCCTCAAGGAATGCTCCAAATTCATCAAAACCCAAAAGTTGCTAAATTAGGGTTTTGTAGGAAAAGTCAACCCAACTTTGACCAAGCATAACTTCTTCATAATTTATCAGAGAGTTTCCATCCAAATCTCATTTTTAATAGGATAAAATTCCCTACAACTCATCTTCATCTCACAAGTTCAAAATATGCACTCACAAAAAGATATGAATTTTGACATTATACGTCCTTTTGAAATGTCAACAAAAACACCTTTTGGGTCAAAGCTTCTTACATGAACATGGAAGATCCAATTGAGATGAAACCAAAAGGTTTGTTTATGGGACATCCTAGGCTTTCTAAATAGTCCAATAACACCCTCCTAGGGTCAAAATTGAGGGAGTTGTGCATTGTCAAAGTCGGCAATTTTTGGAAAATTGTCAAAAGTCAACATTGATCAAATTTGCATTTTTTCCAAAGGGGTCCATGTTTTCTTGCTTGAAACATGTTTCTAATAGGACCCACGACCCCTGAGCTTTTCCAACTATTATTTTATTACTTTTATCATTTATTTTGATTTTTTATTCATTTAAATCAAAATAAATCAAATTAAATGGTAAAATAGTGAAAACAAATCAAATCTTGAGATTTTTGTGCACATTTGGAGTCCATATACAACTAGCATGATGATCAATTCGTGCAAAGCTCATTAGGGTTGGAAAAGATTAGATTGAAGCTTGTTTTAGAAATATATCAAACATGAAGCAAATCAAATCAAATCTCCATTATTTCTCAAGATTCATGCCAATTTTATTAACCTAATTCATTCTACTACATATACACAATAATTCCAGACCATAAGCATAAGGATTGGAGGCATGAAACAACAAGAAAGAAACCAAAATTTTGCATGAAAAGTGTGAGACATATCTTTGTCTACAGGCCAATTCAAGCCAATCCAACGTTTCCAATCGATTCCTGGACATCCCAGGAAGCTAACAGCATAATTTACAAGCCTTAAGGCATCCAGAAATCGTCCCCAAAAGCATCACGATTTTCCCTAAAACTCAAACTCAATTTCAATGTTTTACACATCCTAAACGCATGCTATCTATATATTCTTGTTCGTAATCATGTTTGCAGGCTTTCTGTATCACTTAATTGTACTAACAGTACAGGAATCCATATTCACCATTGTTAGGGTTTAAGAGCACGATTTGGGGATTTCTGATACAAGAAAAATTAGATCATGAATGAGATACCATGACACTCGTGAGACCAAGACGAGTTGATTGGTACCATCACAATTAATTTATCATGCTCGTATGAAATTTTTGAATTGTGCAGGGCTGTAGTTACAGCAAAACGTCTGTAGGTATAAGTCTCTTATCTAATACGACGGTTGCAGCGAAGGAGATGATGCATGGCAGCCCATGAATGGATGATTTGAATTTTGCGCACATTTTCTGAATCCATTATTTGTTTTGCTAATTTTGCTTTATTTTCATTATATAAACAAAATAACATGCTATCGCAGCTGGCAATGCATCATTGGAGGCGAGTATAAGGACCTGGGTTCAATCCCAGGTCCCAACAATTGCTTTGTATTATTTTTTCTCATGTGATCAGGTGTACCACACTCCCAACCATCCACCATGCACTAGTAATTCATGACCACTGGATGTACTACTGGCCAGATCTAATGTCTCTCCCCTGAAGCTCCTTGGTGCTCCTCAAGTCAACACTTGCACCTAAACCAATATGGTTGACCGGGCTTGATGCTTAATGGGCCAAAATTCAGATTTTCACACCCCCCATTTACTAGCATATACATGCCCAATTCTCAATCTTTTTATATTTTCTTTATTCTTTTCAATTTATTTATTTATTTTATTTTTTAAAAATCAGTTTTTTTTATTTATAAAATCATAAAATCAAGAATTCACAAACTTAGAATTAGTTTCTTTTATTATCAAATTTAATTTTTAATTAATTAGCTTAATTTAATTTAGGGTAACTTTAACTCATTTTTACAATTAAAATTAACTAGAAAAATTAGGTTTAATTCTTGATTTAATTGTTTTCTTTTTTTGCAAAAAAATAAAAATACAAAGATAGGTTATTTAGAATTAAATGCTTTTCATTAATTGATTTATTTTCCTAAATTAACATTAATTAGAACTTAGGATTTTCTTTGCAATTTAATTATTCTTTATTTTCTTCAATAAAAAATGACCAAAAATGATTTTCTTTAATCAATTGCAATTAGGTTTAGTCAAGGGTCAAAACCCTGATTTCTCTCGCCTATAATTTACCGCGCGTTTTTAATTTTCTTTCTTATTATTATTGTAACTGTTCCAAGGTTGTAATAGTTTTAATTAGGATTTTAAATTCCGCACTTTTATTTCCCGTCAAGGAAATTATGTAACTGTGAAAGCCATGTAATAGCTAGGTTTATTTTTCGCACTCTTAATTCCCGCAATCTTTAAACTGTCCAGATGCATGGCTAATAGAATTGTATGGCAAGAATGTCTGGAAAATTAAAACGGTAGATCACCTAGTGGGCAAAGATTAAATAACTGAAATGAATCACGTGCACATATCCACTCCTAAGGTTTACCTTACTTCGGTTGCCTTCGGTAAATAATCATTAAGCATAGGAGATTTTAGGGGTTTCCCTCCAGTCTAAAGAGATCAAATTGACCCATTTGAATGTTGCCTCTGAAGTGTTGCCTCTGAAATGTTGCCTCGAAAAGATCTTAAGACTCGAGGGTTACTACTAAGGTTTTCTAACTATTGCTTTAGTGATTGTATTTGTCCCTTTCGAATGTCCCTTACAAACTCCAACAATGGTGCTACCTACTCTTTAATAGTGGGATAGTGCTGTCTAAAGGAAATAGAAAAAAAACAATCTTTTTTTCGAGTAGGTAGAATCTTAAGTACTTGCTCAATAAAAACTTTTCACACAAACACCTTTCAAAACAATTTTCAAAACAACTTTGTCACACGTTTGAGGGCTGATAAAAGGGTTATCACAAAGTAAAACATTTTCAAAGCAAGCACACACACAAGCAATTTGAAAAAATGAGCAAGTACCTAAGAGCCCATGGAAAACCATGGATAGAAATGGTGCTAACACCTTCCATTTCTATAATCTACCCCCCGTACTCAGAAACATCTCGAAAAATGTTTTTTCTGTTCTTTTTCCTTTTCCTTTGTTGGATAAAATAAAAGTCGATGGCGAATCTTGCTTACCGCGACATTTTGCAAACAAAAAACGCAAAATGAAAACCAGTATTAAACAATCAGTTCTGCCACTATATCACAGTTGCAATATGTGTATGTATTTATAGGCAAAAGGTTTTATGTGCTGCAACAAGCCATAATTTGAAAACACATGTTATGGCACTCTTACTTGTTTTTGAAGCAAGCATGAAGAACATGTTTCCAATGTTTGTACCAAGCTATATTAGAGTGGTTAGGACTTTAAACAAGCTTGTTCTGACTTGTAGGAGTTGAGTGTGCTGAAAGAACAAGTTCAATGCTCAAGAAGAGTGGACTTTGTGATTAAAGCTGCTTTTCAAGAATGGACATGTTACTTTCTTCCAAAAATGGAATGATCAATTGGACAATGGCTCAGAAACATGGATTATAGCTCAATCAGTTGTTTAAGCATTCAATTAAGGAGTGATATACAAGTTTGAGGCCTTAAAAGTGAATATTATGTAACATGGCTATGGATTTGGTTCATGTTCATCACAAAATCTGCCTTGTAATTCAAGCATGAAACCCTGACTTCATGGCTTCGATTCTCTTAGCTCAAACATGATGTCAATGAGTTCTTGGACATTTTGGAAAGCTTGAAACATCCTCTAGAGCTTATCTTTTGGTCATATTTGAAAAATCAAATTGGAACTATGTGAAACATGTCCAAGAAGTTAGGTCAAAATCTTCCTAAACTAGGTCAAAATTTCAGTAAGTGTTTTTGTTTCATGTACATGTCTTCATGAATTTATAACTTAAAATCCAAGAATTTATAGAATTTAATTTGTGAAGCAAAATTGTAGAATTCCTCAAGATCTACAACTTTCATGTTAGAAGTTTTCTTTGAATAATTTTTCATCATGGTTAAATTTGGAACAAATTCATGAAAAAAAGTAAATTTTCCAACACTTAGAAAAATTTCTAAGTCTTAGAAATTTTGACTTTTCAAAGTGAATTTTGACTTGTTGATTTCTTGATGAACAATATTCATATTTTGACATATCTTGATGTAATATGATTTTTGAAACTTGATTTTGATCAAAAAGTCAAAGTTTGACTATTCAGTGTAAAATTGACTTTTTCATCAGTTGACCAAATTTCAATTACCAATCAATTGATCTTGGGAAGTGTTTTGAACCATGCAATTAGGTCAAAAATGATGCATTTGAATCCTTGATATCATGCCTCAAACCAATAAGTCATGTATTTGTTCAAAAGTTAAAAATCAAGCCTTCTTAGTCAAAAACCCTAATTTTGACCATTTTGCCCTTTTGGTGATCTGATCAAATTTCTTGAGGAATTGAAGATCTTGTGAGGAGAATCTTTGAGAAGTGAGAGAGAAAACTTTAGGGTAAAACAAACGCATACTTTGTATCTCACCAAAATCAGAGTGTGTTGATTTCAGAAATTAATGATGTCGCACGTCATTATATCAGAGTCAGAACCTGCTAGCAAAAGCTACACACTAGCACTACTACAAATAACACTTGTAATGTCAGACACGAAATGTGTTTTACCTCGATTACTCAGGGGAGGTAAATAAGGTTGTCATGAAAAGTATACACTTAACACCTCGGTGTTTTAAACATCGTGGTTATAATTGAAAAGGTCATGGGTTCGATCCCTAGTAACTTCATATATTTTTTTCTATATTTTGTTGTGTGTGTCATATGGCTATCAGTTTCATTTATAATGTGAGGTAATAAGGTATTCATTTACCTTGATTTTATGTAATATCCGAGAGGTTTAAAATGAAGCTTTTTGATTTATCAATTTGACTTGCATGTATCATTTTCACTGGCCTGTATTATATCATTATAATAAATTTATTAACTGTTAGACGAGGGCAACATATCTAGAGGGGGGTGAATAGACACCCCTTTTAAAAATTCCAAATAATTTTGGTTTTGAAAAATTTATCAAAGTATGACATGGAAGTTTTTTTAAATTTTCGTCTATACAAACGTTATCGGGAAGCTCGGATATGCAAACCGTAAAAACAAAATTCAATATGGACTATGAATGACAATAGAATTAATAAGCTTAAATCACTTAGAACTTATTTGTCATTTAATTAACTTCACTTAGCAAGGATATTTCTAATGGTAATATTAAAATAACTAGTTTAGTCAATTTATCAAACACTTGGTGTGCAAGTGAATTTTCAAAAAAATTCCTTTGGTTATGTTGATACACAAAACCACTTATAATCAAAAGTGATTATAAGATATATCAATACTTGAGTTAAAATCATAATTGATTAGGGAAATTCTAACAATTAAAATGATATACAATGATATTTGACAAATTGATCAATGAATATCAAAGCAAGTAAAAAGTAAAAAATAAAAGCGACACAAGAAATTTGTCTCCATAGTTCCCCACTATCTTCCTCGTGTGTGGGTACGCCTGCACCTAATTCCAATAGAATTATGATAATTCTTACTATGCAAAATTGTCGATACAAGAGAAGTGTTCAAGAGCAACTCCACAAACCTAAGCTTGTTCTTGATTTAACCCCTTCTCCACTTTCGATCTTGAGAGAGACGAAAACACAATAGATGAACAATGATTATCTAGATCTTTCTATTACTTTGTATTCTTTATATCCAAAGCTTTCATGCACCATCAACTTCAAACTATTCAAACACTCCAAGGTTCCTTGCAAATATTTTAAGCACTCTAAGGTTGTTCACTTTACCGCAATTACCTCTCAAATGTATTGCACGAAAACCCCAAAATATACCAATGATCTTGGAGGATAAACCCGAGGTTTTACCTCGGAGAGTTAAAACAACCCAAGTTTTTACCTCTTCCTCCCCAAGCAGGAGTTACCTCCTCTAGCCATGTTCCCCCAGAGAGCTGAAATCCATGTCTCCCAGCTAAGTTTTTATAATCTCGAACAACTTATGAAGCCTTATCCCTGGTAGAGTTTATTTCTCTAACTGCGGAAGTTTATCCCCCAACAAAGTTTATTTCTCTACATTGGTAAAATCTTCCAACAGAGCATCTTTTTTCCCCATAGAGTCTTTCTCAAGTAGGAGTCAAAGATCCCCGGCAGAATATCCTAAAATGGAAAGAGGAAATCCCCAGCAAATCATCTTCGTTCATTTTCCCCAACTGAAATGAAAGAATTACTTTCCTAATCTACCAAACAACAGTCTGGGATTCAGCTTCCCAGTACTCTCCAGCAGCAGTCATGGATTTATTTTCCCAAACTAGGAAATATCGCAACATCATTCCATATTCATACATCATGGCATGCACATACATATTTCATACAACATAATCTCATTTATTTTGAGAACATCATTACATAGTGCATTTCATACATCATGACATTGCATGAGACTAACTCTTTACCTTTTCAGGAAAGATCAAATCAATAAACATCATTGACTACTTATATGACCTGACAGTCTTCTCAAAGGCTAAGTCTGACGAAGGGATATTTCAGCATTTTCCTCAAAAAGATCATTCTCAAAAGACCTCTATTGGTTCAGTTTAAATCGACCAATGATTTATTCTGATTCTTTTCTGGTAGATACCTTATTTGGTTTAGTTAAATCGATCCTAAGATTTTTCTTATTCCTATCCAGTTGAAGACAATTCAAGACCTCAATTGGTTCAGTTTAAATCGACAAATGATTTATTCTGATTCTTTTCTGGTAGATACTTTCTCTGGTTCAGTTAAATCGACCCTAATATTTTATGATTCTTATCCAGTTGAAGGCAATTCAAGACCTCTATTGGTTCAGTTTAAATCGACCAATGATTTATTCTGATTCTTTTCTGGTAGATACTGTTATACCCCAAAATTTTCCCTCCCATTTTACTCAACAAATGTCAAGTAAGGTCCCCAAGTTGCTCAAGGAAGCCCAAGAGTTGACAAGACAAACTCTCTCCTAAGACAGTGCACCTCAAAATTAGGGTTTCTATTTTCATCAAGATAGGTGAGCCACAAAATCCCCAAATGCTTTCTAAGGTCCTAATATTCTCCCAAGATCATCCATGTCAAGTTTCATACCTTGCACAAGAAGGTTGCTCTGTCAACTACTCAGATGCTTGAGAATCGACTGTATTAGGTCAAAAGTCAACTGTGACCCACATAAAGTCAAACTTCAAGATTTTTGGTCAACATCATCATTTTTAAGTGTTATCCATCATTGGATCAAGGGTTGATCATGATTCCTCAAGGAATGCTCCAATTTCAACAAAACCCAAAAGTTGCTAAATTAGGGTTTTGTTGGAAAAGTCAACCCAACTTTGACCAAGCATAACTTCTTCATACTTTATCAAACTTTTTGCATCCAAAGCTCATTTTGAAGAGGGTGAAATTACCTACAACTCATCTTCATCTATCAAGTTCAAAATATGCACTCACAAAAAGATACGAATTTTGACATTATAGGTCCTTTTGAAAAATCAACAAAAGCACCTTTTGGGTCAAAGCTTCATACATGAACACGGAAGACTCAATTGAGATGAGATCAAAAGGGTTGGTTAGGGGACATCCTAAGCTTTCTAAAAAGTCCAATAACACCTTCCTAGGGTCAAAATTGAGAGAGTTGTGCGTTGTCAAAGTTGGCAACTTTTGGAGAATTGTCAAAAGTCAACATTGATCAAACTTGCATTTTTTCCACAGAGGCCCATGTTTTCTTGCTTGAAACATGTTTCTAATAGGACCCACGACCCTTGAGCTTTTCCACCTATTTTTTATTACTTTTAGCACTTATTTTGATTTTTTATTCATTTAAATCAAAATAAATCAAATTATATGGTAAAAAAATGAAAACAAATCAAATCTTGAGATTTTTATGAACATTTTGAGTCCATGTACAACTAGCATGCCAACCAATTCGTGCAAGGTTCATTTGGGTTGAAAAATATTGGATTGAAGCAAGTTTGGAAAGAAATCATACATGAAGAAAATCAAATCCAATTTTCATAATTCTCAAAGATTTGATACAAATTTGTTGACCTAATTCAGTCAACTATAAGGGCATAACAATTCTAGATCAAGAAAACAAGGATTGGAGGCGTAAAACAGCAAGAAAGAAACTCAAAAATTTGGACAAAAGTGTGAGATCAAAATCCATCTTAGAGCCATCCTCAAAGAATTTCAAGGTTAGCAATACGTTCCTTGATATCTCAGGAAGCTTCTCCATTCATTTGCAAGGCCTGAAGCATCCAGAATCGCGTTCATCATCAACCACGGTTTGCACAAAATTTCAATTGTGAGTTCCTTGATTTTGGCAGCATTAGCATGTTTTAATTATATATTCTTGTTCATCATCTTGTTTGCAAGCTATTGGTACCATTTAATTGCATTTACAGCACAGGAATCACAGTATGCCATAGCTAGGGTTTCAAGCTCCGTTTTAGGGTTTTTTAACACATGCAAAATTAAGCTTGATAATGGGTCCTACGATGACCAGGGCTTCACACCCAGTTGATTCATGGTCACCAATGGAATTTATATTGCCTGTACATGATTTTTGAATGTTACAAGTTTATAGTTATAGAAAAACTGCTGTAGGTAAAAGTCTCCCACCTAATATGACGGAATTCATGAAGAAGATGATGGCGTGGCAGCATGTGACTGGCCCGTTTGAACTTTCGCGTGTTTTTGGGGCGTGGAACTTTGTTTGAATTATATTTCATTTGTTTCATTATAATTATGAATAACTTGTCCAACGTAGTTGGTAGAGAGACACGCTTGTGAAGGGAAGGACCTGGGTTCGATCCCAGGTCCAGACATTTTTCTTATTTTCTAACATTTATACGCAGGATCTCATACACTATTATTCCATGTGTCCACCATGCAACTCAAGATCTGACCATCAGATTCATCTCCAGCCAAGATCCAACGCCTGCCATGAGAGGACCATGATACACCTCAAAGTCAACACTACACCAAATCCAGCGTGGTTGACTGGGCTTGATGCTTAATGGGCCTTACAAAATTTAGATTTGCACCCCCTCTTGAGTAACACAATCAGGCCCAATTTTCACTCTTTCTCCTTTTTATTTTCTTTATTATTTTCAATTTGTTTATTTATTTTATTTTTAAAAATCAATTTTTTCATAAAATCACAAAATCAAGAATTCATAAATTTGGAATTAGTTTTTTTATTATTATCAAATTTAATTTTTAATTAATTAGTTTAATTTAATTTAGGGTAACTTTAACTTATTTTTACAATTAAAATCAACTAGAAAAATTAGGTTTAATCTTGATTTTAATTGTTTTCTTTTTGCAAATAAAATAAAAATACAAAAATAGGTTATTTAGAATTAATTGCTTTTCATTAATTTATTTATTTTCCTAAATTAACATTCATTAGAACTTAGGATTTTCTTGGCAATTTAATTATTCTTTATTTTCTTAAATAAAAAATGACCAAAAATGATTTTTCTTTAATCAATTGCAAGTACGTTTAGTCAAGGGTCAAAACCCAAATTCTTCTCGCATTTAATTTACCGCGCGTTTTTTTTAATTTTCCTTCTCATTATTATTGTAACTGTTTCAAGGTTGTAATAGTTTTAATTAGGGTTTTAAATTCCGCACTTTTATTTCTCGTCAAGACAGTTATGTAACTGTCGAAGCCTTGTAATAGCTAGGTTTTATTTTTCGCACTTTAAATTCCCGCAACCTTTAACTGTCTAGATGTATGGCTAATAGGATTGTATGGTAAGAATGTCTGGAAAATTAGAACGGTAGATCACCTAATGTGAAAAGATTAAATAACTGAAATAAATCACGTGCACATATCCAGTCCTAGGGTTTATCTCACTTCGGTTGCCTTCGGTAAACAATCATTAAGCATAGGGAATTTTAGTGTTCGCCCTCCTGTCTAAAAGATCAAGCGTCCCATTTGAATGTTGCCTCGGAAATGTTGCCTCAGAAACGTCGCCTCGAAAAGATCTTAAGACTCTAGGGTTACTACTAAGGTTTTCTAACTATTGCTTTAGTGATTGTATCGGTCCCTTTCGAATGTCCCTTACAAACTCCAACGACAGTGCTACCTACTCCTTAATAGTGGGATAGCGCTGCCTAAAGGAAATAGAACAAAAACAATCTTTTTTCGAGTAGGTAGATGCTGGTAAATACTTGCTTAAAACAAATCTTTTCACACAAACACCTTTCAAAACCAGTTTTCAAAACAACTTTGTCACACCATTGAGGACCGATACAAGTGTTATCACGAAGTAAAAACATTTTCAAAGCAAGCACACACACAAGAAATTTTAAGAATATGAGCAAGTACCGAAGAGCCCGTAGATAACTACGGATACAAAGGGTGCTAACACCTTCCCTTTCTATAATCTACCCCCCGTACTCAGAAATATCTCGAAAAAAGGTTTTCTCCGTTCTTTTTCCTTTTCCACGATTGGATGAAATAAAAGTCAGTGGCGACTCTTGCTTACCACGACATTTTGCAAACAAAAAACGCAAAACGCAAACCAATAAAAACAGTCGGTTCTACCACCGTATCACAGATACCTTCTCTGGTTCAGTTAAATTGACCCTAGGATTTTTGTTAATTATTATGAAGCCTGGACCCGACCAGATAACAGCTTAATGTCTTCAAATCACTGAAGTCTGGATACGACCAGATAACAGTTAAATGTCTACAATTACTGCGAAGCCCGAAACCGACCAAATAGCAATTAAATTCATGTTCCCCGATAAGTTGTTATGAAGCCTGGATACGACCGAATAACATTCAGCCTTATTATCGTCAACAAGTCACTGTGAAGCCTGGATCCTGAACAGATAACACCTCGCTTTCGTATCTTCAGTCAAAAGACAACTCCCCAGTAGAGTAACAGACAACTGAAGCTCCTAGACTCTATTTCCCAAAACTGAGACCAACATTCCTCAATGGATTCCTCCTCAACGACAAGAACAAAAATCCCCACAAAGGAATATCTCGTGAAATCAGCATGTTCTCTAGATGGAATCTTTAAGCCCATTGCTAATGACTCTTTGTCATTTTCTCTGGATGGCCTCTTTAAGCCCATCTCCGACAATCTTCTGGCATCTTTTCCAAATGGCATCTATAAGCGCATTCCCGATATTATTCACCAATAGTATCACTTCGGACGGGTGCAAATTTCTGGGTACTCTAGTATTCAATCATCTTCCACCTTCAGATCACGAAAGGTTGACAAGCCAACCTAAATCTTTAGGTTTAAGAAGATTGAACATGGGCAACTGTTGTACCCCAAAATTTGCCCTCTCATGTTTTTCCAAGATTTTTCTCTTGCATGGGTGGTTATAAACATTTGCCTCAAGATAAGGAAAATCTTTTAATGATGGTTAATTGTCCTTCGATTGGCATCTGCAAAAGATCCTTCGATTGGCATCTACAAAAGATCCTTCGATTGGCATCTGCAAAAGATCCTTTAATTGACATGTTAACGAGATGTTTTTGATGGGCACCTAGAGAAAGATCTTTCAATTGGCATACCAAAGGGTCTTTCGATGGGCATCTTAAACAAGGAAGCTTCGATGGACATCTTAGGTAAGGTTTCCTTCCATTTAGGGCATACAAAGTGTCTTTTGACAAGCATGTCAACCAAGTGATGCTTCAATGTCATATCAATAGGGTAACATCTCGATTGTTAAAGTTAAAGAAAATGAGATAAAAAAAAGCAAGAACTGAGAGGTTTCCAGAAATTCTGATAATGGAGATGTTAATATAATATTAGAATTGGGACTTAGCGCCACCAAGAAGAATAATGTTTAGGGGCTAATCGAAGAAACTCTGATGCTGAGAATATGAGCCATTCGAATCAATTTCAAAGCCATCGAAGAGAGTAGAATAACACTTCGGCCAGTTAATAAGATAAGGCTTCGATTGGTCAAGTTTAAAGCATTCGAAGAGAGAAAATTCATCTGCAGGGGCGTGTCATCTTTCGATTTCCATCATATTAGAGGCCCAAGACAACTCATGATATCTGTCACATGGGAAGGAGAAACGTGCAAGCCAAGAGTAGAAAGAAATCTTTAAAAATGGAAAGTTTGGAAATCAAATATTTTTTTGAAAGCATTGATACCCCTCCATGTTTGTTAACCTAATGTGGCTTAATATAAATAAACAAACATTCTAGCCTAAAAGGACAAACACAGCTGCTACAAAAAACCCTAGAAAATTCAAAAATTTCTCAAAGAAAAGTGAAAGTTACATCATCAGATCCAACCGTTCTCAGAAATTTTGGAGCATTCAGTCATACTCCTGAGATCTCTAGGAGTCCTGTCCATACTCCATTCAGGACTGAAACAAGCTAGAATGTTGTACCTCCCTCTCACCAATCGGTAAAATTTTCTAAATTGTACCCTTAAAATTTATGCGTTGTTAATTCATTATGTTTGCATAAATCATATAACATGATGATTTAGAAGATATTTGACGTTTTGCTTTTTAGATTTGACGCAGGGAGAGCAAAGTACCATTGATAGCGTTCCAAAATAGTTGAGTGTAAAACTAGGTGATACCATGAGTTTTAGGACAAACAAATGGTGCCATTGAACTCGCAGCCCCCTAATTAGGGGGAGCATGATCTTTTTTCTCTTTGATTCATCGTGTTTTTGCATATGTTGATTTTTGATGGGCGGAGAAGAAGGTGGTCAACCACTGTGGACGGTGGTTTGACCCCCCTGTGCTGGCATGTCGAACGACCCTTTATGATTCGCCCATTTAAAAAAGATAGGGCCCACTCATCGCACGCGTTTTGTTTGAATATATATATATATATATATATATATATATATATATATATATATATATATATATATATATATATATATATATATATATATATATATATATATATATATATATATATATATATATATATATATATATATATATATATATATATATATATATATATATATATATATATATATATATATATATATATATATATATATATATGACTTCGTTTTTTATATAATATTATGCTTTGGTTATTATAAAAGAATGAGCAGGATGGTTTAATGGAAAGGCAAATGATTATGCAATGAGGGGACCTGGGTTCGATTCCAGGAGTCTGCGTTTTGTATTTTCTCTCAAATTCATTTCAGATCTAGTGCACGCGAAGGCCAGCAGGTTCATGATATGCCTCACATATGGGCTATTCACATCTAAGAGTCTAAATCCAACACTCCCGGTGGCTAGGGACCATTGTGAATCCTCAAGACTCATCCCCATCAGATTATTACTTGGAATGCTGGATTTAGTTGTGTGGGCCTAGCAAAAATTCAGCATTACACCCCCTAGTCTGCTAACACTAACAGGCCCATTTTTCTATTCTTTTTGCTTTTTTAATTTCTTTGTTTTTATTTTAATTGTTTTAACGTCAATTTTTATTTTAATCATAAAATAAATACAAAAATCACAAAAAAATAGACTTAGGATTTTTAATTAATTTAATTTTTGGTAATTAATTTAATTATTTTACTTGTTTCCTTAATTAAAATCAATTAGAATTAGGTTTAATCACATCAAATCTTCTTCTCAATAAAAATACAAAAAATATTTTTTAAATCAATTAGATTTTTAGTTTTTTTAACTTATTCTCGTTTTAATCTTCACGCGTTTATTATTTTTTGTTTTTATTGTTTTTCAATTATGTAATTGTTTCCCGGTTTGTAATAGTTTTAATTAGGTTTAAAATTCCGCATTCTTATTTTTTCTTGTCCTAGTTATGTAATTGCCCTAAGGCCTTGTAATAGCTTAGGGATTTTATTTTATGCAATTTATTTTCCGCAACTATTAACTGCTTAGATTAATAGGATTGTATGGAAAGATAACGACTAATTAAACATAGCATAACCTAATTCAAAGATAATATATCTGAATCAAGCACAATTGCACATACTCACCCCTAGGGTATCTCCCACTTTGGTTGCCTTTGAAAATAGTCACAATTCTCGAAACATGAGAGTTTTTAGTGACTGTCCTTGAGTTCAAGAGATCATAAATCCCTCGATGACCCTTTCGACTGTTGCCTCAGTTAAAAAAGTGATCTTAGAACTTTAGGATAATTACTAAGAGTTCTTGCCCAATTTCCTTAGTGACCGTAAGTGTCCCTTCAATAGTCCCTTAACATCCAACGATAAGGCTACCTACTCACTAATAGTAGGATAGCACTATCTAAAGGAATGGAGGAAAAGAACACCTTTTTTGAGTAGGTAGATATCTGGTAAGTGCTTGCTCAAAACAATCTTTTTCACACCACACTTTCAAACATTTTCAAAAAATGCTTTATCAACACTCTTGGGGACTGATACAAGAGTTATCATAAAGCAAGCAAACATTTCAAAACACACAAACATGAAAACAATTTTTAAAATGAGCAAGTACCTAAGAGCCCGTGGAGAACCACATATGGAAAGGGTGCTAACACCTTCCCTTTCCATAATCTACCCCTTTACTCAGAAAATCTCGAAAAAGGTATTTTTCTGTTCTTTTCACCCTTTGCTTTGTTGGATAAAAGAAAAGTCGGTTGCGACTCTTTCTTACTGCACATTTGCGAATACAAAATGCAAACCTGTATTAACAATCGATTTTGCCACCGTATCACAGAACTGGTGACTCTGCTGGGGATATATTTTAATAAAAGTAGGGTTTACCTTAGGGTCTAGTTCATTTCTAATATGTTTTCTTTGTTTGTTTTGATTTCTTTACTTTTAAGGGTATTGTTTGGGTTATTATAGATCCTACACCCAGATCTAGGGAAACCTTTTAGGTAAGTAGCAATAGATCGTGGAAACTGTGTGGGTTATACCGACACGGTTGAAGCGATAGCTACATTGATGCAACACTTTGGTGGGTACCAGTAGCCCTTGAGTTAATTAAGGAGAATATGGGGCCGCTGCTTGGTGTCACGAAACATCAACTGGCCTTAGAACCTTTAATTGAACAACTTGGCTATTAGCATATAGTGAGATAGCCGTCTTTGGTGTATCCCCAAAGTCGGTTGATAGTCGATACTACACTCATTGAGATCCGACTCCCGGGTTTTATTTGGTGGCAAGTTAGTTGTCTATCGGAACGAAACTTGTGGGAAAGGTCGGTGATATTGAGATCCCTTAGAACTCGATTACTATTTATAGGACAGGTTGAACCAATCAAACTTCGAGAGGGTATTACCTGAAAACCCATGCAAGCCTTAAACCTAAGGTATTTGTGTGATTTGCTTGTTCTTTCTATATATGTGATTTCTTAGCATAATCATGACATCCTAACATGGCATATCATACTAACCATTTTAAGGATTTTCTAGGGCTTATCTTTGTCTTGTCTTGTAGGACATGGCATCCGCCCGCAGGAACACTATCCAAGTCAACCTCGTGAGGGTACCTACTCAACTCAAGGAATTAGTATCAAGGATTCCTGAAAGCTCTTCCTTCACTGAAAGTAATTGTCGACTTCTCAACCTGGTCACTCCAAACTCTGATGAAGAAATGATAAAGGTGCTCTTTCAGTTCTTTGACCTTTTACATCACTGCCTCACTTTTCTTGATTACCAGTTAGTGTCTACTATGGAGGAGTTTTCTCAGTTATTGGGGGTACCTATCCTTAATTTGTTACCATTAAAAGGTATGGAAAGAGACCAAAAACCTGAAGAGATTGCTCAAGCTCTGTCTTTAGAACGATCTGATGTAGTGGCAAATTGGGAAACCAGAAGAGGCGTCAAAGGATTTCTAGCTAAGTTTCTATTTGAGAAACCTCACCATTTTTAGGATATCCTGGATTTACAAGCTTTTGAAGAAGTGTTGGCCCTTCTCATATATGGGATGGTACTATTTCCTTATCCGGACCAACTCATGGATGTGAATGCAGCCAAGGTTTTTCTGTCTCATAATCCGGTGGCTACTTTACTTGGGGATATTTTACACTCTCTGCATACTCGCACTCTAAAGAGAAGATGGACTCTTTTGTGTTGCACTTATCTATTGGCTAGGTGGTTTATTTCACACCCGCCTCGGTCTATTTTGAAGAATGAGCAGGGTATGAGATGGTCTCATAGGTTGATGTCCCTTACACATTCAGATATTCATTGGTGTCTAAGGTCCTTGAAGAGTGTTATCATCATTGATCGTTGTGGGGAACTCTCCAATGTCCCCCTCTTAGGAATTAGGGGAGGAATAACTTATAATCCTTGTTTGGCATTGCGACAGTTTGGTTATGCTATAAGGGATGGTCCTCACGATGCATTCGTACAAGGAATCATATTTGACTATAAGAATGATGCTCAGGGTTATCGTAAGAGGTTCATTCGAGCTCGTGGCATGGTAAATAGAGTTGATAGCAAGACACTGGGGCATAGGAATTCCATCCCTCTTGAGCCTTACCTCAAATAGGTGCTCGTTCGTGCTCAATGTCTTATGAAGCCTTACCCCTCTGTCTTACCTATGATTATGGAGCCAATTGATGAGGGAGACACTCCTTACATTGTTCTTCATCCTGATATGCCAACTCATTTCGAAGAGCTACAAAAATCGTAGATCCAACTCAAAGAAGAATGGGATACCTTTGAATCCCAATTCTACGCCAGCGAGAAGAAGGTTTTAGAGCTCACCAGGTTACTTCATGAAGAGAAGAGTATAAATGCTTACATTTCCCCAAAGAGGATGCACCTGTGGTAAGCTTGAGTCTTTCTTTGCTTTGAGAGTTTATTTTTGCTTTGTTACTTCTTTTGTAAGCCCAAGAGGCGTCATTGTAACCGTTTAAACTTCTTAATAAAATTAACGTTTGTGCTCTTTCCGTTTAAGAAAATTTAAGTCTTAGAAATCCTTGAAAACATTGCATAAATATATCATACATATCATTGCATAAACAGGTTTTAAGCAGGTTTCTCATCTTATTCGCTGTTTATTTCAGCAATGGCTCTCGAACAAACAGTGAAGGATCTACAAACTCAAAATGCTCAGTTTCAACAAATGATCATGGCTCTGGCCAAGGGGAAAGAAGAGCTGAAAGCCCTGATTATCAAAGAAAATACCAAGAAGCCAAAGAAGCCAGCTGGTGTGGTAAATTTGGGAAGGAGGTTCAGAAGACTATTAAGGCAAGTTGTAGAACTATCATCTTCGTCAAAAGAGGGAGACAATCAAGAAGGGTAAACAAGAGAGGAAGACCCCAATCCAAGGGAACCTGATAATGAGTCTGACTATAATGAGGAGAAGTATCCTCCGACCGATGATAAATACAAACACCTGGAGGATCTTCTGAATACAATGGAAATCCAGAGGGTACCTGGGATAGATTTTGAAGAGCTGGGTTTGGTTAAAGGGGTTGTCACCCCACAAAAATTCAAGGTTCCGGTGTTCGCTAAATATGATGGGGTCTCATGTCCCAAGATGCATCTCCGATCTTATATGAGGAAGATTCAGCCTCACACTGCTGACAAGGATTTGTGGGTCAACTACTTTCAAGACAGTCTATCCGAGACTCAACTATAGTGGTTCTATCAACTGGAGGGAACCAATATTCGTAACTGGGAAGACCTGGCTGCTGCTTTTTATAAGCAGTACCAATATAATGCAGACCTTGCTCCAACTCGTACACGACTCTAAAGTATGTCTATGGGTTCTAGCGAGGGCTTTAAAGACTTCACCCAGAAATGGAGAGACCTAGCAGGAAGAGTCCAACCCCCTCTGTCTGATAGGGAGTTGGTGGATATGTTTTTGGGTACCCTATCTGGTATGTTTTTCAACCATCTGATTGGAAGCTCCTCAGGTGGTTTTACTAAGATGATCTTAACTGGAGAAAGAGTGGAAGCTTGGATTAAGAGTGGCAAGATTCAAAAGGATACATCTTCAAGTGCAGAAAATAGACCCCTTCATGGGAAAGAAAGAGGTCAGTGCTATTTACAGTCAAAGAAAAAAGGGCAGAACCGAGCGTCGTCCAATGGTAGGGGTTGTGATGATATCCAATCCTGCAGCTACTCAACAACGGAACAATTAACCTAGAGTAGAAAGGCCTACGAGACAGTTTACCCGGATAAATAATACTTTGTCTCAAGTATTGTTGCACTTGCTGAAATCCAATCTGGTTACCCTGAGGGAAGCTCCCAAGAATCCCAACACCGTATCTCCTCGCTACAACCCAAATGCTCGTTGTGCTTACCACTCAGAGAGTCAAGGGCATGATACAAACGACTGTTGGGCTTTGAAGAACAAGGTGCAAGACCTTATTAACGTGAAGGAGATTGAATTTAACGCTCCTGAGATTCCCAATGTTATAACTTCTCCCATGCCCAAGCACGGTCGGGGTGTTAATGTTGTTGACGATGATACATTTGTTACTTCAGTTGAGGAACTTGTTACTCCTCTCATGACTGTTAAGTGGAATTTGTTGCAAGCCGGTTTATTTCTGGGTTGTGGTGAAGATTTCCACTTATGTTTATCTCTACCGACTGGTTTCTATTTGTTGAAAGCAGGTGTTCAACGCCTGCTGGATGATAAAAAGATTATATTCAAGAAGACTCTCATCACGACTGTCTTTTGTAAAGATGTTTGAATTATAACCATTTCTGCCAATCCTCCCAGGGTCTCCACCAAAAGACCTGTCAGGATTACATCTTCTCTAAAGTTGTCTCCCCTGATCATCACTATACTAGGGCCAATACCATATTCCTCGAACAAAGTTGTTCCCTGGAATTATGCGAATGACGTCTATTACCATGGCATCAAGCAAGACTTGTTGGCTGATGAAGACAAAGTTTTGGGAAATAATGATCCCGATGTTGGTAATATCATCGAGACCAGTAAAATACCAAGAAGTGGAAGATTGTTCTCACCCGAGATTTCTCCTCCTAAAGTCATTATTATTCCTGTGATCATTCCTACTATTGTTCCTACACATACTACCACTGTAACTCCTAAGATTACCCCTATTGCCACCCCTGTCACTAAGTCGGCCGAGACTCAGGGAAAAGACATATTGGTCGAGTCTGTCCAGACGAAGGCGCATTCAGAATCCATTCCTGATGCTTCCAAGAAGGAAATGGAAGAAATCTTGAAGATAATTAAAAAGAGCGACTACAACGTGGTCGAACAGCTGGGGAAGACCCCTTCCAAGATTTCAATGTTAGCCCTACTGTTGTTCTCCAAAGCTCATGCAAAGGCTTTGGTTAAATTCCTCAAAACTTCTCATGTGGCGCAGGAAACCTCCGCTGACCAATTCGAAGATAGTGTGGCTAGTTTGACCGTTGATAATGGACTGGGTTTTTCTGATGTTGATTTGACACCCAAAGGAAGGAAACACAATGATGCGATGCATGTCTCCATTGAATGAAGATGCACACCTTTGGCTCATGTTTTATTTGATATTGGTTCATCGTTGAATGTTCTGCCCAAGAAGGATCTTGACAGATTATACTGCGAAGGTTTGACCCTGAAGCCCAACAACATTGTGGTAAGGGCTTTTGATGGTTTGAGAAGAATGGTGCACTAGGAGGTGGACATCCTTATCAAAGTTAGTTCCCAAACCTTTGAATCCACCTTCTACGTGATGGATATCAGTCCATCTTATTCTTGTTTGTTGGCACGCCCTTGGATCCATGGGGCTGAAGTTGTTACTTCCACTCTGCATTAGATGTTGAAGTACCCGGTGAAAGGAAATATTGTTGTGGTGCATGGTGAAGAGGAATACATGGTAAGTCACCTGAACTCTCTCAGGTATGTGGAAATGGATGGCGAATTCATCGAGACCCCTTGTTAGAACTTTGAAGAGATTCCTCCGACCATGGCTGTAACCGACATCGTTACCAGTTTGCCGAAGATCACCAGACCTCCCTTGAAAATGGCTTCTCTCAAGGACGCCAAAGCAGTAATTGAAGAAGGTGGGTTTACCATTTGGGGCCAGCTCCCTGACATTCCATACAAATCTAATAAGTTTGGTTTAGGTTTCTCTTCAGGGGCTCAAAGAGTTGTTCGTCGTTGTGATACGGTGGCAAAACAGAATGTTAATACTGGTTTGTGTTTTTGTTTGTAAATGTCGAGGTAAGCAAAAGTAGCCACCTACTTTTCTTTTATCCAACAAAGGAAAGGGTGAAAAGAACAGAAAAAGACCTTTCGAGAGTGTGATACGGTGGCAGAACCAACTGTTTAATACTAGTTTGCATTTTGTGTTTTATGTTTGCAAAATGTCGCGGTAAGCAAGAGTCGCCGCCGACTTTTATTTCATCCAATCATGGAAAAGGAAAAGAATAGAAAAAACCTTTTTTTCGAGATGTTTCTGAGTACGGGGGGTAGATTATATAAAGGTAATGTGTTAGCACCCTTTCTATCCATATTTATCTACGGGCTCTTAGGTACTTGCTCATATTCTTAAAATTGCTTGTGTGTGTGCTTGCTTTGAAAATGTTTTACTTCGTGATAACCCTTGTATCAGTCCTCAAGGATGTGGCAAAGTTGTTTTTGAAAACTATTTTGAAAAGGTGTTAGTGTGAAAAGATTTGTTTTGAGCAAGTACCTACTAGCATCTACCTACTCGAAAAAAGATTGTTTTTGTTCTATTTCCTTTAGACAGCGCTATCCCACTATTAAGGAGTAGGTAGCACCATCGTTGGAGTTTGTAAGGGACATTCGAAAGCGACAAATACAATCACTAAAGCAACAGTTAGAAAACTTTAGTAGTAACCCTAGAGTCTTAAGATCTTTTCGAGGAAACACTTCTGAGGCAACATTTCTGAGGCAACATTTCCGAGGCAACATTCGAATGGGACAATTTGATCTCTTTAGACTGGAGGACCACCACTAAAATCTCCTATGCTTAATGATTGTGTACCGAAGGCAACCGAGGTGAGGTAAACTCTAGGAGTGAACATGTGCGATTGATTTGTTTCAATTATTTTAATATTTGCACATTAGGGTTTTCTAACTGTTTTAATTTTTCATGCATTCTTGCCATACAATCCTATTAGCCATACATCTAGACAGTTAAAGTTTACTGAAATTAAAAGCGGAAATAAACCTAGCTATTACATGGCTTTAACGGTTACATAATTGCCTTGACGTGAATAAATAAAAGTACGAAATTTAAAAATCCTAATTAAAGCTATTACAACCTTGAAACAATTACAATAATTTGAATTAAAAGAAAGTCAAGACGCGCACGACGAATTGCTTACGAGAATAAAGCCTGAGTCCTAAAAATCCTAATCAATTAAAGAGGAAATATTTTTTTGTATTTTATTGTTGCGAAAAATATTTGAAATTTTAACCTAATTTGTCGAATTAATTTTAATTATAAAAAAAGAATTTGAATTAATCTAATTAAGTTAATTAATTAATTGCAATTAAATATTTTTATGAAAAAAACTAAAATCTAATTTTTTTAGTGATTTTCTGATTTTATGATTAAAAAAATGATTTTTGTTGTGAAAATAATTAAAAATCACCAATAAAAAATAATTAAAATAAAAGAGAGAAAGATTTGGGCCTGGAGTGATGAAGAAAACTAGGGGTGTACGTTGAACTTCTGAAACCCAGAAGGATGGCCCAGAGTCTGGCGCCTGATCCAATGAGACCATCTTCTGGGGACTCATGGTGGACCTGTGTATGCTGGTATTGGATCTGGCTGGAGATGGATCCAGAGGATGAGATCAGAGGGCGCGTGATGATCCTCAGAAGGTGAGGTGTGCTGGATCTGGTGAAAATAATGGAGAAAATGCCAAAATCTCACGCCTGGGATCGAACCCAGGACATGAGCTTCATACTTCCTTCCTCTGACCAACTGCGCTGGATGTCCCAATTGTTAATATAATAACGAACATATAATATATTAGAAAACAAATTAGTGGCCAAAAAACATGCGCCAAATTTGAATTGGCCAACCATGCTTTGACACACATCATCTTCTTCCTTGGACCGTTGTTTTAGGTAAAATACTTTTACCTACAGACGTTTTACCATGGCTACAACCCTGTCTCATTCAAAAATCATGTACACACATGATAAATGGCATCTAATTATATAAATAAACTCGTCTTGATCTTGTGAACACCATGGTACCTCTTTTGCTGGCCAATTTAACCTGTGGACAAAACCCCTAAACTGCACATACAAACCCTAACAATGGTAAAGGCATGTACAGGCTCCAAAAACGCAATTAAATCATCCAGTTAGCTTGCAAACATGATAAGGATCACAAATATGTAACTTAAACATGCTAAAGATGCAATAATTACAGTAATCGTATTTGAATTAAAGGGAAAACCGTGGGACTTCTAGAGGGCGATTCTGGACGTGTAGAGGCGTGCAACTGATTGGGTTAGCTTCTGGGAAGGTCCAGGAATCATTTGGCAATGCTAGAATGGCTTGAATTGGCCTCCAAGCTTGAAACTGAGTCACAACTTTTGTCAACTTTTTGAAGTTTTGTTCTTCTTGTTCACACCTCCAATCCTTGTTTTCTTGATCTAGAATTGTTATGTCTTTATAGTAGACTGAATTATGTCAACAAATTTGGACTGAATCTTTACATTTATAATAGATTTGATTTGATTTTCAAGCTTATGTAAACTTGATATTTTGAACCAAATCTTCCCTTTCTTGTACCAATCAGCCTTGATTCAAATTGATCATGACATCCTTGCATTACTTGATTGAAATCCTATCCAAAAATCAGATCATAACATATCTTTTCCATTATTCATCAATTATTTGATTTAATTGAAATTTTAATTAACAAAAAATAAAAATAAATTGAAAAGTGAAGAAAATAACATGAGGTTGTATATTTGGGTCTTAGATTAAATTATAAGTGAGGTGCAAGCATAAAAAGTTAGGCCCATTTGGCAAAAAATGAAATTTTGAGCTCATTTGACTTTTGGCAATTTTGCAAAAGGGTCAACTTTGACAAGGCATATCTCCTCCAATTTTAACCCTAGATAGGTTTTCTTTGACTTTTTAGAAAGCTTAGGATTTCTCCTAAGCAACCCTTTTAGTTTCATCTCAATTGAGTCTTCCATGTTCATATATGAAGCTTTGACCCAAAAGGTGTTTTTGTTGACTTTTCAAAAGGACCTATAATGTCAAAATTCATATCTTTTTATGAGTGCATATTTTGAACTTGTGAGCTCAAAATGAATTGTATGGAATTGCATCCTCTTAAAAATGAGCTTTGAATGGAAATTTTTTGATAAAGTATGAAGAAGTTATGCTTGGTCAAAGTTGGGTTGACTTTTACTATAAAACCCTAATTTAACAACTTTTGGGTTTTGAAGAATTTGGAGCATTCCTTGAGGAATCATGATCAACCCTTGATAAAATGATGTATAACACTTCAAAATGATGATGTTGACCAAAAATCTTGAGGTTTGACTGTATGTGGGCCACCGTTGACTTTTGACCTAGTACAGTCGATTCTCAAGCATCTGAGTAGTTGATTGGGCAAACCTCTTATGAAAGGCCTGAAACTTGGCATGGATGATCTTGGGAACATAATAAGACCATGAAGAGCATAGGAGACCTTTTTGGTCCACCCATATTTATGAAAATAGAAACCCTAATTTGGGGTATACTGTCTTAGGAGAGAGTTTGTATAGTCAACTCTTGGGCAACCTTAAGTAAATTAGGGACCTCACTTGACATGTGTTGAGTAAAATGGGAGGGAAAATTTTGGGGTACAACAACTTCCCCTATTTAATCTTCTTAAACTTGAGGATGTAGATTGGCTGCTCTGCCTTTCGTGATCTGAAGGTGGAAGATGATTGACCACTAGAGTGCCCAGAAATTTACACTCGCATGACATGGCACTTGATTTGTGATATCGGGAATGGGGTTACAAATGCCATTTGGAAGTTGAGTATTGAAGATTGTTGGAGATGGGCATAAAGATGTCATCCTGGATGCGACAGAGAATTATAGGAGATGGGCTTTAAGATGCCATCTAGACGATCTTGATTTCCTGTCTTGGGAGAAATAGAGTTTTAGGAGCTTCTGTTATCCGTTACTCTACTAGGGAATAATTCTGGCTTGAGGAAGCAGAAGTGTACTACATATCTGATCGGGGTATATGCTGCACTGCAATTTACTGAGGAAATGTGAAACCAATCATGTTTGATCGGGTCTCGGTCTTATAGTGTTGTGGACTACTGTCCGGAGATAAGAGAGAAGGAACCTGGGTAGTAAGGTTATGAGAAGGAACCTGGATAGTAGGGTTACTTCGAAGTGAAAGCCTGGAGAGTAGGGCTATGATAAGAAACCTGGATATTAGGGTTACTTCGATATGAAACCCTGGATAGTAGGGCTGTGAGAAGAAACCTGGATAGTAGGGTTACTTCGATATGAAAGCCTGGATAGTAGGGCTGTGAGAAGGAACCTGGATAGTAGGGTTACTTCGATATGAAAGCCTGGATAGTAGGGTTGTAAGAATGAACCTGGATAATAGGGTTACTTAGATATGAAAGCCTGGATAGTAGGGTTGTGAGAAGGAACATGGATAGTAGGGTTACTTCGATATGAAAGCCTAGAAAGTAGGGTTGTGAGAACGAACCTAGATAGTAGGGTTACTTCGATATGGAAGCCTGAATAGTAGGGCTGTGAGAAGGAACCTGGATGGTAGGGTTACTTCGATATGAAAGCCTGGATAGTAGGGGTGTGAGAAGGAACCTGGATGGTAGGGTTACTTCGATATGAAATCTTGGATAGTAGGACTGTGAGAAGGAACCTGGATAGTAGAGTTACTTCGATATGAAAGCCTGGATAGTAGAGCTGTGAGAAGGAACCTGGATAGTAGGGTTACTTTGATATGAAAGCTTGGATAGTAGGTCTGTGAGAAGGAACCTAGATATTAGGGTTACTTCGATATGAAAGCCTGGATAGTAGGGTTGTGAAAAGGAACTTGGATGGTAGGGTTACTTAGATATGAGAGCCTAGATAGTAGGGCTGTGAGAAGGAACCTGGATAATAGGGTTACTTCGATATGAAAGCCTGGATTGTAGGGTTGTGATAAGGAACCTGGATAGTAGGGTTACTTCGGTATGAAAGCCTGGATAGTAGGACTGTGAGAAGGAACCTGGATAGTAGGGTTACTTCGATATGAGAGCCTATATAGTAGGGCTATGAGAAGGAACCTGGATAGTAGGATTATTTCGATATGAAATCCTGGATAGTAGGGTTGTGAGAAGGAACCTGGATAGTAGGGTTACTTCGATATGAGAGCCTGAATAGTAGGGCTATGAGAAGGAACTGGATGGTAGGGTTACTTCGATATGAAAGCCTGGATAGTTGGGCTGTGAGAAGGAACCTGGATAGTAGGGTTACTTCGGTATGAAATCCTGGATAGTAGGGCTGTGAGAAGGAACCTGGATAGTTGGGTTACTTCGATCTGAAAGCCTGGATAGTAGGGTTGTGAGAAGGAACCTGGATCGTAGGGTTACTTCGATATGAAAGCCTGGATAGTAGGGCTGTGAGAAGGAACCTGGATAGTAGGGTTACTTTGATATGAAAGCCATGATAGTAGGGCTGTGAGAAGGAACCTGGATAGTAGGGTTACTTCGATATGAAAGTCTGGACAGTAGGGCTATAAGAAGGAACTTGGATAGTAGGGTTACTTCGATATGAGAGACTGGATCGTAGGGATGCGAGAAGGAACCGGGATAGTAGGGTTGCTTCAAAGAGATAATGTAGATTAGTTGACCCATTTGATTTCGGGAACTAAGTTTCCATTAGTCGTCTGTAGATATGATCCGTATAATTGCTGAATTTGTTGAAGCTACTCCTCTTTTCTTGAAAAGATATCAAGGTTAGTTATATGCGATGCATGAAATCCAGGGTGAGATGATGTTCTCAAAATAAATGATAGTATGCCGTATATGTCATGTATGTGTATGTCATGATGTATGTTCATGAAATGCTATCGGGGTATGCTCGCGTCCGGGAAAATAAATCCCTGATTATTGCTGGAGATTTGTGAATGTCCTGCCGAGAAGATATGCTGGAGAATAACTCTGCGGAGACCAGACTTTGGGGGAAGAGATACTTTGTTGGTAGACCTGCCGATCTGGAGGAACAAACTTAGCTGGGGATGAAATTAAGTTACTGTAGGTGATGAGCTCTGTTGGAGATGGAGCTTGTGTATCTATGGAAATAAACTCTGCTTAGGGGATAAAATTTACTGACTCACCCACGATTGTGAACCTCGGCTGGGGAGAGTTATGTCCTGTTTCGGGAATAAGAGATCAAAACTTTGGTTTCCTCTACTCTGTGGGGAGTGTAGATGTTACTGGGACGCATGCTGAGGATATGACAATGACTTTGCATCAAGACTTTTCTGCCCTTGTACCTGCTGGAGAAAGTGCTTGCGAAGGCCTTGTGGATTGAGTGTTATCCCAACTTATGAGGTGCTTGGTAACTGTTGATCGGAATTATAAGTCTTCTACTGATAGGCAAGTGACAAGATGATGGGATATAGTCGTACTCTTTAATCCCTAACTTTTGCCTGGACTGCCTTTTCAGATTTTTAGTCCACCGGGATACCCTTTTTTGCCCAAGCCGCCTTTTCAAGTTTTCAACTTGCCGGGTGTACAGATCTTTTTTGTTTTTATCCCTAATTTTTGCCCGAACCCTTTTGGTTCGCCGGGATGCCCTTATTTTTTCCTAGTCCATTCAACCTAGCGGGTCTTTGTTCATGCGCAGTATTTTCTGACTATCTCCACGCTCTCAGGATGTAGGGAGTTGTCACTGTCGGTAGTGTTGTGTTGCCACACTACCAGAAGATGTTTGTTTGATTGTACATGATTTGTTGCTGGAATTCATGCCCAATGCCCCCAAGTGATTCAGATGGAGATCTGCCCCTAGCTATTTGGCATCTTCGAGAGATTCCTTGAATCTTGACTTGACTGCCCTAGATGATGGACAATGATCATGTTGTGCCCCTTGGTCGGAAGTGTTTTTCCACTTGAGGTGATCCTTTTTATTGAAAATGTTTTTGTTCACTAGATATTCGTCATGCGAATTTCTCTGCTGTTGAACAAATAGTCATATGCAAACAATGTTATTTTAAGAATGCAAAGCTTACATCTTTCTTGAAGTTTTGAAAATGCAATTTTTTTTAGAAAAAATATAATTTTACAAAGATGTGATATCAACTCAGGATTTGTAATGGACCTTCAGGAGTCAGGATACCTTTTGTAACGGTATGCTTTCGAACTAACCCATGCTTCAGCTAGGACTTTTAAGGGTTATAACGTGGCCTGGTTCATGGTTCAAGAAACAAAGGATAAAGGCTCAAAATTTATTTGTACCCACCTGTTCTTCGTGATTTCCTTCAGTCCCATGCTCAGCTAATTGCGCATTTTGAATCCCAGTTGAGTACTGGAGTATTGTCCTTGATCTTCCGGTGATGGTTTCAGATAGTGAAAGTTCATTTTGAATAGGCAGTCATCATTTTTTTGTTGAGAGTTTGTAGGACCTATTTCTTTTTGATTTTATTATCCGTGTTTTTTTCCTGAACTATTTCTTTTTGTGATTACAGTCAGCGGGATGCCCTAGTTTTTTCTTAAGTCTCCTTCATAGCTTTTGACTTAATGGGTTTTATTTGGAGAGATAATGACTGCCTACTTGGATAATTATGTGGAACCATCACCATCTTCTGATTCGGAAGGACATCTTCGAGGCCATTCATTTTATACGTAGCGGAAGATTGTGACTGAATACGCCACTGAATTAACTGAGAAAACCACCCTGCCCTAGGTTGTTATTAAGGGTTTTAATTTGTGTGAAAGAAAAACTCCTACTTCTTTGGCCAAACGGGTTGACTAGGGATTATCTTACTTATAACTCCACTATTTAGGATTTGAAACAACGCTTGTACATTGTTGTACCCCAAAATTTTCCCTCCCATATTTCTCAAGACATTGTAAGAAAAGTCTCCAAGTGACTCAAGATTGCTCAAGAGTTGGACAATCAAGCTATCTCCTAAGGCAGTCAATTCAAAATTAGGGTTTTGTGTTGCACCAAGGTCCTTGCATCCAGATGACTTCAAGTTCTCCCCAATGTCCTAATATGTTCACAAGTTCATCCATGTCAAATTTCAAGCCTTGCAGAGGAAGTTTGGTCAGTCAATTGCTCAAGAGGTCCAAAAATCGACTATGCTAGGGCAAAAGTCAACTGTGACCCAAATACAGTCAAACTTCAATATTTTTTGTTAACATTATCATTTTGAAGGATATTTGATCATTTTATCAAGGGTTGATCATGATTCATCAAGGGTTGATCATGATTCATCAAGGATTGCTCAAAATTCATCAAGACTGAAAAGTTGCTAAATTAGGGTTTTGTAGGAAAAGTCAACTCAACTTTGACCAAGCATAACTTTCTCATACGTTATGAGAAATGACCCATCCAAAGCTCATTTTGAATAGGATGAAATTTCCTACAATCCATCCTCACACCCCAAGATCAAGAAATGCACTCACAAAAAGTTACAAATTTGAACATTATAGGTCATTTTTGAAAGTCAACAAAAACACCTTTTTTTGACAAAGCTTATAACATGAGCATGGAATATCAAAATGATATTATACCCAAAGAGTTGGTTAGAGGACATCTCAATATTTCTAAAAAGTCCAAGAACAATTCCAAAAGTTCAAAATTGAAGAAGTTATGAATTTTTGAAGTTGGGTATTTTTCCAAAATTGCCAAAAGTCAACTATCCCCAAAACATCAAATTTTGTCAAAGGGGCCCATTCTTTTCCACTTGATTTCATCTTGTCACACTACACACGTGTCCTAGCTTCAGCCTTGTGTCCATTTATTATTTTTTATATTTTATTTGTTTTTTTATTGAATTAATTCATTTTAAATCAATTTAAATCAAATAAAATCCAAATATTGATCACTTGGTATCTTTTTGATTGATACAGGTCTTAAGTGTCATCATGAACATGATCAAATCCCTATCAAGCCATATCATGAACAAAATATTGGATTTTTGGCAAACTTGGAAGCTTTTTAATGGAGAATCAAATCACATCTTCAAACATCAATGCATAAGGATTCAGCCCAAAAAACTTGACCTAATTCATTCCATATTACTTATACAAAGCAAAGGCACGAGAATCAGAGGCTAGAGGCTGCATAAACATCAAAACCAATCTTGGAGAATTTTGGAAAAAAGCTTGAAACTGAAATTGCACATAGAGTTGTTTTCAAGGCCAAAACTCAACGTGAATCCCTTGTTGGACATCCACTAAGTGAGAAGCAATCAAAAGCAAGCTCTCTCCCCCCTTCAATCGCACTGTAAGCTTCGTGTTTTACCGCCCTGTAGCCAAATTCATAACTCCTCATTCTTGCATTTTTTTGACAAATTATTGGCATGTTCATGATCCTTGAGTAATTTCTAATTTTTCTGCATTATTTAATTGTGTTTATATGACCTGTAGTGCCATACTCGAATCTAGGGTTCTTGGTATTTGTTTTTGGGCGTTTTAGTTTCAGGAAAAATTAGGGCAAACGATGGACATAGACGTGTTCAGGAGGGAGAGACGAGAAAGACTATGGCCTTAGAATTAATTTCCATGGCCTGAAATTGATTTTAGGAGACACCTATGGATTTAGCTGCGGATACAAATCCGCAGGTAAATATCCAGGGTTCAGTGGAGAAGACGAAGACGTGTCCCCATCCAATTCGTTCATTCAAACTTTCGCGCTTTTTAATTTTTTAATTCTGGCATTTTATTTGTTTTCTAATATAATAATTGTTGTCCAATATTATAACAATTAAGCACATTGGTTGAGTTGGTAAGGGCGCTAGTAAAAAATCCAATGGGACCTGGGTTCGAATCCCAGGTCCCCCATGCATTTGTGTTATTTTTTTCCAGGTTATCCAGTACAAGCCAAAGCATAAGATCTATCATATGCCCTCATATCTCAAAGCGCCAGATGGCCTCCAGGCCAAATCTGATGGCCCAGAGGTGATGACCATCATAAGACCTAGTCAACGTGCATGCATGGAATTCCAAAAAGTCAGCCCAGGCCAGCGCCTGCTGGGCCACTAAGTTGCTATTCTCACCATCCAATTTGGGCCCAAACCCCCCTGAGTTCTATTTCTCTCTTTTGTTTATTTATTTTTTATAATTTCACTAACCAATTAATCTTTTTCTTAATAAAATAAATAAAAAAACCAAAAAAATATATTTTATTTACTAAAATTAAATTCAACATTTTATTTTTGTAAATAAATTAATTTAATTAATTTAGTTTTAATTAGGTATAACTTTTAATGTTTTTTTGCAATAATTAAAATTAATTTAGATAATTAGGTTTTTACTAACTTTGATTAAATTATTTTATTTCTTTAAATATCAAAATTCCAAAAATATCTTTTTTAATTAATTTATTTATTTATTTAATTAACTTTGGTTATTTCCTTTTAATTCAAAATAACAAAAAAAATCTTTTCTTTAATAAACCAAAGGGTCAAAATCCTAGAATGCGCCCGATTTAATTTTCTCGCACGCGATCCATTTATCATATTGATGTAATTGTTTCCCGGAATGTAATAGCTTTAATTAGGACATTTTTACCGCTTTATTTACTTTCCGCATTTTAAATTCAAGGGTTGCTTTTGGCGATGTAAATATCCAACGCCTTGTAATAGTTATATTTAATTTCCGCAATTTAAATTCCGCAACTTATTAACTGTTAGATGTCTGATAATAGGGAATGCATGACAAGATCGAAACTTTAACCTAAAATCGACATAGATAACCATTGACATGTAAAAAGATAAATAACTGAAAATAACACACTCGCACATGCGCACTCTTAGGGTACACGTTGCTTTGTTGCCTTCGAACATGGTCATTGAGTATAGGAAGTTTTAGAGGTCGCCCTCTTGTCCAAAGATCATAGTTTCCTCGAAACGGTTTCCTAGGAAAAATGATCTAAGACATTAGGGTTACCGCTAAGGCGTCCTAACATTGCTTTAGTGACCACACGTTCCTTAATCGAATTGACCCTTAAAACTCCAACGACGGTGCTACCTACTCATCAATAGTGGGATAGCATTGTCTAAAGGACATTAGCATAGATTGATTCCTTTTTCGAGTAGGTAGATGGTTCTTAAGTACTTTCTCTTTCTAAAACAAAACAAAAATTTTCGCACTTACACCTTTCAAACAAAAACTTCTTTCAAACCCACAAACACAAAGAAAAGCAAATTTTGAAAACACTTTGAGCAAGTACCTAAGAGCCCATGGATAACCACAGATAGAAAGGGTGTTAACACCTTCCCTTTCTATAATCTACCCCTCGGACCCGAGAAACATCTCGAAAAAGGAATTTTTCTGTGCTTTTTTCCTTTCCTTGTTGGATAAAATAAAAGACGGTGGAGACTATTGCTTACCGTGACATTTTGTGAAAACAAACGCAAAACACAAACCGACATTCCAAAAACAGTCAGTTCTATCCCACTGTATCACAAAACTGGCGACTCTTCTTGGGAGAATATAAGTGGGGTGTACCTTAGGATTAGATCATTGTGTTTTCAATTGTTTGCTTTGTATGCTTTATATTTCTGGGCTTGTATCGGAGTTACTATAGATCCTAACCCGGATCTGGGGATACCCTTTAGGTAAGTAGCAATAAACTGTGAGGGAACTGTACGACGTAGACCGATGCGGTTGAAGCAGTAGCTACGTTGGTGTGGCACTTTAGTCTGTACCGATATCCCTTGTGTTGGAACAAGGAGAATATGGGTCTTCTAAGGGGTCATTAAGCACCAACTGATCTTAGAACCTTTAAATTTACCATCTTGGCCATAGAACAGTAGCAGTATGCTACACTCATTGAGACTAAACTCTCGCGATGATTCCGGCCACAAGAAAAGGTTGCTAAATTAGAATTATGACCGATCGAGGGTAGTCAGTGATATTGAGATCCTCTAGAACGCGGTTACTATTTTTTGGACAGGTTTAAACCAACTAAACTGAAAGAGGGTAGTACCTAAGCTCATTGCCAGCCTAAAATCTAAGGTCTCTTTGTGTGACTTGTGTGCCTTTACCATGTTTTCTATTTGTGGATACTTGTGGTGTGCTTTCTATCATGACATCATGACATCATAACATTGCATACATCTTGCATTGGACTAACCTATTTCAAAGACAGGAGGGATTCATCTTTGTTCTGTTTTGTAGGTCATCATGATGCCCATGCGTAGGAATACCATCCGAATTAAATTTGTTCAGGTTCCCACCTTGCTTAAGGAGTTGGTTGCAAAGATGCCTGATACTACTTCCTTCATCAGGAGGCATGGCCACCTTCTCAGTTTTGTCACCTCCAAATTGGACGAGCAGATGATGAGTGTCCTAGTCCAGTTCTATGATCCGATGTACCATTGCTTTACTTTTCAGGACTATCAGCTGGTTCCCACCTTAGAAGAGTTCTCTGGGCTGCTTGGTATCCCTATCTGAGAGAAGACCCCGTTTACTGGTTGGGAAAAGATCCCTAGGCCGGAACAGATTGCTGCAGCCCTTCATTTGACAAAGGAAGAGGTAATGGCTAATTGGGAGACTAGAAGTGGAGCAAAGGGATTTCTGACTAAGTTCTTGGTTGGTAAGGATAACTATTTATGGGATAGTCTAGACTTCAAGGCATTTGAAGATATTATGGCTCTTTTAATATATGGCTTGGTATTGTTTCCGAACTCTGACTCCTTCGTTGATGTGAATGCGGTGAAAATATTCATCTCTCAGAACCCTGTACCCACTCTCTTGGGTGACATTCTTCATCAGCTTTATGCCCGTACTGCCCGAAAGCGGGGAACCTTGATGTGTTGTGTTCCATTATTGTCGAGGTGGTTTATTTCACACTTCCCCAAATCAGTGCTGAAGAACAAAAAGGAATGGGATGGGCTTATAGAGTCATGTCTCTCTCTCATAATGACATCATCTGGACTATCAAGAGTATGTATGAGGTAGCCATTATTGATTGCTATGGGGAATACCCCAATGTTCCATTGATAGGAACCTGTGGAGGAATTTCTTACAATCCATGCTTGGCCTTACGTCAGTTTGGAAGAGCCAGAAGAGAAGGACCTCATGAGCTGCTAATGCCTAGTATCATATTTGATTTTCAAGTGGATATCGATGGGAAACGTCGCAGGTTCATAAGGGCTTGGGATAGAGTTCACAGATCTGATCCACATGAGCTGGGTTCAAAGACTTCACTTCTGATGGAGCCATGTCTCAGATGGGTTCGTATCCGTGCCCAAAAGCTGGGTTTGCCTTATGAAGCCGTCTGGCCTATCATTGTTGATGTTTCTAATGAAGAAGGGGTTCTTCCAACCATCATCCATCCTCATATGCCCACTGACATTGGGGCACTGAAAAAGTCTTGGATGCAGTTGAGAGAGGAACGTGATTCTTACCGAGAAAAGTTCAACGAGCAAGAGCAGAAGATCCAGAAGTTGACTAGGCAGCTGGAGAACGAGCGAATTCTCAATGACTATGTCCGCACCGACAAGAAGAGACCATGGGAGCACTGATTGGCCTTGATGATTTCCTTTCCCATTTTTATTTACTTTTCAGTATTTCCTTTCATGTAACACCTTAATGGCATCAATTGAACAATTTCAATTTCAAAGTTTATCTAATAAAGTGTGTTTCCTTTCTGGTTTACAAATTTGAAACTCGATTGTCTTTGAAATCATGTCATACGCATTTCATCCTATGCACTTCATAACAGGTACCTATTACAGGTATCTTATCTTCTTCGATGTTTATTTCAACACTCATCATGTCTACTGAACCTTCAACTGAGCAAGCCATCAAGGCCCTACAGGCCCAGAATGCCCAATTTTAAGAGCTTTTCATGAATTTGGCTAAGGGTCAGCAAGACCTGAAGACCCTGATTCTGAAAGAGAAGAAGAAGAAGAAGAAGAAGAAGAAGAAGAGGACAATCTTGTTCAATACAGGTCACAGGTTTGGAAACAGGCTACATAATGAAGTTGATTTGACCACCTCATCTGGAGGGAAAGATAGTCATGAAGAAAGAAGGGCTCCTAGCCCTGTGGTCTCCGACAATGAGACAGATTTCGATGAAGACCAGTATCCTCCTGCCGAGGATAGATACAAACAACTGGAAGACCGATTGAGTGTGATGGAAGTTCAGAAAGTGCCTGGTCTGGAATTTGGTGATCTAGGTCTATCATCTGGGGTGGTGATTCCCCACAAATTCAAGGAACCAGCCTTTGCTAAGTATGACGGAGTTTCTTGTCCGAAGCTGCACCTCTCGTCATATGTAAGGAAGATTCAGTCGTACACCGCTGATAAGAACCTATGGATCCACTTCTTTCAAGACAGTCTCTCAGGGACTCAGCTTGAGTGGTTTTATCAGTTGGACGGAGCCAGTATCCGCAGTTGGGAAGATTTGGTTACTACTTTCTACAGGCAGTACCAGTACAATTCCGACCTCGCTCCCACGCGTACCCAACTCCAGGGTTTGTCAATGGGAACGGGTGAAGGTTTTAAAGATTATGCTCAGAAGCGGAGAGACCTCGCCAGAAGAGTACAACCACCCTTGGCTGATCGGGAGCTTGTGGATATGTTTCTGGGAACCTTATCTGGTCCGTTTTTCAACCATCTGATTGGAAGCTCTTCGTCTGGGTTTACAGAGCTAATTATGACCGGTGAGAGGATTGAAGCTGGTATTAAGGTTGGAAAGATACAAAAGGGTGCTTCATCAAGCACCGAGAAGAAGCCTTTTAAAAAAGAGTCCAGTGTTGTCTATAGTTCGAAAAACCAGAGTAGACCTGAACGCCGCCAAGCTGTTAATGCGGTTGTTATTTCAAAACCTGCTGGTGCTCCTCAGCCCAACAATCAACAAAAGGACGAGAGACCTTGAAGGCAATTCACCCATCTCAATATGACCTTATCTCAGATTCTGCCACAGTTGATGAAGACCAATCTGGTGATTCCAAGGGAAGCCCCGAAGGATCCAAATGCAACATCACCGAAGTATAACCCTAATGCCTGCTGTGCTTATTACTCTGATAGCCTGAGGCATAATACAGATGATTGTTGGACTTTGAAGAATACGATACAAGACTTAATTGATGCTAAGGAGATTGATTTTGAGGCGCCCGAAAGACCTAATGTTGTGACTGCTCCTATGCCCAAGCATGGAGTGAATGCCATAGATGAAGACTTGTTTGTGGTTTCTGTGAATGATATTGTTACCCCTTTAATGACTGAAGAAGAACCTTTTGCTAGACGGTTTATTTTCGGGCTGTGATGAAGGTTACCGTATATGTTCTACCCTACCAACCGATTGCCATCTTTTGAAATCAGGTATCTAAGGCCTGATAGATAGTAAAGAAATTCTGTTTGAGAAGACTGTTGTTCCTTTAGTCCATACTGAAGAAGTTGCCATCATTACCATTTCGACAATTCTTCCAAGGCTCCCTCGAGGAAGCCTGTTAGAATTACATCTGTTCAAAGAATCGCACCTGTGATCATCACTGTTCCGGGGCCCATCCCCTATACCTATGATAAAGCTGTCCCTTGGCATTACGGGGCCGATGTTTATTTTCATGGAGTTAAACAAGATTTGGATGGTGATACTGACGTCAGCAATATTGTTGGACCTGCTAAAGTCACCCGCAGCGGGAGACTTTTCTCACCTGATATCTCTCCGCCAACTGCCCGAAAACCTGTTGTTATTACACCTGCCAGTGTACCTACTGCTATTCCTGTTCAAGTTCCTATTCTTACCCCTATCGCCGAGTCATCTAACGCTCGGGGCAAGGGGACCACCAGTGAGCCTACCCATACGGAGGCACCGAAGACGATTACTGTTGAAGCTTCTAGACAAGAGATGGAAGAGATTATGAAAATCATCAAAAAGAGTGACTACAATGTAGTTGAACAGCTGGGGCAAACCCCGTCCAAGATCTATATGTTGTCACTGTTGCTATACTCAGAGGCCCATGCCAAGGCTCTGATTACATTTCTGAAGACTGCACACGTACCACAAGAGACTTCAGCTGATCAGTTTACAGATTGCATGGCCAATCTGACTGCTGATAATGGGTTGGGCTTCTCTGACGCTGATTTGACTGCTAAGGGGAAGAACAAAAATGATGCCCTGCATGTCTCCATTGAATGCAGGGGCACTACTCTTGCTCATGTATTGGTGGATACTGGTTCCTCGTTGAACGTCTTGCCTAAGAAAGCTCTTGACCGGTTGGACTGTGAAGAGTTGGAGTTGAAACCAAGCAACATTGTTGTTAGGGCCTTTGATGGGTCTAAAAGGATGGTGCATGGAGAAGTTAATATCCCGATTAAGGTTGGTTCTCAGGTCTTCAACTCTACATTCTATGTGATGGACATTCGTCCATCTTATTCTTGTTTGCTGGGTCGTCCATGGATCCACAAAGATGGGGCCGTAACCTTAACGCTCCACCAGAAACTGAAGTACCCGGTCAAAGGGAAGATTATGACAGTGCAAGGAGAAGAGGAGTACATGTTGATCCACCTCAACTCTTTCTGATATGTAGAGATAGATGGGGAGTTCATTGAGACCCCATTCCAACATTTTGAAGAGGTTCCCCAGACACTGGCGTCAGCTGAGACTGTTATCGAAGATTCTCCTATGAAGATGGCTTCCCTCAAGGATGCCCGGGCTGTTGTTAAGAAAGGTGGGTGTGCAAATTGGGGCCAACTCCCTGATTTTACATAGAAGACTAACAAGTTTGGTTTGGGTTTCACTACAGAAGCTCAAAGGGCTGTTCAGAATGCACGGATCGAAAGACCTCCCGTGTTCATCAGCAACTCGGGAGTGAATGCCATTGAAGACGATGTTGAAGAGTTTGAATTCAATAGTTGGATCTATCCTATGACCGACGGTGGACCAAGCAACTGGACAACAAAGGACTTCATCCCTATTACTTTTGTTACCCAGTAATGAAGCTTTTGTTTTGAATTTGTAATAGACAATGTTTTAAACTCTATGGCCCGGTGCCTTACCCGGGGCACCATGGCTTCATTTGTGAGGGCTTTATGTGTGTCATTTTCATATATCATTAATAAAAGCATTGGACGTTTTCTTGCATTTCAAATTTTGCGCTCCTTGTTTTTCTTTATTATATATTGCAAAACAGCTATTTTACACACACTCATATATACAGGTCTACATCCACTCTGGATCCTACTGGTAATGATTCTGCTACTGCCGGTTATGACTTCGAAAATCCTATCAACATATTCGAAGACGAAGGTGAAGAGGATTGCGAAGTGTCGGGTGAACTTGCAAGACTGTTACTTCAAGAAGAGAGGGCTATACAGCCACATGAAGAGGCGGTGGAATCGGTGAATCTGGGTACAGAGACAGACAAGAAAGAAGTCAAGATCGGTGCAAATCTGGAGCTTAGTGTGAAGCAACGGTTGATTCAGATGATGCATGACTATGTTGAGATCTTTGCTTGGTCTTACGAAGATATGCCTGGGTTGGATACCGATATTGTGGTTCATTGCCTGCCTACCAAGGAAGAATGTCCTCCAGTGAAACAGAAGGTCCGCCGAATGTGCCCAGAGATGTCTGAGAAAATCAAGGATGAAGTTATGAAATAGTTTGACGCCGGTTTTCTAGCAGTTACTTCTTACCCTCAGTGGGTGGCCAATGTGGTTCCTGTGCCAAAGAAGGATGGTAAGGTTCGAATGTGTGTTGACTACATGGATTTGAACAGGGCAAGCCCCAAGGATGACTTCCCTCTGCCTCACATCGACATTCTGGTTGACAACACCACTTAGCATAAAGTGTTCTCCTTCATGGATGGTTTCTCCGGTTATAATCAGATTAAAATGGCTCCTGAAGACATGGAGAAGACAACCTTTGTTACTCAGTGGGGTACCTTTTGCTACAAGGTCATGCCATTTGGATTGAAAAATGTTGGGGCAACGTATCAGCATGCCATGGTTGCTTTGTTTCATGACATGATCCATCATGAGATTGAAGTATACGTTGATGACATGATTGCAAGATCTCAGATGGAGGAAGAACATGTTGACCACCTACAGAAGCTGTTTGATAGGTTGAAGTTGTACAAGCTGAGGTTAAACCCGAACAAGTGCACCTTCGGGGTGAGATCTGGTAAACTGCTGGGTTTCATCGTAAGCGACAAAGGTATCCAAGTGGATCAGGAAAAAGTAAAAGCTATACAGGAGATTCCAGCTCCCAGAATAGAGAAAGAAGTCAGAGGCTTCCTGGGACGACTAAATTACATTGCCCGATTCATCTCACACTTGACTGCTACTTGTGAGCCAATCTTCAAGCTGCTGAAGAAAGATCAAGTAGTATGTTAGAACGATGAATGTCATGCCGCTTTCGAAAGGATCAAAGAGTACCTCCAATAGCCACCTATTCTGATGCCGCCAGTTGAAGGGAGACCTCTGATCTTATACTTGACAGTACTCGACAGCTCAATGGGGTGTGTGTTGGGTCAACATGACGAGTCTGGCCGAAAAGAGCATGTTATTTATTACCTTAGCAAAAAGTTTACCGACTGTGAGACCCGATACTCACTGCTCGAGAAAACTTGATGCGCTTTGGCATGGGCTGCTCACCGGCTGAGACAGTATATGTTTACTCACACTACTCTGTTGATATCAAAGTTGGATCCAATCAAGTATATCTTCGAAAAACCTGCGTTATCCGGAAGAATTGCAAGATGGAAGATGATCTTGACTGAGTATGACATCCAGTACACGACTCAAAAGGCAATCAAGGGAAGTGTATTAGCAGACCATTTGGCACATTAGGCAGTGGATGATTACCAGTCTATGAACTTTGAATTTCCGGACGAGAATATCATGTTGGTAATTGATTGTGAGACACCTGGACCGGATGAAGGACCTAAGGAGGGATCCCGATGGTCTATGTACTTTGATGGAGCTTCGAACGCTTTGGGTAATGGCATTGGCGCCGTGATCATATCTCCTAAAGGCTCTCATACTTCGTTCACCACCCGACTATGTTTCAACTGCACCAACAATATGGCGGAGTATGAAGCGTGCATCATGGGTCTTCGAGCAGTAATTGACCTAAGGATTAAGTTTCTGAGTGTCTTCGGAGATTCCGATCTCGTGATCAGTCAGATCAAAGGCGAGTGGGATATGAAACACCCAAATCTGATTCCTTACAAGGAGTATGTGTTGACGTTGCTTCCCCATTTCGAGGAGATAACCTTTGAACACTTTCCTAGAGAGGAGAATCAGTTGGCGGACGCGCTGGCTACGATGTCTTCTATGTTCAAAGTCAACTGGGACAACGAGGCTCCCCGGATCATCATTGAAAGATTGGACGAACCTGCACATTACTGTGATATTGAGACTGAAGAGGTAACAGAAAATCCCTGGTTTCATGAGGTGAAGAGGTATCTTGAAACTCAGGAGTACCCCGAGGGTGCATCTGTTAATGACAAGAAGTTTCTGAGGAGGTTCGCGGCGAAGTTCTTCACCAGCAATGGCATCCTTTACAAGCGTAACCATGATTCAACCTTACTGCGTTGTGTGGATAAGAATGAAGCAGAAAAGATCATGGTAGAATTACACGAAGGTACTTTCGGAACTCATTCCAGTGGACACACCATGGCAAAGAAAATCCTTCGGGCAGGATACTATTGGTCCACAATGGAAGCTGACTGTTATCAGCATTCTCGAACATGTCACAAGTGCCAAGTCTATGCTAATAAGGTGCACATACCTCCAGTCCCCCTGAATTTCTTGACGGCACCCTGGCCTTTTGCAATGTGGGGCATTGATATGATCGGCGAGATCATACCTACAGCGTCTAACGGGCATCGTTTCATCCTGGTAGCGATTGATTACTTTACAAAATGGGTTGAAGCAGCTTCCTTTTCTATAGTAACCAAGAATTTCGTGGCAGGGTTCATTCGGCATAATCCGATTTATCGATACGGGGTACCAGAGAGGATCATTATGGACAATGGTACCAATCTCAACAACAAGATGATCAGTGAGCTCTGCGAGCAATTCAAGATACAACATCATAACTCTTCTCCCTACCGGCCGAAGATGAATGGGTTTGTTGAAGCGGCTTGTTGTACCCCAAAATTTTCCCTCTCTTTTCATCAACAATTTTCTCATCACAAGACTTTTGGAACTCAAGATCAAGTTAGGGTTTGCTCTGCTCAAGACCCCTCCTTGCACTGTTGACCGAAATTAGGGTTTGAGTTTGCACAGGGATGATTTGACCTAAAATGCCCAAAGTTACTTTCATGTTTCATGTTGGACTCACAAGTTTATCCATACCAAGTTTCAAGCCTTGATTCCAATCTTTGCCCAGTCAATTGGACAGTTGACCTAGAAATCAGCTGTATTGGGGAAAAAGTCAACTGTGGCCAATTGACAGTCAAACTTCATGATTTTTGACCCACATCAACATAATGAACTCACATGAACCATTTGGTCAAGTTTGGATCACAATTCCACAAGAAATTTGATCAGATCACCAAAAGGGCAAAATGGTCATTTTTAGGGTTTTGACTGCACAAAGGCCATTTTTGACTGTTTGACCTAACCAATGGCAAACCAAGCTCACATATGGACTCAAGGACTCAATGAAATTGTCTTGACACATTCAACAAGTTCAAAAGATCTCAAATGCATAGGATTGACAGATGAATTTTTCAGTCAACTGATCAAAATTTGATTGTATACTGAAAAGTCAAACTTTGACTTTTTGGTCAAAATCAAGTCCAAGATTCATTTTTCATCAAGACATGTCAAATTATGAAACTTGTTCATCAAGAAACCTAAAATTGCAAATTAGGGTTTAAAATGAGAAAATTTCATAACTTAGAATTTTTCTAAGTTATGAAACTTTCTTATTTTTTCCTAACTTTGCCCCATTTTTTCACCAAGATGCAAATGGATTCAAACAAAACTTGAAACATGAAAGTTGTAGTCCATTGCAAAATCTACAACTTTTATTCACAAAGTTTTCTCAATGGAAGCTTGTATCTCAATATATGATTTTTGGAACAAGGGTGCAAAACATTTTTAACTTAGAGAAATTTTTACCTATTCTAGGCAGGATTTTTGTCCAACTTCTTGGCCATTTTTCACATGGTTCCACTTGGAATTTCAAGTTTCATTACAAAGATGGATTGTATTAAACATTCCAAGATTTCCAAATTATCCAAGAACTTCTCAAACACCCTTGTGGTTAGAGAGAATCGAATTCACAAAGTTGGGCAAAATTCACTTTTGTTCATGGCCAAGGCATGTTCATCACAACTTGCATTTTCAAGTCAGCAGGGTTTGTGATAGCTTGCAGGCCTCTAAACCTCTTCACACTCAATAATTAAATGCCTAACCATTGTATTAAGGTGTTATTTCTTCCCTTTGGGCAATACATGCAAAACTAATCCCTAACTAGAAAAAGCAAAGTTCCTATTTTTGGCTTATTGTCACTTTATGTCAAAAGTGAATCCTTGAGGCATGGGGCCAGATCTTTGAGGCCAGATAGAGTCCACAAATTTGTGTTACCAAGAGAAAGATATGCAGCATACATAGAGGGTGGTACAGGCCTGCATTGACAACTTACACTATCCTTGCATACATTTGAAGAAGCCTTGCAAAAACTCTCCATCTTTCATTCCTGTCAGCACAGCCAAACACAAACCTTGTAAACATTTTCCATACATCCCAACAATCCTAAAGCACGACTAAACCATCCCTCATCCCTCCTCATACACAAAATCACAGTTTTTTCTGCAAAACAGAGTGCCTGCTGCAGATTGAGGTCCACAACTCAATCCACTCGTGCACTTTGGCTAAAAACATTTCAAACACCTTCCATATCATCCACTGAAACTATCCCAAGCTTTGAACTCAAGCTGTAACATCCCTAACCACGTTTTCCATTTTTACTTTCAAGCTGTGCAGGTGGACTTCCATAGCACGATACAGGCAGTTTCAAAGCAAGCCAAGCATAAGAGAAGCATCCTTGGACTTCAGGCAAGCTCAATCAAAGCTCAAACTCCATTGAAGATACCTACATTGCTCTGTTCGAATCAAGCTGAGACAGGTAAACCATGGACTTCTATCTCTCAATCTAGGAAGAGTTAGGCTTAGGTTTATGAATGAAACATGCTCTACTCATAGCCCTGAAGCCATACATATGATTACTTTTCATTTATATTATGCGTGTTATGAGAATTTTAGTCATGAGCATTGAAGAAAAATTAGGTCAGAAATTGGGGATGAAGAAATTCTCCCTGGTTTCTTAAAGTTAGGTCAAGTATTTTATATGTCTGAATTCGTCTCTTGATGCTCTATAATATTGGTGTTATGAGTTTTGTGTAAAAGTCAAGGAATCAAGAGATGGTGTTGGATCAAAAAAGCGCGTGTTTTTGTTTCAAACAAGTTGCTGGAGGTTGAAGACAAAGTTGACTTGGGCTGGGCCTGAGTCAACTTACTTTTTGCACCCTTTTTTTCCATTTGCACCCCCCTGGCCCATTGTGTGAAATATTTATCATTTTTGACTTTTTATTTTTTATTCTGACTTGATATTTTTTGTCCAAACATAAAAAATATTAAAAATATTTTTCCACCCTTTTTTCATATTTATTTGGCATTTGTTTCATATTATTAGTATATATATGTAAATAAATATAATACCTTTTTATTTAAAACACCAAAAAATAATACAAAATTATATTTATTTTCAGTTATTATTCTTTATTTATATTCTGAAAAAATTTCCTAAAAAATACATTTTTTTTGTAAATAATTAATATTTTATTTTTGTACATATTTAGTATATTTAATATATAATATATAAATATTTGTATATTTTATTGTATATTTAGGACAAAAATATAGAAATAATACATTTTTATTTTTATCTGATATTTGACATCAAAAATATTTTTTTACAATATACTTCTTTTTTTTTATAATTATTTTTCTTGTATAAATTAATATACCTTGTACATAATTAATAAATAAATACATATTTTATTCAAAAAAACTAGGGTTTTGCCCTAAATGACAAAAATATTCAAAATTTGACCTTTTTATTTTTGTTTATATTTTACATTGAAAAATACTTTCACATACATAAAAAAATCATTTTGTGCATAATACATTTTGCATATTTATTGTATTTATTTAAATATTGTACAATTAAATGTTTGTATATTCGATATGGATGTAATAACTTAGAATTTAATTTCTTGTCAAATATCCCCAAATTCAAACTTGTACCCCATCCCCATAATCATTGTTGTAATAGCTTAGCATTTAAATTTCTGCATTTAAAAGCTTTCAAATTATGCCATGATAGACCTAGGGTTTGTATGCAAATAAAACCAACAAATAACTTGACCTAATTCAAGATAAACATGCATGAAAAACAAACATAATGCACACTTGCACCCTTAGGGTTACTCCAGTTGTTGCCTTAAAAAATGGGCCATAGTTGCATGTTAAGTTTCTTTGGCAAAACAAAAACAAATCAAATGATTATAGTCCCTCGATGATGCTATCAAGTTGCCTAAACAAAAGTGATCAAGTCCCTTGAGAAAATTGCCAAAGATACTTGGCACTATTGCCTCTATGGTCTAAACGATGACCCGCGCCCATCCCGTTAACATCCTAACACAAGGTTGTTCACCAAATACAATGGTGAAACAACACTGTTAAAAGGGTTAAAACATGGGAAAGATCTTTGAGAAATTTAGGGTAGATAGCTCTTGGTTACTTGACCAAACTTGCAAAACAATCCTTGCCATTTTTCAAAACACACATCACAACACAACTTCAAAACAAACTTTCAAAATCATTGAAACATCTTTTCAAAAAGACAAACACCTTTGTAAAACATTCAAACAAGAATTGTTACAATGGTTGCCTAGACAAGGCATCTTTTTCAAAACTACACACACAAAGCACCATTTCAAACAATTGAAAAACAAAGGCAAGTGATCTAAGCAAGTAACTAAGAGCCCATGGATAACCATGGATAGAAAGGGTGCTAATACCTTCCATTTCTATAATCTACTCCCCGAACCCAAGAAAACATCTCAAAGGTTTTTCCTGTGCTTTTTAACCTTTCCTTAGGATAAAATAAAAAGTCGGTGGCGACTCTTGCTCAATCGAAACATTTGCGAAAACAAACGCAAAACCTCAAGTCAGTTCTCCCACCGTATCACAGAACTGGCGACTCTACTGGGGACAACTTAAAAGTGGAGTAACCTTAGGGCTTAGATCACCCTTTTTGCATGACTAATTGTTTGCTTTGATTGCTTTACATTTTTTCTCTTGTTTGGGCTTGAAATCCTACACCCGGATTTGGGGAAACATTCATAGATAGCAATACTTTGTGGAAACTGTGTGGGGTATACCGACACGGTTGAAGCAATAGCTATATTAGTGCGACATATTTGTGAGTACCGGTAACCCTTGAGTTCAATCAAGGAGAGTACGGGGCCGCTGAGTGATGTAACCAAGCACTAATGACCTAGAACCTTACTTGACCATCTTGGCCTTTTATTAGGGGTAGTGAGATGACCGGCTTTGGTGCAGTCCGAAGTTGGTAGATACTCGATACTACACTCATTGAGGGTTGTTTTCTTGGAATATTTTGGTCGCTAGTTAAATGGCTAAACCAAAACAATGAACATGGAAAACAATCCAATGATATTGAGCTCCTTAGAACTCAGTTACTATTTATAGGACAGGTTTTTAAGCCAACTACACTCAAGAGGGTACTTACCTATGAAACCCCATGCAAGCCTGAAACTAGGGTTTTGTGTGATTTGCTTGTACATGTGTTTGTGCATACATCATGAACATCATAAAGCATCATATGCATCCACTAACCATTTCAAGGGTTTGGATCTTCATCTTTGTTCTTGTTTTGTAGGTCATGGAAATTCTTCCCAGGAAAACTATCCAAGTCAACCTTGTGAGAATCCCTCCTCAACTCAAGGAAGGAGCTTACATCCAGAATTCCAGAAAGTTCTCCCTTCAGCGAAAGACATGGTAGACTGCTCAGCCTAGTCAACACCAGCATTGAAGAAGACATGGTGAAAGTGTTGTTCCAATTCTTTGACCCCCTTCACCACTGTTTCACATTCCCCGACTACCAATTGGTGCCTACTTTGGAGGAATTTTCTCAACTCCTGAGAATTCCTATTCTTAATCAACTACCTTTCAATGGTACGGAAAGAGAGCCAAAACCTGAAGATGTTGCTCAAGCACTACACTTGCAACCATCTGGCATCAAGGGGAATTGGGAAACCAGAAGTGGTGTCAAGGGCTTCTTGGCAAAATTCTTGTTTGAGAAGGCACAAGAGTGTTGGAATTCTTTGGATCTGCAAGCCTTTGAAGAAATTGTGGCACTCCTCATTTATGGGTTGGTCTTGTTCCCAAATCATGACCAACTTATAGATGTAAATGCTGTCAAGATCTTCATATCCTGGAATCCCATACCTACATTTCATGGAGACATCCTCCACTCATTTTACACACGAACAATAAGGAAGAGAGGTGTTCTCATGTGTTGTACTCCTCTCCTTACAAGGTGGTTAATTTCTCACCTTCCACGATCTCTTTTGAAGAATGAACAAGGCTTAAGGTGGTTACAATGATTGATGACCCTCACACATTCTGATGTACATTGGTGTTCTCGGTCTAGATAAAATGTCATCATCATCGATCGTTGTGGTGAGTTCCCTAATGTTCCATTACTTGGAATTAGAGGAGGCATTACCTACAACCTTTGTCTAGCTTTGAGACAATTTGGATATGCACGGAGGGATGACCCTCATGACATGCTGATTCCTGACCTAGTTTTTGACTTCGACAATGATGCGCAAGGACTTCGCCAAAGATTCATCAGATCTTGGAGGATGCCTAACAAGGTGGATAGCAAGACACTGGGACACAAGAACTCCATCCCTCTTGAGCCTTACCTCAAGTGGGTACGAACCCGCGCCCAGAGTCTTATGATGCCTTACCATCACATTCTCCCTTTGATTAAAGAGCCTGTTAAGGAAGGAGAGGTTCCATACACCATCCTACATCCTGACATGCCAACATCATGGGAGGAAATGCATAAGAGTAGGATCCAACTCAAGGAAGAAAGGGATACTTTTGAAGCCATCTTCTACGCCAGTGAGAAGAAGGTTTTGGAGCTTACCCGCCGACTTCACGAGGAGGAGACCCTTAACACTTACATCGCACCAAAGAGGATGCGCAACGTCTTTTTACCTTAAGAAGTTTTTGTAATATTTGGCCCATGGGGCATTTATGTACTGACAAAATTTCTTCTTATTAATATGACGTGTGTTATTTTTGTCTGCAACAATTTTGAATTTCTAAATCCTTGAATGCATTACATGAACAAACATATCATTCATCATATGCATAAACAGGTCTTCACACCAGGTTTCCTTATCTTTCTGCTGTTTATTTCAGTAAGATGGATATTGAGCAGACGGTCAGAGATCTGCAGTCACAAAACTCGCAGTTTCAACAGCTCCTTATGACCTTGGCAAAGGGTCAGGAGGATCTTAAAGCACTGTTAGGGAATAAAGAGCAAGAAAAAGGAAAAAAGAAGAAGAAAAGAGTTGGGGTAGCTACACTGGGAAGAAGATTTGAGAATGAAGCTAGGAGAGTTCTTGAATTCCCCTCCACATCTGATGAGGGGGCCGATAAAGGAAAAGGGGCTGCATTACCTTCTGAGTTCGAGGATGAGGAGGAAGAGGTTGAGGAAGATGAAGATTATTCAGAGCAGCAATACCCGCCAGCAGACGACAAATACAAAAACCTGGAGGATAGATTGGCAGCCATGGAGCTGCAAAGGGTTCTCGGGCTAGATTTTGAAGAATTGGGATTGATTGCTGGGATTGTGATCCCTCCAAAGTTTAAGGTGCCAATTTTTGCAAAATATGATGGGTTGTCTTGCCCGAAGATGCACCTGAGGTCATATGTCAGAAGAATTCAACCTCATACATCCGATAGAAATCTTTGGGTACACTTTTTCCAGGACAGCTTGTCCGGTACACAGCTAGATTGGTTTTACCAGCTTGAGAGGTCAGAACTGCATAACTGGGAAGACTTGGCAGCTGCCTTCTATCGCCAGTATCAATACAACGCCGACTTGGCGCCAACCCGTACCCAGCTACAGAGTATGGGGATGGCCACAAATGAGGGATTCAAAGAATACGCCCAGAAATGGCGCGAATTGGCGGGAAGGGTACAACCACCACTTTCAGATAGGGAGCTAGTTGATATGTTCTTGGGGACCCTTTCTGGCCCTTTCTTCAACCATTTGATCGGGAGCTCTTCCGCAGGGTTTACCGAATTGATTCTGACTGGCGAACGGGTGGAAGCTGGTATTAAGAGTGGGAAGATTCAAAGGGATGCCTTTGCCTCCACAACTATTAAGAAGCCATTCCCAGCCAAGAAGGAGGCAGCTGTTATATACTCTCAGAAAAGATTAGGAAGAACGGAGCGCTGACCGACTATAAGGGCCGTGATGATTCAAAATTCATCAAATGATCAGCCTCGTAACAATCAGTCCAGACTGAATCAGCAACGGGTAGAACGGCCACAACGGCAGTTCACCCGCATCAACATGACGCCTGCACAAGTTCTTCCCCATTTGTTGAAGCTAAATCTCATCACTATTAGAGAAGCGCCAAAAATTGTGAATACTGCTTCCCCACACTATCATGCCAATGCTAAATGTGCCTATCATTCTGACAGCGTTGGACATGACACCAACGATTGTTGGGCGCTTAAGAATAAAATTAAAGACTTGATAAATTCTAAGGAGGTTGAGTTCGACGCCCCCGAAAAGCCAAACGTAATATCCGCTCCAATGCCAAAGCATGGTCGCAATGTCCATGTTGTTGAAGAAGATCTGTTTGTTTCTGCTGTTGATGATCTGATAACTCCATTACTGACAATCAAGTTGAATCTATTGAAGGCTGGGATTTTCCCAGGATGTAAAGAAGATTGCTACTTTTGTTCCTCCATACCGATCGACTGTCCATTGCTGAAGATAGGCATCCAACGCCTAATGGACAACCAACAAATTATTTTCGGAAAGATTCCTGTTACTCCAACTCCTATCAATGAAGTTTCAATAATCACCATTTCCGCCAATCATTCCAAGGTCCCCAAAAGGCCTGTTAAGATTACATCAGTTTCTAAGATTGCACCTTTGAAAATAACCATGCCTGGGCCCGTCCCCTACAAATATGACAAATCGATACCGTGGAATTATGGTGGAGAAATCTACTACCACGGTGTTAAGCAAATTGAGATAACTAAAGAGAGCTCTGACGAAGAAACTACCGACATTGGAAACATTGCCGGTACGAGCAAGATTACCCGAAGTGGGAGAATTTTCTCTCCAGAGATTGCCCCTCCAAAGGCAATCTTTGGACCCTCAGCTGTTCCCAAGGTTACCCCTGCACCGGTAAAACTATCTGCAAGAACTCCGTTGATTGAAGAAGTTGTTACTCCTGTGGTTGTCCCTCCTGCTTCTGTTGATAAGGGGAAAGGGATCCAAGAAGAGCTCGTCAGGACGAGGGCTCAACCATTGGTCATCCCCGAAACCTCTAAGAAAGAAATGGAGGAGATTCTGAAAATAATAAAGAAAAGTGATTATGACGTTGTAGAGCAACTGGGGAAAACCCCCTCGAAGATCTCCATGTTAGCTTTGTTGCTTTGTTCGGAGGCTCATGCCAAAGCTTTGATAAGGTTTTTGAAGACAGCCCATGTGCCCAAAGAAACCTCAGCCGGTCAATTCCAAGATTGTGTAGCCAGCCTTACCGCCGACAACGGCCTGGGTTTCTCTGATGCTGACCTGACTCCGAAAGGAAGAAAGCACAATGACGCATTGCATGTGTCAGTTGAATGTCAAGGAACTACTCTCGCCCATGTCTTGGTCGACACTGGTTCTTCTCTTAATGTGCTACCTAAGAAAGCTCTGGACCGATTGGATTGTGAAGGCTTGGAGCTGAAACCAAGTAATATCATTGTCAGGGCCTTTGACGGGTCTAAAAGGATGGTGCATGGGGAGGTCGACATTCCCATCAAGGTAGGCACTGAAGTGTTCCACTCAACATTCTATGTGATGGACATCCGCCCATCATACTCTTGCTTGCTAGGAAGACCATGGATACATAATGCTGGCGCAGTCACTTCCTCCCTACATCAGATGCTGAAATACCCTGTCAAGGGTAAGATCATAACCGTACAAGGTGAGGAGGAATACATGATCAGTCATCTGAATTCCTTTCGGTATGTGGAATTGGACGGCGAATTCATTTAAACACCCTTTCAACACTTCGAGGAAGTGTCTCCCGAGGTGGCAGTAGCAAAAGCAGTAGCTGAGGTACCCAAGCAGATGGCCAGGATGGCATCCCTGAAAGACGCAAAGGCTGCAATGAAAGAGGGAAAGAGCTCAACATGGGGACAGTTTCCTGAATTTCCTCACAAGACAGACAAGTTTGGGTTGGGGTTTACCGCTGCGGGGCAAAAGGCTATGCGTCGCTCGAAAATTGAAAAGGCACCCATCAAGATTTCTTCTCATGGAATCAATGCTTTAGAAGATGGAGACGAAGAGGGTAACATTGAAGATTGGATCTTCCCAACCATTGAAGGGGGACTGCACAACTGGGAGGCGAAAGACTTCGTTCCCATTACTTTCATTAATCAGTAATTTATCTTTCGAACATTTCCTGTTGGTCTGTAATAATTACTTTTAAACAATCTGCACACTATTTTTCACCTCATGCCTTGCCCGGGGCATGTAGGTCCATTTGTAAGGGTTTTGATTCTCTTCATAATCATATGCCATGTTTAATGAATCATTGGGCATTTTTCATTTATAAACTGTTGTGTTCATTTTCTTTCCTTTTGCATTTTTGTTTGTTTAAGGATGGCTATCCCTTACACACACCCACACTCACAAATGCAGGTACCCATCCACTCCGGATTCCATGGGTGACTATTTTGTTGTATCCTTCAATAACTCTGAAGATTTTCTCAATCAGGCTGAGTACGAAGATGACGAAGATTGTGAAGTGCCGGGAGAGCTAGCCAAACTTCTACAACAAGAAGAGAGGGCCATCTTACCTCATGAAGAGTTGTTGGAAACCGTCAACTTAGGAACAGAGGAAGATAGGAAAGAGGTACAAGTGGGTGCCAACCTGGAACCAAGTGTCAAGGAGCACTTAATACAGCTGTTGAATGAATATGTTGAAATCTTCGCTTGGTCTTATGAAGACATGCCAGGGTTAGACACAGATATCATGCTTCACCATCTCCCTACAAGAGAGGATTGTCCACCGATCAAGCAAAAAGTCCTCGGAATGAGGCCCGACATGTCTGAGAAGATTAAAGCTGAAGTAATGAAACAATTCAACGCTGGCTTTCTGGTTGTTACATCCTATCCACAATGGGTTGCTAACATTGTACCCGTTCCCAAAAAATACGGCAAGGTCAGAATGTGTGTGGACTACCGGGATTTGAACAGGGTTAGCCCTAAAGATGATTTTCCGCTGCCACATATTGACATATTGATTGACAACACAGCTCAACACAAGGTATTTTCCTTCATGGATGGATTCTCGGGCTACAACTAGATTAAAATGGCCCCCGAGGACATGGAGAAAACATCCTTTGTTACACAATGGGGTACCTTCTGCTACAAGGTGATGCCGTTCGGACTGAAGAACGCAGGGGCAACTTATCAACGCGTCATGGTAGCTTTGTTCCATGATATGATACATCATGAGATCGAAGTTTACGTAGACGACATGATAGCTCGATCACAAACGGAAGAAGAGCACCTTGAACACTTGCAGAAGCTGTTTGCCAGGTTGAAGGAATACAAACTCAGGCTGAATCCAAGTAAGTGCACTTTTGGAGTTAGGTCTGGTAAACTTCTGGGATTTATTGTCAGCAACAAAGGCATTGAGGTCGATCCAGCAAAAGTAAAAGCTATACAAGAAATGCCTTCCCCCCGTACTAAAAAGGAGGTTAGAGGATTCTTGGGGCGCTTGAACTATATCGCCAGGTTCATCTCTCACCTGACGTCTACCTGTGAGCCAATTTTCAAACTATTAAAGAAAGATCAGGTAGTCGAATGGAACGATGATTGTCAAACCTCTTTTGATAAAATCAAGGAGTATTTGCTAGAACCTCCTATTCTGATGCCACCCGTTGAAGGAAGGCCGCTAATCATGTATCTGACTGTTTTGGATAACTCAATGGGGTGTGTACTGGGCCAGCATGACGAATTTTGTCGAAAAGAGCATGCCATTTATTACCTTAGCAAAAAGTTTACCGACTGTGAGACCCGGTACTCACTGCTCGAGAAAACTTGCTGCACTTTGGTATGGGTTGCTCTCCGACTAAGGCAGTTGTTGTACCCCAAAATTTGCCCTCCCATATTCTCCAAGATTTGTCAAGGATCATCTTCAATTGGTTCAAGACTACTCAAGGATTGCACAGTCCAAATGCCTCATAAGCCAGTCAAAATTAGGGTTTTGGTTCTGTCAAGGAATATGAGGTTTTCAATGGTCCAATCAAGTCCCATGTGCCCATATACATTGCCAAGCATCTACATGCCAAGTTTCAAGACTCACAGGGTCAAATTGCACAGTCAAAAGCCCCATTTGCTTCACAGTCAACTGCAGGGGTAAAATGGTCATTTTGCAGTCAAAAGTCAGAATTTTTGGTCAACATCTTATTTTGAGCTCACAATCATCATTTGGTCAAGTCTTGATCATGATTCTACAAGGATAGCTCAAAAATCATCAAAGATGCAAAAGTTGCTATTTTTGATCAGTAGAAAAGTCAACTATAACTTGACCAGGGCATAACTTTTTCATGGTTCATCAGAAAAATCCCATCCAATGCTCATTTTGAAGGGGATGACATTTCCTACAACTCAACTTCACATTCCATGTCCAAGAAATGCTCTCACAAAAAGTTATCAATTTCTACATTATAGGTCAATTTCAAAAGTCAACAAAAATGCACTTTAAGTCAAAGACCATAACTTGATATTGGTAAATCCAAATGACATGGGACCAAATGAATTGGTTAGAGGACTTCAAGACCTTTCCAAAATGTCCAAGAACATGTTCATATGATCAAAATTGAGCAAGATATGCATTGGCGAAGTTGGGGAATTTTTATGAATTTGCAAAAGTCAACTATCCTTAAAACTTCAATTTTTGACAAAAGGGCCCACTTTCTTCCACTTGATTCAGCCTTGTAATGCCACACACGTGTCCCATGCTTAATTTCAAGATCAAACATTTATTTTTCTATTTTATTTAATTTTTATTGATTTAATTCATTTTAAATCCATAATAATTCAAATAAAATCTAAAAATTAATGGAATAGCATCTTTGTGATTTGAATAGCTTTTATATGTCATATGTCAGCTAACAAATTCGTGCTAAGCCTATTTTGTGCATGAAATCTTAGATTTGCTTCAAATATGGAAAGTTTGTCAATGGTGGAAAGTGTAAACCTAATTCTCCCATACACATGGATTAAGGCCCAAACTTTGACCTAATTCTATTCCATTATATGCACACAACCCAACCCTAATGTTGTTCACGTGAAAACTCTGAAAAAAAGCCATATGCAACATTGAAAAAAAGTCAAGAAAACTCAAAAATGTTCTCTCACTCCCAGGCCCTTTCAAAACGATTTAAGGATTCTAATACATTGCTAGCATTCCCAGAAACCTATTGCCAACCAAATCAAGGGCTAACACTCAAAGAATACGCAAGAATAGTGATACGGTTTGTCAATCTTTTTCAGAATCGTAACTCATAATTTATGCATCCTTAACACGATTTCCTGTGTGTTTTGTGTTGCTAGCAATCATACAAAGCTTTTGGCATAGGTTAATTGAGTTATTATGCAGTGAACCGAAAGTTGCCATTGAGGAATTTTAGGATTCCGAAGCTTTACTTTTGGGGATTTCCAGCACAGGAAAAATTAGACCTTCTCACGCATATGGTTGAATTCTTCAAGGCCAGACGAACCCAACCCAACCCTCGCGAACAATTTATGTACAACACACGCCTATTCGCTATTTTTTATTGATGCAGGTTGTGGGGGTTAAAAACCCTCGCTATCTCTTTGTCCTTTTTGTAGGAAAATGAAGAAGACGGTGAGCTGGCAATACCCCAGTGGTTTATTCAAACACGAGCGCGCGTTTTTGTGTTTTCAGCATATGTATTAATTGTCTTATTATAATATTTGTTGCCCACTATACTAACAAAGGCGTGCAGTTGGCTTGGTGGATAGTGAGGTGTTTGGCAACCATTGGGACCTGGGTTCGATTCCCAGGTCCCCCAAAAGCTTGTTTCTATGTTTTCTAATGTGTTCATATGCAACGCTTGCCAAGGAGTCTACCATGCATATCAGATATCCAGGCGCCATGTAGCCACTATCATCAATCCAATGGTCAAAAAGTGGGAGGATATGGCTCCTGGTCAATCCACGCTCTAGGCAATTCCAAAAGTCAGAAGGGCTTGAGATATTGGGCCAGAAATTCCAGGCCTCACCTCCTAATGGGTCAACACACCCCCTGAGTTCTTTTCTTTCTTTCTTTATATTTTCCTTTTTTTTATTTTATTTCTTTTTATTTTCTTTTAATAATTATTATTGCTATTATTTAATTAATTCATAAATTATTTTTCACAATAAAATTCAGAAAACCTAAGAAATATTTTTTATTAATTTCAATTACTTTTTGTAAATAAATGTAAATTAACCAATTTAGTCCTTTTATTAATTAGGTTAACTTTGACTTCCTTTTTTACAAATATAAAAATAAATTTAGAATTAGGGTTTTCTTGACTTTTATTTTATTTTATTTTCATTAAAACATAAAAAACACAAAAAGACTTTTTTTTCTTTAATTAATTAATTAATTAGTTATTAGGTTTAATATTTCATTAATTGCAAAAAAAAAAGACAAATTCAATTCTTTTCTCAAAAAGGGTCAAAACCCTAAGGACGTCCCGATTCAATTCTTTCGCGCGCATATTTATTTTTAATTCTTATTTTGATTCATATTGATGTATCTGCTCCGAGAATGTAATAGTTAATTAGGATCTTTATTGCTTTCTTTTACTTTCCGCATTTATTTTCCAAACGGGTTATGTTTTTGGCGATGTATATACCCGCGCCTTGTAATAGCGTAGATTTACCTTTTCCGCACTTTATTTCCCGCAAATTATTTAACTGTTAATTATGCATGCAAGACTTGTCTGAAAAATATAATCAATCCTTAGCTCACAAATAACATATACAAGATAATCTTAACTGAATTTGACACACATGCACATGCCACTCCTAGGGTACGCCTCACTTGGTGGCCTCGAGGTGGTCGTTAAGTATAGGGTGTTTTAGACGTCGCCCTCCTGTCTAAAGATCCAGTTGCCTCGAAACAGTTGCCTTGGATAAAAAGGATCTAGGACATTAGGGTTACCGCTAAGGCGTCCTACCATTGCTTTGGTGACCACATACGTCCCTATAATCGAATTGAACCGACAAACTCCAACGACGGTGCTACCTACTCCTCAATAGTGGGATAGCACTATCTAAAGGGCATTTGCACAGTTTAATTACTTTTTGAGTAGGTAGATGTTCTTAGGTACTTGCTCTTTTAAAACAAAAACAAAACTTTTCGCACATACACAATTTTCAAACAAAAAACTCTTTTCAAAACCCACAAACACAAGAAAAGCAAAACTTTTTTGAAAACATAGTGAGCAAGTACCTAAGAGCCCGTGGATAACCACAGGTAGAAAGGGTGCTAACACCTTACCTTTCTATAATCTACCTCCCGAACCAGAGAAAAATCTCGAAAAGGAATTTTGCTGTGCTTTTGTCCTTTCCTTGTTGGAAAAAATAAAAGACGGTGGCGACTCTTGCTTACCGCGACATTTCGCGAACCAGCATTCCAAACAGTCAGTTCTATTTCCACCTATCACAGAGTTGGCGATTCTGCTGGGGGTAAAAATAAGTGAGGTGTACCTTAGGATTAGACCACTCTTGTTTTCAATTGCTTGCTTTGATTGCTTTAAATATTGTGGGCTTGTTTTGGAGTTTCATAGATCCTAACCCGGATCTGGGGGATACCTTTTATAGGTAGCAACAAACTGTGAGGGAACTGTGCGGGGTATACCGACATGGTTGAAGCAGTTTCTACGTTGATGTGGCACTTTGGTGAGTACCGGTAACCCTTGAGTAAAGTCAAGGAGAGTACGGGGCCACCGCGTGGTGTCGTGAAGCATCAACTGACCTTAGAACCTTACTTGACCATCCTGGCCTCTTTAGGGGTAGTGAGATGACCGACTTTGGTGCAGTCCGAAGTTGGTAGATACTCGATACTACACTCATTGAGGGTTTGTTTTCTTGGAATATTTTGATCGCCAGTTCAGTGGCTAAATCAAAACAATGAACATAGAAAACAATCCAATGATATTGAGCTCCTTAGAACCCGGTTACTTTTGATAGGACAGGTTTTGAGCCCACCAACTTCAAGAGGGTAATACCTAGACCTCATGCTGGCCTAAACTCTAAGGGTTGTCTTGTGTGCCTTCAAATTTGACTACTTGCATATTATCTGACACATGAGTTCCTTGCAGGTTTTGTTTACAGTCCTTAATCTGGGCTTATAACAGGGTCTACTTACATCACTCCACGCATATCATAACATCATACCATCATACCATTGCATACATCCTGCATAAGGACTAACCCATTTCAAGGATCTCAAGGGTTTGTGATGCAGGTCATGATGAACCAACTGTCTAGCAAGGGGCAAAGGGGATTTATTTTCCTCTAGCCAAGGTTGATAACTTGAGTCAAGGGCTATGACCCACTCGATATGGTGAGATTTGACTCTTGAAGAAGGACTCTCAATAATATGCGGTTCCTTCAATCAAGCTACCCAAATTCAAATTCTAACAAGTTTCTCTGTTTACCCCGCGAGATCCTTGAAAACATTGCATGCATATCATACATATCATTGCATTACAGGTACCCCTTTTTACAGGTCACTTACCTTCTTCGCTGTTTATTTCAGCAATCATCATGAATCCTGAACCTTCCGTGGAACAAGCTATCAAGGCCCTCTAGGCCCAGAATGCCCAGTTCCAAGAGTTGGTTATGAGCCTAGCCCAGGGTCAACAGGATCTGAAGACTCTGATTCTGAAAGAGAGGAAGAAGAAGAAAAGGACGGTTTTGTTCAGCGCTAGACGCATATCTGGGAATGGACTACAGAATGAGGCTAAGCTGACTACTTCATCTGTGGACAAAGACAGTCCCCAAGAGAGAAGGGTTCCTAGTCCCGTGGTCTCCGACAACGAGACAGATTACAATGATGAGCAGTACCCTCCTGCTAAGGACAGGTACAAACAACTAGAGGACCGTCTAAGTGCCATGGAAACTCAACATGTGCCCGGGTTGGATTTTGGAGATCTAGGTTTGTCTTTTGGGGTGGTGATCCCACACAAGTTCAAGGCACCTGCCTTTGCGAAGTACGACGGGGCATCTGTCCTAAGCTGCATCTCAGATCATATGTAAGGAAGATCCAACCTTACACTGCTGACAAGAATTTGTGGATCCATTTCTTCCAGGAAAGTCTTTCAGGGACTCAACTCGAATGGTTCTATCAGCTAGATGGAGCCAGTATTCGTAACTGGGAGGATTTGGCTACTGCGTTCTATAAGCAGTATCAGTATAATTCTGACCTCGCTCCTACGCGTACCCAACTCCAGGGTATGTCACTTGGGACGGGTGAAGGATTCAAAGAGTATGCGCAAAAGTGGAGAGACCTGGCTGGAAGGGTGCAGCCACCTTTGACTGACCGCGAGCTCGTTGACATGTTCTTGGGGACCCTGTCTGGTCCGTTCTTCAACCATCTGATTGGGAATTCTTCTGCTGGGTTCACAGATCTGATCTTAACTGGTGAGAGGATAGAAGCTGGTATCAAGTCTGGGAAGATACAAAAGGGTGACTCCTCGAACACTGAGAAGAAACCATTCAAGAAAGAGTCCAATGCTGCGTACAGTCAGAAGGGTCGTCGTGACCAACACGTAGGGGCAGTCATGATCTCTGGTTCTGCGTCACGCCGACAACCGCAAAAGGGAAATCAACAAAGGCCGGACGAGCCTAAGAGACAGTTCACCAACATCAACATGCCATTATCGCAAGCATTGCAACACATGTTGAAGATGAATCTGATTGCGGTGATAAACCCTCCTGCAAATCCAAAGACTTCTTCTCCAAGCTACAACCCAAATGCGAGGTGTGCTTATCATTCTGGTAGCCCGGGGCATGATACTGAGGATTGTTGGGCGCTGAAATACAAGATCCAGAATATGATTGACGTCAAAGAGATCGAATTCGAGCCTGCCGAGACTCCCAACGTGATCACTGCTCCCTTGCAAAAACATGGCTAGGATTGAGAGACTCTTGTTTCATTTAAATTCTGATATTGTATTTTTCTATGCTTATTCAAACAATTATCATGTCAAACTCTATTATTTCATTAATGCATTACACGTGTCTGTTTTGAAGTAATTGTGTTCACTATATTCAAAATTGCTTTTATTTTTCTTGATGTTCAACTCTCGATTGAAAATTCTAAGCCTCTTGAGGGAGGATGACGAAAACGATACCGCGATCTTTACAGTATGCTTTTGAACAGACCCCGCTGATGAGGTACAAGTATTGTTTCAATTCCTAAACACTGGAGTTATAAGGAAGATAATCCCTCGTCAACCCCCTTTGAGCCAAAGAAGTCGGAGTTTTTCTTTTTACAAATTAAAACCCTTAATTATAACCTGGGGCAGGGTAGTTTTCTCAGTTGATCCAGGTGCACAATAAATGACACCGAAGGAGTCCTTCCAAAAACAAAAGACGATGATGGTTCTGAATAATCATAAAGACAGGCAGTCATTATCTTTCAGAAATAAAAACCCAATAAGTCAAAACCTATGAAGGAGACTTACAAAAACTGGGGCATCCCGATGACTGTAATCATAAAAGAAACAGTTCAGGCAAAAAAAACAGGGATAATGAAATCAAAAAGAAAGAGGTCATGCAAACCCTCAACAAAAAAGAAATGACTGCCTATTCAAAATAAATTGTCAATATCTGAACCATCACCGGAATATCAAAGCAAAGACTCAAACAAGGTCTAACGCGCGATTAGCTGAGTTTAGGATCGAAGAACATCACGAAGAGCGGGTGGGTACAAATATAATTTGAGCCTTTATCCTTTGTTTCTTAAACCGTGAACCAGGCCATGTTACAACCCTTAGAAGTCCTAGTTGAAGCATGGGTTAGTTCGAAAGAATACTGTTACAAAAGGTATCCTGACTCCTATAGGGCTTGCTGTACATCCTGAGTTGACATCACATTTTTACAAAATGTGCTTGTTTTACTGAAAATGCATTTTCAAAAAACTTCAAGACAGACATAAGCTTTGCATTCTTAAAATAACATTGTTTGCATATGACTATTTGTTCAAACAACAAAGAAATTCGCACGAAGAATATCCAGTGAACAAAAGTCTTCTCAACAAGGAACCCTTCCAACCAAGGGGCAGGCATGATCATTGTCCATCATCTGGGGCAGTTAAGTCAAGATTCAGAAAATCTCTCAAAGGCCAAATAGCCAGGGGCATATCTCCATATGAATAAACTTGGGGCATCGGACAACAACGAATCTTGCACGATCAAACGAAGATCTTCTGGTAGTATGACAACACAACACTACTGACAGTGACAACTCCCTACATCCTGAGAGCACTGACATAGTCGAAAAAATACTACACAAAATCAAAGACCCGCTAGGTTGTCACACCTAGGCAAAAATAAGGGCTTCTCGGCGAACCAAAAGGGTTCGGGCAAAAATAAGGGACGAAAATGAAAAATTTGTACACCCGGCAAGTCGAAAACCTGAAAAGGCGGCTTGGGCAAAAAAGGGTATCCCGGTGGACTGAAAACCCGAAAGGGCGGTCCAGGCAAAAGTTAGGGATCAAAAGCGTACGACTATGTCCCATCATCTCGTCACTTGCCTACCAGAAGAAGATTTGCCAATCGGCAGTTGTCAAGCACCTCCACAGGTACTTTCTCCCGCAGGAACTAGGGCAATAGAAATGGTCCAAACTGTACAAGCTATTCTGTCCACAAGGTACAAGGTAGATTCGGCTGAAGAATGCACCCAAGATACCTCTACTCCCTGCAGAGTAAGACAAGAGTCAGCCATGCTCTCTCCTCAAGAAGAGTTGGCCTACCATCAGCCCTGAAAAGGCACAGTATCCCTAGCAAGTCAGCAATATTCTCCCCAAGCAGAGTTAGGCTACTGTCAGCCTTAAGGAAGTTGGACATCCCCAGAAGATCTCAATATTCTCCAGCAGAGTATACAGATATCCCCCACAAGCATCCCCGACAGTCTTAATATAAGATTGTTCCCCGGCGGAATACAGACATCCAGTGGAGCCACTCCCTAGTACAGTCCAAGAGTTTCCCCAGGAGAGTTGAATCAATCTCCCCAGTAGATTCTGAATGCTTATCCCCAGTAGATTTTGGAAGCTTGTCCTCTGCAGAGTACGAACGTCTCTCCCCGGCTTTATTCAAAGGTTATTCCCCACCAGGGTCTAACTGGGTTATCCTCAGCTAATTACCACAGAAAGATTGTCCTCGGCGAAGTTCTTCCTATCCCCCAGCGGAGTTCATCAAATTCCCCAACAAAGCTCATCAACGATATCCCCAACGGAGTTATCATCAAAATCTCAGCGAAGCATCTCTCCCCATAGAGTAATTCCCTGCAGAGTAATCTCTTCAACAAGTTTATTCCTCAATGGAGTCATCTTCTCCTACCGGCTTATTCTTGCAATCATCATCCCCAGCGGAAACAAAGAACTCTACTCTTCAACATCAGCCCAGGATTCAACAAACTTCCCGGCATTCGTCAAGGATTTATTTTCCCAGACGAAAATACATTCATAAACATATCACATTCATACCTCCTATTTACATACATGATGAAGTGCATACGACCCAATCTCATTTATTTTTGAGAACATCATGACATCATGCATTTCATACATCATGACATTGCATACAACTAATACTTTGCCTTTTCAGGAAAAGGTCAATCAAAGGATGATTACCATCTACCTTTGCAGTTCCAGATCAACACCGGTAACAAGCCAGGAAAATTCTGTGGACGACTGGTCGTGGGTTAATACCTGAAACCAAACAGAGCAATTATCTACTTGATCATCATGAAGCAACCCTACACCGGTTCCTTCTCTCTCCAAGATGTATTTTTACACTGACTCATCCTTAGGCAACCCTACACTGGTTCCTTCTCAATCTCAGATGTAGTCTTACACGGGCTCATCAACAGGAAACCCTACACCGGTTCCTTCTCAACTTAAGATGAAGTTTTACACGGACTCATCCTCAGGAAACCTTACACCGGTTCCTTCTCAATTTCAGACGAAGTCTCACACGGAACTATCATCACAAAGTAACCCTACACCGGTTCCTTTTCTTTCAAAAGAAGTCTTACACGGACTTATCATCAAAGCAACCCTACACCGGTTCCTTTTCTTTCAGAAGAAGTCTTACACGGACTTATCATCAAAGTAACCCTACACCGGTTCCTTTTCTTTCACAAAAAGTCTTACACGGACCTATCTCAAGGTAATCTTACCCCGGTTCCTCCTAAAGTTGTACACGAACTTACCTCAAGGTAACCTTACCTCGGTTCCTCAAGAAGTTTTACACGAACTTACCTCAAGGTAACCTTACCCCGGTTCCTCAAGAAGTTTTACACGAACTTATACCAAGGTAACCTTACCCCGGTTCCTCAAGAAGTCTTACACGGGCTTATCTCAAAGTAACCTTACCCCGGTTCCTCCAAAAGTTTTACACGAACTTATCCCGAAGTAACCTTACCCCGGTTCCTCCTAAAGTTTTACACGAACTTTTCTCGCAGTAACCTTACCCCGGTTCATCCAGAAGTTTTACACGAACTTATCCCGAAGTAACCCTACACCGGTTCCTTCTTAACTCAAGACATAGTTTTACACGGACTCGTCATTAGAAACCCTATACAGGTTTTATTTCTTCCAGGATGCAGTTTTACACGGACTCATCATGAGGCGACCCTACACCGGTTCCCTTTCTCTTTTCAGATGCAGTTTTACACGGACTCGTCATCAAGAAACTCTACACAAGTTCCCTTCTCAATTCCAGATGCAGTTTTACACGGACTCGTCATCAAAAAACCCTATACAGGTTTTCTTTCTTCCAGGATGCAGTTTTACACGGGCTCATCATCAATGTAACCCCACATAGGTTCCTTCTCCATTTCAGATGCAACTTCACACGGGCTCATCATCAGTCAACCCTACACAGGTTTCCTTCATTCCAGGATGCAGTTTCACCCGGACTCATCGTCAGTCAACCCTACACAGGTTTCCTTCCTTCAAAGATGCAGTTTCACACAGGCTCATCGTCAGTCAACCCTACACAGGTTTCCTTCCTTCAAAGATGCAGTTTCACACAGACTCATCGTCAGTCAACCCTACACAGGTTTCCTTCTTTTCAAGATGCAGTTTTACACGAGCTCATCAACAGGCAACCCTACACAGGTTCCCTCTTTCAACTTACAAAAATTACAATTCAACAAACAATCTCCAGATGGCATCTATAAGCCCATCCTCCTATCCATCATCTCTCCAAATGTTGTTATTCTACTATGCGAGTGCAAATTTCTGGGCACTCTAGTGTTCAATCATCTTCCACCTTCGGATCACGAAAGGCACGCAAGCCAATCTACATCCTCAGGTCTAAGAAGATTGAACAGGGGAAACTGTTGTACCCCAAAATTTTCCCTCCCATATTCTCCAAGATTTGTCAAGGATCATCTTCAATTGGTTCAAGACTACTCAAGGATTGCACAGTCCAAATGCCTCCTAAGCCAGTCAAAATTATGGTTTTGGTTCTGTCAGGGAATCTGAGGTTTTCAATGGTCCAATCAAGTCTCATGTGCCCATATACATTGCCAAGCATCTACATGCCAAGTTTCAAGACTCACAGGGTCAAATTGCACAGTCAAAAGCCCCATTTGCTTCATAGTCAACTACAGGGGTAAAATGGTCATTTTGCAGTCAAAAGTCAGAATTTTTGGTCAACATCTTATTTTGAGCTCACAATCATCATTTGGTCAAGTCTTGATCATGATTCCACAAGGATAGCTCAAAAATCATCAAAGATGCAAAAGTTGCTATTTTTGGACAGTAGAAAAGTCAACTGTAACTTGACCAGGGCATAACTTTTTCATGGTTCATCAGAAAAATCCCATCCAATGCTCATTTTGAAGGGGATGACATTTCCTACAACTCATCTTCACATTCCAAGTCCAAGAAATGCTCTCACAAAAAGTTATCAATTTCTACATTATAGGTCAATTTCAAAAGCCAACAAAAATGCACTTTAAGTCAAAGACCATAACTTGAGATTGGTAAATCAAAATGACATGGGACCAAAGGCATTGGTTAGAGGACTTCAAGACCTTTCCAAAATGTCCAAGAACATGTTCATATGATCAAAATTGAGCAAGATATGCATTGGAGAATTTGGGAAATTTTTATGAATTTGCAAAAGTCAACTATCCTTAAAACATCAATTTTTGACAAAAGGGCCCACTTTCTTCCACTTGATTCAGCCTTGTAATGCCACACACGTGTCCCACGCTTAATTTCAAGATCAAACATTTATTTTTCTATTTTATTTAATTTTTATTGATTTAATTCATTTTAAATCCATAATAATTCAAATAAAATCTAAAAATTAATGGAATAGCATCTTTGTGATTTGAATAGCTTTTATATGTCATATGCCATCTAACAAATTCGTGCTAAGCCTATTTTGTGCATGAAATCTTAGATTTTCTTCAAATATGGAAAGTTTGTCAATGGTGGAAAGTGTAAACCTAATTCTCCCATACACATGGATTAAGGCCCAAACTTTGACCTAATTCTATTCCATTATATGCAAACAACCCAACCCTAATGCTGTTCACGTGAAAACTCTGCAAAAAAGCCATATGCAACATTGAAAAAAAGTCAAGAAAACTCAAAAATGTTCTCTCACTCCCAGGCCCTTTCAAAACGATTTAAGGATTCTAATACATTGCTAGCATTCCCAGAAACCTTTTGCCAACCAAATCAAGGGCTAACACTCAAAGAATACGCAAGAATAGTGATACGGTTTGTCAATCTTTTTCAGAATCATAACTCATAATTTATGCATCCTTAACACGATTTCCTGTGTGTTTTGTGTTGCTAGCAATCATACAAAGCTTTTGGCATTGGTTAATTGAGTTATTATGCAGTGAACCGAAAGTTGCCATTGAGGAATTTTAGGGTTCCGAAGCTTTACTTTTGGGGATTTCCAGCACAGGAAAAATTAGACCTTCTCACGCATATGGTTGAATTCTTCAAGGCCAGACGAACCCAACCCAACCCTCGCGAACAATTTATTTACAGCACACGCCTATTCGCTATTTTTTATTGATGCAGGTTGTGGGGGTTAAAAACCCTCGCTATCTCTTTGTCCTTTTTGTAGGAAAATGAAGAAGACGGTGAGCTGGCAATACCCTAGTGGTTCATTCAAACACGAGCGCGCGTTTTTGTGTTTTCAGCATATGTATTAATTGTCTTATTATAATATTTGTTTCCCACTATACTAACAAAGGCGTGCAGTTGGCTTGGTGGATAGTGAGGTGTTTGGCAACCATTGGGACCTGGGTTCGATTCCCAGGTCCCCCAAAAACTTGTTTCTATTTTTTCTAACGTGTTCATATGCAGCGCTTGCCAAGGAGTCTACCATGCATATCAGATATCCAGGCGCCATGTAGCCACTATCATCAATCCAATGGTCAAAAAGTGGAGAACACCATGCTCCTGGTCAATCCACGCTCTAGGCAATTCCAAAAGTCAGAAGGGCTTGAGCTATTGGGCCAGAAATTCCAGGCCTCACCTCCTAATGGGTCAACACACCCCCTGAGTTCTTTTCTTTCTTTCTTTATATTTTCCTTTTTTTATTTTCTTTCTTTTTATTTTCTTTTAATAATTATTATTACTATTATTTAATTAATTCATAAATTATTTTTCACAATAAAATTCAGAAAACCTAAAATGTAATAGTTATTTCGCGCGCATATTTATTTTTAATTCTTATTTTGATTCATATTGATGTATCTGCTGCGAGAATGTAATAGTTAATTAGGATCTTTATCGCTTTCTTTTACTTTCCGCATTTATTTTCCAAACGGGTTATGTTTTTGGCGATGTATATACCCACGCCTTGTAATAGCGTAGATTTACCTTTTCCGCACTTTATTTCCCGCAAATTATTTAACTGTTAATTATGCATGCAAGACTTGTCTGAAAAATAAAATCAATCCGTAGCTCACAAATAACATGTACAAGATAATCTTAACTGAATTTGACACACATGCACATGCCACTCCTAGGGTACGCCTCACTTGGTGGCCTCGAGGTGGTCGTCAAGTATAGGGTGTTTTAGAGGTCGCCCTCCTGTCTAAAGATCCAGTTGCCTCGAAACGGTTGCCTCAGATAAAAAGGATCTAGGACATTAGGGTTACCGCTAAGGCGTCCTACCATTGCTTTGGTGACCACATACGTCCCTATAATCAAATTGACCCGACAAACTCCAACGACGGTGCTACCTACTCCTCAATAGTGGGATAGCACTGTCTAAAGGATATTTGCACAGTTTAATTCATTTTTGAGTAGGTAGATGTTCTTAGGTACTTGCTCTTTTAAAACAAAATCAAAACTTTTCGCACTTACACAACTTTCAAACAAAAAACTCTTTTCAAAACCCACACACACAAGAAAAGCAAAACTTTTATGAAAACATAGTGAGCAAGTACCTAAGAGCCCGTGGATAACCACGGATAGAAAGGGTGCTAACACCTTCCATTTCTATAATCTACCTCCCGAACCCGAGAAACATCTCGAAAAGGAATTTTGCTGTGCTTTTGTCCTTTCCTTGTTGGAGAAAATAAAAGACGGTGGCGACTCTTGCTTACCGCGACATTTCGCGAACCAGCATTCCAAACAGTCAGTTCTATTTCCACTGATCACAGCAGTATATGTTGACTCATACCACTTTGCTGATTTCCAAAATGGACCCGATCAAGTATATCTTCGAGAAGCCTGCTTTATCTGGAAGAATTGTTAGATGGCAAATGATCCTGAATGAGTATGACATCCAGTATACTACCCAAAAAGCTATAAAAGGGAGTGTACTAGCTGACCATCTAGCTCATCAAGCTATCTAAGATTATCAATCCATGAGATTCGACTTCCCGGACGAGGACATCATGACATTGGACAACATTGAAGGTAACAGACCGTGTGACGGACCTGAAAAAGGATCCCGATGGACCCTGTACTTTGATGGCGCTTCAAATGCACTTGGAAACGGTATCGGTGCGGTACTCATTTCTCCAGAAGGTTTCCATACACCTTTCACTGCCCGACTTTGTTTCAGCTGTACCAACAACATGGCCGAATATGAAGCTTGCATCTTTGGTCTCAAGGCTGCTATAGACTTGGGGATCAAATCTTTGATCGTATTTGGGGACTCGGCTTTGGTTATCAGTCAAATCAAAGGCGAATGGGATACCAAACATCCTAATCTTATCCCATACAAAGAACATGTCCTGACATTGCTGCCTCTTTTCGAGCGGATTACCTTCGAGCATTTCCCGCGAGAAGAAAATCAGCTAGCAGATGCTCTGGCTACAATGTCTTCCATGTTTAAACTCAACTGGGATAACGAAGCTCCCCAAATCACCATCGAGCGAATGGATGAACCTGCACATTGTCATGATATTAATACCGAAGAAGTAGTGGAACAACCATGGTTACATGAAATCAAAAGGTATCTCCAGACTAGAGAATATCCTGAAGGAGCTTCCGTCAATGACAAAAAGTTCTTAAGGAGATTTGCGGCCAAGTTCTTCCTAAGCAATGGCATCCTTTATAAGCGCAGCCATGATTGTGTTTTACTCTGATGTGTAGACAAAGCTGAAGCAGAGTTAATCATGACTGAGATACACAGTGGCACGTTTGGCACCCACTTGAGCGGACATACGATGGCTAAGGAGATTCTAAGGGCATGCTATTACTGGTCTACCATGGAAGCTGATTGCCACCAACATTCCCGTACTTGCCACAAATGTCAAGTATATGCCGACAACATTCATATTCCTCCTGTTCCTCTCAACATTCTGAAAGCTCCTTGGCCATTCGCAATGTGGGGCATTGACATGATTGGAGAGATCAAGCCCACGACATCCAATGGACATCGTATTGATTATTTTACCAAGTGGGTCGAAGAAGCTTCCTTTGCCTCTGTTACCAAGAATGTGGTCGCCCGCTTCGTCAAGTAGAATCTCATATGCCGGTATGGTGTCCCCGACAGGATCATCACAGACAACGGTACAAACCTGAACAATACTATGATCACCGCTCTATACGAACAGTTCAAGATTTATCATCACAATTCATCTCCCTAACGGCCGAAGATGAACGGTGCTGTTGAAGCTGCGAACAAAAACATCAAGAAGATCATTCAGAAAATGACAGTCACCTACAAGGACTGGCATGAGATGTTATCGTTTTCTCTGCATGGGTACCGTACCACGGCACATACTTCAACAGGGGCAACCCCAATTTCTTTGGTGTATGGCATGGAAGCTGTTTTACCCATGGAAGTTCAGATTCCTTCTTTAAGGATTATGAAGGACTCTGGTTTGAGTGAAGACGATTGGATTCAGACCCGACTTGACCAACTCAATTTGATTGATGAGAAGCGACTCACTGCTGTTTGCCATGGTCAGACGTACCAAAAACGGATGATCAAGGCTTTCAACAAGAAAGTCAGACGTCAAGTATACCAAGTCAGAGATCTTGTAATAAAGCGGATCATCTTGCCGCAAAGTGATCCCAGGGGCAAATGGACTCCTACTTACGAAGGACCGTTTGTGATCAAGAGCATATTTTCTGGTGGTGCAATGATTCTGACCACCATGGACGGCGACGATTTGCCACACCCTGCGAACGCAGATATAGTCAAAAGATACTACGCATAAAATGACCCGACAAGTCGAAAACCCGAAAGGGCGACTTGGGAAAAAATGGGCATCCCGGTGAACCGAAAACCCGAAAGGGCGGTTCAGGCAAAAGTTAGGGATAAAACAAAAAATTTGTACACCCGGCAAGTTGAAAACCCGAAAGGGCGGCTTGGGCAAAAAGGGGTTTCCTGGTGGATCGAAAACCCGAAAGGGCGATTCAGGCAAAAGTTAGGGAATTAAAGCATATGATTATGTCTCGTCGGATCACTTTAAAAACAATCTCTTCATCAACAAGCTCCGAGCTTCTGATCAATCCAATCATCGGCGGACGAAGCATTGAATAGACAAGATATTCAGAGTTGTGAAGGCTATAACAGAATAGAATCCCATGGAATTGTTTCACATAGCCATCTTTCTTTTGTATAAATTTTTCAATTTTTTACGACAACATCCTCTTACTAGGATGTCTGTCTCCTTTGTACAAAGATACTCATAAAAAGTTAATACAAACACTTTTCCAAATACAGAAATTTGCTTTGTCTTCCTTTTGCTTTTTACACTTATGTTTTATTTGAGAAACGTCCAATGTTTTGTTAAAAAGGCATATGCATTTGAACATAATCATTTTCTTACAAATCAAGAAAGATGATTGCTGATAAGTTAAAGGTACAAATAGATAGCTTGATGCCCTTTCAGAAGGAATCCCCAGCGGAACTAAACTCCAAATTCCTCAACAAAGTCAAAATCCATAACTTAATTCCCCAAACAGAGTTAAACTTCAGGATCCTCAGCAGAACAAAAGCTTTCTCAAAGTTAATTTCCCCAGCCAGAGAGCCTTCCAGAACTTAATTCCCCTTAGAGCTAAGTTTCAGTATCCCTAGTGGAGCCCTAAAAATCTGAATATCCTATCCCCAATGGAGTCAAAGCTGTTAGTCCCCAGCGGAGCTAAAACTTCCAACTATCAATCCCCAGCGGAACCAGATTAGTGAACATTCTCCCCACAGAGATACTTCCCATCAGATTGAAGATTCTCAGTCTTACTTCTCCAGCATAACTCTACCAGGTTCTGAACTCCCCAGTAGAGATCATCAGAATTCCCATTCCCCATAAATCACCAAGGATTTTCAATCCCTAGCAGTGGCCCTAAAATCCCTCAACAATCGAAGATCTTGCTCCCCAAGCAATCGGCAGTCAGCAAGGATTTCTAACCCATCAAAGGATTTTTCAAATCCCAGCTTCGGTTATGGGTTTATTTCCCCAACATTTGTCAAGGATTTATTCTCCAAAGAAAAAATACATTTAAAATTGATCGGTTGTTCAAAAGTTCCCTCATCACCTGTTGGAAGTGACGGTCGTCAAAGATCAAATTCTCACAAAATTCAAAGTTATGAAGCCCAGATTCGACCGGATAGTATCTTGAACTATACAGCATATTGTGAAGCCCGGATTACGACCGGATAACAGTATCAGACCACCGCGAAGCCTGGATTACGACCAGATAGTGGTATCTCCTAAAAGCAAGCTATGAGACCCGGATTCGACCGGATAATAGTTTAATCCCCAGCAAGCTATTGTAAAGCCTGGATTACGACCAGATACCAACAAAGAATACCATGAAGCCTGGAATCGACCAGATAGTGGTACATCTTAAATTCAAGCAATAAAGCCCAGATTCGACTGGATAGTATCTTGATTCCTCCAAAGAATACTACGAATCCTGGAGTCGACCAGATAGTGGTATATCTTTAACACAAGCCGTGAAGCCCGGATTTGACCGGATAACAGCTCAACAAGTTATTGTGAAGCCTGGATTACGACCAGATGGAAATATAAGTTTCTGTGAAGCCTAGATTACGACCAGACAGCAGCCAAGAATACTACAAAACTTAGAGTCGACCAGATAGTGTATATCTTTAACACAAGCCGTGAAGCCCAGATTTGACCGGATAGCAGCTCAACAAGTTATTGTGAAGCCTGGATTACGACCATATGGCAATACAAGTTTCTGTGAAGCCTGGATTACGACCAGACAGCAGCCAAGAATACTACGAAACTTGGAGTCGACCAGATAGTGGTATATCTTTAACACAAGCCATGAAGCCCGGATTTGACCGGATATCAGCTCAACAAGTAATTGTGAAGCCTGGATTACGACCAGATGGCAATATAAGTTTTTGTGAAAGCCTGGAGATTGACCAGATAACAGTTAATCGTTAATAGAATGAAGATTCTCATCCTTGAAGTCTCATAAGATTGGTATACTCCCAGTTTCTGACCCTAAACAGAATGAAGACTCTCATACTTAAAACCCCAAGAGATTGGCATACACCCAATCTTATGACCCAAGACCTGAAGGAAGATTCTCATTTTTGGCTTCCCCAGTAGATTGGAATACAACCCGAGCTCCTGATTCCCCAACAGCGGTTCCAGGACTTGTCATTTCCAACAATCCCCTGCAGCAGTCAAGGATTCACTTTCCCCGGCAGTCAAGATTCTATTACCTCCGGCTATCCAGGATTCATCCATCCTCAGCAAGACGGCTACTCAACTTACATGCGCATTCATCACATTCATATATCATAAACATTGATATAACATATATTGCATCATACATTTCATGCAACATAACTTTGTGTTTTAGCTAATATTTTACCCTTTTCAGGATAAGATTAATAAGCTTCAACTCCAATTTCTGAAAATAGTTTACGGATTCTCCAAACATGGATGTCAATCTATTTGCTTGTTCATACCCCCAGTTCAAAGATGTTCCAAAACATGGACACCTTTCTGATACTCATTTCTTTCATCTACAACATACATTCCAGATGGCATCTTTAAGCCCATCCCCCGACAAGATTTTGTCACATCTCCAGATGGCATCCTTAAGCCCATCTCCAAATGGCATCTTTAAGCCCATTCCCGCATCCATATTTTGACGAGTGCAAATTTACGGGCACTCTAGTGTCCAATCTCCTTTTACCTTCGAGACGCGAAAGGCAAACTTACCAATATAACTCTTCAGGTGCAAGAAGATTGAACAGGGGAAACTATTGTACCCCAAAATTTGCCCTCTCTTTTCATCAACATTTTTTCATCACAAGACTTTTGGAACTCAAGATCAAGTTAGGGTTTGCTCTGCTCAAGACCCCTCCTTGCATTGTTGACCCAAATTAGGGTTTGAGTTTGCACAGGGATGTTTTGACCTAAAATGCCCAAAGTGACTTTCATGCTTCATGTTGGACTCACAAGTTTATCCATACCAAGTTTCAAGCCTTGATTCCAATCTTTGCCTAGTCAATTGGACAGTTAACCTAGAAATCAGCTGTATTGGGGAAAAAGTCAACTGTGGCCAATTGATAGTCAAACTTCATGATTTTTGACACACATCAACATAATGAACTCACATGAACCATTTGGTCAAGTTTGGATCACAATTCCACAAGAAATTTGATCAGATCACCAAAAGGGCAAAATGGTCATTTTTAGGGTTTTGACTGCACAAAGGCCATTTTTAACTGTTTGACCTAACCAATGGCAAACCAAGCTCACATATGGACTCAAGGACTCAATGGCATTGTCTTGACCCATTCAACAAGTTCAAAAGATCTCAAATGCATAGGATTGACAAATGAATTTTTCAGTCAACTGATCAAAATTTGACTGTATACTGAAAAGTCAAACTTTGACTTTTTGGTCAAAATCAAGTGCCAAGATTCATTTTTCATCAAGACATGTCAAATTATGAAACTTGTTTATCAAGAAACCTAAAATTGCAAATTAGGGTTTAAAATGAGAAAATTTCATAACTTAGAATTTTTCTAAGTTATGAAACTTCCTTATTTTTTCCTAACTTTGCCCCATTGTTTCACCAAGATGCAAATGGATTCAAACAAAACTTGAAACATGAAAGTTGTAGTCCATTGCAAAATCTACAACTTTGATGCACAAAGTTTTCTCAAAGGAAGCTTGTATCTCAAGTTATGAGTTTTGGAACAAGGGTGCAAAACATTTTTAACTTAGAGAAATTTTGACCTATTCTAGGCAGGATTTTTGTCCAACTTCTTGGCCATTTTTAACATGGTTCCACTTGGAATTTCAAGTTGCATTACAAAGATGGATTGTATTACACATTCCAAGCTTTCCAAATTGTCCAAGAACTTCTCAAACACCCTTGTGGTTAGAGAGAATCGAATTCACAAAGTTGGGCAAAATTCACTTTTGTTCATGGCCAAGGCATGTTCATCACAACTTGCATTTTCAAGTCAGCAGGGTTTGTGATAGCTTGCAGGCCTATAAACCTCTTCACACTCAATAATTAAATTCCTAACCATTGTATTAAGGTGTTATTTCTTCCCTTTGGGCAATACATGCAAAACTAATCCCTAACTAGAAAAAGCAAAGTTCCTATTTTTGGCTTAATGTCACTTTATGTCAAAAGTGAATCCTTGAGGCATGGGGCCAGATCTTTGAGGCTAGATAGAGTCCACAAATTTGTGTTACCAAGAGCAAGATATGCAACATACATAGAGGGTGGTAGAGGCCTGCATTGACAACTTACAATATCCTTGCTTACATTTGAAGAAACCTTGCAAAAACTCTCCATCTTTCATTCCTGTTGACACAGCCAAACACAAACCTTGTAAACATTTTCCATACATCCCAACAAGCCTAAAGCACGACTAAACCATCCCTCATCCCTCCTCATACACAAAATCACAGTTTTTTCTGCAAAACAGAGTGCCTGCTGCAGATTGAGGTCCACAACTCAATCCACTCGTGCACTTTGGCTAAAAACCTTTCAAACACCTTCCATATCATCCACTGAAACTATCCCAAGCTTTGAACTCAAGCTGTAACATCCCTAACCACGTTTGCCATTTTTACTTTCAAGCTGTGCAGGTGGACTTCCATAGCACGATACAGGCAGTTTCAAAGCAAGCCAAGCATAGGAGAAGCATCCTTGGACTTCAGGCAAGCTCAATCAAAGCTCAAACTCCATTGAAGATACCTACATTGCTCTGTTCGAATCAAGCTGAGACAGGTAAACCATGGACTTCTATCTCTCAATCTAGGAAGAGTTAGGCTTAGGTTTGTGAATGAAACATGCTCTACTCATAGCCCTGAAGCCATACATATGATTACTTTTCATTTATATTATGCGTGCTATGAGAATTTTAGCCATGAACATTGAAGAAAAATTAGGTCTGAAATTGGGGATGAAGAAATTCTCCCTGGTTTCTTAGAGTTAGGTCAAGTATTTTATATGTCTGAATTCATCTCTTGATGCTCTATAATATTGGTGTTATGAGTTTTGTGTAAAAGTCAAGGAATCAGGAGATGGTCTTGGATCAAAGAAGCGCGCGTTTTTGTTTCAAACAGGTTGCTGGAGGTTGAAGACAAAGTTGACTTGGGCTGGGCCTGAGTCAACTTACTTTTTGCACCCTTTTTTTCCATTTGCACCCCCCTGGCCCATTGTGTGAAATATTTATCATTTTTGACTTTTTATTTTTTATTCTGACTTGATATTTTTTGTCCAAACATAAAAAACATTAAAAATATTTTTCCACCCTTTTTTCATATTTATTTGGCATTTGTTTCATATTATTAGTATATATATGTAAATAAATATAATACATTTTTATTTAAAACACCAAAAAATAATACAAAATTATATTTATTTTCAGTTATTATTCTTTATTTATATTTTGAAAACATTTCCTAAAAAATACATTTTTTTTGTAAATAATTAATATTTTATTTTTGTACATATTTAGTATATTTAATATATAATATATAAATATATGTATATTTTATTAAATATTTAGGACAAAAATATAGAAATAATACATTTTTATTTTTATCTGATATTTGACATCAAAAATTTTTTTTTACAATATACTTCTTTTTTTTATTATTTTTCTTTTATAAATTAATATACCTTGTACATAATTAATAAATAAATACATATTTTATTCAAAAAAACTAGAGTTTTGCCCTAAATGACAAAAATATTCAAAATTTGACCTTTTTATTTTTGTTTATATTTTACATTGAAAAATACTTTCACATACATAAAAAAATCATTTTGTGCATAATACATTTTGCATATTTATTGTATTTATTTAAATATTGTACAATTAAATGTTTGTATATTCGACATGGATGTAATACCTTAGAATTTAATTTCTTGTCAAATATCGCCAAATTCAAACTTGTACCCCCATCCCCATAATCATTGTTGTAATAGCTTAGCATTTAAATTTCCGCATTTAAAAGCTTTCAAATTATGCCATGATAGACCTAGGGTTTGTATGCAAATAAAACCAACAAATAGCTTGACCTAATTCAAGATAAACATGCATGAAAAACAAACATAATGCACACTTGTACCCTTAGGGTTACTCCACTTGTTGCCTTCAAAAATGGGCCATAGTTGCATGTTAAGTGTATTTGGTAAAACAAAAACAAATCAAATGATCATAGTCCCTCGATGACGCTATCAAGTTGCCTAAACAAAAGTGATCAAGTCCCTTGAGAAAATTGCCAAAGATACTTGACACTATTGCCTCTATGGTCTAAACGATGACCCGCCCCCGTCCCGTTAACATCCTAACACAAGGTTGTTCACCAAATACAATGCTGAAACAACACTGTTAAAAGGGTTAAAACATGGGAAAGATCTTTGAGAAATTTAGGGTAGATAGCTCTTGGTTACTTGACCAAACTTGCAAAACAATCCTTGCCATTTTTCAAAACACACATCACAACACAACTTCAAAACAAACTTTCAAAAACATTGAAACATCTTTTCAAAAATACAATCACCTTTGTAAAACATTCAAACAAGAATTATTACAATGGTTGCCTAGACAAGGCATCTTTTTCAAAACATTTTCAAAACTACACACACAAAGCACCATTTCAAACAATTGAAAAACAAAGGCAAGTGATCTAAGCAAGTAACTAAGAGCCCATGGATAACCATGGATAGAAAGGGTGCTAATACCTTCCCTTTCTATAATCTACTCCCCGAACCCAAGAAAACATCTCAAAGGTTTTTCCTGTGCTTTTTACCCTTTCCTTAGGATAAAATAAAAAGTCGGTGGCGACTCTTGCTCAACCGAAACATTTGCGAAAACAAACGCAAAACCTCAAGTCAGTTCTCCCACCGTATCACAGAACTGGCGACTCTGCTGGGGACAACTTAAAAGTGGAGTAACCTTAGGGCTTAGATCACCCTTTTTGCATGACTAATTGTTTGCTTTGATTGCTTTACATTTTTTCTCTTGTTTGGGCTTGAAATCCTACACCCGGATTTGGGGAAACATTCATAGATAGCAATACGTTGTGGAAACTGTGTGGGGTATACCGACACGTTTGAAGCAATAACTATATTAGTGCGACATATTTGTGAGTACCAGTAACCCTTGATTTCAATCAAGGAGAGTACGGGGCCGCTGAGTGATGTAACCAAGCACTAATGACCTAGAACCTTACTTGAACATCTTGGCCTTTTATTAGGGGTAGTGAGATGACCGGCTTTGGTGCACTCCGAAGTTGGTAGATACTCGATACTACACTCATTGAGGGTTGTTTTCTTGGAATATTTTGGTCGCTAGTTAAATGGCTAAACCAAAACAATGAACATGGAAAACAATCCAATGATATTGAGCTCCTTAGAACCCGGTTACTATTTATAGGACAGGTTTTTAAGCCAACTACACTCAAGAGGGTACTTACCTATGAAACCCCATGCAAGCCTGAAACGGGTTTTGTGTGATTTGCTTGTACATGTGTTTGTGCATACATCATGAACATCATAAAGCATCATATGCATCCACTAACCATTTCAAGGGTTTGGATCTTCATCTTTGTTCTTGTTTTGTAGGTCATGGAAATTCTTCGCAGGAAAACTATCCAAGTCAACCTTGTGAGAATCCCTCCTCAACTCAAGGAGCTTACATCCAGAATTCCAGAAAGTTCTACCTTCAGTGAAAGACATGGTAGACTGCTCAGCCTAGTCAACACCAGTATTGAAGAAGACATGGTGAAAGTGTTGTTCCAATTCTTTGACCCCCTTCACTACTGTTTCACATTCCCCGACTACCAATTGGTGCCTACTTTGGAGGAATTTTCTCAACTCCTGAGAATTCCTATTCTTAATCAACTACCTTTCAATGGTACGGAAAGTGATCTAAGCAAGTAACTAAGAGCCCATGGATAACCATGGATAGAAAGGGTGCTAATACCTTCCCTTTCTATAATCTACTCCCCAAACCCAAGAAAACATCTCAAAGGTTTTTCCTGTGCTTTTTAACCTTTCCTTAGGATAAAATAAAAAGTCGGTGGCGACTCTTGCTCAACCGAAATATTTGCGAAAACAAACGAAAAACCTCAAGTCAGTTCTTCCACCGTATCACACGGCTAAAAAGAACATTAAAAATATTGTGTAGAAGATGACAGTAACATCTAAAGACTGGCACGAGATGTTACCATTTGCTCTTCATGGGTACCGTACCTCAGCGTGGACGTTAACAGGGGCAACACCCTATTCCTGGGTATATGATATGGAGGCAGTCTTGCCCATTGAAGTTTAGATACCCTCTCTTAGGATCATGAAGGATACAGGTTTGAGTGAAGATGATTGGATTCAGACCCGACTTGATCAGCTGAACCTAATCAACAAAAAGAGACTTACTGCTATTTGTCATGGTCAGACGTACCAAAAACGAATGATCAAGGCATTTAACAAGAAAGTTAGACGACAAGAGTATCAAGTTGGGGACCTGGTTATCAAGCGCATTATTCTACCTCAAGGTGATCCCAGGGGCAAATGGACCCCTACTTACGAAGGGCCATTTGTGGTTAAGAACATTTTCTCAGGAGGAGCTATGATTCTAACCACCATGGATGGTGACGACCTTCCTCACCCCGTCAATGCAGACATAGTGAAAAGATACTACGCATAATCAAAGACCCGCTAGGTTGACTGGTCTAGGCAAAAATAAGGGCTTCCCGGCGAACCAAAAGGGTTCGGGCAAAAATAAGGGATGAAAATGGAAAAAATCTGTACACCCGGCAAGTCAAAAACCTGAAAAGGCGTCTTGGGCAAAAAAAGGGTATCCCAGTGGACTGAAAACCCGAAAGGGCGGTCCAGGAAAACATTAGGGATCAAAGCGTAACACTATATCTCATGAGATCACCTTGCATCCAGACTTCGTTATCACCTGTCATGCTCAGACGGCACTGATCAATCTGATCTACCTTCAACCAAGTAGCAAAGTGATGAGATGCTCGAGGATATAAAGGCAATAGCAGAGTTGGAACCCAGTGGGATTATTCACATAGCTGTTTTGTTTTCTTTTCACAAATTGTATAAATTCTATTTTTTCGGCGGTGTTCTCTTACTAGGACGTCAGCCTCTTGTACAAAAACGCCTATTTACAGGCCAAACTTCAAAATCAATACAAATTCATTTTCAGACAAATTTCAAACTGTTTTTCCTGTATCTGTTTGGTTTTGCAAAGAATGTCCAATGTTCATTTTTGATATATGCATTTGACATTAATTCCTGCTAAAAAATATTTACATGCGAAACAAAAAGATGAACTACTGGTAATAGCAGAAACAGGGGCAATAAGAAGTGTCTAAACTGTATAGTTGCTCTGTCCACCAGGTACAAAGGTAAATTCAGCTGAAGAATATGGCTAAGATACCTTCACTCCCCGTAGAGTAAGACAATAATAATAGCTCTCCCCAGCTGACACTTGCAACTATGAACGAATCAACAATGCTCTCCCCAAGCAAAGTTTATCTACCATCAGCATCAAAAGCTTGATACCCCCGGCAGTCTTAATATTCCCCAACGGAGTATAAAAATGTTCCCCGGTAGAATACAAGATACCCCCAGTGGAGTCAATATTTCCCCAGCACGGTCTGAAAAGCTTCCCAACAGAGTTGAATCATCATCTCCAGTAGACTCTGGAAGTTTATCCCCAGCGAACTACAAAAATAAATCTTCCCTACCAAGTTCAAAGGATCATTCCCAACAGAATTCAAAGGGTTATCCCCATAAAGGTCTAAAGGGTTATCCCCAGCAAATCGCGACTGAGAGATCATCCCTAGTGAAGTTCTTTCCTTTCACAAACAGGAATTCAATCCTCAACAGATTCAGTATCACCGAAAACGGTAACCCATCCCCAGTGGAGCTTATCAGTGGAAGCCTCAGCAGAGCATCTCTTCCCCACAAAGTAATCTCCTCATCAGTTTATTCCCCAACGGAATTATATTCTCCTGCAGGCTTATTCTCTTTGTTCACCATCCCCAGCAGAAGCGAAGAATTAAAACTATATTCTCCAGCAGCTATCCGGGATTTATTTTCCCCAGCTAAAGCATTACACTTCCATACATCATGATACATGCATACACGCATCATACCATACAATCTCATTTATTTTGAGAAATCATTGCTTGATCCATATCATGCATTGCATATGACTGACCTTTACCTTTCAGAAAAGATACAGTTAAAGTTCTCAGCTATGGAAGACCTTGTTTGGTCCAGTTAAATCGATTCCTAAAGATTTTTATGATGCCGATCCAGTCAAAGTTGATCCAAGACCTCCTATGGTCCAGTTAAATTGATTCCTAAAGATTTATCTGATGCCGATCCAGTTGAAGTTATTCCAAGACCTTCTCTAGTCCAGTTGAATCGATTCCTAAATATTTTTCTGATGTCGATCCAGTCAAAGTTGATCCAAGAACTCCTCTGGTCCAGTTAAATCGATTCCTAAAGATTTATCTGATGCCGATCCAGTTGAAGTTATTTCAAGACCTTGTCTGGTCTAGTTAAATCGATTCCTAAAGATTTTTCTGATGCCGATCCAGTCAAAGATGATCCAAGACCTCCTCTGGTCCAGTTAAATCGATTCCTAAAGATTTTTCTGATGCCGATCCAGTGGAAGTTATTCCAAGACCTTGTCTGGTCCAGTTAAATCGATTCCTAAAGATTTTTATGATACCGATCCAGTCAAAGTTGATCCAAGACCTCCTCTGGTCCAGTTAAACCGATTCCTAAAGATTTATATGATGCCGATCCAATTGAAGTTATTCCAAGACCTTGTCTGGTCCAGTTAAATCGATTCCTAAAGATTTTTCTGATGCCGATCCAGTCAAAGTTGATCCAAGACCTCCTCTGGTCCAGTTAAATCGATTCCTAAAGATTTATCTGATGTCGATCCAGTTGAAGTTATTCCAAGACCTTGTCTGGTCCAGTTGAATCGATTCCTAAAGATTTTTCTGATGTCGATCCAGTCAAAGTTGATCCAAGAACTCCTCTGGTCTAGTTAAATTGATTCCTAAAGATTTATTTGATGTCGTTCTAGTTGAAGTTATTTCAAGAACTTGTCTGGTCCAGTTAAATCGATTCCTAAAGATTTTTCTGATGGCGATGCAGTCAAAGATGATCCAAGACCTCCTCTGGTCCAGTTAAATCGATTCCTAAAGATTTTTCTGATGCCGATCCAGTTGAAGTTATCCCAAGACCTTGTCTGGTCCAGTTAACTCGATTCCTAAAGATTTTTCTGATGCCGATCCAGTCAAAGTTGATCCAAGACCTCCTCTGGTCCAGTTAAATTAATTCCTAAAGATTTATCTGATGCTGATCCAATTGAAGTTATTCCAGGACCTTGTCTAGTCCAGTTAAATCGACTCCTAAAGATTTTTCTGATGCCGATCCAGTAAAAGTTGATCCAAGACCTCCTATGGTCCAGTTAAATCGATTCCTAAAGATTTATCTAATGCCGATCCAGTTGAAGTTATTCCAAGACCTTGTCTGGTCCAGTTGAATCGATTCCTAAAGATTTTTCTGATGCCGATCCAGTCAAAGTTGATCCAAGACCTCCTCTGGTCCAGTTAAATTGATTCCTAAAGATTTATCTGATGCTGATCCAGTTGAAGTTATTTCAAGACCTTGTCTGGTCCAGTTAAATTGATTCCTAAAGATTTTTCTGATGTCGATCCAGTCAAAGATGATCCAAGACCTCCTCTGGTCCAGTTAAATCGATTCCTAAAGATTTATCTGACGCCGATCCAGTTGAAGTTATTTCAAGACCTTGTCTGGTCCAGTTAAATCATTTCCTAAAGATTTTTCTGATGTCGATCCAGTCAAAGTTAGTCCAAGACCTCCTCTGGTCCAGTTAAATCGATTCCTAAAGATTTATCTGATGCCGATCCAGTTGAAGTTATTCCAAGACCTTGTCTGGTCCAGTTGAATCGATTCCTAAAGATTTTTCCGATGTCGATCCAGTCAAAGTTAATCCAAGACCTCTTCTGGTCCAGTTAAATCGATTCCTAAAGATTTATCTGGTGCCGATCCAGTTGAAGTTATTAGACCTCCTCTAGTCCAGTTAAATCGATTCCTAAAGATTTTTCTGATGTCGATCCAGTCAAAGTTGATCCAAGACCTCCTATGGTCCAGTTAAATTGATTCCTAAAGATTTATCTGATGCCGATCCAGTTGAAGTTATTCCAAGACCTTCTCTAGTCCAGTTGAATCGATTCCTAAAGATTTTTCTGATGTCGATCCAGTCAAAGTTGATCCAAGAACTCCTCTGGTCAAGTTAAATCGATTCCTAAAGATTTATCTGATGCCGATCCAGTTGAAGTTATTTCAAGACCTTGTCTGGTCCAGTTAAATCGATTCCTAAAGATTTTTCTGATGCCGATCCAGTCAAAGATGATCCAAGACCTCCTCTGGTCCAGTTAAATCGATTCCTAAAGATTTTTCTGATGCCGATCCAGTGGAAGTTATTCCAAGACCTTGTCTGGTCCAGTTAAATCGATTCCTAAAGATTTTTATGATACCGATCCAGTCAAAGTTGATCCAAGACCTCCTCTGGTCCAGTTAAACCGATTCCTAAAGATTTATCTGATGCCGATCCAATTGAAGTTATTCCAAGACCTTGTCTGGTCCAGTTAAATCGATTCCTAAAGATTTTTCTGATGCCGATCCAGTCAAGGTTGATCCAAGACCTCCTCTGGTCCAGTTAAATCGATTCCTAAAGATTTATCTGATGTCGATCCAGTTGAAGTTATTCCAAGACCTTGTCTGGTCCAGTTGAATCGATTCCTAAAGATTTTTCTGATGTCGATCCAGTCAAAGTTGATCCAAGAACTCCTCTGGTCTAGTTAAATTGATTCCTAAAGATTTATTTGATGTCGTTCTAGTTGAAGTTATTTCAAGAACTTGTCTGGTCCAGTTAAATCGATTCCTAAAGATTTTTCTGATGGCGATGCAGTCAAAGATGATCCAAGACCTCCTCTGGTCCAGTTAAATCGATTCCTAAAGATTTTTCTGATGCCGATCCAGTTGAAGTTATCCCAAGACCTTGTCTGGTCCAGTTAACTCGATTCCTAAAGATTTTTCTGATGCCGATCCAGTCAAAGTTGATCCAAGACCTCCTCTGGTCCAGTTAAATTAATTCCTAAAGATTTATCTGATGCTGATCCAATTGAAGTTATTCCAGGACCTTGTCTAGTCCAGTTAAATCGACTCCTAAAGATTTTTCTGATGCCGATCCAGTAAAAGTTGATCCAAGACCTCCTATGGTCCAGTTAAATCGATTCCTAAAGATTTATCTAATGCCGATCCAGTTGAAGTTATTCCAAGACCTTGTCTGGTCCAGTTAAATCGATTCCTAAAGATTTTTCTGATGCCGATCCAGTCAAAGTTGATCCAAGACCTCCTCTGGTCCAGTTAAATTGATTCCTAAAGATTTATCTGATGCTGATCCAGTTGAAGTTATTTCAAGACCTTGTCTGGTCCAGTTAAATTGATTCCTAAAGATTTTTCTGATGTCGATCCAGTCAAAGATGATCCAAGACCTCCTCTGGTCCAGTTAAATCGATTCCTAAAGATTTATCTGACGCCGATCCAGTTGAAGTTATTTCAAGACCTTGTCTGGTCCAGTTAAATCATTTCCTAAAGATTTTTCTGATGTCGATCCAGTCAAAGTTAGTCCAAGACCTCCTCTGGTCCAGTTAAATCGATTCCTAAAGATTTATCTGATGCCGATCCAGTTGAAGTTATTCCAAGACCTTGTCTGGTCCAGTTGAATCGATTCCTAAAGATTTTTCCGATGTCGATCCAGTCAAAGTTAATCCAAGACCTCTTCTGGTCCAGTTAAATCGATTCCTAAAGATTTATCTGGTGCCGATCCAGTTGAAGTTATTAGACCTCCTCTAGTCCAGTTAAATCGATTCCTAAAGATTTTTCTGATGTCGATCCAGTCAAAGTTGATCCAAGACCTCCTATGGTCCAGTTAAATTGATTCCTAAAGATTTATCTGATGCCGATCCAGTTGAAGTTATTCCAAGACCTTCTCTAGTCCAGTTGAATCGATTCCTAAAGATTTTTCTGATGTCGATCCAGTCAAAGTTGATCCAAGAACTCCTCTGGTCAAGTTAAATCGATTCCTAAAGATTTATCTGATGCCGATCCAGTTGAAGTTATTTCAAGACCTTGTCTGGTCCAGTTAAATCGATTCCTAAAGATTTTTCTGATGCCGATCCAGTCAAAGATGATCCAAGACCTCCTCTGGTCCAGTTAAATCGATTCCTAAAGATTTTTCTGATGCCGATCCAGTGGAAGTTATTCCAAGACCTTGTCTGGTCCAGTTAAATCGATTCCTAAAGATTTTTATGATACCGATCCAGTCAAAGTTGATCCAAGACCTCCTCTGGTCCAGTTAAACCGATTCCTAAAGATTTATCTGATGCCGATCCAATTGAAGTTATTCCAAGACCTTGTCTGGTCCAGTTAAATCGATTCCTAAAGATTTTTCTGATGCCGATCCAGTCAAGGTTGATCCAAGACCTCCTCTGGTCCAGTTAAATCGATTCCTAAAGATTTATCTGATGTCGATCCAGTTGAAGTTATTCCAAGACCTTGTCTGGTCCAGTTGAATCGATTCCTAAAGACTTTTCTGATGTCGATCCAGTCAAAGTTGATCCAAGAACTCCTCTGGTCTAGTGAAATTGATTCCTAAAGATTTATTTGATGTCGTTCTAGTTGAAGTTATTTCAAGAACTTGTCTGGTCCAGTTAAATCGATTCCTAAAGATTTTTCTGATGGCGATGCAGTCAAAGATGATCCAAGACCTCCTCTGGTCCAGTTAAATCGATTCCTAAAGATTTTTCTGATGCCGATCCAGTTGAAGTTATCCCAAGACCTTGTCTGGTCCAATTAACTCGATTCCTAAAGATTTTTCTGATGCCGATCCAGTCAAAGTTGATCCAAGACCTCCTCTGGTCCAGTTAAATTAATTCCTAAAGATTTATCTGATGCTGATCCAATTGAAGTTATTCCAGGACCTTGTCTGGTCCAGTTAAATCGACTCCTAAAGATTTTTCTGATGCCGATCCAGTAAAAGTTGATCCAAGACCTCCTATGGTCCAGTTAAATCGATTCCTAAAGATGTATATGATGCCGATCCAGTTGAAGTTATTCCAAGACCTTGTCTGGTCCAGTTGAATCGATTCCTAAAGATTTTTCTGATGACGATCCAGTCAAAGTTGATCCAAGACCTCCTCTGGTCCAGTTAAATTGATTCCTAAAGATTTATTTGATGTCGTTCTAGTTGAAGTTATTTCAAGAACTTGTCTGGTCCAGTTAAATCGATTCCTAAAGATTTTTCTGATGGCGATGCAGTCAAAGATGATCCAAGACCTCCTCTGGTCCAGTTAAATCGATTCCTAAAGATTTTTCTGATGCCGATCCAGTTGAAGTTATCCCAAGACCTTGTCTGGTCCAGTTAACTCGATTCCTAAAGATTTTTCTGATGCCGATCCAGTCAAAGTTGATCCAAGACCTCCTCTGGTCCAGTTAAATTAATTCCTAAAGATTTATCTGATGCTGATCCAATTGAAGTTATTCCAGGACCTTGTCTAGTCCAGTTAAATCGACTCCTAAAGATTTTTCTGATGCCGATCCAGTAAAAGTTGATCCAAGACCTCCTATGGTCCAGTTAAATCGATTCCTAAAGATTTATCTAATGCCGATCCAGTTGAAGTTATTCCAAGACCTTGTCTGGTCCAGTTGAATCGATTCCTAAAGATTTTTCTGATGCCGATCCAGTCAAAGTTGATCCAAGACCTCCTCTGGTCCAGTTAAATTGATTCCTAAAGATTTATCTGATGCTGATCCAGTTGAAGTTATTTCAAGACCTTGTCTGGTCCAGTTAAATTGATTCCTAAAGATTTTTCTGATGTCGATCCAGTCAAAGATGATCCAAGACCTCCTCTGGTCCAGTTAAATCGATTCCTAAAGATTTATCTGACGCCGATCCAGTTGAAGTTATTTCAAGACCTTGTCTGGTCCAGTTAAATCATTTCCTAAAGATTTTTCTGATGTCGATCCAGTCAAAGTTAGTCCAAGACCTCCTCTGGTCCAGTTAAATCGATTCCTAAAGATTTATCTGATGCCGATCCAGTTGAAGTTATTCCAAGACCTTGTCTGGTCCAGTTGAATCGATTCCTAAAGATTTTTCCGATGTCGATCCAGTCAAAGTTAATCCAAGACCTCTTCTGGTCCAGTTAAATCGATTCCTAAAGATTTATCTGGTGCCGATCCAGTTGAAGTTATTAGACCTCCTCTAGTCCAGTTAAATCGATTCCTAAAGATTTTTCTGATGTCAATCCAGTCAAAGTTGATCCAAGACCTCCTATGGTCCAGTTAAATTGATTCCTAAAGATTTATCTGATGCCGATCCAGTTGAAGTTATTCCAAGACCTTCTCTAGTCCAGTTGAATCGATTCCTAAAGATTTTTCTGATGTCGATCCAGTCAAAGTTGATCCAAGAACTCCTCTGGTCAAGTTAAATCGATTCCTAAAGATTTATCTGATGCCGATCCAGTTGAAGTTATTTCAAGACCTTGTCTGGTCCAGTTAAATCGATTCCTAAAGATTTTTCTGATGCCGATCCAGTCAAAGATGATCCAAGACCTCCTCTGGTCCAGTTAAATCGATTCCTAAAGATTTTTCTGATGCCGATCCAGTGGAAGTTATTCCAAGACCTTGTCTGGTCCAGTTAAATCGATTCCTAAAGATTTTTATGATACCGATCCAGTCAAAGTTGATCCAAGACCTCCTCTGGTCCAGTTAAACCGATTCCTAAAGATTTATCTGATGCCGATCCAATTGAAGTTATTCCAAGACCTTGTCTGGTCCAGTTAAATCGATTCCTAAAGATTTTTCTGATGCCGATCCAGTCAAGGTTGATCCAAGACCTCCTCTGGTCCAGTTAAATCGATTCCTAAAGATTTATCTGATGTCGATCCAGTTGAAGTTATTCCAAGACCTTGTCTGGTCCAGTTGAATCGATTCCTAAAGACTTTTCTGATGTCGATCCAGTCAAAGTTGATCCAAGAACTCCTCTGGTCTAGTGAAATTGATTCCTAAAGATTTATTTGATGTCGTTCTAGTTGAAGTTATTTCAAGAACTTGTCTGGTCCAGTTAAATCGATTCCTAAAGATTTTTCTGATGGCGATGCAGTCAAAGATGATCCAAGACCTCCTCTGGTCCAGTTAAATCGATTCCTAAAGATTTTTCTGATGCCGATCCAGTTGAAGTTATCCCAAGACCTTGTCTGGTCCAGTTAACTCGATTCCTAAAGATTTTTCTGATGCCGATCCAGTCAAAGTTGATCCAAGACCTCCTCTGGTCCAGTTAAATTAATTCCTAAAGATTTATCTGATGCTGATCCAATTGAAGTTATTCCAGGACCTTGTCTGGTCCAGTTAAATCGACTCCTAAAGATTTTTCTGATGCCGATCCAGTAAAAGTTGATCCAAGACCTCCTATGGTCCAGTTAAATCGATTCCTAAAGATGTATATGATGCCGATCCAGTTGAAGTTATTCCAAGACCTTGTCTGGTCCAGTTGAATCGATTCCTAAAGATTTTTCTGATGCCGATCCAGTCAAAGTTGATCCAAGACCTCCTCTGGTCCAGTTAAATTGATTCCTAAAGATTTATCTGATGCTGATCCAGTTGAAGTTATTTCAAGACCTTGTCTGGTCCAGTTAAATTGATTCCTAAAGATTTTTCTGATGCCGATCCAGTCAAAGATGATCCAAGACCTCCTCTGGTCCAGTTAAATCGATTCCTAAAGATTTATCTGACGCCGATCCAGTTGAAGTTATTTCAAGACCTTGTCTGGTCGAGTTAAATCATTTCCTAAAGATTTTTCTGATGTCGATCCAGTCAAAGTTAGTCCAAGACCTCCTCTGGTCCAGTTAAATCGATTCCTAAAGATTTATCTGATGCCGATCCAGTTGAAGTTATTCCAAGACCTTGTCTGGTCCAGTTGAATCGATTCCTAAAGATTTTTCCGATGTCGATCCAGTCAAAGTTAATCCAAGACCTCTTCTGGTCCAGTTAAATCGATTCCTAAAGATTTATCTGGTGCCGATCCAGTTGAAGTTATTAGACCTCCTCTAGTCCAGTTAAATCGATTCCTAAAGATTTTTCTGATGTCGATCCAGTTGAAGTTATTCCAAGACCTTGTCTGGTCCAGTTAAATCGATTCCTAAAGATTTTTCTGATGCTGATCCAGTCAAAAGTAATCCAAGACCTCCTCTGGTTCAGTCAGATTGCCGATAAGATCTCCCTGATTCCTATTCCATCCGAAGTTCAGACCACCTATCAAGAGTCTCTAAATGGCATCTATAAGCCCATTCCCAACATCACCAGGCTGATATCACTTCATGCGAGTGCAAATTTCTGGGCACTCTAGTGTTCAATCATCTTCCACCTTCGGATCACGAAAGGCCCGAAAGCCAATCTATATCCTCAGGTTTAAGAAGATTGAACAGAGGCATCTGTTGTACCCCAAAATTTTCCCTCCCATATTTCTCAAGACATTGCAAGAAAAGTCTCCAAGTGACTCAAGATTGCTCAAGAGTTGGACAGTCAAGCTATCTCCTAAGGCAGTCAATTCAAAATTAGGGTTTTGTGTTGCACCAAGCTCCTTGCATCCAAATGCCTTCAAGTTCTCCCCAATGTCCTAATATGTTCTCAAGTTCATCCATGTCAAATTTCAAGCCTTGCAGAGGAAGTTTGGTCAGTCAATTGCTCAAGAGGTCCAAAAATCGACTGTGCTAGGGCAAAAGTCAACTGTGACCCAAATACAGTCAAACTTCAATATTTTTTGTCAACATTCTCATTTTGAAGGATATTTAATCATTTGATCAAAGGTTGATCATGATTCATCAAGGATTGCTCAAAATTCATCAAGACTGAAAAGTTGCTAAATTAGGGTTTTATAGGAAAAGTCAACTCAACTTTGACCAAGCATAACTTTCTCATACTTTATGAGAAATGACCCATCCAATGCTCATTTTTAAGATGATGCAATTTCCTACAATCCATCTTCACATCCCAAATCAAGACATGCACTCACAAAAAGTTACAAATTTGAACATTATAGGTCATTTTTTAAAGTCAACAAAAACACCTTTTTTTCCAAAGCTTATAAATTGAGAATGGAATATTAAAATGATATGATACCCGAATGGTTGGTTAGAGGACATCTCAAGCTTTCTAAAAAGTCCAAGAACACTTCCAAAAGTTCAAAACTGAAGAAGTTATGCATTGTTGAAGTTGGGCATTTTACCAAAATTGCCAAAACTCAACTATCCCCAAAACATCAAATTTTATCAAAGGGGCCCATTCTTTTCCACTTGATTTGATCTTGTCACACTACACACGTGTCCTAGCTTCATCCTTGTGTCCATTTATTAATTTTTATATTTGATTTGATTTTTAATTGAATTAATTCATTTTAAATCAATTTAAATCAAATAAAATCCAAATATTGATCACTTGGTATCTTTTTGATTGATACAAGTCTTAAGTGTCATCATGAACATGATCAAATCCGTATCAAGCCATATCATGAACAAAATATTGGATTTTTGGAAAATTTGGAAGCTTTTTAATGGAGAATCAAATCACATCTTCAAACATCAATGAATAAGGATTCAGCCCAAAAAACTTGACCTAATTCATTCCATATTACTTATAAAAGGCAAAGGCACGAGAATCAGAGGCTAGAGGCTGCATAAACATCAAAACCAAACTTTGAAAATCTGGAAAAAAGCTTTAAAGTGAAATTGCACATAGAGTTGTTTTCAAGGCCAAAACTCAACGTGAATCCCTTGATGGACATCCACTGAGTGAGAAGCAATCAAAAGCAAGCTCTCTCCCCCCTTCAATCACACTGTAAGCTTCACATTTTACCGCCCTGTAGCCAAATTCATAACTCCTCATTCTTGCATTTTTTTTGACAAATTATTGGCATGTTCATGATCCTTGAGTAATTTCTAAACTTTCTGCATTATTTAATTATGTTTATATGACCTGTAGTGCCATACCCGAATCTAGGGTTCTTGGTATTTGTTTTTGGGCGTTTCAGTTTCAGGCAAAATTAGGGCAAACGATGGACATAAACGTGTTTAGGAGGGAGAGACGAGCAAGACTATGGCCTTAGAATTAATTTCCATGGCCTGAAATTGATTTTAGGAGGCACCTATGGATTTAGCTGCAGATACAAATCCGCAGGTAAATATCCAGGGTTCAGTGGAGAAGACGAAGACGTGTCCCCATCCAATTCGTTCATTCAAACTTTCGCGCTTTTTATTTTTTTAATTCTGGCATTTTATTTGTTTTCTAATATAATAATTGTTGTCCAATATTATAACAATTAAACACATTGGTTGAGTTGGTAAGGGCGCTAGTACAAAATAGAATGGGACCTAGGTTCGAATCCCAGGTCCCCCATGCATTTGTGTTATTTTTTTCCAGGTTATCCAGTACAAGCCAAAGCATAAGATCTATCATATGCCCTCAGATCTCAAAGCGCCAGATGGCTTCCAGGCCAAATCTGATGGCCCAAAGGTGATGACCATCATAAGACCTAGTCAACGTGCATGCAGGGAATTCCAAAAAGTCAGCCCAGGCCAGCGCTTGTTGGGCCACTAAGTTGCTATTCTCACCATCCAATTTGGGCCTAAACCCCCCTGAGTTCTATTTCTCTCTTTTGTTTATTTATAATATTTATTTATATTATATTATTTATTTTTTTATAATTTCACTAACCAATTAATATTTTTCTTAATAAAATAAAAAAAAACCAAAAAAATATATTTTATTTATTAAAATTAAATTCAGCATTTTATTGTTGTAAATAAATTAATTTAATTAATTTAGTTTTAATTAGATATAACTTTTAATGTTTTTTGCAATAATTAAAATTAATTTAGATAATTAGGTTTTTACTAACTTTGATTAAATTATTTTATTTCTTTAAATATCAAAAATCCAAAAATATCTTTTTTAATTAATTAATTAATTAATTTAATTAACTTAGGTTATTTCCTTTTAATTTAAAATAACAAAAAAAAATATTTTCTTTAATAAACCAAAGGGTCAAAACCCTAGAATGTGCCCGATTTAATTTTCTCGCACGCGATCCATTTATCATATTGATGTAATTGTTTCCCGGAATGTAATAGATTTAATTAGGATATTTTTACCGCTTTATTTACTTTCCGCATTTTAAATTCAAGGGTTGCTTTTGGCGATGTAAATACCCGACGCCTTGTAATAGTTAGATTTAATTTCCGCAATTTAAATTTCGCAACTTATTAACTGTTAGATGTCTGATAATAGGGAATGCATGACAAGATCGAAACTTTAACCTAAAATCAACATAGATAACCATTGACATGTACAAAGATAAATAACTGAAAATAACACACTCGCACAAGCGCACTCTTAGGGTACACCTCGCTTGGTTGCCTTCGAACGTGGTCATTGAGTATAGGAAGTTTTAGAGGTCGTCCTCTTGTCCAAAGATCATAGTTGCCTCGAAACAGTTGCCTCGGAAAAATGATCTAAGACATTAGGGTTACCGCTAAGGCGTCCTAACATTGCTTTAGTGACCACACGTTCCTTAATCGAATTGACCCTTAAAACTCCAACGACGGTGCTACCTACTCATCAATAGTGGGATAGCATTGTCTAAAGGACATTAGCAAAAATTGATTCCTTTTACAAGTAGATAGATGGTTCTTAAGTACTTGCTCTTTCTAAAACAAAACAAAATTTTTCGCACTTACACCTTTCAAACAAAAACTTCTTTCAAACCCACAAACACAAAGAAAAGCAAATTTTGAAAACAATTTGACAAGTACCTAAGAGCCCGTGGATAACCATGGATAGAAAGGGTGCTAACACCTTCCCTTTCTGTAATCTACCCCCCGGACCCGAGAAACATCTCGAAAAAGGAATTTTTCTGTGCTTTTTTCCTTTCCTTGTTGGATAAAATAAAAGACGGTGGCGACTCTTGCTTACCGCGACATTTTACAAAAACAAACGCAAAACGCAAACCAGCATTCCAAAAACAGTCAGTTCTTTCCCACCGTATCACATACATCGTCAGCAGGGTCTATTCAAAAGCATATTGTAGAGATTATGGTATCATTTTTGTCATCCTCCCTCTAAAGGCTCAGAGCATTTGTTCGAGAGTTGAATATAACAAAAAGGAAAGCAATTTAAATATAGTGAATACGAATGAATTGATTCAAAACAGACATATGCAATGCATTGATAAAGTAACAGAGTTTGACATGAATAAATGTTCGAACAATCAAAAGAAAATTGCAAATTGAAAGTTCTAATGAACAAAAGCCTCTTCATCTGATCTTGTCACTTAAGAGGACGCGCCTTGGAGGGATGGTAGAAGAACTAAGCTTGACCATCTTGTGTAAACTCCAACACTCCTTCATCAATCAAGTCCTTAATTTTATTTTTCAATGCCCAATACTCATCAATATCATGCCCTGGGCTGTTGGAATGGTATGCACACCTTGCATCAGGATTGTAGTTAGGGGAAGAAGTCTTGGGATTCGAATGAGGTCCTATCAACGTAATCAGATTCATCCTTAACAGGTGTTGCAAAGCTTGATACAACAACATGTTCCGTTTGGTAAACTGCCTTTTGGGCATATCCGTCTACTCTGATTAACCCGTTGTTTTTGGTGAGGTTGTTGTTGGACCCGTGATGTAGTAGAAATTTGGAAAGGTCCACTCTTCACCAAACTAACCTTTTGTCTTCTTGTAGGTTATTCAATGACTTGGTCCCCAGCCTCGATTGCTTGCTTCATACGGTTGTATCCATCTTGATGAAGTTTGTTGATAATGGTTCTCATCTCTTCTTGTCCCCGGGCTAGGCCTTGGATAAGAGCCATCTGCCCCAGCATCTGGGTTCTCATTACTTCAACCTCAGCTTGTAGTTATTCCAACCGTTCGTCCTTATTGTCTTCAGGATTTTTCTACCAGGTTCCCCACGAGGGGTGTTTTCAACTCTTCCTGCCCCTTGGCTAGGTTTATGAATATGTCCCTGAACTGAGCTTCTTGAGTTTGAAGATCTCTTTTGTCTCGTTTGAGAGCCATTGCTGAAATAAACAGCGAGAACATGAGAGACTTGTACTGGAAGACCTGTTATGCAATGATATGTATGATATATGTATGCAATTTTTTCAAGGATCTCGCGGGGTAAACAAGAAACTGTTAGAATTCGATTGCAACTTGATTGAAGAAACTTTGTGTCATTGAGAGTCCTTCTTCAAGAGTCAAGCTCACCATATCGAGTGGGTCATAGCCACTGAATCAAGTTATTGTGTTTTGATCTTTAGACAGAATTGGATAGAGGAAAATAAATCCCCTTGCCCCTTGATAGACATCTGATTTACCATAACCTGCATCACAAACCCTTGAGATCCTTGAAATGGTTAAGGAAATGTTAAGTCATGATGTTATGATGTGTATACTATGCGTTTAAGAAAAAGTGCGAGGTGATGTAAGCAAGTAAACCCAGCAAGAAATCCAAGTTATTGGATAAGGACTGTAAACAAAGCCTGCAAGGAACTCATGTTGTCAGATGATAAATTTGTGCAAGTAGTTCGAGTTGAAAGCACACAAGTCACACAAACAGCCTTAGGTTTAGGCTTGCATGGGTTTTAAGGTAGTACCCTCTTGAAGTTTAGTTGGTTCAACTTGTCTTAAAAAGTAACCGGGTTCTAGAGTATCTCAATATCACTGACCATCTTTTATCGGCATTGTCTCAGCTCACGCAAGCTTTTCTTGCGACTAAAATATCCAGAAAGTATGATCTCAATGAGTGTAGCATCGAGTATCAACCAATTCTCAGCTCTACACCGAGGCTGGCTATCTCACTACTTTCTAATGGAAAAGTTGTGAAATTAAACGTTCTAAGGTCAATTGATGCTTCATGACACCACGCGGCGGCCCCGTACTCTCCCTGATTGACTCAAGGGTTACCGGTACCAACCAAAGTACCACATCAACGTAGCTACTGCTTCAACCGTGCCGGTATACCCCAGCATAGTTCCCTCATAGTTTATTTCTACTTACCTAAAAGGTGTTCCTCGATTCGGGTGTAGGATCAAATAACCCAAACAGTTCCCATAAATATAAAGCAAGCAAGACAATCAAGAGAAAGCAATTAAATATGACCTAGATCCTAAGGTTTACCCCACTTTATATTTTATTTCCCCAACAGAGTCGCCAGTTTTGTGATACGGTGGCAGAACCGATTGTTTAATACTGGTTTACGTTTTGTGTTTTATGTTTGCAAAATGCTGCGGTAAGCAAGAGTCGCCACTGACTTTTATTTTATCCAATCATGGAAAAGGAAAAAGAACAGAAAAAACCTTTTTTCGAGATGTTTCTAAGTACGGGGGGTAGATTATAGAAAGGGAAGGTGTTAGCACCCTTTGTATCCGTAGTTATCTACGGGCTCTTAAGTACTTGCTCATATTCTTAAAATTTCTTATGTGTGTGCTTTCTTTGAAAATGTTTTACTTCGTGATAACCCTTGTATCAGTCCTCAAGGATGTGACTAAGTTGTTTTTGAAAACTGTTTTGAAAAGGTATTAGTGTGAAAAGATTTGTTTTGAGCAAGTACCTACTAGCATCTACCTACTCGAAAAAAGATTGTTTCTGTTCTATTTCCTTTAGACAATGATATCCCACTATTAAGGAGTAGGTAGCACCGTAGTTGGAGTTTGTAAGGGACATTCGAAAGGGACAAATACAATCACTAAAGCAACAGTTAGAAAACTTTAGTAGTAACCGTAGAGTTTTAATATCTTTTCGAGGCAACATTTCTGAGGCAACATTTCCAAGGAAACATTCGAATGGGACAATCTGATCTCTTTAGACTGGAGGGCAACCACTAAAATCTCCTATGCTTAATGATTTTGTACCTAAGGCAACCGAGGTGAGGTAAACCCTAGGAGTGAACATGTGCGAGTCATTTGTTTCAGTTATTTTAATCTTTGCACATTAGGGTTTTCTAACTGTTTTAATTTTTCATGCATTCTTGCCATATAATCCTATTAGCCATACATCTAGACAGTTAAAAGTTTGCTGAAAGTAAAAGCGGAAATAAACCTAGTTATTACATGGCTTTGACAGTTACATAATTGCCTTGACGTGAAAAAATAAAAGTACGGAATTTAAAAATCCTAATTAAAGCTATTACAACCTTGAAACAATTACAATATTTTGAATTAAAAGAAAGTTAAGGCGCGCGCGACTAATTATGTACGAGAATAAAGTCCGAGTCCTAAAAATTCTAATCAATTAAAAAGGAAATATTTTTTTGTATATTTATTGTTGGGAAAAATATTTGAAATTTTAACCTAACTTGTCTAATTAATTTTAATTATAAAAAAAGAATTTGAATTAATCTAATTAAGCCAATTAATTAATTGCAATTCAATATTTTTATGAAAAAAAACTGAAATCTAATTTTTAGTGATTTTCTGATTTTATGATTAAAAAAAAGATTTTTGTTGTGAAAATAATTAAAAATAACCAAAAAAATAGAATTAAAAAAAAAGAGAGAAAGATTTGGGCCTGGAGTGATGAAGCAAACTGGGGGTGTACGTTGAACTTCTGAAACCCAGAAGGATGGCCTAGATTCTGGCGCCTGATCCAATGAGACCATCTTCTGGGGACTCATGGTGGACCTGCGTATGCTGGCGTTGGATCTGGCTGGAGATGGATCCAGAGGATGAGATCAGAGGGCGCGTGATGATCCTCAGAACGTGAGGTGTGCTGGATCTGGTGAAAATAATGATAAAATGCCAAAAGCTCGTGCCTGGGATCGAACCCAGGACATGAGCTTCATACTTCCTTCCTCTGACCAACTGCGCTGGATGTCTCAATTGTTAATATAATAACGAACATATAATATATTGGAAAACAAGTTAGTGGCCAGAAAACGCGCGCCAAATTTGAATTGGCCAACCATGCTTTGACACGCATCATCTTCTTCCTTGGACCGTTGTTTTAGGTAAAATACTTTTACCTAGAGACGCTTTGCCATGGCTACAACCCTGTCTCATTCAAAAATCATGTACACGCATGATAAATGGAATCTAATTATATAGATCAACTCGTCTTGATCTTGTGAACACCATGGTACCCCTTTTGCTGGCCAATTTAACCTGTGGACAAAACCCCTAAACTGCACATACAAACCCTAACAATGGTAAAGGCATGTACAGGCTCCAAAAACACAATTAAATCATCCAGTTAGCTTGCAAACACAATGAGGATCACAAATATGTAACTTAAACATGCTAAAGATGCAAGAATTGCAGTAATCAAATTTGAATTAAAGGGAAAACCGTGGGACTTCTAGAGGGAAGATTTTGGACGTGTAGAGGCGCGTAACCGATTGGGTTAGCTTCTGGGAAGGTCTAGGAATCGTTTGGAAATGCTAGAATGGCTTGACTTGGCCTCCAAGCTTGAAACTGAGTCACAAATTTTGTCAAATTTTTGAAGTTTTGTTCTTCTTGTTCACGCCTCCAATCCTTTTTTTTCTTAATCTGGAATTGTTATGTCTTTATAGTAGACTGAATTAGGTCAACAAATTTGGACTGAATCTTTGCAATTATAAGAGATTTAATTTATTTTCAAGCTTATGTAAACTTTCTATTTTGAGCCAAATCTTCCTTTTCTTGTACCAATCAGCCTTTATTCGAATTGATCATGATATCCTTGCATTATTTGATTGAAATCCTGTCCAAAAATCAGATCATAACATATCTTTTCCATTATTCATCAATTACTTGATTCAATTGAAATTTTAATTAACCAAAAATCAAAATAAATTGAAAAGTGAAGCAAATAACATGAGGTTGTATATTTGGGTCTTGGATTAAATTATAAGTGAGGTGCAAGCATACAAATTTAGGCCCATTTGGCAAAAAATGCAATTTTGCAAAAAGGGTCAACATTGACAAGGCATATCTCCTTCAATTTTAACCCTAGAGAGGTGTTCTTGTACTTTTTAGAAATATTAGGATGTCCCCTAAGCAACCCATTTGGTCTCATCTCAATTGAGTCTTCCATGTTCGTGTATGAAGCTTTGACCCAAAAGGTGTTTTTGTTGACTTTTCAAAAGGACCTATAATGTCAAAATTCATATCTTTTTATGAGTGCATATTTTGAACTTGTGAGATGATAATGAATTGTAGGTAATTGCATCCTATTAAAAATATGATTTGGATGGAAAATTTATGATAAAGTATGAAGAAGTTATGCTTGGTCAAAGTTGGGTTGACTTTTACTACAAAACCCTAATTTAGCAACTTTTGGGTTTTGATGAATTTGGAGCATTCCTTGAGGAATCATGATCAACCATTGATCAAATGATGGATAACACTTAAAAATGATGATGTTGACCAAAAATCTTGAGGTTTGACTATATGTGGGCCACAATTGACTTTTGACCTAGTACAGTCGATTCTCAAGCATCTGAGCAGTTGATTGGGCAAACCTCTTATGCAAGGCCTGAAACTTGGCATAGATGATCTTGGGAACATAATAAGGCCATGGGGAGCATATGAGACCTTTTTGGTCCACCCATCTTGATGAAAATATAAACCATAATTTGGGGTATACTGTCGTAGGAGAGAGTTTGTGTAGTCAACTCTTGGGCAACCTTGAGCAAATTGGGGACCTCACTTGACATGTGTTGAGTAAAATGGGAGGGAAAATTTTGGGGTAGAACAGAGAGTTTTCTGAGTAAGGGGGGTAGATTATAGAAAGGGAAGGTTTTAGAACCCTTTTTATCCATGGTTTTCAATGGGCTCTTAGGTACTTGCTCATTTTTCAAATTGCTTGTGTGTGGTTGTTTTGAAAAGTTTTACTTCGTGATAAACCTTGTATCGGTCCTCAAGAGTGTGATGAAGTTGTTTTTAAAACTATTTTTTGAAAAGTGTTTGTGTGAAAATTTTAGTTTGATCAAGTACCTAGGAACTAATCTACCTACTCCAAAAAAGTCTGTTCGTTTTCCTTTAGACATCGGTATCCTATTATTAAGGAATAGGTAGCACCGTCATTGGAGTTTTAAGGGACGTTCGAAGGGACAAGTACGATCATAAAAGCAATGTTAGGAAACTTTAGTAATCATCCTAAAGCCTTAAAGATCTTTTTCCGAGGCAACATCCGAATGGGTCATTTTAGATCTTCTAGGACTAGAGAACAAGCACTAACATTCCCTATACTTCATGACCGTTTACCGAAGGCAACCGGAGTGGAGTAAACCCTAGGAGTGAGCATGTGCAAGTGTATTTTCCAGTTAATTATGTTTGCACAATTAGGGTTTTCTACTATTTTAATTTCAACTTGTCTTTCCATATAATTTATAGTTTGCGGGAATTAAAATGCGAGAAACTAGAGTTCTAGTTATTACAAGGCTTTCGCGGAAACATAATTACTTTTACTGTAAATAAAATGCAAAAGTAAAACCCTAATAAAATCTATTACAAACTCGGAGCAGTTACAATAATAATAAAAAGGGAAACCAAAGACACGTGCGGCGAATTAAATGCGAAAAATAATTGGAAAACCTAAAAATCTAATTGAGAAAATATTTAGGTTTTTGTTTTTTGATAAAAATTAGGCTACGTAAAAATTTAACCCTAGTTCTATTTATTGTAAATTATAATAAAAAGGAATTAAATTGCACTAATTTAATTAAACTAATTAATTAATAAAAAAATTTTACGAAAAAATGATTTTTGATGTTTTTATGATTTTCTTATTAAATTAAAAAAACATGATTTTTGGTGTTATTTGAAAAAAAAAAATAATAAAAAGAATTAAAATAAAAAAGAATCGAGTTGGGCCTGATATGATGAGCAAATAGGGGGGTGCGCTGCCAAATTCTGGTTAAGCCCAAAGATGTTGAGCCCATTCCTACGCATGATTATGTGCCTCTCTCCTCTGATGGTACATGGTAGTCCTTCACTGTTGGAGTGTGAGATTTGTATAATGATGGATCTCAGGGCTGAGATCCGGGGTGCACGATGGATGCTAAGCTATGAGGCACATTGGATCTGCTGTTAAATGTTTAGAAAATAAGAAAATGTTTGGACCTGGGATCGAACCCAGATCCTTTGCTTCACATGCTCGTCCCCTTGCCATCTGCGATGCGCTATTTATTTGTTAGTATGATAAGAAAACAATATTATATTGACAAACTACGCAATTTCCTCCAAAAGCGCGCGTAATTCAAATGGACCAGTGGGATAGTGACAAGTCACCATCTTCTTCCCTGTCCGTCGTCTTAGGTACCATACTTATACCTACGGACGAAACTCCATAGTTATAAACCTGCAAGCTTCAAAAGTTCATAAAACGCATGATAAATTACTTCTAGATACACCAATTAACCCGTCTTGATCTCATGAGTATCATGGAACTATTTTCTTGGTCTAATTTAACCTGTATAGAGAAGCCCCAAAACGGATTCTTAAACCCTAACCATGGCAATCATCAATATATGCTTCAAAACGTAAATTAAATCATTCAAGCATGTTGCAAATATGTTAATAATCACAAATACATCATTGGAACATGCTTAGGATGCAAGAATTGTCGTAATCGATTTTGAAAAAAAAGGCAAACCGTGTGAAGACTATGGGACGATTATGGGCTTGGGAATGCTTGCAATGGATCGTGTTAGCTTCAGGAAATGTCCGGGAAGCGATTGGAAGTTTGGAATGTCTTGAATCACCCTCTATGTGAGAAAAAGATCCACCACTTTTTGTCCAATTTTTTAGTTTTCTTGCTCAGCTCTCACGACTGTAACCCTTGTTCTTTCGCCTTGTTTATGTTCAGTATATGTAGTGTGATGAATTAGGGCAACAAAAACGACCTGAATCTTTTGGAATCATGGAGATTGAATGTGATTTATTTGCCATATGATATCTTCCAAAACCATCCAAATCATGCAATTTTTTCCTCAATTTTCCTTGATTCGATTTGATCTGATTAGGCCAGCTTAATTATATTTGATTCTAACAAAAATCAGATCAAAAAATCAATCTTTGATATTTTTTGCCATTTATTTGATTTAATGTTACTTTTAAATAATAAAAATCAAAATAAAATAAAATAAATACAGAAAATAATATATGGATTCTGATTTTGGTCGTGGACCATGTCCCTAACAAGATACAATCCTGAAATGCTAGGCCCATTTGACAAAAAATGCACTTTTAAGCACATTTGACTTTTGGCGATTTTCCAAAAATGGTCAAATTTGACAATGCATATCTCTTCCAATTTTAACCCTACAAAGGTGTTCTTGGACTTTTTAGAAAGCTTAGGATCTCCCCTAAACAACCCTTTTGGTATCATCTCAATTGGATCTTCCATGTTCATGTAAGCAGCTTTGTCCCAAAAGGTGTTTTTGTTGACTTTTCAAAAGGACCTATAATGTAGAAATTCATATCTTTTTATGATTACATTTCTTGAACTTCAGGGATGAATATGAATTGTAGGAAATTGGATTCTATTCAAAATGAGCCTTGGATGAGAAATTTCTGATAAAGTAAGAGAAAGTTATGCTAGGTCAAAGTTTGGTTGACTTTTCTTAAGAAACCCTAATTTAGCAACTTTTGAGTTTTGAAGAATTAGGAGCATTCCTTGAGGAATCATGATCAACCCTTGATCTAATGATGGATAATACTTCAAAATATTGATGTTGACTAAAAATCTTGAAGTTTGACTGTATGTGGGAAATAGTTGACTTTTGAGGACATATTAGGACAATGGAGAGCATATGAGGCCTTTGTATCTCACCCATCTTGATTAAAATGGAAACCCTAATTGGAGGTTCATTGCTTTAGGAGAGAGTTTGTCTGGTCAACTCGTGGGCATCCTTGAGCAAGTTGAGGATCTTAATGAGCATAAGTTGAGTAAAATGGGAGGGAAAATTTTGGGGTACAACAATCATGCTCATGCCGGAGGACCTCCCATACGCATCAGCAATCACGGGGTCAATGCTTTAGAAGACAATGATGGTGACTATGACAAGGACAACTGTATCTTCCCTATTACCAACGGTGGACCCAATAACTGAACGACTAAAGACTTTGTATTGATTACTTTTATTCAGGAGTAATTGTCTTTCTTGTTTTTGGGTATGTAATAAATAAACAATATAAACTCTATGGCCTTGTGTCTTACCCGGGGCACAATGGTTTATTTGTGAGGGTTATCATTCTCAATCTCATATGTCATTAATAAAGCATTAGACGTTTTGAATATAGATTTTGCACTCTTTGTTTTTAATTTCTGCTTTTTACTTTATCAATACAGTTATGCTCTTACACACACTCACGTATCAAACTGCAGATCCATATCCACTCTGGATCCCATTGATAATGGTTCTGCTATTTCAAATTATGACTTTAAAAATCCGATCAATCAAGTTGAAGATGAAGGTGACGAAGATTGTGAGGTACCGGGAGAGCTTGTTAGGCTATTACGATAGGAAGAAAGGGCTATACATCCTCATAAAGAGCCAATTGAGATAGTGAACTTGGGAACAGAAGAGGATAGAAAAGAAGTTAAGATAAGTGCAAATTTGGAGCTTAGTGTCAAACAACAGTTGATACAGATGTTGCATGATTATGTCGAGATATTTTCTTGGTCATATGAAGACATGCCAGGGCTAGACACTGATATTGTGGTTCATCGCCTACCGACAAAGGAGGACTGTCCTCTAGTAAAGCATAAGGTTCGTCGTATGCGTCCTGAAATGTCAGAGAAGATCAAAGCAGAAGTTATGAAACAGTTCAATGCTGGGTTCTTAGCTGTCACCTCTTATCCACAATGGGTTGCTAACTTAGTTCCGGTGCCTAAAAAATACGGAAAATTACGGATGTGTGTGGAATACAAAGATTTAAACAGGTCAAGCCCCAAGGATGACTTCCCGCTTCCCCATATTGACTTTCTGGTTGACAATACCGCACATCATATCTTTTCCTTCACGAATGGTTTCTCTAGTTATAATCAGATCAAGATGGAAACTGAAGATATGGAGAAGACAACCTTCGTCACACAATAGGGAACTTTTTGTTATAAAGTGATGCCATTTGGGTTGAAGAATGTTGGGGAAACCTATCAGAGAGTTATGGTGGCTTTGTTCCATGATATGATTCACCATAAGATAGAGGTCTACGTTGACGATATGATAGCCAGGTCTCAAACTGAAGAAAAGCACCTTGATCATCTACAAAATCTATTTGATAGGTTGAAGACGTATAAGCTGATGTTAAATCCGAACAAGTGCACCTTTGGGGTAAGGTCTGGTAAACTCCTAGGTTCCATTGTCAGTGACAAGGGTATTCAGGTAGACCCTGTAAAGGTGAAAGCTATACAAGAGATGCCGACTCCTCGCACTGAGAAGGAAGTTATAGGCTTCTTGGGATGCCTAAACTACATTGCTAGGTCCATTTCTCATCTAACTGCTACTTGTGAGTCAATCTCCAAACTCCTGAAGAAAGATCAAGTGGTAAAGTGGGACGGTGAATGCCAGACTAGCTTCAATAGAATCAAGGAATACCTTCAAGAGTCTCTAATTATGATGCCTCCGATTGAAGGAAGACCTTTGATAATGTACTTAACAGTGTTAGATAATTCATTGGGGTGTGTGCTGGGGCAGCATGACGAGTCCGGTCAAAAAGAGCATGTAATATACTACCTTAGCAAAAAGTTTACCGACTGTGAAACAAGATACTCACTGCTCGAGAAAACTTGCTGCACTTTAGCATGGGTTGCTCGCCGACTGGGGCAGTATATGTTGACCCACACTACTTTATTGATATCTAAGATGGACCCGATCAAGTGCATCTTCGAGAAGCCCGCTCTCTCTGGAAGAATAGCGAGATGGAAAATGATCCTGACCGAATACGAAATTCAATACACAACCGAGAAAGCAATCAAGGGAAGTGTATTAGCTGATCATTTCTCTCATCAGGCTATGAACAAATACTAATCCATGAATTTTTAATTCCCGGATGAGAATATTATATTAGTGACTGACTATGAAGAACCTAGACCGGATGAAGGACTGAGAAAGGATCCCGATGGACTATGGTTTTTGATGGAGCTTCCAATGCACTTGGTAATGGAATCAGTGCTATAATCATATCTCCCGAGGGTTGTCATACCCCTTTCACCACCAAAATCTATTTCAACTGTACCAATAATATGGCTGAGTATGAAGCATGCATCATGGGTCTCAAAGCTGCTATTGACCTAAGGATCAAGTTCTTGAGTGTTTTCAGATATTCGGCCTTGGTGATAAGTCAAATAAAAGGAGAGTGGGACATGAAACACCCTAATCTCATCCCTTACAAAGAACATGTGCTGACATTGCTTCCATACTTTGAAGAAGTCACCTTTGAACATTTTTCACGAGAACAAAATCAGTTAGCTGACGCACTGGCTACTATGTCATCTATGTTCAAGGTCAGATGGGACAATGAGGCTCCTCAGATCAGTATTGAGAGATTGGATGAACCAGCCTACTGCTATGAGATTGATATTGAAGAAGTAATGGACAGACCTTGGTTCCATGAAGTGAAAATGCATCTCGAAGCTCAAGAATACCCTGAGGGGGAATCCGTCAATGATAAGAAGTTTCTGAGAAGGTTCGCTGCAAAGTTCTTCCTCGGTAATGGAACCCTCTACAAGCGCAACCACGACTCTACTTTACTTCGGTGTGTAGACAAGAGAGAAGCAGAGAGGATTATGGCAGATTTACATGAAGGTACCTTTGGCACCCATTCTAGTGGACACACCATGGCTAAAAAGATCCTATGGAAAGGATATTACTGGTCCACAATGGAAGCAAATTATTATCAGCATTCTCGGACATGTCACAAGTGCCAGATCTATGCTGATAAAGTACATGTACCCCTGGTTACTTTGAACGTCTTGACTTCTCCTTGGTCTTTTGTAATGTGGGGCATCGACATGATCAGAGAAATCAAAGCTACTGCTTCAAACGGGCATCACTTTATCCTAGTCGCCATTGATTACTTCACGAAGTGGGTTGAGGCTGCCTCTTTTGCTACTGTTATCAAGAATGTTGTGGCGCGATTCATCAAGCATAACCTTATTTGTCAGTATGGTAACCCCAAAAGAATCATTACAGATAATGGTACAAATCTCAACAATACTATGATCACCGAACTCTGTTAGTAATTCAAGATCCAGCATCATAACTCTTCTCCCTACCGACCGAAGGTGAATGACGTTGTTGAAGTCACTAATAAGAATATTAAGAATATCATCCAGAAGATGATGGTGACATACAAAGACTGGCATGAGATGTTACCATTTTCTCTTCATGGTTACCACACCTTAGCACGTACATCAACAGGGGAAACACCTTACTCACTGGTGTATGGTATGGAGGTTTTCCTACCTATTGAGGTCCAGATCTCTTCTTTAAGAATCATGAAGGATGCAGGTTTGAACAAAGATGATTGAACCCAGGATCGACTTGATCAACTGAATCTGATTGATGAGAAAAGGCTTGATGCTGTCTATCATGGTCAGATGAACCAAAATTGAATGGTCAAGGCTTTCAACAAAATGGTCAGGTGTCAGGTATATCAAGTGGGCGATCTAGTAATCAATCGCATCATCCTGCCACAAGGTGATCCCATGGGAAAACAGACTCCCACATACGAAGGGCCATTTGTAATCAAGAGCATATTTTCTGGTGGATCCATGATTCTAACCACTATGGATGGTGACGACCTTCCTCATCTCGTGAATGCGGACATAGTTAAAAGATATTGCGCATGAATATAGACCCGCTAGGTTGACTGGCCTAGGAAAAAATAAGGGTATCCCGACGAACCAAAAGGGTTCGGGCAAAAATTAGGGATAAATACAAAAAAATATGTACACCCGGCAAGCCGAAAACCTGAAAAGGAGGCTTGGGAAAAAAAGGGCATCCCGGTGGACCGAAAACCCGAAAGGGTGGTCCAGGAAAAAGTTAGGGATTTAACGCGTACAACTATGTCCCATTAGATCACCTTGCGACTAGAATTCAGTATCAACTATCAAGCTCAAACGATACCAATCATTACAGTCAGCTTCAGACAAATAGCAAAGTGATGAGACGCTCGAGGATATAAGGGCAATAGCAGAATTGAAACTCAATGGGATTATTACAGGTAGCTGTTTTCTCTTTGTACACTTTTTTGTATAGTTTTCATTTTTACGACGACGTTCTCCTACTAGAATGTCAGTCTCTTTGTACACAAAAAATGCCTGTTATAGGAAAACTTCAAAATCAATGCAAATCATTTCTTTGAAAGTAAAAAACTATGGGTTTTCTATTTTTATATTTTTTTTTTGCAAAAACGTCCAGTCATTATTTTTGACATATGCATTTGAATATGATTACTGTTTATAAATACTTGCGTAAAAAAAACAAAAAGATAGTTTCTAATGACTTTAAGAAACGGGGCAAAGTCTAAAAGGCCATTTGTAGTCCCCACATGTACTTTCTCTAGCAGGTACAAAGGCAGAAACGTCCTACTGAAAAATTACCACTATATCCTCAGCATATGTCCTAGTGATGTCTATGTCCTCGGAGAGTGAAAACAACCCAAGTTTTGACCTCTTCCTCCCCAAGCAGGAGTTACATCATCCAACCAAGTTCCCTTAAAGAGCTGAAATTCATGTCCCCCAACTAAGTTTTTATAATCTCAAACAACTTATAAAGCCTTATCCTAGATAGAGTTTATTTCTCTAATTGCGGAAGTTTATCCCCCAACAGAGTTTATTTCTCTACATTGGTAAAATCTTCCAACATAGCATCTTTTTTCCCCACAAAGTCTTTCTCAAGCAGTTGTTAAAGATCCCCGGCAGAATATCCTTAAACAGAAAGAGGAAATTCCCAGTAAATCATCTTCGTTTATCATCCCCAACGGAAATGAAAGAATTACTTTCCTCATATACCAAACAGCAGTCCGCGATTCAGCTTCCCAATACTCTCCAGCAGCAGTCAGGGATTTATTTTCCCAGACTAGGAAATATCACAACAGAATTCCATATTCATACATCATGGCATGCGCATACATATTGCATACAACATAATCTCATTTAGTTTGAGAACATCTTTACACAATGCATTTCATACATCATGACATTGCATACGACTAACTCTTTACCTTTTCAGGAAAGATCAAATCTATAAACATCATTGACTATTTATATGACCTAACAGTCTTCTCAAAGGCTACGTTTGACGAAGGGCTATTTCAGCATTTTCCTCAAAAAAATCATTCTCAAAAGTCCTCTACTGGTTTAGTTTAAATCAACCAATAATTTATTCTGATTCTTTTTTGGTAGATACCTTCTCTAGTTCAGTTAAATCGACCCTAATATTTTTCTGATTCATATCTAGTTGAAGATAATTCAAGACCTCTACTGGTTTTGTTTAAATCGACCAATTATTTATTCTGATTCTTTTCCGGTAGATACCGTTTCTGGTTCAGTCAAATCGACCCTAAGATTTTTCTGATTCCTATCCAATTAAAGACAATTCAAGACCTCTACTGGTTCAGTTTAAATCGACCAATGATTTATTCTGATTCTTTTCTGGTAGATACATTCCCTGGTTCAGTTAAATTAACCCTAAGATTTTTCTTATTCCTATCGAGTTGAATAAAATTCAAGACCTCTACTGGTTCAGTTTAAAACGACCAATGATTTATTCTGATTCTTTTCTGGTAGATACCTTCTCTCGTTCAGTTAAATCGACCCTAAGATTTTTCTGATTCCTACCCAGTTGAAGAAACTGTAAAGCCTGGAGACTAACCAGATAACAATTTATTTTTGTTAATTACTATGAAGCCTGGACCCGACCAGGTAACAACTTAATGTCTTCAAATCACTGAAGTCTGGATATGACCAGATAACAGTTCAATGTCTACAATTACTGCGAAGCCCATAACCGACCAGATAGAAGTTAAATTCATAGTCCCTGATAGGTCGTTGTAAAGACTGGATACGACCGGATAACAGTCAGCCTTATTATCCTCAGTAAGTCATTGTGATGTCTGGATCCTAACCAGATAACATCTTGCTTTCGTATCTCCAGTCAAAAGACAACTCCACAGTAGAGTAACTGACAACTGAAGCTCCTAGACTCTATTTCCCAAAACTGAGACCAACATTCCTCAGCAGAGTCCTCCTCAACGACAGGAACAGGAATCCCCACAAAGGAATATCTCGTGAAATCAGCATGTTCTCTAGATGGCATCTTTAAGCCCATCTTCGATGACTCTTCATCATTTTCTCTGGATGGCATCTTTAAGCCCATCTCCGACAATCTTCTGGCATATTTTCCAAATGGCATCTATAAGCCCATTCCCGATATTATTCACCAATAGTATCACTTCGAATGAGTGCAAATTTCTGGGCACTCTAGTGTTCAATCATCTTCCACCTTCAGATCACGAAAGGCAGACAAGCCAACCTAAATCTCCAGGTTTAAGAAGATTGAACAGGGCCAGCTGTTGTACCACAAAATTTTCCCTCTCATTTTTTTCCAAGATTTTTCACTTGCATGTGTGGTTACAAACATTTGCCTAAAGAAAATGAAATTTTTTGAATGATGGTTAATTGTCTTTCGATTGGCATCTACAAAAGATCCTTCGATTGACATCTGCAAAAGATCCTTCGACTGACATCTACAAAAGATACTTCAATTGACATGTTAACGAGATGTTTTCAATGTGCACCTAGACAAAGGTCTTTCGATTGGCATACTAAAGGGTCTTTCGATGGGCATCTTAAACAAGGCAGCTTCAATGGAAATCTTAGGTAAGGTTGCCTTCCGTTTAGGGAATACAAAGTGTCTTTTGACATGCATATCAACCAAGTGATGCTTCGTTGGAATATCAATAGGGTAACATCTCGATTGTTAAAGTTAAAGAAAACGAGATCAAAAAGAGAAAGAACTGAGAGGTTTCCAGAAATTCTGATGATGGGCCATTCAAATTCATACAAGCCATGGATCAAGCAAAGAAGCTCTGATGAGGGGATCCTTGAGAAATTCGAATCGGGACTCAGCGCCATCAAGAAGAATAATGTTTAGGGGCTAATCGAAGAAACTCTAATGCTGAGAATATGAGTCATTCGAATCAAGTTGAAAGCCATCGAAGAGAGTAGAACAACACTTCGACCAGTCAATAAGATAATGCTTCGATTGGTCAAGTTCAAAGCCTTCTAAGAGAGCAAATTCATATGCAGGGGCGTGTCACCTTTCAATTTCCACCATATTGGAGGCCTAAGACAACTCATGAAAGCTGTCACATGGCAAAGAGAAACGTGCAAGCCAAGAGTAGAAAGAAATCTTCAAAAATGGAAAGTTTGGAAATCAAATATTTTTTTGAAAGCATTGATACCCCTCCATGTTTGTTAACCTAATGTGGCTTAATATATATACACAAACATTCTAGCCTAAAAGTACAGGCGCAACTGCTACATAAAAACCCTAGAAAATTCCAAAATTTCTCAAAGAAAAGTGAAACTTACATCATCAGATCAATCCATTCTCAGACCTTTTGGAGCATTCTGTCATACTCCTGAGACCTCTAGGAGTTGTACCCATACTTCATTCAGAACTGAAATAAACCAGAACGTTCTACCTCCCTCTCACTGATCAGTAAAAGTTTCTCAATCGTACCCTTAAAATTTACGCGTTGTTATTTCATTTTTGTTTGCATAAATCATGTAGCATGATGATTTGGAAGATATTTGATGTTTTGCTTTTGAATTTTGATGCAGGGAGTGCAAAGTACCATTGTTAGGGTTCCAAAATGGTTGAGTGTCAAACTAGGTGATACCATGAGTTTTAGGACAAATAAATGGTGCCATTGAACTCGCAGTCCCCAAATTAGAGGGACCATGACCTTTTTCTCTTTGATTCATTGTTTTTTATAGATATTGATTTTTGATGGCGAAGAAGAAGGTGGTCAACCACCGTGGACGGTAGTTTGACCCCCCTATGTTGGCATGTCTGAACGGCCCTTTATGATTCGACCATTTAAAAAAGATAGGGCCCACTCAACACGCACGTTTTGTTTGAATATATATATATATATATATATATATATATATATATATATATATATATATATATATATATATATATATATATATATATATATATATATATATATATATATATATATATATATATATATATATATATATATATATATATATATATATATATATATATATATATATATATATATATATATATATATGACTTCGTTTTATTATATAATATTATGCTTTGGTTATTATAAATGAATGAACAGGATGGCTGAATGGAAAAGCAAATGATTGTCCAATGAGGGGACCTGGGTTCGATTCCAGAAGTCTGTGTTCTGCATTTTTTCACAAATTCATTTCAGAACTAATGCACGCGAAGGCCAACAGGTGCATGATATGCCTCACATATGTGATATTTAGTTCTAAGAGTCTAAATCCAATGCTCCCAGTGGCTAGGGACCATGGTGAATCCTAAAGACTCATCCCCACCAGATTATTGCTTGGAATGCTGGATTCAGTTGAATGGGCCTAGCAAAAATTCAGCACCATACCCCCCAGTCTCCTAACACTAACAAGCCCATTTTTCTACTATTTATGCTTTTTTAATTTCTTTGTTTTTATTTTAATTGTTTTAACATTAATTTTTATTTTAATCATTAAATCAATACAAAAATCACAAAAAAATAGACTTAGGTTTTTTAATTAATTTAATTTTTGGTAATTAATTTAATTATTTTACTTGTTTCCTTATACTTGTTTCCTTAATTAAAATCAATTAGAATTAGGTTTTATCACTTCAAATCTTCTTCTCAATAAAAATACAAAAAATATTTTTTAAATATATTAGATTTATAGTTTTTTTAACTTATTCTCATTTTAATCTTCCCGCATTTTTATTGTTTTTCAATTATGTAACTGTTTCCCGGTTTGTAATAGTTTTAATTAGGTTTAAAATTCCGCATTCTTATTTTTTATTGTCCTAGTTCTGTAATTTCCCCAAAGCCTTGTAATAGCTTAGGGATTTTTATTTTCTGCAATTTATTTTCCGCAACTATTAAATTCTTAGATTAATAGGATTGTATGGAAAGATAACGACTAACTGAACATAGCATAACCTAATTCAATGATAATATATCTGAATCAAGCACAATTGCACATACTCACCCCTAGGGTATCTCCCACTTCGGTTTCCTTTGAAAACGGTCACAATTCTCGAAACCTGAGAATTTTTAGTGATTGTCCTTGAGTTCAAGAGAACACAAGTCCGTCGATGACCATTTCGACTGTTTCCTCGATTTAAAAAGTGATCTTAGAACTTTAGGACAATTACTAAGAGTCCTTGCCCTGTTGCCTTAGTGACCGTAAGCGTCCCTTTGATAGTCCCTCAACATCCAACGATAAGGCTACCTGCTCATTAATAGTAGGATAGCACTATCTAAAGGAAAGGAGGAAAAGAACACCTTTTTCGAGTAGGTAGATAGCTTTTAAGTACTTTCTCAAAATAATCTTTTTCACACCACACTTTCAAACATTTTCAAAAACGCTTTATCAACACTCTTGAGGACTGATACAAGAGTTATCATAAAGCAACAAACTTTTAAAAACACACAAACACGAAAATAATTTTTAAAATGAGAAAGTACCTAAGAGCCCGTGGAGAACCACAAATGGAAAGGGTGCTAACACCTTCCCTTTACATAATCTACCCCCTTACTCAGAAAATCTCGAAAAAGGTCTTTTTCTGTTCTTTTCACCCTTTCCTTTGTTGGATAAAAGAAAAGTCGGTGGCAACTCTTTCTTACCACACATTTGCGAATACTTTCGCAAACCAGTATTAACAGTCGGTTCTGCCACCGTATCACAATGTCAACCAGAAATACGGATGTGTCGACACATGTAGTGAAAAATCATGTAAAAAACTATTTTAATGACTTGGATCAATTTCAAGATGCCTTTTAATGATTCCTAAGACTTCTAATGCATAGGAGTGCCACAAGACATAAGGATATTATCTAATACTCAGAAGTTCAAGCTTTTCCTAGTTTTGACATCATTGAAAACATTTAACGACAAATTTTGTACTCACATACTCCTCTTTTTGATGATGGCAAAACTTGAGATGATGTATTCCTTTGTATTTATTGAAGGCTCCCCCTGACTTTATGCTTCCATACTTTGACTCACATCTGATTCTACCCCTTTGATATTATAAAAAAGAAATATAGCAATTCTGGAGAAGTAACATAGTTCCATAGTATTACTAATATAACAATTAGAGGCTATTTTGCATAGAAGAACAACAAACACATATCCCCATTGTGATACGGTGGCAGAACCGACTGTTAATACTGGTTTGCGTTTTTTGTTCGCAAAATGTCGCGGTAAGCAAGAGTCGCCACCGACTTTTATTTTATCCAACAAAGGAAAAGGAAAAACAACAGAAAAAACCTTTTTCCAGATGTTTCTAAGTACGGGGGGTAGATTATAGAAAGGGAAGGTGTTAGCACCCTTTCTATCCATGGTTTACCATGGGCTCTTAGGTACTTGCTCATTTGGAAATTGTTTGTGTGTGCTTGCTTTGAAAAGTTTTATTTTACTTCGTTTTAACCCTAGTTTCTGTCCTCAAGAGTGTTACGAAGTTGTTATGGAAAACTTTGTTTGAAAAGTGTTTGGTGTGATAAAGTTTGTTTGTTTTGAGCAAGTACTTAAGAGTTTTCTACCTACTCGAAAAAGATTGTTTGTTTTCTTTTTAGACAATGATATCCCATTATTGAGAAATAGGTAGCATCGTTGTTGGAGTTTTTTAGGGACATTCAGAGGGACGAAATGGTCTCTGAAGGCAACAAGTAAGGATACCTTAGCATTTCGAAGGGACTATCGTCATAAGATCAATTCGTAGGCAACTCGAGGGACAAGTAGGGACTGTGATCTTTATGACAACTTTGAATCGCTGGTCATGGCAAAGGTATCCCTACGTTCGAGGGACACGGCCATTATTTCCGAGGCAACCGAGTGAGGCAAACCCTAGGAGTCAGCATGTGCATGTGTTTGATTTCAGTTATTTAATCTTTGCACAATTAAGGTGCTCTACTGTTTTAATTTTCAATTAGTCTTTCCATACAATCCTATTAACATACATCTAAGAAATTTATAATTTGCAAAAATTAAAAGTGAGGAAAAGTCCTAGCTATTACAGGGCTTTTGCAGATACATAATTATCTTAACTGAAAATAAAAATGCGGAAATTTAAAACCCTAATTATTATTACAACCCGAAGCAGATACAATAATAGAAAAAATAATTAAAATGTTCGCGGTGAATTAAATGCGAGAATAACTAGGAACCCTAAGAATCTAATTGAAAAAAATATTTTGTTATTTTTCGAGAAAGATTAAACTATGTACAAATTAGCCATAGTTTCTAATTAATTTAAATTATGAAGAAAAAAAAGAATTCAATTTCCCTAAATTAAATTAATCTAATTAATTAATAAAATAAAATATTTTATAAAAAAATGATTTTTAATGTTTCTTTTTTGATTTAATGAAAAAAGTGATTTTTTTGTTATTTTGTAAAAAAAAAGAAATAATTAATAAAATAATTAAAATAAAAGAAATAAAATAGAAATGAAAGAGATTTGGGCCTATGTTCTGTGCAATCTAGGGGGTGCAATGTTGAATTTGTCAAGCCCAAGATGACTGGGCCCAATCCTTGTGTTAGATTCAGTGTGATGCTCTTTCTAATGGTCTATGGTATGCCTTGAGCGTTGGGCGTTGGATCTGGATTGATTATGAATCCATTGGCTGGATATTATGGTGCATGGTGGGCGCCTGGAGGTGTGATGCATAGAACCTGCAATTAACTGTTAAGAAAATAGCAAAACGCTGGGACCTGGGATCGAACCCAGGTCCTCCCACTTATACCATGCGCGTTTCACCACTGGGCTACCATGTCTTAGTTGTTAGTATAATAACAACAATTAGTAATATATGAAACAAGGTGGGTAGCTGGAAAAATAAAAACGCGCGTGTTATTATTCAAATGGACCAGTGGTGGTTGGATACGTTATCATCTTCTTCACAGATCAGTCGTCTTAGGTCCCAAACATTTATCTACGACCTGTGTCTGTAACTATAACCCTGCATCTTTCAAAAATCTCAAACAAGTAAGATAAATTAATTCCAAATATACCAATAAACCAGGCTTGATCTCGTGAGCATAATAGTACTCCTATTTGGCCCTAATTTTACCTGTATAATAAAGCCCTAAAACGGAGGACAAAACCCTAATAATGGCAATTCATTATTTACGCATCAAAGCTGGGAATTAAATATACAGAAAGATTTCAGGCATTCATATGAAAACGAATATGCAATCAAAACATGTTAGCAATGCAAGAATGAAGAGATACGAATTTGGAAGAAGTGACAAACCGTGAGAGTATTATGTGATGATTACTGGAGCTTTGAAGCGTGCAAATGGTCCTGTTAGCTTCAGGAGATATCCAGGAAGGGATTTGTGGCTTTGAATGGTTTTGAATCGTCCTCTAGATTAGAAATGGGATCCACACTTTTTGTCAAAATGTTCAGTTTGGTTTGCTTGCTTGCACGACTCCAGTCCTTGTTTTTATGCACTGGTTGTGTCCTATATATGTATTAGAACTGATTAGGTCAACAAAAACCCATTGTATCTTTGAACATTTTGAAGATTGGATTTGATTTTGTTCTTGTATGATATGTTTCAAAAATAGGCCTAATCATGCCAATTTTTACTTCAATTTGCTTTGCACAATTTGATTTGATTTGTCAGCCTAATTGGATTTGATTCCTACAAGAAATCAGATCAAAAATCAATCTTTTGCATTTTTTGCTATTTATTTGATTTAATTTGAATTTTAAATAATAAAAAATCAAAATAAAATAAATAATTAAGAAAATAAAGTGTAGATGTTGATTTGGGTCGTAGGCCATGTCACAAACAAGATTCAATCATGAAAAACTAGGCCCATTTGACAAAAAATGTATTTTTGAGCACATTTGACTTTTGGCAATTTTGCAAAAATGGTTAACTTTGATAAGGCATTTCTCCTCCAATTTTAACCCTAGAGAGGTTTTCTTGGAATTTTTAGAAAGCTTAGGATGTACCCTAAACAAATCTTTTGGTTTCATCTCAATTGGGTCTTCCATGTTCATGTAATAAGCTTTGACCCAAAAGGTATCTTTATTGACTTTTCAAAAGGACCTATAATGTAGAAACTCATATCTTTTGATGAGTGCATATTTTTAACTTGTAGGATGAAGATGAATTGTAGGGAATTTCATCCTCTTCAAAATGATCCTTGGATGGGAAATTTCTGATAAAGTATGAAGAAGTTACGCTTGGTCAAAGTTTGATTGACTTTTCCTGAGAAACCCTAATTTAGCAACTTTTGGGTTTTGATGAATTTGGGGCATTCCTTGGGGAATCATGATTAACCCTTGATCAAATGATGAATATCAATTCAAAATGTCGGTGTTGACCAAAAATCTTGAAGTTTGACTGTATGTGGGCCATAGTTGACTTTTGACCTAGTACAGTTGATTTTCAGGCATCTGAGCAATTAACTGAGCAAACTTTTTGTGTAAGGCCTGAAGCTTGACATGGATGATATTGATAACATATTATGACCATGGACGGAATTTGGGACCTTTGGAGTTCCCACACCCTGATAAAAATGGAAACCCTAATTTGAGACTCATTGATTTAGGAGAGAGTTTGTCTGGTCAACTCTTGGGCATCCTTGAGCAAGTTGGGAACCTCAATGGGCATGTGTTGAGTAAAATGAGAGGGAAAATTTTTGGGTATAACAACTGCCCCTGTTCAATCTTCTTAAACCTTAGGATGTTGATTGGCTTGTCTGCCTTTCGTAATCTGAAGGTGGAAGATGATTGAACACTAAGTGCCCAGAAATTTGTACTCGTCTGAGAAGGTGCTGGACTGTGTAGGTAGTATCGGGAATGGGCTTACAGATGCCATTTGGAAAAGATGAAGGAAGATCTATCGGAGATGGGCTTAAAGATGCCATCCAGGATGACGACTGAGAGTAGTCGGAGATGGGCCTAAAGATGCCATCCAGAACAATGTTGATTTTGTGAGATATTCCTTTGATGAGAATTCATGTTCCTGTCATTGAGGGGAATCTGCTGAGGAATGTTGGTCTCTGTCCTGGGAGAAATAGAATTTTAGGAGCTTCAGTTGTCCGTTACTCTACTGGGGAATCATCTCTTAGTTGAGGAGGTAAAAATGACTTGCTATTTGGTCGTGCTCCAGGATTTACAGTGATTTACTGAGGATAATAAGATTAACTGCTATCTGGTCGTGCTTCGGGTTTCACAGTGACTTATTGGGAAGATGAGATTACACTTTCTATCTGGTCGTGCTCCAGGCTTTGCAATTTCTCAATTCTTTTCTGGTCGTGTTCTAGGCTTCAGAAGGAATTAAGTGGTTATTCGGTCGCATCCGGGTTTAAACTTGAATTTAAGGCATACTAATATTCGGTTGATTTCCGAGCTTCATAGTAATTGGCCGAGTAAACTGCTATTTGGTCGAATTCCAAGCTTCACAGTACCTCATATTGTTATCTGGTCATGCGCCAGGTTTCACAGTGTATCTTACCGATATTTGGTCGTGCTCCAGTCTTCACAGCGTCTTATACCGTTATTTGGTCGTGTGCCAGGATTCATGGTGTCTTATACCACTATCTGGTGAATTCCAGGCTTCATAGTATTTTGGAGAAATCAAGATATTATCCGGACGATTTTCGGGCTTCATAGCTTGAATCTGAGATATACCATTATCTGGTCGATTCCAGGCTTCATAGTATCTTGTAATGTTATCCGGTCGATTTCCAAGCTTCACAGTATGATGGGGAAATTAAGCTGTTATCCGGTTGATTTCCGTGCTTCATAGCTTGAATTTAATATATACTGCTATCCTGTCGATTCCAGGCTTCGTAGTATCAAGATATTGTATGGTCGATTTCCAGGCTTCATAGCTTGAACTGGAATAGAATTTTTAGTATCGATTTGACTGAACCAGGGAAAACTTATGAGAAATTCAACTGGGAGAGAAATCTTAGTATCGATTTGACTGATCCCGGGAGAGGTCTCGGATTAACTTTGACTGGCATAGAAATCAGGGGAATCTTATTGGCGATTCGGCTGACCCAGACGAAAGTATTAGAACATCTTCAACTAGAATAGAATCCTTAGTGTCGGTTTGACTGAACCAGAGAAAACTTGTGAGAACTTCAACTAGGATAGAACTCTTAGTATCGATTAGACTGATCCCGGGAGAGGTCTCGGATTAACTTTGACCGGCATAGAAATCAGGGGAATCTTAGCGGCGATTCGGCTGACCCAGACGAAAGTCTTAGAACATCTTCAACTAGAATAGAAACCTTAGTGTCTGTTTGACTGAACCAGAGAAAACTTATGAGAACTTCAACTAGGAGAGAAATCTTAGTATCAATTTGACTGATCCCAAGAGAGGTCTCAGATTAAATTTGATCGGCATAGAAATCAGGGGAATCTTAGCGGCGATTCGGCTGACCCAGACGAAAGTCTTAGAGCATCTTCAACTAGAATAGAATCCTTAGTGTCAGTTTGACTGAACCAGAGAAAACTTGTGAGAACTTCAACTAGGAGAGAAATCTTAGTACCGATTTGACTGATCCCAGGAGAGATCTCAGATTAACTTTGACCGACATAGAAATCAGGTGAATCATAGCAGCGATTCGGCTGACCCAGATGAAAGTCATAGAACATCTTCAACTAGAATAGAAACCTTGGCGTCGGTTTGACTGAACCGGAGAAAATTTTGGAATATCTGCAACTGGAATAGAAACCTTGGTGTCGGTTTGACTGAACCAGAGAGAACTCATGAGAACTTGATTGCATCTTTCCCTGAAAGGTAAAGAGTTAGTCATATGTAATGTCATGATGTATGACATGTATTGAGTAATGATGTTCTCAAAATGAATGAGATTGTGCTGTATATTATGTATGCACATGCCATGATGTATGGATATGCAATGCTATTGTGATATTCTCTAGCTGGGGAAAATAAATCCTGGACTGCTTATGGAGAGTATAAGGAGTTGAGTTCTTCGCTTTCGCTGGGGATAGTGACTGAAGATGATTATCTAGATATTTACATCCATTCTCCTTGAGAATATTCTTTCGGGAGTGACTTTGTCTGAGAACAATCCTTCAGGGGAATGACTCTATAGGAAAGGGAGATACTCTGTCGGAAGATCTGCTGATTTGGAGAAATAAACTCAGTCGGGGATGAACTTCCATTGCTGGAGAGAAGAGCTCTGTTGCAGATTGAACTTTCGTTGTTAGAGAAATAAACTCTGCTCGGGAGATGGCTTTATAAACTATTTATGATTGTAAAGCTCGGCTGGGGAATGCAGATATCATCTTTTTGAAGGAACCTGCTGGGGAAGGAATTTCTGCTTGGGGATATGGAGGTCGGACCTTGGTTGTCTCGACTCTGGCGACATCACTGGGGAGTATAGGTATCACTGACTCGTATGTGATAGTGACTTCGCTTCCAATTGTCTCTTCCCCTTGTTCCATGATGGACGGGGTAAATGTCGATATTTAGGTTTTGTACCAGTTTCTTTGAGTTCTTAGTAACTGCCTTTCCATTTTATATGTAGATATTTGTGAACAGTAATCATATTTAAATGCATATGTCAAGAATAAAACATTGGACGTTTTTTGTAAAAAAAAATAGAAAACGGAAAAACAAACAAACAGAGTTTGGTACTCAAAAGATGCTTTGTATGGATTTGAAATTTGCCTATAACAGGCATTTTTTTACATAGAGGCTGACGCTCTAGTAAGAGAACGCCGCTGTAAAAAATGGAAATTAATACAGAAATTTTGTACAAAATAGAAAACAGATATGTGTAGTGATCCTATTGGGTTTCAATTCTTCTATTGCCCTTATGTCTTCGAGCATCTCATCACTTTGCTGCTTGTCCAAAGCTGAACGGATTGATCGGTACCGTTTGAGCTTGACATATGATTACTGAGGTCTGATCACATGGTGATCCAATGGGACATAGTGATACGCTTTATTCCCTAATTTTTTCCTGGATGGCCCTTTCGAGTTTTCTGTCCACCGGGATACCCTTTTTTGCCCAAGCTGCCCTTTCGGGTTTTCGACTTGCCGGGTGTACATATTTTTTCATTTTTTATCCCTAATTTTTTCCTGAACCCTTTTGGTTTGCCGGGATGCCCTTATTTTTTCCTAGGTATGTCAACCTAGCGGGTCTTTGTTATGCGTAGTATCTTTTCACTATATCCGCATTGACAGGGTGTGGAAGGTCGTCACCATCCATGGTGGTCAGAATCATGGCTCCACCAGAAAATATGTACTTGACCACAAATGGTCCCTCATAGGTGGGAGTCCATTTTCCCCTGGGATCACCTTGCATCAGTATGATGCGCTTGATTACCAGATCCCCTACTTGATACACTTGTTGTCTAACTTTCTTATTGAAGGCCTTGATCATCCGTTTCTGATACATTTGACCATGGGAGACAGCAATAAGTCTTTTCTCGTCGATTAAGTTCAATTGATCAAGTCGATTCTGGATCCAATCATCCTCGCTCAAACTCGCATCCTTCATAATCCATAGAGAAGGGATCTGGACCTCAATGGGTAGGACAACCTCCATGCCATATACTAGAGAATAGGGTGTTCCCCCTGTTGACGTACGTGATGAAGTACGATACCCGTGAAGAGTAAATGGTAACATCTCGTGTAAGTCTTTGTATGTCACTGTCATCTTCTATATGATCATTTTGATATTCTTATTAGCAGCTTCGACAACCTCATTCATCTTCGGCCAGTAGGGAGAAGAGTTGTGATGCTGAATCATGAACTGTCTACAGAGTTCAGTGATCATCGAGTTGTTGAGATTGGTACCATTGTTCATGATGATTCTCTCAGGGATACCATAACGACAAACCAGGTTATGCTTGTTGAACCGTGCCACCACATTCTTAGTAACTGTAGCAAAGGAGGCAGCCTTAACCCACTCCGTAAAGTAATCAATGGCCACTAGGATGAAGAGATGTCCGTTGGATGCAATAGGTCTGATCTCGCCGATCATGTCAATGCCCCACATTGCAAAGGGCCAGGGAGCCGTCAAAACATTCAAGGGAACTGGAGGTACATGAACCTTATCCGCGTAGATTTGGCACTTATGACAGGTTCGAGAATGCTGATAACAGCCGACTTCCATAGTGGACCAATAGTATCCTGCCCGTAGGATCTTCTTTTCCATTGTATGTCCACTGGAATGAGTTCCAAAGGTACCTTCGTGTAGGTCTGCCATAATCCTTTCTGCTTCGCTCTTGTCTACACACCGTAGTAAGGTAGAGTCATGATTGCGCTTATAGAGGATTCCATTGCTGAGGAAGAACTTCGCAGTAAACCTTCTTAGAAATTTCTTTTCATTGATAGACGCCCCCTCGGGGTATTCTTAAGCCTCGAGATACCTTTTCACCTCATGAAACCAAGGTTTGTCGGCTACCTCCTCAGTATCGATCTCACAACAGTATGTCGGTTCATCCGACCTATCAATAGTGATTTAGGGAGCTTCATTGCCCCACCTGGTCTTGAACATTGACGACAGAGTAGCTAGCGCGTCCGCCAACTGATTCTCTTCTCGTGGGAAATGTTCAAAGGTGATCTCTTCAAAATACGGCAGCAGTGTCAGTACATACTCTTTGTAAGGGATAAGGTTCAGGTATTTCATATCCCACTCACCTTTGATTTGACTTATCACCAAAGTTGAATCCCCGAATACACTCAAGAACTTGATCCTTAGGTCAATAGCAGCTCTAAGACCCATAATACATGCTTCATACTCCACCATGTTGTTGGTACAGTTCAAACATAATCGGGCAGTGAATGAAGTATGACAGTCCTCAGGAGATATGATTACGGCACCAATACCATTACCCAGTGCGTTTGAGGCTCCATCAAAATACACAGTCGGTTACTAACATGATAGTCTCAACCGAGAACTCAAAATTCATGGATTGGTAGTCGTCCACGGCCTGATGTGGCAAATGATCAGCTAACACACTTCCCTTGATTGCCTTTTGGGTTGTTTATTGGATGTCGTACTCGGTTAAGATCATCTGCCATCTCGCTATTCTTCCGGAGAGAGCGGGCTTCTCGAAAATGTACTTGATCGGATCCATCTTAGATATCAACAAAGTAGTGTGGGTCAAAATATACTATCTCAGTCGGCGAGTAGCCCATGCCAAACCGTAGCAAGTTTTCTCGAGCAGTGAGTATCATGTTTCACAGTCGGTAAACTTTTTGCTAAGGTAGTATATTGCGTGCTCTTTTCGACCAGACTCGCCATGCTGCCCCAGCACACACCCCATTGAATTATCTAGCACTGTTAAGTACATTATCAAAGGTCTTCCTTCAGTCGGAGGCATCAGAATAGGAGGCTCTTGGAGGTATTGTATGATTTTATCAAAGGCTACCTGGAATTCGTCATTCCATTTTACCACTTGATCTTTTCTCAAAAGCTTAAAGATCGACTTACAAGTAGCAGTCAGATGTGAAATGAATCGGGCGATATAATTTAAACGTCCCAAGAAACCTCTAACTTCCTTCTTAGTACGGGGAACCGACATCTCTTGTATGGCCTTCACCTTTGTAGGGTCTACCTGAATACCTTTGTCACTGACGATGAATCGCAGAAGCTTACCGTACCTTACCCCGAAGGTGCACTTGTTCGGATTTAACCTTAACTTGTACGTCTTCAACCTATCAAACAACGTTTCTAGATGATTAAGATGTTCTTCCTCAGTTTGAGACCTGGCTATCACATCATCGACGTAAACCTCTATCTCATGGTGAATCATGTCATAGAATAGAGCTACCATAGCTCGCTGATAAGTTGCCCCAACATTCTTGTACCCAAACGACATCACCTTGTAGCAGAAAGTGCCCCACAGTGTAACAAAGGTTGTCTTCTCCATGTCTTCAGGTGCTATCTTGATCTGATTGTAGCCAGAGAAACCGTCTATGAAGGAAAAGACTTTGTGTTGTGCAGTGTTGTCAACTAGAACATCAATGTGGGGAAGCGGGAAGTCATCATTGGGGCTTACCCTATTCAGGTCTCTGTAATCCACACAAGTTTGTACTTTACCATCTTTCTTAGGTACTGGAACCACATTAGCTACCCACTGCGGATAGGAGGTGACAGCTAAGAACCCTATGTTGAATTGCTTCTTAACCTCTACTTTAATCTTCTTTGACATCCCAGCGCGTATACGACAAACGTTTTTCTTTACTGGAGGGTAGTCTTCTTTAGTCGGCAGACGATGAACCACTATATCTGTGTCTAGTCCCGACATGTCTTCATATGACCAGGCAAAGATTTCAACATACTCATGCAACATCTGCACCAATCACTGTTTAACACTAAGCTCTAGATTTGCACCTATCTTAACCTCTTTTTTGTCTTCCTATGTACCCAAGTTCACTGTCTCAACCGGCTCTTCATGAGGTTGTATGGCCCTTTCATCCTGCTGTAATAGTCTAGAAAGTTCTCCGGGTACCTCACAATCTTCCTCACCTTGTTCCTCGGCTTGGTTGATCGGATTTTCAAAGTCATTATGAGCAGTAGCAGAACTGTTATCAATGGGATCCAGAGTGGATATTGATCTGCATTTGGATACATGAGTGTGTGTAAGAGCATAGATGTATAGATAGAATAAAAGAAAAGAAAGACAAAGAGCGCACAATTTGTATGCAAATGTCCAATGCTTTATTAATGTCATATGAAAATGAAACATGATAACCCTTATAAATAGAAACATTGTGCCCCAGGTAAGACACGTGGCTAAAGACTTTATATTGTTTTTAAATTACATATCTTAAAAATAAAAAAGACATTTACTCCTGAACAAAAGTAATCGGTACAAAGTTCTTGGCAATCTAGTTACTGATTCCACCGTTGGTAGTCGGGATGATTCAGCTGTCAATGTTGTAACACCCCTTCTAATAAACCCCGAATTAAACAATATAATTAAAATCAGAGAAAATAAAATTGCACGGAAGGAATGTCACAACATTAATTCACCTATTCAAGAAATACGGACATGACATATTCGTCACTTTAATCATTTAATCACATAATACATTCATGGCATATACTTTCTTTTTCGTGCAAACGCAACGGAATCATAGTAACTTCATCTCCAAAGGAGGAATCAAAATATAAAAATCAAGGCATTAAGCCACATGGTTCATAACCCAACATGTTATCAAGTCTCATAATACATACATCAAAGTATGATCAAAGTAAAGGATTATATACAAGTATAATCCATCCACAAAATAATAGTTCGAATGCGAACACTAAACCCCCAAGTGTTACAATCAGAGCATCGACTCAATAACCAAAACATAACGGACTACAAGCCTAAATGCATACGCTAATCCTTGTGCCTCGCACTACCATCATCGATACCTGATGCCGTATCAAGCATCATTCCAACAGAAGGGTGAGAATTCCAATAATCATGAAATATATAATTTAAAACAATGGAAAGCAATAAATAAAAGGAATTCTCCATACTTGAATATATGTGTATATCTCTAACATAACACATTCATATATTCCATATTCCTCTATATTCAAGAATTATCTCTTTATCCATTTTGTTATTCTAACCATATAATCACACTCATTCAAACATCATAACCAATTTCACAAACTCAATCATCCTCACATAAACTCATAATATATATCATTATGCATGTGACTCACAACTCGATGCAACCAATGCAAATGCGGTACCGACTTGTGGATCCAAAGTTCCACCGCTTATTTTTCCACATAGGATCAAAGTCACTACGTTTATTTTCATTATAGGATCAACGTCTATTTTTGTGAAGCCATGTTTCACCGCATATGTTCCCTTTCCGGGTCAAAGCCACTATGTCTATTTATATGCAAGGATCAACGTCTATAAAATGTGAATCCACCGTTTCACCGTCTTTACTTCAAGACCAACCATGTCATACAATGTACAATCAACAACTCGTATGCAATTAAGACCACTTCTGACCTTAACATACACATACCACATATTCCAACACAATGAAATACCAACAATTGTACATGCATTGCAAATATAATTCACAAATCAAGTAACATACAAGTTTAAATAATGTTACTTCCATGATTTATCCAAATCAAACACAATTCCGGTTAGCCCTTGAAAACGTCAAAACCTCAAAAAATAACTCAACCATAATTACCTACGCACTAACTTAGTTACCCCGTCAAATTTCATTAATTTCCGGATAACAAATTTTTACCGCCTATACCGGCAAATTAGAAACAAACACAATTCCGATTAGCCCTTGAAAATGTCGAAATCTCAAAAAAATAACTCAACCAAAATTACTACGATAAATCGCATAATTATTCGGACTATTATAACTAAAATCTGTTAATTAATTATCGACCAAAAATTCTATTATTTCTACTTTCTACTAAATTTCTTATTTCTAACTCAACTCTTAAATCACTATATTAGTAATACTAAATTATTATTATTATTATAATAATAATAATTATTATTATTATATACTAAAGAACATGTATATATTATTACACTTAAGTTCACACTACAGGATGCCATTACAGTAACACTTAAGTTCACACTAAACTGCATATATTATATACTAAAGAGCAAGTGCTTCTAAGCACTACTGTATAGAAAAGAAAACATATGTCTTAAGTACCAATTCAATCTATGCATTACTGTACTGCTAACAAAGTGTCTCCAATTAATTTCTCAAAATGCTACTTTATTCATATGCTTATGTATAGAAAAACTAAGTGCCTTCAAATATTGCTATAAAAATTTGATCCATTCCAAATAGCACTACAGTAGTACTTGTTTGGAATTTTGCAAAGGAAATCATAAGGTACATAAATATATGCATCTCTAATTATATTGGGTCCCAAATCATCTCTCAATTTCATCAATATACCAATTTCAAACACAATTAAAAATCATATGCATAACCCAAATTGACATATTATTAATTATACACCCTATTATAGAGTCAAAACTCCATCCTTACCTCGAATTATGAGCAGCTCTAAGGGACTTCGACTGAATTTTGGGGAATTTTGGCACTTGAAGGAATTTCCTCTTTTTCTTCTTCTCCCTTCACAAACCCTATTTTCCTCTTGTTTTCTTTTTCTTGATACAACACTCCCCTTCTAATCTTCTCTACTTCTATTCAAATATAATAATCATATTTTTATTTAATCTTAAAAAATTTAAATGGGCCTAAAAATAAAACATACCCCTCTAATTACTACACACCACCATCAATTAAGCCCAATGTTACATTTAAGCCTAATAATAAAATAACACTTTAACTTAATTCCACCCAATTAAATCTGATTAATTATTATTCCGACTTCGACGATAAAAAATTGAATTAATAAGAAAAAATTCAAAAATATTTAATTAAATAAATAATTAAATATCGGGCGTTACAACTGTCCCCCACTTAGAATATTTTCGTCCTCGAAAATAAAAGTTTACCTAGTTCAAACAACTCGGGATGGGAGTCTCGCATCTTTCTCTCCAACTCCCAGGTTATGCTCTCGCCAGCAGCACCTAACCAGACAACCTTCACCAATGCAATCTCTTTTCCTCTTAGAATCTTCATCCCGCGATCTGCGATTCTCACATGCATTGTCTCTATCATGAGATTATCCCGTACTTGCACATCGTCCATCTGAATCACATGAGACGGATCGGGAATATACTTCTGGAGCTGTGACACATGAAACACATCATGCAAATTCGAAAGATTAGGTGGTAAAGCCACTCTATAAGCAACATTTCCCACTCTTTCTGAAATCTGATACGGTCCAATAAAACGAGGAGTGAGCTTCTTAGACTTCAGAGCTCGCCCAACACCAGTCACAGGTTTGACTCTCAAAAACACATGATCATCCTTCTTGAATTCAAGAGGCTTCCTCCTCTTGTCACGGTAACTCTTTTGGTGACTTTGTGAAATTTGCATCTTCTCTCTAATCAACTTAATCTTATCCGTAGTTTGTTGCACAATCTCCAGTCCAACCACCTCACTTTTTCCTGACTCGTACCAACATAAAGGTGTTCGACAACGCCTTCCATACAACGCTTCAAAAGGAGCCATACCTATGCTAGAATAAAAATTGTTGTTATAGGTAAACTCAATCAAAGGCAAGTAACTTTCCCATGAACCTCCTTGTTCCAACACACAAGCACGCAAAAGATCTTCGAGCGATTGAATCGTTCTCTCCGTTTGACCACCCGTCTGTGGATGATAAGCGAAACTCAAACATAGCATAGTACCTAAAGCTCTTTGCAAACCTTCCCAAAATCTAGATGTGAACCGCGGGTCTCTATACGAAACAATGCACGTCAGAATACCATGCAAGCACACAATCCTCTCAACATACAACTTCACAAGTCTCTCCATAGGATAATCCATTCTAATTGGAATAAAGTGAGCAGATTTCGTCAATCTATCCACGATAACCCAAATAGCCTCATAGTTAGTCGGAGTCCTCTGTAAACCCAAAACAAAATCCATAGAGATAATGTCCCACTTCCATTCTAGAATAGACAAAGGTTACAACAATCCAGATGGCTTCTGATGCTATATCTTGTTTTTCTGACAAACCAAACACGAATACACAAACTCCGCGATCTCCTTCTTCATACAAGGCCACCAAAACAACTTTCTCAAATCATGATACATCTTTGTGGCACCAGGATGAATGCTCAATCCACTTCGGTGCCCTTCCTCAAGGATCCTCTTTTTCACATCACCAACATCAGGAACACAAACTCGATCACGACATCTCAGAACTCCGTTCTCATCAATTCTAAACTCTCCACCTTGACCTTGGTTAACTAAAGTCAACTTGTCAACCAAAACCAAGTCTGATTTATGTCCTTCTCTTATCTCATCCAAGATCCCACTAGTAAGCTTCAACATACCAAGCTTCATACCAAAGTAAGTTTCTTCACAAACCAAACTCAAGTCGCGAAACTGTTCAAGTAATTCCCACTCTTTAACCATTAGTATAGACATATGTAATGATTTTCTACTCAATGCATCGGCAACCATGTTCGCCTTTCCAGGATGGTAATTCAAGATAAAATAATAATCTTTCAAGAACTCTAACCATCTCCTCTGCCTCATATTCAACTCTTTCTGATCAAACAAATAGTTCAAGCTCTTATGATCACTGAAAACATCGAATCTCGATCCAAATAAGTAATGTCTCCAGATCTTCAACACAAAAACCACAGCTGCCAACTCCAAGTCATGAGTCGGATAATTCCTCTCATGCACTTTAAGTTGCCTTGAAGCATAAGAAACCACTTGCCCATTTTGCGTTAACACACCACCTAACCCCATCAATGAAGCATCAAAATACACAACAAATGACTTGGATGGATTAGGTAAAATCAATACAGGAGCAGTATTCAACCACCTCTTAAGCTCTTGGAATCTATCCTCACACTGAGTAGTCCACACGAACACTTGACCTTTTCTCGTCAATTGCGTCAAAGGTAAAGCTAACTTGGAAAAACCTTCAATGAACTTACGGTAGTAACCGGCTAAACCAAGAAAACTTTGTATCTCAAAAATAGACTTAGGAGATTCCCACTCTGACACGACTTCAATCTTTGTTGGATCCACGGCAATACCTCCACGAGATATCACATAACCAAGAAAGCTTACTTGCTCCAACCAAAATTCACAGTTAGAGAGTTTAGCAAACAACTTATTCTCTTTCAGAATCGACAACACCAATCCTAAGTGCCCGGCATGCTCCGCTTAATTCTTCGAATAGATAAGAATGTCATCAATAAATACTACCACAAACTTATCAAGATATTCATGAAAAATCCTGTTCATATACTCCATGAACACACCAGGTACATTCGTAACATCGAAAGGTATCACCGAATATTCATAGTGTCCATACCTCGTTCTAAACGACGTCTTCTGAATATCACCAGCTTTCACACGAATTTGATGATAACCAGATCTCAAGTGAATCTTACTGAACACACAAGCTCCTACCAACTGGTCCATCAAATCATCAATTCTAGGTAACTGATACTTGTTCTTAATAGTAACCTTGTTCAACTGCCTATAATCCACACAAAGCCTCATCGTACCTTCTTTCTTCTTTACTAACAACACTGGTGCACCCCACGGAGAAACACTCGGACGAATAAACTTCTTTTTAAGTAACTCTTCAAGTTGGCTCTTTAGTTCAACCAATTCTGATGGTGACATCCGATACGGAGCCATCGAAACAGGACTAGTACCAGGAACCAAATCAATAGAAAACTCCACTTCACGTTCTGGAGGTAAATCCGTAATCACCTCCGAAAACACCTCTGGAAAATCACAAACAACAGGAACATGCTTTCTCACTCCCCTTTCACCAAGATTCATGCTCGCCACCAACACAAACAATTCAGCTCCATCTTTGACACACCTCTTCACTTGCTGAGTAGACAAAAATGAAATACCTTCTTTCTCGGACTTGAGAAAAAGAATCGCTTTAGAAAAACAATTGATATAGACATGGTCGGCTCTCAACCAGTCCATACCCAGAATGACATCAAGCTGACTCAATGGAAGACATACAAGATCCACCTCAAAATCTCTACCACACATATGCAAAGGACACTTTAAACATATAGCTGAAGTAGAAACTGAACCCACCGCAGGCGTATCTACCACCATACTCCTACTCATATCAGATAACACAAGTCCCAATCTCGTAACACAATCCAATAAAATAAAAGAATGAGCCACACCCGTATCAACAATAGCAATCAAAGGCACTTTATGAATAAAGCACGTACCTCTGATCAATCTCTCATTTTTTGAAGTCTCGGCACCAGACAATGCGAATACCTTTCCGATCTCTTTCTTTGGCTTTGTGCATTTGGTACTAATGTGACCTTGCTCACCACAGTTGTAGCAAGTCACAACATAACCAACCCGACAATCCATAGCTTTGTGACCTACTTTGTCACACTTAAAACACTTCACAATTCCTTGCTGACATTCTAGAGCATGATGTCTCTCTTTCCCACACTTGAAACATTTGATCGGAGTAATCACTCCCCCACTTGGATTCTTTCCGCCACCTATTGGTTTCTTTCCCTTTCCTTCATAAGGCTTGGGACGCAGTTTCCCCTTACCTCTCCTCTCATGCAAGTTCTTATAATAAGCACTACTTTCTCGACTATCCTCATCATAGATACGACTCTTGTTTACAAATTAAGAAAAGTGGGTGATTTGCTGATAAGAAATTTCCTTCTTCACATCAAGACTCAAGCCATTAACAAACTTAAGACATTTGGATCTTTCGGCATTTGCAGTGCTGTAGTGAGGATAATACTTAATCAATTCTTGAAATTTGGTGGCATATTCAGCAACAGAACCGTTTCCTTGTTTCAATTCAAGAAACTCCACCTCTTTCTTCCCACGGACATCCTCAGGAAAGTAGTTCTCCAAGAATGCATCTCGGAAAATGGCCCAAGTCACCACGGTGTTATCCTCATCATACCTCTGACTAGCATTAATCCACCAGTCCTCATCTTCCTTCACCAGCATGTGAGTTCCGAATTTCACCTTCTGAGCATCGGTACAATTCATCACTCGGAAAATATTTTCTATGGCCTTCAACCATTCTTGAGCTTCTTCAGGCGCATGCTCTCCTTTGAAAGTAGGCGGATTGTTTTTCTGAAACTTTCTAAGAGCACGGAATCCATCATCACCTCCACCTTGCTGAACAAGATTAGCTTGCGGCATCTAATTCAAGGATCCCGCGAGTAATCGCAAAGCCTCATCAAGTGCATTATCATTCCTTCCAGCAACCATCTTCTTCTGAAAAACACAAAAGTATCAATCGTGTCAGACACACAATCAAATACAATGGGATTAGCAAAGTTAAGACTTGACAACTGACCGACTATGCTCTGATACCACTATTGTAACACCCCTTCTAATAAACCCCTAATTAAACAATATAATTAAAATCATAGAAAATAAAATTGCACGGAAGGAGTGTCACAACATCAATTCACCTATTTAAGAAAGACGGACATGACATATTCGTCACTTTAATCATTTAATCACATAATACATTCATGTCATATACTTTCTTTTTCTTGCAAACGCAACGGAATCATAGTAACTTCATCTCCAAAGGAGGAATCAAAATATAAACTTCAAGGCATTAAGCCACATGGTTCATACACCCAACATGTTATCAAGTCTAATAATACATACATCAAAATATGATCAAAGTAAAGGATTATATACAAGTATAATCCATCCACAAAATAAGAGTTCGAATGCGGACACTAAACCCCCAAGTTTTACAATCAGAGCATCGACTCAATAACCAAAACATAACGGACTACAAGCCTAAATGCATCCGCTAATCCTTGTGCCTCGCAATACCATCATCGGTACCTGAGCGATGTCGTATCAAGCATCATTCCAACAGAAGGGTGAGAATTCCAATAATCATGAAATATATAATTTAAAACAATGGAAAGCAATAAATAAAAGGAATTCTCCATACTTGAATATATGTGTATATCTCTAACATAAGCACATTCATATATTCCATATTCCACTATATTCAAGAATTATCTCTTTAACCATTTATCATCCTAACCATATAATCACACTCATTCACACATCATAACCAATTTCACAAACTCAATCATCTTCATATAAACTCATAATATATATCATTATGCATGTGACTCACAACTCGATGCAACCAATGCAAATGCGGTACCAACTTGTGGACCCAAAGTTCCACCGCTTATTTTTCCACATATGATCAAAGCCACTACGTCTATTTCCACTATAGGATAAACATCTAATTTTGTGAACCCAAGTTTCACCGCCTATGTTCCCTTTTCGGGTCAAAGCCACTACGTCTATTTCCATTCAAGGATCAACGTCTATAAAATGTGAACCCACCATTTCACCGTCTCTATTTCAAGACCAACCATGCCATGCAATGTATAATCAACAACTCGTATGCAATTAAGACCACTTCCGACCTTAACATACACATACCACATATTCCAACACAATGAAATACCAACAATTGTACATGCATTGCAAATATAATTCACAAATCAAGTAACATACAAGTTTAAACAATGTTACTTCCATGATTTATTCAAATCAAACACAATTCCGGTTATCCCTTGAAAACGTTGATACCTCAAAAAATAACTCAACCATAATTACCTACGCATTTAACTTAGTTACCCCGTCAAATTTCATTAATTTTCGGATAACTAATGTGTTGTACCCCAAAATTTGCCCTCCCATATCCTTCAAGAAATTGCTAAGTCAAGCTTCAAAATCTCTCCAAAGGTTGCACAGTGCAAGGGTATCCTAAACAGTCAAAATTAGGGTTTTGGTTCTGATCAAGAAAATGAAGTTTCCAAGGGTCCAGTCAAGTCCCACATGCCTATAAATATGGTCAAGCATCCTCATACCAAGTTTCAAGACTTTCAGCACAAAATTGCACAGTCAAAACCCTAATTGCACTACAGTCAACTGTAGGGGCAAAATGGTCATTTGACAGTCAAAAGTTCAAATTTTGGTCAACATCTCATTTTGAAGCCACAAACATCATTTGATCAATTCTTGATCATGATTCTCAAAGCTTGGCTCAAAATCATCAAGGTGGCAAAAGTTTCCTCATGATCCGGGAACCTGGCATGAGGGTAGCTTCTAAGGTGTCTTCCTATTACTCCGGTGATCACCATGTCCCGAACCTCGAATTGACCCGAACACCTCCAACGGTGGTGCTACCTACCTCTCAATGGTGGGATGGCACTACCTTAAGGACATTTACATAGACTAATTCCTTAGGGTAGGTAGACGACTCGTAGATGCTTGCTCTAATTCAAAACAAATCAAAACTTCTTTTCACACCGACACTTTGCAAAACGCTTTCAAAAACAACTTTTCAAACACTCTTGAGGACCGATACAAGAGTCGATCTGAAACTTTCAAAGAAACTTTTTCAAACCCACACACTTGAAAAGCAAACAAATTTTGAAAACACAAGTGAGCAAGTATCTAAGAGCCCATGGATAACCATGGATAGAAAGGGTGCTAACACCTTCCCTTTCTATAACCTACCTCCCGAACCGAGAGCAATCTCTTTAAGGAATTTTTCTGTGCTTTTGTCCTTTCCATTTGGAGAAAATAAAAGACGGTGGCGACTCTTGCTTCCGCGACATTTCGCGAACCAGTGTTAAACAGTCAGTTCCAGATCCACCGATCACATAATGTTTACCGCCTATACCAGCAAATTAGAAACAAACACAATTCCGATTAGCCCTTGAAAACGTCGAAATCTCAAAAAAATAACTCAACCAAATTTACTACAATAAACCGCATAATTATTTGGACTATTTTGACTAAATTTCTTATTTCTAACTCAACTCTTAAATCACTATATTAGTAATACTAAATTATTAATATAACTATTATTTTTATTGTTATTATTATTATTATTATTATTATTATTATTATTATATACTAAAGAACATGTATATATTATTACACTTAAGTTCACACTACAGGATGCCATTACAGTAACACTTAAGTTCACACTAAACTGCATATATTATATACTAAAGAACAAGTGCTTCTAAGCACTACTGCATAGAAAAGAATACATATGCCTTAAGTACCAATTCAATCTATGCATTACTGTACTGCCTAAGAAAGTGTCTCCAATTAATTTCTCAAAATGATACTTTATTCACATGCTTTTGTATAGAAAAATTAAGTGCCTTCAAATATTGCTATAAAAAATTAATCCATTCCAAATAGCGCTACAATAGTACTTGTTTGGAATTTTGCAAAGGAAATCCTAAGGTACTTAAATATATGCATCTCTAATCATATTGGGTCCCAAATCATCTCTCAATTTCATCAATATACCAATTTCAAACACAATTTAAAATCATATTCATAACCCAAATTGACATATTATTAATTATACACCCTATTATAGAGTCAAAACCCCACCCTTACCTCGAATTAGGAGCAGCTCTAAGGGACTTCGACCGAATTTTGGCACTTGAAGGAATTTCCTCTTTTTCTTTTTCTCCCTTTACAAACCCTATTTTCCTCTTGTTTTCTTTTTCCTGATACAACACTCCCCTTCTAATCTTCTCTACTTCTATTCTAATATAATAATCATATTTTTATTTAATCTTAAAAAATTCAAATGAGCCAAAAAACAAAACATACCCCTCTAATTACTACACACCACCACCAATTAAGCCCAATGTTACATTTAAGCCTAATAATAAAATAACACTTTAACTTAATTCCACCCAATTAAATCCGATTAATTATTATTCCGACTTCGACGATAAAAATTTGAATTAATAAAAAAAAATCAAAAATATTTAATTAAATAAACAATTAAACACTGGGCGTTACAAATGTCGGAATCACCATCATTGTCTTCAAGTGCATTGACCCCAAGATTTCTGATGCGTAGGGGAGGTCCTCTAGCCCGAGCACGACGAACAACCCTTTGAGCACCTGTAGTAAAGCCCAAACCAGATTTGTCAGACTTGTAATAAATAACCGGGAGCTGATCCCAAATGGTAGACCCACCTTCTTCAACCACTGCTCGTGCACCCTTGAGGGAAGCCATCTTCAAGGGAAGTTTGGTGACCTTCAGAGGACTATCGGTAGTTTCTGCTGTAGCCATAATCTGAGGTACCTCTTCAAAGTTCTGGCAAGGAGTCTCGATGAACTCGCCATCCATCTCTACATAACTGAAATAGTTCAAGTGACTTATCATGTACTCCTCTTCACCATGCACAATGATAATCTTTCCCCTTACTGGGTACTTCAACATTTGGTGGAGGGTAGAAGTAACAACCCCAGTCCCATGTATCCAAGGGCGTCCCAAGAAGCAAGAATACGATGGTTTGATATCCATTACATAAAAAATGGAGTCGAAGGTCTGGGAACCAACTTTGATAGGGACATCCACTTCCCCATGCACCATCCTCTTCGAACCGTCAAAATCTCTCACTACTATATTTCTAGGCTTCAAGGTCAAGCCCTCACAGTCCAATCTGTCTAGAGCTTTCTTAGGTAGCACATTCAACGAGGAGCCGGTATCTACCAAAACATGGGCCAGAGTCGTGCCCCTGCATTCAACGGAAACATGAAGAACATCATTATGTTTCCTCCCCTTTGGTGTCAGATCCGCGTCAGAAAAACAAAAACCGTTATCAGTAGTCAGACTAGCCACACAATCATCAAACTGATCAGTAGATGTCTCTTGTGGCACGTGAACCGTCTTCAAAAACTTAACCAAAGCCTTCGCATGGGCCTCAAAACACAACAACAAAGCCATCATAGAAATTTTGGATGGGGGATACCCCAGCTGCTCGACCACATTGTAGTCACTCTTCTTTATTATCTGCAAAATTTCTTCCATTTCTTTCTTGGAAGCTTCTGGTAGGGTTACTGAATTATCCTTTGTCAGGACAGGCTTAATCAATATGTCTTTGCCTCGAGTCTCGGCCGACTCGTTGATGGGAGGGTAACCTAGAGTGATTATTGGAATTAAAGTAGTAGTCTTGGGTGGAACCACAGTAGGAATGATCACAGGACTGGTAGCAGTCTTTGGAGGAGAAATCTCAGGGGATAACACTCTTCCACTTCTTGTTATTTTACTGGTTACGGCAATATTGACGATGTCAGAATCAACATTTTCAGAAATCAGGTCTTCAATGGCTAGCATGTCCTGCTTTACGCCGTAGTAATAGTGTCGGCCCCATAGTTCCAAGGAACAACTTTGTCCGAGGAGTATGGGATTGGCCCTGGAATGGTTATGATCAACGGAGTCACCTTCGGAATTGATATAATCCTGACGGGTCTCTTAGCGGAGGCCCTGGTAGGATTTGCGGAAATGGTTATGATAGAAACATCTTCACATGAAACAGTGGGAACAGGAGTCTTCTCAAACATAATCTCTTTGTCATCCATCAGGCGCTGAACACCTACCTTCAACAAAGGGCAACCAGTTGGTAGAATTGAACAAAAGTGGAAACCTTCACCACAACTCGGAAAACCGGCCTTCAACAAAATCTCTTTGATAGTCATGAGTGGGGTCACCAATTCTTCCACAGAGGTCACAAACACATCTTCTTCAACAGCATTAGCACCTCGACCATGTTTCGAGATAAGAGTATCGATAACATTGGGAGTCTCTGGGGGATCAAATTCAATCTCCTTAGAATCAATCAGATCCTGTACTTTGTTCTTCAAAGTCCAGCAGTCATTGGTGTCATGGCCTGGACTCTCCAAATGGTAAGAAAAAGGAGCATTCGGTTTATAGTAGGGAGATGTGGTGTTTGGATTCTTCGGAGCTTCCCTCAGAGTAACTAGATTAGACTTCAGCAACTGAGGTAAAACCTGAGACAGTGTCATGTTGATCCAAGTGAGCTGTCTTGCTGGCCTTTCTGCTCTCGGCTGATTACTTCTTTGCTGAGCAGGTGCATGGTTGGGAATCATAACAGCCCCTACCACCAGACGACGCTCGGTTCGATTCTGATTCTTTTGGTTATAGACGACACTGGCTTCCTTTTTACCGGAAAATGGCTTCCTTGCAGCACTAGAAGAGGCATCCTTCTGAATTTTTCCACTTTGGATTCCAGCTTCCACTCTTTCTCCTATTAAGATCAGTTTAGTAAAACCCGTCGATGAACTTCCAATCAGATGGTTGAAGAATGGCCCAGTCAAAGTTCCCAAGAACATATCCACGAGTTCCCTGTCAGCCAAGGGAGGTTGAACTCTTCCAGCAAAATCTCTCCACTTCTGAGCATAATCCTTGAAACCCTTGTTCGAACCCATAGACAGATTTTGGAGTTGTGTATGGGTGGGAGCAAGGTCTGCATTATACTGATATTGCTTATAAAAGACAGCAGTGAGGTCTTCCTAGTTACGAACATTGGCTCTTTCCAGCTGATAGAACCAATCCAATTGTGTTCCAGACAGACTGTCTTGGAAGAAGTTAACCCACAGGTCTTTGTCAGCAGTATGAGGCTGTATCTTCCTCACATAGGAACAAATATGCATTTTAGGACAAGAGACCCCATCATACTTAGCAAATACCGGTGCCTTGAGTTTTGGGGGATGACAACCCCGGAGACCAGACCCAACTCTTCAAAATCCAGCCCAGGAACCTTCTAGATTTCCATAGCACTCAGACGCTCTTCTAACTGCTTATACTTTTCATCAACTAGAGGTTACTGCTCCTCATTATAATCAGTTTCATTGTCAGACTCTTTAGGACTAGGGTCCTCTTCTCTGGTTTCAACCTCTTGATTTTCTCCCTCTTTAGATGAAGAAGCTAGCTCAACAACCCGTCTTGGCGGCCCTCGGAACCTTCTTCCCATATTTACCACACTGGTTGTCCTCTTGGTCTTCTTGTTCTTCTTAACAATCAGAGCCTTCAACTCTTCCTGTCCTTTGGCCAGAGCCACAATTATTTGCTGGAATTATGTGTTCTGAGTCTGAAGATCTTTCATAGTTTCTTCAAGAGCCATTGTTGAAATAAACAGCGGAGGAGATAAGAAACCTGTTATGCAATGATATGTATGCAATGTTTTCAAAGATCTCGTGGGGAAAACAAGAAAATGTCAGAAGTTGAATTTTTTTGCTTTTATTGAAGAACTTTGTATCGTGTAGAGTCCTTCTACGAGAATCAAGACCACCATATTAAGTGGGTCATAGCCCCTGACTCAAGTTGTTGAGTTTTGATCTTCTGACGATATTGGCTAGAGGAAAATAAATCCCCATGCCCCTTGCTAGACGTCTGATTTATCATAACCTGCATCATAGGCCCTCGAGATCCTTGAAATGGTTAGTCATGCTATGGTATGGTATGGTATGATGTTTATGATGTCATGATAAATCACAGGTATAGCAAACACAGACAAATCACACCAAGTCCTTAGGTTTAAGGGTTGCTTGAGTTTTAAGGTTATACCCTCTTGAAGCTTTGTTGGTTTCAAACCTGTCTTAGAAAAGTAATCGGGTTCTAAAGATTCTCAACATCACTGATTATCCTTTATCGGGCATTATTTCAGCTCAAGCAATCTTTTCTTGCGGCCGAAATATCCCGAAAGTCTGATCTCAATGAGTGTAGAATCGAGTATCAACCAATACTCAGCTTTATACCGAGGCCGACTATCTCACTACTTTCTAATGGCCAAGTTTGTTCAACTAAGGTTCTAGGGTCCGTTAGTGCTTCACGACACCACGCGGCGGCCCCGTATTCTCCTCGTTTCCCCATGAAGGATATCGGTACCAACCAAAGTGTCACACCAACACAACCATCACTTAAACCATATCGGTATATGCCGTACAGTCTCCACGATCTATTGTTGTTTACCTAAAAAGTGTCCCCAGATCAAGGTGTAGGATCTTTAATAATACCCAAACAAAACCCTTGAATTTAAAGCAGGAAAGGCAAAACAAGAAAGCAATTTTAAAATGACCTAGATCCTAAGGTTTACCCCACTTTATTCTTAATCTCCACAGAGCCTCCAATTATATGATACGGTGGCAGAACCGACAGTTAATACTGGTTTGTGTTTTTTGTTCGCAAAATGTCGCGGTAAGCAAGAGCCATCATTGACTTTTATTTTATCTAACAAAGGAAAAGGAAAAAGAACAGAAAAAACCTTTTTTGAGATGTTTCTGAGTACGGGTGGTAGATTATAAAAAGGGAAGGTGTTAGAACCCTTTCTAGCCATGGTTTTCCATGGGCTCTTAGGTACTTGCTCATTTTGAAATTGCTTGTGTGTGCTTGCTTTGAAAATTTTTGTTTTACTTCGTTTTAACCCTTGTTTCTATCCTCAAGAGTGTTACGAAGTTGTTTTGGAAAACTTTGTTTGAAAAGTGTTTGGTGTGAAAAAGTTTGTTGTTTTGAGCAAGTACTTAAGAGTTTTCTACCTACTCGAAAAAGACTGTTTGTTTTCTTTTTAGACAATGCTATCCCATTATTGAGAAATAGGTAGCATCGTCGTTGGAGTTTTTTAGGGACATTCGAAGGGACGAAATGGTCTCTGAAGGCAACAAGTAAGGATACCTTAGCATTTCGAAGGGACTATCGTTATAAGATCAATTCGTAGGCAACTTGAGGGACAAGTAGGGACTGTGATCTTTATGACGACTTTGAATTGCGGGTCATGGCTAGGTATCCCTACATTCGAGGGACACAACCACTATTTCTGAGGCAACCGAGTGAGGCAAACCCTAGGAGTGAGCATGTGCATGTGTTTGATTTCAGTTATTTAATCTTTTCACAATTAAGGTGATCTACTGTTTTAAATTTTAATTAGTCTTTCCATACAATCCTATTAACATACATCTAAGCAGTTTATAATTTGCGGAAATTAAAAGTGCAGAAAGTTTTAAAGTCCTAGCTATTACAGGGCTTTTGCAGATACATAATTATCTTGACTGAAAATAAAAATGCATAAATTTAAAATCCCAATTACTATTACAACCCGAAGCAGATACAATAATAGAAAAAAGAATTAAAATGCGCGCGGTGAATTAAATGCGAGAATAATTAGGAACCCTAAGAATCTAATTGAAAAAAATATTTTGTTATTTTACGAGAAAGATTAAATTAGCCCTAGTTTCTAATTAATTTAAATTATGAAAAAAAAAGAATTAAGTTGCCCTAAATAAAATTAATCTAATTAATTAAGAAAAAAAAATATTTTATAAAAAAATGATTTTTAATGTTTTTTTTTATTTAATGAAAAAAGTGATTTTTTTTGTTATTTTGTAAAAAAATGAAATAATTAATAAAATAATTAAAACAAAAGAAATAAAATAGAAAGGAAAGAGATTTCGATCTGTGTTGTATGCAATCTAGGGGGTGCAATGTTGAATTTGTCAAGCCCAAGATGACTGGGCCCAATCCTTGCGTTAGATTCAGTGTGATACTCTTTCTTATGGTCCATGATATGCCTTGAGCATTGGGCATTGGATCTGGATTGATTATGAATCCATTGGATGGATATTGTTGTGCATGGTGGGCACCTGGAGGTGTGATGCATAGAACCTGCAATTAAATGTTAAGAAAATAGAAAAATGTTGGGACCTGGGATCGAACCATGCGCGTTTCACCACTGGGCTACCATGTTTTAGTTGTTAATATAATAACAACAATTAGTAATATATGAAACAAGGTGGATAGCTGGAAAAACAAAAACGCGTGCATTATTATTCAAATGGAACAGTTGTGGTTGGACACGTTATCGTCTTCTTCACAGATTCGTCGTCTTAGGTCCCATACTTTTACCTACGACTTGTGTCTGTAACTATAACCCTGCATCTTCCAAAAATCTCAAACAAGTAAGATAAATTAATTCCAAATATACCAATCAACCAGGCTTTATCTCGTGAGCATGATAGTACTCCTATTTGGCCCTGATTTTACCTGTATAATAAAGCCCTAAAACGGAGGACAAAACCCTAATAATGGCAATTCATCATTTACACATCAAAGATGGGAATTAAGTATACAGAAAGATTCCATACATTCATATGAACACGAATATGAAATCAAAACATGTTAATAATGCAAGAATGAAGAGATACAGATTTGGAAGAAGTGACAAACCGTGAGAGTATTATGTGATGATTCCTGGAGCTTTGAATCTTGCAAATGGTCCTGTTAGATTCAGGGTATATCCAGGAAGGGATTTATGGCTTTGAATGGTTTTGAATCGTCCTCTAGATTAGAAATCGGATCCACACTTTTTGTCAAAATTTTCAGTTTGGTTTGCTTGCTTGCACGACTTCAATCCTTGTTTTTATGCACTGGTTGTGTCCTATATATGTATTAGAACTGATTAGGTCAACAAAAACGCATTGTATCTTTGAACATTATGAAGATTGGATTTGATTTTGTTCTTGTATGATATGTTTACAAAATAGGCCTAATCATGCCAATTTTTGCTTCAATTTTATTTGCAAGATTTGATCTGATTTGTCAACTTAATGGGATTTGATTCCTACAAGAAATCAGATCAAAAATCAATCTTTTGCATTTATTTTCTATTTATTTGATTTAATTTGAATTTTAAATAATAAAAAATCAAAATAAAATAAATAATGAAGCAAATAAAATGTAGGTGCTGATTTGGGTCGTGGACCATGTCACAAACAAGATTCAATCAAGAAAAACTAGGCCCATTTGACAAAAAAATGTATTTTTGAGCACATTTGACTTTTGGCAATTTTTAAAAAATGGTCAACTTTGATAAAGCATATATCCTCCAATTTTAACACTAGAGAGGTGTTCTTAGACTTTTTAGAAAACTTAGGATGTCCCCTAAACATCTCTTTTGGTTTCATCTCAATTGGGTCTTCCATGTTCATGTAAGAAGCTTTGATCCAAAAGGTGTTTTTGTTGACTTTTCAAAAGGACCTATAATGTAGAAATTCATATCATTTGATGAGTGCATATTTTGAACTTGTGGGATGAATATGAATTGTAGGGAATTGCATCCTCTTCAAAATGAGCCTTGGATGATAAATTTCTGATAAATTATGAAGAAGTTATGCTTGGTCAAAGTTTGGTTGATTTTTCCTGAGAAACCCTAATTTAGCAACTTTTGGGTTTTGATGAATTTGGGGAATTCCTTGGGGAATCATGATAAAACCTTGATCAAATGATGAATATCACTTCAAAATGTTTGTGTTGACCAAAAATCTATAAGTTTGACTTTATGTGGGCCACAGTTGACTTTTGACCTAATACAGTTGACTTTGAGGCATCTGAGCAATTCTCTGAGCAAACTTCTTGTGTAAGGCCTGAAACTTGACATGGATGATCTTGATAACATATTAGGACCATGTAAGGAATTTGGGACCTTTGGAGTTCCCACACCCTGATAAAAATGGAAACCCTAGTTTGAGATTCATTGCTTTAGGAGAGAGTTTGTCTGGTCAACTCTTGGGCATCCTTGAGCAAGTTGGGAACCTCAATGGGCATGTGTTGAGTAAAATGAGAGGGGAAATTTTGGGGTACAACACTCATATATATGTGATGATGCAAAATTTTAAATGACAAGGAAGAAAAATTACAACAAATGTAATGAATTGCATATACTAAATAAGCAAGATATGACAATAATGTGAAGTTGATTTTGTAGTGTCACAGACAAATAACACTTCATAATGGAACTCCCGATGTTTCACACGCATGTGCCTAGCATAGCAATATGAATATGTCACTAATAAAACCAAAATGAAGATGAGATATATCATGTAAGCAAGACAACAAGTAACATATATTGCAAATATCGAGCAAACAACTAATTCAAGAACAAGTGCGAAGAATTAAATATAAACAAAAAGTACATGTTCACATGATAAGAATAAACGTATACAAATGTGAAAGAATTAATACATGAAGTCCTTATACGTGTATAGATTAAGAACACACAATGGTTATTAATATAAAAATTTGGTAATGAGCATTCATGGTTTTCATCATTTGAGAAAATATCAAGCATTTTTGGAAGTATCTAGTAACATATATCAAGGAAAATATTACTTTCAAGGAGAAATTGTAATGATATTACCTAACTCTTGTTTGAGATTGAAGTTTCACTCACATGATGTAAACAACTCAAACACAATATTAGAGTGAATTTATATAGAGTGCAAGCAATATTATAGGATTAGACGACATTTGAGATAACGATTATCCCTAATTCCCCATGTATGTTGAGAAAAGGTTCCGTTGCGAGTGGTTTAGGGAAAATATTGGCAAGTTGATTTTTACTATCAACATGCTCAAACACAACATCCCCTTTTTCAACATGGTCATGAAGGAAGTGGTGGCATATCTCAAAATGTTTAGTGCATGAATGTAATACAAGAATTTTGGTTAGATTAATAGCAGTAGTATTGTTGCACATGATAGGAATATGTGAGAATTTAATATCAAAGTCAAGTAGTTGTTGTTTAAGCCACAAAATTTGGGCACAACAACTACCGGCTGCCACGTATTCCACCTCGGCCGTTGACAAAACGGTAAAAACTTTCTTTTTCTATGCCAACTTATCAAGGACTTTGAAAACATGTAACATGTTCCACTAGTACTTTTCCTATCCAATTTGCAACCGGCAAAATTAGAACCATAGTAACCAATCAAGGTACAATCATTTCCCTTGGAATACCAAAGTCCAAAGTTAGATGTACCAATTAGGTGCCTACGAATGCGCTTAACGACTTTTAAGTATGATTCCTTAAGAGCCGATTGATATCTTGCACACATGCAAACACTAAACATAATATCCGGCCTTGATGTGGTAAGATAAAAAAGAGATCCAATCATACCTCTATATCTTTTACCTCAACATTCTACCTTTTTCATCTTTATCCAAGTTGCCATTTGTTGCCATAGGTGTGAAAATTTCCTTACCACTGACCAACCTAATTTTTTTGAGTAATTCGAGACAATACTTTGTTTGACACACAAATGTTCCTTCAGCAATTTTATTAATTTGTAGTCCAAGGAAGTAGTTTAATTCTCCCATTAGACTCATTTCAAACTCTTCATGCATAAGCTTAGAGAACTCCTTGACAAGATGCATATTAATTGATCCAAAAATGATATCATCAACATAAATTTGAACTAGTAAAATATGCTTTCCTTGACTTTTAGTAAAGAGTGTGGTGTCTACATTTCCCCTAGAGTAACCTTGTTCAAGCAAAAACTTACTAAGTCGGTCATACCATGCCCTAGGGGATTGTTTAAGATTATACAATGCACGTTTTAACTTGAACACATGATTAGGAAACTCATAATTTTCAAAACCGAGAGGTTGCGAAACATAAACTTATTCACTTATGTATCTGTTAAGGAATGCACTTTTTACGTCCATTTGATATAATTTGAAATTCTTAGAACATGCATATGCTAATAAAAGGTGTATAGCCTCAAGTCTGGAAATGAGAGCATAAGTCTCCTCATAGTCAATTCCTTTATCTTGGTTATATCCTTGAGCCACAAGACGGGCCTTATTTCTTATCATCACACCATGTTCATCAAGTTATTCCTAAATACCCATCAAGTGCCTATAATTTGATGATTTTATGGACGAGGAACAAGGTCCCAAACGTCATTTATTTCAAATTGATTTAATTATTCTTGCATGGCGACAAGCCAATGCTCATTAAGTAAGGAATCCTTAGCGTTTTTAGGTTCAACTTGTGATACATATGTATGATGATAACAAAAATTACTTATTTTAGAGCGAGTCATTACCCCTTTGGTGATATCACCAATAATGTTATCGATTGATGATCCTTGGAGGTTCTCCACTCCAATGGAAGACAATTATTTTCTTCATGACTTTCATTATTTTTCTTTTCTAGGTTGTCATATTTATCCTTCTCAACATCTACCAATTTAGGTTGATCAACTCCTTTATCGGCATCTTTGAGTATGTCTTCTGTAGATTCACCTACACCATGAAAAGAACCACCTTTTCCGAGTATCACCCCTTTTTTGTGATCACTGTAGGATACATACCCTTTCTTCTTTTCCAAAAAGTCAGAGAAGAGGGATATGTCTCCTGTCATGTGTCTTGAACACCCACTATCGAAAATCCACTTTCCCGTTATAATGTCAAGACACTCATCCTACAAAAATAAAATAAAAATAGTAGGTACCCAATTCTCATTGGGTCCTTGAGAGTGAGTTAAATAAATGTTGCTTTTGGGAACCATTGGAAATTGCCTTTAGGTATCAAAACTCACATATACTTGCATTTTTCAATAGTGTGTCCCTTTTTGCAACAATAGTGACAAAATAATCTATGATGAGAATCACTTAGGCTATTAGACTTTTCTTTAATCAAGTTATCGCTCTTATGAGGCTTTTCAACCTTTGATCATCCAATATCAATATCGTTAGTAGGATGATGTATTTTGTCATATTTGGTTTCAAGATTACTCACTTCTTATTGCCAAATTTGACATGTTTCACATCCAAATTTATAAGATTGTTCATCCTCCTTTACTCAATTTGAACCATTTGGCCTCCTGTAATACAGTGGGAGAACTGATTTGGTTTTGCATTTTATAGCAAGATTCGCCACCAAATTTTCTTTTATCCAATAAGGAAAGGGTGAAAAGAACAGGAAAAGACCGTCGAGAATTTTTTGAGTTTGGGGGGTAGGTTATGAAAAAGGAAGGTGTTAACACCCTTTTCATCTGTAGTTATCTACGGGCTCTTAATCGCTAGCTCACTTTTGTTTTGAAATGATTTGTGTGTATGTGTTTGAAAATATTTTGAAAATTCCTAAGTTTGGAAAACTTTGTAATGATTCTCGTATCAGTTGAGAATTCATACAAAGTGTTTGTTTTGAAAATATTTCAGAGAAAAAAGGTGTTTATGAAAAGATGTTTTTTTTTGTGTGAGCAAGCGATTATGAGCTAGCTTCCTACTAAAAAAATTTTCACATTATTTTCCTCCTCCTTAGATAGTGCTACCCTACCATTAGTTAGTAGGAAGCCATATCATTGGATGTGAAGGGGCAGGCGCGCGTCATCATACAATCATAACGGAAACTTGTAAGGACGCTTTAGCAATTTATCACAAGGGACTAAGATCATTTACCGAAGGCAGCATCGAAGGGTCATCGAGGGACTACGATATTTCTAATCGAGAGTATTTGATAAAACGTCCCCATGTTCGAGGGACATGACTTTTTTTCGAAGGAAACAAGTGAGGTTACCCTAGAGGTGAGTGTGTGAATAGTGTATTAAATTCAGTTATTTAATCTTAATTAGGATTATCTAACAGTTGATTTTAGATCTTGACATACATTCCCTAGTTACTAGCAGTAATAAGGAATGCAGTAATGCATAAATTAAATGTCCTACGCTATTACAAAGCTTCGGGGAATCGGGTAAAAACCATAAACAAATTGGGGAAAGAAAGAAAGCAAAAAACCCTAATATAAACTATTACATTCTGTAGCAATTACATAATAGGGAAAATTAATAATAAAGTGCGTGAAATAGTGAAATAAGAGGAAAATGGTTTGATGAAAAATAATTGATGATTGAACCTAAACCTAATTGATTAACTTGAGAAAAACCTAAAGTCTAGGTTGATTTTAATTTAATTGAAAAAGTTAAAGGTTAGTAGAAAGAAAACCTAATTAATTTTAATAAATAAAAATCAAAGTTAATTTATGAGAAAGAAAACTAAACCTAATTTATTTTAATGTTGATTAAAAATAATTAATTAGGGTTTATTAAGAAATTAGGGTTAAGAAAAAAGAAAATAAAGGTTAGTAGAAAAACAAAGAAAAAGAATGTTGGGGGTGGGTGTTGAACCCACGCCTCCCTGCATCTCCAGGAAACATGCATACCAACTAAGCCAGGCGTGTGCTGGTGCTAGGATACGCGCTCAACATGTTTTATCATCAATCTGCAAAACATATGAGAAACATGAAAAAAAGTGTCAAAAGGTTGGATCGAACCCAGGTCCTTCTGTATCAATGCCTTATCGCGCGCGCTCCTGCCACTGGGTTGGTTGTTTCATCCGTTCATATAATTAAACAAAAAAATATAATATAAAACAAAATGCATTGGCCGGAGAAGCGCCAGAGCCCTAGCTCTGGTCGTCTTCTCCGGTGACTTGTTTTCTTGAACCTGCAAAATTCAAATGGTTAATGATCCAAAACATCTTATCCCCTTTAATTCAACCCTACTGAATCCAAATATGGGCTTAGTTTTGGCTAAAAGTCCTTGGATCATGAGTTTCAAAGCAAGCAAAGTCGACCAGAGCAAACGTGGTGTTTTGCATTCTAGCATGCATGGGACTCCTGCGATTGCTCTATTCAACATTATTAGACCTCATGAACACATAGCAAACGTTAGTAAACATTAGAATGCAGTAAAATAAAAAATACAGAAATTTAAATATGGATGAAATCGTGATGTTTGCATGAGTTTTTCTGGCCATTTGGATCATTGTATATGATCCAAGCTTACCCTGGGGGTGAGTGGGATTGATTACAATCGCGGGGTTGTGGTGAAAGGTAGTGTAATAAAGGTTTGAGAATTTTAGGGTTCTTGAAAATATTTGGAAAATTTTGGACAAGTTTTGGAGGCAAGGATTTGTGTTTTATTCTTATCTTGAGGTCTGAATATATAGATAATTTTTAGGGAAAAACAAATGGGTTTGGACTCTTGTACAAAAAGATATGATTTTATCTTATATTATTTTGTATTATTAATGAATTAAATAAAAAATAATTAAAATAATTAAAATAAAACAAGGAAAAGGGTATAGAATGAATTCTGAGGTGTATGGAGAGTATAACACACATTTGGACCTTAAAACATGGCCTAATGGTCCAAAACGTCAAGCTTGCTCAATTTGGTCTTCATGCATTTGCTTAAAATTTCCCAACTTGTAATGGTCATAACTCACTCAAGTTTTATCTTTTGAAGGTGATCTGGACTTTTTGGAAAGCTCAATATGTCCTCTAAAACCTCTATGTTGATCATTTTTTATTTTAAAGATTTTATCTTGATGTAAGTTGCCTTGACAAAAAGTCTCTTTTTGTTAACTTTTGAAATGACCTGTAATGTATTGCCTTATATCTGTCAAATGATGCATTTTTTGGACCTGAGCATAGAGATACAAAGATGTAGAGAATTGGATTCCCTTAAAAATGATATTTGGTTGGGGATAAGATGATGAAGCATGTGAAAGTTATGCTTGGTCAAAGTTCAGTTGACTTCTCTTGAGGAAACCCTAATTTGGCAACTTTTGATTTTTGATAATTTGAGGGATTTTTCTTGAGGAATCATGATCAACCCTTGATCAAATGATGAATATCATTTCAAAATGTTGATGTTGACCAAAAATATTGAAGTTTTACTGTATGTTGACCACTATTGACTTTTTACCCCATACAGTTGATTTTTTAGTCATTAGAGCCATTGACTGAGCAAATATTTTGATGCAAGGCTTGAATCTTGGTATGAGAATTCTTGAAGATCTATGAGAACCATTAAAACTAATTGAGACCTTCAAAACCAAATATTCCTTGAGAAACACAAAACCCTAGTAGTGGACTCATTGCTTAGAAGGAGAATTTGTCTGATAAATTTTGGAGCCACCTTGAGCAAATGAGGATCTCATGAGAATGTGATGAAGGAAAATGGAAGGGAAAATTTTAGGGTACAACAGCTGCCCCTGTTCAATCTTATTAAACCTGAATAGTTAGATTGGAACGTCTGCCATTCATGACATGAAGGTAGAAGATGATTTAACATTTAAGTTCCTAGAAATTTGCACTCGTTGTGCACGAAGTCACACTATTAGCTGATTATACCAGGAATAGGCTTAAATATGCCATTGGGAGTGGTGATAAGGATTCCTCAGAGATGGGCTTATAGATGCCATCCAGAGCAACTGTTTATAGGAATATCGGAATAAGTCTAGGCATCACTTTTTCTTAAGAAGATATATTTGGAATGAGTCTACGCTCGACTTTGTCGAAAAGAAGCATTAAAAAAAATGTATGCTTGATTTCATCTGAATCAGAAGATGTCTGTGCTCGACTTCAACTAGAAGAGGTACCAGAAAGATTCTACGCCTGACTTTTTCCAAAGAGAGTATCAGAAAGAAATCTACGCTTGATTTCATCTGAACCACAAGTTGTCTACGCCCGAATTCAACTAGAAGAGGTACCGAAAAGAGTCTACGCTTGACTTTTTCCAAACAGAGTATCAGAAATAAATATACGCTTAATTTCATCCAAACTAGAAGATGTCTACGTCCATATTCAACTAGAAAAGGTACCGAAAAGAGTCTACGCATGACTTTTTTCCAAAGAGAGTATCAGAAAGGAATCTACACTTGATTTCATCCAAACTAGATGATGTCTACGCCCGACTTCAACTAGCAGAGGTACCATAAAGAGTCTACGCCTGACTTTTCCAAAAAGAGTATCAGAAGGAAATCTATGCTTGATTTCATCTGAATGATACACTAGAAGATGTACCGGAAAGAGTCTACGCCTGACTTTTCCAAAAAGAGTATCAGAAGGAAATCTACATCTAATTTCATTTGAATGTTGCACTAGAGTATGTCTACGCCCGACTTCATCTAGAAGAGATATCCTTCAGAATGACCTTCTGGGGAAAATGTTTAAGTAGCTACTTGTCAGATTTAGTTTTTGAGGGAAATACCTATCTGTTTGTGAACTTAATCCTGCAAAGACAAAGTTAGTTTTATGCAACGCCATGATGTATGCATTGCGTAACGATGTTCTTAAAATAAATGTGAATGTGCTAATGCGTTTCGCATGTGTATGCTATGATAAATGATATATGAATGTGAGATGTCCTTGAAGTGTATCAGTAGCTTCATATAACATCTTTGATCGGGAAAACAAACCCTCGAGTATTGCTAGGGATGACGAATATGAATCTTCGATCTTCCAGGGGTTCCTGGTTGCTGTTTAAGGAAACTCCGCTGGGGAATTTGATTTCTGCTTGGAGAGAAGAGCTCGGAAACATTGGTCGTTCATCGCTCTACTAGGGAGTTTAATTCTATTACATCCTGATTGGGGATAAAAGAGATGTGTAAACTTCCAAGGTGTTGTTTGACCAAGTTTTTGATATGAATGCCGAATCGCCTGGTGAGGATAAGATTAACTGATATATGGTCTAATTTTAAATTTTGTAGTAACTCTTTGGAGATACTGGTTTGGACTACCTTTTGCTGGAGAGAGAAGTTTTGTCGATGATTTACAGTAGTCATGGAATAAAGCTACCATAGCATGCTGATATGTTGCGCCAGTATTTTTCAACCAAAAAGGTATAACCTTGTAGCAGAAAGTGCCCCACTTTGTAAAAAAAGTAATTTTTTCCATGTCTTCAGGTGCCATTTTGATCTGATTATACCCTGAGAAACCATCCATGAAGGAGAATACCTTGTGCTGAGCGGTGTTGTCGACCAAAACATCAATATATGGAAGTGGGAAGTCATCCTTCGGGCTCGCCCTGTTCAGATCCATATAGTCTACACACATATGTACCTTTCCGTCTTTATTTGGTACCGGAACAATATTCGCAACCCATTGAGGATATGATGTCAGTTCTAAGAACCTTGCGTTGAATTGTTTCATAAACTTAGCCTCGATCTTCTCTAACATTTCAGGATGCATACGACGAACCTACTGTTTTATCGGGACACAACCCTCTTTCATCGGCAGATGATGAACCACAATATCGGTATCAACCCATGGCATGTCTTCATATGACCAAGCAAAGATTTAACATATTCATGTAACATCTGTATTAATTTGTTCTTGACACTGTCCTCTAAGTTGGCACCTATCTTGACCTCTTTTCTGTCTGCTTTGAAACCCAAGTGTTGTACCCTAAAATTTGCCCTCCCATATTTCTCAATACATTTCAAGTGAGGTCCTCAAATTGCTCAAGGAAGTCCAAGGGTTGACCAGACAAACTCTCTCCTAAGGCAGTCTACCTCAAATTAGGGTTTCATGTTGCATCAATATATTTGAGTCCCAAGGATCCAAAATGCTCACCATTGTAAAAATATGTTCTCAAGATCACCCATGTCAACTTTCAAGCCCTACAGAGAAAGTTTGCTCAGTCAATTGCTCAAAGGCCTAAAAATCGACTATGCTAGGGTAAAGGTCAACCGTGGCCCACATATAGTCAAACTTCAAGATTTTTGGTCAACATCCTCATTTTGAAGTATTATTCATTATTTGATCAAGGGTTGATCATGATTTCTCAAGGATTGCTCACAATTCATCAAAATCCAAAAGCTGCTAAATTAGGGTTTTGCAAGAAAAGTCAACTCAACTTTGACCAAGCATAACTTTCTCATACTTTATTGGAAATGACCCATCCAAAGCTCATTTTTAAGAGAATGCAATACTATACAATTAATTTTCATCTCCCAAGTTCAAAATATGCACTCACAATAAGTTATGAATTTGGACATTATAGGTCACTTTGAAAAGTCAATAAAAACACCTTTTTTGTGAAAGCTTCATACATGAACATGGAAGACTCAATTGAGATGATACCAAAAGGGTTTCTTAGAGGACATCTCAAGCTCTCTAAAAAGCCCAAGAACACTCTCATAGGGTCAAAATTGAGGAAGTTATGCATTGGTGAAGTTGACCTTTTTTGAGAAATTGTCAAATGTCAAAAGTGCCTCAAATTGCAATTTTTATCAAATGGGCCAAACTTTTGTGCTTGTTTTGAGTTTGTAACATGGTCCACGACCCATGATCCTTCCCACTTTCCTTTATTTTATTTTTTCCATTTTTTTTTATTTTTATTTCAATTAAATCAAATTAAATCAAAATAAAATCATGGAAATATCAAAATCATTTAAAACCTTGAGATTTTGTGCATATTTCAGGTCTCTTATACAGCTAGCAAGGGAATCAAATCGTGCAAGTCATGTTTGTACACAAAAAGATTGGTTTTTGGCTTATTTTGGAAAGATTTACAAGAGAATCAAATCTTGATCAATGACCATAATTGAAAAAGATTCAGAGCAAATTTGTAAACCTAATTAACTCAAGGAAATATATAGAACAAATTCAGACCAAATGCACAAGGGTTGGAGGCGTGTAGAGTGGAGAACAAACTTGGAAAAACTCAAGAAAAGTAGAAATTGGTTTTCATACTTCCAAGCATTCTCAATCCTCCCAAGCATTCTCATTCGCTTCCTGGGTGTAGAAGGAGTCTATACCAATCAAAAGCAAGTGTTTTTGTGCCCAGAAATGCGAGGTAAGTTCTTCACGAAATCCCTCCCTTTTTGAAATCCAATATCATTATTTTGGCATTTGTAGCATGAATTATTTATATATTCTGAATCCTTGAAGCATTTGCAAGCTAATGGTAACAATCAATTGCATTTTTGCTAACCATACAGAGATCCACCATTGTTAGGGTTTCTTGTTTCATTTTGAGATTTTCTTGTACAGGTAAAATTGGCCCAAAAGAGAGGTACCATGATGTTCACAAGGCCAAGACGAATTGGTCTGTAGCATTAGATTTCATTTATGGTGCGCGTATGGGATTTTGGAAAATTACAGGGGTTATAGCTATGGACTTATGTCTGTAGGTAAAAGTCCTTGACTTTTACCAACGGAGAGAGGAAAAAGAAAGACTGTGTGGCACCACTCCATTTACCCATTTGAAAATTCGCACGCTGAAAGTTAATGTTGTGTTTTTTAATATAATCTTTGTTTTTGTCTAGTGTACAACACAAGCGCGCTAGTAGAGTTGGTGATGAGGCATTGGAAAAGGCCAAAGGACCTGGGTTCGATCCCCAAGTCCCCTTGTTATTCAATATTATTTTGCCATATTTGATCCTATGCGCAGTTTTCCATGACATCCACCATATGCCATCAGCTTGCATCCACTGGATCTAAAGCAGATCAAATCCAAAGGCCATCATTTGAGAATCCATGATGCACCCTGGTCAATGTACAAAATGGAATCTGAAAGTCAAACGTGGGCCAATGGATTTTGGGCTCAAATTTTGCTACGGAGACCCCCTCAATTGCTAGCATGCCAGGCCCATTTCTCTCTTTCCTTATTTTCTTTTATTTATTCATTTTTTATTTAATTTATTTTTTCTCACAAAATTTATTCTTTTTTATCAAAAAATTCATAAAATCAATTTTCATCAAATTAGATTTAGGTCTTATTTTTTATCAAAAATTAATTTAATTTTTGGGTAACTTTAATTTGTTTTGTAAATAAATTAAAATCAATTAGAAAATTAGGGTTTTGTTTAATTTAATTTTTATTTTCTTTTTTCTTAAAATAACAAAATCACAAAAATAGGTCAAAATTAATTATTTTCTTTAATTTAATTTAATTAGTAATTAGGTTTGCATTGATTTAATTTAAAACCTTATTCTTTCTCAAAAATAATCAAAAACGACAAAAATGATTTTTCTTTTAATTAGGTTAGACGGGGTCAAAACCCTTATTTTCTCTCGTTCTCGTTTTATCGCGCGCATTTATTTATTTTTGAAATATTAATGTAACTTCTCATGGGATGTAATAGTTTAATTAGGCTTTTTATTTTATTTTTCGTTTTACGGGTTTTTGGCTATGTAATTAATCCCCCTCCCGAAGCCTTGTAATAGCGTAGTTTTATTTCTCGCATTTTAATTTCCGCAAATATTAACTGTTAGATGTATGATAATAGGATTGCATGACAAGAATGTATGTTAATTTTAAAGCGGTTAGCAAACCCTAAATGTGCAAAGATAATAACTGAAATTGAATCACTCGCACATGCGCACTCCTAGGGTATACTCTCACTTCGCTTGCCTTCGGTAAACAATCATTATGTATAGGGTATTTTAGTGGTCGCTCTCTTGTATAAACAAATATCAAAAGCACCATTCGAAAATGTTCCCTCGGAAATGTTGCCTCGAATATGATCTTAAGATATTAGGGTTATTACTTAGACGTCCTAACATTGCTTTAGTGATTGTACGTCCCTTTCGAATTGACCCTTACAATTCCAACGACGGTGCTACCTACTCAATAATAGTGGGATAGCGCTGTCTAAAGGAAACAAGAACAAAAACATCTTTTTTTGAGTAGGTAGATGCTAGTAGGTACTTGCTCAAAACGAACTTTTTACACCATACACTTTCAAACAAACTTTTTAAACTAAGTTTTCAAAACAACTTCGTAACACTCTTGAAGACAGAAGCAAGGGTTAAATCAAAGTAAAACAAAAACTTTTCAAACACACAAACACAGAAGCAATTTTAAAATGATGAGCAAGTACCTAAGAGCCCGTAGAAAACTACGGATAGAAAGGGTGTTAATACCTTCCCTTTCTATAATCTACCCCCCGTACTCAAAATCTCGAAAAAGGAATTTTTCTGTGCTTTTTTCCTTTCCAGTTGGATAAAATAAAAGTCGGTGGTGACTGTTGCTTACCGCGACATTTTGCAAACACAAACGCAAAACGCAAACCAGCATTTTCTCAAAAAACAGTCCGGTTCTGCCACCGTATCACAGAACTGGCGACTCTGATGGGGACTTAATAAGTGGGGTATACCTTAGGATTAGTTCATCATAAATTGCTTCTCTTGTTTGATTTGATTGCTTTACTTTTGAGGGATTTGTATCGGGAGTTACTATAGATCCTAACTCAGATCTGGGGGAAACCATTTAGGTGAGTAACAATAAACTGTGAGGGAACTATACATCGTAGACCGATATGGTTGAAGCAGTAGCTATGTTGATGTGGCACGTTGGTTGGTACCGGTATCCCTTGTGGATAAACGAGGAGAATACGGGGCTGCTATTTGTGTCATTAAGCATCAACTGACCTTAGAACCTATAATTGACCAACTTAGCCATAGGAAGTAGTGAGATAGTCGGTCTCAGTGTAAAGTTGGGAATTGGTTGATACTCGATACTATACTCATTGAGACCATACTCTCGAGATAGTTTCGGCCGTAAGAAAAGATTGCGTGAGCTGAAACCATGATCGATGGAGGATGGTCAGTGATATTGAGAACCTCTAGAACCCGGTTACTATTATTAGGACAGGTTGAAACCAACTAAACTTCAAGAGGGTAGTACCTAGACCCCATGCAAGCCTGAAACTTAAGGGCTCTTGCGTGACTTGTTTGCCTTTACCATGTCTGTTATTTGCTATACATGTTGTGTGTTTTATCATGATATCATGCATCATAACATAGAATGCATACTTCATTATACTAACCATTTCAAAGACCGAGGGGATTTATCTTTGTTCTGTTTTGTAGATTATGGCTTCCATGCGCAGAAACACCATTCGAGTTAATGTTATGCAAATACCTGCTCATGTCAAAGATTTAGCCTCGAGAGTTTCTGATACTTCTTCGTTCATTAGGAGACGTGGTCAGCTCCTTAGCTTGGTTACCTCAAAGTTTGATGAGCAGATGATGGGTGTGCTTTTCTAGTTCTTTGATCCGGTGCATCATTGCTTCACTTTCCCGGATTATCAGCTAGTTCCCACCATGGAAGAGTTTTCTCACTTATTGGGCATATCCATCCTTGAAAAATTCCCTTCACAGGTTTGGAAGAGACTCCTAGACCAGAAGACATTGCTTCAGCTTTACATTTGAAACGGGCTGATGTAGTATCTAACTGGGAAACACGAAGCGGGGTTGAAGGTTTCCTAGATAAGTTTCTGATTGATTAAGCTTAACTATTCTGGGATAACTTGGACTTTCAAACTTTTGAAGACATCTTGGCTCTCCTTATCTACGGTTTGGTTCTTTTCCCGAATCCAGATTCCTTCATAGATGTGAATGTGGTTAAGATCTTCCTGTCCCCCAATCCTGTGCCTACTATTTTGGGTGATATTTTACATGCTCTCTACACTCGTACCGTACATAGAAGAGGGACCCTCATGTGTTGTATGTCGTTGCTGGCGAGGTGGTTTATTTCGCACCTCCCCAAGTCCGTATTGAAGAATGAGGAAGGTTTATGATGGTCTTATAGGATGATGTCCCTTGCCCATACAGACATTATTTAGAGTTCTAAGGCTATGGAAAACACTGCTATCATTGATCGATGTGGGGGATACCCTAATATCCTGTTGCTTGGAATCATAAGGGGAATAACCTATAGTCCTTGCTTGGCTTTACGGCAGTTCGTTCATGCTCGGAGAGACGGTCCTCATGAGCAACTTCTTACATATATTGTCTTTGACTATAAGGGGGACGTTGACGAGCATCGCCGAAGGTTTATACGAGCCTGGAACATGGTGAACAAGTCTGACCCTCAAGATCTAGGACCCAAGACTTTGCTCCCTATGCAACCTTATCTCCAGTGGGTCCGATCTTGAGCCCAGAAGCTTAGGATGCCTTATGAAGCTGTATTTCCAGTGATTGTGGAGCCTACCAATGAAGAGGGTGTTCCTTATACAATCCTTTATCCTTACATGCCCACTGATCTTGGGGCATTGAAGAGATCCTGGATTCAGCTGAAAGATGAGAGGGATACCTACCGAGAGAAGTACCATGAGCAAGAGAGGAAGATCTTGAAGCTCACAAGGAAACTTGAGAATGAAAGGACGATCAATGACTACGTCAGCACGAAGGGGAAGCATCCATGGGATTTTTGATTTTTCTTGTTTTTTCTAGTTTAGTTTTGTTTTCAGCTTATTTCTCTGTAACGCCTCAAATGCATTATTAAACATTTTTACAAGTTTAATTCTCCCAAAGTCTTTGAAATCATTACATATGCATCCCATTATCATGCACATCATTACAGTTACCATTATAGGTTTCTCATCTTCTTCGTTGTTTATTTCAGCACAGAATGTCTTCTGAAATACCTACCGATCAAGCCATTAAAGCTCTTCAGGCACAGATTGCCCAATTCCAAGAGATGTTCTTGAACTTGGCTAAAGGGCAAGAGGATTTGAAGACTCTCATCCTGAAGGAGAAGAAGAAGAAGAAGAAGAAGAAGAAGAAGAAGAAGAATAAGGTGGTTCTTCTGAATATTGGTCACAGATTTGGGAATAGGTTGCGACATGAAGTTGATTTGTCTCTTTCATCCAAAGGAGGAAAGAATCAAGAAGAACAAAAGGGTCCTAGTCCTGTAGTCTCTGATAATGACACTGATTTTGATGATGAACAGTATCCTCCTGCTGAGGATAGGTACAAATAACTTGAAGACCTTATGAGTGCTATGGAGATTCAGAAGATCCCTGGTTTGGATTTTGGAGATCTGGGAATAGCATCTGGGGTGGTGATCCCTCATAAGTTTAAAGCTCCAATTTTTTCCAAGTACGATGGAGTATCCTGTCCAAAGCTCCATCTTCGCTCGTATGTCCGAAAAATCCAACCTTACACTGCTGATAGAAATTTGTGGGTGCATTTCTTTCAAGATAGTCTGTCAGGGACTCAGCTTGAATGGTTTTACCAATTGGAAGGAGCTAATGTCTGAAACTGGGAGGACCTTGCTGCTGCTTTTTACAAGCAGTACCAGTATAATGCTGACCTTGCTCCCACTCGTACTCAGCTTCAGGATATGTCTATGGGTGCAAGTGAAGGTTTTAAGGACTATGCTCAGAAGTGGAGAGATTTGGCTGGAAGAGTCCAACCCCCTTTGTCTGACAGGGAGTTGGTTGACATGTTTCTTGGGATGTTGTCTGGTCCATTTTTCAATCATCTGATCGGTAGTTCGTCATCTGGGTTTACTAAATTGATTTTGACTGGGGAGAGAGTAGAAGTTGGTATACAAAGTGGTAAGATACAGAAGGATACGTTGTTAAGTGTAGTAAAGAATCCTTTCACCGATAAGAAAGAAGCTAGTGCAGTCTACAACTCGAGGAGCCAAAACAGACCTGAATGCCGTCAAGCAGTAAATGTGGTAGTAATATCAAGACCCACCGTTGCCCCACAACGCAACAATCAGCAAAGAATTGAGAGACCGCAGAGACAGTACACTCGGCTTGATATGACTTTGTCTCAAATTCTACCATAATTGTTGAAGACCAACCTGGTAACTCTGAGGGAAGCCCCGAAGAATCCCAACACCACATCTCCGCTGTATAATCTGAACGCCCGCTGTTCATATCACTCTGATAGTCCAGGTCATGATACAAACAATTGTTGGGCCTTAAAGAATAAGGTGCAAGATTTGATTGAAGCTAAAGATATTGAGTTTGACGCTCCGGAGAAACTCAACGTCATAACTGCTCCTATGCCTAAGAATGGTCATGGAGTAAATGTTGTGGATGATGATTTATTTGTGACCTCCGTGGAAGAAATTTCTACTCCTTTGATGACAGTTAAGAAGAATTTATTGTTGGCCGGTTTATTTCTGGGTTGTGGCGAAGGTTTCCACCTATGTTCAATCCTGCCTACTGGTTGCCATTTATTGAAATCAGGTGTTCAACGCCTGATGGATAACAAAGAGATCATGTTCGAGAAGACTATGATTTCGTTGGTTCCAATTCAAGATGTTTCCATCATAACCATTTCCGCCAATCCTTCCAAGGCTTTCTCGAGAAAGCCTGTTAGGATTACACCCGTTCCAAGAATCGCTCCGTTAATAATTACTATCCGTGGTCCTATCCCATACACTTAGGATAAGGCTGTCCCTTGGCACTATGGGGCCGACGTGTATTACCATGGAGTTAAGCAAGACTTAAAGATTAAAGAAGCTGATGTTGATATCAGTAATATTGTCGGAGCTAGCAAGGTCACCAGAAGTGGAAGACTCTTTTCTCTCGAGATTTCCCCTTCGACTATTCACAAACCTGTTGTTATTCCATCTTCTAGTACATCAGCTGTTGTCCCAGTTCCTGTTCCAGTTATCACCCATGTCGCCGAGTCATCTGACACTCGGGGCAAAGAAATCACAGGTGATCTTGCCCGGATGGAGGCGCCTAAGAAGATCATTGTAGAAACCTCTAAGCAGGAGATAGAGGAAATTCTGAAGATTATCAAGAAGAGCGACTGCAACGTAGTCGAGCAGCTGGGGCAGACCCCGTCAAAAATCTCCATGTTATCTTTTTTGATGTGTTCTGAAGCCCATGCAAAGGCTTTAATTGCTTTCCTCAAAACTGCACATGTGCCGCAGGAAACTTCTGCTGATCAATTTAAGGACTGTGTAGCTAGTTTGACTGCCGACAATGGGTTGGGTTTCTCAGACGCTGATCTGACTGCTAAAGGAAGAAATCACAATGATGTTATGCACATCTCGATCGAGTGCAGGGGCACCACTCTGGCCCACGTACTGGTGGATACTGGGTCCTCATTAAATGTTTTGCCAAAGAAAGCATTATATCGTCTGGACTGCGAAGGTTTGGTTCTGAAGCTGAGTAATATTGTGGTTAGAGCTTTTGATGGGTCGAAAAGGATGGTGCACGGGGAGGTATACGTCCCTATTAAAGTTGGCTCTCATACTTTTGCATCTACTTTCGATGTGATGGATATCCGACCATCTTATTCTTGCTTGCTGGGTCGCCCTTGGATTCATAAGGCTGGGGAAGTGACTTCTACGCTCCATCAGATGTTGAAATATCCAGTAAAAAGGAAGATTGTTATGGTACGAGGAGAAGAGGAGTACATGGTGAGTCATCTTAATTCCTTTCGCTATGTGGAGATGGATGGGGAGTTCATCGAAACCCCGTGTCAAAACTTTGAAGAGGTCCCCCAGACTCTGTCGTCGACTGAAGTTGTTGATGACGAACCTCCGATGAAGATGGCTTCCCTCAAGGATGTCAGGGCTGTAATTGAAAAAGGTGGGTGTGAAAATTGGAATCAGCTCCCTGACTTTGCTCACAAAACTGACACGTTTGGTTTGGGCTTTACTGTAGAGGCTTAAATGGTTGTTCGGCGCGCGTGGATTGGAAGACCTCCTCTGCACACCAGTAATCAGGGAGTGAATGCAATTGAGGATGATGAATAAGAGTCATACATCGACAGCTGGATCTACCCGACTACCAACGGTGGATTGAACAATTGGACGGCGAAGGACTTCGTGCCCATTTCTTTTATTACACAGTAATAGACTTTTGTTTTGAGATTTGTAACAGACAGTTTGAAACTTTATGGCCCGGTGCCTTGCCCGAGGCACCTTGGCTTTGTTTATGAGGGCTTATTATTTGTCATTTTCATATATCATCAATAAAGCATTGGATGTTTTCTTACATTACAAATTTTGTGCTCCTTGTTTTTCCTTTCTATCTCGCACTTTATCAAAACAACTATTGTCTTACACACACTCACATATAATAATGCAGATCCACGTCCACTCTGGATGCCGTTGATAACGACTCTACTATTGCAAGTTATGACTTTGAAAATCCGATCAACCAAGCCGAGGACGAAGGTGAGGATGATTGTGAAGTGCCTGGGGAACTTGCTAGACTGTTACTACAGGAAGAGAGGGCCATACAGCCGCATGAAGAGCCAGTGGAATCAGTGAATTTGGGTACAGAGGAAGACAAGAAAGAGGTCAAGATAGGTGCAAATTTGGATCCTAGTGTCAAGCAACGGTTGATACAGATGCTACACGACTATGTTGAGATCTTCGCTTGGTCTTATGAAGATATGCCTGGTTTAGACACTGACATTGTGGTACACCGCCTGCCAACCAAAGAAGACTGCCCTCCAGTAAAGAAGAAGGTTCGTCGTATGTGCCCTGAGATGTCTGAGAAAATCAAAGTTGAGGTCATGAAACAGTTTGACACCGGATTTCTAGCTGTTACTTCTTATCCAAAATGGGTTGCCAACGTTGTTCCAGTACCTAAGAAGGATGGTAAGGTACGGATTTGTATGGACTATAGAGAACTGAATAGGGCGAGCCCCAAAGACGATTTCCCACTGCCTCACATCGATGTTCTGGTCGACAACACCGTGCAGCATAAGATATTCTCCTTTATGGATGGTTTTTCTGGTTACAATCAGATTAAGATGGCTCCCGAGGACATGGAGAAGACAACTTTTGTTACACAGTGGGGCACCTTCTGTTACAAGGTAATGCCTTTCGGGTTGAAGAATGTTGGGGAAACTTATCAGCGCGCCATGGTCGCTTTGTTCCACGACATGATTTACCTTGAGGTTGAGGTTTACGTTGATGACATGATCACAAGGTCCTAAACTAAGGAATAACACCTTGACCATCTCCAGAAATTGTTTAACAGGTTAAAGATGTACAAGTTGAGGTTAAACCCGAACAAGTGCACCTTCGGGGTAAGGTCTGGTAAGCTGCTGGGTTTCATTGTCAGTGATAAAGGTATTCAAGTGGACCCTGCCAAGGTAAAGGCCATACAGGATGTGCCGACTCCCCACTCAGAAAAGGAAGTCAAAGGCTTTTTGGGATGGCTGAACTACATCGCCCGATTCATTTCACATCTGACTGCTACTTGTGAGCCAATCTTCAAGCTGCTGAAGAAAGATCAAGTGGTAAAATGGAATGATGAATGTCAGACGGCTTTCGAAAGGATCAAGGAATACCTCCAAGAGCCACCAATTCTGATGCCTCCAGTTGAAGGAAGACCTTTGATCTTATACTTGACAATACTGGATAATTCAATGGGGTGCGTGCTGGGGCAGCATGACGAGTCTGGCCGAAAAGAGCATGCTATTTACTACCTTAGCAAAAAGTTTACCGACTGTGATACCCGATACTCACTTCTTGAGAAAACTTGCTGCACTTTGGCATGGGCTTCTCGTCGGCTGAGACAGTATATGCTGACTCACACTACCCTATTGATATCAAAGATGGACCCAATCAAGTATATCTTCGAAAAGCCTGCCTTGTCCGGAAGAATAGCAAGATGGAAGATGATCTTAACCGAGTATGATATCCAATACACAACCCAAAAATCAATCAAGGGAAGTGTGTTGGCGGCATTTGGCGCATCAGGCTGTGGATGATTACCAATCCATGAATTTTGAGTTCCCGGATGAGAACATCATGCTGGTAACCTTCTATGAAGAATCTAGACCGGATGAAGGACCTGAGGAAGGATCCCGATGGTCTATGTATTTTTACGGAGCTTCAAACGCATTGGGTAATGGCATAGGCGCTGTGATTATAGCTCCTGAAGGCTGTCATACTCCGTTCACCACCCGATTATGTTTTAACTGCACCAATAATATGGCGGAGTATGAGGCATGCATCTCGGGCCTTCGAGCAGCTATTGACCTAAGGATTAATTTCTTGAGTGTATTCGGAGATTCCGCTCTAGTGATCAGTTAGATCAAAGGCGAGTGGGATACGAAGCACCCAAATCTTATTCCTTATAAAGAATATGTACTGACGTTGCTCCCACACTTCAAGGAGATAACCTTTGAACAATTCCCCAAAGAGGAGAATCAGTTAGCGGACGCGCTAGCTACCGTGTCTTCTATGTTCAAGGTCCGGTGGGACAATGAAGCTCCCCAGATTACCATTGAGAGGTTGGACGAACCCGCACATTATTATGACATCGAGACTGAGGATGTAGGAGATAAACCATGGTTTCACGAGGTAAAGAGGTATCTTGAGGCTCAAGAGTACCCCGAGGGTGCATCTGTTAGTGATAATAAGTTTCTGAGGATATTCGCTGTGAAGTTCTTCATCAGTAATGGTATCCTTTACAAGTGTAACCATGACTTAACCTTACTGCGATGTGTGGACAAGAACGAGGCAGAAAGGATTATGACAGAGTTACATGAAGGTACCTTCAGAACTCATTCCAGTGGACATACCATGGCAAAGAAAATCCTACGGGCAGGATATTATTGGTCTACTATGGAAGCCGAATGTTACCAGCATTCTCGGACTTCTCAAAAGTGCCAAGTCTATGCTGATAAGGTGCATGTACCTCCGGTTCCTCTGAATGTTTTGACAGCTCCTTGGCTTTTTGCAATGTGAGGCATCGACATGATTGGCGAGATCAGACCTACAGTGTCTAATGGACATCGTTTTATTCTGGTAGCTATTGATTACTTTACGAAGTGGGTTGAGGCAGCTTCCTTTTCTACAGTAACCAAGAACATCGTGGCGCGGTTTATCCGACACAGTCTGATCTGTCGATATGGTGTACCAGAGAGGATCATTACGGACAATGGTACAAATCTCAACAATACAATGATCACCGAGCTCTGCAAACAATTTAAGATATAACATCACAACTCTTCTCCTTACCGGTCGAAGATGAATGGGGTTGTTGAAGCAGCTAATAAGAATATCAAGAAGATTGTGCAGAAGATGACAGTGACATACAAAGACTGGCATGAGATGTTACCATTTGCTCTTCATGGGTACCGTACCTCAGCACGGACGTCAACAGGGGTAACACCCTACTCTTTGGTATATGGCATGGAGGCAGTCTTACCCATTAAAGTCCATATACCCTCTCTCTGGATTATGAAGGATGCAGGTTTGAGTGAGGATGATTGGATCCAGACCTGGCTTGATCAGCTGAACTTAATCGATGAAAAGAGACTTACTGCTATTTGTCATGGTCAGACGTATCAAAAGTAAATGATCAAGGCATTTAACAAGAAAGTTAGACGACAAGAGTATCAAGTCGGGGATCTGGTGATCAAACGCATCATACTGCCGCAAGGTGATCCCAAGGGAAAATGGACCCCTACTTATGAAAGGCCATTTGTGGTTAAGAATATTTTCTCAGGAGGAGATATGATTCTAACCACCATGGATGGTGACGACCTTCCTCACCCCGTCAATGCAGACATAGTGAAAAAATACTACGCATAATCAAAGACCCGCTAGGTTGACTGGCCTAGGAAAAAATAAGGGCTTCCCAGCGAACCAAAAGGGTTCGGGCAAAAATAAGGGATGAAAATGAAAAAAAATGTACACCCGACAAGTCGAAAACCTGAAAAGGCGGCTTGGGAAAAAAAGGGTATCCCGGTGGACCGAAAACCCGAAAGGGCGGTCCAGGCAAAAATTAGGGACTAAAGCGTAACACTATGTCTCATTGGATCATCTTGCAACCAGACTTCTGTATCTACTATCAAGCTTGAACGGTGCCAATCAATCTGATCTACCTTCAACCAAGTATCAAAGTGATGAGACGCTCGAAGATATAAAAGCAATATCAGAGTCGGAACCCAGTGGGATTGTTCACATAGCTGGTTTTTCTTTGTTTTTCACAAATTGTATAATTTCTATCTGTCGGCGGAGTTCTCTTACTAGGACGTCAGCCTCTTGTACAAAAACGCCTATTACAGGCCAATTTCAAAAATCAATACAATTCGTTCTACAATAAAATTCAAAATTGTTTCTCTTTTCCTGTTTTGTTTTGCAAGAACATCCAATGATTCATTTTTTATATATGCATTTGAAAATAATTGTTGCTCATAAATATTTACATACGAAACAAAAGACGATGTCTCGTAATTCCAGGAACAGGGGCAAACAAGAAGTGTCCAAACCTTACAGTTGCTCTATTCACAAGGTACAGGGATAGACCCAGCTTGAGAAAATGAATAAAAGTGCATACACTCCCCGCAGAGTAAAAGGTATCTAAAAAGCATTGGTTTTAGTTCTCCCCAAGCAGAGTTCATCTATCACCAATAATGGAAGACTATCCCCAATGGAGTTTATTTCTTCCACAGGCAGAAACTCAATCCCCAACAGGGTTCATTATCGCCAGTAACGGTAATTCATCCCCAGCCGAGGTTATTTCTCCAAATCAGCAGATCTTCCGGAAGAGTACCTCTCTTCCCCACAGAGTCATTTTCTCGCCAGTTTATTCTCCAGCAGAGTTATTCTCCTGCCAATTTATTCTCAAATCATCTTCAGTCGTTATCCCCAGCGAGCGAAACTCTTCGTATTCTCCAGCAGCAGTCCGGGATTTATTTTCCCCAGCTAGAGAACATCGTAAAAACTTTACACATCCATACATCATGGCATGCATATACGCATCATACAGCACAATCTCATTTATTTTGAGAACATCATTGCTTAATACATTTCATACATCATGACATTACATATGACTAACCCTTTACCTTTCAGGAAAAAATACAATCAAATTCTCACAAAGTTCAAGCTATGAAGCCCGGATCCGACCGAATAGTATCTTGATTTCTCCATCATATTGTGAAGCCCGGAGAACGACCGGATAACACTATCAAAATACCGCGAAGCCTGGAATCGACCAGATAGTGGTTTATCATTAAACTATGAATCCCGGATTCAATCGGATAATAGTTTAATCCCCAGCAAGATATTGTGAAGCCTGGAGAACGACCATATAGCAATGCAAGTTACTGTGAAGCCTGGATTACGACCAGATAGCAGTACAAGGATACCATGAAGCCTGGATTCGACCAGATAGTGGTATATCATAAGCACAAACCGTGAAGCCCGGAAATCGGTTGGATAACAGCTTAACAAGTTATTGTGAAGCCTGGATTACGACTGGACAACAATACAAGACACCATGAAGCCTGGATTCGACCAGATAATGGTAGAAGACATTGTGAAGCCTGGATTACGACCAGATAGCAGCCAAGAATACTACGAATCCTGGAGTCGACCAGATAGTTGTTTATCTTTAATGCAAGTTATGAAGCCCGAATTTGACCGGATAATATATTGATTTCTCCAAACACCATGAAGCATGGATTCGACCAGATAATGGTATATTACATCGTGAAGCCTGGATTATGACCAGATAGCGGCAAAGAGACTGAAGCCTGGGATTATGACCAGATAACAGTGAGGGATACTGTGAAGCTTGGATTTAGACCAAATAGCAGTCTACCTGGCCAATTACTATGAAGCCTGGAGTCGATCGGATATTAGTAGGCCTTAAAATCAAATGGAAGCCCAGATGCGACTAGATAACCACTTGATTTCTTCTGAAGCCTGGATTCGACCAGATAAGAAGTAAGATATTTTGAAGCCTGGAATCGACCAAATAGCAGTACAGGACACCATAAAGCCTGGATTCGACCAGATAATGGTATAAGACATCATAAAGCCTGGATTACAACCAGATAGTGGTAAAGGACACTGAAGCCTGGGATTACGACCAGATAACAGTATGAGACACTGTAAATCTTAGATTTCGACCAAATAACAGTTTACCTGGACAACTACTAAGAAGCCCGAAGTCGATCAGATATTAGTGTGCCCTAAATTCAACTTAAAGCCCGAATGCGACCGGATAACAACTTAATTCCTTTTGAAGCCTGGGTTACGACCAGATAAGAATTGAGAAATTGGGAAGCCTGGATTACAACCAGATAGCAAGTTTAATCTTATCTCCCCAGTAAGTCACTGTAAAGCTTGGAGCACGACCAGATAGCAGTCGATCTTATCACTATGAAGCCTGGATCACGACCAGATAGTAGTTCATTTTCACCTCTTCGACAAAGAGACGATTCCCCAGTAGAATAACGGACGACCGAATCTCCTAAAATTCAACTTTTACCAAGACAAAGAACAGCATCTCCCAGCGAATTCCTCCTGAATAACAGGTATACAAGCTCTCGCTAAGGATTCTCTTGTGCGATCGACACTTCTTCTGATGGCATCTTTAAGCCCATCCTCCATCATCAACCTTCAGATGGCATCTTTAAGCCCATCCTTCATCATCAATATCCAAATGGCATCTATAAGACCATTCCCGACATCACAAGATAAGTACCACTTCATGAGAGTGCAAATTTCTGGGCACTCTAGTGTTCAATCATCTTCCACCTTCGGATCACGAAAGGCAAGCAGGCCAATCTACATCCTCAGGTTTAAGAATATTGAACAGGGGCAGCTGTTGTACCCCAAAATTTGCCCTCCCATATTTCTCAATACATTTCAAGTGAGGTCCTCAAATTGCTCAAGGAAGTCCAAGGATTGACCAGACAAACTCTCTCCTAAGGCATTCTACCTCAAATTAGGGTTTCATGTTGCATCAAGATATTTGAGTCCCAAGGATCCCAAATGCTCACCATTGTCCTAATATGTTCTCAAGATCACCCATGTCAAGTTTCAAGCCCTACAGAGAAAGTTTGCTCAGTCAATTGCTCAAAGGCCTGAAAATCAACTGTGTTAGGGCAAAAGTCAATTGTGGCCCACATACAGTCAAACTTCTAGATTTTTGGTCAACATACTCATTTTGAAGTATTATTCAGCATTTGATCAAGGGTTGATCATGATTTCTCAAGGATTGCTCACAATTCATCAAAATCCAAAAGTTGTTAAATTAGGGTTTTGTAGGAAAAGTCAACTCAACTTTGACCAAGAATAACTTTCTCATTCTTTATTGGAAATGACCCATCCAAAACACATTTTTAAGAGAATTCAATACCCTACAATTCATTTTCATCTCCCAATTTCAAAATATGCACTCACAAGAAGTTATGAATTTGGACATTATAGGTCACTTTGAAAAGTCAACAAAAACACCTTTTTGTCAAAGCTTCATACATAAACGTGGAAGACTCAATTGAGATGAGACCAAAAGGATTGCTTATAGGACATATCAAGCTCTCTAAAAAGTCCAAGAACACTCTCATAGGGTCAAAATTGAGGAAGTTATGCATTGGTGAAGTTGACCTTTTTTGCAAAATTGCCAAAAGTCAAAAGTGCCTCAAATTGCAATTTTTGTCAAATGCGGCCAACTTTTGTGCTTGTTTTGAGTTTGTAACATGGTCCACGACCCATTATCCTTCCCACTTTCCTTTATTTTATTTTTTCCATTTATTTTGATTTTTATTTCAATTAAATCAAATTAAATCAAAATAAAATCATGGAAATATCAAAATCATTTAAAACCTTGAGATTTTGTGCATATTTCAGGTCTCTTATACAGCTAGCAAGGGAATCAAATCGTGCAAGGCATGTTTGTACACAAAAAAGATTGGTTTTTGGCATATTTTGGAAAGATTTAGAGGAGAATCAAATCTTGATCAATGACCATAATTGAAAAAGATTCAGAGCAAATTTGTAAACCTAATTCACTCAAGGACATATATAGAATTAATTCAGACCAAATGCACAAGGGTTGGAGGCGCGTAGAGTGAAGAACAAACTTGGAAAAACTCAAGAAAAGTAGCAATATGTTTTCATACTTCCTGGCATTCTCAAGCCTCCCAAGCCATCTCATTCGCTTCCTGGGTGTACAAGGAGTCTATACCAATCAAAAGCAAGTGTTTTTGTGCCCAGAAACGCGAGGTAAGTGCTTCACGATATCCCTCCCTTTTTGAAATCCAATATCATTATTTTGGCATTTGTTTCATGAATTATTTGTATATTCTGAATCCTTAGAGCATTTGCAAGCTAATGGTAACAATCAATTGCATTTTTTCTCATACAGAGATCCACCATTGTTAGGGTTTCTTGTTTCGTTTTGGGATTTTCTTGTACAGGTAAAATTGGCCCAAAAGAGAGGTACCATGATGTTCACAAGGCCAAGACGAATTGGTATGTAGCATTAGATTTCATTTATGGTGCGTGTATGGGATTTTAGAAAATTGCAGGGGTTATAGCTACGGACTTATGTATGTAAGTAAAAGTCCTTGACTTTTACCAATAGAGAGGGGAAGAGGAAAGACTGCGTGGCACCACCCCATTTGCCCATTTGAAAATTCGCGCGCTGAAAGTTAACATGTTGTGTTTTTTTGATATAACTTTGTTTTTGTCTAGTGTACAACACAAGCGCACTAGTAGAGTTGGTGATGAGGCGTTGGAAAAGGACAGAGGACCTGGGTTTGATCCCCAGGTCCCCTTGTTATTCAATATTATTTTGCCATATTTGATCCTATGCGCAAGTTTCCATGACATCTACCATATGCCATCAGCTTGCAACCACTGGATCTAAAGCAGATCAAATCCAAAGGCCATCATTTGAGAATCCATGATGCACCCTGGTCAATGTACAAAATGGAATCTAAAAGTCAAATGTGGGCCAATGGATTTTGGGCTCAAAATTTGCTATGGAGACCCCCTCAATTGCTAGCATGACAGGCCCATTTCTCTCTTTTCTTATTTTCTTTTATTTATTCATTTTTTATTTAATTTATTTTTTCTCACAAAATTAATTCTTTTTTTATCAAAAAATTTATAAAATCAATTTTCATCAAATTAGATTTAGGTCTTATTTTTTATCAAAACTTAACTTAATTAGTGTAATTTAATTTTAGGGTAACTTTAATTTGTTTTGTAAATAAATTAAAATCAATTAGAAAATTAGGGTTTTGTTTAATTTAATTTTTATTTTATTTTTTATTAATTAGGTCAAAATTAATTATTTTCTTTAATTTAATTTAATTAGTAATTAGGTTTGCATTGATTTAATTTAAAACCTTATTCTTTCTCAAAAATAATCAAAAACGACAAAAAATGAATTTTCTTTTAATTAGGTTAGACGGGGTCAAAACCCTTATTTTCTCTCGTTCTCGTTTTATCGCGCACGTTTATTTATTTTTACAATATTAATGTAACTACTCATGGGATGTAATAGTTTAATTAGGCTTTTTCTTTTATTTTTCGTTTTACGGGTTTTTGGCTATGTAATTAATCCCCCTCCCTGAAGCCTTGTAATAGCGTAGTTTTATTTCTCGCATTTTAATTTCCGCAAATATTAACGGTTAGATGTATGATAATAGGATTGCATGACAAGAATGTATGTTAATTTTAAAACGGTTAGCAAACCCTAAATGTGCAAAGATAATAACTGAAATTGAATCACTCGCACATGTGCACTCCTAGGGTATACTCTCACTTCGGTTGCCTTCGGTAAACGATCATTAAGTATAGGGTATTTTAGTGGTCGCTCTCTTGTCTAAACAAAGATCAAAAGTCCCATTCGGAAATGTTGCCTCGGAAACATCGCCTCGGAAATGTTGCCTCGAATATGATCTTAAGACATTAGGGTTATTACTAAGACGTCCTAACATTGCTTTAGTGATCATACGTCCCTTTCAAATTGACCCTTACAATTCCAATGATGGTGCTACCTACTCACTAATAGTGGGATAGTGCTGTCTAAAGGAAACAAGAACAAAAACATCTTTTTTTGAGTAGGTAGATGCTAGTAGGTACATGCTCAAAACGAACTTTTTACACCATACACTTTCAAACAAACTTTTCAAACTAAGTTTTCAAAACAACTTCGTAACACTCTTGAAGACCGAAGCAAGGGTTAAATCGAAGTAATAAAAACTTTTCAAACACACAAACACAGAAGAAATTTTAAAATGATAAGCAAGTACCTAAGAGCCCTTAGAAAACTACGGATAGAAAGGGTGCTAATACCTTCCCTTTCTATAATCTACCCGTACTCAAAATCTCGAAAAATGAATTTTTCTGTGCTTTTTTCCTTTCCAGTTGGATAAAATAACAGTCGGTGGCGACTCTTGCTTACCGCGACATTTTGCAAACACAAACGCAAAAAGCAAAATGCAAACCAACATTTTCTCAAAAAACAGTCTGGTTCTCCCACCGTATCACACCAAGTTTACCACTTCAACTGGATCTTCATGTGGTTGAATATATTTCTTTTCTTGCACTAACAATCTGGCAAGTTCTCCTGGTATTTCACAATCTTCCTCACCTTCGTCCTCGGCCTGGTAGATCATATTTTCAAAGTCATAAGTGGCAATAGCATAATCGTTATCAACAAGATCCAGAGTGGACGTGGATCTACAATGTATTATGTGGGTGTGTGTAACAACACATATCCATTTGAATATGATTAAAGTGAAAAGAAATAAAGAGAGCACAAACTTTGAATGCAAAACGTCCAATGCTTTATTAAATGAAAATATGTGTATGAAATGACAACCCTTATCAAATGAATCGTTGTGCCCCAGGTAAGGCACAAGGCTTAAGTCATTGTTCAAATATTACAAAGTCAAAACTTAAAAGTAATAAAAACAGAAATGTAGCTATTACTCTTGACTAAAGGAGATAGAGATAATGTCTTTCTTCTTCCGGTTGCTGAGTCCTTTTCCAATGGTAGGAAAGATCCAGCTATCAAGGTCATAATCAATGTCAGCATCTTCTATTATGTTGACTCCGTTAATGCTAATGTGGAATGGTGGCCTTCCAGCTCGAGCGTGACGAACAACCCTCTGACCCTCTATAGTGAAACCCAAACCAAACTTGTCAGATTTATAGGGGATGTTAGGAAGATGACCCTAAATAGTATAACCACTTTCTTTTACAGTAGCTTTAGCATCTTTTAATGAAACCATCTTGGATGGGACCCTCCTAACTTTGGGAATGGTATAGACATCTTCAGTAGCGGCAGGAGGGTTAACTTAGAAAGTCTGACAGAGAGTCTCAATGAATTCACCATCCATCTCTACATACCGGAAATAATTCAAGTGGCTAACCATATACTCTTCTTCACTGCAGACAATAACAATCTTTTCATTCAAAAGATACTTTAATTTATGATGTAGGGTATAGGTAACAACACCTGCCCCATGGATCCAAGGGTGTACCAATTACAAATAATAAGCTGGTCGAATGTCCATCACATAAAAGGTAGATTCAAATATCTGTGAACCCACCTTGATCGGAAGATCCACTTATCCATGTACCATCCTCTTGGACCCATCAAAGGCTCGAAATATATATCATTGGGTTTCAGTACGACCCATTTGCAATCAAGTCTATCAAGAGCGCCTTTCGGTAGAACATTCAATAAAGAGTCAATATCAATCAACACATGAGCCAAAGTAGTGCCCCTGAATTCAATGGAGACATACAGGTCTTTATTGTGGTTTCTCCCCTCAGGAGTCAGATCCGCATTAGAGAAAATGTTTTGTGGCACGTGAGCAGTCTTCAAAAATTTCACTAAAGCCTGTGCATGGGCTTAAGAACACAATAGTAGGGATAAAATAAAGATCTTGGATGGGGTTTACCCCAGCTGTTCAAAAAATTTATAATCGCTCTTGCAGATGATTTTAAATACCTCCTCCAACTCTTGGCTGGAAGGATTTTCTATGCTAGCTTCTTTAGGTGCCTCCGTCTTGGTAGGCTCTGTCATTGGCTCTTTTCCCCGAGTCTCAGCAGTTGACTCAGTAGCAATAACTATAACATGTGTAGCAATAGTCTTCGGAGAGATTTCCATAGATAAAACCCTTCTGCTTCTATTAACCTTACGGGTTCCAACAATATTGTCTATATCGGGATCAGCAACTCTAGTAACTTCATCTTCAATAGTCAGTAGTTCTTGTTTGACGCCATGGTAGTAGACGTCAGACCCATAGTTCTAAGGAATAGATTTATTTGAAGAATATGGGACATGTCCATGTGTAGTGATGATCGGAGGAGCAGCTTTCAGGTTGGAAGTAATCCTTACAGGACCTTTGGAGGTGATCTTGATAGGAGGGCCAGGAATTAAAGATAAGTCTGGTCACAGATTCTCAGCAGATGGAACCTTCTCTATTAGAATTATATGATTGCCCATTAGGTGTTGAATGCCTTCCTTCAGTAATTTGAAGCCATTAGGTTGGGCTGCGCAGCAGTAACATTTTTCAATACAGCCTGGAAATAAACCGGCATGCAGTAGATTCATCTTGATTATTAGTAGAGGAGTCACCAATTCACTTACGACAGCAACATAAATAACATCTCCAATTGCACTTATGCCTTTGTCATTCTTCGACATAGGTGTAGTAATCACATTTGGAGTCTCCGAAGGATCAAACTCAGTTTCTTTATTGTCAATCATTTCCTGAATTTTGTTTTTCAGGCTCCAGCAGTTGTTGGTGTCATGCCTAGCACTGTTAGAATGATACGCGCATCTCGTGTTCGGGTTATACTTAAGAGATGAGGTGTTAGGATTCTGAGGAGGATCCCTTAGAGTAATCAGTTCCGCTTTTAGCAAATGTTGTAACGCCTGAGACAATGGTATATTAATTTTGGTAAACTGCCTTCCTGGAGCTTACGACCTATGCCTATTGCTCTATTGTTGTTTTTGAACAAGTGCAGGATTAGAAATTAGTACCGCTCCCACAGACTGATTATGGTCATTTTTACCATGGCCTTTCTGGCCATAAATAACATTGGTTTCCTTTTTATTATTGATCCTCTTCTTTATAGTACTTGAAGACGCAACCACTTGAATTTTTCGGCTCTTAATACCACTTTCAACTTGTTCCCCTGTTAGAATCAGCTTAATAAAATAATATGAAGAACTCCAAATCAGATGATTAAAGAACGGACATGCTAGAGTGCCCATGAACATATCAACTAGCTCCCGGTCAGACAAGGGAGGTTGCACCCTTCCAGCTAAGTCTCTCCACTTCTGGGCATATTCCTTTAATCCTTTATTCGAACCCATAGTCATGTTTTGTAACTTCACACGAGTGTGCAAGGTCAGCATTATGTTGATACTGCTTGTAGAAATCAACGGCCAAGTCTTCCCAAGTATGAATGTTGTTGATAGAACCACTCGATTTATGTACCAGACAAACTTTCCTGAAATAAGTGCACCCATATCTTTCTGTCAGCAGTATGGGGTTGGATCTTCCGAACATAAGATTGCAGATGAAGTTTTGGATAAGACACACCATCATATTTAGCAAAAATGGGGACTTTTAACTTGTGAGGGATAACCACCCTCGGAATAAGACCCAGCTCTCTGAAATCCAATCCAAGCACTTTCTAGATTTCCATTGCTTTAAGACGAACTTTTAACTGCTTATAGTTATCATCAGCAAGAGGATACTGCTCATCAGAATAGTGTTTGTCTTCAGAAATCTTACCAGAACCAAGGTTGATTCCACCTTCATCCCTGACACTTCTACCATCCTCCTCTTAGTTGTCATCTTCATCATAGGTGACATCAGCAGTTTGAACTTGTTTAACATAACCTATGAATATTCTTCCCATGTTGAAGATACCAATTGGCTTCCGGGTCTTCTTCTTTTTGGTGATGAGTTCCATCATATCATTTTGTCCTTGTGCTAGGTTCAGGAGGGTCTCCTGGAATTCGGCATTCTGAGCTTGGAGTTCCTTAACAGTTTATTCAAGAGCCATCTTTTACTGAAATAAATAGCAAGAAGATGAGAAAACCTGTATGGGAAAACCTGTTATGTAATGATGCATGATATGCAGATGCAATATTTTCAAGGGTCGTGGGATTTAAATTTATTTAAACAAGAGGAAACGAGGGAAAATTTAGTAATAAACTCAAATTACAATTGCTTTCAATAAAAAGAGTTACAAAATAGCAAAAATTTAAATTCAAGTCTCCCATGGACGCTTCCTCTTTGTGTTGACATAGGCATTAAGGCTTTGTTCTTCGTGGAGTCATTTCGTCAGCTCCAGTACTTTCTTCTCACTAGCATAAAACTGAGCTTCGAAGGGATCTCTTTCTTCCTTAAGCTGAATCTAGGACTTCTGTAGTTCTTCGAGGTCGCTAAGCATATCAGGATGAAGAACAGTATGAGAAACATCCCCTTCAACAACAGGCTATACGACCACTGGTAGGATAGCAGGATATGGCATTCTAAGATTCTGAGAACAAGACCACACCCATCTGAGGTAATGCTCTAGAGGAATGTAATTCTTGTGTCCTAAAGTCTTGTTATCAATCTTGTTGATCGCGCCCCAAACATGTATAAACCTTTGATGGTAATTCTGAGGATCGTTCTCATAGTCGAACACAATACCCTTGATGAGCATATCATGAAGACCATCCCTTCGAGCATAACCAAACTGATGCAGAGCTAAAGAAGGGTTGTAAGTGACGCCTCCTCTTATACCAAGGAGTGGTACATTAAGGAATTCCCCGCAGTGATCAATAATAGTGATATTTGCCTGAGATTGAGAACACCAATGGATATCTGTATGAGTGAGTGACATCAACCTTTGAGACCACCTCAAACCTTGTTCGTTCTTCATCACTGGTCAGGGAAGGTGCGAAATAAACCACCTGGACAATAGAGGTATGCAACACATAAGAGTTCCTCGCTTCTTCATAGTATGAGTGTAGAGGGAATGCAGAATATCTCCAAGCAAAGTAGGTACCAAATTATGAGTGAGAACTATATGGATGGCATTCATATCCATGAATTGGTCGGGATTAGAGAATAGTATCAAACCATAGATCAGCAAGTCTAAAATATCCTCAAAATCACGAAGATTCATGGAAGCTAGAAATACCTAAGCCTTCTCTATCAGAAATTTAAGGGAGAAACCCTTGATTCCGTTCCTTGTTTCCCAATTGGATACAATGTCTGGTCATTTCAGGGGTAGGGCTACTACAACGTCTTCAGGTTTTGGAGCTTGCTCTAGACCTGTGAAAGTTATCTGATAAAGAATAGGAACTTCGAGCAACTTAGAGAATTCTTCCATTGTGGGCACCAACTGATAATCTGGGAAGATAAAACAGTGATGCTTCAGATGAAATAACTGGAAAAGAACGCTCATCGTGTCTTCCTGAAAACCAGACTGAGTAGATGACCATGTCTCTTGGTGAATTGAGAAATGTCGGGAACTTTTGAGACTAACTCCTTAAGCTGAGAAAGTACCCTTACGAATTTGATACGGATGGTATTCCTATGACTGAAAGCCATGATCCTGCACCACAGAACAAAGATAAATCCCCTAGATCCATTAAATGGTTAGTCATGATATGATGATGTTATGATGTCATGATAACATATTCAAATAGATAATCAAACACAAGAAAAGAACACAAGGCCTTAGGTTTAGGGCTTGCATGGGTTTTGTAGGTAAGTACCCTCTTGAAGTTTATTTGGTTCAACTTATCCTAAAGAAGTAACCTGGTTCTAAGGATCTCAATATCACTGATCTTTTCCATAAGTTTTGTCTAGCCTAACAACTGACTTGCCACCAAACAAAACTCGGGAGTTTAATCTCAATGAGTGTATTATCGAGTATCAACCACCTTTGGAATGCACAAAATCCAACTATCTCACTACCTTATAATGGCTAAGTTGGGTCAATTAAGGTTCTAAGATCAGTTAGTGCTGATAACACCACGTGGCAACCTAGTATGCTCCCCGACTGACTCGAGGGATACCAGTACAAACCAATTGTCGTACTAATTTAGCCATCATCTCAACCATATCAGTATACGCCGTATAGTTTCCATGATCTATTGCTACTTACCTAAAATTTTCCCCAGATCCGGGGATCTTTGCAAGAAATAACCCAAATAACCCTTTAAAAGTAAAGCAGACAAATTAAACAAGGAAATCATTTAAAAGTGATCTAACTCTAAGGTAAGCCCACTTTTGGTTCTCCCTAATAGAGTTGCCAATTTTGTAATATAGTGGGAGAACTGACTTGGTTTTGCATTTTATCACAAATTTTGCGGATAGCAAGAGTCGCCACTGACTTTTCTTTTATCCAATAATGAAAGGGTGAAAAGAATAGGAAAAGACCTTCGAGAATTTTCTGAGTTTGGGGGGTAGGTTATAAAAAGGGAAGGTGTTAGCACCCTTTTCATCTGTAGTTATCTACGGGCTCTTAATCGCTAGGTCACTTTTGTTTTGAAATGCTTTGTGTGTATGTGTTTGAAAATATTTTGAAAATTCCTAAGTTCAGAAAACTTTGTAATGATTCTTGTATCAGTTGAGAATGCATACAAAGTGTTTGTTTTGAAATATTTCAGAGAAAATATGTGTTTGTAAAAAGATGTTTTTTTTTTGTGTGAGCAGGCGATTATGAGCTATATACCTACTCAAAAGTCTTTCGCATTATTTTCCTACTCCTTAGATAGTGCTACCCTGCCATTAGTTAGTAGGAAGCCATATCGTTGGATGTGAAGGGACAGGCGTGGGTCATCATACAGTCATAACGGCAACTTGTAAGGACGTTGGATCGAACCCAGGCCCTTCAATACCAATGCCTTATCGGGTGTGCTCCTGCCACTGGGGTGGATGTTTCATCCGTTCATATAATTAAACAAGATAAATAATATAAAACAAAATGCATTGTCCGAAGAAGCACCGGAGCCCTAGCTCCGATCGTCTTCTCTGGTGAATTGTTTTCTTGAACTTGCAAAATTCAAATTGTTAATGATCTAAAACATCATAATCCCCCTAATTCAACTCTCCTGAATCCAAATATGGAGTTAGTTTTAGCTAAAAGTCCTTGGATCATGACTTTCGAAGCAAGCAAAGCCGATCGGAGCAAACATGGTATTTTGCATTCTAGCATGCATGAGACTCATGTGATTGCTCTATTAAACATTATTAGACCTCGTGAACACATAACAAACGTTAGTAAACATTAGAATACAGTAAAATAATAAATGCAGAAATTTAAATATGGATGAAATCGTGATGTTTGCATGAGTGTTTTCTGGCCATTTGGATCATTGTAAATGATCCAAGCTTACCTTGGGAGTGAGTGGGATTGATTAAAATTGCAAGCTTGTGGTGAAAGGTAGTTTTTGTACCCCAAAATTTTCCCTCTCATTTTACTCAACACATGCTCATTGAAGTCCTCAACTTGCTCAAGGATGCCCAAGAATTAACCAGACAAATTCTCTCCTAAGGCAATGAGCCTCAAACTAGGGTTTCCATTTTCATCAATATGTTTGAGTTACAAGGGTCCTAAATGGTTTCCATTTCCCTAATATGTCCTCAAGATCATCCATGCCAAGTTTCATGCCTTGCACAAGAAGTTTGCTCAGGCAACAACTCAAATGCCTGAAAATTAACTATATTGGCTCAAACGTCAATTGTGCCCCACATACAGTCAAACTTCAAGATTTTTGGTCAACATCAACATTTTGAAGTGATATCCATCATTTGATCAAGGGCTGATCATGATTCCTCAAGGAATGCCCCAAATTCATCAAAACTCAAAAGTTGCTAAATTAGGGTTTCTATAGGAAAAGTCAACCAAACTTTGACCAGACATACATTTCTCATACTTTATCAAAAATATCATATCCAAGGCTCATTTTGAAGAGGATTAAATTCCCTACAACTCGTCTTCATCCCTCAAGTTCAAAAAATGCACTCATGAAAAGATATGAATTCAGACATTATAGGTCATTTAAAAAAGTCAACAAAAATACCTTTTGGGTCAAAGCTTATTACATGAACATGGAAGTTCCAATTGATATGAAACCAAAAGGTTTGTTTATAGGACATCCTAAGCTTTCTAAAAATTCCAAGAACACCTTCTTAGGATTAAAATTGAGGGAGATATGTATTGTCAAAGTTGACAAATTTTTGGAAATGTTCATGAAATCAACATTGATCAAAATGACTTTTTTTCCAAATGGGCCCATGTTTTCTTATTTGAAACTTGTTCCTAAGAGGACCCACGACCCCTGAGCTTATCCATCTATTATTTTAATATTTTTATTATGATTTGTTTATCCATTTAAATCAAAATAAATCAATTTAAATGGTAGAATAATGAAATAAAATCTAAGATTTAATTTTATGAGCATATTATGAGTCAATGAATAGCTAGCAAATCATCTAAGTCGTGCAAGAGCTATTTGATTGGAAAAAGATCATAATTTGGCTTGTTTTAGAAACAAACCATACAAGGTAAAGAATGAAACCAAATCTCCATAATTTGCAAAGATATGATCAGTTTTTGTTTACCTAAATCATTCTATCATATATACATAACATTTCTAAAGCATAAGAACAGGGATTGGGTCGTGCAAACTAAAGAACAAAAACTCAATTTCTTATCAAAAAGTGCAGACTGTATCTTTCTCTACAGACCAATTCAAGCGATTTCAAAGCCAACAATTCGTTCCTGGGCGTGTTCTGAAGCTAGTCCAATCATTCTCAAGTCACAAAACATCTAGAATCATAAGATACAGGATTCAGTTTTCCAACTTTTTTTTATTTTCGATTACATGCATACACGCACTTTCAATGAAATTTAACCATGCATTCTTGTTTATTATAAGCTTTCGATGCTATCTGAATTATTTGATTGATTTTTAAGTTCAGGGCTTCAAGCCCAGTTGATTCATGGTCTCCATTAGGATTTATATCACTCGTATTTAATTTTTGAATGATGCAGGGTTATAGCTACAGACATCGTCCGTAGGTAAAGGTTCAGGCCTAAAACGACGATCTGAGGAAGAAGACAATGAGGTGGCAACGTCCTACTGGTTGGTTTAAATAGCGTGCATTTGTTATAATAACTGCCAATTATTGAATATATTACATTTTATTCATTATTATTATCAAAAGGCCAATTGGCCCAGTGGCAAACTGAAGGGCTTCAGGACGCGCGTGTGTAGGAGGTCAGGGGTTATATTCCTGCCTCCTACATAATATTTTTCTTAATGTTTCATTACAGATCCCATGCTTTCATCATATGCGCGGACATCATAGGGCCTCCAAGTCATCATCATTGGATCAAGTTGCGCCCAGATCCAACGCCTCAAGCATGCAGGCGCATGGTGGACGCTCCAAGAACAACACACCAGATCCAGCGTTATATTGGGCCAACTAGACTAGGCCTTGGCAGAAATTCAGCAACATCACCTCCATTTGAGCCTACACCCCCTCAGGCTTATTCTTTTTTCTCTTTAAATTATATTATTTTATTTTGTTTAAATTAGTTTAATTATTTTTATTAATCAATTTTTTATAAAATCATAAAATCAAAAAGATCACAAAAAATAGGATTTAGTTCTTTTTTTTAATAAATTAATTTTTGTAAATAAATTAATTTCTTCAACTTTAATTTATTTTTAATTAAAATCAATTAGAAGTTAGGTTAAATTCAAATATTTTTCACAAAAAAAACCAAAAAATATTTTAATGATCAAATTAGGTTTTTTAGGGTTTTAAACTTTTTCCAAGCTTTATTCTCGCGCTGAATTATTTTTGCCGTATGTTAATTTTTCAACATTGATGTAATTGCGCCCGGTTTGTAATAGTTTAATTAGGGCTTTAATTTCCTCATTTTTATTTTCAGTCAAATATTTATGTATATGCCTAAAAGCCTTGTAATAGCGTATGACTCTTTTATTTTCTCGCTTTTATTTTATATGCTTGTATATAATTGTTAGCAACCTAGGCTTGCATGCTTAATCAATTAAATAGATCATTTAATTACAAGATAAATATCTGGAAAAAAACACTACTGCACACTTTCACCCTTAGGGTATACCTCACTTGGTTGCCTCGGAAACAATGGTCATGTCCCTCGAACATAGGGATATCTTAGCAGAGACCCGCAATTCAAAGTCATCATAGAGATCATAGCCCCTTACTGTCCCTCGATTTTCCTACGAGAAATGATCTTATGATGATAGTCCCTTCGAAACGCTAAGGTATTCTTACATGTTGCCTTCAATGACCATTTTGTCCCCTTTGAATGTCCCTTAAAACTCCAATGGTCGGGCTACATACTCCTTAATAATAGGATAGTGCTGTCTAAAGGAAACGAAAACGAATAGTCTTTTTTAGAGTAGGTAGAAACTCCTAGATACTTGCTCAAAACAATAAAAACTCTTTCACACAAACACTTTCAAAACAGTTTTCAAAAACAACTTCATCACACTCTTGAGGACAGATACAAGGGTTACCACAAAGTTAAACAAAAACTTTTCAAAACACACACAAGCAATTTCAAAATGAGAAAGTACCTAAGAGCCCATGGAAAACCACAGTAGAAAGGGTGCTAACACCTTCCCTTTCTATAATCTACCCCCCCGTACTCAGAAAAATCTAGAAAAAGGTTTTTTTTTGTTCTTTTTCCTTTTCCTTTGTTGGATGAAATAAAAGTCAGTGGCGAATCTTGCTTACCGCGACATTTGCGAATAAAAAATGCAAACCAGTATTAAATAGTCGGTTCTACCACTGCATCACAGTAGTGTAATAAGGGTTTGAGAATTTTAGGGTTCTTGGAAAGATTTGGAAACTTTTGGACATGTTTTAGAGGCAAGGATTTGTGTTTAGTTCTTGTGTTGAGGTATGAATATATAGAGATTTTTTAGGGCAAAAACAAACGGTCTTGGACTCTTGTACAAAAAGATATGATTTTATCTTATACTATTTTGTATTATTAATGAATTAAATAAATAATAATAAAAATAAAACAAGGCAAAATGTTATATGAATGAATTATGAGATGTATGGATAGTATAACACACGTTTGGACCTCAAAACATGGCCCAATGGTCCAAAACATCAAGCTTTCTCAATTTGGTCTTCATGCATTTGCTCAAAATTTCCCAACTTGCAATGGTCATAACTCACTCAATTTTTATCTTTTGAAACTGATCTTGACATTTTGGAAAGCTTAAGATGTCCTATAAAACCTCTATGTTGGTCATTTTTTCTTTTAAAGACTTTATATTGATGTAAGTTGCCTTGACAAAAAGTGTCTTTTTGTTGTCTTTTGAATTTACTTGTAATGTATTGGCTTATATCTCTCAGATGATGTATTTTTTGGACTTGAGCATAGAGATACAAAATTTTATAGAATTGAATTCCCTTCCAAATGATATTTTGTTGGGGAAAATCTAATGAAACATGTGAAAGTTATGCTTGGTCAAAGTTCAGTTGACTTCTCCTAAGGAAACCCTAATTTGGCAACTTTTGAATTTTGATGATTTGAGGGTTTTTCTTGAATAATCATGATCAACCATTTACTAATTGATGAATATAATTTCAAAATGTTGATGTTGACCAAAAATCTTGAAGTTTAACTGTATGTTGACCACAGTTGACTTTTTACTCAATACAATTGATTTTTCAGCCATCTGAGCCATTGACTGAGCAAACTTGTGATGCAAGGTTTGAAACTTGGTATGAGCATTCTTGAAGATCTATGGAGAACCATGAAAACCACTTGGGACCTTGAAAACCCAATCTTCCTTGGGAAACACAAAACCCTAGTTATGGACTCATTGCTTAGGAGGAGAATTTGTCTGATCAATTCTTGAGCCACCTTGAGCAAATAAGGATCTCATGAGAATGTCTTAAAGGAAAATGGAAGGGAAAATATTTGGATACAACACCTCCAAATGTAAAAACTTTATCTTTGGAGGCCATATTTTTGATAGCATATAAAGTTTCTTTTTGTAAATTTTCAAATTGATTTTTTAACTCATTAAAAGACAAATTTGCAACATTTGAGTATTTAGAATGACTTACATCCTTTTTCTTGCCTTGACGATAATTTTACATGATACAATAGTTTGCCTCTTCATCACTATCACTTGAGATTTCATTGGTTGAGACCTCACTATCACTATCCCAAGCAACATAGGCTTGTCTAGAATTTCTAGGGTTGTTTCTTTGGCCCTTTCCTTTCTTCATAGCAAGTGAAGGACAATATGGTCTATAATGACCCATTTTTCCGCATTCTTAGATCATACCCTTTGAATTATCCTTTTTGTTTTCTTCATCTTTAGAGGAGGAGGCTTGTCTTCTAAATTTGATAAGATTATTGTCAGAGTGTTTGATACCATTATTTCGAATGTATAGATTATACCTTTTTACAAATGATCCTATCTCTTCATCAGCTGAATTCTCTGCATTACTAGAGTCACTATCATTTGAGATATCTTCCCTTGAGGACTTTGAACTTGAAGCCTTTAGAGCCTTATACTTCAATACTTCCTCCTTGACGACCCCTTTTTCTTTTTTCTTTTTCTCAAGCTTCTTTTCATGTTTGTCTAAGCAATTGAGTTATTGCTCATACTCTTCTAACTTACCCAATAATGCGGTGAGATCGAGTGTAGAAAGGTTATTAGCTTCCTTGACTGCGGTAACCTTTGGTTGCCAATTTCTAGTAAGACATCTCACCACATTGTAAGTAGCAATAACATTGTAAATAGGATTGCCTAGTAAAATTAAACGATTAATAAGATGAGAGAACCTCTTTTGCATTCGAGCAATGGTTTCCTCTTGCTTCATGCAAAAGATTTCGAACTCTTGATTAAGTGTATTAACTCTAGCTTGTTTGACCTCATTAGTTCCATCATAGGTCACTTGTAGAGCGTCCCACATATCTTTAACGGTTTGACAATAGGAAATACGATAAATTTCATCTACACCGAGTGAGAATACAATGATGTTCTTTTCTTTCCAATCGTAAGATCACTTTTTCTCTTCTTTATCATCCCATAATTTTCCAGGCTTTGGTACGGTAACACCTTGAACAACATATGTCATCAGTGTTGGACCATTTAGAATAGCTTCCTAAACACCTTTGTCATATGAGTTAACATGAATTTGCATCCAAGCTTTCCAATAACTATAATTTTCTTCCGTGAAAATTGCGGCTCTTTTATAATCCCCTTTAGGTTCGTAAGCCATTTTCTAAAAGTGTCGAAGCCGGAATGAGCCATACTCTTAATGCCCCTTATTAGACAATAACGTATCTGTTGTACCCCAAATTTTTCCATCTCATATTTCTCAATACATGTCAAGTGAAGTCCTCAAATTTCTCAAGGAAGTCCAAGAGTTGACCAGACAAACTCTCTCCTAAGGTAGTCCACCTCAAATTAGGGTTTCATTTTTCATCAAGATGCTTGAATCCAAAGGATCCAAAATGCTCATCATTTTCCTAATATGTTCTCAAGATCATCCATGTCAAGTTTCAAGCCTTACAGAAGAATTTTGCTCAGTCAATTGCTCAAAGGCCTGAAAATCGATTGTGCTAGCTCAAAAGTTAATTGTGGCTAATATACAGTCAAACTTCAAGATTTTTTGTCAACACCCTCATTTTTAAGTTTCATTCATCATTTGATAAAGGGTTGATCATGATTCATCAAGGATTGCTCACAATTCATCAAAACCCAAAAGTTGCTAAATTAGGGTTTTGTAGGAAAAGTCAACTCAATTTTGACCAAGCATAACTTTCTCATACATTATCAGTAATGACCCATTCAAAGCTCGTTTTATAGAGGATTCAATTCCATACAATTCATCTTCAGTCCCCAAGTTCAAAATATGCACTCACAAAAAGATATAAATTTTGACATTATAGGTCATTTTGAAAAATCAACAAAAACACCTTTTGGGTCAAAGCTTCATACATGAACATCGAAGACTCAATTGATATGAGACACAAAGGGTTGCTTAAAGGACATCCTAAGCTTTCTAAAAAGTTCAAGAACACCCTCTTAGGGTCTAAATTGAGAGAGATATGCATTGTCAAAGTTGGCAAATTTTGGGGAATTATCAAAAGTCAACATTGATCAAAATTGCATTTTTTTCCACATGGGCCCATCTTTTCAAGATTGCATCTCATTCCTAGCATAGTCCACGACCTATGGGACCCTCCATGCTTTATTTATTTATTTATTTAATTTATTTTTATTTTTATTTATTTAAAATTCAAATAAAATCAAATAAATCCAAATAAATCATATAATGTGTCTTAGGGATGATTTTTGCATTGAAGGAAGATCTTATGTGCTGTCAATTGAGAATCAATTCGTGCAAGACCGATTTGGGTGGAAAAGATTGAATTGAAGCAAATTTGGAAAGATATCATATGCCATGAAAGACCAAATCAAATCTTCATAATGGGCAAGATTGAATTCGTTTTTGTTGACCTAATATATTGTATTACATATACAGAAGAGATCCAAGGCAAGAGAAGAGGTTGAGCAGTCGTGAAAGAGGCAGAAAAAAGTTCCAAATTTTCAAAGAAAAAGTGCAGATCAGATCTTTCTCTAGAGGCCGTGTCAAGCTTTTCCAAGGATCAATTCACATTCCCAGGCACGCATTGAAGCGGTAGCAAGCATTCACACGACCTGAAACCTCAAGAATCGGGTTCAACGTCTCCCACGGTTTGTCCAAAAAATTTATTTTGATTTCACTAATCTATGCATCTTTAGTGCTTTTGATTTCCATACTCATGTTTATCATCATGTTTGCAAGCTAATTGTTCTATTCAATTGTATTTTTGATGATGTATGTGAATCTTCCATGGCTAGAGTTTTGTATTCATGTTTAGGGCTTTTTCATGCAGGCAAAATGGGTGCAAACTCTGGTACCATGATACTCGTGAGGATGATACGAGTTGATTGGTACCAGCCATGGTCATTTATCTTGAGCCTAGGCAATTTTAGATAGCACCCCTCTTTTTCAGCAACACCACCAGGCCCATTTACTACCTTTTTTTTTATTTCTTTTCTTTATTTTTTATTCTTTTAAATTTCCTTTATTTATTTTAATTCACAAATTAATTTATTTTCCATAAAATCAATAATCCACAAAAAAAATTATTAGGCTTAGTTTTTTTTTATTATCATCAAATTTAATTTAATTTAGTTTAACCTAGGGAAACTTTAATTTATTTTCACAATTAAAATTAGGTTAACTTTTAATTTTATTTCCTCTTTTTCTCAAATAAATAAAAATACAAAAATAGGTTCTAGAATAAATTAATTTATTTTTGTTAATTTAAAATTAATTAGAATTAGGATTTTCTTTTAATTTAATGATTCTATTATTTTCTCAAAAAAACATAACAAAAGCTTTTTTTTTAATAAATCGTGTTGTACCCCAAAATTTGCCCTCCCTTATTTCTCAATACATTTCAAGTAAGATCCTCAAATTGCTCAAGGAAGTCCAAGGGTTGGCCAGACAAACTCTCTCCTAAGGCAGTCTACCTCAAATTAGGGTTTCAAGTTGCATCAAGATACTTGAGTCCAAGGGGTCCCAAATGCTCACCATTGTCCTAATAAGTTCTCAAGATCATCCATTTCAAGTTTCAAGCCTTGCAGAGGAAGTTTGCTCAGTCAATTGCTCAAAGGCCTGAAAATCGACTGTGTTAGTGCAAAAGTCAACTGTGGCCCACATACATTCAAACTTCAAGATTTTTGGTTAACATCCTCATTTTGAAGTATTATTCATCATTTGATCAAGGGTTGATCATGATTCATCAAGGATTGCTCACAATTCATCAAGACTCAAAAGTTGCTAAATTAGGGTTTTGTAGGAAAAGTCAACTCAACTTTGACCAAGCATAACTTTCTCATACTTTATTAGAAATCACCCATCCAACGCTCATTTTGAAGAGGATGAAATTCCCTATAATTCATCTTCATTTCCCAAGTTCAAAATATGCACTCACAAGAAGTTATGAATTTGGACATTATAGGTCACTTTGAAAAGTCAACAAAAACACATTTTTTGTCAAAGCTTCATACATTAACATGGAAGACTCAATTAAGATGTGACCAAAATGGTTGCTTAGAGGACATCCTAAGCTTTCTAAAAAGTCCAAGAACACCGTCCTAGGGTCCAAATTGAGAGAGGTATGCATTGTCAAAGTTGGCAATTTTTGGGAAATTGTCAAAAGTCAACATTGATCAAAATTACATTTTTTCCACATGGGCCCATCTTTTCAAGATTGCATCTCATTCCTAGCATAGTCCACGACCTATGGGACCCTCCATTCTTTATTTATTTATTTATTTAATTTATTTTGATTTTTATTCATTTAAAATTCAAATAAAATCAAATAAATCCAAATAAATCATATAATGTGTTTTAGGGATGATTTTTGCATTGAAGGAAGATCTTATGTGCTGTCAATTGAGAATCAATTCGTGCAAGACTGATTTGAGTGGAAAAAGATTGAATTGAAGCAAATTTGGAAAGATATCATATGTTATGAAAGACCAAATCAAATCTTCAAAATGGGCAAGATTGAATTCGTTTTTGTTGACCTAATATGTTGCATTACATATACAGAAGAGATCTAAGGCAAGAGAAGAGGTTGAGCAGTCGTGAAAGAGGCAGAAAAAAGTTCCAAATTTTCAAAGAAAAAGTGCAGATCAGATCTTGCTGTAGAGGCCGTTTCAAGCTTTTCCAAGGATAAACTCACATTCTGAGACACGCATTGAACATGTAGCAAGCATTCACATGACCTAAAACCTCAAGAATCGTGTTCTACGTCTCCTACGGTTTATCCAAATATTTGATTTTGATTTCACTAATCTACGCATCTTTAGTGCTTTTGATTGCCATACTCATGTTCATCATCATGTTTGCAAGCTAATCATTCTATTCAATTGTATTTTTGATGAATGTATGTGAATCTTCCATGGCTAGGGTTTTGTATTTTTGTTTAGGGCTTTTTTATGCAGGCAAAATTGGGCGCTAACTCTGGTACCATGATACTCGTGAGGATGATACGAGTTGATTGGTACCAGCCATGGTCACTTATCTTAAGCCTACGCAATTTTAGAGATGGACAAGGTTATACCTACAACAAGTGTCTGTAGGTAAAAGCTTGATATGCTAAGGCGACGGAGAGAATAAGAAGAAGCTGGCGTGGCAACATGTGATTTGCTTGTTTGAATTTCGCGTGTTGGTTGGCTCCACTAGCTTGTTTTTGCATATTATATTTTGTTTTCATATAACTTACAAGTTAACACCATGGCTCAGATGGTTGGGGCGAAGGCCTTTGATGCACATGTCCTGGGTTCGATCCCAGGCGTGTGCATTTTGTTATTTTCTTGCTTATTTCAGGCAGATCTCATACATTGCAGTAGCGCACGCCTACCATATGCTCTTGTTGTCCACCATTGGATCAATCATCCAGTTGGATCCAACGCTCAAGTAGCAAGTAGTCTACCATGCTCCTCAAGTCAACGTGCACACTGGATCAAGCATGTCAAGCAAGCCTTAGCTATCTGGGCCCAGCAATTCAGATAGCACTCCTCTTTTTCAGCAACACCACCAGGCCCATTTACTACCTTTTTTTATTTCTTTCCTTTATTTTTTTATTCTTTTAAATTTCCTTTATTTATTTTAATTCACAAATTAATTTATTCTCCATAAAATCAATAATCCACAAAAAAATTATTAGGCTTAGTTTTTTTTATGATCATCAAATTTAATTTAATTTAGTTTAACCTAGGGAAACTTTAATTTATTTTCACAATTAAAATTAAATTAGTAAATTAGGTTAAATTTTAATTTTATTTCCTCTTTTTCTCAAATAAATAAAAATACAAAAATAGGTTCTAGAATAAATTAATTTATTTTTCTTAATTTAAAATTAATTAGAATTAGGATTTTCTTTTAATTTAATGATTCTATTATTTTCTCAAAAAAACATAAAAAAGCTTTTTTTAATCAATCGTGTTGTACCCCAAAATTTTCCCTCCCATATTTCTCAATACATTTTAAGTAAGATCCTCAAATTGCTCAAGGAAGTCCAAGGGTTGGCCAGACAAACTCTCTCCTAAGGCAGTCTACCTCAAATTAGGGTTTCATGTTGCATCAAGATACTTGAGTCCAAGGGATCCCAAATGCTCACCATTGTCCTAATATGTTTTCAAGATCATCCATGTCAAGTTTCAAGCCTTGCAGAGGAAGTTTGCTCAGTCAATTGCTCAAAGGCCTGAAAATCGACTGTGCTAGGGCAAAAGTCAACTGTGGCCCACATACAGTCAAACTTCAAGATTTTTGGTCCACATCCTCATTTTGAAGTATTATTAATCATTTCATCAAGGGTTGATCATGATTCCTAATTGATTGCTCACAATTCATCAAGACTCAAAAGTTGCTAAATTAGGGTTTTGTAGGAAAAGTCAACTCAACTTTGACCAAGCATAACTTTCCCATACTTTATTAGAAATGACACATCCAAAGCTCATTTTGAAGAGGATGCAATTCCCTATAGTTCATCTTCATCTCCCAAGTTCAAAATATGCACTCACAAGAAGTTATGAATTTGGACATTATAGGTCACTTTGAAAAGTCAACAAAAACACATTTTTTATCAAAGCTTCATACATGAACATGGAAGACTCAATTGAGATAAGACCAAAAGGGTTGCTTAAAGGACATCCTAAGCTTTCTAAAAAGTCCAAGAACACCCTCCTAGGGTCTAAATTGAGAGAGATATGCACTGTCAAAGTTGGCAATTTAAGGGAAATTGTCAAAAGTCAACATTGATCAAAATTGCATTTTTTCCACATGGGCCCATCTTTTCAAGATTGCATCTCATTCCTAGCATAGTCCACGACCTATGGGACCCTCCATTCTTTATTTATTTATTTATTTAATTTATTTTGATTTTTATTCATTTAAAATTTAAATAAAATGAAATAAATCCAAATAAATCATATAATGTGTTTTAGGGATGATTTTTGCATTGAAGGAAGATCTTATGTGTTGTCAATTGAGAATCAGTTCGTGCAAGACTGATTTGGGTGGAAAAAGATTGAATTGAAGCAAATTTGGAAAGATATCATATGCCATGAAAGACCAAATCAAATCTTCATAATGGGCAAGATTGAATTCGTTTTTGTTGATCTAATATGTTGCATTACATATACAGAAGAGATCGAAGGCAAGAGAAGAGGTTAAGCAGTCGTGAAAGAGGCAGAAAAATGTTCCAAATTTTCAAAGAAAAAGTGCAGATCGGATCTTTCTCTATAGGCCGTTTCAAGCTTTTCAAAGGATCAATTCACATTCCCAGGCACGCATTGAACCTGTAGCAGGCATTCACACGACCTGAAACCTCAAGAATCGTGTTCTACGTCTCCCACGGTTTGTCTAAAAATTTGATTTTGATTTCACTAATCTACGCATCTTTATTGCTTTTGATTGCCATACTCATGTTTATCATCATGTTTGCAAGTTAATCGTTATATTCAATTGTATTTTTGATGACAGTATGTGAATATGCCATGGGTAGGGTTTTGTATTCTTGTTTAGGGCTTTTTCATGCAGGCAAAATTGGGCGCTACTTCTGGTACCATGATACTCGTGAGGATGATACGAGTTGATTGGTACCATCCATGGTCATTTATCTTGAGCCTACGCAATTTTAGAGATGGACAAGGTTATACCTACAACAAGTGTTTGTAGGTAAAATATTGATATGCTAAGGGAACGGAGAGAGGAAGAAGAAGTTGGCGTGGTAACATGTGATTTTCTTGTTTGAATTTCGCGCGTTGGTTGGCTCCACTAGCTTGTTTTTGCATATTATATTTTGTTTTCATATCACTTACAAGTTAACACCATGGCTCAGATGGCTGGGGCGAAGGCCTTTAAAGCACACGTCTTGGGTTCGATCCCAGGCGTGTGCATTTTGTTATTTTCTTGCTTATTTCAGGCAGATCTCATACATTGCAGTAGCGCACGCCTACCATATGCTCTTGTGGTCCACCATTGGATCAATCAGCCAGTTGGATCCAACGCTCTGGTAGCAAGTAGTCTACCATGCTCCTCAAGTCAACGTGCACACTGGATCTAGCATGTCAAGCAAGCCTTAGCTATCTTGGCCCAACAATTCAGATAACACCCCTCTTTTTCATCACTACCTTTTTTTATTTCTTTTCTTCATTTTTTATTCTTTTAAATTTCCTTTATTTATTTTAATTCACAAATAAATTTATTTTCCATAAAATCAATAATCACAAAAAAAATTATTAGGCTTAGTTTTTTTTATTATCATCAAATTTAATTTAATTTAGTTTAACCTAGGGAAACTTTAATTTATTTTCACAATTAAAATTAAATTAGAAAATTAGGTTAACTTTTAATTGTATTTCCTATTTTTCTCAAATAAATAAAAATACAAAAATAGGTTCTAGAATAAATTAATTTATTTTTCTTAATTTAAAATTAATTATAATTAGGATTTTCTTTTAATTTAATGATTCTATTATTTTCTCAAAAAAACATAACAAAAGCTTTTTTTTTAATGAATCGTGTTGTACCCAAAAATTTGCCCTCCCATATTTCTCAATACATTTCAAGTAAGATCCTTAAATTGCTCAAGGAAGTCCAAGGGTTGGCCAGACAAACTCTCTTCTAAGGCAGTCTACCTCAAATTAGGGTTTCATGTTGCATAAAGATACTTGAGTCCAAGGGATCCCAAATGCTCACCATTGTCCTAATATGTTCTCAAGATCATCCATGTCAAGTTTCAAGCCTTGCAGAGGAAGTTTACTCAGTCAATTGCTCAAATGCTTGAAAATCGACTATGCTAGGGCAAAAGTCAATTGTGGCCCACATACAGTCAAACTTCAAGATTTTTGTTCAACATCCTAATTTTGAAGTATTATTCATAATTTTATCAAGGGTTGATCATGATTCCTCAAGGATTGCTCATAATTCATCAAGACTCAAAAGTTGCTAAATTATGGTGTTGTAGGAAAAGTCAACTCAACTTTGACCAAACATAACTTTCACATACTTTATTAGAAATGACCCATCCAAAGCTCATTTTGAAGAGGATGAAAATCCCTATAATTAATATTCATCTCCCAAGTTCAAAATATGCACACACAAGAAGTTATGAATTTGGACGTTATAGGTCACTTTGAAAAGTCAACAAAAACACCTTTTTGTCAAAGCTTCATACATGAACATGGAAGACTCAATTGAGATAATACCAATAGGGTTGCTTAGAGGACATCCTAAGCTTTGTAAAACGTCCAAGAACACATCTCTAGGGTCAAAATTGAAGGATTTATGCATTGGTGAAGTTGACCTTTTTTGCAAAATTGCCAAAAGTCAAAAGTGGCCAAAATTACAATTTTTATCAAATGGGCCCAACTTTGTGTGCTTGTATTGAGTTTTTAACATGGTCCACGACCCATGATCCTTCCCACTTGCCTTTATCTTATTTTTGTCATTTTTTTATTTTTATTTCAATTAAATCAAATTAAATCAAAATAAAATCATGAAAATATCAAAATCATTTAAACCTTGAGATTTTGTGCATATTTCAGGTCCATGAATAGCTGGCAAGGAGATAAAATCGTGCAAGGCTTGTTTGTACACAAAAAGATTGAATTTTTCTTGTTTTTGAAAGATTGGATACAAGTGTGAATCAAGGATAAAATCTTCATAATTGCAAGGATTTTATGCAAACTTGGAACCCTAATGGATTCTATGATATATATTGAACAAAGCCAGACCAAAAGCACAAGGGTTGGAGGCGTGAGAAGCTGAGAAAGAACTTGAAAAAATCACCAAAAAGTGTTGAATCAAATTGCAGGTTAGAGGACAATTTACACCATTTCAAGGCTAGCAATCGATTCCCAGCCATCTCCTGAAGCTAACCTGATCATAATCAAGCCTCGATTTTCCCAGAATCCATCTCTACAACCCTCATGGTTTGTCTTTTTTTTCAAAATTGTATCCATCTATTCTTGCATCTTTATCATTTTTCAATGATATATTTGTAATATTTATCATGTTTGCAAGCTAACAGTACCATTTAATTGCATTTTTGGAAGCCATACGTGTAGATGCCATTGTTAGGATTTCTAAGATGGTTTTGGGGCTTTGCTACACAGGGAAAATTGGGCCACGATTGAGGTACCATGATGCTCATGAGGTTGTCACGAGTTGATTGGTACCATTGTTATGTGTTTATCATGCTTGCAGGGAGTTTGGGAAAATCACAGGGGCTGTACCTACACTTTTTGTCCATAGGTAAAAGTCTCCAGACTTTTAGCAACGGAGGGAGGAAGAAGAAGGGTGGCGTGGCACCCCCTGACTGGCCCATTTGAATTTGGCGCGGTTTTGATAAATTAATTTGTTTTATCAATATAATTTTTATTTGTTATTTGATATACAACAAAGCAGGCCAGCTCAATTGGTGAGGGTGCGTTGGAAATTGCAAAAGGGACTGGGTTCGAATCCCAGGTCCCCCATATTATTTCATAATTTTACTTCTTGCATGATCAGGCACATGTACAGGCGCAAGGACTACCATACTCCATCATTCTTCAACCATCAGATTGTCCACAAGCTGGATCCAAAGGCCATCATTTGAAAGTCTACAATGCACCCTAGTCAACATGCAACATGGAATCAGAAAGGTCAACATGGACCAAGGCTTGTTGGGCCCAAAAACTGCTATGGACACCTCCCCTGTTTGCTGATTACAAGGCACATTTCTCTCTTTTCTTTTATATTCTTTCTATTATTTATTTTATTTTATTTAATTTATTTTCTCACAAAAGTTAATTCTTTTTTTATAAAAAAACTCATAAAAATCAATTTCATCAAATTTAGGTTTTTTTATATATTTTGTCAAAATTAATTTAATTAGTTTAATTTAATTTTAGGGTAATATTAATCTTTTTGTAAATAAATTAAAACAAATTAGAAAATGAGGTTTTAGTTGATTTAATTATTTACTTACTTTTCTTAAAATAACCAAAATATAAAATAGGTCAAAATTAATTATTTTTATTAATTTAAATTAATTAGTAATTAGGTTTGTATTTATTCATTAAAACCTTTTTTTTTCTCAAAAAATAATCAAAAACAACCAAAATATGATTTTTCTTTTAATTAGGTTTAGACGGGGTCAAAACCCAAAATTTTTCTCGTTCTAAATTTATCACGCGCGTTTAATATTTTTGCAAATATTGATGTAACTGCCGATGGGATGTAATAGTTTAATTAGGATTTTTCTTTTATTTATTGTTTTACGGGTTTTTGGCTATGTAATTAATCCCCTACCCCGAAGCCTTGTAATAGCGTAGTTTTATTTTCCGCATTTAATTTTCGCAAATATTAACTATTAGATGTATGATAATAGGATTGCATGACAAGAATGTATGTTAATTTTAAAATGGTTAGCAAACCCTAAATGTGCAAAGATAATAACTTGAAATCAAATCACTCGCACATGCGCACTCCTAGGGTATACTCTCACTTCGGTTGCCTTCGGTAAACGATGATTAAGCGTAGGGTATCTTAGTGGTTGCCCTCTTGTCTAAACAAAGATCAAATGTCTGTTCGGAAATGTTGCCTCGGAAATGTTGCCTCTGAATGGTCGCCTTAGAAATGTTGCCTCGAATATGATCTTAAGACATTAGGGTTATTACTAAAACATCCTAACATTGCTTTAGTGATCGTACGTCCCTTTAGAATTGACCCTTACAACTCCAACAACGATGCTAACTACTCACCAATAGTGGGATAGCACTGTCTAAAGGAAACAAGAACAGAAACATTCTTTTTTCGAGTAGGTAGATGCTAGTAGGTACTTGCTCAAAATCAAACTTTTCCACACTTACACACTTTCTAAGCAATGTTTTCAAAAACACTTCGTAACACTCTTGAAGACAGAAGCAAGGGTTAAATCGAAGTAAAACAAAAACTTTTCTAAAACACACAAACACGGAAGCAATTTTTTAAATGATGAGCAAGTACCTAAGAGCTTGTAGAAAACTACGGATATAAAGGGTGCTAATACCTTCCATTTCTATAATCTAACCCCGTACTCAGAATATCTCGAAAAAATAATTTTTCTATACTTTTTTCCTTTCCAGTTGGATAAAATAAAAGTCGGTGGCGACTCTTGCTTACCGAGACATTTTGCAAATACAAACGCAAAACACAAACCGGCATTTTCCTAAAACAGTCCAGTTCTTACACCGTACCACAGAACTGGCGACTCTGTTGGGGAAATAATAAGTAGGATATACCTTAGGATTAGTTCATCATAAATTGCTTCTCTTGTTTAATTTGTGTGATCGGTGGATCTGGAACTGACTGTTTAAAGCTGGTTCGCGAAATGTCGCGGAAGCAAGAGTCGCCATCGTCTTTTATTTTCTCCAAATGGAAAGGACAAAAGCACAAAAAAATTCCTTAAAGAGATTGCTCTCGGTTCGGGAGGTAGGTTATAGAAAGGGAAGGTGTTAGCACCCTTTCTATCCATGGTTATCCATGGGCTCTTAGATACTTGCTCATTTGTGTTTTCAAAAGGTTTTGCTTGTTTTTCAATCGTGGGTTTTAAAAAGTTTCTTTGAAAATTCCAGTTCGACTCTTGTATCGGTCCTCAAGAGTGTTTGAAAAAATTGCTTTCGAAAGCTTTTTGAAAAGGTGTCAGTGTGAAAAGTATTTTTGAATTTGTTTTGAATTTAGAGCAAGTATCTAGAGTCGTCTACCTACCCTAAGGAATTTGTCTGTGTAAATGTCCTTTAAAGTAGTGCCATCCCACCATTGAGAGGTAGGTAGCACCACCGTTGGAGGTGTTCGGGTCAATTCGAGGTTCGGGACATGGTGATCACCAGAGCAATGGGAAGACACCTTAGAAGCTACCCTCATGCCAGGTTCCCGGATCATGAGGACTTACTAAGACATCCTCTACTCGACGATCACCTTTCGAGGCAAGGCAACAGTGAGGCGTACCCTAGGGGTGGTGTGTGCGAATTGTGTGTCGTTTTCATTTGTATTTTTCTTGTCATGTTTATCAGTGTTCTACGCTTGATTTTATTTAGGTCCATTCATTCTTTCATGCTTGTTTAACAGTTAAAAGTTGCGAGGAAAAAGTAAATCTAAAGCTATTACAAATGGCGCGGGTCCACATCGCCAAAATTAACCAGGACCCGATTTGACAGAAAAATAAATAAATTGAAAGTACGAGAAGTAATTACAAGGCTTTGGGAGAGGTACATAATTATTTAAGCGAAATAAAATAAATATGCGAAATTAAACAATTAAGAATATGGGCGTTGGACCCTTTTGCAAAAATTAAAATTAATGAGGAATTAAAATTAAAAATCAAAAGAGAATGTTTTTTGGTATTTTTAGTATTTTGAGATTTAATAGAAAAAAGAATTAATTAAAATTAAAATAAAAGGCAAACCCTAATTCTAGTTATTTTTTAATTTATTAAGAAATATTGAAATTTGACCTAATTTAAACCTAAGTTATTTTCATGCAAATTTGATTATAAAAAATAAATAAAATAAATAAATATTATTATAAGAAAGAAAAATTTAAAAGGAATAAAATTTATTAAACCTAATTCTACATTTTTTTTGTATTTTTGTTATTAAAAGAATTAACATTAAAACCCTAATTTAAATTAATTTATTTACATGCAATTTGTTTATGAAAATAATTAAAATAAAGTATTTATTATATTTTTTTGTCTTTTCTGATTTTTAGGCATTTTTTATATTTTGTAAAAAATAATTAATTAAATCAAAACAAATAAAGAAGATAATATAATAATTGAAAAAATAAAATATGAGGAAAATTGCAAACCAGGGGGGGGGGGTTCAGGCCCCAATATGGAGGTTAAGTTTGTGAAATTATGGCCCATTTAGTATAGCCTTTTTTGACTTTTTTGCTAGCATGCTTAAGCATTGACCTATGCTCATGATGTGCTTCAGATCTAAGCCTTTGGTTTGATCTCCAGGGGGACGTGTCACACTTGATTTGGGAGTGCATGGTATGTCTTGACATGGGTGCTGCATGGGAATTGTTATTGCAAAATAATATGAGAAATTATACAGACCTGGGGCTCGAACCCAGGTCTTGGACGCCAATGCAATCAACACTTGCCAACTGAGCCACTTCAACTATTTGTTATATAATAAACAACAAATAACAAAAGATGAAACTACGCGTTAGTGGGATAAAACGCGCGAATTTCAAATCAACCAACCAAATCATGCCACGGACTCATCTTCTTCATGGTGTTGGATTTTCCTGAAACACAAAAGCAATAGACAACGGTTTTTGAACCGTTCTATAATGCACCATTAGAAAAAATAACGAATAGGCCATAAGGCCATATAAATTAAGCGCGATTGTTATATCTTCTTCGTCTAGATGCATTGATCAGAATGGCATGGGTCTGGGAGGCTAATTTTTCCTCTTTTAAGAATCCCTAATTTGAATCTTTGTAAACCCTAAAAATTATCAATGGCAAATCTCCAAATATGGCACGAAAACGAAATTAGACCACATGGTTAGCTTCAAAACTTCACAAGGAACATGAATCTACAATTAAAATGCTATGAGGATGTCTAGAAATTAAAATACGATCATGGATTTTTCTTGATACAATTTGAGTTCGTTTTACCAATTCTTGGCGTGGTGATGGATGATTCTGATTGGAATGTGATCAGTAATCCTTGAGGAAGCTATTGAAACAAATTTCGTGCCTTGAATCCACCTCTAACACTGATTTCAGTTTTGAGTTCTTTAGAGAAAAATTCAAGTTTGCAATGGCCTCTTCTGAGCTGCTGCGTGTCTTTTATGATTAGGTTTAGGTTTATGCTTATGTAGTGAATGTACTAGGTTAACAAAATTCAATCAAATCTCTTGTAATCATGGTTTTTGAAAATTTGATTTGTTAAGATCTTTTTCATATCTTTTCCATGTGTTCTTGGTCCAAATCATATCCAATTGCTCCAATTCTTTCCACATTTAGCTAAGCACGAAATATTGAGTCCAAAACATGTATAAAAAGATTGGTTAGGTCAAGTTAGATATTTTTCATATATTTAAATGATTTAAATGAATTAATATAAATAATAATTCAAATAAATAAATAAAAAATGAGAAAATACTTCCCTTTGGGCCAAGTAGTCGTGCACATGCTTGGAATGATGAATCATGGAAGAAAAATGGGCCCATTAACAATTTTAAGTCATTTGCATCAATGTTGACTTTTCAAAATATCCAAAAATTTCCCAACTTCCACAAGGCATAACTTGCTCAATTTTTAAGCTTTTCTCATGTTCTTAGACATTTTGGAAAGGTCTTTGAGTCCTCTAACCAATGCCTTTGGTCCCATGTCATTTTTATTTATCAATCTAAAGTTATGGCCTTTTACTTAAAGTCCCTTTTTGTTGACTTTTGAAAATGACCTATAATGTTGAAATTGATAACTTTTTGTGAGAGCATTTCTTGGACTTGAAGTATGAAGATGAGTTGTAGGAAATGTCTTTTTCTTCAAAATGAGCTTTGTATGGAATTTTTCTAATAATCCATGTGAAAGTTATGCCCTGGTCAATTTCAGTTGACTTTTTCAGCTGTCCAAATAAGGAAACTTTTGCATCTTGATGATTTCTGAGCCAAATTTTGAAAATCATGATCAAGCATTGATCAAATGATGTTTGTGGATTCAAAATGATATGTTGACCAAAAATTTGAACTTTTGACTGTCAAATGACCATTTTGCCCCTACAGTTGACTGTAGTGCAATTAGGGTTTTTGACTGTGCAATTTTGAGCTGAATGCCTTGAAACTTGATATGAGGATACTTGACCATATTTGTAAGCATGTGAGACTTGATTGGACCTTTGAAAACTTCATTTTCTTGATCAGAACACAAACCCTAGTTTTGACTGTATGGGAGACCTTTGCACTGTGCAACCATTGGGGATTTTTGTGACTTGGCTTGGCAATTTCTTGAAGAATATGGGAGGGCAAATTTTGGGGTACAACAGTTGCGCCTGTTCAATCTTCTTAGACCTGAGGATGCAGATTGGCTGGCATGCCTTTCGTAATCCGAGGGTAGAAGATGATTGAACACTAGAGTGCCCAGAAATTTGCGCTCACATAGTAGCAGTGATGATGGGAATGGGCTTATAGATGCCATTTAGAGGTTGATGAATAGGATGATGGGCTTTATAGATGCCATCTGGATGTTGATCGCATAAGAGATTCCTTAGCGAGAACTTGCGTACCTGCAAAACAGAAAATGAGTACCTGACACGTTGCAGGAGCTGATTTTTAGATGCTTGGTATAGATATGTCATGACTGGCTACAGGAGCTGAATCTGGAGCTTCACAAGATGATGAATGAACCAGGGATGGTTACTACCTTAGCATGAATGGTAAGAGAACCTTGGGTGACTTTAACTTCAACAACGCTCGTTGAGAAAATCTTGGTGGGAATTACCATCTTCGCAGGATCGGGACGAGAACCATAGGCCATTATAATCTTGAAAAGGAATCACCTCACTCGCCGTCGGAGAGGGAATCATAAGAAAAGGAATTGTCACCTCACTCACCGTCGGAGAGGGGACCATAGGAGACTATCACCTCACTCACCGTCGGAGAGGGAAACATCTGAAAAGGACTTACCACCTCACTCACCGTCGGAGAGGGAAACATCTGAAAAAGGAATTACCACCTCACTCACCGTCGGAGAGGGAACCATAGTAGACTATCACCTCACACTCACCGTCGGAGAGGGAAACATCTGAAAAAGGAATTACCACCTCACTCACCGTCGGAGAGGGAACCATGGGAGACTATCACCTCACACTCACCGTCGGAGAGGGAAACATCTGAAAAAGGAATTACCACCTCACTTACCGTCGGAGAGGGAACCATGGGAGACTATCACCTCACACTCACCATCAGAGAGGGAAACATCTGAAAAAGGAATTACCACCTCACTCACCGTCGGAGAGGGAACCATGGGAGACTATCACCTCACACTCACCGTCGGAGAGGGAAACATCTGGGATAACTTCTACTTAGTCTTTATCAGAAAAATCTGTTGGGAGTCGATTTAGCTGGACTAGAGAAGGCCTTGAAATATGTTTGAGCATTTTAACTGCATCTGTCCTGAAAAGTAAATGTCAGTCATATGCAATGCATGATATGGATCAAGCAATGATGTTCTCAACATAAATGAGATTTGTATGATATGATGCGTCTATGCATACTATAATGATGTATGTGATGTTTTAGGAATGTATGTTTTCGCCTAGGAAAGTATATCCTTGACGGGTGCCGGGAAGCCACTCCTGGGATGCTGTTGGAGAATAGATTTTGCTTCCGCTGGGGATGATAACTGCAAGAATACCGGTAGAAGATGACTCCGTCGCGGAATAAACTTGGCAAATGGAAGATTTTGCAGGGAGAAAAGATACTCTAGCGGCCATGCTGGGAAGCAATACTCTGTGGGAAGAGGGATGCCTTGCTGAGTGTTGATAGTTACTTGCTGGGGATACCCTTGTTGTTGGAAGTGTTGATGGACTTCGCTGGGGTAAGAAGACTTCGTCGACGATGCTCTTTCCGTGGCTTTTGGCTGAGGATAACCCAGTTATATCCTGTTGAGGAAATAACTCTTTAAATAAAGTCGGGCGACGCGTTCGTGCTCTGCGAGGGGATAAGCTTCCAGAATTTACTGGGGATAAGCTTACTGCTTGGGGATATGAATTCCAGTTTTCCTGGGGAAACTGGATTGGACTCTTCTGGGGAGTTTTGAACTGCGGGGGAAGTGATTCCTTTGAATGTTTGACGTACCGCCGGGGAACAATCTTTAGGCCGAGACTGCCGGGGATGCTTGTTAAGAATATATGCTGCTGGGGAAGTGTTGAGATCTATGGGAGGGTACCCAACTTCCTTGAGGTTTGATAATTTTGCTTGGAGAGGAATGTACTGTTTTGCTGAACCACTCTCTGGGGATTTAATATGTACTTGGTCGTGTTCTTTAGCTGAACCTACCTTAGTACCTTGGAGGATAGAACAATTGGACTGCTCAGACGACTCTTTTATTGCCCATGTTTCTAGTGTCACCTGCAATTAATTCCTTTGTTTCGTATGCAAATATTTATGAGTTAGCAAATTATTGTCAATGCATATATCACAAATTGAACCTTGGACGTTCTTCGCAAAACAAAACAGACAAAGAAAAACACTTGGCACGTTTAATTGAAAATATATATTTGTATTGATTTTGAGTGGCCTGAAAATAGGCGTTTTGTGTACAAGAGGCTGACGTCCTCGTAAGAGGAACGTCGCCGAACAAGAGAGTTTATACAAATTTTGTACAAAATAAAACAGCTGTGTGAAGTGAATGATCCCACTGGGTTTCAACTCTGCTATTGCCTTTATAACTCCGAGCGTCTCATCACTTGATGGCCTTGGTTGAAGATGAAGCTGACTGATCGATGCCGTCTGAACTTGATGTAGATACCGGATTCTGGATGCAAAGTGATCCAATGAGACATAGTATTACGCTTTATCCCTAATTTTTGCCTGGACCGCCCTTTCGGGTTTTCAGTCCACCGGGATACCCATTTTTGCCCAAGCCGCCTTTTCAGGTTTTCGACTTGCCGGGTGTACAGTTTTTTCCATTTTCATCCCTTCATTTTACCCGAACCCTTTTGGTTCGACGGGAAGCCCTAATTTTTGCCTAGGCATGTCAGCCTAGCGGGTATTTTTTTTATGCGTAGTATCTTTTTACTATGTCTGCATTGGCGGGGTGAGGAAGGTCGTCACCATCCATGTTGGTCAATATCATGGCTCCTCCTGAGAACACATGTTTAACCACAAATGGCCCTTCGTACGTAGGGGTCCATTTGCCCCTTGGATCACTCTGAGGAAGGATGATTCGCTTGATTACCAGATACCCAACTTGATATTCCTGTGGTCTGACCTTTTTGTTAAATGCCCTGATCATTCGTTTCTGATACGTCTGACCGTGACAGATAGCGGCAAGTCTCTTTTCGTCAATGAGGTTGAGCTGATCAAGTCGTGTCTGGATCCAATCATCTTCGTTCAGATTTGCATCCTTCATTATCTGGAGAGAGGGTATTTTCACTTCGATCGGCAAGACTGCCTCCATACCATAAACCAGAGAGAAAGGAGTTGCCCCGGTTGACGTCCTAGCTGAAGTACGGTACCCATGTAGAGCGAACGGTAACATCTCGTGCCAGTATTTATAGGTCACTGTCATCTTCTGAACGATTTTCTTGATGTTCTTATTCGCTGCTTCTACAGCCCCATTCATCTTCGGTCTGTAAGGAGAAGAATTGTGGTGTTGTATCTTGAACTGTTCGCAGAGCTCAGCAATCATCTTATTGTTCAGATTGGTACCGTTGTCTGTAATAATTCTTTCTGGGACGCCGTACCGACAGATCAGGTTGTGCCGAATGAACCGTGCCACAACAGTCTTAGTTACCGTGGCATAGGATGCTGCCTCAACCCACTTCGTAAAATAATCAATCGCCACTAGGATGAAGCGATGTCCATTAGATGCCGTAGGTTTAATCTCGCCGATCATGTCTATGCCCCACATTGCAAACGGCCAAGGCGCAGTCAGAACATTCAGGGGAACCGTAGGAACATGCACCTTGTCTGCATAAATCTGGCACTTGTGGCATGTCCTGGAATGTTGGTAACAATCAGCTTCCATTGTGGACCAGTAATATCCTGCCCGTAGGATCTTCTTAGCCATAGTGTGTCCACTGGAATGTGTACCAAAGGTCCCTTCATGTAGCTCTTCCATGATCTTTCCTGCTTCAGTCTTATCCACACAACGCAGTAAGGTTGAATCATGGTTTCGTTTGTACAAGATGCCGTTGCTTAGGAAGAACTTGGCTGTAAACCTCCTCAGGAATTTCTTATCATTGACAGAGGCACCTTCAGGGTATTCCTGAGCTTCCAGATATCTCTTCACTTCGTGGTACCAGGGCTTCTCAGTCACCAATTCAGTTTCGAGATCACAACAGTATGCCGGTTCGTCCAGTTTCCAGATGATGATCCGGGGAGCCTCATTATCCCATTTGACCTTGAACATTGAAGACATTGTAGCTAACGCGTCCGCTAGCTGATTCTCTTCTCTTGGAAAGTGCTCAAAGGTTATATCTGTGAAGTGGGGAATCAGGGTCAACACACATTCTCTGTAAGGAATCAGGTTTGGATGTTTCGTATCCCACTCTCCTTTGATCTGATTGATCACAAGAGCGGAATCTCCGAAGACACTTAGAAACTTGATCCTTAGGTCGATCGCAGCTTGAAGACCCATGATGCACGCCTCATACTCCGCCATGTTGTTGGTACAGTTGAAACATAGCCGGGCAGTGAGTGGAGTATGAGTACCTTGAGGTAAGATGATGATGGCGCCGATACCGTTGCCCAAAGCATTGGAAGCTCCGTCAAAGTGCATAGACCATCGGGATCCTGGTTCAGGTCCTTCATCCGGTCCAGGCACTTCACAATCAGTCACAATCATGATGCTTTCATCTGGAAATTCGAAGTTCATTGATTGATAATCATCTACAGCTTGATGTGCCAGGTGGTCTGCCAATACACTTCCCTTGATGGCTTTCCGGGTTGTATATTGAATGTCGTATTCCGTCAAGATCATTTGCCATCTTGCAATTCTCCCAGACAGAGCAGGCTTTTCGAATATGTACTTTATAGGATCCATTTTTGAGATCAACAAGGTAGTGTGAGTCAGCATATACTGTCTCAGCCGGCGAGCAGCCCATACCAAAGCGCAGCAAGTTTTCTCAAGCAGTGAGTATCGGGTCTCACAGTCGGTAAAATTTTTGCTAAGGTAATAAATGGCATGCTGTTTTCGGCCAGACTCGTCATGCTGCCCCAGCACACACCCCATTGAATTGTCAAGCACTGTTAGATATAGTATCAGAGGTCTCCCTTCAACCGGTGGCATAAGGATAGGTGGTTCTTGGAGATACTCTTTGATTCTGTCGAAAGCAGCCTGACATTCATCATTCCAACGTACTACTTGATCTTTCTTCAGCAGCTTGAAGATTGGCTCACAAGTAGCAGTCAGATGTGAGATGAAGCGAGCAATGTAATTCAGGCGTCCTAAAAAGCCCCTGACTTCCTTCTCTGTCTTAGGAACTGGCATCTCTTGAATGGCTTTGACCTTAGCAGGGTCCACTTGAATACCTTTATCACTGACCACGAAGCCTAGTAACTTTCCAGACCTTACCCCGAAGGTGCACTTGTTCGGGTTCAGTCTCAGCTTGTACAGTTTCAACCGGTCAAAAAATTTATGCAGATGGTCTAGGTGCTCTTCCTCAGTCTGGGACCTAGCGATCATGTCGTCCACATACACTTCTATCTCATGATGGATCATGTCATGAAATAAAGCAACCATGGCACGTTGGTAGGTTGCCCCAGCGTTCTTCAACCCGAATGGCATGACCTTGTAACAGAAGGTGCCCCACTGAGTAACAAATGTAGTCTTTTCCATGTCTTCAGGTGCCATCTTGATCTGATTGTAACCTGAAAAGCCATCCATGAAAGAGAATACCTTGTGCTGAGCTGTATTATCGACAAGGACATCAATGTGAGGTAAAGGGAAGTCATCTTTGGGGCTGGCCCTGTTCAGATCCCTGTAATCGACACACATTCTGACCTTACCTTCCTTCTTTGGTACCGGCACCACATTAGCAACCCACTGAGGGTAAGAAGTCACTGCAAGGAACCCGGCATCAAACTGTTTCATAACCTCGGCTTTAATCTTCTCAGACATCTCTGGACGCATCCGACGGACCTTTTGCTTAACTGGAGGGCAGTCTTCCTTAGTTGGTAAGTGATGGACCACAATATCGCTATCCAACCCGGGCATGTCTTCGTAGGACCAGGAAAAGATCTCCCTATAATCATGCAGCATCTTGGTTAACCGTCGCTTCACACTGAGCTCTAGGTTGGCACCAATCTTTACCTCTTTCATGTCTGCCTCAGTACCCAAGTTTATTGTTTCCACTGGCTCTTCATGGGGTTGAATTGCCCTCTCTTCCTGAAGCAACAGTCTAGCAAGCTCGCCAGGCACTTCGCAATCATCTTCACCTTCGTCTTCGGCTAAGTTGATCGGATTTTCGAAGTCATAATTGGCAGTAGCAGAGTTGTTATCAGTGAGATCCAGAGTGGATTGAAACCTGTATGAGTGAGTGTGTGTGTAAATACAGCTGTTTTGAAAATATATGTAAAGGAAGGAAAGACAGAAAAGGAGCACAATATTTGTAATGCGAAAAATACGTCCAAGATTTTCATTCATGATATATGAAATGACAGTTTGTATGCCCTCAGAAATAGAACCACGGTGCCTCGGGTAAGACACCGGGCCATAGAGTTTATCATTGTTTATTACAAAATAACGAAACAAAGAAATTTATTACTGCGTCACAAAGGTAACAGGGGTATGGTCTTTAGCAATCCAGTTGTTCAATCCGCCTTCGGTCGTCGGATAGATCCAGCTGTTGAATTCAGCTTCGTCCACTTCATGGTCTTCCCCAACAGCATTCACTCCTGAACTTTTAATAAATACAGGAGGTCTTCCGATCTTCGCTTTCCTCATAGCTTTCTGACCTTCTGTGGTAAAACCCAGCCCAAGTTTATCAGTCTTCTGTGTGAAGTCTGGGAGCCTGCCCCAGTCGGCACATTCACCCTTCTGAACCACAGCCCGGGCGTCCCTTAGGGAAGCCATCTTCAAAGGAATACTTTCTTCTGCTGCTATTTCTGCTGCTGCTGATGCAATTGGGAACACCTCCTCGAAATGCTGAAAGGGGGTTTCAATAAACTCCCCATCCATCTCAATGTATCTGAAAGAGTTCAGGTGGCTCACCATGTATTCCTCCTCTCCCTGTACAGTGACGATCTTTCCTCTGACGGGGTACTTCAGCTTTTGATGCAAGGTAGAGGTCACTGCCCCAGCCTTATGTATCCAAGGTCGACCCAATAGACAAGAGTAAGATGGACGGATATCCATCACATAAAAAGTGGAGTCGAACACTTGAGAGCCCACACGAATCGGAATGTCAACCTCTCCATGAACCATCCTCTTTGAACCATCAAAGGCCCTGACGATGATATTGCTGGGTTTTAATTCCAGTCCTTCACAATCTAGACGGTCCAAAGCCTTCTTGGGTAGCACATTCAAAGATGACCCAGTATCCACCAACACATGTGCCAAGGTAGTGCCCCTGCATTCAATAGAGACATGCAGAGCATCATTATGGTCTCTCCCCTTTGCGGTCAAGTCAGCATCTGAGAAACCCAAGCCATTGTCTGCCGTTAAATTTGCTACGCAATCAGTGAACTGGACTGCAGAGGTTTCATGTGGCACATGGGCCGTCTTGAGGAATGAGATTAGGGCCTTAGCATGGGCCTCGGAGCACAGCAATAAAGAGAGCATGGAGATCTTGGAGGGCGTGTGCCCCAGCTGTTCCACAACATTAAAATCGCTCTTCTTTATAATTTTTAGAATCTCCTCCATCTCTTGTTGGGAGGCCTCAGCAGTTATCGGTGCAGGTGCCTCCATCTGGGCAGGCTCAACTTCAACTCCTTTGCCCCGAGCATTGGATGACTCGGCAGCAGGAGAAACAACTGGGTCAGCAGCAGGAACAGGTACATTTGCAGGGGTCATGAGAAGTGGTCTTCGGGCAGCAGGCGGTGCAATGTCAGGCGAGAAGATCCTGCCACTGCGGGTAACCTTGGCTGGGCCAGTGATGTCACAAATGCTGGCGCCAGCGTTGAACTCTTGTTTGATCCCGTTTACATATACATCTGCCCCATAATGCCAGGGGACAGCTTTATCAGATACATAAGGCAAGGGCCCTAGAACAGTGATAATAACAGGTGCAACGGTCATGATTTGAATGGGCTTCTTCGGGAGAGCCGGGATCGGATTATTGAAGATAGTCACCACAGAAATTTCTTCCACTGGAACCAACCGAACAGCAGACTTCTTAAACAGAATCTCCTTGCTATCCATTAGGCTTTGGATGCCTAACCTCAGCAAAGGACAACCAGGTGGGGACACAGCACAGAACAGGCAACCCTCACTACAACCTGGAAATAAACCGGCCTGCAGTAGGTTCTTCTTGACAATCTTTAGAGGAGTGGCTAGATCATCCACAAAAACAGCATAAACGTCTTCATCAACAGCATTTACCCCATGTTGAGGCATAGGGGCAGTAACTACATTCTGCCTCTCAGGCGCTTCGAATTGTATCTCCTTCGCGTCGATGAGGTCTTGCACCTTATTCTTTAACGCCCAACAGTCATCGGTAGAGTGCCCCGGGCTATCTGAATGGTAAGCACAACGAGCGTTCGGGTTGTACTTGGGGGATGTTGTATTTGGGAACTTTGGCGCCTCCCTGACCGTCACCAGATTGGTGGATAGTAACTGTGGTAGGATCTGTGATAGGGTCATGCTTAACCGGGTAAACTCCCTCCGGGGTCTTTCAGCCCTTTGAGGATTGTTCGGCCGAGGAGCAGCAGCAGGCTTAGCAATCATCACCGCACTGACAGATTGGCGGTGCTCAGGTCTCTCTGATTTCCTGGAACCATATACGGCGCTAGACTCCTTCTTGAATGGTTTCTTTTCCGAACTAGACGATGCACCCTTCGCAATCTTTCCAGACTTTAACCCAGCTTCAATTCTCTCTCCAGTTAGAATCAAATCAGTGAACCCAGCAGAAGAATTCCCAATGAGATGGTTGAAGAATGGCCCAGATAGGGTCCCCAAGAACATGTCTACCAACTCCCGATCAGTCAATGGTGGCTGCACCCTACCAGCCAGGTCTCTCCACTTCTGAGCGTACTCCTTAAAACCTTCGCTTGCACCTAACGACATACCCTGGAGTTGGGTACGTGTGGGGGCAAGGTCGGCATTATATTGATACTGCTTATAGAAAGCAATAGCCAACTCCTCCCAGTTACGAACCTTGGTCCCATCCAGCTGATAGAACCATTCGAGATGAGTCCCTGAAAGACTCTCCTGGAAGAAGTGGATCCACAAATTCTTATCTGCAGAATACGGCTGAATTTTCCGAACATAGGACCTTAGATGCAGCTTGGGACAAGACGCCCCGTCATACATAGAGAAGGATGGTGCTTTGAACTTGTGAGGGATGATCACACCCGTTGACAAACCCAGATCTCCGAAATCTAGCCCAGGTACCTGTTGAACTTCCATAGCCTTCAATCTGTCCTCCAGTTGCTTGTATCTGTCGTCTACAGGAGGGTACTGCTCTTCATCAAAATCTGTCTCGTTGTCGGAGACCACCGGACTAGGAACCCTTGCTTCTGCCTGAGGAGAATTCTTGTCAACAGAAGAACCAGCCTCTTCCTGTTGCAGAGTATTGTTAAACCTTCGGCCCGAGTTGAACAGAACAGTTCTTCTCTTCTTCTTCTTCTCCTTTTTCAGGAGCATAGCCTTCAGTTCTTCTTGGCCTTGAGCCAGACCCTTGATTAATTCCTGGAATTGTGCATTCTGCACCTGAAGAGCCTTGATTGATGTCTCAGTTGATGCAGAGTCGGTATTCATGGTGCTGAAATAAACAGCGGAGAACTGTAAGCAACCTGAAAAGAGGAAAAACCTGCTATGCACATGATGTATGAAATGCGTATGCAATGCATTCAAGGGTTCGAAAGTTCAAATTTGTTGTAGACAAAAAGGAACACACGTTATCATTAAGGAAATCATTGTTTAATACATCAAGGCCTCATGGGCAAAAGTACAAAAATCAAATCAATCCCAAAATACACTGCGCATCCTCTTCGGAGCTATGTAGGTGTTGAGATTCCTCTCCTCATGCAACAGGCGAGTGAGCTCCAAGACCCTCTTTTCACTGGCATGTAGAAATAGTCTCAAGAGAATTCCGCTCTTCCTTAAGCTGGATCCAGCTCTTCTGCATCTCTTCCCAGGATGTGGGCATATCAGGGTGCTGAATAATGTGGGACACTTCCCCTTCCAAGACAGGCTATTTGATTACCGGGAGCATATGAGGATAAGGCATCACTAACTTCTGGGAGCGAGCTCGTACCCACTTGAGATAAGGTTCCAACGGGATGGAATTCCTGTGCCCCAGCGTCTTGCTGTCTATCCTACTTGGCATCCTCCAAGCTCTGATAAATCTCTGGCGAAGTCCTTGAGTATCGTTGTCGAAGTCAAAAACTATGTCAGGAATTAACATGTCATGAGGACCATCCCTCCGAGCATAACCAAACTGTCTCCAAGCCAGGCATGGGCTATAAGTAATACCTCCTCTGATTCCAAGTAAAGGAACATTAGGGTACTCCCCGCAACGATCAATGATAGTGACATCTTCTCTGGACCTAGGGCACCAACGTATATCTGCATGTGTAAGAGTCATCAACCGTTGTGACCATCTCAAATCCCGCTCATTCTTCAAGGCTGATTGTGGAAGGTGCGAAATAAACCACCTTCCCAGGAGAGGAGTGCAACACATAAGGACACCTCTTTTTCTCATGGTTCGAGTGTAACATGAGTGAAGGATGTCCCCCAGCAACGTAGGTATAAGATTCCTGGACATAAAGATCTGGACAGCACTGATATCAATAAGCTGATCTGGGTTAGGGAACAACAGCAAACCATAGACAAGGAGGGCCACAACCTCTTCAAAAGCTTGCAAGTCAAGGGAGTTCCAACATTCATGGGCCTTTTCAAACAGAAACCTGGCTAAGAACCCTTTGATACCACTTCTAACTTCCCAATGTCCCTTGAGGTCAGATGACTGTAGGTGCAAGGCTTTAGCAATCTCTTCAAGCTTAGGTTCCTTTTCTGTACCGTTGAAGGGTAGCTGATCAAGGATAGGGATCTTCAGGAGCCGGGAGAACTCCTCCAGTGTAGGTACCAACTGATAGTCCAAGAAGGTGAAACAGTGATGCAGAGGATCAAAGAATTGGAACAGGACCTTAATCATATCTTCCTTAATGTTGGTGTTGACCAAGCTGATGAGGCTTCCATGCCTTTCACTGAATGAAGAGTTCTCGGGAATCCTGGATATAAGCTCCTTAAGCTGAGGAGGGATCCTTACAAGACTGACTTGAATTGTCTTTCTACGAACAGTTTCCATGTCCTACAAAACAAAGAACAAAGATGAAGATTCGAACCCCTGAAATGGTTAGTCAATGCATATGATGCTGGATGATGTCATGATGCTATGATTAAACACACCACAGATATTTACAAAGACAAACATGTAAGGCACACAAGGCACACAGGACAAGCCCTTAGGGTTTAAGGCCAGCATGGGGTCTGGGTAGTACCCTCTTGAAGTTGGTGGGTTCAACCTGTCCTAATCAAAGTAACCGGGTTCTAAGGTTCCCAATATCACGGGATTGCTTTCATTGTTCATCGTTTCGATTTAGCCACTGAACTGGCGACCGAAATATTCCAGGAAAGCAACCCTCAATTGAGTGTATTATCGAGTATCAACCAACCTCGGACTGCACCGAAGTCAGTTATCTCACTACCCTAAAGAGGCCAAGATAGTTCAATTAAGGTTCCTAAGGTCTGTTGATGCTTCACGACACCACGCGGAGGCCCCGTACTCTCCTTGACTGAACTCAAGGGTTACCGGTACACACCAAAGTGCCACATCAACGTAGCAGACTGTTTCAACCATGTCGGTATACCCCGCACAGTTCCCTCACAGCCTTGTTGCTACTTTCTAAGAAAGGTATCCCCCAGATCCAGGTTAGGATCTATAGAACTCCCAAGCAACCCACAATTTAAAGCATACAAGGAAAACAATTGAAAACACAGTTATGAACTACCCTAAGGTACTCCTCACTTTATAAAGGTTCCCCAGCAGAGTCACCAGTTCTGTGATCGGTGGATCTGGAACTGACTGTTTAAAGCTGGTTCGCGAAATGTCGCGGAAGCAAGAGTCGCCACCGTCTTTTATTTTCTCCAAATGGAAAGGACAAAAGCACAGAAAAATTCCTTAAAGAGATTGCTCTCGGTTCGGGAGGTAGGTTATAGAAAGGGAAGGTGTTAGCACCCTTTCTATCCATGGTTATCCATGGGCTCTTAGATACTTGCTCATTTGTGTTTTCAAAAGGTTTTGCTTGTTTTTCAATCGTGGGTTTTAAAAAGTTTCTTTGAAAATTCCAGTTCGACTCTTGTATCGGTCCTCAAGAGTGTTTGAAAAAATTGCTTTCGAAAGCTTTTTGAAAAGGTGTCGGTGTGAAAAGTATTTTTGAATTTGTTTTGAATTTAGAGCAAGTATCTAGAGTCGTCTACCTACCCTAAGGAATTTGTCTGTGTAAATGTCCTTTAAAGTAGTGCCATCCCACCATTGAGAGGTAGGTAGCACCACCGTTGGAGGTGTTCGGGTCAATTCGAGGTTCGGGACATGGTGATCACCAGAGCAATGGGAAGACACCTTAGAAGCTACCCTCATGCCAGGTTCCCGGATCATGAGGACTTACTAAGACATCCTCTACTCGACGATCACCTTTCGAGGCAAGGCAACAGTGAGGCGTACCCTAGGGGTGGTGTGTGCGAATTATGTGTCGTTTTCATTTGTATTTGTCTTGTCATGTTTATCAGTGTTCTACGCTTGATTTTATTTAGGTCTATTCATTCTTGCATGCTTGTTTAATAGTTAAAAGTTGCGAGGAAAAAGTAAATCTAAAGCTATTACAAATGGCGCGGGTCCACATCTCCAAAATTAACCAGGACCCGATTTGACAGAAAAATAAATAAATTGAAAGTACGAGAAGTAATTACAAGGCTTCGGGAGAGGTACATAATTATTTAAGCGAAATAAAATAAATATGCGAAATTAAACAATTAAGAATATGGGCGTTGGACCCTTTTGCAAAAATTAAAATTAATGAGGAATTAAAATTAAAAATCAAAAGAGAATGTTTTTTGGTATTTTTAGTATTTTGAGATTTAATAGAAAAAAGAATTAATTAAAATTAAAATAAAAGGCAAACCCTAATTCTAGTTATTTTTTAATTTATTAAGAAATATTGAAATTTGACCTAATTTAAACCTAAGTTATTTTCATGCAAATTTGATTATAAAAAATAAATAAAATAAATAAATATTATTATAAGAAAGAAAAATTTAAAAGGAATAAAATTTATTAAACCTAATTCTACATTTTTTTTGTATTTTTGTTATTAAAAGAATTAACATTAAAACCCTAATTTAAATTAATTTATTTACATGCAATTTGTTTATGAAAATAATTAAAATAAAGTATTTATTATATTTTTTTGTCTTTTCTGATTTTTAGGCATTTTTTATATTTTGTAAAAAATATTTAATTAAATCAAAACAAATAAAGAAGATAATATAATAATTGAAAAAATAAAATATGAGGAAAATTGCAAACCAGGGGGGGGGGGGGGGGGTTCAGGCCCCAATATGGAGGTTAAGTTTGTGAAATTCTGGCCCATTTAGTATAGCCTTTTTTGACTTTTTTGCTAGCATGCTGAAGCATTGACCTATGCTCATGATGTGCTTCAGATCTAAGCCTTTGGTTTGATCTCCAGGGGGACGTGTCACACTTGATTTGGGAGTGCATGGTATGTCTTGACATGGGCGCTGCATGGGAATTGTTATTGCAAAATAATATGAGAAATTATACAGACCTGGGGCTCGAACCCAGGTCTTGGACGCCAATGCAATCAACACTTGCCAACTGAGCCACTTCAACTATTTGTTATATAATAAACAACAAATAACAAAAGATGAAACTACGCGTTAGTGGGATAAAACGTGCGAATTTCAAATCAACCAACCAAATCATGCCACGGACTCATCTTCTTCATGGTGTTGGATTTTCCTGAAACACAAAAGCAATAGACAACGGTTTTTGAACCGTTCTATAATGCACCATTAGAAAAAATAACGAATAGGCCATAAGGCCATATAAATTAAGCGCGATTGTTGTATCTTCTTCGTCCAGATGCATTGATCAGAATGGCATGGGTCTGGGAGGCTAATTTTTCCTCTTTTAAGAATCCCTAATTTGAATCTTTGTAAACCCTAAAAATTATCAATGGCAAATCTCCAAATATGGCACGAAAACGAAATTAGACCACATGGTTAGCTTCAAAACTTCACAAGGAACATGAATCTACAATTAAAATGCTATGAGGATGTCTAGAAATTAAAATACGATCATGGATTTTTCTTGATACAGTTTGAGTTCGTTTTACCAATTCTTGGCGTGGTGATGGATGATTCTGATTGGAATGTGATCAGTAATCCTTGAGGAAGCTATTGAAACAAATTTCGTGCCTTGAATCCACCTCTAACACTGATTTCAGTTTTGAGTTCTTTAGAGAAAAATTCAAGTTTGCAATGGCCTCTTCTGAGCTGCTGCGTGTCTTTTATGATTAGGTTTAGGTTTATGCTTATGTAGTGAATGTATTAGGTTAACAAAATTCAATCAAATCTCTTGTAATCATGGTTTTTGAAAATTTGATTTGTTAAGATCTTTTTCATATCTTTTCCATGTGTTCTTGGTCCAAATCATATCCAATTGCTCCAATTCTTTCCACATTTAGCTAAGCACGAAATATTGAGTCCAAAACATGTATAAAAAGATTAGTTAGGTCAAGTTAGATATTTTTCATATATTTAAATGATTTAAATGAATTAATATAAATAATAATTCAAATAAATAAATAAAAAATGAGAAAATACTTCCCTTTGGGCCAAGTAGTCGTGCACATGCTTGGAATGATGAATCATGGAAGAAAAATGGGCCCATTAACAATTTTAAGTCATTTGCATCAATGTTGACTTTTCAAAATATCCAAAAATTTCCCAACTTCCACAAGGCATAACTTGCTCAATTTTTAAGCTTTTCTCATGTTCTTGGACATTTTGGAAAGGTCTTTGAGTCCTCTAACCAATGCCTTTGGTCCCATGTCATTTTGATTTATCACTCTCAAGTTATGGCCTTTGACTTAAAGTCCCTTTTTGTTGACTTTTGAAAATGACCTATAATGTTGAAATTGATAACTTTTTGTGAGAGCATTTCTTGGACTTGAAGTATGAAGATGAGTTGTAGGAAATGTCCTTCTCTTCACAATGAGCTTTGGATGGAATTTTTATGATAATCTATGTGAAAGTTATGCCCTGGTCAATTTCAGTTGACTTTTTCAGCTGTCCAAATAAGGAAACTTTTGCATCTTGATGATTTCTGAGCCAAATTTTGAGAATCATGATCAAGCATTGATCAAATGATGTTTGTGGCTTCAAAATGATATGTTGACCAAAAATTTGAACTTTTGACTGTCAAATGACCACTTTGCCCCTACAGTTGACTGTAGTGCAATTAGGGTTTTTGACTGTGCAATTTTGAGCTGAATGCCTTGAAACTTGATATGAGGATACTTGACCATATTTGTAAGCATGTGAGACTTGATTGGACCTTTGAAAACTTCATTTTCTTGATCAGAACACAAACCCTAGTTTTGACTGTATGGGAGACCTTTGCACTGTGCAACCATTGGGGATTTTTGTGACTTGGCTTGGCAATTTCTTGAAGAATATGGGAGGGCAAATTTTGGGGTACAACAATTTGATTGCTTTACTTTTGAGGGTTTTGTATTGGGAGTTACTATAGATCCTAACCGGATCTGGGGGACACCTTTTAGGTAAGTAGCAATAAACTGTGAGGGAACTGTACGGCATAGACCGATACGGTTGAAGCAGTAGCTACATTGATGTGGCACATTGGTTGGTACCGGTATCCCTCGTGGAGAAACAAGGAGAATACGGGGATGCTATATGTGTCGTTAAGCATCAACTGACCTTAGAACCTATAATTGACCAACTTGGCCAGTAGGAAGTAGTGAGATATCCGGCCTCGGTGTAAAGCTGAGAACTGGTTGATACTCGATACTACACTCATTGAGACCATACTCTTGAGATAGTTCCGGCCGCAAGAAAAGATTGCGTGAGCTGAAACCATGATCGATGGAGGATGGGCGGTGATATTGAGAACCTCTAGAACCCGGTTACTATTATTAGGACAAGTTGAAACCAACTGAACTTCAAGAGGGTAATACCTAGACCCCATGCAAGCCTGAAACTTAAGGGCTCTTGTGTGACTTGTTTGCCTTTACCATGTCTGTTATCTTCTATACCTGTTGTGTGTTTTATCATGACATCATGCATCATAACATAGCATGCATACTTCATTATACTAACCATTTCAAAGACCAAGGGGATTTATCTTTGTTCTGTTTTGCAGATTATGGCTTTCGTGCTCATAAACACCATTCGAGTTAACTTTTTGCAAATACCTGCTCAACTCAAAGATTTATCCTCGAGAGTTTCTGATACTTCTTCATTCATTAGGAGACATGGTCAGCTTCTTAGCTTGGTTACCTCAAAATTTGATGAGCAAATCATGAGTGTGCTTTTCCAGTTCTTTGATCCGGTGCATCATTGCTTCACTTTCCCCGATTATCAGCTGGTTCCCACTTTGGAAGAGTTTTCTCAGTTATTGGGCATATCCATCCTTGAGAAGATGCCCTTCACAGGTTTGGAAGAGACTCTTAGACCAAAAGACATTGCTTCAGCTTTACATTTGAAAAGGGCTGATGTAGTATCCAATTGGGAGATACGAAGCGAGGTTAAAGGTTTCTTAGCCAAGTTTCTGATGGATCAAGCTCAACTGTTCTGGGATAATTTTGACTTTCAAGCTTTTGAAGACATCTTGGCTCTCCTTATCTATGGTTTGGTTCTATTCTCAGATCCAGACCCCTTCATAGATGTGAATGCGGTTAAGATCTTCTTGTCTCGCAATCTAGTGCCTACTCTTCTGGGTGATATCTTGCATGCCCTTTACACTCGTACGGTGCAAAGAAGAGGGACTCTCATGTGTTGCATGCCGCTGTTGGCGAGGGGGTTAATTTCACACCTCCCCAAGTCCATGTTGAAGAATGAGGAAGGTTTAGGGTGGTCTTACAGGATAATGTTCCTTGCCCATACAGACATTCTTGGGAGTTCTAAGGCTATGGAAAGCATTGCTGTCATTGATTATTGTGGGGGATACCCTAATTTGCCGTTGCTTGGAATCAGAAGGGGAATAACCTACAGTCCTTGCTTGGGTTTGTGATAGTTTGGTCGTGCTCAGAGAGACGGTCCTCATGAGCTACTTCTTACGGATATTGCATTTGACTACAAGGAAGACGTTGACGAGCATCGCCGAAGGTTTATACGAGTTTGGGGCATGGTGAACAGGTATGACCCTCAAGAGCTAGGGCCAAAGACTTCTCTCCCTCTGCAACCTTATCTCTAGTGGGTCCGAGCTCGTGCTCAGAAGCTTGGGATGCCTTATGAAGTTGTGTTGCCAGTGATTGTGGAGCCTACCAATGAAGAGGGCGTTCCTTATACAGTCCTTTATCCCTATATGCCCACTGATCTTGGGGCATTGAAGAGATCATGGATTCAGTTGAAAGAGGAAAGGGATACCTACCGGGAAAAGTACCATGAGCAAGAAAGGAAGACATTGAAGCTCACCAGGAAACTTGAGAATGAAAGGACGATTAATGACTACGTCAGCACGAAGGGGAAGCGTCCATGGGATTTCTGATTTTACTTTTTCTAGTTTAGATTTGTTTTTTATCTACTTCATTGTAAACGCCTTAGAGGCATTGTTGAACCTTTTACAAGTTTAATCTAATAAAGTTTGTTTATTTTTTGGTTTGCAAATTTAAATCTCCCAAAGTCTTTGAAATCATTACATACGCATCCCATTATCATGCACATCATTACAGGTATAATTACAGGTTTCTCATCTCCTTCGCTGTTTATTTCAGCACGAAATGTCTTCTGAAATGCCTACCGATTAAGCCATCAAAGCTCTTCAGGAACATAATGCACAATTCCAAGAGATGTTCTTGAACTTGGCTAAAGGGCAAGAGGATTTTAAGACTCTCATCCTGAAGGAGAAGAAGAAGAAGGTGGTTCTTCTGAATATGGGTAACAGATTTGGGAATAGGTTGCAACAGGAAGTTGATATGTCTCTTTCATCCAAAGGAGAGGAGAACCAAGAGGAAGAAAAAGGTCCCACTCATGTGGTCTCTAATAATGATACTGATTTTGATGATGAGCAGTATCCTTCTACTAAGGATAGGTACAAACAACTCGAAGACCGTCTGAGTGCTATGGAGATTCAGAAGATACCTGGTTTGGACTTCGGAGATCTGGGACTAGCATCTGGGGTGGTGATTCCTCATAAGTTCAAAGCTCCAGTTTTTGCCAAGTACGATGGAGTATCCTGTCTAAAACTCCATCTTCGCTTGTACGTCAGAAAAATTCAACCTTACACTACTGATAGGAACCTGTGGGTACATTTCTTTCAAGATAGTCTGTCAGGGACTCAACTTGAATGGTTTTATCAATTGGAAGGAGCTAATGTCTGAAACTGGGAAGACCTTGCTGCTGCTTCTACAAACAGTACCATTATAACTCCGACCTTGCTCCCACGCGTACTGAACTTCAGGGTATGTCTATGGGTGCAAGTGAAGGTTTTAAGGACTATGCTCAGAAATGGAGAGATCTGGCTGGAAGAGTCCAACCCCGTTTGTCTGACAGAGAGTTGGTTGACATGTTTCTGGGGACGTTGTCTGGTCCATTTTTCAATCATCTGATCGACAGTTCATCATCTGGGTTTACTGAATTGATTTTGACGGGGTAGAGAGTAGAAGCTGGTATCCGAAGTGGTAAGATACATAAAGGTACTTCATCAAGTGCAGAAGAGAAGCCTTTCACCAGTAAGAAGGAAGCTAGTGCAGTCTACGGCTCGAGGAGCCAAAGCAGATCTGAACGCCGTCAAGCAGTAAATGCGGTAGTAATATTAAGACCCATCGTTGCCCCACAATGCAACAATCAGCAAAGAATGGAGAGAACGCAGAGACAGTACACTCGGCTTGATATGACCTTGTCTCAAATTCTACCATAATTTTTGAAGACCAACCTGGTAACTCTGAGGGAAGCCCCGAAGAATCCCAATACCACATCTCCACTATATAACCCGAACGCCCGCTGCACCTATCACTCCGATAGCCCAGCTCATGATACAAACAATTGTTGGGCCTTGAATAATAAAGTTCAAGATTTGATCGAAGCTAAAGAGATTGAATTTGACGCTCTGGAGAAACCCAACGTCATAACTGCTCCCATGCCCAAACACGATCATGGAGTGAATGTTGTGGACGATGATTTATTTGTAACCTCCGTGGAAGAAATTTCTACTCCTTTGATGACAGTTAAGAAGAATCTATTGTTGGCCGGTTTATTTCTGGGTTGTGGCGAAGGTTGCCACCTATGTTAAATCTTGCCCGCTGGTTGCCATCTATTGAAATCAGGTATTCAACGCCTGATGGATAACAAAGAGATCTTGTTCGAGAAAACTATGATTCTATTGGTTCCAATTCAAGATTTTGCCATCATAACCATTTCCGCCAATCCTTCCAAGGCTTCCTCGAGAAAGCCTATTAGGATTACACCTGTTCCGAGAATCGCTCTGTTAATCATTACTATCCCGAGCCCTATCCCATACACTTCGGATAAGGCTGTCTCTTGGAACTATGGGGCCAATGTGTATTACCATGGAGTTAAGAAAGACTTAAAGATTGAAGAAGTTGATGCTGATATCAGCAATATTGTCAGGGCTAGCAAGGTCTCCATAGGTGGAAGACTCTTTTCTCCCGAGATTTCCCCTCTGACTGTTCACAAACCTGTTATCATTCCCTCTGCTAGTATATCAGCTGTTGTCCCAATTCCTATGCCAGTTATCACCCCTGTCCCCGAGTCATCTGGGGCTCGGGGAAAAGAAATCACAGGTGAGCCTGCCCGGACGGAGGCGCCTAAGAAGATCATTATAGAAACCTCTAAGCAGGAGATAGAGGAAATTCTGAAGATTATCAAGAAGAGCGACTAAAACATAGTCAAACAGTTGGGGCAGACCCCGTCCAAAATCTCCATGTTATCCTTGTTATTGTGTTCGGAAGCCCATGCAAAGGCTTTAATTGATTTCCTCAAAACTGCGCATGTGCCATAGGAAACCACCGCCGATCAATTCAAAGACTGCGTAGCTAGTTTGACTGCCGACAATGGGTTGGGTTTCTCAAATACAGATCTGAATACTAAAGGATGAAATCACAATGATGCTCTGCACGTCTCGATCGAGTGCAGGGGAACTACTCTGGCCCATGTACTGGTGGATACTGGGTCCTCATTGAATGTTTTTCCAAAGAAAGCATTAGACCATCTGGACTATGAAGGTTTGATTCTGAAGCCAAGCAATATTATGGTTAGGGCTTTCGACGGGTCAAAAAGGATGGTGCACAGGGAATGGACGTCCCTATTAAAGTTGGCTCTCATACTTTTGCATCTACTTTCTATGTGATAGATATCCGACCATCTTATTCTTGCTTGCTGGGTCGCCCTTGGATTCATAAGGTTGGGGCAGTAACTTCTATGCTCCATCAAATGTTGAAATATCCAGTAAAAGGGAAGATTGTTACGGTACAAGGTGAAGAGGAGTACATGGTGAGTCATCTTAATTCCTTTCGCTATATGGAGATAGATGGGGAGTTCGTTGAAACCTCGTGTCAGAACTTTGAATAGGTCCCTCAGACTCTGGCGTCGACTGAAGTTGTTATTGACGAGCCTCCAATGAAGATGGATTCCCTCAAGGATGCCAGGGCTGTAATTGAAAAAGATGGGTGTGCAAATTGGGGTCATCTCCCTGATTTCACACACAAAACTGACAACTTTGGCTTGGGCTTTACTGCAGAGGCTCAAAGGGTTGTTCGGCGCGTGCGGATTGGAAGACCTCCTCTGCACATCAGTAATTAGGGAGTGAATGCAATTGAGGATGATGAAGAGGATTCAGATTTTGAAAGCTGGATCTACCCGACTACCAACGGTGGATTGAACAATTGAATGACGAAGGACTTCGTACCCGTTTATTTTATTACACAGTAATTGACTTTTGTTTTGAGATTTGTAACAAACAGTTTAAAACTATACGGCCCGGTGCCTTGCCCGAGGCACCTTGGCTTTGCTTGTGAGGGATTATTATTTTTCATTTTCATATATCATTAATAAAACATTGGACGTTTCTTGCATTACAAATTTTGCGCTCCTTGTTTTTCTTTTCTATCTTGCACTCTACCAAAAAACAACTATTGTCTTACACACAGTCACATATCATAATGCAGATCCACATCCACTCTGGATCCCGTTGATAACGACTCTGCTATTTCCAGTTATAACTTCGAAATTCCAATCAACCAAGCCGAGGAAGAAGGTGAGGATGATTGTGAAGTGCCTGGGGAACTTGCTAGACTGTTACTATAGGAAGAAAAGGCCATACAACCTCATGAAGGGTCAGTGGAATCAGTAAATTTGGGTACAGAGGAAGACAAGAAAGAGGTCAAGATAGGTGCAAATCTGGAGCCTAGTGTCAAACAACGGTTGATACAGATGCTACGCGACTATGTTGAGATCTTCGCCTGGTCTTATGAAGATATGCCTGGTTTGGACACTGACATTGTGGTACACCGCCTACCGACTAAAGAAGACTGTCCTCTGTTAAAACCGAAGTTTCGTCGTATGCGCCCCAAAATGTTTGAGAAAATAAAATCTAAAGTCATGAAACAGTTTTACGCCGGGTTTCTAGCTGTCACTTCTTACCCACATTGGATTGCCAATGTTGTTCTGCCCGAAGATGAATGGGGATGTTGAAGCGGCTAATAAGAACATCATGAAGATTGTGCAGAAAATAACGGTGACATACAAAGACTAGCACGAGATACTACCATTCGCTCTTCATGGGTACCGTACCTCAGCACGGGCATCGACAGGGGCAACACCTTACTCTTTGGTGTATGGCATGGAGACAGTCTTACCCATTGAGGTCCAGATACCCTCTCTCTAGATTATGAAGGATGCAGGTTTGAGCGTGGATGATTGGATCCAGACCCGACTTGATCAGCTGAATCTAATCGACGAAAAGAGACTTACTGCTATTTTTCATGGTCATAGTATCAAAAACGAATGATCAAGGCATTTAACAAGAAAGTCAGACGACAAGAGTATCAAGTCGGGGATCTGGTGATCAAACGCATCATACTGCCACAAGGTGATCCCAGGGGCAAGTGGACCCCTATGTACGAAGGGCCATTTGTGGTTAAGAACATTTTCTCGGGAGGAGCTATGATTCTAACAACCATGGATAGTGACGACCTTCCTCACCCCGTCAATGCAGACATAGTGAAAAGATACTACGCATAATCAAAGACCCGCTAGGTTGACTGGCCTAGGAAAAAAATAAGGGCTTCCCAGCGAACCAAAAGGGTTCGGGGAAAAGTAAGGGATGAAAATATAAAAAACTGTACACTCGGCAAGTCGAAAACCTGAAAAGGAGACTTGGGTAAAAAAGGGTATCCCGGTAGACTGAAAACCCTAAAGGGCGGTTGTGATCGGTGGATCTGGAACTGACTGTTTAACGCTGGTTCGCGAAATGTCGCGGAAGCAAGAGTCGCCACCGTCTTTTATTTTCTCCAAATGGAAAGGACAAAAGCACAGAAAAATTCCTTATAGAGATTGCTCTCGGTTCGGGAGGTAGGTTATAGAAAGGGAAGGTGTTAGCACCCTTTCTATCCATGGTTATCCATGGGCTCTTAGATACTTGCTCATTTGTGTTTTCAAAAATGGTTTGTTTGCTTTTCAATTGTGGGTTTAAAAAAAGTTTCTTTGAAAATTTCAGTTCGACTCTTGTATCAGTCCTCAAGAGTGTTTGAAAAATTGTTTTCGAAAGCTTTTTGAAAATGTGTTGGTGTGAAAAGTATTTTTGATTTTTGTTTTGAAATTAGAGCAAGTATCTAGAGTCGTCTACCTACCCTAAGGAATTCGTCTGTGTAAATGTCCTTTAAAGTAGTGCCATCCCACCATTGAGAGGTAGGTAGCACCACCGTTGGAGGTGTTCGGGTCAATTCGAGGTTCGGGACATGGTGATCACCAGAGCAATAGGAAGACACCTTAGAAGCTACCCTCATGCCAGGTTCCCGGATCATGAGGACTTACTAAGACATCCTCTACTCGACGATCACCTTTCGAAGGCAAGGCAACAGTGAGGCGTACCCTAGGGGTGGTGTGTGCGATTTGTGCGTCGTTTTCATTTGCATTTATCTTGTCATGTTATTGGTGATCTACGCGTTTGATTTTATTTTGTCCATACATTCTTTCATGTCTTTTGATTAACAGTAAAAAGTTGCGAGGAAAAGTAAATCTAAAGCTATTACAAATGGCGCGGGTCCACATCGCCGAAATTAACCAGGACCCGATTTGACAGAAAAATAAAGAAAAGCAAATAAAGAATTAAAAGTGCGAGAAGTAATTTACATGGCTTCGGGAGAGGTACATAATTATTTAAATGACATAAAATAAATATGCAAGGAAATAAGAAATTACGAACGAGGGCGTTGGACCCTTTCGCAAAAACTAAATTAATAACGGAGTTAATTAATTAAAAGAGAAAGAACTTGTTTTTTGGTGTTTTTTAGTATTTTAAGATTTAATAGAAAAAAATTAATTGCAATTAAACGCTAACCCTAATTCTATTTTATTTTATTTTAATTTATTAAGAAGACGTTAAAATTTAACCTAAATTAAACCTAATTTTTATATTCAATTTAATTCATGAAAATAAATATTTAATTATTTTAATTATTATAAAAGAAAAATAAAAAGGATGAAAAATTGTTAATTAAACCCTAGTTCTACATTTTTTTTGATTTATTATTAAAAGAATTAAAATTAACTCCTAATTTAAGACTAATTTTATTTACATGCAAATTTGCTTATGAAAATACTAAAATAAATAATATTTTATTATTTTTTCTCTTTTCTGATTTTTATGTGTATTTTTATATTTTGTGAAAATAATTGATTAATTCAAAACAATAAAGAAAATAAAATAATAGTTGAAAATAAAATATAAGGAAAATATAGAGAATTGCAAACCAGGGGGGGTGGTAGTCCCCAAATAGGAGGTTTAATCCAAGAATTCTGGCCCAACAACCTTGGTCCGTTTGACTTTTGCCAGGTAGCATGTTGAAGCATTGACTGGGACTCACCGTGTCTCTCAATTCATAGCCTTTGATCTGATCCTGATGGACGCATGGATGGCTTGGTGGAGAAGGTGTATGGTGCGTCTGCAGCCTTGAAGCGCATGGGAATTGTTATTGAAAAATAATATGGGAACATGGAAGACCTGGGGCTCGAACCCAGGTCATGTACCTTTTCAACCAACGCGTTTGCCACTGAACCAACACTTGCACGTTTGACATATAATAACAAACAAATATAATAAATAAAAGCAAGAATATTAGTGGGTTAAAGCGCGCGAATTTCAAATCAACCTATCATGTCTTGCCACGGACTCATCTTCTTCATCATCCCTGAAATATAAAAACATTAGGCAACGGTTTCTTATGTGTTCTCTTAGGCATGCTACTAGAAAATAGCGATTAGGCCTAGGAGGTCCATAAATTAGGCGCGAGCATGGTATCTTCTTCGTCCAGCCATGATGATTCTAATGGTGGTGGCCAAGGGTTCCAATTTTTTCTCGTTTCAAAATCCCCAATTTAAAACTCTGCAAACCCTAAAACTCAAACATGGCATAATCGCGTGTAGCACATAAAAAGACAATTAAATGTATTGGTTAGCTTCAAAACTTCATAATGAACATGAATCAAGTATTAAAAATCACAAAGGATGCGTAAATCATGATGCACGATTATGAATTTTTCTTGGTACAGTTTGCATTCGTGTTACCAATTCCTTGAGTTTTGATGGTTGTCTTTGATTGGAATATGTTCAGTAATCTCCAAGGAAGCTATTGGAATAGAAATTCTGCCTTGAATCGCCCTAGAAGAGAGTTTTCAGAATTGACTTCTTTGAGAAAAATTTCAAGTTTGGTTATGGCTTTGTTGGGCAGCTGCGTGTGTTTTTGCACTAGGGTTGTATTCAGGCTTTTGTATTGAGTCCATTAGGTCAAGAAAAATCAATCAAATCCATTGCATTCATTGATTTTGGAAATTTGATTTTCTAAGATTTTTTCAATCTTTTTTCATGTGTTTTTGGTTCAAATCATCTCCAATCTCTCCAAATCTTTCCTTATCTGCATATACACGAAATCTTGAGGCTAAAACATGTATAAAAAGATTTGTTAGGTTAAGTTAAATATTTTTCACATATTTAATTGATTTAAGTGAATTATTATAAATAAAAATTCAAATAAATAAATAAAAAATGAGAAAATACTTCCCTTTGGGCCAAGTGGTCGTGCACATGCCATGGATGATGAATTATGGAGGAAAAATGGGCCCATTAGCAATTTTAGGTCATTTGAATCAATGTTGACTTTTCAAAATATCCAAAAATTTCCCAACTTCCACAAGGCATAACTTGCTCAATTTTTAAGCTTTTCTAATGTTCTTGGACATTTTGGAAAGTTCTTTGAGTCCTCTAACCAATGTCTTTGGTCCCATGTCATTTTGATTTACCAATCTCAAGTTATGGCCTTTGACTTAAAGTCCCTTTTTGTTGACTTTTGAAAATGACCTATAATGTTGAAATTGATAACTTCTTGTGAGAGAATTTCTTGGACTTGAAGTATGAAGTTGAGTTGTAGGAAATGTCTTTCTATTCTAAATGAGCTTTGGATGGAATTTTTCTGATAATCCATGTGAAAGTTATGCTCTGGTCAATTTACAGTTGACTTTTTCAACTGTCCAAATAAGGAAACTTTTGCATCTTGATGATTTCTGAGCCAAATTTTGAGAATCATGATCAACCATTGATCAAATGATGTTTGTGGCTTCAAAATGATATGTTGACCAAAAATTTGAACTTTTGACTGTCAAATGACCATTTTGCCCCTACAGTTGACTGTAGTGCAATTAGGGTTTTTGACTGTGCAATTTTGTACTGAATGCCTTGAAACTTGATATGAGGATACTTGACCATATTTGTAGGCATGTGAGACTTGATTGGGCCTTTGGAAATTTCATTTTCTTGACCAGAACACAAACCCTAATTTTGACTGTATAGGAGATCTTTGACTGTGCAACCCTTGGGGGAGATTTGAAGCTTGACTTGGCAAATCTTTGAAGAATATGGGAGGGCAAATTTTGGGGTACAACAGCGGTCCAGGAAAAAATTGGGGATCAAAGCGTAACACTATGTCTCATTGAATCATCTTGCAACTAGACTTCGATATCGACTATCAAGCTCGGACGGCGCCAATAAATCTGATCTACCTTCAACCAAGTAGCAAAGTGATGAGACGCTTAAAGATATAAAGGCAATAGCAGAGTTGGAACCCAGTGGGATTGTTTCACATAGCTGTTTTTCTTTGTTTTTTACAAATAGTATAAATTCTATCTTTCGGCGGCGTTCTCTTACTAGGACGTCAGCCTCTTGTACAAAACGCCTATTATAGGCCAAATTCAAAATCAATACAATTCATTTTCACAATAAATTTCAAAATTGTTTTTCTTTTCCTGTTTTGTTTTGCAAGAACGTCCAATGATTCATTTTTGATATATGCATTTGAAAATAATTGTTACTCATAAATATTTACATGCGAAACAAAAGACAATTACTCGTAATTCCAGGAACATGGGAAAACAAGAAATGTCCAAACCTTACAGTTGCTCTATCCACCAGGTACGGTGATAGACCCAGCTAGAGAATATGACTAAGGATGCATACACTCCCCGCAGAGTAGAAGGTACCAAAAATCGGTGATGTTAATTCTCCCCAAGCAGAGCTTATCTATCACCAGCACTAGAGGATTATCCCCAGTGGAGTTTATTTCTTCCACAGATAGAAACTCAATCCCCAACAGGGTTTATTATTGCCAGCAAACAGTATTTCGTCCCCAGCCGAAGTTATTTCTCCAAATCAGCAGATCTTCTGACAGAGTAACTCTTCCCCACAGAGTCATTCTCTCGCCAGTTTATTCTCCAGCAGAGTTATTCTCCCACCAATTTATTCTCAAATCATCTTCGGTTGTTATCCCTAGCGAGCAAAACTCTTTATATTCTCCAGCAGTAGTCCGGGATTTATTTTCCCCAGCTAGAGAACATCATAAGAACATTGCATATCCATACATCATGGCATGCGCATACGCATCATACATCACAGTCTCATTTATTTTGTGAACATCATTGCTCAATACATTTCATGCATCATACGACTAATTCTTTACCTTTCAGGGAAAGATACAATCAAATTCTCACAAGTTTCTCTGGTTCAGTCAAATTGGTGCCAAGATTTCTATTCCAGTTCAAGATATGAAGCCCGGATCCAACCGGATAATATCTTGATTTCTCCATCATATTGTGAAGCCCGGAGAACGACCTGATAACAGTACCGTAATACCGCGAAGCCTTGAACTGACCAGATAGTGGTTTATCTTAAATTCAAGCTATGAAGCCCGGATTCAACCGGATAATAGTTTAATCCCTAGCAAGGTATTGTGAAGCCTGGATTACGACCAGATTAGAAATACAAGACACCATGAAGCCTGGACTCGACCAGATAATGGTATAAGACGTTGTGAAGCCTGGATCACGAGTAGATAGTAATACAAGACACCATTAAGCCTGGACTCGACCAGATAATGGTATAAAACATTGTGAAGCCTAGATTACGACCAGATAGAAGCCAAGAATACTATGAAACCTGGAGTCGACCAGATAGTGGTATATCTTTAATGCAAGTTATGAAGCCCGAATTCGACCGAATAATATCTTGATTTCTATGAATGCCATGAAGCTTGGATTCGACCAGATAATGGTATAATACATCGTGAAGCCTGGATTACGATCAGATAGCGGTAAAGACACTGAAGCATGGGGTTACGACCAGATAACAATAAGGGACATTGCGAAGCTTGAATTTCAACCAAATAATAGTCTACCTGGCCAATTACTATGAAGCCCGGAAATCGACTGGATATTAGTAGGCCTTAAAATCAAATGGAAACCCGGATGCAACTGGACAACCACTTGATTTCTTCTGAAGCCTGGAATACGACCAGATAAGAAGTAAGGTATTGTGAAGCCTGGAATCGATCAGATAGCATTACAAGACACCATGAAGCCTGGATTCGACCAGATAATGGTATGAAACATCGTGAAGCCTGGATTATGACCAAATAGAGGTAAAAGACACTACGAAGCTTGGATTTCGACCAAATAGCAGTTTACCTGGACAATTACTAAGAAGCCCGGAGTCGACCGGATATTAGTGTGCCCTAAATTCAAGTTAAAGCCCGGATGCGACCGGATAACAACTTAATTCCTTCTGAAGCTTGGAGTACGACCAGATAAGAATTGAGAAATTGCAAAGCCTGGATTACGACCGGATAGCAAGTTTAATCTCATCTCCCCAGTAAGTCACTGTAAAGCCTGGAGTGCGACCAGATAGCAGTCGATCTTATCACTATAAAGCCTAGATCGCGACCAGATAATAGTTTATTTTCACCTTTTCAACCAAGATACATTTCCCCAGTAGAATAACGGACGACCGGAGCTCCTAAAATTCAAATTTTTCCCAAGACAAAGAACAACATTCCCTAGCGAAATCTTCCTCAACAAGTATGCAAGCTCTCGCTAAGGAATCTCTTATGCGATCGACACTCCCTCGGATGGCATCTTTAAGCCCATCTTCCATAATCAATCTCCAAATGACATCTATAAGCCCATTCCCGACATCACAAGACAAGTACCACTTCATGCGAGTGCAAATTTCTTGGGCACTCTAGTGTTCAATCATCTTCAACCTTCAGATCACGAAAGGCAGACAAGCCAATCTACATCCTCAAGTTTAAGAAGATTGAACAGGGGAAGTTGTTGTACCAAAAAATTTTCCCTCCCATATTTATCAATACATTTCAAGTAATATCCTCAAATTGCTCAAGGAAGTCCAAGGGTTGTCCAGACAAACTCTCTCCTAAGGCAGTCTACCTCAAATTAGGGTTTCATGTTGCATCAAGATACTTGAGTCCAAGGGATCCCAAATTCTCACCATTGTCCTAATATGTTCTCAAGATCATCCATGTCAAGTTTCAAGCCTTGCAGAGGAAGTTTGCTCAGTCAATTGCTCAAAGGCCTGAAAATCGATTGTGCTAGGGCAAAAGTCAACTATGGCCCACATAGAGTCAAACTTCAAGATTTTCGGTCAAAATCCTCATTTTGAAGTATTATTCATTATTTTATCAAGGTTTTATCATGATTCCTCAAGTATTTCTCACAATTCATCAAGACTCAAAAGTTGCTTAATTAGGGTTTTGTAGGAAAAGTCAACTCAACTTTGACCAAGCATAACTTTCTCATACTTTATTAGAAATGAGCCATCCAAAGCTCATTTGGAATAGGATGCAATTCCCTATAATTAATATTCAGCTCCCAAGTTCAAAATGTGCACTCACAAGAAGTTATGAATTTGGACATTATAGGTCACTTTGAAAAGTCAACAAAAACACCTTTTTTGCCAAAGCTTCATACATGAACATGGAAGAATAAATTGATATGAGACCAAACGGGTTGCTTAGACGACATCCTAAGCTTTCTAAAAAGTCAAAGAACACATCTCTAGGCTCAAAATTGAAGGAGTTATGCCTTGGTGAAGTTGACCTTTTTTGTAAAATTGCCAAAAGTCAAAAGTGGCCAAAATTGTAATTTTTGTAAAATGAGCCAAACTTTTTGTGCTTGTATTGAGTTTGTAACACGTCCCATGATCCTTTATCTTATTTTTGTAATTTATTTTGATTTTGATTTCAATTAAATCAAAATAAAATCATGAAAATATCAAAATCATTTAAACCTTGAGATTTTGTGCATATTTCAGGTCCATGAATAGCTGGCAAGGAGATCAAATCGTGCAAGGCTTGTTTGTACACAAATAGATTGAATTTTTCTTGTTTTGGAAAGATTGGATACAAGTGTGAATCAAGGATAAAATCTTCATAATTTCAAGGATTTTATGCAAACTTGGAACCCAAATGGATTCTATGATATATATTGAACAAAGCTAGACCAAAAGCACAAGGGTTGGAGGCGTGAGAAGCTGAGAAAGAACTTGAAAAAATCACCAAAAGGTGTTGAATCAAATTGCAGGTTAGAGGACAATTTACACCATTCCAAGGCTAGCAATCGATTCCCAATCATCTCCTGAAGCTAACCTGATCATAATCAAGCCTCGATTTGCCCAGAATCCATCTCTACAACCCTCACGGTTTGTCATTTTTTTTAAAAATCGTATCCCTCTATTCTTGCATCTTTATCATGTTTCAATGACATATTTGTAATCTTTATCATGTTTGCAAGCTAACAGTACCATTTAATTGCATTTTTGGAAGCCATACGTGTAGATGCCATTGTTAGGGTTTCTAAGATGGTTTTGGGGCTTTGCTACACAGGGAAAATTGGGCCACGATTGAGGTACCATGATACTCGTGAGGTTGCCACGAGTTGATTGGTACCATCGTTATGTGTTTATCATGCTTGTAGGGAGTTCTGGAAAATCACAGGGGTTGTACCTACGCTTTTCATCAGTAGGTAAAAGTCTCCAGACTTTTAGCAACAGAGGGAGGAAGAAGAAGGGTGGTCTGGCACCCCCTAACTGGCCCATTTGAATTTCGCGCGGTTTTGATAAATTAATTTGTTTTCTCAATATAATTTTTATTTGTTATTTGATATACAAGAAAGCAGGCCAGCTCAGTTGGTGAGGATGCGTTGGAAATTGCCAAAGGGCCTGGGTTCGAATCCCAGGTCCCCCATATTATTTCATAATTTTACTTCTTGCATGATCAGGCACAAGGACTACCATACTCCATCATTCTTCAACCATCAGATTGCCCACAAGCTGGATCCAAAGGCTATCATTTGAAAGTCTACAATGCACCCTAGTCAACATGCAACAAGGAATCAGAAAGGTCAACATGGACCAAGGCTTGTTGGGCCCAAAAACTGCTATGGACACCCCCCCTGTTTGCTGATTACAAGGCCCATTTCTCTCTTTTCTTTTATATTCTTTCTTTTATTTATTTTATTTAATTTACTTTCTCACAAAAATTAATTGTTTTTTACAAAAAAACTCATAAAAATCAATTTCATCAAATTTAGGTTTTTTTATATATTTTGTCAAAATTAGTTTAATTAGTTTAATTTAATTTTAGGGTAATTTTAATCTTTTTGTAAATAAATTAAAACAAATTAGAAAATTAGGTTTTATTTGATTTAATTTTTTACTTTCTTTTCTTAAAATAACCAAAATATAAAATAGGTCAAAATTAATTATTTTTATTAATTTAAATTAATTAGTAATTAGGTTTGTATTTATTCATTAAAACCTTATTTTTTTTCTCAAAAAATAATCAAAAACAACCAAAATATGATTTTTCTTTTAATTAGGTTTAGACGGGGTCAAAACTCTAATTTTTTTCTCCATCTTAATTTATCGCGCACGTTTATTATTTTTGCAAATATTGATGTAACTGCCCATGGGATATAATTAATCCCCTACCCCGAAGCCTTGTAATAGCGTAGTTTTATTTTCCGCATTTTAATTTTCGCAAATATTAACTGTTAGATGTATGATAATAGGATTGCATGACAAGAATGTATGTTAATTTTAAAATGGTTAGCAAACCCTAAATGTGCAAAGATAATAACTTGAAATCAAATCACTCGCACATGCGCACTTCTAGGGTATATTCTCACTTCGGTTGCCTTAGGTAAACGATCATTAAGCATAGGGTATCTTAGTGGTTTCCCTCTTGTCTAAACAAAGATCAAATGTCCCGTTCGAAAATATTGCCTCGGAAATGTTGCCTCAGAAAGGTCGCCTCGGAAATGTTGCCTCGAATATGATCTTAAGACATTAGGGTTATTACTAAAACGTCCTAACATTGCTTTAGTGATCGTACATCCCTTTCGAATTGACCCTTACAACTCCAATGACGATGCTACATACTCACCAATAGTGGGATAGCGCTGTCTAAAGGAAACAAGAACAGAAACATTCTTTTTTCGAGTAGGTAGATGCTAGTAGGTACTTGCTCAAAATCAAACTTTTCCACACTTACACACTTTCCAAGCAATGTTTTCAAAAACACTTCGTAACACTCTTGAAGACAGAAGAAAGGGTTAAATCAAAGTAAAACAAAAACTTTTCAAAAACACACAAACACGGAAGCAATTTTTAAAATGATGAGCAAGTACCTAAGAGCTCGTAGAAAACTACGGATAGAAAGGGTGCTAATACCTTCCCTTTAAATAATCTACCCCCCGTACTCAGAATATCTCGAAAAAGGAATTTTTCTATGCTTTTTTCCTTTCCAGTTGGATAAATTAAAAGTCGGTGGTGACTCTTGCTTGCCACGACATTTTGCAAACACAAACGCAAAACGGAAACCAGCATTTTCCTAAAATAGTCTGGTTCTGCCACCGTATCACAAATCGCACTTAGGTTTTGGCAAAGGTCAAAACCCTGGTCGTCTCATATTCGATTCATCATGCGCGTGTTATTTATTTTTGCCAATATTGTTGTAACTGTTCATGGTTTGTAATAGTTTAATCTAGGACTTTTCACTTATCGCTTTTCACCACCTCACTCACCGTCGGAGAGGGAACCATAGGAGATTATCACCTCACTCACCGTCGGAGAGGGAACCATCTGAAAAGGAATTATCACCTCACTCACCGTCGGAGAGGGAACCATAGGAGATTATCACCTCACTCACCGTCGGAGAGGGGACCATCTGAAAAGGAATTATCACCTCACTCACCGTCGGAGAGGGAACCATAGGAAAAGGAATTATCACCTCACTCACCGTCGGAGAGGGAACCATCTGAAAAGGAATTATCACCTCACTCACCGTCGGAGAGGGAACCATAGGAGATTATCACCTCACTCACCGTCGGAGAGGGGACCATCTGAAAAGGAATTATCACCTCACTCACCGTCGGAGAGGGAACCATAGGAAAAGGAATTATCACCTCACTCACCGTCGGAGAGGGAACCATCTGAAAAGGAATTATCACCTCACTCACCGTCGGAGAGGGAACCATCTGAAAAGGAATTATCACCTCACTCACCGTCGGAGAGGGAACCATCTGAAAAGGAATTATCACCTCACTCACCGTCGGAGAGGGAACCATAGGAAATTATAATCTGGGATAACTTCTATTGAGTCTTTATCAGAAAAATTTGTTGGGAGTCGATTTAGCTGGACTAGAGAAGGCCTGGGACTGGATAAGAAATCTTTGGAGTCGATTAACTGAACCGGTCTAGGTCTTGAAATATGACTGAGAATTTCGACTGCATCTTTCCTGAAAGGTAAAGGTCAGTTATATGCAATGCATGATATGGATCAAGCAATGATGTTCTCAACATAAATGAGATTTGTATGATATAATGCATCTATGCATGCTATAATGATGTATGTGATGTTTTATGAATGTGTTTTGCGTCTAGGAAAGTAAATCCTTGACGGGTGCCGGGAAGTCGTATCCTGGGCTAATATTGAAGAATAGATTTTGCCTCCGCTGGGGATGATAACCGCGAGAATACCGGTAAGAGAAGATGACTCTGTTACGGAATAAACTTGGCAAATGGAAGATTCTGCGGGGAGAAAAGATACTCTAGCGACCATGCTGGGAAGCAATACTCTGTGGGAAGAGGGATGCCTTGCTGAGTGTTGATAATAATTTGCTGGGGATACCCTTATTGTTGGAAGTGTTGATGGACTTCGCTGGGGTAAGAAGACTTCATCGAGGGCGCTCTTTCCGTGGCTTTTGGCTGAGGATAACCCAGTTATATCCTGTTAAGGAAATAACTATTTGAATAAAGCCGGGAGACGTGTTCGTGCTCTGCGAGGATAAGCTTCCAGAATTTACTGGGGATAAGCTTACTGCTTGGGGAGATAGATTCCAACCTTCCTGGGGAACTGGATTGGACTTTCTTGGGGAAGTTTTGAGCTGTATCGGGGGAAGTGATTCCTTTGAATTGTTGATATACCATTGGGGAAAAATCTTTAGACCAATACTGCCGGGGATGCTTGTTAAGAACGTATGTATTGCTGCTGGGGAATGTTGGGATTTGCTGGAGGATACCCAATTTCCTTGAGACTTGATAACTCTGCCTGGAGAAAAATGCACTTTTTGCTGAATCACTCTCTGGGGAATTAATATGTACTGGTTATATTCTTTAGTTGAACCTACCTTGGTACCTCGGAGGATAGAACAATTGGATTATTTAGACAACTCTTTTATTGCCCCTGTTTCTAGTGTCACCTGTAATAAATCTCTTGTCTCGTATGCAAATATTTATGAGTTAGCAAATTATTGTCAATGCATATATCACACATTGAACCTTGGACGTTCTTCGCAAAACAAAACAGAAAAAGAAAAAACACTTAGTACTTTTAACTGAAAAGTATATTTGTATTGATTTTGAATGGCCTGTAAATAGGCGTTTTGTGTACAAGAGGCTGACGTCCTAGTAAGAGAACGTCGCCGAACAAAAGAGTTTATACAGATTTGTACAAAAGAAAATAAAACAGCTGTGTGAAATATGAATGATCCCACTGGGTTTCAACTCTGCTATTGCCTTTATAGCTCTGAGCGTCTCATCACTTGACGACCTTGGTTGAAGGTGAAGCTGACTGATCGATGTCGTCTGAACTTGATGTAGATACCGGATTCTGGATGCAAAGTGATCAATGAGACATAGTATTACGCTTTATCCCTAATTTTTGCCTGGACCTCCCTTTCGGGTTTTCGGTCCACCGGGATACCCATTTTTGCCCAAGCCGCCTTTTCAGGTTTTCGACTTGCCGGGTGTACAGATTTTTTCATTTTCATCCCTTCATTTTTCCCGAACCCTTTTGGTTCGACGGGAAGCCCTATTTTTTTGCCTAGGCATGTCAGCCTAGCGGGTCTTTTTCATGCGTAGTATCTTTTTACTATGTCTGCATTGGCGGGGTGAGGAAGGTCGTCACCATCCATGTTGGTCAATATCATGGCTCCTCCTGAGAACACATGCTTAACCACAAATGGCCCTTCGTACGTAGGAGTCCATTTGCCCCTTGGATCACTCTGAGGAAGGATGATTCTCTTGATTACCAGATCCCCAACTTGATATTCCTGTGGTCTGACCTTTTTGTTAAATGCCCTGATCATCCGTTTCTGATACGTCTGACCATGACAAATAGCAGCAAGTCTCTTTTCATCAATGAGGTTGAGCTGATCAAGTCGTGTCTGGATCCAATCATCTTCGTTCAGATTTGCATCCTTCATTATCCGGAGAGAGGGAATTTGTACTTCGATCGGTAAGACTGCCTCCATGCCATAAACCAGAGAGAAAGGAGTTGCCCCGGTTGACGTCCTAGCTGAGGTACGGTACCCATGTAGAGCGAACGGTAACATCTCGTGCCAATCTTTGTAAGTCACTGTCATCTTCTGCGCGATTTTCTTGATGTTCTTATTCGCTGCTTCTACAGCCCCATTCATCTTCGGTCTGTAAGGAGAAGAATTGTGGTGCTGTATCTTGAACTGTTCACAGAGCTCAGCGATCATCTTGTTGTTCAGATTGGTACCGTTGTCTGTAATAATTCTCTCAGGGACGCCGTACCGACAGATCAGGTTGTGCCGAATGAACCGTGCCACAACAGTCTTGGTTACCGTAGCATAGGATGTTGCCTCAACCCACTTCGTAAAATAATCAATCGCCATTAGGATGAAGCGATGCCCATTAGATGCCGTAGGTTTAATCTCGCCGATCATGTCTATGCCCCACATTGCAAATGGCCAAGGCGCAGTCAGAACATTCAGGGGAACAGGAGGAACATGCACCTTGTCTGCATAAATCTGGCACTTGTGGCATGTCCTGGAATGTTGGTAGCAGTCAGCTTCCATTGTGGACCAGTAGTATCCTGCCCGTAGGATTTTCTTAGCCATAGTATGTCCCTTGGAATGTGTACCAAAGGTCCCTTCATGTAGCTCTTCCATGATTCTTTCTGCTTCAGTCTTATCCACACAACGCAGTAAGGTTGAATCATGGTTTCGCTTGTACAAGATGTCGTTGCTAAGGAAGAACTTGGCTGCGAACCTCCTCAGGAATTTCTTATCATTGATAGAGGCACCTTCAGGGTATTCCTAAGCTTCCAAATATCTCTTCACCTCATGGTACCAAGGCTTCTCAGTCACCAATTCAGTCTCGAGATCGCAACAATATGCCGGTTCGTCCAGTTTCCAGATGATGATCCGGGGAGCCTCATTATCCCATTTGACCTTGAACATTGAAGACATCGTAGCTAACGCGTCCGCTAACTGATTCTCTTCTCTTGGAAAGTGCTCAAAGGTTATCTCTGTGAAGTGGGGGATCAGGGTCAACACACATTCTCTGTAAGGAATCAGGTTTGGATGTTTCGTATCCCACTCTCCTTTGATCTGATTGATCACAAGAGCGGAATCTCCGAAGACACTTAGAAATTTGATCCTTAGGTCGATCGCAGCTTGAAGACCCATGATGCACGCCTCATACTCTGCCATGTTGTTGGTACAGTTGAAACATAGTCGGGCAGTGAGTGGAGTATGAGTACCTTGAGGTGATATGATTATGGCGCTGATACCATTTCCCAAAGCATTGGAGGCTTCGTCAAAGTGCATAGACCATCGGGATCCTGGTTCAGGTCCTTCATCCGGTCCAGGTACTTCACAATTAGTCACTATCATGATGCTTTCATCCGGAAACTCGAAGTTCATTGACTGATAGTCATCTACAGCTTGATGTGCCAAGTGGTCTGCCAATACACTTCCCTTGATGGCTTTCTGGGTCGTGTACTGAATGTCGTATTCTGTCAAGATCATTTGCCATCTTGCAATTCTCCCAGACAGAGCAGGCTTTTCGAATATGTACTTTATAGGATCCATCTTTGAGATCAATAAGGTAGTGTGAGCCAGCATATACTGTCTCAGCCGGCGAGCAGCCCATACCAAAGCGCAGCAAGTTTTCTCAAGCAGTGAGTATCGGGTCTCACAGTCGGTAAACTTTTTGCTAAGGTAATAGATGGCATGCTCTTTTCGGCCAGACTCGTCATGCTGCCCCAGCACACACCCCATTGAGTTGTCGAGCACTGTCAGGTATAATATCAGAGGTCTCCCTTCAACCGGTGGCATAAGGATGGGTGGTTCTTGGAGATACTCTTTGATTTTGTCAAAAGCAGCCTGACATTCATCGTTCCAACGTACTACCTGATCTTTCTTCAGCAGCTTGAAGATTGGCTCACAGGTAGCAGTCAGGTGTGAGATGAAGCGAGCTATGTAATTCAGGCGTCCTAAAAAGCCTCTGACCTATTTCTCTGTCTTAGGAACTGGCATCTCTTGAATAGCTTTGACCTTAGCAGGGTCCACTTGAATTCCCTTGTCACTTACCACAAAGCCTAGCAACTTCCCAGATCTTACCCCGAAGGTGCACTTGTTCGGGTTCAATCTCAGCTTGTACTTTTTCAACCGGTCAAACAACTTTTGCAGATGATCTAAGTGCTCTTCCTCAGTCTGGGACCTTGCGATCATGTCGTCAACATACACTTCTATCTCATGATGGATCATGTCATGAAATAAAGCAACCATGGCACGTTGGTAGGTTGCCCCAGCATTCTTTAATCCAAATGGCATGACCTTGTAACAGAAGGTGCCCCACTGAGTAACAAATGTAGTCTTTTCCATGTCTTCAGGTGCCATCTTGATCTGATTGTAACCTGAAAAGCCATCCATAAAAGAGAACACCTTATGTTGAGCCGTATTATCAACAAGGACGTCAATGTGAGGTAAGGGGAAGTCATCTTTGGGGCTGGCCCTGTTCAGATCCCTGTAGTCGACACACATTCTGACCTTACCGTCCTTCTTAGGTACCGGCACCACATTAGCAACCCACTGAGGGTAAGAAGTCACTGCGAGGAAACCAGCATCAAACTGTTTCATAACCTCGGCTTTAATCTTCTCGGACATCTCTGGACGCATCCGACGGACCTTTTGCTTAACTGGAGGGCAGTCTTCCTTAGTTGGCAAGTGATGGACCACAATATCGGTATCTAACCCAGGCATGTCTTCGTAGGACCAGGCAAAGATCTCCATATAATCATGTAACATCTTGGTTAACCGTTGCTTCACGCTGAGCTCTAGGTTGGCACCAATCTTTACCTCTATCCTGTCCGCCTCTGTACCCAGGTTTATTGTTTCCACTGGCTCTTCATGGGGTTGAATTGCCCTCTCTTCCTGAAGCAACAGTCTTGCAAGCTCGCCAGGCACTTCGCAATCATCTTCACCTTCGTCTTCGGCTAAGTTGATCGGATTTTCGAAGTCATAACTGGCAGTAGCAGAGTTGTTACCAGTAAGATCCAGAGTGGATTGAAACCTGTATGAGTGAGTGTGTGTGTAAATACAGCTGTTTTGAAATATATGTAAAGGAAAGAAAGACAGAAAAGGAGCACAATATTTGCAATGCGGGAAAACGTCCAAGATTTTCATTCATGATATATGAAATGACAATTTATATGCCCTCACAAATGAAACCGCGGTGCCTCGGGTAAGACACCGGGTCATAGAGTTTATTTATTGTTTATTACAAAATAACAAAACATAGGAATTCATTACTCAGTAACAAGAGAAACAGGGAGATTGTCTTTTGCGCTCCAATTGTTAAGTCCATCGTCGGTTGCCGGGTAGATCCAGCTATCAAACTCAGCTTCAACAACTTCCTCTTCATCCCCAATAGCATTCACTCCATGAGCAGGCAGGGGCGCCGTCACTACATTAGGCTTCTCAGATGCCTCAAACTGTACCTCCTTGGCGTCAATAAGGTCCTGCAGCTTGTTCCTTAATGCCCAACAGTCGTCAGTGGCATGCCCCGGGCTATCAGAATGATAAGCACAACGAGCATTCGGGTTGTACTTAGGAGATGTAGTATGGGGAACTTTGGAGCCTCCCTGACAGTCACAAAATTGGTGGATAGCAACTGTGGCAGGATCTGCGATAGGGTCATGCTTAACCGGGTAAACTCCCTCCGGGGTCTTTCAGCCCTTTGAGGATTGGTCGGCCGAGGAGCGGCAGCAGGCTTAGCAATCATTACCGCACTGACAGATTGGCGGCGCTCAGGTCTCTCTGATCTCTTGGAACCATACACGGCACTAGCCTCCTTCTTGAAGGGTTTCTTCTCAGAACTAGATGATGCCCCCTTCGGAATCTTTCCAGACTTCAGCCCAGCCTCAATTCTCTCTCCAGTCAGAATCAGATCAGTGAACCCTGCAGACGAATTCCCAATGAGATGGTTGAAAAATGGCCCAGATAGGGTCCCTAAGAACATGTCTACCAACTCCTGATCAGTCAATGGTGGCTGCACCCTACCAGCCAGGTCTCTCCACTTCTGAGCGTACTCTTTAAAACCTTCGCTTGCACCTAGCGACATACCCTGGAGTTGGGTACGTGTAGGGGCAAGGTCGGCATTATATTGATACTGCTTGTAGAAAGCAGTAGCCAACTCCTCCCAATTACGAACCTTGGTCCCATCCAGCTGATAGAACCATTTGAGATGAGTCCCTGAAAGACTCTCCTGGAAGAAGTGGATCCATAAATTCTTATCCGCAGAGTACGGTTGGATCTTCCGAACATAGGACCTTAGATGCAGCTTGGGACAAGACGCCCCGTCATACTTAGAAAAGGATGGTGCTTTGAACTTGTGAGGGATGATCACACCAGTTGACAAACCCAGATCTCCAAAATCCAACCCAGGTACCTGTTGAATCTCCATAGCCTTCAACCTATCCTCCAGTTGCTTGTATTTATCCTCTGCAGGAGGGTACTGCTCTTCATCAAAATCAGTCTCGTTGTCGGAGACTACCGGACTAGGAACCCTTGCTTCTGCCTGAGGACTACTCTTGCCAACAGAAGAACCAGCCTCTTCCTGTTGCAAGGTATTGCCAAACCTTCGGCCCGAGTTGAACAGAACAATCCTTCTTTTCTTCTTCTTCTCCTTCTTCAGGAGCATAGCCTTCAGCTCTTCTTGGCCTTGAGCCAAACCCTTGATTAGTTCCTGAAACTGCGCATTCTGCGCCTGAAGAGCCTTGATGGAGGTCTCAGTTGATGAAGAGTCAGGATTCATGACGCTGAAATAAACAGCGAAGAACTGTAAGCAACCTGAAAAGAGGAAAAACCTGCTATGCACATGATGTATGAAATGCGTATGATTTATGTTTTCAAAGACAATCGGGAATCAACTTTGTAAACAAAAAGGAACACACTTCATTAGATTCAACTTTGAAACTGGAATTATTCAACAGGTTGCCCTTAGGCGTTACATGAAAGGAAATACTGAACAGGAAATAAAACTGTAAAAGCACATCTGGAGCTCCTTATTGATCCCATGGTCTCCTCTTCTCAGTACGGATGTAGGCATTCAGAGCTCTCTCATTCTCCAACTGCTTGGTCAGCTTCTGGATCTTTGATTCCTGCTCATTGAATTTTTCCTGGTAAGAATCCCGCTCTTCTCGCAGTTGCGACCAAGATCTCTTCAATGTCTTATAATCAGTAGGTATCTGAGGAGGGAGGACAGTTGGAGTAACACCATCTTTGTCGGGACACTCAAGAATGACGGGTCTGACAGCTTCATACGGCATACCTAACTTCTGAGCACGGATGCGAACCCATTTGTAGTAGGCTTCCATAGGTAAAGAGGTCTTTGGCCCTAACTCTTGTGGGTCAGCTTTATGAACCTTGTCCCAAGCCTTGATAAATCTACGACGTAGCTCGTCACTATCCACCTGAAATTCAAAACTGATGTGAGGCACCAACATCTCATGGGGACCTGCTCTTCTTGCTCTTCCAAACTGACGGAGTGCTAGACATGGATTGTAAGAGATCCCTCCTTGGGTACCAATCAGAGGAACATTAGGGTATTCCCCGCATCGATCAATAATAGCTATCTCATCCAAACTTCTACAAGTCCAAATGATGTCTTTATCGGTGAGAGACATTAACCTATGAGCCCAACCTCTTCCTTCTTGATTCTTCAGTACGAACTTAGGGAGGTGCGAAATAAACCACCTCACCAACAAAGGGATACAACACCATAGGGTTCCTCGTCTTCGAGTAGTACGGGCATGAAGTTATTGCAAGATGTCACCCAAGAGAGTAGGCACAGGATTCTGAGACATAAAGATCCTTATGGCAGTGACATTGATGAAGTTGTCAGGATTAGGAAACAGGACTAACCCATAGATTAGGAGAGCCAAGATGTCTTCATATGCCCTAAAGTCCAGGTCATTCCAGAAACTGTTAGCTTTACCAATCAGAAACTTGGCCAAGAAACCCTTAACTCCGCTTCTAGTCACCCAGTTATCTGTTACCTCTTGATGGGTCAAAGGAAGAGCTGCAGCAACATCCTCGAGCCTGAGGGTCTTTTCCCAACCAGTAAAGGGAGTCTGATCCAAGATAGGGATACCAAGCAAATCAGAGAACTCTTCCAGGGTAGGGACCAGCTGGAAGTCTTGAAAGGTGAAGCACTGGTACAGAGGGTCATAGAACTGGGTCAGAACACTCATCAACTGTTGATCCCGCTTTGTAGTGACTAAACTGAGAAGGGAACCATGCCTCTGAAAGAAGGAAGTGGTATTTGGAATTCTGCTAACCAACTCATCAAGCAACTCAGGTGAACGAACAAAGTTGAACCGGATAGTATTCCTTCGCACAGGCATCATAATGTCCTACAAAACAGAGCAAAGGTGAAACCCTCTTGTCTTTGAAATGGTCAGTCCTTATGCAGGATGCATGCAATGCTCATGATGCTATGATGTTATGATAAAGCATACCACATATAGATACAAAGGCAAACATGGTAAGGCACACAAGTCACACAAGGAAAGCCCCTAAAGTTTAGGCCAGCATGAGGTCTGGATACTACCCTCTTTCAGTTTGTTGGTTCATACCTGTCCTAATCAAAAGTAACCGGGTTCTTAGAGGATCCCAATATCATTGACTACCCTCAATCGGTCATAACTCCAGCATCGCAATCTTTTCTTGCGGCCAGAACCATCACGAGAGTTTAGCCTCAATGGGCGTAGCATACTGCTACAATTCTAAAGGCCAAGTTGTGTCAATTAAGGTTCTAAGGTTGTTGGTGCTTAATGACTCCTTAGAAGACCCATATTCTCCTCGTTGCGACACAAGGGATATCGGTACAGACCAAGGTGCCACACCAACGTAGCCACTGCTTCACCTGTGTCGGTCTACGCCGGACAGGTCCCTCACAGCTTATGCTACCTAAAAGGGTATCCCCAGATCCGGGTTAGGATCTATGTAACTCCGATGCAACCCACAATAATAAAGCACACAAGTCAATACAATTGAAAACACAGGTATGAACTAGCCCTAAGGTACACCTCACTTTAAGTAAAATCCCCAGCAGAGTCGCCAGTTCTGTGATCGGTGGATCTGGAACTGACTATTTAACGCTGGTTCGCGAAATGTCGCGGAAGCAAGAGTCGCCACCATCTTTTATTTTCTCCAAATGGAAAGGACAAAAGCACAGAAAAATTCCTTATAGAGATTGCTCTCGGTTCGGGAGGTAGGTTATAGAAAGGGAAGGTGTTAGCACCCTTTCTATCCATGGTTATCCATGGGCTCTTAGATACTTGCTCACTTGTGTTTTCAAAAATGGTTTGTTTGCTTTTCAACTGTGGGTTTTAAAAAGTTTCTTTGAAAATTCCAGTTCGACTCTTGTATCGGTCCTCAAGAGTGTTTGAAAAGTTGCTTTCGAAAGCTTTTTGAAAAGGTGTCGGTGTGAAAAGTATTTTTGAATTGTTTTGAAATTAGATCAAGTATCTAGAGTCGTCTACCTACCCTAAGGAAGTCGTCTGTGTAAATGTCCTTTAAAGTAGTGGCATCCCACCATTGAAAGGTAGGTAGCACCACCGTTGGAGGTGTTCGGGTCAATTCGAGTTTAGGGACATGGTGATCACCAGAGCAATGGGAAGACACCTTAGAAGCTACCCTCATGCCAGGTTCCCGGATCATGAGGACTTACTAAAACATCCTCTACTCGACGATCACCTTTCGAGGCAAGGCAACAGTGAGGCGTACCCTAGGGGTGGTGTGTGATTTGTGTGTCAGATTCATTTATTTTTGTCTTGTCAGGTTATTGGTGATCTAACGTTTTGTTTTTATTTTGTCCATACAGTCTTTCATGCTTTTGATTAACAGTTAAAGATTGCAAAAAGTTAAATTCCTAAGCTATTACAAATGGCGCGGGTCCACATCGCCAAAATTAACCAGGACCCGATTTGACAGAAAAATAAAATAATTCAAATAAATAAATAAAAAATGAGAAAATACTTCCCTTTGGGCCAAGTGGTCGTGCACATGCCATGGATGATGAATTATGGAGGAAAAATGGGCCCATTAGCAATTTTAGGTCATTTGAATCAATGTTGACTTTTCAAAATATCCAAAAATTTCCCAACTTCCACAAGGCATAACTTGCTCAATTTTTAAGCTTTTCTCATTTTCCTTGGCATTTTGGAAAGGTCTTTGAGTCCTCTAACCAATTTCTTTGGTCCCATGTCATTTTGATTTACCAATCTCAAGTTATGGCCTTTGACTTAAAGTCCCTTTTTGTTGACTTTTGAAAATGACCTATAATGTTGAAATTGATAACTTCTTGTGAGAGCATTTCTTGGACTTGAAGTATGAAGATGAGTTGTAGGAAATGTCTTTCTCTTCAAAATGAGCTTTGGATGGAATTTTTCTGATAATCCATGTGAAAGTTATGCCCCGGTCAATTTCAGTTGACTTTTTCAGCTGTCCAAATAAGGAAACTTTTGCATCTTGATGATTTCTGAGCCAAATTTTGAGAATCATGATCAAGCATTGATCAAATGATATTTGTGGCTTCAAAATGATATGTTGACCAAAAATTTGAACTTTTGACTGTCAAATGACCATTTTGCCCCTACAGTTGACTGTAGTGCAATTAGGGTTTTTGACTGTGCAATTTTGTACTGAATGCCTTGAAACTTGATATGAGGATAATTGACCATATTTGTAGGCATGTCAGACTTGATTGGGCCTTTGGAAATTTCATTTTCTTGACCAGAACACAAACCCTAATTTTGACTGTATAGGAGACCTTTGCATTGTGCAACCCTTGGGGAGATTTGAAGCTTGACTTGGCAAATCTTTGAAGAATATGGGAGGGCAAATTTTGGGGTACAACAGTTGCCCCTGTTCAATCTTCTTAGACCTGAGGATGCAGATTGGCTGACGTGCCTTTCGTAATCCGAGGGTGGAAGATGATTGAACACTAGAGTGCCCAGAAATTTGCGCTCGCATAGTAGCAGTGATGATGGGAATGGGCTTATAGATGCCACTTGGGGATTGATGAATAGGGTGATGGGCTTATAGATGCCATCTGGATGTTGATCGCGTAAGAGATTCCTTAGTGAGAACCTGCATACCTGCAAAAGAAAAAAATGAGTACCTGACACGTTGCAGGAACTGGAATTCAGATGCTTGGCATAGATATGTCCTGACTGGAGCTTTAAAATATGATGAATGAACCAGGGATGTTCACTGCCTTAGCATGAATGGTAAGATAACCTTGAGTGATTTTAACTTCAACAACACTCGTTTGAGAAAATCTTGGTGGGAATTACCATCTTTGCAGGATCGGGAAGAGGGCCATAGGCAATTATAATCTGAAAGGAATTATCACCTCACTCGCCGTCGGAGAAAGAACCATGGGAAATTATAATATGAAAGGAATTATCACCTCACTCACCGTCGGAGAGGGAACCATAGGAAAAGGAATTACCACCTCACTCACCGTCGAAGAGGGAACCATAGGAGATTATCACCTCACTCACCGTCGGAGAGGGAACCATCTGAAAAGGAATTATCACCTCACTCACTGTCGGAGAGGGAACCATCTGAAAAGGAATTATCACCTCACTCACCGTCGGAGAGGGAACCATAGGAAAAGGAATTATCACCTCACTCACCGTCGGAGAGGGAACCATCTAAAAAGGAATTATCACCTCACTCACTGTCGGAGAGGGAACCATCTGAAAAGGAATTGTCACCTCACTCACCGTCGGAGAGGGAACCATCTAAAAAGGAATTATCACCTCACTCACCGTCGGAGAGGGGACCATCTGAAAAGGAATTATCACCTCACTCACCGTCGGAGAGGGAACCATAGGAAAAGGAATTATCATCTCACTCACCGTCGGAGAGGGAACCATCTGAAAAGGAATTATCACCTCACTCACCGTCGGAGAGGGGACCATCTGAAAAGGAATTATCACCTCACTCACCGTCGGAGAGGGAACCATCTGAAAAGGAATTATCACCTCACTCACCGTCGGAGAGGGAACCATCTGAAAAGGAATTATCACCTCACTCACCGTCGGAGAGGGAACCATCGGAGATTATCACCTCACTCACCGTCGGAGAGGGAACCATCTGAAAAGGAATTATCACCTCACTCACCGTCGGAGAGGGAACCATAGGAAAAGGAATTATCACCTCACTCACCGTCGGAGAGGGAACCATCTGAAAAGGAATTATCACCTCACTCACCGTTGGAGTGGGGACCATCTGAAAAGGAATTATCACCTCACTCACCGTCGGAGAGGGAACCATAGGAAATTATAATCTGGGATAACTTCTACTGAGTCTTTATCAGAAAAATCTGTTGGGAGTCGATTTAGCTGGACTAGAGAAGGCCTGGGACTGGATAAGAAATCTTTGGAGTCGATTAACTGAACCGGTCTAGGTCTTGAAATATGACTGAGAATTTCGACTGCATCTTTCCTGAAAGGTAAAGGTCAGTTATATGCAATGCATGATATGGATCAAGCAATGATGTTCTCAACATAAATGAGATTTGTATGATATAATGCGTCTATGCATGCTATAATGATGTATGTGATGTTTTATGAATGTATTTTTCGTCTAGGAAAGTAAATCCTTGACGGATGCCAGGAAGTTATATCCTGGGCTGATGTTGAAGAATAAGCTTTTACTTCCGCTAGGGGTGATAACTGTAAGAATACCGGTAAGAGAAGATGACTCTGTTGCGGAATAAACTTGGCAAATGGAAGATTCTACGGGGAGAAAAGATACTCTAGCGACCATGCTGGGAAGCAATACTCTGTGGGAAGAGGGATGCCTTGCTGAGTGTTGATAATAATTTGCTGGGGATACCCTTGTTGTTGGAAGTGTTGATGGACTTCGCTGGGGTAAGAAGACTTCGTCGAGGACGCTCTTTCCGTGGCTTTTGGCTGAGGATAACCCAGTTATATCCTGTTAAGGAAATAACTCTTTAAATCAAGCCGGACGACGCGTTCGGGCTCTGCGAGGGATAAGCTTCCAGAATTTACTGGGGATAAGCTTACTGCTTGGGGATCTGAATTCCAACCTTCCTGGGGAAACTAGATTGGACTCTCTTGGGGAAGTTTTGAGCTGTATCGGGGGAAGTGATTCCTTTGAATTGTTGATATACCATTGGGGAACAATCTTTAGACCAAGACTGTCGGGGATGCTTGTTAAGAACGTATGTATTGCTGCTGGGGAATGTTGGGATCTGCTGGAGGATACCCAATTTCCTTGAGACTTGATAACTCTGCCTGGAGAAAAATGCACTTTTTGCTGAATCACTCTCTGGGGAATTAATATGTACTGGTTATATTCTTTAGCTGAACCTACCTTGGTACCTTGGAGGATAGAACAATTGGATTATTTAGACAACTCTTTTATTGCCCCTGTTTCTAGTGTCACCTGTAATAAATCTCTTGTCTCGTATGCAAATATTTATGAGTTAGCAAATTATTGTCAATGCATATATCACACATTGAACCTTGGACGTTCTTCGCAAAACAAAACAGAAAAAGAAAAAACACTTAGTACTTTTAACTGAAAAGTATATTTGTATTGATTTTGAATGGCCTGTAAATAGGCGTTTTGTGTACAAGAGGCTGACGTCCTAGTAAGAGAACGTCGCCGAACAAAAGAGTTTATACAGATTTGTACAAAAGAAAATAAAACAGCTGTGTGAAATATGAATGATCCCACTGGGTTTCAACTCAGCTATTGCCTTTATAGCTCTGAGCGTCTCATCACTTGACGACCTTGGTTGAAGGTGAAGGTGACTGATCGATACCGTCTGAACTTGATGTAGATACCAGATTCTGGATGCAAAGTGATCAATGAGACATAGTATTACGCTTTATCCCTAATTTTTGCCTGGACCGCCCTTTCGGACATAACCAAGAGACGAAAGGGCGACTTTTGACTGTTTAACGCTGGTTCGCGAAATGTCGCGGAAGCAAGAGTCGCCACCGTCTTTTATTTTCTCAAAATGGAAAGGACAAAAGCACAGAAAAATTCCTTATAGAGATTGCTCTCGGTTCGGGAGGTAGGTTATAGAAAGGGAAGGTGTTATCACCCTTTCTATCCATGGTTATCCATGGGCTCTTAGATACTTGCTCATTTGTGTTTTCAAAAATGGTTTGTTTGCTTTTCAATTGTGGGTTTAAAAAAAGTTTCTTTGAAAATTTCAGTTCGACTCTTGTATCAGTCCTCAAGAGTGTTTGAAAAATTGCTTTTGAAAGCTTTTTGAAAATGTGTTGGTGTGAAAAGTATTTTTGATTTTTGTTTTGAAATTAGAGCAAGTATCTAGAGTCGTCTACCTACCCTAAGGAATTCGTCTGTGTAAATGTCCTTTAAAGTAGTGCCATTCCACCATTGAGAGGTAGGTAGCACCACCGTTGGAGGTGTTCGGGTCAATTCGAGGTTCGGGACATGGTGATCACCAGAGCAATGGGAAGACACCTTAGAAGCTACCCTCATGCCAGGTTCTCGGATCATGAGGACTTACTAAGACGTCCTCTACTCGACGATCCCCTTTCGAAGGCAAGGCAACAGTGAGGCGTACCCTAGGGGTGGTGTGTGCGATTTGTGCGTCGTTTTCATTTGCATTTATCTTGTCATGTTATTGGTGATCTACGCGTTTGATTTTATTTTGTCCATACATTCTTTCATGTCTTTTGATTAACAGTTAAAAGTTGCGAGGAAAAGTAAATCTAAAGCTATTACAAATGGCGCGGGTCCACATCGCCGAAATTAACCAGGACCCGATTTGACAGAAAAATAAAGAAAAGCAAATAAAGAATTAAAAGTGCGAGAAGTAATTTACATGGCTTAGGGAGAGGTACATAATTATTTAAATGACATAAAATAAATATGCAAGGAAATAAGAAATTACGAACGAGGGCGTTGGACCCTTTCGCAAAAACTAAATTAATAACGGAGTTAATTAATTAAAAGAGAAAGAACTTGTTTTTTGCTGTTTTTTAGTATTTTAAGATTTAATAGAAAAAAATTAATTGCAATTAAACGCTAACCGTAATTCTATTTTATTTTATTTTAATTTATTAAGATGTTAAAATTTAACCTAAATTAAACCTAATTTTTATATTCAATTTAATTCATGAAAATAAATATTTAATTATTTTAATTATTATAAAAGAAAAATAAAAAGGATGAAAAATTGTTAATTAAACCCTAGTTCTACATTTTTTTTGATTTATTATTAAAAGAATTAAAATTAACTCCTAATTTAAGACTAATTTTATTTACATGCAAATTTGCTTATGAAAATACTAAAATAAATAATATTTTATTATTTTTTCTCTTTTCTGATTTTTATGTGTATTTTTATATTTTGTGAAAATAATTGATTAATTCAAAACAATAAAGAAAATAAAATAATAGTTGAAAATAAAATATAAGGAAAATATAGAGAATTGCAAACCAGGGGGGGTGGTAGTCCCCAAATAGGAGGTTTAATCCAAGAATTCTGGCCCAACAACCTTGGTCCGTTTGACTTTTGCCAGGTAGCATGTTGAAGCATTGACTGGGACTCACCGTGTCTCTCAATTCATAGCCTTTGATCTGATCCTGATGGACGCGTGGATGGCTTGGTGGAGAAGGTGTATGGTGCGTCTGCAGCCTTGAAGCGCATGGGAATTGTTATTGAAAAATAATATGGGAACATGGAAGACCTGGGGCTCGAACCCAGGTCATGTACCTTTTCAACCAACGCGTTTGCCACTGAACCAACACTTGCACGTTTGACATATAATAACAAACAAATATAATAAATAAAAGCAAGAATATTAGTGGGTTAAAGCGCGCGAATTTCAAATCAACCTATCATGTCTTGCCACGGACTCATCTTCTTCATCATCCCTGAAATATAAAAACATTAGGCAACGGTTTCTTATGTGTTCTCTTAGGCATGCTACTAGAAAATAGCGATTAGGCCTAGGAGGTCCATAAATTAGGCGCGAGCATGGTATCTTCTTCGTCCAGCCATGATGATTCTAATGGTGGTGGCCAAGGGTTCCAATTTTTTCTCGTTTCAAAATCCCTAATTTAAAACTCTGCAAACCCTAAAACTCAAACATGGCATAATCGCGTGTAGCACATAAAAAGACAATTAAATGTATTGGTTAGCTTCAAAACTTCATAATGAACATGAATCAAGTATTAAAAATCACAAAGGATGCGTAAATCATGATGCACGATTATGAATTTTTCTTGGTACAGTTTGCATTCGTGTTACCAATTCCTTGAGTTTTGATGGTTGTCTTTGATTGGAATATGTTCAGTAATCTCCAAGGAAGCTATTGGAATAGAAATTCTGCCTTGAATCGCCCTAGAAGAGAGTTTTCAGAATTGACTTCTTTGAGAAAAATTTCAAGTTTGGTTATGGCTTTGTTGGGCAGCTGCGTGTGTTTTTGCACTAGGGTTGTATTCAGGCTTTTGTATTGAGTCCATTAGGTCAAGAAAAATCAATCAAATCCATTGCATTCATTGATTTTGGAAATTTGATTTTCTAAGATTTTTTCAATCTTTTTTCATGTGTTTTTGGTTCAAATCATCTCCAATCTCTCCAAATCTTTCCTTATCTGCATATACACGAAATCTTGAGGCTAAAACATGTATAAAAAGATTTGTTAGGTTAAGTTAAATATTTTTGACATATTTAATTGATTTAAGTGAATTATTATAAATAAAAATTCAAATAAATAAATAAATAATGAGAAAATACTTCCCTTTGGGCCAAGTGGTCGTGCACATGCCATGGATGATGAATTATGGAGGAAAAATGAGCCCATTAGCAATTTTAGGTCATTTGAATCAATGTTGACTTTTCAAAATATCCAAAAAGTTCCTAACTTCCACAAGGCATAACTTGCTCAATTTTTAAGCTTTTCTCATGTTCTTGGACATTTTGGAAAGGTCTTTGAATCCACTAACCAATGCCTTTGGTCCCATGTCATTTTGATTTACCAATCTCAAGTTATGGCCTTTGACTTAAAGTCCCTTTTTGTTGACTTTTGAAAATGACCTATAATGTTGAAATTGATAACTTTTTGTGAGAGCATTTCTTGGACTTGAAGTATGAATATGAGTTGTAGGAAATGTCTTTCTCTTCAAAATGAGCTTTGGATGGAATTTTTCTGATAATCCATGTGAAAGTTATTCCCTGGTCAATTTCAGTTGACTTTTTCAACTGTCCAAATAAGGAAACTTTTGCATCTTGATGATTTCTGAGCCAAATTTTGAGAATCATGATCAAGCATTGATCAAATGATGTTTGTGGCTTCAAAATGATATGTTGACCAAAAATTTGAACTTTTGACTGTCAAATGACCATTTTGCCCCTACAGTTGACTGTAGTGCAATTAGGGTTTTTGACTGTGCAATTTTGTACTGAATGCCTTGAAACTTGATATGAGGATACTTGACCATATTTGTAGGCATGTGAGACTTGATTGGGCCTTTGGAAATTTCATTTTCTTGACCAGAACACAAACCCTAATTTTGACTGTATAGAAGATCTTTGATTGTGCAACCCTTGGGGGAGATTTGAAGCTTGACTTGGCAAATCTTTGAAGAATATGGGAGGGCAAATTTTGGGGTACAACAGTTGCCCCTGTTCAATCTTCTTAGACCTGAGGATGCAGATTGGCTGACGTGCCTTTCGTAATCCGAGGGTGGAAGATGATTGAACACTAGAGTGCCCATAAATTTGCGCTCACATAGTAGCAGTGATGATGGGAGGAATGGGCTTATAGATGCCATTTGGAGATTGATGAATAGGATGATGGGCTTATAGATTCCATCTGGATGTTGATCGCGTAAGAGATTCCTTAGCGAGAACCTGCATACCTGCAAAAGAAAAATGAGTACCTGGCACGTTGCAGGAGCTGATTTCAGATGCTTGGTATAGATATGTCCTGACTGGTTACAGGAGCTGGATCTGGAGCTTCACAAGATGATGAATGAACCCGGGATGGTTACTACCTTAGCATGAACGCTAAGAGAACCTTGGGTGACCTTAACTTCAACAACACTCGTTGAGAAAATCTTGGTGGGAATTACCGTCTTCGCAATATCGGGAAGAGAACCATACACAATTATAATCTGAAAGGAATTACCACCTCACTCACCGTCGGAGAGGGAACCATAGGAGATTATCACCTCACTCACCGTCAGAGAGGGAACCATCTGAAAAGGAATTATCACCTCACTCACCGTCGGAGAGGGAACCATAGGAGATTATCACCTCACTCACCGTTGGAGAGGGGACCATCTGAAAAGGAATTATCACCTCACTCACCGTCGGAGAGGGAACCATAGGAAAAGGAATTATCACCTCACTCACCGTCGGAGAGGGAACCATCTGAAAAGGAATTATCACCTCACTCACCGTCGGAGAGGGAACCATAGGAGATTATCACCTCACTCACCGTCGGAGAGGGGACCATCTGAAAAGGAATTATCACCTCACTCACCGTCGGAGAGGGAACCATAGGAAAAGGAATTATCACCTCACTCACCGTCGGAGAGGGAACCATCTGAAAAGGAATTATCACCTCACTCACCGTCGGAGAGGGAACCATCTGAAAAGGAATTATCACCTCACTCACCGTCGGAGAGGGAACCATAGGAAATTATAATCTGGGATAACTTCTATTGAGTCTTTATCAGAAAAATCTGTTGGGAGTCGATTTAGCTGGACTAGAGAAGGCCTGGGACTGGATAAGAAATCTTTGGAGTCGATTAACTGAACCGGTCTAGGTCTTGAAATATGACTGAGAATTTCGACTGCATCTTTCCTGAAAGGTAAAGGTCAGTTATATGCAATGCATGATATGGATCAAGCAATGATGTTCTCAACATAAATGAGATTTGTATGATATAATGCGTCTATGCATGCTATAATGATGTATGTGATGTTTTATGAATGTGTTTTGTGTCTAGGAAAGTAAATCCTTGACGGGTGCCGGGAAGTCGTATCCTGGGCTGATATTGAAGAATAGATTTTGCCTCCGCTGGGGATGATAACCGCAAGAATACCGGTAAGAGAAGATGACTCTGTTGCGGAATAAACTTGGCAAATGGAAGATTCTGCGGGGAGAAAAGATACTCTAGCGACCATGCTGCGAAGCAATACTCTGTGGGAAGAGGGATGCCTTGCTGAGTGTTGATAATAATTTGCTGGGGATACCCTTATTGTTGGAAGTGTTGATGGACTTCGCTGGGGTAAGAAGACTTCGTCGAGGGCGCTCTTTCCGTGGCTTTTGGCTGAGGATAACCCAGTTATATCCTGTTAAGGAAATAACTCTTTGAATAAAGCCGGGAGACGCGTTCGTGCTCTGCGAGGATAAGCTTCCAGAATTTACTGGGGATAAGCTTACTGCTTGGGGAGATAGATTCCAACCTTCCTGGGGAACTGGATTGGACTTTCTTGGGGAAGTTTTGATATGCTGGGGAAGTGATTCCTTTGAATGCCGGTATGCCGCCGGGGAACAATCTTCAGACCAAGACTGCCGGGGATGCTTGTTAAGAATACATGCTGCTGGGGAAGTATTGAGATCTACTGGAGGATACCCAACTTCCTTAAGATTTGATAACTCTGCCTGGAGAAGAATGCACGGTTTTGCTGAATCACTCTCTGGGGAATTAATATGATCTGGTCATATTCTTTAGCTGAACCTACCTTGGTACCTTGGAGGATAGAACAATTGGATTGTTTAGACAACTCTTTATTGCCCCTGTTTCTAGTGTCACCTGTAATAAAATCCTTTGTTTCGTATACAAATATTTATGAGTTAGCAAACTATTGTCAATGCATATATCACAAATTGAACCTTGGACGTTCTTCGCAAAACAAAACAGAAAAAGAGAAACAATTGGCACGTTTAACTGAAAGATATATTTGTATTGATTTTTGAATGGCCTGAAAATAGGCGTTTTGTGTACAAGAGGCTGACGTCCTAGTAAGAGGATGCCGCCAAACAAGAGAGTTTATACAAGTTTTGTACAAAAGAAAATAAAACAGCTGTGTGAAATGAATGATCCCACTGGGTTTCAACTCTGCTATTGCCTTTATAACTCCGAGCGTCTCATCACTTGATGACCTTGGTTGAAGGTGAAACTGACTGATCGATGCCGTCTGAACTTGATGTAGATACCGGATTCTGGATGCAAAGTGATCCAATGAGACATAGTATTACGCTTTATCCCTAATTTTTGCCTGGACCGCCCTTTCGGGTTTTCAGTCCACCGGGATACCCATTTTTGCCCAAGCCGCCTTTTCAGGTTTTCGACTTGCCGGGTGTACAATTTTTTTTTCATTTTCATCCCTTCATTTTGCCCGAACCCTTTTGGTTCGACGGGAAGCCCTAATTTTTGCCTAGGCATGTCAGCCTAGCGGGTCTTTTTTCATGCGTAGTTGTTGTACCCCAAATTTTGACCTAAGATATCGTCTCCTACCTGCATTGTTACATTACAGTCGTGTTGATCCATCGATTTTAAAATTTCATGACTTTTTCCGAACAAGGGCTATTTATGCTGAACATTAAATCATTTAATTGATTCGTGCTAAAACGATATTCATTAATTATTTATCATCTAAAATTTAAATAATGGAAATTCGTTTTCGATTATTATGTAGTTTAAAGATGTATAGATAATAAAATGAACATCAGAGAAGAGGCGCATTAACTGTGTGGACAGTATTTATTTATTACTCATTATCTTAAATTTAAGTAACTGGAATTTATTCTTAGTTATTGCACAATTTAAAGGTTTATGAATAATATAATAAGCATTCGGAAAAAGTTCATTGGTCAATAACGATTGTTTAATCATTCGTTGTTCTAAGTTAAATAATTGAAACCCTGTTTTAATTATTATAATTTAGTTGTGAATGATGAATTAAATAACCGAAGATATTAGTTGATCAATGATAATTATTATTTATCGGTTTATTATTTTGAATGTAGGTAATTGAAAATTTGTTTTCAATTACTATTCATTTGGAGAATTGTAAGTGATAAATAAATAATAAAAAGGAAAGAAGAATTTAATGGGCAAATAGTTTTCTTTTATTCATTTTCTTATTGTACAAGTTATTATGTAAATATTGTATATATTACAGTAAATTACAATAATGAATTGACAAAAACTAAAATGAAATAAAAAAAAACTAATTTATCCTAATTCTAAAACTTCTGATCCAATGCGTTTTGTCCGCTCATTTAATGTCACCTGCACAATTAAAAGAAAGAAATTAAAATTCGAATAAATAATTAAAATGCAGAAAATAAATTTAATATTCATCATTAAATGTAATGGCCGGAATCAGTTACTATTTTTTTTTGCAAATCACGGGATTGCTCCCGGTTCACAAAAAAAAGGAAAAGAATTTTAAAGCATATGCACAAGTTATGTTTTCCAAAAAAAACTGCATATTTAAATTAATTACATTTGTTTAAAATCCCAAATGTAATTTCAAAAAGCATACAGCATAAGCATACAAAACCATGCAGTAACTACATATGCAAGCATGCTTACATGAACCATTGCCTACACAGAAGAAAACAAAACAAGTTTGTACTAAAAGGAAAACATGCAGTTTGACTATATTTGCAAGCAATACAAAAATTCCTTTTTCATCATTTTCTGGCCATTACAGTTTCAGAAAAATGTACAACTTATCACTCTTTTATCAAAGCCATACTGAGAGAAAAAAAGAGAGGGAGAAGTGTGGGATTTGCAGGCTTAGCATAGGCAGAAAGAGGTATACAAGACAAACAAAAATATAGCCAGTAGAAATAATAACACAAAAGAAGAATAGAAACAAATTGGAGGGACAGTAGTGCAGAGTGCTCAAGAGATCCCAAAGCTCTTTTTTTCAAATTCCTGGCCTGTAGCGAAAAGAAGAGAAGAGGAGTTGTTATATTACATAACAAAAAGAAAACAAAAGACAGTAGAACATATATCCAAACCTCCAAGAAAAAACTTAGAGATTTTAAAACCTGCATAATCACATACTGAAAAAACCATTTTCCAAACCATACACAAAAACCTTGCAAACCGATTGAGCCGCAAAAGCCAATATCATCATCATCCCACTGTCATCAAAAAGATATAAAAACAACCTCACAGAAAACCAGTCAAAAAACCACCATCTGTATGGCCTAGCTAAAACACATGCCCAAGTTCCCTCAATTCGTCCAAATCACACAAAGTCCTTACATTCATCACCATGTCAACATTGTTGTTCGAGCTTGAGTTCCCTTAATCCAAAACCTGAAAGGCAACCGATTTGGCCTCAGTATCAACATCATTGGCCCCTTTCAAAAATTACTCAAGCCAATAAAATCGTCATACAGTACAGTTTCAAGAAGAAGTGTAGTATCAGTTTCAACAGAACCAAGCATAGTATCACATTCAAGCAAGGACAGAAGAACAAGTGTAGCATCATATTCAAAGGAGAAGAAAAAACAAAATCATTATACAGTGGCACGTTCAAAGAAGAAGAAGAATCATAGTACAGTCCCAACAGTTTCAATAAGAACAAGTGCAACATCACGTTCCAAGAGGAAGAAACAAGGTAGCGGTTTCCAACAAAACAAGAAGAAGCAACACAGTATAGTACTGAGGCCACAAAGAAGAAAAATCATAAATACCGTTCACCACTGTGCACGCTTGCCATCTCCCTGCCGTCCGGCCTCCGTCACCCCTAGCTCTTCCTCTGTCTCCACCTAGGTAACAATCTCTCCTTTCTCTTATTTCTTCGAATGCCTCTCAATCAAACATCAATAATCAAGTATAAGGGTTAATAATAAGGATCAACTTAACAGAAATCACATAATCGAATCAACATGCAAGATGAATTAAGTATAACAATCGATTGCGTGCTTACCGTCTCCGCCTAAGCCGTCTCGTTTCGTGTTCAATGGAGGGAAGAAGAACCGAGGGTGGGTGGCCGGAACGAAGAGGAAACATCAAGTCCGGTGGTGAGGATGAAGAAGCATAGTGAAGGAGGTGAAGATCGTGAGAAGAGAGAGAGCGTCGTTTCTGCCTTATGCAACCCTAATCCCAATTGTATAACATAACACAACCCTAATGCTGCATTAATCTCTTGGGCCACCCTTTACTCTCAGCTTAAGCCCACGAATCCTTATACACCCCCCCCTGTCTTCATTTCGCCTTGGGCCTTATCCTAACCCTCTAGCCCATTCTGATTTATTTACTCACCTCCTCTTAATTTTTATTTTGACTACCTCTTAGAATTTTATAGTTTTTATTTGTAACTTAGTTAACCAAAAAATAAAAGATATAATCTAAAGTTTTTAATAGGCCATTTTATTAATTCAAACTTTCAAGATTTAATAATCTTAATATCTTTTTAAAAAAAAATTAGATTTTAGTTAGTAATATTGTGTTTTCATTTAATCTAAAGAATTCCTAATACTCTTTTATAATAAAAGGCATAAGAATAGGAAAAACTAAAAAATATTTTATTATCTTAATTAATATCAAAAATATAAAAAAAAAACTTAATAACTTAAAAAACTAAAAAATGCCACGTCCTCATTAAATAATTCTTTTGATTCATCCTTATCAAAAATGCGTAAAAATTAAAATACTTTCTTCCCGTTAACATTAAACAAAAAAAATCATAAAAAACATTGTTCGCATCTTTTATTCCATCATTTAGATTATTGCTATTTAATTATTATTCGCTTTTTTTTTGTTCGTGTATCTTTGTTTATTCGGTTTATGTTTAAATCCAAGGGAAAAAACAGTAAATTTGTTGACTTCATGCCTCCAAATCTAACTGCGCAATTTTCGCATTTTCATTAAAACTTAGGATAATTTTTCCTCAAAACATTCACCTTACTTCAAAATTTCAACCTTCCAAGACTTATACTTTTTAAAGCAAAAACTTCGACATTAGGTCGTCGTATCTTCAAAAAAACCCGTCCGTATCCCTTTTCGGCCAAAACGATTTATTTTCAATCAAGCGATCAATTTTAAATAAAACAGATATTTCAAAAGGTTCCTATAGAGTACTATAGATGCATTGGGTGCTAGTACCTTCCCATTGTATAACCAACCCCCGAACCATAAGATCTCTTTTCAAAAACGCTTTGTATTTTTATTAACATTTACATTGCATATTTAGGGTTTTATTTCGCTCTTTTCCCTTTTTCCTTTGGAAACAATAAAGCGCGGTGGCGACTCTTGCTTTTGTGAGACGAATTAATCAATAATTCGATCTCCGATTTACCCCACTACATTTTTTATCGCTACAGAATTGGCGACTCTGCTGGGGAGAGATTGACCTCTTGCTGGTCCATCCCTAAGTGGGTTAAGCCTAATTTGTTTTATCTGTTTTATTGTTATTTGATTTGCTTGATTATGTGTTTAAATTGGGGTTATTTGGGTTTTTTGCAAAGGACGAATCCTATACCCGGATTAAGTAACACTTAAGGAATAGGACGGGCGGTATAGTCATGTTAACTTTGAGGGAGTAATCCCGAAGAAGGAGGCATGAGATCCCCCACTCAATGGAAGGCCCTCTTGAACTTAATATTTGTTTACCGAGTAATCGGGAAGACATTATTATTTTCGACCTAGGAGCCCGAGAAGTTGAGGACCGTAGAACCCTAACCCATCTTGGCCTTTTTTAGGTGTAGCGCGGAGACTATCACGGAGTAATTCGGAAGTAGTTGTCACGCGATGCTACGCTCGGACGAGTTTCTCTTGAGAATATTGCTAATTATTGAGTAATCAAGACGTTGGTAATATCCGAAAGAGGGATGTAGACTCTGGGAACTCTTAGAACCTTGTCTTACAGGTGTGATCGAAACATTAGTACATACCTTTGGGTGGGCTTTACCCTCGACTCCATGCTGAACGTTGAACCTTTAAACCCCATGTTTGCAAATTTATGTGTGACTGTTGCACTATCATTCATTCATGCATTCATCAACATCTTTGTAAAAAAAAATTCGTTTTTCAAGGAACTTTGGAATGATTTTTGCAAACGTCTCAGGGTATTATGGAATTTGGAAGGAGAAATACTCGAAGCTTTAGCTTCAAGGAGCCCGAAATTGAAGAACTGAAGAGTTTGATTCCGAAGATAGAGAGTCCGACAGATTTTCAGAAGAAATATGGGTCCATCGTACCGCTCATGAAGCGCAAGATGAAGAAAGGCATCCTCAACACGTTGGTTCAGTTCTATGATCCCCTGTACCGATGTTTCACCTTCCCGGATTATCAGTTGATGCCTACTTTAGAGGAGTACTCCTATATTCTTGGTTTGCCGATCGTCGACCGTGTTCCTTTTTCTGGGTTAGAAGAGGAGCCTGAGTCCCATGAGATAGCAACCATCACCCACCTGAAGAAGTCAGAGATAGAGGAGAATATGACTACGAAAGGGGGAATCCGGGGTTTGTCGGCGCAGTTTCTGTTGAAGAAAGCTCGTTACTTTGCTGATACAAAGGATACCGTTGCCTTCGAGGACGTGTTTGCTCTACTTGCGTATGGTCTTTTCTTATTCCCTAACGTCGATAAATTTGTGGATGTCAACGCTATCAGAATTTTCCTGACTAGAAATCCGGTCCCTACGCTGCTAGGGGACACGTATTACTCTATCCATCTTCGAAACTCTTGTCAAGGAGGGATGATTATCTGTTGTGTGCCGTTGCTGTATCAGTGGTACGTCTCGCATTTACCTGGGTCCGATGCTTTCTGGGATCTTGAGAGGGAACCGCGTTGGGCGCCAAAGATTATGGCTCTCACTCATTTCGATATTGACTGGTACAATCGAGTTTACCATGACGTGGAGATCATCGACATCTGTGGTGCTTTTCCCAACGTACCTCTTCTTGGTACGAAGGTTGGAATCAACTACAACCCTGTTCTAGCGCGCCGCCAATTCGGGTACCCGATGAGAGATAAGCCGAACAACATCCATGTGAGTGGTTTCTTTCTTCAGGAAGGACAAGACCATCAGGCTGCCAAGAGGGAGATTGAAGGAGCTTGGCGCCATATTCACAAGAAAGGGAGAGATATGCTGGGACATAGAGGTGCCGTCTCTTTGGAACCTTACCTGCAGTGGGTCCGTGCTAGGGCTTGTGCTCTCAAGATGCCGTATAAACTTGAGAAACCTTTATTCCCTGCCATCGCACCATCATCAGTTGCTATCCCAATCGCAGATGTAGGAGAATATCAAGGGAACCTGGATAGGATGAAATCCGAAAGGGATGCTTGGAAGGAAGAGTACCATATGTCCGAATATGAGAATCGAGTCCTGACTCGACAACTGAAAGAAAAGAAGGAGTTGTTGCTTATTCAAGACGGCCGGTTCGTTGACCACGATGAGAAGCTTCGTCAGAAGGATGCCTTGCTGAAGAAGTATGCGAGTGAGAGGAAGAGAAAAAGGGAGTGTTCAGTAAGCGTGGCTCTCGTTCCTAATCCTCAAGAAGAAATCGTCGATCGACTGATAGCGGAAAAGAAGGATATGGAAGACTTTTACGAAGAAAAGATCAAGAAGCTCCGATTACAGCTGGTATTCGGTCCGTCATCTGAGGATTCCGAGTAAGCTTTAGCTTTAGTTTATTTTATTGATGTCATTTTGTAAAACTATGTAAAAGGGCTTCATGCTCCAAAATTGTAATTTATTGTATTATTTTGGGCTTCATGCTCCAAGTTGTAATTTACTGCTTTCGTGTTTCAAAAATGTAATTTATCACTTTATTATGGTTTTCATGTTGCAAGTTGTAATTTATTGCTTTCATTAGTGGATTTGTTATCTCAAAGTTGTAATTTACTTTTCCAAATTGTAAGTTGTAATTTATCGCTTTCGATTAACGGATTGAGTTTTTGTTGTTCTAAATTCCTTTACCATTGATGTATGCAAAATTACTAAAGTTCCTTGGAAAACTTTTAAAATGAGTCATCATTTGCATTGCCATCATGCATCATTTCACATTCCACATCACATGTTTTCTAGAGTCTCATTCTTGTTCTTTTTCCACCGAAGGTTGTCAAGCTGTCTCACCGATACGACACTCGGGCCAATCGTCAAAAGAAAATGGAAGATTTGGAACAGGAAAATCATGAGCTTCATGGGGAAGTTGCTACACTTCGTGCCGAGATGGAAAAGTTAACGGCGTTGGTGGAAAGTTTGGTGGCTGTTCAGAATCAGCCATCGACTACGGCTGCCGAGATTTAGACTTTAACTTCAGTGGTTTCCGAAAATGTTACAGTTCCTGCATCCACAACTCAAATCAACTCTCCGCTTCAACATCAGATGCCGAAAGGTTTTCCGTGGGGAATGCCTTACAACTTTGTGCCAGAGGGGTATCAGCCTACCGTACAACCTATATTTCAATCTGCATTGTCTCTTCCTCAACCAGAGACAACTGCCATGCCGCCAGTAATTCCGTCTGTAGCACCTTTTCCGCAACCAGTTATGACGACCGTTGCTCCTGTGGTCCACTCAGTACCATACTTGAATGAACCAGTTTATCCTGCCGAGCCCGCTGAAAGTTTGGGTCTTTTTGATAGAATGGAAGAATTTCAGGATCAGTTCCAGGAAATGCAGAAGGAGCTTAGAGCATTGAAAGGGAAGGATTTGTTTGGGAAGAGTACGCACGACCTTTGTTTAGTTCCGAATGTCAAGATTCCAGCGAAATTCAAAGTACCAGACTTTGAGAGATATAAGGGTGATTCGTGTCCTAGAAGCCATTTGACAATGTACGTAAGGAAGATGTCGACGTACTCCGATGATCATGATTTGTTGATTCATTATTTTCAAGACAGCTTGACGGGTGCTGCTCTAAAGTGGTATATGGGTTTAGACAGCATTCGAATCCGCAACTTTAACGATCTTAGTGAAGCCTTTGTCCATCAGTACAAGTACAACGTTGACATGGTGCCGGATAGGGATCAACTCCGGGCAATGTCGCAGAGAGACCGAGAATCTTTTAAGGAGTACGCCCAGAGGTGGCGTGAAATTGCTGCTCAAATCTATCCACCTCTTGAGGAGAAAGAGATGACTAAGATATTTTTGAAGACTTTGGGGGCTTTTTACTATGAGAGAATGATAGCCAGCGCACCCAGTGACTTTACTGAAATGGTAAGCATGGGCATGCGATTAGAGGAAGGAATTTGCGAAGGGCGTTTGGTTAAAGAAGGGAGTCCGTCTAGCAGCGCGAAGAAGTTCGGAGGTGTTTTCCCGAAGAGAAAAGAGCAAGATGTTAGTGCTTTGTTTCCAGGTAGGCCTAGGAGAGGTTACTCTCACGTTGCGGCAGTCACTCCGGCTGTCCGCCCAGCTTTGGTAGCCCCATCTCATCAGATTCCGCCAACTCAACCACGGCCTTTTCAGCAGCAGCCTCGACAACAGGCTTATCCGTTCAACAATCAGAACCGTTCGCCCAGGAAACCGCAGTTCGATTCCATTCCTATGACGTATACTGAACTGTTCCCTGCTCTAATCATAAAGAATCTCATCACAACAAAGCCACCTCCTGTCGCACCGAACAGTGCTTCTCCGTGGTACAAGGCGGATCAATTCTGCGAATATCATCAAGGGTCGCCGGGGCACAACCTTGAGAGTTGCTTTGCTTTGAAGGTGGATGTGCAGAGATTAATTAAGAATGGCATCTTGTCTTTTAAGGATGTTAATCCAAATGTCAGAGATAACCCTTTGCCCCGACATGGGGCAGCTTCTGTGAATATGGTGGAAGGTTGTCCGGGGAAGTTCCGAGTTTTTCAAGTCGAGCACATCAGAGAATCATTGATCAGGTTACATCAGAGTTTGAGAAGACTTGCCTTTGTTAGGCACCAGCATAATTACGACGTTTGTGAGTTTTGTTCAAGAGAAGATGTTTGTCCTATTGTGAAGGAGGACATTCAGAAGTTGCTAGATCAGAGAATTATCACTATTACCTATGACCGAAATCCTGAAGATGAAGTGAACGTTATCACCCCACAATTTAATTTACCAGAATCAGTAGAGATTGCTTACAACAGCCAGACTGCGTCTGCTGATCCTTTGATTATTTACCCACCTGGCCCTGTGCCTTACAGCTCAGACCAAGCCGTGCAGTACAAGTATAACGCCACCATGATCGAGAATGGGGTAGAGGTCCCCATACCAACTTGACCATCTTTTGTTAATATTGCCGATGTAAGTAGAGTGACAAGAAGTGGGCGTGTTTTTGCCGCAGTACCGTCGAGAAGACCAGAAGTCCAAGTTAGGAGGCCCATGCCGGCGGAGATTCCTGTAAGAAATGGTGAACCAAGAGTTGAGATAGGCCGATCCAGTGAACCTATCCCTCACCCTGAAGAAGATGAAATCTTAAAGCTTATCAAAAGAAGCGAGTATAAGATTGTGGACCAGCTTCTGCAAACACCTTCCAAGATTTCCTTGCTTGCCTTATTGAGAGATTCTGGGGCACATAGAGAAGCCTTGATGAAAGTTTTGGACCAGGCGTTCGTAGACCATGATGTGACAGTTGATCAGTTTGATGGGATTGTGGGAAATATAACCTCGTGTAACAACTTGGGTTTCAGTGATGAAGAACTCCCGGAGGAGGGGAGAAACCATAATATGGCTCTGCACATTTCAGTAAGTTGTGGAAACGATACCTTATCAAGCGTGTTGGTGGATACGGGTTCGTCATTGAATGTGATGCCCAAGACCACGTTGTCTCGACTTTCATATCCAGGTGCTCCTATGAGGCCTAGCGGAGTAATTGTTAAAGCATTTGATGGTTCCAGGAAGACAGTTATTGGTGAAGTGGATCTTCCCATAGTGATTGGTCCCCATACTTTTCAAATCACTTTCCAAGTGATGGACATCCGTGCTGCTTACAGTTGTTTATTGGGTCGTCCCTGGATCCATGATGTCGGGGCAGTCACCTCCACGCTTCATCAGAGATTAAAGTTTGTGAGACATGGGAAACTAGTGATGATTGGGGGAGAGCAGGCCATGGTGGTAAGTCATTTATCATCATTTTCTTTTATTGATGCTGACGAGGATGTCGGGACCCAGTTTCAGGGCCTATCTGTTGCTAAGAATACAGTGAAGAAGCAAGGGGCATCCATCTCTTCTTTTGAGGATGCACGGCGAGTGGTGGAAAGTGGTTCGGCCGAAGGATGGGGCCAGGTGTTGACGTTACCTGAGAACAAGTCTGGGGAAGGTTTGGGTTTTCATCCAATATCTGCAAGGGTCAAGAAAGAAGTGGTTGTTCGTCCAATTCAAGAGGTCTTTCGGAGTGCAGGGTTTGTGCATCCTGAGGTTGATGCTGTCATAGATGATGATTCCGAGGAGGATTTGCCCGTGCTTGTGACGCCTGGATTGGCTTGCCAAAACTGGACAGCTGTTGATATTCCTGTGGTTATGCATATTTCCGAGTAATGTTTTGTTTATTTTCCTTTTTGAAAAATCGCTCTGCCCAAGGCGAAACGTATTTTGTGTCGGGCTATGAAAATAACTCCTTTTGCTCTGCCCAAGGCAAAAGAGAAATGTCTGGGCTTTCTGTTTCAAGTATTTCCTCTTTAATGAATGAAAATGTTATTTTGCTGTTTTATTTTTCACTTTTTCGGGAAATAATAATGAAAATTAATTAAGAACATGTTGTTTTATTTGCACAAATCGATTTCTAAAATAAAGCATAATCATGTGTGCAGATTACTTCATGACTTAACCATCGAAAACAATGATCCTATGCCCTCTCCCAACTTTGAATTCCCTGTGTTCAGAGCCGAAGAAGGGGATGATGAAGAGGTTCCTGTTGAGATTTCCCGTTTGATTGAGCAGGATGAGAAGGTCATTCAACCATTTGAAGAACCTGTAGAGTTGGTCAACTTAGGTGATGAAGAGGATAGAAAGGAAGTCAAAGTCGGAGCATTGCTTATCCCGGAAGTTAAGGAGAAAATGTTGGAGCTTCTCAGAGAGTATGTTGATGTGTTTGCTTGGTCTTACCAATATATGCCAGGGTTGGACAACGCCATTGTGGAGCATCGTTTACCGTTGAGACCCGAGTGTCCACCGATCAAGCAGAAGTTGAGAAGGACTCGTCCTGACATGGCTGACAAGATTAAAGAAGAAGTTCAGAAGCAGATCAACGCAGGTTTCCTTGTTACGTCGGTCTACCCTCAGTGGTTAGCCAATATAGTGCCTGTTGCAAAGAAAGATGGCAAAGTTCGGATGTGTGTAGACTACAGAGATCTGAATAGAGCTAGTCCGAAGGATGATTTCCCATTACCTCATATTGACGTATTGGTCGACAGTACCGCCAAGTTCAAAGTCTTTTCTTTCATGGATGGTTTCTCCGGTTACAATCAAATCAAGATGGCGCCGGAAGATATGGAAAAGACCGCTTTCATTACACCGTGGGGAACTTTCTGTTATCGAGTTATGCCGTTTGGTTTGAGGAATGGTGGCGCAACGTACCAAAGGGCCATGACTGCTTTGTTCCATGACATGATGCATAAGGAGATCGAAGTGTATGTGGATGACATGATTGCCAAATCACAGACTGAGGAAGATCACTTGGAGCATTTGTTAAAGTTATTCCAGCGTTTGAGAAAGTACAAACTCCGTCTGAATCCCAACAAGTGTACTTTTGGTGTTCGTTCTGGAAGACTTCTAGGTTTCATTGTCAGTCAGAAAGGTATTGAAGTAGATCCTGATAAAGTCAAAGCTATTCGGGAAATGCCCACACCCAAGACGGAGAAACAAGTAAGAGGATTCCTTGGGAGACTGAACTACATCTCTAGATTTATATCTCATATGACTGCTACCTGTGGGCCGATTTTCAAACTTCTCCGCAAGAACCAAGGATGTGTGTGGACAGAAGATTGTCAGAAAGCTTTCGATAGTATCAAAGAATATTTGCTCGAACCTCCCATTTTGATTCCTCCGGTGGAAGGAAGACCTTTTATTATGTACCTGACTATATTGGAAGACTCCATGGGATGTGTGCTTGGTCAGCAAGACGAGACTGGAAGAAAGGAACATGCTGTATATTATCTGAGTAAGAAATTCACAGACTGTGAGTCTCGGTACTCGTTGCTTGAGAAAACCTGTTATGCTTTAGCCTGGGCTGCTCGCCGTCTGCGCCAGTATATGATTAATCACACTACTTGGTTGATCTCCAAAATGGACCCAATCAAGTATATCTTTGAGAAGCCCGCCTTATCTGGAAGGATAGCCCGTTGGCAGATGTTGTTATCTGAATATGACATTGAGTATCACACTCAGAAAGCGATCAAAGGGAGTATTTTAGCTGATCATTTGGCTCACCAACCAATTGAAGACTATCAATCCATCAAGTTTGATTTCCCAGACGAAGATGTTATGTACTTGAAAGCTAAAGACTGTGAAGAGCCGTTACCTGAAGAAGGACCTGATCCTGAATCCCGTTGGGGTTTGATATTTGACGGAGCTGTGAATTCCTATGGAAATGGAATTGGGGCAATCATCGTTACTCCCCGAGGTACTCATATCCCGTTCACGGCAAGATTGAAGTTTGACTGTACGAACAACATGGCGGAATATGAGGCATGTATTATGGGTCTCGAGGAAGCAATGGACCTTAGGATTAAAATTCTTGATATTTACGGAGATTTGGCACTGGTGATTAATCAAATCAAAGGAGAATGGGAGACTCGTCATCCTGGTTTGATCCCTTACAGAGACTACGCTAGAAGATTGTTAACCTTCTTCAACAAAGTGGAATTACATCACATCCCTAGAGATGAGAATCAAATGGCTGATGCTTTGGCTACCTTGTCTTCAATGTTTCAAGTGAATGATTGGAATGATGTACCTACAATCCGGGTCATGCGCCTCGACAGACCTGCTCATGTGTTCTGAGTGGAAGAGGTCACCGACGACAAACCTTGGTTCTATGACATCAAACGTGTTCTTCAAACTCAAGAGTACCCACCCGGGGCATCCAACAAAGATAGGAAGACGTTGAGAAGATTAGCAAGCAGTTTCTTTCTCAATGAAGAAGTGTTGTATAAGAGGAATTACGACATGGTCTTGCTCAGATGTGTAGACAAACGTGAAGCAGACATGCTGATGCAAGAAGTGCATGAAGGATCCTTTGGCACTCATGCCAATGGACATGCGATGGCTAGAAAGATGTTGAGAGCTGGTTACTATTGGATGACAATGGAATCTGATTGCTGCAAGTACGTGAAGAAGTGTCATAAATGCCAGATTTATGCGGACAAGATGCACGTGCCGCCGACCCTCCTCAATGTTATATCTTCACCTTGGCCTTTCTCTATGTGGGGCATTGATATGATTGGGATGATTGAACCCAAAGCTTCAAATGGTCATCGTTTCATCTTGGTAGCGATCGATTATTTTACCAAATGGGTGGAAGCAGCATCTTATGCTAATGTAACCAGACAGGTGGTAGTCAGATTTATCAAGAATCAGATCATTTGTCGGTACGGTATCCCGAGCAAGATCATCACTGATAATGGGTCGAATTTGAATAACAAGATGATGAAGGAGCTTTGTGAAGAGTTCAAGATCGAACATCATAATTCCTCTCCTTACAGGCCGAAGATGAATGGGGCTGTCGAAGCTGCTAACAAGAACATCAAGAAGATTGTCCAGAAGATGGTGGTAACTTATAAGGACTGGCATGAAATGCTTCCGTTTGCTTTACACGGGTACCGTACTTCAGTTCGAACTTCAACGGGCGTGACCCCTTTCTCCCTAGTTTACGGTATGGAAGCAGTACTCCCCGTGGAGGTTGAGATTCCGTCTCTGAGAGTGTTGATGGAAGCTAAGCTTTCTGAGGCTGAATGGTGTCAAAGTAGGTATGATCAGTTGAATTTAATCGAAGAAAAGAGATTGACAGCGTTGTGTCACGGTCAGTTGTATCAACAAAGAATGAAGAAGGCTTTTGATAAGAAGGTTCGACCGCGCGAGTTCAGAGAAGGTGACCTTGTGCTCAAGAAGATATTATCTTTCCAACCTGATTCCAGGGGCAAATGGGCCCCTAACTATGAAGGACCGTATGTTGTTAAGAAAGTTTTCTCTGGAGGTGCCATGATTCTCACCAATATGGATGGTGAAGACCTCCCGCGTCCTTTGAATGCCGATGCAGTCAAGAAGTATTTCGCTTAGGCAGATTTCTGGTCAAATCAGTCTCGGCATCTGAACACATTCTGGAATTCAAAATTGTTAGGGAGAATAGTGATCATTGTTTTGTATGACCTTTTATTTCATGTACTATTTCCCCAAGCTTTTGTAAACCGTTGGAGTCGCATTGTTAGCGAACAACCTCTTATTAATGAAGTTTGAGCACTTATCTTTTGTGGGAAAAATTTTAATTTTTTTATGGAAATACTTGAAACAAATTTACTTAAATGTCCTTATTTTAAATATGTGTCGTGAATAACTAAAGGAATATTGACAGTTTGTTCCAAAGATGGTCAAGCCATGAAATGCAAAGCAGTGCAGTAGTTTATTCGTGCATGATGAGCATGTTTTATTTCCAATCATCGTCATGAGGGGTTGGTTGTGTTAAACTTGTGTTTTTTCGGGGTACTAAGTTTGGTGACTCCCCAGCTGTTCCAGTTGAGCTTTGTTCTAGCTGTCTCAATCTGGGCGATTTTCCGATGTGGTGCATTTTGTCTCATACCCTGATCTATTGATGTTAGAAGTTTGGATTTGGATGTTCTTCGCCTCAGAGGATTCGGGCCTTGTAGCTTGATACCCTCCGACGTTGCTGTGTGTTTCCAATTCCGTCTATCTTCCGTCTTTTCAAGATTGGCCGAGTATCTATTTCGCTGTGACATCTTATTATCTCCAGGATACTTCACCTGTCTGTTTTGTCAGCATAACATTCATTTACACTCATATCAGCATGCATATCCACATCTGCCATTGATTTTGAGTCATATCTTGTTTTTTCGAACAACGTACATGTGTTCTTTCCAAATAGAGTGCCAACTTAAGCATAAAATGCGCCTCCTTTCTAATTCCCCAACTGAGCTAATCCTCGTGGATGACTGTTGATTTAGCTTACCTTGTCCATTTTTGGATAGGATGAATTCCCTAATCGAGTTACTTTCTCATTGGGTAGAGTCTTGTTTGACTGTTTTCTCTCTGGTTACTCCTGGATGAAGTTGTCGCCTCTTGCATAGGCTATCTCTTTGATTTTCCCCAGTGAAATCGCGACCCAGACAATTGGTGCATTTATTTTGCACGTTAAAATATTTGATCTCCTCGGGAAGGATTGATTCAGGGTTCTCTTTGACGAGGATTGTATTCTCTGCCAGTATCATCGCAGTTTCCTTCTGAATTACTTTGGAAAACGACAAGTGTTAGCTCTTCATGAGCAACTTGTACGTTATAGACACCGTTGGAAATGACAAGCGGTAGCTCTTCGTGAGCAACTTGTACGTTTACTTCTTTTTGAAAGCGCCGAGCAGCAGTTCTTCATGAGCTACTAGTGCGTCATTTTATGCTTTTTGAAAGCGCCGAGCAGCAGTTCTTCATGAGCTACTAGTGCGTCATTTTATCTTTTCGAAAGCGCCGAGCAGCAGTTCTTCACGAACTACTAGTGCGTCATTTTATCTTTTCGAAAGCGCCGAGCAGCAGTTCTTCACGAACTACTAGTGCGTCATTTTATCTTTTCGAAAGCGCCGAGCAGCAGTTCTTCATGAGCTACTAGTGCGTCATTTTATTTTTTCTGAAAGCACCAAGCAGCAACTCTTCATGAGTTACTTGTACGTTATTACTTTTCTGGACGACAGCAAGCGGCAGCTTCTTTATTTGAGCAGCTTGTATGTCATCGGTATTTTCTGTAGACGACAGCAAGCGGCAGCTTCTTTATTTGAGCAGCTTGTATGTCATCGGTATTTTCTGTAGACGACAGCAAGCGGGAGCTTCTTTATTTGAGCAGCTTGTATGTCATCGGTATTTTCTGTGGACGACAGCAAGCGGCAGCTTCTTTATTTGAGCAACTTGTATGTTATCGGTATTTTCTTTGGACAACAACAAGCGACAGCCTCTTTATTTGAGCAACTTTTATGTCATAGTTTTGGAAAACAGCAAGCGGCAGCTTCTTTATTTGAGCAACTTGTGTTTTATTGACATCTCTGGAATACGGCAAGTGACAGTTTCTTTATTTGAACAACTTACGTATCTACAATCTTATTATCCCAACATTATTGGTGTCTCTCCGGAAATCTAGCAGAGAAGTCTGTTACGAATCTATACCTCCAAAATTCAGTGATCGATTATCAGCCATTTGATACTCTCTGTCTATCATCGACCTTGAGTTGCGAACTCACTGTTTTGGGATCAATAATCTGTTACGGCCTATGCAAGATGCCTTCTTTGTTAGGGTTAGAGGTTGTTTTCCCTCGATTTTACTCGCTGTCAGGAGTCTGTCGTGTGAAGCTGATAGCTCATTTCCCCAGCAATGTATAATCCATACCGCTGTGTCTTATTGGTGTTCGATTCCCCCAACATTGTCTCGTTTCACAATATCTTTCTCTGTGAGTTCGATTGTTGCATTCATATCAAACATGACGACGACATCTCAGGACAAAATTTGCGTAGTTATGTATTTAAGTACCTTCAATCTCGTCGAAACGAAGATTTCAATCTTCATATCTCCGGATAGAAGAAACTTAAATAGGGGCAGCTGTTGTACCCCAAATTTTGACCTAAGATATCGTCTCCTACCTGCATTGTTACATTACAGTCGTGTTGATCCATCGATTTTAAAATTTCATGACTTTTTCCGGACAAGGGCTATTTATGCTGAACATTAAATCATTTAATCGATTCGTGCTAAAACGATATTCATTAATTATTTATCATCTAAAATTTAAATAATGGAAATTCGTTTTCGATTATTTTGTAGTTTAAAGATGTATAGATAATAAAATGAACATCAGAGAAGAGGCGCATTAACTGTGTGGACAGTATTTATTTATTACTCATTATCTTAAATTTAAGTAACTGGAATTTATTCTTAGTTATTGCACAATTTAAAGGTTTATGAATAATATAATAAGCATTCGGAAAAAGTTCATTGGTCAATAACGATTGTTTAATCATTCGTTGTTCTAAGTTAAATAATTGAAACCCTGTTTTAATTATTATAATTTAGTTGTGAATGATGAATTAAATAACCGAAGATATTAGTTGATCAATGATAATTATTATTTATCGGTTTATTATTTTGAATGTAGGTAATTGAAAATTTGTTTTCAATTACTATTCATTTGGAGAATTGTAAGTGATAAATAAATAATAAAAAGGAAAGAAGAATTTAATGGGCAAATAGTTTTCTTTTATTCATTTTCTTATTGTACAAGTTATTATGTAAATATTGTATATATTACAGTAAATTACAATAATGAATTGACAAAAACTAAAATGAAATAAAAAAAAACTAATCTATCCTAATTCTAAAACTTCCGATCCAATGCGTTTTGTCCGCTCATTTAATGTCACCTGCACAATTAAAAGAAAGAAATTAGAATTCGAATAAATAATTAAAATGCAGAAAATAAATTTAATATTCATCATTAAATGTAATGGCCGGAATCAGTTACTATTTTTTTTTGCAAATCACGGGATTGCTCCCGGTTCACAAAAAAAAGGAAAATAATTTTAAAGCATATGCACAAGTTATGTTTTCCAAAAAAAACTGCATATTTAAATTAATTACATTTGTTTAAAATCCCAAATGTAATTTCAAAAAGCATACAACATAAGCATACAAAACCATGCAGTAACTACATATGCAAGCATGCTTACATGAACCATTGCCTACACAGCAGAAAACAAAACAAGTTTGTACTAAAAGGAAAACATGCAGTTTGACTATATTTGCAAGCAATACAAAAATTCCTTTTTCATCATTTTCTGGCCATTACAGTTTCAGAAAAATGTACAGCTTATCACTCTTTTATCAAAGCCATACTGAGAGAAAAAAAGAGAGGGAGAAGTGTGGGATTTGCAGGCTTAGCATAGGCAGAAAGAGGTATACAAGACAAACAAAAATATAGCCAGTAGAAATAATAACACAAAAGAAGAATAGAAACAAATTGGAGGGACAGTAGTGCAGAGTGCTCAAGAGATCCCAAAGCTCTTTTTTTCAAATTCCTGGCCTGTAGCGAAAAGAAGAGAAGAGGAGTTGTTATATTACATAACAAAAAGAAAACAAAAGACAGTAGAACATATATCCAAACCTCCAAGAAAAAACTTAGAGATTTTAAAACCTGCATAATCACATACTGAAAAAACCATTTTCCAAACCATACACAAAAACCTTGCAAACCGATTGAGCCGCAAAAGCCAATATCATCATCATCCCACTGTCATCAAAAAGATATAAAAACAACCTCACAGAAAACCAGTCAAAAAACCACCATCTGTATGGCCTAGCTAAAACACATGCCCAAGTTCCCTCAATTCGTCCAAATCACACAAAGTCCTTACATTCATCACCATGTCAACATTGTTGTTCGAGCTTGAGTTCCCTTAATCCAAAACCTGAAAGGCAACCGATTTGGCCTCAGTATCAACATCATTGGCCCCTTTCAAAAATTACTCAAGCCAATAAAATCGTCATACAGTACAGTTTCAAGAAGAAGTGTAGTATCAGTTTCAACAGAACCAAGCATAGTATCACATTCAAGCAAGGACAGAAGAACAAGTGTAGCATCATATTCAAAGGAGAAGAAAAAACAAAATCATTATACAGTGGCACGTTCAAAGAAGAAGAAGAATCATAGTACAGTCCCAACAGTTTCAATAAGAACAAGTGCAACATCACGTTCCAAGAGGAAGAAACAAGGTAGCGGTTTCCAACAAAACAAGAAGAAGCAACACAGTATAGTACTGAAGCCACAAAGAAGAAAAATCATAAATACCGTTCACCACTGTGCACGCTTGCCATCTCCCTGCCGTCCGGCCTCCGTCACCCCTAGCTCTTCCTCCGTCTCCACCTAGGTAACAATCTCTCCTTTCTCTTATTTCTTCGAATGCCTCTCAATCAAACATCAATAATCAAGTATAAGGGTTAATAATAAGGATCAACTTAACAGAAATCACATAATCGAATCAACATGCAAGATGAATTAAGTATAACAATCGATTGCGTGCTTACCGTCTCCGCCTAAGCCGTCTCGTTTCGTGTTCAATGGAGGGAAGAAGAACCGAGGGTGGGTGGCCGGAACGAAGAGGAAACATCAAGTCCGGTGGTGAGGATGAAGAAGCATAGCGAAGGAGGTGAAGATCGTGAGAAGAGAGAGAGCGCCGTTTCTGCCTTATGCAACCCTAATCCCAATTGTACAACATAACACAACCCTAATGCTGCATTAATCTCTTGGGCCACCCTTTACTCTCAGCTTAAGCCCACGAATCCTTATACACCCCCCCCCTGTCTTCATTTCGCCTTGGGCCTTATCCTAACCCTCTAGCCCATTCTGATTTATTTACTCACCTCCTCTTAATTTTTATTTTGACTACCTCTTAGAATTTTATAGTTTTTATTTGTAACTTAGTTAACCAAAAAATAAAAGATATAATCTAAAGTTTTTAATAGGCCATTTTATTAATTCAAACTTTCAAGATTTAATAATCTTAATATCTTTTTTTAAAAAAATTAGATTTTAGTTAGTAATATTGAGTTTTCATTTAATCTAAAGAATTCCTAATACTCTTTTATAATAAAAGGCATAAGAATAGGAAAAACTAAAAAATATTTTATTATCTTAATTAATATCAAAAATATAAAAAAAAACTTAATAACTTAAAAAACTAAAAAATTCCACGTCCTCATTAAATAATTCTTTTGATTCATCCTTATCAAAAATGCGTAAAAATTAAAATACTTTCTTCCCGTTAACATTAAACAAAAAAAATCATAAAAAACATTGTTCGCATCTTTTATTCCATCATTTAGATTATTGCTATTTAATTATTATTCGCATATTTTTTTTGTTCGTGTATCTTTGTTTATTCGGTTTATGTTTAAATCCAAGGGAAAAAACAGTAAATTTGTTGACTTCATGCCTCCAAATCTAACTGCGCAATTTTCGCATTTTCATTAAAACTTAGGATAATTTTTCCTCAAAACATTCACCTTACTTCAAAATTTCAACCTTCCAAGACTTATACTTTTTAAAGCAAAAACTTCGACATTAGGTCGTCGTATCTTCAAAAAAACCCGTCCGTATCCCTTTTCGGCCAAAACGATTTATTTTCAATCAAGCGATCAATTTTAAATAAAACAGATATTTCAAAAGGTTCCTATAGAGTACTATAGATGCATTGGGTGCTAGTACCTTCCCATTGTATAACCAACCCCCGAACCATAAGATCTCTTTTCAAAAACGCTTTGTATTTTTATTAACATTTACATTGCATATTTAGGGTTTTATTTCGCTCTTTTCCCTTTTTCCTTTGGAAACAATAAAGCGCGGTGGTGACTCTTGCTTTTGTGAGACGAATTAATCAATAATTCGATCTCCGATTTACCCCGCTACATTTTTTATCGCTACAGTAGTATCTTTTTACTATGTCTGCATTGGCGGGGTGAGGAAGGTCGTCACCATCCATGTTGGTCAATATCATGGCTCCTCCTGAGAGCGCATGCTTAACCACAAATGGCCCTTCGTACGTAGGGGTCCATTTGCCCCTTGGATCACTCTGAGGAAGGATGATTCGCTTGATTACCAGATCCCCAACTCGATATTCCTGTGGTCTGACCTTTTTGTTAAATGCCCTGATCATTCGTTTCTGATACGTCTGACCATGACAGATAGCAGCAAGTCTCTTTTCATCAATGAGGTTGAGTTGATCAAGTCGTGTCTGGATCCAATCATCTTCGTTCAGATTCGCATCCTTCATTATCCAGAGAGAGGGTATTTGCACTTCGATCGGCAGGACTGCCTCCATACCATAAACCAAGGAGAAAGGAGTTGCCCCGGTTGACGTCCTAGCTGAGGTACGGTACCCATGTAGAGCGAACGGTAACATCTCGTGCCAATCTTTATAAGTCACTGTCATCTTCTGCACGATTTTCTTGATGTTCTTATTCGCTGCTTCTACAGCCCCATTCATCTTCGGTCTGTAAGGAGAAGAATTGTGGTGCTGTATCTTGAACTGTTCGCAGAGCTCAACGATCATCTTGTTGTTCAGATTGGTACCGTTGTCTGTAATAATTCTCTCAGGGACGCCGTACCGACAGATCAAGTTGTTCCGAATGAACCGTGCCACAACAGTCTTGGTTACCGTAGCATAGGATGCTGCCTCAACCCACTTCGTAAAATAATCAATCGCCACTAGGATGAAGCGATGCCCATTAGATGCCGTAGGTTTAATCTCGCCGATCATGTCTATGCCCCACATTGCAAATGGCCAAGGCGCAGTCAGAACATTCAGGGGAACAGGAGGAACATGCACCTTGTCTGCATAAATCTGGCACTTGTGGCATGTCCTGGAATGTTGGTAGCAGTCAGCTTCCATTGTGGACCAGTTGTATCCTGCCCGTAGGATTTTCTTAGCCATAGTATGTCCACTGGAATGTGTACCAAAGGTCCCTTCATGTAGCTCTTCCATGATTCTTTCTGCTTCAGTCTTATCCACACAACGCAGAAAGGTTGAATCATGGTTTCGCTTGTACAAGATGCCGTTGCTAAGAAAGAACTTTGCTGCGAACCTTCTCAGGAACTTCTTATCATTGACAGATGCACCTTCAGGGTATTCCTGAGCTTCCAGATATCTCTTTACTTCATGGTACCAAGGCTTCTCAATCACCAATTCTGTTTCGAGATCGCAACAGTATGCCGGTTCGTCCAGTTTCCAAATGATGATTCGGGGAGCCTCATTATCCCATTTGACCTTAAACATAGAAGACATTGTAGCTAACGCGTCCGCCAACTGATTCTCTTCTCGTGGAAAGTGTTCAAAGGTTATCTCTGTGAAGTGGGGGATCAGGGTCAACACACATTCTCTGTAGGGAATCAAGTTTGGATGTTTCGTATCCCACTCTCGTTTGATCTGATTGATCACAAGAGCGGAATCCCCGAAGACACTTAGAAATTTGATCCTTAGGTCGATCGCAGCTTGAAGACCCATGATGCACGCCTCATACTCCGCCATGTTGTTGGTACAGTTGAAACATAGCCGGGCAGTTAGTGGAGTATGAGTGCCCTGAGGTGATATGATTATGGCGCCGATACCATTTCCCAAAGCGTTGGAGGCTCCGTCAAAGTGCATAGACCATCGGGATCCTGGTTCAGGTCCTTCATCCGGTCCAGGTACTTCACAATTAGTCACTATCATGATGCTTTCATCCGGAAACTCGAAGTTCATTGACTGATAGTCATCTACAGCTTGATGTGCCAAGTGGTCTTCCAATACACTTCCCTTGATGGCTTTCTGGGTCGTGTACTGAATGTCGAATTCCGTCAAGATCATTTGCCATCTTGCAATTCTCCCAGACAGAGCAGGCTTTTCGAATATGTACTTTATAGGATCCATCTTTGAGATCAATAAGGTAGTGTGAGCCAGCATATACTGTCTCAGCCGGCGAGCAGCCCATACCAAAGCGCAGCAAGTTTTCTCAAGCAGTGAGTATCGGGTCTCACAGTCGGTAAACTTTTTGCTAAGGTAATAGATGGCATGCTCTTTTCGGCCAGACTCGTCATGCTGCCCCAGCACACACCCCATTGAGTTGTCGAGCACTGTCAGGTATAATATCAGAGGTCTCCCTTCAACCGGTGGCATAAGGATGGGTGGTTCTTGGAGATACTCTTTGATTTTGTCAAAAGCAGCCTGACATTCATCATTCCAACGTACTACCTGATCTTTCTTCATCAGCTTGAAGATTGGCCCACAGGTAGCAGTCAGGTGTGAGATGAACCGAGCAATGTAATTCAGGCGTCCTAAAAAGCCTCTGACTTCTTTCTCTGTCCTGGGGACTGGCATCTCTTGAATAGCTTTGACCTTAGCAGGGTCCACTTGAATACCTTTATCACTGACCACGAAGCCTAGCAATTTTCCAGATCTTACCCCGAAGGTGCACTTGTTTGGGTTCAATCTCAGCTTGTACTTTTTCAACCGGTCAAACAACTTTTGCAGATGATCTAAGTGCTCTTCCTCAGTCTGGGACCTTGCGATCATGTCATCAACATATACTTCTATCTCATGATGGATCATGTCATGAAATAAAGCAACCATGGCGCGTTGGTAGGTTGCCCCAGCGTTCTTTAATCCAAAAGGCATGACCTTGTAGCAGAAGGTCCCCCACTGAGTAACAAATGTAGTCTTTTCCATGTCTTCAGGTGCCATCTTGATCTGATTGTAACCTGAAAAGCCATCCATGAAAGAGAATACCTTGTGCTGTGCTGTATTATCAACAAGGACATCAATGTGAGGTAAAGGGAAGTCATCCTTGGGGCTGGCCCTGTTCAGATCCCTGTAGTCGACACACATTCTGACCTTACCGTCCTTCTTAGGTACCGGCACCACATTAGCAACCCACTGAGGGTAAGAAGTCACTGCGAGGAAACCAGCATCAAACTGTTTCATAACCTCGGCTTTAATCTTCTCGGACATCTCTGGACGCATCCGACGGACCTTTTGCTTAACTGGAGGGCAGTCTTCCTTAGTTGGCAAGTGATGGACCACAATATTGGTATCTAACCCAGGCATGTCTTCGTAGGACCAGGCAAAGATCTCCATATAATCATGTAACATCTTGGTTAACCGTTGCTTCACGCTGAGCTCTAGGTTGGCACCAATCTTTACCTCTTTCCTGTCTGCCTCTGTACCCAGGTTTATTGTTTCCACTGGCTCTTCATGGGGTTGAATTGCCCTCTCTTCCTGAAGCAACAGTCTTGCAAGCTCGCCAGGCACTTCGCAATCATCTTCACCTTCGTCTTCGGCTAAGTTGATCAGATTTTCGAAGTCATAACTGGCAGTAGCAGAGTTGTTACCAGTAAGATCTAGAGTGGATTGAAACCTGTATGAGTGAGTGTGTGTGTAAATACAGTTGTTTTGAAATATATGTAAAGGAAAGAAAGACAGAAAAGGAGCACAATATTTGCAATGCGGGAAAACGTCCAAGATTTTCATTCATGATATATGAAATGACAATTTATATGCCCTCACAAATGAAACCGCGGTGCCTCGGGTAAGACACCGGGTCATAGAGTTTATTTATTGTTTATTACAAAATAACAAAACATAGGAATTCATTATTCAGTAACAAGAGAAACAGGGAGATTGTCTTTTGCGCTCCAATTGTTAAGTCCACCGTCGGTTGCCGGGTAGATCCAGCTATCAAACTCAGCTTCATCAACTTCCTCTTCATCCCCAATAGCATTCACTCCATGAGCAGGCAGGGGCGCCGTCACTACATTAGGCTTCTCAGATGCCTCAAACTGTACCTCCTTGGCGTCAATAAGGTCCTGCAGCTTGTTCCTTAATGCCCAACAGTCGTCAGTGGCATGCCCCGGGCTATCAGAATGATAAGCACAACGAGCATTCGGGTTGTACTTAGGAGATGTAGTATTGGGGAACTTTGGAGCCTCCCTGACAGTCACAAAATTGGTGGATAGCAACTGTGGCAGGATCTGCGATAGGGTCATGCTTAACCGGGTAAACTCCCTCCGGGGTCTTTCAGCCCTTTGAGGATTGGTCGGCCGAGGAGCGGCAGCAGGCTTAGCAATCATTACCGCACTGACAGATTGGCGGCGCTCAGGTCTCTCTGATCTCTTGGAACCATACACGGCACTAGCCTCCTTCTTGAAGGGTTTCTTCTCAGAACTAGATGATGCCCCCTTCGGAATATTTCCAGACTTCAGCCCAGCCTCAATTCTCTCTCCAGTCAGAATCAGATCAGTGAACCCTGCAGACGAATTCCCAATGAGATGGTTGAAAAATGGCCCAGATAGGGTCCCCAAGAACATGTCTACCAACTCCCGATCAGTCAATGGTGGCTGCACCCTACCATCCAGGTCTCTCCACTTCTGAGCGTACTCTTTAAAACCTTCGCTTGCACCTAGCGACATACCCTGGAGTTGGGTACGTGTAGGGGCAAGGTCGGCATTATATTGATACTGCTTGTAGAAAGCAGTAGCCAACTCCTCCCAGTTACGAACCTTGGTCCCATCCAGCTGATAGAACCATTCGAGATGAGTCCCTGAAAGACTCTCCTGGAAGAAGTGGATCCATAAATTCTTATCCGCAGAGTACGGTTGGATCTTCCGAACATAGGACCTTAGATGCAGCTTGGGACAAGACGCCCCGTCATACTTAGAAAAGGATGGTGCTTTCAACTTGTGAGGGATGATCACACCAGTTGACAAACCCAGATCTCCAAAATCCAGCCCAGGTACCTGTTGAATCTCCATAGCCTTCAACCTATCCTCCAGTTGCTTGTATTTATCCTCTGCAGGAGGGTACTGCTCTTCATCAAAATCAGGTACCTGATTTATCCTATGTGATCGGTGGATCTGGAACTGACTATTTAACGCTGGTTCGCGAAATGTCGCGGAAGCAAGAGTCGCCACCGTCTTTTATTTTCTCCAAATGGAAAGGACAAAAGCACAGAAAAATTCCTTATAGAGATTGCTCTCGGTTCGGGAGGTAGGTTATAGAAAGGGAAGGTGTTAGCACCCTTTCTATCCATGGTTATCCATGGGCTCTTAGATACTTGCTCACTTGTGTTTTCAAAAATGGTTTGTTTGCTTTTCAACTGTGGGTTTTAAAAAGTTTCTTTGAAAATTCCAGTTCGACTCTTGTATCGGTCCTCAAGAGTGTTTGAAAAGTTGCTTTCGAAAGCTTTTTGAAAAGGTGTCGGTGTGAAAAGTATTTTTGAATTGTTTTGAAATTAGAGCAAGTATCTAGAGTCGTCTACCTACCCTAAGGAATTCGTCTGTGTAAATGTCCTTTAAAGTAGTGCCATCCCACCATTGAAAGGTAGGTAGCACCACCGTTGGAGGTGTTCGGGTCAATTCGAGTTTAGGGACATGGTGATCACCAGAGCAATGGGAAGACACCTTAGAAGCTACCCTCATGCCAGGTTCCCGGATCATGAGGACTTACTAAAACATCCTCTACTCGACGATCACCTTTCGAGGCAAGGCAACAGTGAGGCGTACCCTAGGGGTGGTGTGTGATTTGTGTGTCAGATTCATTTATTTTTGTCTTGTCAGGTTATTGGTGATCTAACATTTTGTTTTTATTTTGTCCATACAGTCTTTCATGCTTTTGATTAACAGTTAAAGATTGCAATCAAGCTACCGGACCCAGATTCTAACCAATTTTCTTGTTTACCCCGCGAGGTCCTTGAAATCATTACATACATATCATACATATCATTGCATAACAGGTACCCTTTCTCTGCAGGTTACTTACCTTCTTCGCTGTTTATTTCAGCAGTCTCGTCATGAATCCTGAATCCTCAACCGAGCACACTATCAAGGCCCTCCAGGCTCATAACGCCCAGTTCCAAGGGCTGATCATGAATTTGACCCAGGGGCAACAAGATCTGAAGACCCTTCTCTTGAAAATGAAGAAGAAGAGGACTGTTTTGTTCAGCCCCAGACGCAGATCTAGGAACACACTGCAGGATGAAGCTGAGAGGACAACTCCATCTGTGGGGAAAGGCAGTCATCAAGAGGAAAGGGTTCCCAGTCCAGTGGTCTCCGACGATGAGACAGATTTCAACGACGAGCAGTACCCTCCGGCTGAGGATAGGTACAAACAGTTGGAAGACCGGCTAAGTGCTATGGAGATACAAAAAGTGCCTGGCCTGGACTTCGAGGATCTAGGTCTGTCTTCTGGGGTAGTGATCCCGCACAAATTCAAGTCACCTGCCTTTACAAAGTACGACGGGGCATCCTGTCCAAAGCTGCACCTTAGGTCATACATGAGGAGGATCCAGCCCTACACGGCCGACAGGAACTTATGGATCCACTTTTTCCAGGAAAGTCTTTCAGGGACTCAGCTTGAATGGTTCTATCAACTGAATGGAGCCAACATCCGTACCTGGGAAGACTTAGCCACTGCATTCTACAAGCAGTACCAGTACAATGCCGACCTCGCTCCCACGCGCACTCAGTTTCAGGGGATGTCTATGGGTACGGGCGAAGGTTTCAAAGAATATGCCCAAAAATGGAGGGACCTTGCTGGAAGGGTACAACCACCTCTGACTAACCGCGAGCTCGTCGACATGTTCTTGGGGACCCTGTCTGGTCCATTCTTCAACCACCTGATTGGGAACTCTGCTGTTGGGTTTACAGATCTGATCTTGACCGGGGAAAGAATAGAAGCTGGCATCAAGTCAGGGAAAATACAGAATGGTGACTCCTCGAACACTGAGAAGAAACCATCCAAGAGAGAATCTAGTGTTGTCAATGCAGTAACTATTGCAAAGCCGGCCGGTGCTCCTCAGCGTCACAATCAACAAAGGGAAGAAAGACCTAAGAGGCAATTTACTCCCCTCGGCATGACCTTGTCACAGATATTGCCACAACTGCTGGAAACCAAGTTGCTAACTCTCATGGATCCCCCAAAGAATCCTAACAGAACACCTTCAAGGTATAATCCCAATGCTCGCTGCGCCTATCATTCCGACAGCCCGGGGCATGCTACAGATGACTGTTGGACTTTGAGAAACAGGGTTCAAGATCTGATTGACGCAAAGGAAGTCCAGCTCGACTCTCCAGAGACTCCCAATGTGATCATTGCTCCCTTGCCAAAATATGGCTAGGACTGGATTTTTTGTTCATTCGAATGTTCAATTTGTAATTTTCTTTTGATTATTCAGACATTTAGTTCATGTCAAACTTGGTTATTTCATTAATGCATTACACATGTCTGTTTTGAAGTAATTATTTCATATTCACTATATGCAAACTGTTTTCATATTTTTGTGATGTCAACTCTTGATCTAAAATTCTAAGCCTCTTGAGGGAGGATGACGAAAACAATACCACAATCTACAGTATGCCTTTGAACAAACCCCGCTGATGAGGTACAGGCATTGTTTCAATCCCTAAACACTGGAGTTATAAGGATGATAATCCCTCGCCAACCCCTCTGAGCCAAAGAAGTAGGAGTTTTTCTTTTCGAAATTCAAAACCCTTCATCATAACCTGGGGCAGGGTAGTTCTCTCAGTTGATCCAAGTGCATAACGAATGGCACCAAAGGAAGTCCTTACAAAACAAAAGACAGTGATGGTTCCGAATAATCAATAAAGACAGGTAGTCATTATCTTTCAAAATAAAAACCCATTAAGTCAAAACCCATGAAGGAGACTTACAAAACTGGGGCATCCCGCTGACTGTAACTCCAATAAAGGAAACAGTTCAGGCAAAAAAGAAAGGGATAACAAAAATCAAGAAAGAGGTCTTACAAGCCCTCAACAAAAAAAGGAATGACTGCCTATTCAAAATAAGTTATCAATACCCGAATCATCACCGGAAAATCCGAGCAAAGACTCAAACAAGGTCTAACGTATGATTAACTGAGTTTAGGTTTGGAGAACATCACGAAGAGTGGGTGGGTACAAATAATTTGAGCCTTTATCCTTTGTTTCTTAAACCGTGAACCAGGCCACGTTATAACCCTTAAAAGTCCTAGCTGAAGCATGGGTTAGTTCGAAAGCATACTGTGACGAAAGGTATCCTGACTCCTTAAGGCTTACTATAAAGAAGGACTTGACATCACGTTTTACAAACATTCAGTTGTTTTATGAAAAAAAAAAGAATGCATTTTCAAAATCTTCAAGACAGACATAAGCTTTGCATTTTTAATATAACTTTGTTTGCATATGACTTTTTGTTTGAACAGCAGGGAAATTCGCACGATGAATACCTAGTGAACAAAAGCACTCCCAATCAAGGGGCACGACATGATCATTGTCCATCATCTGGGGAAATCCAATCAAGATTCGGAGAATCTCTCAAAGGCCAAATAGCCTGGGGCCAATCTCCACCTGAGTCACTTGGGGCATTCCAACAACGAATCTCGCCTGATCAAACACCTTCTGGTGACATGACAACACACTTCTAACAGGGGCAACTCCCTACCTTCTGAAAGCACGGACATAGTCGAAAAAATACTACGCATAAAAAAGACCCGTTAGGCTGACATGCCTAGGCAAAAATTAGGGCTTCCCGTCGAACCAAAAGGGTTCGGGCAAAATGAAGAGAAAAAAGAGAAAAAAAACCTTGCCACAACACTGTTGGAATATCAAACTCTTTCAAGAACCCTAAAACCTTGAAATCCTTATTACAAATCCCTCTCTCACTACAAACAAAGCCATCACAGTTACAAACCAACACCTCACTACTTCTTCAGTAAGGATAAGGCTGGCTTGATCTCCATGATCCTAATTTTCCAGTAAGACATAAAAGCATTCATGTCACTACTTTTCCAGTAAGGGTAAGGTTGATTTGATCTCCATGATCAAAAGGGTATAATCATTCATACATGCCATATTGTGCCTAAACATTAAATTTCTTCATATATTGGCTTTATTTGCATTTTATGATTTTATTTAATGTGTTTGTGAGATTCAACACTGCAGATTTAGACAGGATCCCATGCAGGTTCATTAAGGAACGTTGAGGCCAAAAGCCAAAAGCCAAATGGCCAAAACAGAACATTTTATGCATGACACCAATACATGGCCAGGCAGACATTAAGCCAGACATTAAGGAACGTTGAAGCCAGAACACAAATGGCCAAAAGCCAAAACGCAAATGGCCAAAAGCCAAAACGCAAATGGCCAAAAGCCAAAAGCCAAATGGCCAAAGTAGAACAACTTATGTATGATGAGGCCAGAACACAAATGGCCAAACCACTCCAATTCACCTCCAAAAAGGGGACAGAAGCCCCCCCAAGGTATTGTATTTTCTTTCTTTTCCTTATTTTATTTATTTCAATTATTTCTTTTTTTAATTAATTCCTTTAATTTAACTTATTTTCATAAAATACTAAAAAATATAAAAAAAAAACAATTTCTTTTCTCTCTTAATTAATCAATTCCATCATTTAATTTAATTTTGCAAAAAGGGTCCAACGCCCTCGTTTTTAATCCTTATTCGCATATTTATTTTATTTCGTTTAATATTAATGTAATTCTCCCAAAGCCTTGTGAACTCGGACATTTTATTTCTCGCACTTTACTTCTTTATTTTCTGTCAAATCGGGTCCTGGTTTAATTTTGGCGATGTGGACCCGCGCCTTTTGTAATAGCTTAGAATCTTTTACTTTCTCGCAATATTTTAACTGTTAATAAATGCATGCAAGAATGAATGATAAAATAAAAACAAACGCATAGATCACCTTGACATGAATAAGACAAAATAACTGAACATGACACACAAATCACACACCACCCTTAGGGTACGCCTCAGTGTTGCCTTGCCTCGAAAGGTGATCGTCGAGTAGAGGATGTCTTAGTAAGTCCTCATGATCCGGGAACCTGGCATGAGGGTAGCTTCTAAGGTATCTTCCTATTGCTCTGGTGATCACCATGTCCCGAACCTCGAATTGACCCGAACACCTCCAACGGTGGTGCTACCTACCTCTCAATGGTGGGATGGCACTACTTTAAAGGACATCTACACAGACGAATTCCTTAGGGTAGGTAGACGACTCTAGATACTTGCTCTAAATTTCAAAAAAAATTCAAAATACTTTTCACACCGACACATTTTCAAAAAGCTTTCGAAAGAAATTTTTCAAACACTCTTGAGGATCGATACAAGAGTCGAACTAGAATTTTCAAAAAAACTTTTTTAAAACCCACAGTTGAAAAGAAAACAAACCATTTTTGAAAACACAATGAGCAAGTATCTAAGAGTCCATGGATAACCATGGATAGAAAGGGTGCTAACACCTTCCCTTTCTATAACCTACCTCCCGAACCGAGAGCAATCTCTTTAAGGAATTTTTCTGTGCTTTTGTCCTTTCCATTTGGAGAAAATAAAAGACGGTGGCGACTCTTGCTTCCGCGACATTTCGCGAACCAGCGTTAAACAGTCAGTTCCAGATCCACCGATCACAAAGGGTTCTGTGATCGGTGGATCTGGAACTGACTGTTTAACGCTGGTTCGCGAAATGTCGCGGAAGCAAGAGTCGCCACCGTCTTTTATTTTCTCCAAATGGAAAGGACAAAAGCACAGAAAAGTTCCTTATAGAGATTGCTCTCGGTTCGGGAGGTAGGTTATAGAAAGGGAAGGTGTTAGCACCCTTTCTATCCATGGTTATCCATGGGCTCTTAGATACTTGCTCATTTGTGTTTTCAAAAATGGTTTGTTTGCTTTTCAATTGTGGGTTTAAAAAAAGTTTCTTTGAAAATTTCAGTTCGACTCTTGTATCAGTCCTCAAGAGTGTTTGAAAAATTGCTTTCGAAAGCTTTTTGAAAATGTGTTGGTGTGAAAAGTATTTTTGATTTTTGTTTTGAAATTAGAGCAAGTATCTAGAGTCGTCTACCTACCCTAAGGAATTCGTCTGTGTAAATGTCCTTTAAAGTAGTGCCATCCCACCATTGAGAGGTAGGTAGCACCACCGTTGGAGGTGTTCGGGTCAATTCGAGGTTCGGGACATGGTGATCACCAGAGCAATGGGAAGACACCTTAGAAGCTACCCTCATGCCAGGTTCCCGGATCATGAGGACTTACTAAGACATCCTCTACTCGACGATCACCTTTCGAAGGTAAGGCAACAGTGAGGCGTACCCTAGGGGTGGTGTGTGCGATTTGTGCGTCGTTTTCATTTGCATTTATCTTGTCATGTTATTGGTGATCTACGCGTTTGATTTTATTTTGTCCATACATTCTTTCATGTCTTTTGATTAACAGTTAAAAGTTGCGAGGAAAAGTAAATCTAAAGCTATTACAAATGGCGCGGGTCCACATCGCCGAAATTAACCAGGACCCGATTTGACAGAAAAATAAAGAAAAGCAAATAAAGAATTAAAAGTGCGAGAAATAATTTACATGGCTTCGGGAGAGGTACATAATTATTTAAATGACATAAAATAAATATGCAAGGAAATAAGAAATTACGAACGAGGGCGTTGGACCCTTTCGTAAAAACTAAATTAATAACGGAGTTAATTAATTAAAAGAGAAAGAACTTATTTTTTGGTGTTTTTTAGTATTTTAAGATTTAATAGAAAAAAATTAATTGCAATTAAACGCTAACCCTAATTCTATTTTATTTTAATTTATTAAGAAGACGTTAAAATTTAACCTAAATTAAACCTAATTTTTATATTCAATTTAATTCATGAAAATAAATATTTAATTATTTTAATTATTATAAAAGAAAAATAAAAAGGATGAAAAATTGTTAATTAAACCCTAGTTCTACATTTTTTTTATTTATTATTAAAAGAATTAAAATTAACTCCTAATTTAAGACTAATTTTATTTACATGCAAATTTGCTTATGAAAATACTAAAATAAATAATATTTTATTATTTTTTCTCTTTTCTGATTTTTATGTGTATTTTTATATTTTGTGAAAATAATTGATTAATTCAAAACAATAAAGAAAATAAAATAATAGTTGAAAATAAAATATAAGGAAAATATAGAGAATTGCAAACCAGGGGGGGTGGTAGACCCCAAATAGGAGATTTAATCCAAGAATTCTGGCCCAACAACCTTGGTTCGTTTGACTTTTGCCAGGTAGCATGTTGAAGCATTGACTGGGACTCACCGTGTCTCTCAATTCATAGCCTTTGATCTGATCCTGATGGACGCGTGGATGGCTTGGTGGAGAAGGTGTATGGTGCGTCTGCAGCCTTGAAGCGCATGGGAATTTTTATTGAAAAATAATATGGGAACATGGAAGACCTGGGGCTCGAACCCAGGTCATGTACCTTTTCAACCAACGCGTTTGCCACTGAACCAACACTTGCACGTTTGACATATAATAACAAACAAATATAATAAATAAAAATACACATAAAAATCAGAAAAGAGAAAAAATAATAAAATATTATTTATTTTAGTATTTTCATAAGCAAATTTGCATGTAAATAAAATTAGTCTTAAATTAGGAGTTAATTTTAATTCTTTTAATAATAAATCAAAAAAAAATGTAGAACTAGGGTTTAATTAACAATTTTTCATCCTTTTTATTTTTCTTTTATAATAATTAAAATAATTAAATATTTATTTTCATGAATTAAATTGAATATAAAAATTAGGTTTAATTTAGGTTAAATTTTAACGTCTTCTTAATAAATTAAAATAAAATAAAATAGAATTAGGGTTAGCGTTTAATTGCAATTAATTTTTTTCTATTAAATCTTAAAATACTAAAAAACACCAAAAAACAAGTTCTTTCTCTTTTAATTAATTAACTCCGTTATTAATTTAGTTTTTGCGAAAGGGTCCAACGCCCTCGTTCGTAATTTCTTATTTCCTTGCATATTTATTTTATGTCATTTAAATAATTATGTACCTCTCCCGAAGCCATGTAAATTACTTCTCGCACTTTTAATTCTTTATTTGCTTTTCTTTATTTTTCTGTCAAATCGGGTCCTGGTTAATTTCGGCGATATGGACCCGCGCCATTTGTAATAGCTTTAGATTTACTTTTCCTCGCAACTTTTAACTGTTAATCAAAAGACATGAAAGAATGTATGGACAAAATAAAATCTAACGCGTAGATCACCAATAACATGACAAGATAAATGCAAATGAAAACGACGCACAAATCGCACACACCACCCCTAGGGTACGCCTCCCTGTTGCCTTGCCTTCGAAAGGTGATCGTCGAGTAGAGGATGTCTTAGTAATTCCTCATGATCCGGGAACCTGGCATGAGGGTAGCTTCTAAGGTGTCTTCCCATTGCTCTGGTGATCACCATGTCCCGAACCTCGAATTGACCCGAACACCTCCAACGGTGGTGCTACCTACCTCTCAATGGTGGGATGGCACTACTTTAAAGGACATTTACACAGACGAATTCCTTAGGGTAGGTAGACGACTCTAGATACTTGCTCTAATTTCAAAACAAAAATCAAAAATACTTTTCACACCAACACATTTTCAAAAAGCTTTCGAAAGCAATTTTTCAAACACTCTTGAGGACTGATACAAGAGTCGAACTGAAATTTTCAAAGAAACTTTTTTTAAACCCACAATTGAAAAGCAAACAAACCATTTTTGAAAACACAAATGAGCAAGTATCTAAGAGCCCATGGATAACCATGGATAGAAAGGGTGCTAACACCTTCCCTTTCTATAACCTACCTCCCGAACCGAGAGCAATCTCTATAAGGAATTTTTCTGTGCTTTTGTCCTTTCCATTTGGAGAAAATAAAAGACGGTGGCGACTCTTGCTTCCGCGACATTTCGCGAACCAGCGTTAAACAGTCAGTTCCAGATCCACCGATCACAGAACTGGCGACTCTGCTGGGGACTAAACTTATAAAGTGAGGTGTACCTTAGGGCTTAGTTCATAACTGTGTTTTCAATTGTATTGATTTGCTTGCTTTACTATTGTGGGTTGCATCGGAGTTACATAGATCCTAACTCGGATCTGGGGATACCCTGTTTAGGTAGCATAAGCTGTGAGGGACCTGTCCGGCGTAGACCGACACAGGTGAAGCAGTGGCTACATTGGTGTGGCACCTTGGTCTGTACCGATATCCCTTGTGTCGCAACGAGGAGAATATGGGTCTTCTAAGGAGTCATTAAGCACCAACAACCTTAGAACCTTAATTGACACAACTTGGCCTTTAGAATTGTAGCAGTATGCTACGCCCATTGAGGCTAAACTCTCGTGATGGTTCTGGCCGCAAGAAAAGATTGCGATGCTGGAGTTATGACCGATTGAGGGTAGTCAATGATATTGGGATCCTCTAAGAACCCGGTTACTTTTGATTAGGACAGGTATGAACCAACAAACTGAAAGAGGGTAGTATCCAGACCTCATGCTGGCCTAAACTTTAGGGGCTTGCCTTGTGTGACTTGTGTGCCTTACCATGTTTGCCTTTGTATCTATATGTGGTATGCTTTATCATAACATCATAGCATCATGAGCATTGCATGCATCCTGCATAAGGACTGACCATTTCAAAGACAAGAGGGTTTCACCTTTGCTCTGTTTTGTAGGATATTATGATGCCTGTGCGAAGGAATACTATCCGGTTCAACTTTGTTCGTTCACCTGAGTTGCTTGATGAGTTGGTTAGCAGAATTCCAAACACCACTTCCTTCATTCAGAGGCATGGTTCTCTTCTCAGTTTAGTCACTGCAAAGCGGGATCAACAGTTGATGAGTGTTCTGACCCAGTTCTATGACCCTCTGTACCAGTGCTTCACCTTTCAAGACTTCCAGCTGGTCCCTACCCTGGAAGAGTTCTCTGATTTGCTTGGTATCCCTATCTTGGATCAGACTCCCTTTACTGGTTGGGATAATACCCTCAGGCTTGAGGACGTTGCTGCAGCTCTTCCTTTGACCCATCAAGAGGTAACAGACAACTGGGTGACTAGAAGCGGAGTTAAGGGTTTCTTGGCCAAGTTTCTGATTGGTAAAGCTAACAATTACTGGAATGACCTGGACTTTAGGGCATATGAAGACATCTTGGCTCTCCTAATCTATGGGTTAGTCTTGTTTCCTAATCCTGACAACTTCATCAATGTCACTGCCATAAGGATCTTTATGTCTCAGAATCCTGTGCCTACTCTCTTGGGTGACATCTTGCAACAACTTCATGCCCGTACTACCCGAAGACGAGGAACCCTATGGTGTTGTATCCCTTTGTTGGTGAGGTGGTTTATTTCGCACCTCCCTAAGTTCGTACTGAAGAATCAAGAAGGAAGAGGTTGGGCTCATAGGTTAATGTCTCTCACCGATAAAGACATCATTTGGACTTGTAGAGGTTTGGATGAGATAGCTATTATTGATCGATGCGGGGAATACTCTAATGTTCCTCTGATTGGTACCCAAGGAGGGATCTCTTACAATCCATGTCTGGCACTCCGTCAGTTTGGAAGAGCAAGAAGAGCAGGTCCCCATGAGATGTTGGTGCCTCACATCAGTTTTGAATTTCAGGTGGATAGTGACGAGCTACGTCGTAGGTTCATCAAGGCTTGGGACAAGGTTCATAAAGCTGACCCACAAGAGTTAGGGCCAAAGACCTCTTTACCTATGGAAGCCTACTACAAATGGGTTCACATCCGTGCTCAGAAGTTAGGTATGCCGTATGAAGCTGTCAGACCCGTCATTCTTGAGTGTCCCGACAAAGATGGTGTTACTCCAACTGTCCTCCCTCCTCAGATACCTACTGATTATGAGACATTGAAGAGATCTTGGTCGCAACTGCGAGAAGAGCGGGATTCTTATCGGGAAAAATTCAACGAGCAGGAATCAAAGATCCAGAAGCTGACCAAGCAGTTGGAGAATGAGAGAGCTCTGAATGCCTACATCCGTACTGAGAAGAGGAGACCATGGGATCAATAAGGAGCTCCAGATGTGCTTTTACAGTTTTATTTCCTGTTCAGTATTTCCTTTCATGTAACGCCTAAGGGCAACTTGTTGAATAATTCCAGTTTCAAAGTTGAATCTAATGAAGTGTGTTCCTTTTTGTTTACAAAGTTGATTCCCGATTGTCTTTGAAAACATAAATCATATGCATTTCATACATCATGTGCATAGCAGGTTTTTCCTCTTTTCAGGTTGCTTACAGTTCTTCGCTGTTTATTTCAGCGTCATGAATCCTGACTCTTCATCAACTGAGACCTCCATCAAGGCTCTTCAGGCGCAGAATGCGCAGTTTCAGGAACTAATCAAGGGTTTGGCTCAAGGCCAAGAAGAGCTGAAGGCTATGCTCCTGAAGAAGGAGAAGAAGAAGAAAAGAAGGACTGTTCTGTTCAACTCGGGCCGAAGGTTTGGCAATACCTTGCAACAGGAAGAGGCTGGTTCTTCTGTTGGCAAGAGTAGTCCTCAGGCAGAAGCAAGGGTTCCTAGTCCGGTAGTCTCCGACAACGAGACTGATTTTGATGAAGAGCAGTACCCTCCTGCAGAGGATAAATACAAGCAACTGGAGGATAGGTTGAAGGCTATGGAGATTCAACAGGTACCTGGGCTGGATTTTGGAGATCTGGGTTTGTCAACTGGTGTGATCATCCCTCACAAGTTCAAAGCACCATCCTTTTCTAAGTATGATGGGGCGTCTTGTCCCAAGCTGCATCTAAGGTCCTATGTTCGGAAGATCCAACCGTACTCTGCGGATAAGAATTTATGGATCCACTTCTTCCAGGAGAGTCTTTCAGGGACTCATCTCGAATGGTTCTATCAGCTGGATGGGACCAAGGTTCGTAACTGGGAGGAGTTGGCTACTGCTTTCTACAAGTAGTATCAATATAATGCCGACCTTGCCCCTACACGTACCCAACTCCAGGGTATGTCGCTAGGTGCAAGCGAAGGTTTTAAATAGTACGTTCAGAAGTGGAGAGACCTGGCTGGTAGGGTGCAGCCACCATTGACTGATCGGGAGTTGGTAGACATGTTCTTGGGGACCCTATCTGGGCCATTTTTCAACCATCTCATTGGGAATTCGTCTGCAGGGTTCAATGATCTGATTCTGACTGGAGAGAGAATTGAGGCTGGGTTGAAGTCTGGAAAGATTCCGAAGGGGGCATCATCTAGTTCTGAGAATAAACCCTTCAAGAAGGAGGCTAGTGCCGTGTATGGTTCCAAGAGATCAGAGAGACCTGAGCGCCGCCAATCTGTCAGTGCGGTAATGATTGTTAAGCCTGCTGCCGCTCCTCGGCCGACCAATCCTCAAAGGGCTGAAAGACCCCGGAGGGAGTTTACCCGGTTAAGCATGACCCTATCGCAGATCCTGCCACAGTTGCTATCCACCAATTTGGTGACTGTCAGGGAGGCTCCGAAGTTCCCCAATACTACATCTCCTAAGTACAACCCGAATGCTCGTTGTGCTTATCATTCTGATAGCCCGGGGCATGCCACTAACGACTGTTGGGCATTAAGGAACAAGCTGCAGGACCTTATTGACGCCAAGGAGGTACAGTTTGAGGCATCTGAGAAGCCTAATGTAGTGACGGCGCCCCTGCCTGCTCATGGAGTGAATGCTATTGGGGATGAAGAGGAAGTTGATGAAGCTGAGTTTGATAGCTGGATCTACCCGGCAACCGACGGTGGACTTAACAATTGGAGCGCAAAAGACAATCTCCCTGTTTCTCTTGTTACTGAGTAATGAATTCCTATGTTTTGTTATTTTGTAATAAACAATAAATAAACTTTATGACCCGGTGTCTTACCCGAGGCACCGCGGTTTCATTTGTGAGGGCATATAAATTGTCATTTCATATATCATGAATGAAAATCTTGGACGTTTTCCCGCATTGCAAATATTGTGCTCCTTTTCTGTCTTTCTTTCCTTTACATATATTTCAAAACAGCTATATTTACACACACACTCACTCATACAGGTTTCAATCCACTATGGATCTTACTGGTAACAACTCTGCTACTGCCAGTTATGACTTCGAAAATCCGATCAACTTAGCCGAAGACGAAGGTGAAGATGATTGCGAAGTGCCTGGCGAGCTTGCAAGACTGTTGCTTCAGGAAGAGAGGGCAATTCAACCCCATGAAGAGCCAGTGGAAACAATAAACCTGGGTACAGAGGCAGACAGGAAAGAGGTAAAGATTGGTGCCAACCTAGAGCTCAGCGTGAAGCAACGGTTAACCAAGATGTTACATGATTATATGGAGATCTTTGCCTGGTCCTATGAAGACATGCCTGGGTTAGATACCGATATTGTGGTCCATCACTTGCCAACTAAGGAAGACTGCCCTCCTGTTAAGCAAAAGGTCCGTCGGATGCGTCCAGAGATGTCCGAGAAGATTAAAGCCGAGGTTATGAAACAGTTTGATGCTGGTTTCCTCGCAGTGACTTCTTACCCTCAGTGGGTTGCTAATGTGGTGCCGGTACCTAAGAAGGACGGTAAGGTCAGAATGTGTGTCGACTACAGGGATCTGAACAGGGCCATCCCCAAGGATGACTTCCCTTTACCTCACATTGATGTCCTTGTTGATAATACAGCACAACACAAGGTATTCTCTTTCATGGATGGCTTTTCAGGTTACAATCAGATCAAGATGGCACCTGAAGACATGGAAAAGACTACATTTGTTACTCAGTGGGGGACCTTCTGTTACAAGGTCATGCCTTTTGGATTAAAGAACGCTGGGGCAACCTACCAACGCGCCATGGTTGCTTTATTTCATGACATGATCCATCATGAGATAGAAGTATATGTTGATGACATGATCGCAAGGTCCCAGACTGAGGAAGAGCACTTAGATCATCTGCAAAAGTTGTTTGACCGGTTGAAAAAGTACAAGCTGAGATTGAACCCAAACAAGTGCACCTTCGGGGTAAGATCTGGAAAATTGCTAGGCTTCGTGGTCAGTGATAAAGGTATTCAAGTGGACCCTGCTAAGGTCAAAGCTATTCAAGAGATGCCAGTTCCCAGGACAGAGAAAGAAGTCAGAGGCTTTTTAGGACGCCTGAATTACATTGCTCGGTTCATCTCACACCTGACTGCTACCTGTGAGCCAATCTTCAAGCTGCTGAAGAAAGATCAGGTAGTACGTTGGAATGATGAATGTCAGGCTGCTTTTGACAAAATCAAAGAGTATCTCCAAGAACCACCCATCCTTATGCCACCGGTTGAAGGGAGACCTCTGATATTATACCTGACAGTGCTCGACAACTCAATGGGGTGTGTGCTGGGGCAGCATGACGAGTCTGGCCGAAAAGAGCATGCCATCTATTACCTTAGCAAAAAGTTTACCGACTGTGAGACCCGATACTCACTGCTTGAGAAAACTTGCTGCGCTTTGGTATGGGCTGCTCGCCGACTGAGACAGTATATGTTGGCTCACACTACCTTATTGATCTCAAAGATGGATCCTATAAAGTACATATTCGAAAAGCCTGCTCTGTCTGGGAGAATTGCAAGATGGCAAATGATCTTGACGGAATACGACATTTAGTACATGACCCAGAAAGCCATCAAGGGAAGTGTATTGGCAGACCACTTGGCACATCAAGCTGTAGATGACTATCAGTCAATGAACTTCGAGTTTCCGGATGAAAGCATCATGATAGTGACTAATTGTGAAGTACCTGGACCGGATGAAGGACCTGAACCAGGATCCCGATGGTCTATGCACTTTGACGGAGCCTCCAACGCTTTGGGAAATGGTATCGGCGCCATAATCATATCACCTCAGGGCACTCATACTCCACTAACTGCCCGGCTATGTTTCAACTGTACCAACAACATGGCGGAGTATGAGGCGTGCATCATGGGTCTTCAAGCTGCGATCGACCTAAGGATCAAATTTCTAAGTGTCTTCAGGGATTCCGCTCTTGTGATCAATCAGATCAAAGGAGAGTGGGATACGAAACATCCAAACTTGATTCCCTACAGAGAATGTGTGTTGACCCTGATCCCCCACTTCACAGAGATAACCTTTGAACACTTTCCACGAGAAGAGAATCAGTTGGCGGACGCGTTAGCTACAATGTCTTCTATGTTTAAGGTCAAATGGGATAATGAGGCTCCCCGAATCATCATTTGGAAACTGGACGAACCGGCATACTGTTGCGATCTCAAAACTGAATTGGTGACTGAGAAGCCTTGGTACCATGAAGTAAAGAGATATCTGGAAGCTCAGGAATACCCTGAAGGTGCATCTGTCAATGATAAGAAGTTCCTGAGAAGGTTCGCAGCAAAGTTCTTTCTTAGCAACGGCATCTTGTACAAGCGAAACCATGATTCAACCTTTCTGCGTTGTGTGGATAAGACTGAAGCAGAAAGAATCATGGAAGAGCTACATGAAGGGACCTTTGGTACACATTCCAGTGGACATACTATGGCTAAGAAAATCCTACGGGCAGGATACTACTGGTCCACAATGGAAGCTGACTGCTACCAACATTCCAGGACATGCCACAAGTGCCAGATTTATGCAGACAAGGTGCATGTTCCTCCTATTCCCCTGAATGTTCTGACTGCGCCTTGGCCATTTGCAATGTGGGGCATAGACATGATCGGCGAGATTAAACCTACGGCATCTAATGGGCATCGCTTCATCCTAGTGGAGACTGATTATTTTACGAATTGGGTTGAGGCAGCATCCTATGCTACGGTAACCAAGACTGTTGTGGCACGGTTCATTCGGCACAACCTGATCTGTCGGTACAGCGTCCCTGAGAGAATTATTACAGACAACGGTACCAATCTGAACAACAAGATGATCGCTGAGCTCTGCGAACAGTTCAAGATACAGCACCACAATTATTCTCCTTACAGACCGAAGATGAATGGGGCTGTAGAAGCAGCGAATAAGAACATCAAGAAAATCGTGCAGAAGATGACAGTGACTTATAAAGATTGGCACGAGATGTTACCGTTCGCTCTACATGGGTACCGTACCTCAGCTAGGACGTCAACTGGGGCAACTCCTTTCTCCTTGGTTTATGGTATGGAGGCAGTCTTGCCGATCGAAGTGCAAATACCCTCTCTCCGGATAATGAAGGATGCGAATCTGAACGAAGATGATTGGATCCAGACACGACTTGATCAACTCAACCTAATTGATGAAAAGAGACTTGCTGCTATCTTTCATGGTCAGACGTATCAGAAACGGATGATCAGGGCATTTAACAAAAAGGTCAGACCACAAGAATATCAAGTTGGGGATCTGGTAATCAAGCGAATCATCCTTCCTCAGAGTGATCCAAGGGGCAAATGGACCCCTACGTACGAAGGGCCATTTGTGGTTAAGCATGTGTTCTCAGGAGGAGCCATGATATTGACCAACATGGATGGTGACGACCTTCCTCACCCCGCCAATGCAGACATAGTAAAAAGATACTACGCATGAACAAAGACCCGCTAGGCTGACATGCCTAGGCAAAAATTAGGGCTTCCCGTCGAACCAAAAGGGTTCGGGCAAAATGAAGGGATGAAAATGAAAAAATCTGTACACCCGGCAAGTCGGAAACCTGAAAAGGCGGCTTGGGCAAAAATGGGTATCCCGGTGGACCGAAAACCCGAAAGGGCGGTCCAGGCAAAAATTAGGGATAAAAGCGTAATACTATGTCTCATTGATCACTTTGCATCCAGAATCCGGTATCTACATCAAGTTCAGACGGCATCGATCAGTCAGCTTCACCTTTAACCAAGGTCATCAAGTGATGAGACGCTCGGAGTTATAAAGGCAATAGCAGAGTTGAAACCCAGTGGGATCATTCATTTCACACAGCTGTTTTATTGTCTTTTGTACAAAACTTGTATAAACTCTCTTGTTTGGCGGCATCCTCTTACTAGGACGTCAGCCTCTTGTACACAAAACGCCTATTTTCAGGTGTTGTACCCCAAAATTTGCCCTCCCATATTCTCCAAGATTTCTCAAATCAAAGTCACAAAATTCCCCAAGGGTTATGCAGTTCAACTGTCTCCTATACAGTCAAAACTAGGGTTTGTGTTCTGATCAAAGAAAGGAAGTTTTCAAGGACCCAATCAAGTCTCATATGCCTACAAAGATGGTCAAGTACCCTCATATCAAGTTTCAAGGCATTCAGCTCAAAATTGCACAGTCAAAACCCTAAATTGCACTACAGTCAACTGTAGGGGCAAAATGGTCATTTGACAGTCAAAAGTTCAAATTTTTGGTCAACATATCATTTTGAAGCCACAAACATCATTTGATCAATGCTTGATCATGATTCTCAAAATTTGGCTCAGAAATCATCAAAGATGCAAAAGTTACTATATTTGGACAGTTGAAAAAGTCAACTGAAATTGACCAGGGCATAACTTTCACATGGATTATCAGAAAAATTCCATACAAAGCTCATTTTGAATAGAAAGACATTTCCTACAATTCATCTTCATATTGCAAGTCCAATAAATGCTCTCACAAAAAGTTATCAATTTCAACATTATAGGTCATTTTCAAAAGTCAACAAAAAGGGACTTTAAGTCAAAGGCCATAACTTGAGATTGGTAAATCAAAATGATATGGGACCAAAGGCATTGGTTAAAGGACTCAAAGACCTTTCCAAAATGTCCAAGAACATGTGAAAAGCTTAAAAATTGAGCAAGTTATGCCTTGTGGAAGTTGGGAAACTTTTGGGAATTTTGAAAAGTCAACAATGGTTCAAATGACCTAAAAATGCAAATGGGCCCATTTTTCTTCCATGATCCATCATTCAAAGCCTATGCACGACCATTTGGCCCAAAGGGAAGTATTTTCTCAATTTTTAATTATTTGTTTGAATTTATATTAATATTAATTCATTTAAATCATTTAAATATGTAGAAAATATAAATTTGACCTAAAAAAAATCTTTTTGTGCACATTCTACTCTCAATATCTCGTGCTTAGTCAATTATGGCAAGATTTGGTTGATTGGAGCTAATTGACATAAAATTTCACATGAAAAAAGATATGAAAAGATCTTACAAAATCAAATATGCAAATCATTGAATTCATGAGATTTTGTTCAATTTTATTGACCTAATGCCTTCACTATATGATCAGGAATCAACCCTAATGGCCATTAGACTAGAAGCTGCGCTCAGAGGCCATACACAACATTGAAAATTTTCCATAAAAATACAAAACTGATTTCAAGGTTATAGGTGGTTTTAAGCCCTAATACTCATCCCAAAAGCTTGCTCGTGGATTCCTGATCATATCCCAACTCCAAACATCCTTCAAAACTCTAGGAATTGGTAGAGAGAACTCAAACTGTGTCACATAACTTTTGAAATCGCATATCACAATTCATACGTCTTTTTGCATTTTTATTGATGAATTCTTGTTCCTTACAAAGTTTCTAAGCTAACCATTGTGTTTAATTGCATTTTTGTTGACCATACGCGATTTCACCATGTTCACATTTTAGGGTTTTCAGGTTGTGATTTTAGGGCTTTTTCAATACTGTAAAATTAGCCTTCCAAACCATGATAGTCATACTCAGCAAGCCTAGACGAAGAAGAAGCACTATTCGCGATGGATTTATATTCAAGAATAGCCTAATCGCTATTTTCTTGAAAGCTGCCTAAAACCACACTTCTAAAACCGTTGCCTATAACCTTTATGTTTCAGAAAAAAACTGGGCGAGGACGATGATGTGCTGGCAAGCAGTGGTTGGGTATTTTAAATTTCGCGCGTTTAATTACTAGTGCGCTTGTTCTTTCTTTTTGTTGATTGTGTGTTGTTAATATATCAAATAGTTCAAATGGCTCAGCTGGCAGGTATCTCCCTTGGCAATATCAAAGACCTGGGTTCGAACCCCAGGTCTTTCACATGCTCAATATTATTTTTCAATAATTAACCATATGCAGCGCTAACGTCCCAGTATACCATACGCTCACCATCTCAAGCGTGCACGCGTCCCACCAATCCAAATCAATGGCCAAGATTCAAAGAATACGTACACAATGGTCAACGCGTTTGCATACAACCTGGAAAAGTCAATGGACCAAAGCGTTATTGGGCCAGAATGCTAGGCCTTACCTCCAATTTTGGGGCTACCCCCCCTGGTTTGCTTTTCCTTTTTATATTTTATTTTCTCAATTGTTATGTTATTTATTTTTTTATTAATTAATTTTTTTTTACAAAATATGGAAAACAGCATAAAATCAGAAAAGTCAAAAAATTTAATAATTATTTTATTTTAAATATTGTTTTTTGTATAAATAATAACATGTAAATATTTAGTTTTAATTAGGTTGACATTTTAATTCTTTTCATTATAAAAATCCAAAAAATAGAATTAGGTTTAATTTTTATTCCTTTTAATTTCCCTTTTTTTAATAATAATTATTTATTTATTTATTTTTTATAATTAAATTTTGCATGTAAATTAACTTAGATTTAAATTAGGTTAAAACTTAATATTTTCGCAATAAATTTAAAAAACATTAGAACTAGGGTTTAGCATTTTGTTTTTAATTTCAATAAATTCTTTTTCTTTTAAATCTTAAAAAACACAAAAATACCAAAAACATTTAATTTTTCATTTTAATTCCTTATTAATTTAATATTTTGCAAAAGGGTCCAACGCCCGTCGCTTTAATTATTTTGTTTCGCGCATTTTACTTTGTTGCTTATTATAATTATGTACATGTCCCAAAGCCTTGTAATAATTTTATTTCTCGCACTTTTATTCGCTTTATTTATTTTTTCAGTCAAATCGGGTCCGGTTTAATTTTGGCGATGTGGACCCGCGCCATTTGTAATAGTTGTAGATTTATTTTCCCGCAAACTTTATAACTGTTAAATATGCATGCAAGAATGAATGTCTTAATTAAAATCAAGCGTAGAACACAAATAAACATGACAAGACAAATAACTGAAACATGACACACAATTCGCACACACCACCCCTAGGGTACGCCTCACTGTTGCCTTGCCTCGAAAGGTGATCGTCGAGTAGAGGATGTCTTAGTAAGTCCTCATGATCCGGGAACCTGGCATGAGGGTAGCTTCTAAGGTGTCTTCCCATTGCTCTGGTGATCACCATGTCCCGAACCTCGAATTGACCCGAACACCTCCAACGGTGGTGCTACCTACCTCTCAATGGTGGGATGACATTACTTTAAAGGACTTTTACACAGACGAATTCCTTAGGGTAGGTAGGTTCTCAAGGATACTTGCTCTAATTTCAAAAACAAATTCAAAAATACTTTTCACACCGACACCTTTTCAAAAAGCTTTCGAAAGCAACTTTTCAAACACTCTTGAGGACTGATACAAGAGTCGAACTGGAATTTTCAAAGAAACTTTTTAAAACCCACAGTTGAAAAGCAAACAAACCATTTTTGAAAACACAATGAGCAAGTATCTAAGAGCCCATGGATAACCATGGATAGAAAGGGTGCTAATACCTTCCCTTTCTATAACCTACCTCCCGAACCGAGAGCAATCTCTTTAAGGAATTTTTCTGTGCTTTTGTCCTTTCCATTTGGAGAAAATAAAAGACGGTGGCGACTCTTGCTTCCGCGACATTTCGCAAACCAGCGTTAAACAGTCAGTTCCAGATCCACCGATCACAGAACTGGCGACTCTGCTGGGGAAATCTTTATAAAGTGAGGTGTACCTTAGGGCTAGCTTATAACTATGTTTTCAATTGTTTTCCTTGTGTGCTTTATTATTGTGGGTTGCTTGGGAGTTCTATAGATCCTAACCCGGATCTGGGGGATACCTTTCTTAGAAAGTAGCAACAAGGCTGTGAGGGAACTGTGCGGGGTATACCGACATGGTTGAAACAGTCTGCTACGTTGATGTGGCACTTTGGTGTGTACCGGTAACCCTTGAGTTCAGTCAAGGAGAGTACGGGGCCTCCGCGTGGTGTCGTGAAGCATCAACAGACCTTAGGAACCTTAATTGAACTATCTTGGCCTCTTTAGGGTAGTGAGATAACTAACTTTGGTGCAGTCCGAGGTTGGTTGATACTCGATACTACACTCAATTGAGGGTTGCTTTCCTGGAATATTTTGGTCGCCAGTTCAGTGACTAAATCGAAACGATGAACAATGAAAGCAATCCCGTGATATTGGGAACCTTAGAACCCGGTTACTTTGATTAGGACAGGTTGAACCCACCAACTTCAAGAGGGTAATACCTGGACCTCATGCTGGCCTAAACCCTAAGGGCTCTTTTGTGTGACTTGCGTGCCTTCGTACTTGACTACTTGCATGCTTGTTATCTGACCCTTGATGTCTTGCAGGTTTTGTTCATAGTCCTTAATTGGGACTTATAACAGGGTGTACTAACCACTTGCAGGTTCTGTTTATAGTCCTTAATTGGGACTCATGACAGGTTTTACTTGTTTCTTGCAGGTCTTGTTTATAGTCCTTAATTGGGACTCATAACAGGGTACTAAGTTTCTTGCAGGTCTTGTTTATAGTCCTTAACTAGGACTCATGACAGGGTTTACCAAATTTCTCACAGGTGTTGTTTATAGTCCTTAGCTGGGACTCATAACAGGGTTTGCTAAGATCTCTTGCAGGTTTTGTTTATAGTCCTTAATTGGGACTCATAACAAAGTATACTGAATTTCTTGCAGGGTTGTTTATAGTCCTTAATTGGGGCTCATAGCAGGGTTTACCTATATCACCCCATGCATAGCATGACATCATACCATTGCATACATCCTAACCCATTTCAAGGATCTCAAGGGCTTGTGATGCAGGTCAGGATAAATCAAACATCTAAGCCAGGGGCAAAGAGGATTTATTTTCCTCTAGCCAAGGGTGTCAGGGGCTATGACCCACTGGATATGGTGAGCCTTTGACCCTTGAAGAAGGACTCTCAACAATATGCAGTGCCTTCAGTCAAGCTACCGGTTCCAAATACTAACAAAGTTTCTCTGTTTACCCCGCGAGGTCCTTGAAAACATTACATGCATGTCATACATCTCATTGCATTGCAGGTGTCCCTTTGACAGGTTGCTTACCCTTCTCCGCTGTTTATTTCAGCCGATCGTCATGAATCCTGAATCATCAGCCGAGCAGACTATCAAGGACCTCCAGGCTCAGAACGCCCAGTTCCAAGAGCTGATCATGAATTTGACTCAGGGGCAACAAGATCTGAAGGCCTTGCTCTTGAAGAAGGACAAAAAGAAGAAGAGGACTGTCTTGTTCAGCCCTAGGCGCAGATCTGGGAATACACCGCAGACTGAAACTAAGAGGACTACCCCATCTGTGAGGGAAAGCAGTCACCATGAGAGGGAGGTGCCCAGTCCAGTGGTCTCTGACAATGAAACAGATTTCGACGACGAACAGTACCCTCCGGCTGAGGACAAGTACAAACAGTTGGAGGATAGGTTGAAGGCTATGGAGGGTCAACAGGTACCTGGGCTGGATTTCGGAGATCTGGGTTTGTCAACTGGTGTGGTTATTCCTCGGAAGTTCAAAGCACCATCCTTTACTAAGTATGACGGGGCGTCTTGCCCCAAGCTGCATCTAAGGTCCTATGTTCGGAAGATTCAGCCATATACGGTGGACAAGAATTTATGGATCCACTTCTTCCAGGAGAGTCTTCCAGGGACTCATCTCGAATGGTTCTATCAGCTGGATGGGACCAAAGTTCGTAACTGGGAGGAGTTGGCTACTGCTTTCTATAAGCAGTACAAGTACAATGCCGACCTTGCTCCCACGCGTACCCAACTCCAGGGTATGTCGTTGGGGTCAAGTGAAGGTTTCAAGGAGTACGCACAAAGATGGAGAGACCTTGCTGGAAGGGTGCAACCTCCCTTAACTGACCGGGAGCTCGTTGATATGTTCTTGTGGACTTTGTCTGGTCCATTCTACAACCATCTGATTGGGAATTCATCTGCTGGATTCACAGATCTTATCTTGACTGGAGAGCGAATAGAAGCTGGTATCCGGTCTGGGAAAATTCAAGAGGCTGCACCTGCTGATAAAAAGCCTCATCATGGAAAGAAAGAGTCCAATGCTATACAGGGTAAAAAGGGTCGTCATGATGCAGGGGCAATCCAGATTTCTGATCCCACGCCCGTTCAACCAAGAAAGAGCAATAGGCGTAGGATAAAGCATCAAGATAGGAAGTATACTGACATCAACATGTCTTTGTCTCAGGCATTACAGCAATTGCTGAAGGCAAAAATGATCACACTTAAGGATCCTCCTCAAAATCCTGACACTTCCTCTCCCAAGTACAACCCGGGTGTGAGATGTGCCTACCATTCTGACAGTCCTGGACATGACACCGACGACTGTTGGACCTTGAAGAACAAGATCCAGGATTTGATTGACGCCAAGGAGGTCGAGTTTGAACACTGATCCTACACCGAATCACCGAGAATGTCTTTTGTTCATTCAAATATTCAAGTTGTATTTTTCTTTGATTGTTCGAACATTTATTCATGTTAAACATTGTTATCACATTAATGCATCGCTTATGTCTATTTTGAATCAATATATTCGCATTCACTATATGCAAATTGTTTTCATATTTTTTCTGATGACAACTCTCGTTAATTCTAAGCCTCTTGAGGGAGGATGACGAAAACGATACCATAATCTACAGTATGCTTTTGAACAGACCCCGCTGATGAGGTACAGGCATTGTTTCAACCCCTAAACACTGGAGTTATAAGGATGATAATCCCTCGTCAACCCATCAGAGCCAAAGAAGTAGGAGTTTTTATTTTCGAAAATTAAACCCTTAATCATAACCCGGGGCAGGGTAGTCTTCTCAGTTGATCCAAGTGCATGACGAATGGCACCGAAGAGATCTTTACAAAACGAGCAAAGACAGTGATGGTTCAGAAACTATACACAGAACGGGGTTCAGAACAACCAAAAGGACAGGCAGTCATCATCAAAATTCATAAATGAAAAGCCCAAAAAGTCTAAACCTATAAAGGGGACTTACGAAACTGGGGCATCCCGCTGACTGTAATTCCAAAAAGGAAACAGCTCAAAAAAAAAAAACAGGGATAACAAAAAATCAAACAAGAAAGAGGTCTTACAAACCCTCAACAAAAAAAGGAATGACTGCCTATTCAAAATAAGTTATCAACATCCGAATTATCACCGGAAAATCAGAGCAAAGACTCAAACAAAGGTCTAACGTATGATCAACTGAGTTTAGGTTTGGAGAACATCACGAAGAGCGGGTGGGTACGAATAAAATTTGAGCCTTTATCCTTTGTTTCTTAAACCGTGAACCAGGCCATGATATAACCCTTAAAAGTCCTAGCTGAAGCATGGGTTAGTTCGAAAGCATACTGTTACGAAAGATATCCTGACTCCTGAAGGCCTACGGAAAATACGGGGTTGACATCATGTTTTACAAACATTCACTTGTTTTATGAAAAGGAACGCATTTTCAAAATCTTCAAGACAGACATAAGCTTTGCATTTTTCACATAACTTTGTTTGCATATGACTTTTTGTTTGAACAGCAGGGAAATTTACACGACGAATGCCTAATGAACAGAAGTACCTCCAATCAAGGGGCATGGCACGACTATTGTCCATCATCTGGGGCAGTTCAGTCAAGATCCAGAGAATCTCTCAAAAGGCCAAAAAGCCTGGGGCAAATCTCTGCCTGAGTCACTTGGGGCATTCCAACGACGAATTTCGCCTTATCAAATACCTTCTGGTAATATGGCAACACTGCTAGCAGGGGCAACTCCCAACATTCTGAGAGCGTGGACATAGTCGAAAAATACTACGCACAATCAAAGACCCGCTAGGTTGACATACCTAGGCAAAAATAAGGGCTTCCCGGCGAACCAAAAGGGTTCGGGCAAAATGAAGGGATGAAATGAAAAATCTGTACACCCGACAAGTCGAAAACCTGAAAAGGCGGCTTGGGCAAAAATGGGTATCCCGATGGACTGAAAACCCGAAAGGGCGGTCCAGGCAAAAGTTAGGGATTAAAGCATACGACTATGTCCCGTCTCCTTGTCACCTACCTGCTAGAAGAAGGTTTGACCCCCAACAATTATCAGCATCCCACATGTGCCTCCCCCATAGAAACAGGGGCAATAAAAGGGTGGTCTAAGCAATCTGATTGTTCTATCCTCCAAGGCGTCAGGGTAGGTTCCGTTGAAGAACATGACCAATACAGTTCAATACTTCCCCAGAAGAGTCCAACCCCGTTTCCCCAGGAAAGTTGGAATTCATATCCCCAGGCAGTAAGCTTATCCCCAGTAAATTCTGGAAGCTTCCCCTCGCAGAGCACGAACGCGTCGCCCGACTTTATTTAAAGAGTTATTTCCTTAACAGGATATAACTGGGTTATCCTCAGCCAAAAGCCACGGAAAGAGCGTCGTCGACAAAGTCTTCTTATCCCCAGCGAAGCCTATCAACACTTCCAAAAACAAGGGTATCCTCAGCAAACTACTGTCAACATTCAGCAAGGCATCCCTCTTCCCACAGAGTATTGCTTCTCAGCATGGTCGCTAGAATATCTTTTCTCCCCGCAGACTTTTCATTTGCCAAGTTTATTCCTCAACGGAGTTATCTTCTCCTACCGGCATTCTTGCAGTTATCATCCCCAGCGGAAGCAAAATCTATTCTTCAACGTCAGCCCAGGATACAACTTCCCGGCACCCGTCAAGGATTCACTTTCCTAGACGAAAACATTCATAAAACGTCACATACATCATTATAGCATGCATAGACGCATCATATCACCCCAATCTCATCTATTTTTGAGAACATCTGAAAATCATGCAATTCACGCATTATGACATTGCATACAACTAATTCGTTATTTTTTCAGGAAAGAACGATCAACAGATAAAAGTCTTTTCCCGTTGAGGTAGTAATCGTCCCAGGTTCCTTCATCATCCTGCTGAGGTAGTAATCGTCCCAGATTCCTTCATCATATATTTGGAGTAGCAATCGTCCCAGATTCCTTCATCATCCCGCTGAGGTAGTAATCGTCCCAGATTCCTTCATCATTCTGCTGAGGTAGTAATCGTCCCAGATTCCTTCATCATATATTTGGAGTAGCAATCGTCTCAGATTCCTTCATCCACCCGCTGAGGTAGTAATCGTCCTAGATTCCTTCATCATATATTTGGAGTAGCAATCGTCTCAGATTCCTTCATCATCTTGCTGAGGTAGTAATCGTCCCAGATTCCTTCATCGTCCTGCTGAGGTAGCAATCGTCCTAGATTCCTTCATCATATATTTGGAGTAGCAATCGTCTCAGATTCCTTCATCATTCTGCTGAGGTAGCAATCGTCCCAGATTCCTTCATCATTCTGCTGAGGTAGCAATCGTCCCAGATTCCTTCATCATTCTGCTGAGGTAGTAATCGTCCCAGATTCCTTCATCACAGATTTGGAGTAGCAATCGTCTCAGATTCCTTCATCACATCCTTATCAAACAAAAAAGCCTTCTCTAGTCCAGCTAATGACTCCCAACAGATTTTTCTGATAAAAACTCAGCAGAACTTATGGTTCCCTCTCCGACGGTGCGTGAGGTAGTTGAAGGGGTGAAAAACACAAGAAGGGGGGGTTGAATTGAAAAACTGGAATCTTAAGGCAAATGACAAGGTATTTTTATCCTGGTTCGTTTGATCTCAAACTACTCCAGTCCACCCGTCAAGGTGATTTCGCCTCTCTCCAACGAGGTCTTAATTCACTATATTCAACTGAATACAAATCTGCTTTAGCAACAGCTAAAACCTTCTTGATTCAAACCACAATCCGGTTTGTCAAGGCAACACTTTCTTACAAAGGTATAAGCAAATGTGTGAGAATGTTTTCTACAAAAACTATATCACAACTGTGATGTTTACACAAATGAAGCTTAGAATACTAGGTTGCTAAACGCTAATAAAGTATCAGAGTTTGTTGGTTTAGCAAAACTTGTAGAGTGAAGATTATTGTTCAGCTTTGTGCGTGTAGAGAGTTTGGAAGCATTAGCCGTGATAATCTTCAAAGCTTGGTTTATATAGCACTTGAGAGGATGAACGTTGAAGCAAATATTCTTGATTCAATGCTATTAACAAGCTTTCCTTTTTGAGCAGATCTTGTCTAGAATGATGCCGTTGGTATTGATTAGCTTTCAATGCACAGTACCGTTGCTTCTTCAATGCACGTTCTGGCTTGGCTCATTCTGATTCTGCTTCGCTGCTGATGAACTAATTTGATTCTGTATCAGAGTGTTTTACGCGCAGTTCTGTTCATCAAGCTTCAGCATGTGCAAGCGTTGATCATCTGATCTTGACATTCTGATTCAGCAACTTCTGATGCTGATGTGCAATCATATTCTGATGCTGAAAACGTGATCTTGCTTATTTTAATCAACATATCTGCAAGTCAGAGCATAGTAATTTTAGGCAGCATATAATTCAATCATGAAATATTTAACTACTATATCTTTTCACTTTGTTATCATCAAAACTTAAATATAGGGTACTAGATTCAAACATTGTTCTAACAATCTCCCCCTTTTTGATGATGACAAAAACTAGATATTTTAAATGAAAAAATAACGTGAAAAGTTATCAGAGCTATGTATCAGAATAAGAAGTACGGAGAAGTCAGAGTTAAGAGATACTCCCCCTGAGTTTGTTACTTCCCTTTGATATGCGTGTTCTTCAGAGTCAGATCTTTTTCTATCTTTGAGCATCAGATTATAAGTCTTTGACTTATCAGAGAGCAGAGCTTCAGAGCTTTTCCTGTCAGAGCTTTGCTTCGGATCAGAGTGTTAGGTCGATCAGAGCTTCATATATCAGAACTTCATATTTGATCAGAGCAGCATGAGCTTTTACATTTTGATCAGAGCTTCTAGTTCTTAGTCTTCATAGTGTTCTGAGCTTCCTTGTGCCTGTAGACTTAACAACAAAACAGAAAAACATTTCAAGTAATAGAGTTAGAATGTTTGAGAGTTTCTGTCTAGTTAGCCGTTATTGATTTTAAATATCATTCTTGTTCTCCCCCTTTTTGTCAGCAATCAAAAAGTGTTAGTGATGTGCTTAAAACAATTTAGATCAGAAAAACAAATTATATTAAAAATAGTTCAGAGCAAAGAACATTACACAAGCATAAGCAAAACATAGTCAAAAGTACATCAGAAAATGAAGAAAATATAGAGAATGTCATGCATGAAAAAAATTTCAAGGTTGTGGGGGCATGCGTGAGAACAGGCTTTCCAGCATTGCTTGAATCTTTTCAGAAGTTGCATTCTGCTTCTGAACCATGGTGACAACAGTATCAATCTTGCTGTCCTGGACATTCATTCTTGCTTCCATCTTCTGATCATTCTCTTCCATCCGCTGCTGTAGACGCAAGTCATTCAGCCTTAATTCTTCCAGAGCCTGCCTGTCCAAGGCAGCTTGAGAACTTTCAGCAGGAGGAAGCTTCTCAGAACTTTCAGCTACGTCTTCTGCTGGATTTTCTTCCTGAAGAGTCTTGTCTTCTTCTGAAGGTTGCACCTGTGCAGCTTGCTCTTTCTCAGACCACGATTCAGAGTCCAGAGGGAGCACAACTTCTTGAGGCAGCTGACTCTCAACTTCCTTCAGCAGCTTGCTAAAGTTCTGTTGAGCCTGCTCATAGTTGACGTCCTGCAGCTTGAGTGCTTCAGCACGAACCCATACTCTGAACTGTGACCAGAGCTGATCAGAAGCAGCTGGGTCGATCATCCCCGGACAGACTTGCTTCAAGGAAGCAATCCATTGCAGCATACCTGTTTCAAAGTCCAAAATACCAGAGCCAACATCTAGTTGCTTTGGTTTGGGAATGGCCAATTTGTGTCTTAAATCAGCAAGACGTTCAAGACTTGTTAAGTCAATGAAAGTTTTGCTGGGGTTTTCAGAGGATTGGTTTTCAGAGGTGTGCTGAGGTGCTGTTTGTTTTGGAGGATGGTTATCAGAGTCAGAGGATATATCTATTGGAGTGGTTGGAGTTTTTGGAGGTGTTGAGTCCTCTGATGATGGTAACTGGGGTCTAACAATGGTGGTTCCACATGGCAACTGAATTGCCAGCGGTGAAGGTTGAGGTGAGTGGGGATCAGAATGATGAGGAGATGGGGTTTCATAGCGGTGAAACTCTATTTGAGGTGAGGGAGGATTATTTTCTGGTTGAGGGGGTGGAATCTCTGATTGCTCAGGGATCAGAGGTTCTTCTGTGATTGGTTGATGAGATTGTGGTTCTGGTTCTGGTTGATGTTCTGGTTGTATTTCTGGTTCAGGTTGAATTTCTGGTTCAGGTTGTGGAGGAGGAATATTTGGTGGTTCAGAGTGAGGTTGAACAGAAGCATGTTCACGCTCAATATCAGCTAGCACTCTATCAAGTGCTGGTGTTGTTGAAACATTTGATTGTTTGGTAATTTTGATTGGGATTTTAATTCTGGTTCTTCTGAGTTGTAAGGCCTCAGAAGGGTCTTCTGGTATGGTTTCATCAATAGTGGGGATTGGAATGGATATTCTGTGAGAGGTTTGAGGAGGAGCAACAGATGTTGGAATAGTAGAGGAAATTGAAATAGGAGCAGCAGATGAATTACCTCGTTTCTTTGGAGTCTGGTGAGATGATCCTTCTGCTTTCCTCTTCTTTGACTTCTTCTGAATCACTTCAGGTTGAACTTGATTCAGATCTTTGATCTTCAGCTTTGAACCTGCATCTTCTTCCTTGTATGAATCTGGATACTTGATGAACATATCAGGTTGGGATTCCATTTCAGAAAATCTTGGGAAATCACTCAGAGGCACTCTTCTTCTGGAGATGTCAGCAGTTGAAGAAGCTCTGGGTTCCTTCCTGATATTTTCTATCAGCTTCATCTTTTTCAGGTTCTTAGCGTTCAGCGGTTTTCCAACAGTTGGTTCAAAATTGCCCAGTACTTTAGCTTCGCTCAGATAATCTATCAGCTTATTCTCTGTCAGAATATCTGATATGAGCCTCCCAAACGGTATCCAGTCCCTTTTGGTCCTTTCTTCTTCTCTAGTCTCTTTCACACTAGTCTTCAGATGATTGAACAGGAAGTGTGCCAGATTGATCTTCACCCTCTGATCAATAAAGTAGATCAGAAATTGCTGATCCACGTTTATATAGTCAGGAGAGCTTGTTGGCTTCCTATGATTGAAACAGCCTAGAACAATCTTGGCCCACACTCTGCAGTGATCCTTCAGATCCTTGATTTTGCTGCTGGGAAAACCAAGAGTGAAAATGCAGTTGGCTACCACACCTATATCAGGGCATCTATCAGCCATGTCCACACAACAGACTCCACCACCACTTTGACCTATTAACCTAGCAATGAGGTCTTCAGAAATTATTATCTTCTTTCCCATGACAGAAGAGATGACTAGATGTTTATGAATCTTGGCGTGAATCCAAAATTCTTTGACAAGCTCTGGGAAGGTTGGTCCAACCAATCTATCAAAGTACCTCTCCCACTTTTGAGCTTTGACTTCCTCAGTTAGGTCAAATCCATTTTCCTTCAAACTTTCGAAATCGATGATTAATTCAGAGAGAACCTCAAGATTCTTTACCGGTGTGAGAAGAGTTCTGGTAGGCACCTGATATTGCTCAGAGGTTTCTTTCTTCTGATTTCCTGCAGAAATGCTGGAGGATGCCATTGTTCTCACACAAAAAGCTTGAGAATGATTTGAGAGAAAAGGGTTTGAAGACGGTAAACTCAGAAATATGCAGAAAAATTCTTAAGAGATTATGAGAAAGCGTAAAGATTAAGAATGAAGAGTAATGTGCTTAAATAGAAATTTTCAAAAATTATTTTGAAAAATAAAACGTTTTTAAGAGAGAGAAAAAAAATAATGATTGCCATTAACAAGCGTGATTACTTTTGCATTTAATGCTTGCTGATTTTGGGGGATTTGAGAAAGATACTTAAAAACGGTTACCAGACATGTGTCTCAATGCACCCAATCAGCGCTTTGCCTTCTCAGAAACGTGCACGCGTTCTGCTTCAGGGATTTGCTGATGATTGGATGACACTTGTTTGATGTAGTGATCAGCACGTCTGTCTTTGAGATTAGACTCTCAGATCTTTAGACTTGCCTCTGATACAATCTGCATGTTCTAACTTTCTGAAAGAAGATTGATCAGAAGTTCACAGTAATATAAATACATTCTGAAAGATAAAAATATGGAATTAAAGCATTTTCATTCTGGGCATACTTTCATGCTGAGATGTTTCAGAATGAAATTAAACCTATCTTCTGAAAGGGGTTTAGTAAAGATATCAGCCCATTGATGGTCTGTATCTATAAATTTCAAGTTTAAAATTCCTTTCTGAATATAGTCCCTAATGAAATGATGTTTTATTTCTATATGCTTAGCTCTAGAATGTAAAATAGGATTCTTACTTAAGCAAATAGCAGAAGTATTATCACAAAGAATAGGAATGTTACTCTCAAAAATCTGGAAGTCTTCAAGCTGACTTTTCATCCAGAGCATCTGTGTGCTACATCCTGCTGCTGCTATGTACTCAGCTTCTGCTGTTGACAGAGCAATAGTTGATTGCCTTTTGCTGGACCACGAGATCAGATTTTCTCCCAGAAACTGGCAGCTTCCAGAAGTACTTTTTTGTTCCACTCTGTCTCCAGCAAAATCAGCGTCGCAGTAGCCTACTAAACTGTAATCACTAGATTTTCTATAAAACAAACCCAGATTAGTAGTACCTTTCAGATACTTGAAAATTCGCTTAACAGCTGTTAAGTGAGATTCTCTAGGATCTGATTGGAATCTAGCACAAATACATACGCTGAATAAAATATCAGGTATTGAAGCAGTCAGATAAAGGAGAGAACCAATCATACCTCTGTAGACTTTCTGTTCTACGCTTTTGCTTACCTCTTCTCTTTCCAGAATGCACGTGGGATGCATTGGAATCTTTGATGGCTTACATTCTGAGAGTTCAAATTTCTTCAGAAGATCTCTGATGTATTTGCTCTGATGAATGTAAGTTCCCTCTGGAGTTTGATTGATCTGAATTCCTAGAAAGAACTTCAGTTCCCCCATGAGGCTCATCTCAAATTCTGCCTGCATACACTTAGCAAATTTTCTTCCAAGAGAAGGATTAGTAGAACCAAAGATTATATCATCAACATAAATTTGACAGACTAAAATGTCACTCTTAACTGTTTTACAGAATAGAGTGGTGTCCACTTTCCCTCTGGTGAACTCATTTTCAAGCAGAAAGTTACTCAGCCTTTCATACCAAGCTCTGGGAGCTTGTTTCAGACCATACAGTGACTTTTTCAGTTTGAAAACATGTTCTGGATGTTTTGTATTTTCAAAACCTGGGGGTTGGTGAACATACACTTCTTCTTCTATATAACCATTTAAGAATGCACTTTTGACATCCATCTGATACAGAGTCATGCCTCTATTAACAGCAAATGAGATTAAAAGTCTGATAGATTCTAACCTGGCGACTGGGGCAAAGGTTTCTGTATAGTCTATCCCCTCTTGCTGACTATAACCTTGTGCAACCAGTCGTGCCTTGTTTCTGATGACTTCACCTTGTTCATTAAGCTTGTTTCTGAACACCCATCTTGTTCCAATGACGTTGAATCCTTTTGGTCTTGGAACGAGATCCCATACGTCGTTTCTGGTGAATTGATTCAGCTCTTCTTGCATTGCCAGAATCCAGTCATTGTCCAGAAGTGCTTCATCAATAGAAGAAGGTTCAATCAGAGACACAAGTCCCATCAGAGTTTCTTCAGAGTTTCTGAAGCTTGCTCTTGTTCTGATTGGATCTTCCTTTCTTCCTAGGATAGTCTCTTCTGGGTGATCCAAACTGCTTCTGGGTAATCTCTTCTGAGGTTGATCAGCAGCAGTTGTAGGATTTCTAGCATTGCTTCTTTCAGACGTTGAAGGAATGTCTGTGTTGAGAGCTTCTGATGACTTGTCTTCAGAACCTGCAAATTCAATTTCTATACCTGCAAGATTTTCATTCTGCTTTGACTTTTCAGAGTCAAGCTTATCATCAAAACGAACACTGATTGATTCTTCCACAATCTGTGTTTCTGTATTGTATACTCTGTACCCTCTTGAGCGTTCAGAGTATCCTAACATAATACACTTCTGTGCCTTAGAATCAAACTTGTTCAAATAATTCTTAGTATTTAACATGTAGCAAGTACATCCAAATGGATGAAAATACGAAATGTTGGGCTTTCTGTTCTTCCACAATTCATATGGAGTCTTTTCCAGAATAGGTCTTATTGAGATTCTATTCTGAATGTAGCACGCTGTGTTTATTGCCTCTGCCCAGAAAATCTTAGCAACGTTTGTCTCGTTGATCATGGTTCTGGCCATTTCTTGCAATGTTCTGTTCTTTCGTTCTACAACTCCATTTTGTTGGGGAGTTCTAGGACAAGAGAGATCATGCAGAATGCCTTTGTCATTAAAGAATGACTCAAAATCTTTATTTTCAAATTCTCCACCATGATCACTTCTGACTTTAACGATTCTAAGATCTTTTTCATTCTGAACTTGGTTACAGAAGGTAACAAACACAGAGTGTGACTCGTCCTTGTGTCTTAAGAACTTTACCCATGTCCATCTGCTATAGTCATCTACGATTACTAGCCCATACTTCTTGCCACTGACAGAAGCAGTTTTAACTGGTCCAAATAAGTCAATGTGCAGAAGTTCTAATGGCTTAGAGGTAGAAACAACATTTTTGGATTTAAAAGAAGGTTTTGCAAATTTGCCTTTCTGACATGCTTCACACAGAGCATCTGAATTGAACTTCAAATTTGGAAGTCCTCTGACCAGATTGAGTTTGTTAATCTGAGATATTCTTCTCATACTAACATGCCCCAATCTTCTGTGCCAGATCCACTGCTCGTTGTTAACAGACAGAAGACATTTTACGTTCTGACTCTTTAGTTCAGAAAGTTTGATTTTGTAAATGTTGTTTTTCCTCTTACCATTAAATAGGATAGTCCCATCTTTCTGACTAACAGCTTTACATGATTTTTGATTAAAGATTATATCATAACCGTTATCACTTAATTGACTTATGGATAACAGGTTATGCATCAATCCATCAACAAGCAGAACATTATTAATAGAGGGAAGATTTCCGTTACCTACAGTTCCAGAGCCAATTATCTTTCCCCTCTGATTGCCTCCAAAGCCAACGTGGCCTCCAGGCTTAAGTTCCAGGCTTTGGAACATATGCCTTCTTCCCGTCATATGTCGTGAGCAGCCAGAGTCCAGGTACCATGACTGGTGTTTCTGACTTGCTGCTAAAGATATCTGCAACATGTATTATTTTATCCTTAGGTACCCAGATCTTCTTGGGTCCTGATTTGTTAGTTTTACCAAAACTCTGATTGAATTTTGGTTTCACAAGGTGATTACTACTAGTATATTTGATGTCATGTGTGTGACCATACACAAAGTGTGAATTTAGAGGAGTGTGTTTAATGGTTAAATCCATGACATTTTTAGGTGTAGGAACCTTACCTAGGTATCCTATTCCTTTCCTGCCGTTTCTGCTAACTCCATAGATCATTGAAGCCATTCTGCTTCTATCTATGCTTTTAGCAAGGAACTTCTGGAAACTATGATCATACTCCTTGATGATCTCATCAGCGTTGCTGGGAGTTTCAGCAATTGGTTCCTTCTGAGAGTTTTGTAAAGAGTTTTCTAATTTTAAAATTTTATCTCTCAGCTCAGAGTTTTCCAATTTGAGACTCTCAGACTTATTAGAGTCAGATTCAAGAGTCCTTTTCAGGTCTCTGAATTTAGCTCTAATCTGCTGATAACGTTCCAGAATTTCATTGAGGCTTTCAGCAAGTTCAGCCTTTGTAAAATTAACAGCGAAGTTAGGGAATACCTCTTCTGTGTCTGATTCTGAGTCTGAGTCAGAAGCTTCACTGTCATCTGGAATGTTAGCCATAAGCGCTATGTTCGCCCTTTCATCATCTGATTCTGAGTCAGCTTCAGACGAGTCAGAGTCATCCCATGTGGCCATGAGACTTTTCTTCTTCTCTCTTCCAAACTTCTTTTTGGGCTTTTCCCTCTGAAGCTTTGGACAGTCACTCTTGTAGTGTCCTTGCTCATTGCACTCGTAGCAGATGATGTCTTTTGTATTTGGCTTCTTGCTACCTGAGGAGCCTTCAGATCTTCTGTATCCAGAGGAAGAATCTGTCCTTCTGTATCTGGAAGAAGACTCGTTCTGATCAGATCTTCTGGGATTCCTGAACTTCCTTTGTCTTTGCTTCCACAGTTGATTTACTCTTCTGGAGAGAAGAGAAAGCTCGTCTTCTTCTGATGAGGATCCATCAGATATTTCTTCAACTGCCTGCAAAACTTTAGATTCAGATTTTCTGTTAGATTTTAAAGCTATAGGCTTACCTTGCTTCTGAGGCTCGTCAGCTTCCAGCTCTATCTCATGACTTCTGAGGGAGCTTATAAGTTCCTCCAGAGTGATTTTGTTGAGATCTTTCGCCAGCTTCAGAGCAGTAACCATAGGCCTCCACTGCTTGGGTAAACTTCTGATTATCTTCTTGACATGGTCAGCAGTAGAGTATCCCTTGTCCAGAACTTTGAGACCAGCTACCAGAATCTGGAATCTGGAGAACATAGTTTCAATGGATTCAGATTCTTCCATTTTAAACGCCTCATACTTCTGAATGAGCGCCAGAGCTTTTGTTTCTTTGACTTGAATGTTGCCCTCATGTGTCATTCTGAGAGAATCAAAGATGTTCTTAGCTGTGTCTCTGTTAGAGATCTTCTCATACTCAGTATAGGAGATAGCACTGAGGAGGATGGTTCTGGCCTTATGGTGATTCTTGAAATCACGCTTTTGTTGATCAGTCATTGATTTTCTATCAATCTTCTGACCAGTTGCATTAACAGGGTGCGTGTATCCATCTGTCACCATATCCCACAGATCAGCATCATGTGCTAGAAAGAAGCTTTCAATTCTGTCTTTCCAGTAGTCAAAGTTTTCTCCGTCAAAGACTGGAGGTTTGCCGCTGAATCTGTCTCTGTCCTCATTGGTGTCATTGCTGAAATGAGAGTTGTTTCCTGCCATTGTGTTTTTCTGACGCTGGATCTTGTACTGACACGGTTAAGTGTTTTAGCTCAGAACCAGGCGCTCTGATGCCAATTGAAGGGGTGAAAAACACAAGAAGGGGGGGTTGAATTGAAAAACTGGAATCTTAAGGCAAATGACAAGGTATTTTTATCCTGGTTCGTTTGATCTCAAACTACTCCAGTCCACCCGTCAAGGTGATTTCGCCTCTCTCCAACGAGGTCTTAATTCACTATATTCAACTGAATACAAATCTGCTTTAGCAACTGCTAAAACCTTCTTGATTCAAACCACAATCCGGTTTGTCAAGGCAACACTTTCTTACAAAGGTATAAGCAAATGTGTGAGAATGTTTTCTACAAAAACTATATCACAACTGTGATGTTTACACAAATGAAGCTTAGAATACTAGGTTGCTAAACGCTAATAAAGTATCAGAGTTTGTTGGTTTAGCAAAACTTGTAGAGTGAAGATTATTGTTCAGCTTTGTGCGTGTAGAGAGTTTGGAAGCATTAGCCGTGATAATCTTCAAAGCTTGGTTTATATAGCACTTGAGAGGATGAACGTTGAAGCAAATATTCTTGATTCAATGCTATTAACAAGCTTTCCTTTTTGAGCAGATCTTGTCTAGAATGATGCCGTTGGTATTGATTAGCTTTCAATGCACAGTACCGTTGCTTCTTCAATGCACGTTCTGGCTTGGCTCATTCTGATTCTGCTTCGCTGCTGATGAACTAATTTGATTCTGTATCAGAGTGTTTTACGCGCAGTTCTGTTCATCAAGCTTCAGCATGTGCAAGCGTTGATCATCTGATCTTGACGTTCTGATTCAGCAACTTCTGATGCTGATGTGCAATCATATTCTGATGCTGAAAACGTGATCTTGCTTATTTTAATCAACATATCTGCAAGTCAGAGCATAGTAATTTTAGGCAGCATATAATTCAATCATGAAATATTTAACTACTATATCTTTTCACTTTGTTATCATCAAAACTTAAATATAGGGTACTAGATTCAAACATTGTTCTAACAGTAGTAATCCCTTTTTCAGATGTTTCCCTCTCCGACGATGAGTGTGAGGTGATAGTCTCTTATGTTTCTCTCTCCGACGGTGTGTGAGGTGACAATTCCTTTTCCTATGATTCCCCTCTCCGACGGTGAGTGAGGTGATTCCCTTTCAGATTATAACTGCTTATGGTTCTCGTTCCGATATTGCAAAGATGGTAACTTCCACCAAGATTTTCCTCAACGAGCGTTGTTGAAGTTAAAGTCATCCAAGGTTCTCTTACCATTCATGCTAAGGCAGTAACCATCCCTGGTTCATTCATCAGCGTTTGAAACTCCAGACTCAGCTCCTGTAACCAGTCAGGACACATCTATACCAAGCATCTGAAATCAGCTCCTGCAACGTGTCAGGTACTCATTTTCCCTTTTGCAGGTATGCAGGTTCTCGCTAAGGAATCTCCTACGCGATCAACATCCAGATGGCATCTATAAGCCCATCATCCTATCCAGCAATCTCCAAATGGCATCTATAAGCCCATTCCATCATCGCTGCTACTATGTGAGCGCAAATTTCTGGGCACTCTAGTGTCCAATCATCTTCTACCCTCGGATTACGAAAGGCACGTCAGCCAATCTGCATCCTCAGGTCTAAGAAGATTGAACAGGGGCAACTATTGTACCCCAAAATTTGCCCTCCCATATTCTCCAAGATTTGTCAAATCAAAGTCACAAAATTCCCCAAGGGTTATGCAGTTCAACTGTCTCCTATACAGTCAAAACTAGGGTTTGTGTTCTGATCAAAGAAAGGAAGTTTTCAAGGACCCAATCAAGTCTCATATGCCTACAAAGATGGTCAAGTACCCTCATATCAAGTTTCAAGGCATTCAGCTCAAAATTGCACAGTCAAAACCCTAAATTGCACTACAGTCAACTGTAGGGGCAAAATGGTCATTTGACAGTCAAAAGTTCAAATTTTTGGTCAACATATCATTTTGAAGCCACAAATATCATTTGATCAATGCTTGATCATGATTCTCAAAATTTGGCTCAGAAATCATCAAAGATGCAAAAGTTACTATATTTGGACAGTTGAAAAAGTCAACTGAAATTGACCAGGGCATAACTTTCACATGGATTATCAGAAAAATTCCATCCAAAGCTCATTTTGAAGATAAAGACATTTCCTACAATTCATCTTCATATTCCAAGTCCAAGAAATGCTCTCACAAAAAGTTATCAATTTCAACATTATAGGTCATTTTCAAAAGTCAACAAAAAGGGACTTTAAGTCAAAGGCCATAACTTGAGATTGGTAAATCAAAATGATATGGGACCAAAGGCATTGGTTAAAGGACTCAAAGACCTTTCCAAAATGTCCAAGAACATGTGAAAAGCTTAAAAATTGAGCAAGTTATGCCTTGTGGAAGTTGGGAAATTTTTGGGAATTTTGAAAAGTCAACAATGGTTCAAATGACCTAAAAATGCAAATGGGCCCATTTTTCTTCCATGATCCATCATTCAAAGCCTATGCACGACCATTTGGCCCAAAGGGAAGTATTTTCTCAATTTTTAATTATTTGTTTGAATTTATATTAATATTAATTCATTTAAATCATTTAAATATGTAGAAAATATAAATTTGACCTAAAAAAAATCTTTTTGTGCACATTCTACTCTCAATATCTCGTGCTTAGTCAATTATGGCAAGATTTGGTTGATTGGAGCTAATTGACATAAAATTTCACATGAAAAAAGATATGAAAAGATCTTACAAAATCAAATATGCAAATCATTGAATTCATGAGATTTTGTTCAATTTTATTGACCTAATGCCTTCACTATATGATCAGGAATCAACCCTAATGGCCATTAGACTAGAAGCTGCGCTCAGAGGCCATACACAACATTGAAAATTTTCCATAAAAATACAAAACTGATTTCAAGGTTATAGGTGGTTTTAAGCCCTAATACTCATCCCAAAAGCTTGCTCGTGGATTCCTGATCATATCCCAACTCCAAACATCCTTCAAAACTCCAGGAATTGGTAGAGAGAACTCAAACTGTGTCACATAACTTTTGAAATCGCATATCACAATTCATACGTCTTTTTGCATTTTTATTGATGAATTCTTGTTCCTTACAAAGTTTCTAAGCTAACCATTGTGTTTAATTGCATTTTTGTTGACCATACGCGATTTCACCATGTTCACATTTTAGGGTTTTCAGGTTGTGATTTTAGGGCGTTTTCAATACTGTAAAATTAGCCTTCCAAACCATGATAGTCATACTCAGCAAGCCTAGACGAAGAAGAAGCACTATTCGCGATGGATTTATATTCAAGAATAGCCTAATCGCTATTTTCTTGAAAGCTGCCTAAAACCACACTTCTAAAACCGTTGCCTATAACCTTTATGTTTCAGAAAAAAAACTGGGCGAGGACGATGATGTGCTGGCAAGCAGTGGTTGGGTATTTTAAATTTCGCGCGTTTAATTACTAGTGCGCTTGTTCTTTCTTTTTGTTGATTGTGTGTTGTTAATATATCAAATAGTTCAAATGGCTCAGCTGGCAGGTATCTCCCTTGGCAATATCAAAGACCTGGGTTCGAACCCCAGGTCTTTCACATGCTCAATATTATTTTTCAATAATTAATCATATGCAGCGCTAACGTCCCAGTATACCATACGCTCACCATCTCAAGCGTGCACGCGTCCCACCAATCCAAATCAATGGCCAAGATTCAAAGAATACGTATACAATGGTCAACGCGTTTGCATACAACCTAGAAAAGTCAATGGACCAAAGCGTTATTGGGCCAGAATGCTAGGCCTTACCTCCAATTTTGGGGCTACCCCCCCCCCCTGGTTTGCTTTTCCTTTTTATATTTTATTTTCTCAATTGTTATGTTATTTATTTTTTTATTAATTAATTTTTTTTTACAAAATATGGAAAACAGCATAAAATCAGAAAAGTCAAAAAATTTAATAATTATTTTATTTTAAATATTGTTTTTTGTATAAATAATAACATGTAAATATTTAGTTTTAATTAGGTTGACATTTTAATTCTTTTCATTATAAAAATCCAAAAAATAGAATTAGGTTTAATTTTTATTCCTTTTAATTTCCCTTTTTTTAATAATAATTATTTATTTATTTATTTTTTATAATTAAATTTTGCATGTAAATTAACTTAGATTTAAATTAGGTTAAAACTTAATATTTTCGCAATAAATTTAAAAAACATTAGAACTAGGGTTTAGCATTTTGTTTTTAATTTCAATAAATTCTTTTTCTTTTAAATCTTAAAAAACACAAAAATACCAAAAACATTTAATTTTTCATTTTAATTCCTTATTAATTTAATATTTTGCAAAAGGGTCCAACGCCCGTCGCTTTAATTATTTTGTTTCGCGCATTTTACTTTGTTGCTTATTATAATTATGTACATGTCCCAAAGCCTTGTAATAATTTTATTTCTCGCACTTTTATTCGCTTTATTTATTTTTTCAGTCAAATCGGGTCCGGTTTAATTTTGGCGATGTGGACCCGCGCCATTTGTAATAGTTGTAGATTTATTTTCCCGCAAACTTTATAACTGTTAAATATGCATGCAAGAATGAATGTCTTAATTAAAATCAAGCGTAGAACACAAATAAACATGACAAGACAAATAACTGAAACATGACACACAATTCGCACACACCACCCCTAGGGTACGCCTCACTGTTGCCTTGCCTCGAAAGGTGATCGTCGAGTAGAGGATGTCTTAGTAAGTCCTCATGATCCGGGAACCTGGCATGAGGGTAGCTTCTAAGGTGTCTTCCCATTGCTCTGGTGATCACCATGTCCCGAACCTCGAATTGACCCGAACACCTCCAACGGTGGTGCTACCTACCTCTCAATGGTGGGATGACATTACTTTAAAGGACTTTTACACAGACGAATTCCTTAGGGTAGGTAGGTTCTCAAGGATACTTGCTCTAATTTCAAAAACAAATTCAAAAATACTTTTCACACCGACACCTTTTCAAAAAGCTTTCAAAAGCAACTTTTCAAACACTCTTGAGGACTGATACAAGAGTCGAACTGGAATTTTCAAAGAAACTTTTTAAAACCCACAGTTGAAAAGCAAACAAACCATTTTTGAAAACACAATGAGCAAGTATCTAAGAGCCCATGGATAACCATGGATAGAAAGGGTGCTAATACCTTCCCTTTCTATAACCTACCTCCCGAACCGAGAGCAATCTCTTTAAGGAATTTTTCTGTGCTTTTGTCCTTTCCATTTGGAGAAAATAAAAGACGGTGGCGACTCTTGCTTCCGCGACATTTCGCAAACCAGCGTTAAACAGTCAGTTCCAGATCCACCGATCACATCAGGCCATTCAAAAATCAATACAAATATATCTTTCAGTTAAACGTGCCAATTGTTTCTCTTTTTCTGTTTTGTTTTGCGAAGAACGTCCAAGGTCCAATTTGTGATATATGCATTGACAATAGTTTGCTAACTCATAAATATTTACATACGAAACAAAGGATTTTATTACAGGTGACACTAGAAACAGGGGCAATAAAGAGTTGTCTAAACAATCCAATTGTTCTATCCTCCAAGGTACCAAGGTAGGTTCAGCTAAAGAATATGACCAGTACATATTAATTCCCCAGAGAGTGATTCAGCAAAACCGTGCATTCTTCTCCAGGCAGAGTTATCAAATCTTAAGGAAGTTGGGTATCCTCCAGCAGATCTCAACATTCCCCAGTAGCATATACAAGCATCCCCGACAGTCTTGGTCTAAAGATTGTTCCCCGGCGGTATCTCAACATTCAAAGGAATCACTTCCCCAGCATATCAAAACTTCCCCAAGAAAGTCCAATCCAGTTCCCCAGGAAGGTTGGAATCTATCTCCCCAAGCAGTAAGCTTATCCCCAGTAAATTCTGGAAGCTTATCCTCGCAGAGCACGAACGCGTCTCCCGGCTTTATTCAAAGAGTTATTTCCTTAACAGGATATAACTGGGTTATCCTCATCCAAAAGCCACGGAAAGAGCGCCCTCGACGAAGTCTTCTTACCCCAGCGAAGTCCATCAACACTTCCAACAATAAGGGTATCCCCAGCAAATTATTATCAACACTCAGCAAGGCATCCCTCTTCCCACAGAGTATTGCTTCCCAGCATGGTCACTAGAGTATCTTTTCTCCCCGCAGAATCTTCCATTTGCCAAGTTTATTCCGCAACAGAGTCATCTTCTCTTATCGGTATTCTTGCGGTTATCATCCCCAGCGGAGGCAAAATCTATTCTTCAATATCAGCCCAGGATACGACTTCCCGGCACCCGTCAAGGATTTACTTTCCTAGACGCAAAATACATTCATAAAACATCACATACATCATTATAGCATGCATAGACGCATTATATCATACAAATCTCATTTATGTTGAGAACATCATTGCTTGATCCATATCATGCATTGCATATAACTGACCTTTACCTTTCAGGAAAGATGCAGTCGAAATTCTCAGTCATATTTCAAGACCTAGACCGGTTCAGTTAATCGACTCCAAAGATTTCTTATCCAGTCCCAGGCCTTCTCTAGTCCAGCTAAATCGACTCCCAACAGATTTTTCTGATAAAGACTCAGTAGAAGTTATCCCAGATTATAATTTCCTATGGTTCCCTCTCCGACGGTGAGTGAGGTGATAATTCCTTTTCAGATGGTTCCCTCTCCGACGGTGAGTGAGGTGATAATTCCTTTTCAGATGGTTCCCTCTCCGACGGTGAGTGAGGTGATAATTCCTTTTCCTATGGTTCCCTCTCCGAAAGTGAGTGAGGTGATAATTCCTTTTCAGATGGTCCCCTCTCCGACGGTGAGTGAGGTGATAATCTCCTATGGTTCCCTCTCCGACGGTGAGTGAGGTGATAATTCCTTTTCAGATGGTTCCCTCTCCGACGGTGAGTGAGGTGATAATTCCTTTTCCTATGGTTCCCTCTCCGACGGTGAGTGAGGTGATAATTCCTTTTCAGATGGTTCCCTCTCCGACGGTGAGTGAGGTGATAATTCCTTTTCCTATGGTTCCCTCTCCGATGGTGAGTGAGGTGATAATTCCTTTTCAGATGGTCCCCTCTCCGACAGTGAGTGAGGTGATAATCTCCTATGGTTCCCTCTCCGACGGTGAGTGAGGTGATAATTCCTTTTCAGATGGTTCCCTCTCCGACGGTGAGTGAGGTGATAATCTCCTATGGTTCCCTCTCCGACGGTGAGTGAGGTGGTAATTCCTTTTCAGATGGTTCCCTCTCCGACGGTGAGTGAGGTGATAATCTCCTATGGTTCCCTCTCCGACGGTGAGTGAGGCGATAATTCCTTTTCAGATGGTTCCCTCTCCGACGGTGAGTGAGGTGGTAATTCCTTTTCAGATGGCTCCCTCTCCGACGGTGAGTGAGGTGATAATCTCCTATGGTTCCCTCTCCGACAGTGAGTGAGGCGATAATTCCTTTTCAGATGGTTCCCTCTCCGACGGTGAGTGAGGCGATAATTCCTTTTCAGATGGTTCCCTCTCCGACGGTGAGTGAGGTGATAATTCCTTTTCTTATGGTTCCCTCTCTGATGGTGAGTGAGGTGATAATTCCTTTCAAATTATAATTTCCTAGGGTTCCCTCTCCGACGGTGAGTGAGGTGATAATTCCTTTCAGATTATAATTGTCTATGGTTCTCTTCCCGATACTGCAAAGACGGTAATTCCCACTAAGATTTTCTCAACGAGCGTTGTTGAAGTTAAAGTCTCCCAAGGTTCTCTTACCGTTCATGCTAAGGTAGTAACCATCCCTTGTTCATTCATCATCTTGTGAAGCTCCAGACTCAGCTCCTGTAACCAGTCAGGACACATCTATACCAAGCATCTGAAAACCAACTCCTGCAACGTGTCAGGTACTCATGTTTCTGTTGCAGGTATGCAGGTTCTCGCTAAGGAATCTCTTACGCGATCAACATCCAGATGGAATCTATAAGCCCATCACCCTATTCATCAATCTCCAAATGGCATCTGTAAGCCCATTCCCATCATCACTGCTACTATGTGAGCGCAAATTTCTGGGCACTCTAGTGTTCAATCATCTTCCACCCTCGGATTACGAAAGGCACGTTAGCCAATCTTCATCCTCAGGTCTAAGAAGATTGAACAGGGGCAACTGTTGTACCCCAAAATTTGCCCTCCCATATTCTTCAAAGATTTGCCAAGTCAAGCTTCAAATCTCCCCCAAGGGTTGCACAGTCAAAGATCTCCTATACAGTCAAAATTAGGGTTTGTGTTCTGGTCAAGAAAATGAAATTTCCAAAGGCCCAATCAAGTCTCACATGCCTACAAATATGGTCAAGTATCCTCATATCAAGTTTCAAGGCATTCAGTACAAAATTGCACAGTCAAAAACCCTAATTGCACTACAGTCAACTGTAGGGGCAAAATGGTCATTTGACAGTCAAAAGTTCAAATTTTTGGTCAACATATCATTTTGAAGCCACAAACATCATTTAATCAATGCTTGATCATGATTCTCAAAATTTGGCTCAGAAATCATCAAGATGCAAAAGTTTCCTTATTTGGACAGCTGAAAAAGTCAACTGTAAATTGACGAGAGCATAACTTTCACATGGATTATCAGAAAAATTCCATCCAAAGCTCATTTTGAAGAGAAAGACATTTCCTACAACTCATCCTCATACTTCAAGTCCAAGAAATGCTCTCACAAGAAGTTATCAATTTCAACATTATAGGTCATTTTCAAAAGTCAACAAAAAGGGACTTTAAGTCAAAGGCCATAACTTGAGATTGCTAGATCAAAATGACATGGGACCAAAGACATTGGTTAGAGGACTCAAAGACCTTTCCAAAATGTCCAAGAACATGAGAAAAGCTTAAAAATTGAGCAAGTTATGCCTTGTGGAAGTTGGGAAATTTTGGATATTTTGAAAAGTCAACATTGATTCAAATGACCTAAAATTGCTAATGGGCCCATTTTTCCTCCATAATTCATCATCCATGGCATGTGCACGACCACTTGGCCCAAAGGGAAGTATTTTCTCATTTTTTTATTTATTTATTTGAATTTTTATTTATAATAATTCACTTAAATCAATTAAATATGTGAAAAATATTTAACTTAACCTAACAAATATTTTTATACATGTTTTAGCCTCAAGATTTCGTGTATATGCAGATAAGGAAAGATTTGGAGAGATTGGAGATGATTTGAACCAAAAACACATGAAAAAAGATTGAAAAAATCTTAGAAAATCAAATTTCCAAAATCAATGAATGCAATGGATTTGATTGATTTTTCTTGACCTAATGGACTCAATACAAAAGCCTGAATACAACCCTAGTGCAAAAACACACGCAGCTGCCCAACAAAGCCATAACCAAACTTGAAATTTTTCTCAAAGAAGTCAATTCTGAAAACTCTCTTCTAGGGCGATTCAAGGTAGAATTTCTATTCCAATAGCTTCCTTGGAGATTACTGAACATATTCCAATCAAAGACAACCATCAAAACTCAAGGAATTGGTAACACGAATGCAAACTGTACCAAGAAAAATTCATAATCGTGCATCATGATTTACGCATCCTTTGTGATTTTTAATACTTGATTCATGTTCATTATGAAGTTTTGAAGCTAACCAATACATTTAATTGTCTTTTTATGTGCTACACGCGATTATGCCATGTTTGAGTTTTAGGGTTTGCAGAGTTTTAAATTGGGGATTTTGAAACGAGAAAAAATTGGAACCCTTGGCCACCACCATTAGAATCATCATGGCTGGACGAAGAAGATACCATGCTCGCGCCTAATTTATGGACCTCCTAGGCCTAATCGCTATTTTCTAGTAGCATGCCTAAGAGAACACATAAGAAACCGTTGCCTAATGTTTTTATATTTCAGGGATGATGAAGAAGATGAGTCCGTGGCAAGACATGATAGGTTGATTTGAAATTCGCGCGCTTTAACCCACTAATATTCTTGCTTTTATTAGTCAAACGGACCAAGGTTGTTGGGCCAGAATTCTTGGATTAAACCTTCTATTTGGGGACTACCACCCCCCCTGGTTTGCAATTCTCTATATTTTCCTTATATTTTATTTTCAACTATTATTTTATTTTCTTTATTGTTTTGAATTAATCAATTATTTTCCCAAAATATAAAAATACACATAAAAATCAGAAAAGAGAAAAAATAATAAAATATTATTTATTTTAGTATTTTCATAAGCAAATTTGCATGTAAATAAAATTAGTCTTAAATTAGGAGTTAATTTTAATTCTTTTAATAATAAATCAAAAAAAATGTAGAACTAGGGTTTAATTAACAATTTTTCATCCTTTTTATTTTTCTTTTATAATAATTAAAATAATTAAATATTTATTTTCATGAATTAAATTGAATATAAAAATTAGGTTTAATTTAGGTTAAATTTTAACGTCTTCTTAATAAATTAAAATAAAATAGAATTAGGGTTAGCGTTTAATTGCAATTAATTTTTTTCTATTAAATCTTAAAATACTAAAAAACACCAAAAAACAAGTTCTTTCTCTTTTAATTAATTAACTCCGTTATTAATTTAGTTTTTGCGAAAGGGTCCAACGCCCTCGTTCGTAATTTCTTATTTCCTTGCATATTTATTTTATGTCATTTAAATAATTATGTACCTCTCCCGAAGCCATGTAAATTACTTCTCGCACTTTTAATTCTTTATTTGCTTTTCTTTATTTTTCTGTCAAATCGGGTCCTGGTTAATTTCGGCGATGTGGACCCGCGCCATTTGTAATAGCTTTAGATTTACTTTTCCTCGCAACTTTTAACTGTTAATCAAAAGACATGAAAGAATGTATGGACAAAATAAAATCAAACGCGTAGATCACCAATAACATGACAAGATAAATGCAAATGAAAACGACACACAAATAGCACACACCACCCCTAGGGTACGACTCACTGTTGCCTTGCCTTCGAAAGGTGATCGTCGAGTAGAGGATGTCTTAGTAAGTCCTCATGATCCGGGAACCTGGCATGAGGGTAGCTTCTAAGGTGTCTTCCCATTGCTCTGGTGATCACCATGTCCCGAACCTCGAATTGACCCGAACACCTCCAACGGTGGTGCTACCTACCTCTCAATGGTGGGATGGCACTACTTTAAAGGACATTTACACAGACGAATTCCTTAGGGTAGGTAGACGACTCTAGATACTTGCTCTAATTTCAAAACAAAAATCAAAAATACTTTTCACACCAACACATTTTCAAAAAGCTTTCGAAAGCAATTTTTCAAACACTCTTGAGGACTGATACAAGAGTCGAACTGAAATTTTCAAAGAAACTTTTTTTAAACCCACAATTGAAAAGCAAACAAACCATTTTTGAAAACACAAATGAGCAAGTATCTAAGAGCCCATGGATAACCATGGATAGAAAGGGTGCTAACACCTTCCCTTTCTATAACCTACCTCCCGAACCGAGAGCAATCTCTATAAGGAATTTTTCTGTGCTTTTGTCCTTTCCATTTGGAGAAAATAAAAGACGGTGGCGACTCTTGCTTCCGCGACATTTCGCAAACCAGCGTTAAACAGTCAGTTCCAGATCCACCGATCACAGAACTGGCGACTCTGCTGAGGCACCAACATTTCATGGGGACCTGCTCTTCTTGCTCTTCCAAACTGACGGAGTGCTAGACATGGATTGTAAGAGATCCCTCCTTGGGTACCAATCAGAGGAACATTGGGGTATTCCCCGCATCGATCAATAATAGCTATCTCATCCAAACCTCTATAAGTCCAAATGATGTCTTTATCGGTGAGAGACATTAACCTATGAGCCCAACCTCTTCCTTCTTGATTCTTCAGTACGAACTTAGGGAGGTGCGAAATAAACCACCTCACCAACAAAGGGATACAACACCATAGGGTTCCTCGTCTTCGGGTAGTACGGGCATGAAGTTGTTGCAAGATGTCACCCAAGAGAGTAGGCACAGGATTCTGAGACATAAAGATCCTTATGGCAGTGACATTGATGAAGTTGTCAGGATTAGGAAACAGGACTAACCCATAGATTAGGAGAGCCAAGATGTCTTCATATGCCCTAAAGTCCAGGTCATTCCAGAAATTGTTAGCTTTACCAATCAGAAACTTGGCCAAGAAACCCTTAACTCCGCTTCTAGTCACCCAGTTGTCTGTTACCTCTTGATGGGTCAAAGGAAGAGCTGCAGCAACGTCCTCAAGCCTGAGGGTCTTTTCCCAACCAGTAAAGGGAGTCTGATCCAAGATAGGGATACCAAGCAAATCAGAGAACTCTTCGAGGGTAGGGACCAACTGGAAGTCTTGAAAGGTGAAGCACTGGTACAGAGGGTCATAGAACTGGGTCAGAACACTCATCAACTGTTGATCCCTCTTTGCAGTGACTAAACTGAGAAGAGAACCATGCCTCTGAATGAAGGAAGTGGTGTTTGGAATTCTGCTAACCAACTCATCAAGCAACTCAGGTGAACGAACAAAGTTGAACCGGATAGTATTCCTTCGCACAGGCATCATAATGTCCTACAAAACAGAGCAAAGGTGAAACCCTCTTGTCTTTGAAATGGTCAGTCCTTATGCAGAATGCATGCAATGCTCATGATGCTATGATGTTATGATAAAGCATACCACATATAGATACAAAGGCAAACATGGTAAGGCACACAAGTCACACAAGGCAAGCCCCTAAAGTTTAGGCCAGCATGAGGTCTGGATACTACCCTCTTTCAGTTTGTTGGTTCATACCTGTCCTAATCAAAAGTAACCGGGTTCTTAGAGGATCCCAATATCATTGACTACCCTCAATCGGTCATAACTCCAGCATCGCAATCTTTTCTTGCGGCCAGAACCATCACGAGAGTTTAGCCTCAATGGGTGTAGCATACTGCTACAATTCTAAAGGCCAAGTTGTGTCAATTAAGGTTCTAAGGTTGTTGGTGCTTAATGACTCCTTAGAAGACCCATATTCTCCTCGTTGCGACACAAGGGATATCGGTACAGACCAAGGTGCCACACCAACGTAGCCACTGCTTCACCTGTGTCGTTCTACGCCGGACAGGTCCCTCACAGCTTATGCTACCTAAACAGGGTATCCCCAGATCCGGGTTAGGATCTATGTAACTCCGATGCAACCCACAATAGTAAAGCAAGCAAATCAATACAATTGAAAACACAGTTATGAACTAAGCCCTAAGGTACACCTCACTTTATAAGTTTAGTCCCCAGCAGAGTCGCCAGTTCTGTGATCGGTGGATCTGGAACTGACTGTTTAACGCTGGTTCGCGAAATGTCGCGGAAGCAAGAGTCGCCACCGTCTTTTATTTTCTCCAAATGGAAAGGACAAAAGCACAGAAAAATTCCTTATAGAGATTGCTCTCGGTTCGGGAGGTAGGTTATAGAAAGGGAAGGTGTTAGCACCTTTTCTATCCATGGTTATCCATGGGCTCTTAGATACTTGCTCATTTGTGTTTTCAAAAATGGTTTGTTTGCTTTTCAATTGTGGGTTTAAAAAAAGTTTCTTTGAAAATTTCAGTTCGACTCTTCTATCAGTCCTCAAGAGTGTTTGAAAAATTGCTTTCGAAAGCTTTTTGAAAATGTGTTGGTGTGAAAAGTATTTTTGATTTTTGTTTTGAAATTAGAGAAAGTATCTAGAGTCGTCTACCTACCCTAAGGAATTCGTCTGTGTAAATGTCCTTTAAAGTAGTGCCATCCCACCATTGAGAGGTAGGTAGCACCACCGTTGGAGGTGTTCGGGTCAATTCGAGGTTCGGGACATGGTGATCACCAGAGCAATGGGAAGACACCTTAGAAGCTACCCTCATGCCAGGTTCCCGGATCATGAGGAATTACTAAGACATCCTCTACTCGACGATCACCTTTCGAAGGCAAGGCAACAGTGAGGCGTACCCTAGGGGTGGTGTGTGCGATTTGTGCGTCGTTTTCATTTGCATTTATCTTGTCATGTTATTGGTGATCTACGCGTTTGATTTTATTTTGTCCATACATTCTTTCATGTCTTTTGATTAACAGTTAAAAGTTGCGAGGAAAAGTAAATCTAAAGCTATTACAAATGGCGCGGGTCCATATCGTCGAAATTAACCAGGACCCGATTTGACAGAAAAATAAAGAAAAGCAAATAAAGAATTAAAAGTGCGAGAAGTAATTTACATGGCTTCGGGAGAGGTACATAATTATTTAAATGACATAAAATAAATATGCAAGGAAATAAGAAATTACGAACGAGGGCGTTGGACCCTTTCGCAAAAACTAAATTAATAACGGAGTTAATTAATTAAAAGAGAAAGAACTTGTTTTTTGGTGTTTTTTAGTATTTTAAGATTTAATAGAAAAAAATTAATTGCAATTAAACGCTAACCCTAATTCTATTTTATTTTATTTTAATTTATTAAGAAGACGTTAAAATTTAACCTAAATTAAACCTAATTTTTATATTCAATTTAATTCATGAAAATAAATATTTAATTATTTTAATTATTATAAAAGAAAAATAAAAAGGATGAAAAATTGTTAATTAAACCCTAGTTCTACATTTTTTTTTGATTTATTATTAAAAGAATTAAAATTAACTCCTAATTTAAGACTAATTTTATTTACATGCAAATTTGCTTATGAAAATACTAAAATAAATAATATTTTATTATTTTTTCTCTTTTCTGATTTTTATGTGTATTTTTATATTTTGTGAAAATAATTGATTAATTCAAAACAATAAAGAAAATAAAATAATAGTTGAAAATAAAATATAAGGAAAATATAGAAAATTGCAAACCAGGGGGGGTGGTAGTCCCCAAATAGGAGGTTTAATCCAAGAATTCTGGCCCAACAACCTTGGTCCGTTTGACTTTTGCCAGGTAGCATGTTGAAGCATTGACTGGGACTCACCGTGTCTCTCAATTCATAGCCTTTGATCTGATCCTGATGGACGCGTGGATGGCTTGGTGGAGAAGGTGTATGGTGCGTCTGCAGCCTTGAAGCGCATGGGAATTGTTATTGAAAAATAATATGGGAACATGGAAGACCTGGGGCTCGAACCCAGGTCATGTACCTTTTCAACCAACGCGTTTGCCACTGAACCAACACTTGCACGTTTGACATATAATAACAAACAAATATAATAAATAAAAGCAAGAATATTAGTGGGTTAAAGCGCGCGAATTTCAAATCAACCTATCATGTCTTGCCACGGACTCATCTTCTTCATCATCCCTGAAATATAAAAACATTAGGCAACGGTTTCTTATGTGTTCTCTTAGGCATGCTACTAGAAAATAGCGATTAGGCCTAGGAGGTCCATAAATTAGGCGCGAGCATGGTATCTTCTTCGTCCAGCCATGATGATTCTAATGGTGGTGGCCAAGGGTTCCAATTTTTTCTCGTTTCAAAATCCCCAATTTAAAACTCTGCAAACCCTAAAACTCAAACATGGCATAATCGCGTGTAGCACATAAAAAGACAATTAAATGTATTGGTTAGCTTCAAAACTTCATAATGAACATGAATCAAGTATTAAAAATCACAAAGGATGCGTAAATCATGATGCACGATTATGAATTTTTCTTGGTACAGTTTGCATTCGTGTTACCAATTCCTTGAGTTTTGATGGTTGTCTTTGATTGGAATATGTTCAGTAATCTCCAAGGAAGCTATTGGAATAGAAATTCTGCCTTGAATCGCCCTAGAAGAGAGTTTTCAGAATTGACTTCTTTGAGAAAAATTTCAAGTTTGGTTATGGCTTTGTTGGGCAGCTGCGTGTGTTTTTGCACTAGGGTTGTATTCAGGCTTTTGTATTGAGTCCATTAGGTCAAGAAAAATCAATCAAATCCATTGCATTCATTGATTTTGGAAATTTGATTTTCTAAGATTTTTTCAATCTTATTTCATGTGTTTTTGGTTCAAATCATCTCCAATCTCTCCAAATCTTTCCTTATCTGCATATACACGAAATCTTGAGGCTAAAACATGTATAAAAAGATTTGTTAGGTTAAGTTAAATATTTTTCACATATTTAATTGATTTAAGTGAATTATTATAAATAAAAATTCAAATAAATAAATAAAAAATGAGAAAATACTTCCCTTTGGGCCAAGTGGTCGTGCACATGCCATGGATGATGAATTATGGAGGAAAAATGGGCCCATTAGCAATTTTAGGTCATTTGAATCAATGTTGACTTTTCAAAATATCCAAAAATTTCCCAACTTCCACAAGGCATAACTTGCTCAATTTTTAAGCTTTTCTCATGTTCTTGGACATTTGGGAAAGGTCTTTGAGTCCTCTAACCAATGTCTTTGGTCCCATGTCATTTTGATTTACCAATCTCAAGTTATGGCCTTTGACTTAAAGTCCCTTTTTGTTGACTTTTGAAAATTACCTATAATGTTGAAATTGATAACTTCTTGTGAGAGCATTTCTTGGACTTGAAGTATGAAGTTGAGTTGTAGGAAATGTCTTTATCTTAAAAATGAGCTTTGGATGGAATTTTTCTGATAATCCATGTGAAAGTTATGCTCTGGTCAATTTACAGTTGACTTTTTCAACTGTCCAAATAAGGAAACTTTTGCATCTTGATGATTTCTGAGCCAAATTTTGAGAATCATGATCAAGCATTGATAAAATGATGTTTGTGGCTTCAAAATGATATGTTGACCAAAAATTTGAACTTTTGACTGTCAAATGACCATTGTGCCCCTACAGTTGACTGTAGTGCAATTAGGGTTTTTGACTGTGCAATTTTGTACTGAATGCCTTGAAACTTGATATGAGGATACTTGACCATATTTGTAGGCATGTGAGACTTGATTGGGCCTTTGGAAATTTCATTTTCTTGACCAGAACACAAACCCTAATTTTGACTGTATAGGAGATCTTTGACTGTGCAACCCTTGGGGGAGATTTGAAGCTTGACTTGGCAAATCTTTGAAGAATATGGGAGGGCAAATTTTGGGGTACAACAGCGGTCCAGGAAAAAATTGGGGATCAAAGCGTAACACTATGTCTCATTGAATCATCTTGCAACTAGACTTCGATATCGACTATCAAGCTCGGACGGCGCCAATAAATCTGATCTACCTTCAACCAAGTAGCAAAGTGATGAGACGCTTAAAGATATAAAGGCAATAGCAGAGTTGGAACCCAGTGGGATTGTTTCACATAGCTGTTTTTCTTTGTTTTTTACAAATAGTATAAATTCTATCTTTCGGCGGCGTTCTCTTACTAGGACGTCAGCCTCTTGTACAAAACGCCTATTATAGGCCAAATTCAAAATCAATACAATTCATTTTCACAATAAATTTCAAAATTGTTTTTCTTTTCCTGTTTTGTTTTGCAAGAGCATCCAATGATTCATTTTTTATATATGCATTTGAAAATAATTGTTACTCATAAAAATTTACATGCGAAACAAAAGACAATTACTCGTAATTCCAGGAACATGGGAAAACAAGAAATGTCCAAACCTTACAGTTGCTCTATCCACCAGGTACGGTGATAGACCCAGCTAGAGAATATGACTAAGGATGCATACACTCCCCGCAGAGTAGAAGGTACCAAAAATTGGTGATGTTAATTCTCCTCAAGCAGAGCTTATCTATCACCAGCACTAGAGGATTATCCCCAGTGGAGTTTATTTCTTCCACAGATAGAAACTCAATCCCCAACAGGGTTTATTATTGCCAGCAAACAGTATTTCGTCCCCAGCCGAAGTTATTTCTCCAAATCAGCAGATCTTCTGACAGAGTAACTCTTCCCCACAGAGTCATTCTCTCTCCAGTTTATTCTCCAGCAGAGTTATTCTCCCACCAATTTATTCTCAAATCATCTTCGGTTGTTATCCCTAGCGAGCAAAACTCTTTATATTCTCCAGCAGTAGTCTGGGATTTATTTTCCCCAGCTAGAGAACATCATAAGAACATTGCATATCCATACATCATGGCATGCGCATACGCATCATACATCACAGTCTCATTTATTTTGTGAACATCATTGCTCAATACATTTCATGCATCATACGACTAATTCTTTACCTTTCAGGGAAAGATACAATCAAATTCTCACAAGTTTCTCTGGTTCAGTCAAATCGGTGCCAAGATTTCTATTCCAGTTCAAGATATGAAGCCCGGATCCGACCAGATAATATCTTGATTTCTCCATCATATTGTGAAGCCCGGAGAACGACCTGATAACAGTACCGAAATACCACGAAGCCTTGAACTGACCAGATAGTGGTTTATCTTAAATTCAAGCTATGAAGCCCGGATTCAACCGGATAATAGTTTAATCCCCAGCAAGGTATTGTGAAGCCTGGATTACGACCAGATTAGAAATACAAGACACCATGAAGCCTGGACTCGACCAGATAATGGTATAAGACGTTGTGAAGCCTGGATCACGAGCAGATAGTAATACAAGACACCATGAAGCCTGGACTCGACCAGATAATGGTATAAAACATTGTGAAGCCTAGATTACGACCAGATAGCAGCCAAGAATACTATGAAACCTGGAGTCGACCAGATAGTGGTATATCTTTAATGCAAGTTATGAAGCCCGAATTCGACCGAATAATATCTTGATTTCTCTGAATGCCATGAAGCCTGGATTCGACCAGATAATGGTATAATACATCGTGAAGCCTGGATTACGATCAGATAGCGGTAAAGACACTGAAGCATGGGGTTACGACCAGATAACAATAAGGGACATTGCGAAGCTTGAATTTCAACCAAATAATAGTCTACCTGGCCAATTACTATGAAGCCCGGAAATCGACTGGATATTAGTAGGCCTTAAAATCAAATGGAAACCCGGATGCAACTGGACAACCACTTGATTTCTTCTGAAGCCTGGAATACGACCAGATAAGAAGTAAGGTATTGTGAAGCCTGGAATCGATCAGATAGCATTACAAGACACCATGAAGCCTGGATTCGACCAGATAATGGTATGAAACATCGTGAAGCCTGGATTATGACCAAATAGAGGTAAAAGACACTACGAAGCTTGGATTTCGACCAAATAGCAGTTTACCTGGACAATTACTAAGAAGCCCGGAGTCGACCGGATATTAGTGTGCCCTAAATTCAAGTTAAAGCCCGGATGCGACCGGATAACAACTTAATTCCTTCTGAAGCTTGGAGTACGACCAGATAAGAATTGAGAAATTGCAAAGCCTGGATTACGACCGGATAGCAAGTTTAATCTCATCTCCCCAGTAAGTCACTGTAAAGCCTGGAGTGCGACCAGATAGCAGTCGATCTTATCACTATAAAGCCTAGATCGCGACCAGATAATAGTTTATTTTCACCTTTTCAACCAAGATACATTTCCCCAGTAGAATAACGGACGACCGGAGCTCCTAAAATTCAAATTTTTCCCAAGACAAAGAACAACATTCCCTAGCGAAATCTTCCTCAACAAGTATGCAAGCTCTCGCTAAGGAATCTCTTATGCGATCGACACTCCCTCGGATGGCATCTTTAAGCCCATCTTCCATAATCAATCTCCAAATGACATCTATAAGCCCATTCCCGACATCACAAGACAAGTACCACTTCATGCGAGTGCAAATTTCTTGGGCACTCTAGTGTTCAATCATCTTCAACCTTCAGATCACGAAAGGCAGACAAGCCAATCTACATCCTCAAGTTTAAGAAGATTGAACAGGGGAAGTTGTTGTACCTAAAAATTTTCCCTCCCATATTTCTCAATACATTTCAAGTAATATCCTCAAATTGCTCAAGGAAGTCCAAGGGTTGTCCAGACAAACTCTCTCCTAAGGCAGTCTACCTCAAATTAGGGTTTCATGTTGCATCAAGATACTTGAGTCCAAGGGATCCCAAATGCTCACCATTGTCCTAATATGTTCTCAAGGTCATCCATGTCAAGTTTCAAGCCTTGCAGAGGAAGTTTGCTCAGTCAATTGCTCAAAGGCCTGAAAATCGATTGTGCTAGGGCAAAAGTCAACTATGGCCCACATAAAGTCAAACTTCAAGATTTTCGGTCAAAATCCTCATTTTGAAGTATTATTCATTATTTTATCAAGGGTTTATCATGATTCCTCAAGTATTTCTCACAATTCATCAAGACTCAAAAGTTGCTTAATTAGGGTTTTGTAGGAAAAGTCAACTCAACTTTGACCAAGCATAACTTTCTCATACTTTATTAGAAATGAGCCATCCAAAGCTCATTTGGAATAGGATGAAATTCCCTATAATTAATATTCAGCTCCCAAGTTCAAAATGTGCACTCACAAGAAGTTATGAATTTGGACATTATAGGTCACTTTGAAAAGTCAACAAAAACACCTTTTTTGCCAAAGCTTCATACATGAACATGGAAGAATAAATTGATATGAGACCAAAAGGGTTGCTTAGACGACATCCTAAGCTTTATAAAAAGTCAAAGAACACATCTCTAGGCTCAAAATTGAAGGAGTTATGCCTTGGTGAAGTTGACCTTTTTTGTAAAATTGCCAAAAGTCAAAAGTGGCCAAAATTGTAATTTTTGTAAAATGAGCCAAACTTTTTGTGCTTGTATTGAGTTTGTAACACGTCCCATGATCCTTTATCTTATTTTTGTAATTTATTTTGATTTTGATTTCAATTAAATCAAAATAAAGTCATGAAAATATCAAAATCATTTAAACCTTGAGATTTTGTGCATATTTCAGGTCCATGAATAGCTGGCAAGGAGATCAAATCGTGCAAGGCTTGTTTGTACACAAATAGATTGAATTTTTCTTGTTTTGGAAAGATTGGATACAAGTGTGAATCAAGGATAAAATCTTCATAATTGCAAGGATTTTATGCAAACTTGGAACCCAAATGGATTCTATGATATATATTGAACAAAGCTAGACCAAAAGCACAAGGGTTGGAGGCGTGAGAAGCTGAGAAAGAACTTGAAAAAATCACCAAAAAGTGTTGAATCAAATTGCAGGTTAGAGGACAATTTACACCATTCCAAGGCTAGCAATCGATTCCCAGTCATCTCCTGAAGCTAACCTGATCATAATCAAGCCTCGATTTGCCCAGAATCCATCTCTACAACCCTCACGGTTTGTCATTTTTTTTAAAAATTGTATCCCTCTATTCTTGCATCTTTATCATGTTTCAATGACATATTTGTAATCTTTATCATGTTTGCAAGCTAACAGTACCATTTAATTGCATTTTTGGAAGCCATACGTGTAGATGCCATTGTTATGGTTTCTAAGATGGTTTTGGGGCTTTGCTACACAGGGAAAATTGGGCCACGATTGAGGTACCATGATACTCGTGAGGTTGCCACGAGTTGATTGGTACCATCGTTATGTGTTTATCATGCTTGTAGGGAGTTCTGGAAAATCACAGGGGTTGTACCTACGCTTTTCATCTGTAGGTAAAAGTCTCCAGACTTTTAGCAACAGAGGGAGGAAGAAGAAGGGTGGTCTGGCACCCCCTAACTGGCCCATTTGAATTTCGCGCGGTTTTGATAAATTAATTTGTTTTCTCAATATAATTTTTATTTGTTATTTGATATACAAGAAAGCAGGCCAGCTCAGTTGGTGAGGATGCGTTGGAAATTGCCAAAGGGCCTGGGTTCGAATCCCAGGTCCCCCATATTATTTCATAATTTTACTTCTTGCATGATCAGGCACAAGGACTACCATACTCCATCATTCTTCAACCATCAGATTACCCACAAGCTGGATCCAAAGGCTATCATTTGAAAGTCTACAATGCACCCTAGTCAACATGCAACAAGGAATCAGAAAGGTCAACATGGACCAAGGCTTGTTGGGCCCAAAAACTGCTATGGACACCCCCTCTGTTTGCTGATTACAAGGCCCATTTCTCTCTTTTCTTTTATATTCTTTCTTTTATTTATTTTTTTTAATTTACTTTCTCACAAAAATTAATTGTTTTTTACAAAAAAACTCATAAAAATCAATTTCATCAAATTTAGGTTTTTTTATATATTTTGTCAAAATTAGTTTAATTAGTTTAATTTAATTTTAGGGTAATTTTAATCTTTTTGTAAATAAATTAAAACAAATTAGAAAATTAGGTTTTATTTGATTTAATTTTTTACTTTCTTTTCTTAAAATAACCAAAATATAAAATAGGTCAAAATTAATTATTTTTATTAATTTAAATTAATTAGTAATTAGGTTTGTATTTATTCATTAAAACCTTATTTTTTTTCTCAAAAAATAATCAAAAACAACCAAAATATGATTTTTCTTTTAATTAGGTTTAGACGGGGTCAAAACTCTAATTTTTTTCTCCATCTTAATTTATCGCGCACGTTTATTATTTTTGCAAATATTGATGTAACTGCCCATGGGATATAATTAATCCCCTACCCCGAAGCCTTGATAGCGTAGTTTTATTTTCCGCATTTTAATTTTCGCAAATATTAACTGTTAGATGTATGATAATAGGATTGGATGACAAGAATGTATGTTAATTTTAAAATGGTTAGCAAACCCTAAATGTGCAAAGATAATAACTTGAAATCAAATCACTCGCACATGCGCACTTCTAGGGTATATTCTCACTTCGGTTGCCTTAGGTAAACGATCATTAAGCATAGGGTATCTTAGTGGTTTCCCTCTTGTCTAAACAAAGATCAAATGTCCCGTTCGAAAATATTGCCTCGGAAATGTTGCCTCAGAAAGGTCGCCTCGGAAATGTTGCCTCGAATATGATCTTAAGACATTAGGGTTATTACTAAAACTTCCTAACATTGCTTTAGTGATCGTACATCCCTTTCGAATTGACCCTTACAACTCCAATGACGATGCTACATACTCACCAATAGTGGGATAGCGCTGTCTAAAGGAAACAAGAACAGAAACATTCTTTTTTCGAGTAGGTAGATGCTAGTAGGTACTTGCTCAAAATCAAACTTTTCCACACTTACACACTTTCCAAGCAATGTTTTCAAAAACACTTCGTAACACTCTTGAAGACAGAAGAAAGGGTTAAATCAAAGTAAAACAAAAACTTTTCAAAAACACACAAACACGGAAGAAATTTTTAAAATGATGAGCAAGTACCTAAGAGCTCGTAGAAAACTACGGATAGAAAGGGTGCTAATACCTTCCCTTTAAATAATCTACCCCCCGTACTCAGAATATCTCGAAAAAGGAATTTTTCTATGCTTTTTTCCTTTCCAGTTGGATAAATTAAAAGTCGGTGGTGACTCTTGCTTGCCACGACATTTTGCAAACACAAACGCAAAACGCAAACCAGCATTTTCCTAAAATAGTCTGGTTCTGCCACCGTATCACAAATCGCAATTAGGTTTTGGCAAAGGTCAAAACCCTGGTCGTCTCATATTCGATTCATCATGCGCGTGTTATTTATTTTTGCCAATATTGTTGTAACTGTTCATGGTTTGTAATAGTTTAATCTAGGACTTTTCACTTATCGCTTTTCTTGGGGTTTTTTGGCTATGTAATTAATCCCCCTCCCTGAATCCTTGTAATAGCGTAGATTTACTTTCTCGCATTTTAATTCTCAAAAATATTTGACTGTTTAGATGTATGTTAATAGGATTGTATGACAAGAATGCATGACAAATTAATCCAGTTAGAAAACCCTAATGTGCAAAGACTAAATAAATAAAAACAAATCACTCGCACATATCACTCTTACGGTATACTCGCACTTCGGTTGCCTTCGGTAAATGATCATTAAGTATAGGGTCTCTTAGTGGTTGTCCTCCTGTCTAAAAAGATCAAATGTTGCCTCGGAAATGTTGCCTCGAATACGATCTTAAGACTCTAGGGTTATTACTAAGGTGTCCCAACATTGCTTTAGTGATCGTACGTCCCTTTCGAATTGACCCTTACAACTCCAACGATAGTGCTACCTATTTCTCAATAGTAGGATAGCGCTGTCTAAAGGAAACGAGAATAGAAACGATCTTTTTTCGAGTATGTAGATGCTAGTAGGTACTTGCTCAAATCAAAACTCTTCACACTTACACATTTCAAAACAATTTTCAAAACAACTTTGTCACACCTTTGAGGACTGATACAAGGGTTATCACAAAGTCAAAATTTTCAAAACAAAGCACATACACAAGAAATTTTAAGAGCAAGTACCTAAGAGCCCATGGAAAACCGTGGATAGAAAGGGTGCTAACACCTCCCCTTTCTATAATCTACCCCCCCGTACGCAGAATATCTCGAAAAAGGATTTTTTTTTCTGTACTTTTTTCCTTTCCGGTTGGATGAAATAAAAGTCAGTGGCGGTTCTTGCTTACCACGACATTTTGCAAACACAAAATGCAAAATGCAAACCAGCATCAAACAGTCAGTTCTCACTTTTAAAGGTTTTGCTTGGGGTTACTATAGATCCTAACCCGGATCTGGGGAATACCTTTTAGGTAAGTAGCAATAGACTGTGAGGGAACTGTACGTCGTAGAGCGATACGGTTGAAGCAATGGCTACGTTGTTGTGGCACTTTGGTTGGTATCGGTATCCCTTGTGGAGAAACGAGGAGAATACGGGTCCTCCACGTGGTGTCGTTAAGCATCAACTGACCTTAGAACCTTTAATCGCCCAAATTGGCCATTAGAAAGTAGTGAGATTGTCGGCCTCGGTCTAAAGCTGAGAACTGGTTGATACTTGATGCTAAACTCATTGAGACTATACTCTCGGAATAGTTCCGACCGCAAGAAAAGATTGTGTGAGCTGAAACCATGACCGATGGAGGATGGTCAGTGATATTGAGATCCTCTAGAACCCGGTTAATTTTTCTAGGACAGGTTGAAACCAACTTAACTTCAAGAGGGTATTACCTTTGACCTCATGCAAGCCTTAAACCTAAGGGCTTTGTGTGACTTGTTTGTCTTTGAAATACCTGTTATTTTCTATACCTGTGTTTTATCATGACATCATACATCATAACATAGCATTCATGCTTCATTCCACTAACCATTTCAAAGGCCATGGGAATTTATCTTTGTTCTGTTTTGCAGATCATGGCTTCCGTACATAGAAAGACTATTCGAGTCAACTTTGTGGAGATACCATCCCAACTCAAAGAGCTAGTGTCAAGAATTTATGAAACGTCTATGTTCATTAAGAGAAATGGTTAACTTCTCAGCCTGGTTACTTCAAACCCGAATGAATAGATGATGAGCATACTTTTTCAGTTCTTCAATCCCGAGCATCACTATTTCACCTTTCCAAATTATCAGTTGGTACCCACCTTGGAGGAATTCTCTCATCTATTGGGCATATCCATTCTTTAACAGGTACCCTTCACAGGTATGTAAGAAGTCCCTAAGCCAGAAGTCATTGCCTCAGCTTTGCATTTGAAACGGACCGATGTGGTATCCAATTAGGAAACTCGAAGCGGAGTCGAGGGTTTTCTAGCAAAATTTCTGATAGACCAGGCTCAGCTATTCTGGGATGATTTAGATTTTCAGGCTTTTGAAGATGTCTTGGCTCTTCTTATCTATGGTTTGGTTCTCTTCCCTAATCCGGATTCCTTTGTAGATGTGAATGCTATCAAGATTTTCCTTACTCGCAACCATGTGCCTACCTTGCTTAGATATATCCTGCACGCCCTCTATACTCGTACCACGAGGAGAAGAGGGACTCTTATGTGCTGCATGCCATTATTGTCGAGGTGGTTTATTTCTCACCTCCCTAAGTTTGTGCTGAAGAACGAAGAAGGTTTGGGTTGGTCGCATAGAACAATGTCACTTGCTCATACAGACATTATTTGGTGTTCCCGGACTATGGAAGACGTTCCTGTTATCGACCATTGTGGGGGGTATCCTAATGTCCCATTACTTGGTATCAGAGGAGGTATAACTTACAATTCTTGTCTAGCTTTGCGACAATTTGGTCGTGATCGAAGAGATGGTCCCCATAGGTTACTTCTCGAGGATATTGCATTCGACTATGAAGATGATGTTAAATGGCATCGCCGGAGGTTCATACGAGCTTGGGGCATGGTAAATAGGTCTGACCACCATGAGTTGGGACCAAAGACTTCCCTTCCTATGCAGCCTTACCTCCAATGGGTCCGAGCTCGTGCCCAGAAGCTTGTGATGCCTTATGTGACAGTATTACCAGTGATTGTGGAACCCACTACCGAAGAGGGCATTCCTTACACGGTTTTCTATCCTTACATGCCCAGTGATCTTGGATTCAGTTGAAGAATGAGCGAGATACTTACAGAGAGCAGTTCCATGAGCAAGAGAGGAAGGTTTTGAAGCTCACCAGACAGCTCGAGAAGGAAAGAGTGCTCAATGATTACATCAGCACAAAGAGAAAGCGTCCATGGGAGTTTTGATTTTGCTTTTCTAGTTTTAGATTTGTTTTATTTATTTCTTTGTAATGCCTTAAGGGAATTGTTGAACATTTCAAAGTTAAGCTAATAAAGTTTTGTTTATTTTTGGTTTGCAAATTTAAATCTTCCAAAGTCTTTGAAATCATTACATGTGCATCCCATTATCATGCACATCATCACAGGTACCACTACAGGTTTCTTATCTTCTTTGCTGTTTATTTCAGCAGAAATGTCTTCCGATCAAGTAATCAAAGATATTCAGGCACAGAACGCCCAGTTCCAATAGATGTTCATCAGTCTGGCAAAGGGGCAAGAGGATTTGAAAGCCCTCATTCTGAAAAAGGAAAAGAAGAAGAAGAAGGTCAGTATTCTGAATATGGGCAGAAGGTTTAGAGAAAGGTTGAAGCATCAAACTGATCTGACCTCTTCATCCAAGGAAGGGGAGAACCAAGAAGAGGAAAAGGACCCTAGTCCTGCAGTCTCTGATGATGATACTGATTTTGATGATGAGCAATATCCTCTTGCCGAGGATAGGTACAAGCAGCTAGAAGACCATCTGACTGCTATGGAAGTTCAGAAGATGCCTGGTTTGGATTTCGGAGAACTAGGACTGGTATCGGGAGTGGTTATCCCTCAGAAGTTCAAGGCTCCAGTTTTTTCTAAGTATGATGGAGTGTCCTGCCCAAAACTCCATCTCCGCTCTTATGTCAGGAAAATTCAACCCTACACTACTGATAGAAATTTGTGGGTGCACTTCTTTCAAGATAGTTTGTCAGGGACTCAGCTTGAATGGTTCTACCAGTTGGAAGGGGCCAATGTTCGAACTGGGATGATCTTGCTGCTACTTTCTACAAGCAGTATCAGTATAATACCGACCTTGCTCCCACTCGTAATCAACTCTAGAGTATGTCCATGGGTGTAGGTGAAGGTTTCAAAGATTACGCTAAAAAATGGAGACATTTGGCTGGACGAGTTCAACCCCCTTTGTCTGATAGGGAGTTGGTTGATATGTTCCTGGGGATGCTGTCTGGTCCATTTTTCAACCACTTGATTGGCAGCTCGTCGTCTGGTTTCACCGAGTTGATTTTAACTGGAGAAAGAGTTGAGGCTGGAATTCGAAATTGTAAAATACAGAAAGATGCTTCTTCAAGTTCGATAAGGAAACCTTTTACTGGTAAGAGGGAAGCCAATGTATTTTATAGCCCGAGGGGCCAAAACAGATCTGAACATCGTCCAACGGTAAATGCTGTAGTGATACCAAGACGCGTTGTTGCTCCACAATGCAACAATCAATAGAGGGTGGAAAGACCACATCGGCAGTTTACCCACATTAGCATGACCTTGGCTGAAGTGTTACCTCATCTGCTGAGATCCAACTTAACCATATTGAGGGAGGCTCCCAAAAATCCAAACACTACCTCTCCTAGATACAATCCCAACGTGCGGTGCACCTACCATTCTGAGAGTCCTGGCCACGATACTAATGATTGATGGGCTCTGAGAAACAAAGTACAAGATTTGCTGGAAGCTAAAGAGATAGAGTTTGATGCTCCAAAAAAGCCGAATGTAATAACTGCTCCTATGCCCAAACATGGTCGTGGAGTTAATTTTGTTGACAATGAATTGTTTCTGACCTCTGTTGAAGAAATTTCTACTCCTCTTATGATTGTTAAGAGGAATTTGCTATTGGCCGGTTTATTTTCGGGTTGTGGTGAAGGTTGCCACATGTGCTCGATTCTACCTACTGGTTGTCGCTTGTTAAAGTCAGGTGCTCAGTGCATGATGGATAATAAAGAGATTCTGTTCGAGAAGACTATGATTTCTATTGTTCCCAATGAAGATGTCGCCATCATAACCATTTCCGCCAATCCTTCCAAGGTTTCCTCGAGAAAACCTGTTAGGATTACACCGGTTCCAAGAATTGCTCCGTTAATAATCACCGTTCCTGGTCCCATCCCATACACTACAGATAAGGCTGTCCCATGGCACTATGGTGCTGATGTGTATTACCATGGTATTAAACAAGACTTGAAGAATGAAGAAGCTGATATTGATGTCAGTAATATGGTCGGGGCTAGCAAGGTCACCAGAAGTGGAAGACTCTTTTCTCCCGAGATTGCCCCTCCGACTATCCACAAAGTTGTTGTCATTCCATCTGCTAGTACATCAACTACTGTTCAAGTTCCTACTCCAGTTATCACCCCTGTCGCCGAGCCATCTGGGACTCGGGGCAAAGAAATCATAGGTGAGACTGCCCGGACGGAGGCGCCTAGAAAAATTATTGTGGAAGCCTCTAAATAAGAAATAGAGGAAATACTGAAAATTATCAAGAAAAGCGACTACAATATGGTCGAACAGTTGGGGAAGACCCCGTCAAAAATCTCCATGTTGTCTCTGCTATTGTATTCTGAAGCCCATGCAAAGGCTTTGATTGCATTTCTCAAGACTGCGCATGTACCATAGGAAACTTCTGCAGATCAGTTCAAAGATTGTGTGGCTAGCCTGATTGCTGACAATGGGCTAGGATTTTCAAATGCCGATCTGACTGCTAAGGGGAAGAATCATAATGATGCTTTGTATGTTTCGATTGAGTGCAGGGGCACCACTATGGCTCATGTGCTGGTGGATAACGGGTCTTTGTTGAACGTTCCGCCAAAGAAAGCATTGGACCGTTTGGACTGTGAGGGTATGACTTTAAAACCAAGTAACATTGTGGTAAGGGCTTTTGACGGGTCAAAAAGAATGGTGCAAGGGGAGGTGGACATCCCTGTCAAAGTGGGTTCTCAGACCTTTGGGTCCACCTTCTACGTAATGGACATCAGGCCGTCGTATTCTTGCTTGTTGGGTCGTCCTTGGATCCATAGGGCTGGGGCAGTTACTTCTACGCTCCATCAAATGCTGGAGTATCCAGTGCAGGGGAAAATTGTCACGGTGCAAGGTGAAGAAGAGTACATGGTGAGTCATCTCAATTCCTTCTGTTATGTGGAGATGGATGAGGAGTTCATAGAAACTCCTTGTCAGAACTTCGAAGAGGTCCCTCAGACTTTGGCGTCAACTGAAGTTACTACCAACAAACCTCCGCTGAAGATGGCTTCTCTCAAGGATGCTAAGGCTGTTGTTGAAGGAGGTGGGTGTACCAATTGGGGTCGGCTCCCTGATTTCACTTAAAAAACTGACAAATTTGGTTTGGGCTTTACTACAGGGGCTCAAAGGGCTGTTAGGTGCACACGAATTGGAAGACCTCCTCTACACATCAACAATCGGGAAGTTAATGAAATTGAGGACATCGAAGAAGATTCAGACCTCGACAGCTGGATCTACCCAACAACCAACAGTGGACTGAATAACTGGACGGTGAAGGACTTCATACTTGTTTCTTTTATTCCGCAGTAATTGACTTTTATTTTAAGATTTGTAATAAACAGTTTAAAACTTTACGGCCCGGTGCCTTGCCCGAGGCACCTTGGCTTTGCTTGTGAGGGATTATTATTTGTCATTTTCATATATCATTAATAAAACATTGGAGGTTTCTTGCATTACAAATTTTGCGCTCCTTGTTTTTCTTTTCTATCTCCCACTTTATCAAAATAGTTATTCTCTTACACACACTCGCGTATCATACTACAGATCCATATCCACTCTGGATCCCATTGATAACAGCTTTACTACTACTGGTTATGACTTCAAAAATCTGATCAACCAAGCCGAGGACGAAGGTGAGGATGATTGTGAGGTGCCTGGAGAACTTGCTAGACTACTACAGCAGGAAGAAAGGGCCATATAGCCTCATGAAGAGCCAGTTGAGTCAGTGAATTTGGGTACAGAGGAAGATAGGAAAGAGGTTAAAATAGGTGCGAATCTGGAGCCTAGTGTCAAACAACGGTTAATACAGATGCTACACGACTATGTTGAGATCTTCGCCTGGTCCTATGAAGACATGCCTAGTTTGGACACTGATATTGTGGTACATCACCTGCCGAATAAAGAAGACTGCCCTCCGGTAAAGCAGAAGGTCCGCCGTATGCACCCTGAAATGTCAGAGAAAATCAAGGCGGAGGTCATGAAATAGTTCGACGTAGGATTCTTAGTTGTTACTTCTTATCCGCAGTGGGTTGCCAACGTTGTTTCGGTAACTAAGAAGGACGGTAAGGTACGAATGTATGTGGATTACAGAGATCTGAACAGGGCAAGCGCTAAGGATGACTTCCCACTACCTCACATTGATGTTCTAGTCGACAACACCGTGCAGCACAAGATCTTCTCCTTCATGGATGGTTTTTCTGGCTACAACCAGATCAAGATGGCTCCTGAGGACATGGAGAAGATAACCCTTGTTACACAGTGGGGCACCTTCTGTTACAAGGTAATGCCTTTTGGGTTGAAGAATGTTTGGGAAACTTATCAGCGCCCCATGGTGGCTTTGTTCCATGATATGATTCACCATGAGATCGAGGTTTATGTTGATGACATGATAGCCAGGTCCCAGACTGAGGAAGAGCACCTTGATCATCTCCAGAAACTATTTGATAGGTTGAAGACGTACAAGCTAAGGCTGAATCCGAACAAGTGTACCTTCGGGGTAAGGTCTGGAAAGCTTCTAGGTTTTGTTGTCAGTGACAAAGGTATTCAGGTAGACCCTGCAAAGATAAAAGCCATACAAGATATGTCGGCTCCCCGCACAGAAAAGGAAGTTAGAGGTTTCTTGGGATGCTTGAATTACATCGCTAGGTTCATTTCACAACTGACTGCTACTTGTGAGCCAATCTTTAAGCTGCTGAAGAAAGATCATGGTAAAGTGGAATGGTGAATGCCATACCTCTTTCGAAAGAATCAAGGAATACCTTCAAGAACCACCAATTATGATGCCTACAGTTGAAGGAAGACCTTTGATTTTATACTTGATAGTGTTAGACAATTCAATGGGGTGTGTGCTGGGGCAGCATGACGAGTCTGGTCGAAAAGAGAACGCCATTTATTACCTTAGCAAAAAGTTTCCCGACTGTGAGACCAGATACTCATTACTCGAGAAAACTTGCTGCCCTTTGGCATGGGCTGCTCGCCGACTGAGACAGTATATGCTGACTCACACTACCTTGTTGATATCAAAGATGGATCCGATCAAGTATATCTTCGAGAAGCCATGTAGTACCCCAAAATTTTCCCTCCCATATTTCTCAAGACATGTCAAGAATAATCTCCAAGTGACCCAAGTTAGCTCAAGAGTTGGACAGTCAAATCACCTCCTAAGGCAGTCAATTCAAAATTAGGGTTTTGTGTTGCATCAAGGTACTTACATCCAAATGGCCTCAAATGCTCCCCAATGTCCTAATATGTTCTCAAGACCATCCATGTCAAATTTCAAGCCTTGTAGAGAAAGTTTGGTCAGTCAATTGCTCAAGAGGTCCAAAAATCGACTGTGCTAGGGCAAAAGTCAACTGTGACCTACAAATAGTCAAACCTCAATAATTTTTTCCAACATTCTAATTTTTAAGGATAATTCATCATTTGATCAAGTGTTTATCATTATTCATCAAGGATTTCTCAAGATTCATCAAGATTCAAAAGTTGCTAAATTAGGGTTTTGTAAGAAAAGTCAACTCAACTTTGACCAAGCATAACTTTCTCATACTTTATGTGAAATGACCCATCCAAAGCTCATTTTTAATAGTATGAAATTTCCTACAATCCATCTTCACACCCCAAGATCAAGAAATGCTCTCACAAAAAGTTACAAATTTGGACATTATAGGTCATTTTTGAAAGTCAACAAAAACACCTTTTTTGCCAAAGCTTATAACTTGAGCATGGAATATCAAAATGAGATGAGAGAAAAAGTTTTGGTTATAGTATATCTCAAGGTTTCTAAAAAGTCAGAAAACACCTCCAAAAGTTCAAAATTGAGGAAGTTAGGCATTGTTGAAGTTGGGCATTTTTCCAAAATTGCCAAAAGTCAACTATCCCCAAAACAACAAATTTTGACAAAAGGGCCCACTTTTTTCCACTTGATTTTATCTTGTCACACCACACACATGTCCTATCTTCAGTTTCATGTCCATTCATTATTTTTTCTATTTTATTTGATTTTTATTTGATTAATTCATTTTAAATCAATATTAATCCAAATAAAATCCAAATATTGATGGAATAGGATCTTTTTTATCATTACAGGTTTTAATTATCATGATGTACAAGATCAAATTTGTATCATGGCATGTTGTGAACAAAATATTTTATTTGAGACATTTTTGGAAGCTTATTCATGGAAGATCAAATCATATCTTCAATCATCAATTTACAAGGATTCCAAGCCCAAGATTTAACCTAATTGTTTCTATGATACATATACAACATGAAGCACACAAGGACACGACCAAAAAAGATGCACAAACGGCCAGACAAAACTTGGAAAAAAGCTTGAAAATCTTGAAACTTAAATCATACTTAGAGCTCGATTCAAAGAAAAATCTCCACATAGACCTCTTGCTGGAGATCCACTGAAGTTGTTGCAACCATTCACAAGCTCTGAAACCTCCTAAAACTCACTGTAAGTCGTCCTGAACATAACCCTGTACATGAGGTCGTGATTTTGTATTTTGGCATCTTTTGGATAAATCGTTGGTATAATCATGCTTGCCATTCCATTTCCAGTCTTTCTGCATCATTTAATTTTGTTTTCATGAGCTATATCACCATACCCGAACCTAGGGTTTTGGAGGTTTGCATTTAGGCGTTTGTTTTGCAGGAACAATTGGGACAAATAACGGCCATGGTTGTGTTCAAGGAAGAGAGACGATCATGATGATGTTCTTAAAACTCGTTTACATGGCCTACAGATGATTTTAGAAGGCAACTAGCGATTTTTCTACAGATTCAAATCCGCAGGAAATAAACCAGGGCCATTGGAGAAGATGAAGACGTGTTCACGTCCGATTGGCCCATTCAAACCAAATCTCGCGCGTTTTTTAATTTCCAGCATATTATTTGCTTTTTTTCTTATAATATTAGTTATCTATTGTAATAACAAATTGAGTGCGTTGGCTGAGTGGTAGTGGAAGGCGTGCATAGTCCAATGGAACCTGGGTTCGAATCCCAGGTCCCCCAACATATTTGCTATTATTTTCTTGCAGTTGATCCAGCTTCTCTCATGCCTTGTGGTCTACCATACACCTCAAATTTCCAGGCGCCAGATGGCCTCCAGGCCAAATCTGAAGGCCAGGATTGAAGGCTTACCATACTCTCCAGTCAATGCATACGCATGGGATGGTGAAAGTCAAAGCAGGCTGGTTTGGATTGGGCTTCAGAATTGCTATCCTCACCTTCAAATCAGGCCCACACCCATTTGGTTATTTCTTTCTATATATTTTATTTATTTTATTTATTTGTCTTTTTATTATTATCTTTATTATTTAAACTAATTTATTTATTTATTTTCCCTATAAAAATCAAAATCACAAACAAAATATGTTTTATTTTATTAAATTAATTCATCACTTTTATTTTTTTGTAAAAAAATTAAATTAATCAATTTAGCATTTAATTAGGTTTAACTTTTAACATCTTTTACAATAATTAAAATCAATTTAGAATATTAGGTTTTTATTAACATTAATCCATTTTATTTTATTTCCTTAAATATTCAAAAACCCAAAAATATTTTTATTAATTAATTAATTAATTTTGACCTAATTTAATTTCCATTTAATTCAAAAAATAACAAAAAAAACATGCTTCCTTTTCAAAAAGGGTCAAAACCCTAAAAACCTCACCCGATTAAATTTCTCGCACGCGTATTATTTTATCCAATATTGTAATTGCTTCCGGTATGTAATAGCTTTTAATCAGGACTTTAATTATTTATTGCTTTCTTTTATTTTCTGCAATTTAAATTAAAGGGTTTGTTGTTGGCGATGTAAATACCCGATGCCTTGTAATAGTTTAGATTTAATTTCCACAAATTTAATTTCGGCAACTATACACTGTTAAATGTTTGATAATAGGGAATGCATGACAAGATCCAATGTATGAACTTAAAATCAACATAGCTCACCCATGACATGTACAAAGATAAATTAACCGAAATAACACACTTGCACATGCCACTCTTAGGGTACACCTCACTTGGTTGCCTTCGAACGTGGTCATTGAGTATAGGAAGTTTTAGAGGTCGTCCTCTTGTCCGAAGATCATAAGTTGCCTCGAAACGGTTGCCTCGGAATAAAATGATCTAAGACATTAGGGTTACCGCTAAGGCGTCCTAACGTTGCTTTAGTGACCACACGTCCCTTAATCGAATTGACCTGAAAACTCCAACGACGATGCTACCTACTCCTCAATAGTGGGATAGCATTGTCTAAAGGACATTAGCACGGTTGAATTCCTTTTTCAAGTAGGTAGATGGTTCTTAAGTACTTGCTCCTTTTAAAACAAAACAAAACTTTTCGCACTTACACTCCTTTCAAACAAAAACTCTTTTCAAACCCACAAACACAAAGAAAAGAAAATTTTGAAAACACAATGAGCAAGTACGTAAGATCCCGTGGATAACCACAGATAGAAAGGGTGCTAACACCTTCCCTTTCTATAATCTACCTCCCGAACCCGAGAAACATCTCGAAAAAGGAATTTTTCTGTGCTTTTGTCCTTTCCTTGTTGGATAAAATAAAAGATGGTGGCGACTCTTGATTACCGCGACATTTTGCAAAAACAAACGCAAAACACGAACCAGCATTCCAAAACAGTCAGTTATATTCCCACCGATCACAGAAATGGCGAATCTGCTGGAGATATTAAAAAAGTGAGGTGTACCTTAGGATTAAATCATTGTGTTTTCAATTGTATGCTTTGTATGATTTATATTTGTGGGCTTGTATCGGAGTTCTATAGATCCTAACCCGGATCTGGGGATACCCTTTAGGTAAGTAGCAATAAACTGTGAGGGAACTGTCCGGCGTAGACCGACACGGTTGAAGCAGTAGCTACGTTGGTGTGGCACTTTAGTTTGTACTGATATCCTTTGTGTTGGAACGAGGAGAATATGGGTCTTCTAAGGGTTTATTAAGCACCAACTGAACTTTGAACCTTAAATTGAACAACTTGGCCATAGAACAGTAGCAGTATGCTACACTCATTGAGACTAAACTCTCGCGATGATTTCGGCCGCAAGAAAAGGTTGCTAAACTGGAATTATGACCGATTGAGGGTAGTCAGTGATATTGAGATCCTCTAGAACCCGGTTACTATTTTTAGGACAGGTTTAAACCAACTGAACTGAAAGAGGGTAGTACCTAAGCTCCATGCCAGCCTGAAATCTAAGGGCTCTTAGTGTGACTTGTGTGCCTTTACCATGTTTGCTATTTGTGGATACTTGTGGTGTGCCTACTATCATGACATCATGACATCATAACATTGCATACATCTTGCATTGGACTAACCTATTTCAAAGACCGGAGGGATTCATCTTTGTTCTGTTTTGTAGGTCATCATGATGCCCATGCGTAAGAATACCATCCGGATCAACTTTGTCCAAGTCCCTACCTTGCTTAAAGAGTTTGTTGCCAAGATGCCTGACATTACTTCCTTAATCAGGAGGCATGGTTCTCTTCTCAGTTTGGTCACCTCCAAATTGGACGAGCAGATGATGAGTGTTCTGGTCCAATTCTATGATTCGTTGTACCATTGTTTTACTTTCCAGGACTTCCAGTTGGTTCCTACTCTAGAAGAGTTCTCTGAGCTGCTCGGTATCTCTGTTCTGGAGCAAACCCTGTTTACTGATTGGGAGAAGACCCTTAGGCCCGAAGAAATTGTTGCAGCCCTTCATTTGACTAAAGAGGAGGTAATGGCTAATTGGGAGACTAGAAGTGGGGAAAGGGCTTTCTGACTAAGTTTTTGGTTGGCAAGGCTAACTATTTATGGGATGGTCTAGATTTCAAGGCCTTCGAGGATATTCTGGCTCTTCTGATTTATGGCTTGGTATTGTTTCCGAATCCTGACACTTTTGTTGATGTGAATGCGATAAAGATCTTCATCTCTCAGAATCCTGTACCCACTCTCTTGGGTGACATTCTTCATCAGCTTTATGCTCGTACTGCCTGAAAGCGGGGAACCTTGATGTGTTGTGCTCCTTTATTGTCGAGGTGGTTTATTTCGCACCTCCCTAAGTCAGTACTGAAGAACAAAGAAGGAATGGGCTGGGCTTATAGGGTGATGTCTCTCTCTCATAATGACATCATCTGGACTCTCAAAGGTATGGATGAGGTGACTATCATTGAACTCTGTGGAGAGTATCCTAATGTTCCATTGATAGGAACCCATGGAGGAATTTCTTATAACCCATGCTTAGCTCTCCGTCAGTTTGGAAAAGCCAGAAGAGAAGGACCTCACGAGCTGCTAATGCCTAATATCATCTTTGATTTTCAAGGGGATAGCGACGAGCAGCGTCGCAGATTCATAAGGGCTTGGGATAGAGTTCACCAATCTGATCCACATGAGTTGGGCCCAAAGACTTCTCTGCCGATGGAGCCATATCTCAGATGGGTCCGCATCCGTGCCCAAAAGTTAGGTATGCCATATGAAGCCGGTCGGCCTGTCACTCTTGAAGTTGCCAATGAAGAAGGGGTTCTTCCAACCATCCTCCATCCTTATATGCCCACTGACATTGGGGCACTGAAGAGATCTTGGATGCAATTGAGGGAGGAACGGGATTCTTACCGAGAGAAGTTCAATGAACAAGAGTAGAAGATCCAGAGGTTGACTAGGAAGTTAGAGAACGAGCGGATTCTCAACGACTATGTCCGCATTGATAAGAAGATACCATGGGAGCATTGATGGACCTTTGATGATTTCCTTTCCAATTTTTGTTTACTTTTCAGTATTTCCATTCTTGTAACGCCTTAAGGGCAATTTGTTGAACAATTTGAATTACAAAGTTTATCTAATAAAGTGTGTTTCCTTTCTGGTTTAAAAATTTGAATCTCCCGATTGTCTTTGAAATCATAAATCATACGCATTTCATCTCATGCACTTCCTAAACAGGTACCCTTTACAGGTCTCTTATCTTCTTCGCTGTTTATTTCAGCGATTATCATGTCTACTGAACCTTCAACTGAGCAAGCTATCAAGGCCCTCCAGACCCAGAATGCCCAATTTCAAGAGTTTTTCATGAATCTAGCCAAGGGTCAGCAGGACTTGAAGACCTTGATTCTGAAAGAGAAGAAGAAGAAGAAGAAGAGGACCATCCTGTTTAAAACAGGGCACAGGTTTGGAAACAGGCTACAGAATGAAGTTGAGCTGACCACCTCATCTGGAGGGAAAGATAGTCCACAAGAAAGGAGGGATGCTAGCCCTGTGGTCTCTGACAACGAGACAGACTATGATGAAGAATAGTATCCTCCTGCTGAGGATAGATACAAGCAACTGGAAGACCGGTTGAATGCTATGGAAGTTCAGAAGGTGCCTGGTCTGGACTTCGGTGATCTAGGTCTATCATCCAGGGTAGTGATTCCCCATAAATTCAAGGCACCGGCCTTTGCTAACTATGACGGAGTTTCTTGTCCGAAGCTGCACCTCTGGTCATATGTGAGGAAGATTCAGCCGTATACCGCTGATAAAAACCTATGGATCCATTTCTTTCAAGACAGTCTCTCAGGGACTCAGCTTGAGTGGTTCTATCAGTTAGACGGAGCCAGTATCCGCAGTTGGGAAGATTTGGCTACTGCATTCTACAGGCAGTATCAGTACAACTCCGACCTCGCCCCTACGCATACCCAACTCCAGGGTATCTCAATGGGAATGGGTGAAGGATTCAAAGATTATGCTCAGAAGTGGAGGGACCTCGCCGGTAGAGTACAACCACCCTTGGCTGATTGGAAGCTTGTGGACATGTTTCTGGGGACCCTGTCTGGTCCATTTTTCAACCACTTAATTGGAAGCTCTTCATCTGGGTTTACAGATCTTATTTTGACCGGTGAAAGGATTGAAGCTGGTATTAAGGCTGCGAAGATACAGAAGGGTGCCTCAACGAGCGCTGAGAAGAAGCCGTTTAAGAAAGAGTCCAGTGTTGTCTACAGTTCGAGAAGACATAATAGACCTGAACACCGCCAAGCTGTTAATGCGGTTGTTATTTCAAAGCATGCTGGTGCTCCTCAACACAACAATCAGCAGAAGGACGAGAGACCTCGAAGGAAATTCACTCGTCTCAGCATGACCTTATCTCAGATCCTGCCACAGTTGCTGAAGACCAATCTGGTGATTCTAAAGGAAGCTCCGAAGAATCCAAATACAACATCACCAAAGTATAACCCTAATGCCCGTTGTTCTTATCACTCTGATAGCCCGAGGCATAATATGGATGACTGTTGGGTTTTGAAGAACAAGGTACAAGACTTGATTGATGCGAAAGAGATCGAGTTCGGAGCACCAGAGAAGCCTAAACAAGAGGCAGGGGTAAATGCTATCAGGGATGATGATGATGAAGAGTTTGATATCGACAGTTGGATCTACCCGACTGCCAATGGTGGATTAAGAAACTGGACAGCGAAGGATTCTATGCCTGTTTCAGTTATCACCCAGTAATGAAACTTTTTGTTTTGAATATGTAACAGACAATTTTTAAACTTTATGGCCCGGTGTCTTACCCGGGGCATCGTGGCTTCATTTGTGAGGGCTTTTGTGTGTCATTTTCATATATCATTAATAAAAGCATTGGACGTTCTTGCATTTCAAATTTTGCGCTCCTTGTTTTTCTTTATTATATATTGCAAAACAGCTATTTACACACACTCACATATACAGGTCTGCATCCATTCTGGATCTCACTGGTAACGACTCTGCTACTGCCAGTTATGACTTCGAAAATCCGATCAACTTAGCCGAAGATGAAGGTGAAGATGATTGCGAAGTGCCTGGTGAACTTGCAAGACTGCTACTTCAAGAAGAGAGGGTTATTCAGCCGCACGAAGAGCCGGTGGAAACAGTGAATCTGGGTACTGAGACAGACAAGAAGGAAGTCAAGATTGGTGCGAACCTGGAAGCTAGTGTGAAGCAACGGTTGATTCAGATGCTTCATGACTGTGTTGAGATCTTTTCCTAGTCTTACGAAGATATTCCTGGGTTTGATACCGATATTGCAGTTCATCGCCTGCCTACCAAGGAAGACTGTCCTCCAGTAAAACAAAAGGTCCGCTGAATGTGCCCAGAGATGTATGAGAAAATCAAGGTTGAAGTTATGAAACAGTTTGACGCCGGTTTTCTAGTAGTTACTTCTTACCCTCATTGGGTGGCCAATGTGGTTCCTATGCCGAAGAAGGATGGTAAGGTCTGAATGTGTGTTGATTACAGGGATTTGAACAGGGCAAGCCCCAAGGATGATTTCCCTTTATCCCATATCGATGTCCTGGTTGACAACACCGCTCAGCACAAGGTATTCTCCTTTATGGATGGTTTCTCCGGTTATAATCAGATCAAGATGGCTCCCGAAGACATGGAGAAGATGACTTTTGTTACTCAGTGGGGTACTGTGATCGGTGGGAACGAGAACTGACTGTTTTTGGAATGTTGGTTCGCGTTTGCGTTTGTTTTTGCAAAGTGTCGCGGTAAGCAAGAGTCGCCACCGTCTTTTATTTTATCCAACAAGGGAAAGGACAAAAGCACAGAAAAATTCCTTTTCGAGATGTTTCTCGGGTTCGAGAGGTAGATTATAGAAAGGGAAGGTGTTAGCACACTTTCTATCCGTGGTTATCCACGGGCTCTTAGGTACTTGCTCACTGTGTTTTCAAAAAGGTTTGCTTTTCTATGTGATTGAGGGTTTTGAAAAAAAGTTTTGTTTGAAAACTTCAATTTAACTCTTGTTTCTGTCCTCAAGAGTGTATGAAGTGTTTTTGAAAACTTTGTTCGAAAAGTGTAAGTGTGAAAAGTTTGTTTTGTTTTGAAAGAGCAAGTATCTAAGAAACTCTTCCTACTCAAAAAGGAATTAAATTGTGCTAAAGTCCTTTAGACAGTGCTATCCCACTATTGAGGAGTAGGTAGCACCGTCGTTGGAGTTTTCGGGTCAATTCGATTTTAGGGACGTGTGGTCACTAAAGCAACGTTAGGACGCTTTAGTGGTAATCCTAATGTCTTAGATCATTTTTATCGAGGCAACCATTTCGAGGCAACTTATGATCTTGGGACAAAGGACTACCTCTAAAACATCCTATACTTAATGACCACGTTCGAGGCAACCAAGTGAGGTGTACCCTAAGAGTGGCATGTGCAAGTGTGTCAATTTTCAGTTATTTTACTCTTGCATGTCATGGTGAGCTATTGTTGATTTTAAGTTAAGAGTTAATCTTGTCATGCAATCCTAGTTAGCATACATCTAAGCAATTAATATATGCACAGGAATTTAAAGTGCGGGAATTGTAAATCCTACGCTATTACAAGGCTTTCGGGGAGGGGGATTATTTACATGTCCAAAAATTGGGGAAATAAAAGCAATAAAGGGTCTTAGTTAAGCTATTACATCCTAGTAGGCAATTACAATAAAATAAACGCGCATGAATCTGAAAATAAACTTTAAAAATCCTAAGAACGAAATCTTTTTGTTGTTTTATTTTATTTTGAGAAAATGATCTAAATCTATTTTATTTAAGTTTTTTTTGAGAAAATGTTAAGATAATTAAGAGATTAATTAACAAAGTTAATTTTAATAGAAAAAACTAGCCTAATGTTCTTTGTGTTTTTTTTTATTTTAATGTTAATTAAAAAAAAGATAAAAAGATGTCAATGAAAACAAAAATAAAATACAAGGGGGGGATCCTTCGATCCAGGGAAAAAAGGAGTTTCGACCCAGGGAGGGAAATGGTCCTTTCGATTGGGCCAGACAGTAAGGCGTGAGTAGCCTTCGATCCAGGGAAGAGGATTGTATTTTGATCATGGAGGTCATGGCTTTCGATCCAGGAATGAGATGCCTCCTTCGATCCAGCATGCTAATGGGTTCGATCCAGAGAAGGGCTCTCCTTCGATCTGGGATGTTATACCTGCAAAAGCATGTTAGCGAAATAAAATGCAGGGCCTGGGTATTGAACCCCAGGCCCTTCGATCATGCGCTTGCTGGGTCTCTTCAGGCTATGTCTGCAACAAATATTAGCAAATGATGGACATGTCTTGGGTGCTAAACCCAGGCCCTTTGATCCTGTCTAGGATGGCAAATCGAAAGTAACAACGAGTAATGATATGTTATGCGAAAAACAAGGTTGGATAATTTACCCTTTCTTACCAACAGATTGGACTTTCGATTTGGGCGCTTCCTGGATGTAGGCACCTTCGATCTGGGCTTCTGGGCTTGGCTACTTATGAAAATGCTGATGACTTTTGGGCAGCGTAACTCCAATGTCTTTTGTTCTCCTGTTGTGTGATTTTCGTTGTGTATTCTCCTGCAGAGTTTTTGTGTGTGTTGTATATTTTCGTGTGTATATTTTTTGTGTTGGTAATGTATGCCGACCTCTGTATTTATAGGGGTGTGAGGGTGCAGTAATGGCAAGGGACAGCCATTAAACAGGCCATTAAAGCCACGATACAAGAATAAGACACATTAAATAATTTCCTTTTTTGAAACATTCGTGTCCCTTGAATGAACCTGGACGCTTTTGGATTTCGATTACTTCCAGGCCATGCTCTTCGATTAGTCCTGATTTGCCTCTTTCGAATGGACTCCCTGCGTACCCTTCGAATGGGCCTTGCCCAAATATCAATCGAAGGATTCCAATCGAAAGGCCCTGTTAACAGGCCAATCAAAAGGTGTTGTTTCATGCTAATCGAAGGATCCCTTGGCATGCCAATCGAAGGCCTGGCCCCGGGTGCCAATCGAAGGGCTCATTCAGAATCCCAATCGAAGGGTATTTCAGAATGCTAATCGAAGGGCTTCTTCAGGATGCCAATCGAAATGCTCCTTCAGAATGCCAATCGAAGGGTACTTTCAGAATGCCAATCGAAAGATGCTTAAAGTACAACTCAAAAATTTTCGTTTTCCTTAGGCAAGAGTTTGTGATCAACCATGCAGGGGGAAGACTTTGGAAAACATGAGAGGGCAAATTTTGGGGTGCAACAGTTGCCCCTGTTCAATTTTCTTAAACCTGAGGATATAGATTGCCTTTCTAGCCTTTCGTGATCCGAAGGTGGAAGATAATTGAACACTAGAGTGCCCAGAAATTTGCACTCGCATGGTGTAGTATCAGCATTGTGATGTCGGGAATGGGCTTACAGATGCCATTTGGAGATTGTTGGTAGGTAGTTTTGTCTTCATCGACGGGTTGTCTCTTTTGACGGGGTGTCTCCTTTGATGAGTTGTCTCCATTGACAGGTTGTCTCTATTGACAGGTTGTCTCTATTGACAGGGGTGTCTCCCTTGACGAGTTGTCTCCATTGACAGGTTGTCTCTATTGACAGGTTATCTCTATTGACAGGGGTGTCTCCTTTGACAAGTTGTCTCCATTGACAGGATGTCTCTATATACAGGGGTGTCTCCTTTGACGAGTTGTCTCCATTGACAGGATATCTCTATTGACAGGGGTGTCTCCTTTGACGAGTTGTCTCCATTGACAAGTTGTCTCTATTGACAGGTTGTCTCTATTGACAGGGGTGTCTCCTTTGACGAGTTGTGTCCATTGACAGGTTGTCTCTATTGACAGGCTTTGCCTCAGAAAAATCTTTAGGAATCGATTTAACTGATTTTTGTCTCCATTGACTGGCTTCGCCTCATAAAAATCTTTAGGAATCGATTTAACTGATTTTGTCTCCATTAACTGGCTTTGCCTCAGAAAAATCTTTAGGAATCGATTTAACTGATTTTGTCTCCATTGACTGGCTTCGCCTCAGAAAAATCTTTAGGAATCGATTTAACTGATTATGTCTCCATTGACTGGCATCGCCTCAGAAAAATTTTTAGGAATCGATTTAACTGATTATGTCTCCATTGACTGGCTTCGCCTTAGAAAAATCTTTAGGAATCGATTTAACTGGACTAGAGAAGGTCTTGGGATATCTTCAACTGGATCGACATCAGAAAAATCTTTAGGAATCGATTTAACTGGACCATAGAAAGTCTTCGACTATCTTCAACTGGATCGGCATCAGAAAAATCTTTAAGAATCGATTTAATTGGACCAGAGAAGGTCTTTGACTGGATCGACATCAGAAAAATCTTTAGGAATCGATTTAACTGGACCAGAGAAAGTCTTGGAAATATCTTCAACTGGATCGGCATCAGAAAAATCTTTAGGAATCGATTTAATTGGACTAGAGAAAGTCTTGGAAATATCTTCAACTGGATCGGCATCAGAAAAATCTTTAGGAATCGATTTAACTGGACCAGAGAAAGTCTTGGAAATGGCTGAGAAATTAACTGGATCTTTCCTGAAAGGTAAAGGTCAGTCATATGCAATGCATGATATGGATCAAGCAATGATGTTCTCAACATAAATGAGATGGTATGATGTGTATATGCATGTACCATGATGTATGGAAGTGTGATGTTTTAGCTGGGGAAAATTAATCCCGGATAGCTTGCTGGAGAATAGAGTTGAATTCTTCGTTTTCGCTGGGGATGAAGAACGAAGATGATTGCAAGGATAAACCTGTTAGGAGAAAAGAACTCCTGTGGGGGGTAAACAGGATGAAGAGATTACTCCGAGGGGAAATACTATGTGGGGAAGAGATACTTTGTGGAGATTTTAACGATGAACTCCGCTGGGGAAGATATACTCTACTGAGGATTTTAATGATAAACTCCGTTGGGGATTCCGTTGATAAGCTTTGTTGGGGATTTTGATGATAAACTCTATTGGGGATGGATTACCGTTGCTGGTGATATTGAATCTGTTGAGGATAGAAGTCCTACTTGGGGAAAGAAAGAACTTCGCTAGGGATGATCTTTCAGTTGCAACTTGGAGAGGATAACCTTCTGAAATTGGCTGGGGAGACTTATTTGTGCTTCGCAGGGGATAAGCTTCCAGAATCTACTGGGGAAGATGATTCAACTCCATTGGGGAAACTTTTTTTTTAGACTGCGCTGGGGAAGTGGCTCCACTGGGGGTATCTTGTATTCCTCCAGGAAACATTCTTATACTCTGTTGAGGAATATTAAGACTGTCGGGGATACTCTTACGCTTGCTGGAGAATATCCTTATACTCTGCTGGGGAATATTAAGATCTTCTGGGGATACCAAACCTTTTCGGGGCTGACGGTAGACTAACTCTGCTTGGGGAGAGTATTGCTGATTTGTACATAGCTGCAAGTCTCAGCTGAGAGAGCTATCATTACTGTTTTACTCTGCGGGGAGTGATAGTATCTTAGCCATATTCTTCAGTTGAATATACCTTGGTACCTGGTGGACATAACAATTTGTATAGTTCGGACAATTCTTATTTGCCCCTGTTTTTGCGGGACAAGGTGCCTGCGGCGGCCCTGTGGATCTGGTATTATCCCCACCAATGAGGTGCTTGGTAATTGCTGATTGAAGTGACAAATCTTCTTCTGGTAGGCAAGTGACGAGATGACGGGACATAGTCGTACGCTTTGATCCTTAATTTTTTGCCTGGACCGCCCTTTCGTGTTTTCAGTCCATCGGGATACCCTTTTTTGCCCAAGCCGCCTTTTCAGGTTTTCGACTTGCCGGGTGTACAAATTTTCATTTTCATCCCTTATTTTGCCCGAACCCTTTTGGTTCGCCGGGGAGCCCTTATTTTTGCATAGGCCAGTCAACCTAGCGGGTCTTTGATTATGCGTAGTACTTTTTTGACTATGTCCACGCTCTCAGAGTGTAGGGAGGTGTCACTGCCAGTAGTGTCGTGTTGCCATACTACCAGAAGATGTTTGATCATGCAAGATTCGTTGCTGGAATTCATGTCCCATGCCCCAGGTGACGGAGATGGAGACTTGCCCCTGGTTACTCTGCACTTCTTCAGAGATTTCCTGGAATCTTGACTGGACTGCCCCTGGTGTGCTAGATAGTGACATGCCATGCCCCCTTGTTTATAGGAGATTTGCCAATGGAAGTGTCATCCTTTTTGAAGTGATTTTGTTCACTGAGAGGGCTTTCGTTCATCGGATATTCGTTGTGTGAATTTCTCCGCTGTCAAACAAATAGCCAAATGCAAACAGTGATATTCAAATAATGCAAAGTTTAAGCTTGTCTCGAAGTTTTTGAAAAATGCATTTTTTAGCAGAAAACTCTTTATAAGACAAATTCAACACAAGATTTAGGGCAAAGCCTTACAGGAGTCAGGATACCTTTTGTAACAGTATGCTTTCGAACTAACCCATGCTTCAGTTAGGACTTTTGAAGGGTTGTAACGTGGCTTGGTTCACGGTTTAAGAAACAAAGGATAAAGGCTCAAAGTATATTTGTACCCACCCGCTCTTCGTGATGTTCTTCAATCCTAAACTCAATTAATTGTGCATTTGAACTCCAAATGAGTCTGGAACGACATTTTTGGTGATGGTTCACACAAGTTGAATTTTTGAAGGCGGTCATTTTTGCAACATTTTTCATGTTGTCGAGGATTTGTAATGACCCCGTTCTTTTGATTTGTTATCCCTAATTTTTGCCTGACTGTTCCTGTTTTCGAGATTACAGTCAGCGGGATGCCCCGGATTTCTTAAACCTCCTTTATAGGTTTTGGCTCAGTGGGATTTTTTTTTTTGAGAGATTGACTGCCTATGAGATAAGGAACCACCACTGTCTTTTGATTCCAGAGGAATGCTTTTGATGTCGTTCGTTGTATTATGAACTGAGAGTTTTGCGACTTCAATGCATATCTTTTGAATTAACTGAGAGACTACCCTGCCCCAGGTTTAAATCAAAGGTTTCAATTTGTTTGAAAACAGAAAACTCCTACTTCTTTGGCTCGAAGGGGTTGACTAGGGATTATCTTCCTTATAACTCCAGTGTTTAGGATTTGAAAGAAATGCCTGTACATCGTTAGCAAGGTCTATCCAAAAGCATATTATATGAGATTATGGCATTGTTTCGTCATCCTCCCTCTAAAGGCTTGTAACTTTTAGCAAGAGTTGAATGTCATAAAGTGAGAGAAAAGCATAGTTTAAATGTAATTAAAGGAGGAATTCAAGACAAACATATGCAATGCATTAGTGAAACAGAGTTTGACATTAATAGATAAATGTTTGAATAGCAAAGAGATTACAACTTGAAAATTCAAATGAACAAAAGTCTTCTTGTCTCAGTACTGATCACTTCAAATGGTGAACCTTGGAGGGATGGTAGAAAAACTCAGCTTGACCATCTTGTGTGAATTCCAATGCTCCTTCATCAATCAGGTTTTGAATTTTGTACCTCAACTTCCAACAGTCGTCAGTATCGTGCCCCAGACTGTTAGAATGGTACGCGCACCTTGCATCAGGATTGTAGTTGGGTGAAGAAGTCTTAGGATTCGGATGAGGTCCTACTAACGTCACCAGATTCAGTCTCAACAGATGTTGCAAAGCTTGGGACAGCGGCATGTTGAGCTTGGTAAACGGCCTCTGGTCAACCCATTGCTTTTGGTGAGGTTGTTGTTGGACCCTTGAGGTAGTAGCAACTTGGAGAGGTCCATTCTTTACCAAGCCAAACCCTTGTCTTCTTGGAGGCTGATCAATGACTTGACCACCAGCCTTGACCGTTTGCTTCATGTTGTTGTATCTGTCTTGATGAAGCTGGTTGATCATGGTTCTCAGCTCTTCTTGTTCCCGAGCTAAGCCTTGGATAAGAGCCATCTGCCCCAGCATCTGGGTTCTCAATGCATCTACCTCAGCTTGCAGATGTTTCAGCCGTTCGTCCTTATTGTCTTCAGGACTTTTCTTGACCAAGTTCCCCATGAGGAGTGTTCTCAACTCTTCCTGCCCCTTAGATAGGTTTAGGAAGATTTCCCTGAACTGAGTCTCTTGAGTATGAAGATCCTGGTTGTTTTGTGGGAAAGCCATTGCTGAAATAAACAGCGAGAACATGAGAGACCTGTATTGGGAGACATGTTATGCAATCATATGTATGATATATGTATGCAATGTTTTCAAGGATCTCGCAGGGTAAACAAGAAACTTGTTAGAATTTGCATCTGGTAGCTTGATTGAAGGAACTTCATGTTGCTGAGAGTCCTTCTTCAAGATTCAAGCTCACCATATCGAGTGGGTCACCGCCCCTGACTCAAATTGTCGTGCTTGGATTTCTAGACAACCTTGGCTAGAGGAAAATAAATCCCCTTTGCCCCTTGCTAGCCATTTGATTTACCATAACCTGCATCATAGACCCTTGAGATACTTGAAATGGTTAAAGAAATGTTAAGGCATGATGTTATGATGTGTATGCTATGCGCTTAAGCAAAAGTGTGAAGTGTTGTAAGTAAACCCTGCAATAAATCCAAGTTATTGGATAAGGACTATAAACAAAACCTGCAAGGAACTCATGTTGTCAGATAACAAGAATGTGCAAGTAGTTCAAGTTTGAAGGCACACAAGTCACAAAAACAGCCTTAAGTTTAGGCTGGCATGGAGTTTCATAGGTAAGTACCCTCTTGGGTGTAGTTGGCTCAAAAACCTGTCCTATAAATAGTAATCGGGTTCTAAGGAGCTCAATATCATTGGATTGTTTTCTATGTTCGTCGTTTTGGTTTAGCCAATGAACTAGCGGCCAAAATATTCCAATAAAACAATCCTCAATTAGTGTAGTATCGAGTATCTACCAACTTCGGACTGCACCAAAGTCGGTCATCTAACTACCCCAAAAAAAGGCCAAGATGGTCAAGTAAGGTTCTAAGGTTAATTGATGCTTCACGACACCACGCGGCGGCACCGTACTCTCCTTGACTTAACTCAATGGTTACCTGTACTCACCAAAGTGCCACATCAATGTAGCTACTGTTTCAACCATGTCGGTATACCCCGCACAGTTCCCTCACAGTTTGTTGCTACTTACCTAAAGGGTATCCCCAGATCCAGGTTAGGATCTATAGAACTCCGATACAAACCCACAAAATTTAAAGCATACAAAGCATACAATTGAAAACACAAGTGATCTAATCCTAAGGTACACCTCACTTATAAATATCCCCAGCAGAGTCGCCAGTTCTGTGATCGGTGGGAACGAGAACTGACTGTTTTTGGAATGCTGGTTCGCGTTTGCGTTTGTTTTTGCAAAGTGTCGCGGTAAGCAAGAGTCGCCACCGTCTTTTATTTTATCCAACAAGGGAAAGGACAAAAGTACAGAAAAATTCCTTTTCGAGATGTTTCTCGGGTTTGGGAGGTAGATTATAGAAAGGGAAGGTGTTAGCACCCTTTCTATCCGTGGTTATCCACGGGCTCTTAGGTACTTGCTCACTGTGTTTTCAAAAAGGTTTGCTTTTCTTTGTGATTGTGGGTTTTGAAAAAAAAGTTTTGTTTGAAAACTTCAATTTAACTCTTGTTTCTGTCCTCAAGAGTGTATGAAGTGTTTTGGAAAACTTTGTTCGAAAAGTGTAAGTGTGAAAAGTTTGTTTTGTTTTGAAAGAGCAAGTATCTAAGAACCTCTATCTACTCAAAAAGGAATTAAATTATGCTAAAGTCCTTTAGACAGTGCTATCCCACTATTGAGGAGTAGGTAGCACCGTCGTTGGAGTTTTCGGGTCAATTCGATTTTAGGGACGTGTGGTCACTAAAGCAACGTTAGGACGCTTTAGTGGTAATCCTAATGTCTTAGATCATTTTTATCGAGGCAGCCATTTCGAGGCAACTTATGATCTTGGGACAAAGGATGACCTCTAAAACATCCTATACTTAATGACCACGTTCGAGGCAACCAAGTGAGGTGTACCCTAAGAGTGGCATGTGCAAGTGTGTCAATTTTCAGTTATTTTACTCTTGCATGTCATGGTGAGCTATTGTTAATTTTAAGTTAAGAGTTAATCTTGTCATGCAATCCTAGTTAGCATACATCTAAGCAATTAATATATGCACAGGAATTTAAAGTGCGGGAATTGTAAATCCTACGCTATTACAAGGCTTTCGGGGAGGGGGATTATTTACATGTCCAAAAATTGGGTAAATAAAAGCAGTAAAGGGTCTTAGTTAAGCTATTACATCCCAGTAGGCAATTACAATAAAATAAACGCGCACGAATCTGAAAATAAACTCTAAAAATCCTAAGAACGAAATCTTTTTGTTGTTTTATTTTATTTAGGGAAAATGATCTAAATCTATTTAATTTTAGTTTTTTTTGAGAAAATGTTAAGATAATTAAGAGATTAATTAACAAAGTTAATTGTAATAGAAAAAACTAGCCTAATGTTCTTTGTGTTTTTTTTTATTTTAATGTTAATTAAAAAAAAGATAAAAAGATGTCAATGAAAACAAAAAAAAAATACAAGGGGGGGATCCTTCGATCCAGTGAAAAAAGGAGTTTCGACCCAGGGAGGGAAATGGTCCTTTCGATTGGGCCAGACAGTAAGGCGTGAGTAGCCTTCGATCCAGGGAAGAGGATTGTCTTTCGATCATGGAGGTCATGGATTTCGATCCAGGAATGAGATGCCTCCTTCGATCCAGCATGCTAATGGGTTCGATCCAGAGAAGGGATCTCCTTCGATCTGGGATGTTATACCTGCAAAAGCATGTTAGGGAAATAAAATGCAGGGCCTGGGTATTGAACCCCAGGCCCTTCGATCCTGCGCTTTCTGGGTCTCTTCAGGCTATGTCTGCAGCAAATATTAGCAAATGATGGACATGGCTTGGGTGCCAAACCCAGGCCCTTTGATCCTGTCTAGGATGGCAAATCGAAAGTAACAACAAGTAATGATATGTTATGCGAAAAACAAGGTTGGATAATTTACCCTTTCTTACCAACAGATTGGACTTTCGATTTGGGCGCTTCCTGGATGTAGGCACCTTCGATCTGGGCTTCTGGGCTTGGCTACTTATGAAAATGCTGATGACTTTTGGGCAGCGTAACTCCAATGTCTTTTGTTCTCCTGTTGTGTGATTTTCGTTGTGTATTCTCCTACAGAGTTTTTGTGTGTGTTGTATATTTTCGTGTGTATATTTTCTGTGTTGGTAATGTATGCTGGCCTCTGTATTTATAGGGGTGTGAGGATGCAGTAATGGCAAGGGACAACCATTAAACAGGCCATTAAAGCCATGAGACAAGAATAAGACACATTAAATAATTTCCTTTTTTGAAACTTTCGTGTCCCTTGAATGAACCTGGACGCTTTTGGATTTCGAATGCTTTCAGGCCATGCTCTTCGATTAGTCCTGATTTGCCTCTTTCTAATGGACTCCCTGCGTACCCTTCGAATGGGCCTTGCCCAAATATCAATCGAAGGATTCCAATCGAAAGGCCCTGTTAACAGGCCAATCAAAAGGTGTTGTTTCATGCTAATCGAAGGATCCCTTAGCATGCCAATCGAAGGCCTGGCCTCGGGTGCCAATCGTAAGGCTCATTCAGAATCCCAATCGAAGGGTCTTTTGGAATGCTAATCGAAGGGCTTCTTCAGGATGCCAATCGAAATTCTCCTTCAGAATGCCAATCGAAGGGTAATTTCAGAATGCCAATCGAAAGATACTTAAAGTACAACTCAAAAATTTTATTTTTCCTTAGGCAAGAGTTTGTGATCAACCATGCAGGGGGAAGACTTTGGAAAACATGAGAGGGTAAATTTTGGGGTGCAACAGGTACCTTCTGCTACAAGGTCATGCCTTTTGGACTGAAGAACGTTGGGGCAACGTATCAGCGTGCCATGGTTGCTTTGTTTCATGACATGATCCATCATGAAATTGAAGTATAAATCGACGATATGATTGCAAGGTCCCAGACTGAGGAAGAACACCTTGACCATCTGCAGAAACTGTTTGACAGGCTGAAGTTGTACAAGCTAAGGTTAAACCCGAACAAGTGCACCTTCGGGGTGAGGTTTGGTAAGCTACTGGGGTTCGTTGTAAGCGACAAAGGTATTCAAGTGGATCCTGCAAAGGTGAAGGCCATACAAGAGATGTCAGCTCCCAGAACAGAGAAAGAAGTCAGAGGCTTCTTGGGACGTCTGAATTACATTGCCCGATTCATCTCGCACCTAACTGCTACTTGTGAGTCAATCTTCAAGCTACTGAAGAAAGATCAAGTGGTACGTTGGAATGATGAATGTCAGGCTGCTTTTGAAAGGATCAAAGATTATCTCCAAGAGCCACCTATCTTGATGCCACCAGTTGAAGGGAGACCTCTGATCTTATACTTGACAGTACTCGATAACTCAATGGGGTGTGTGCTGGGGCAGCATGACAAGTCTGGCCGAAAAGAGCATGCTATTTATTACCTTATCAAAAAGTTTACCGACTGTGAGACCCGATACTCACTGCTCGAGAAGACTTGTTGCGCTTTAGCATGGGCTGCTCGCCGGCTAAGACAATATATGTTGACTCACACTACTTTGTTGATATCAAAGATGGATCCAATCAAGTATATCTTCGAGAAGCCTGCCTTGTCCGGAAGAATAGCAAGATGGAAGACGATCTTGACTGAGTATGACATCCAGTACACGACTCAAAAGGTAATCAAGGGAAGTGTATTGGCAGACCATTTGGCACATCAGGCAGTGGATGATTACCAGTCTATGAACTATGAATTTCCGGATGAGAATATCATGCTAGTGACTGATTGTGAGACACCTAGACCGGATGAAGGACTTGAGGAAGGATCCCGATGGTCTATGTACTTTGATGGAGCTTCGAACGCTTTGGGTAATGGCATTGGCGCTTTGATCATATCTCCTAAAGGCTCTCATACTCCGTTCACCGCCCGACTATGTTTCAACTGCACCAACAATATGGCGGAGTATGAAGCATGCATTATGGGTCTTCGAGCAGCAATTGACCTAAGGATTAAGTTTCTGAGTGTTTTCGGAGATTCCGCTCTCGTGATCAGTCAGATCAAAGGCGAGTGGGATACGAAACACCCAAATCTTATTCCTTACAAGGAGTATGTGTTGACATTGCTTCCCCATTTTGAGGAGATAACCTTTGAACACTTCCCTAGAGAGGAGAATCAGTTGGCAGACGCGCTGGCTACGATGTCTTCTATGTTCAAAGTCAATTGGGACAACGAGGCTCCCCGGATCATTATTGAAATATTATACGAACCGACACATTGCTTTGATCTTGAGGCCAAAGAGGTAACAGAAAAACCCTGGTATCATGAGGTGAAGAGATATCTTGAGGCTCAGGAATACCCCGAGGGTGCATCTGTTAATTACAAGAAGTTTTTGAGGAGGTTCGCAGTGAAGTTCTTCATCAGCAATGGCATTCTTTACAAACGTAACCATGATTCAACCTTACTGCGTTGTATGGATAAGAATGAAGCAGAAAGGATCATGGTAGATCTACATGAAGGTATTTTCGGAACTCATTCCAGTGGACATACCATGGTAAAGAAAATCCTTCGGGCAGGATATTACTGGTCCATAATGGAAGTCGACTGTTATCAGCATTCTCGGACATGTCACAAATGCCAAGTTTATGCTGATAAGGTGCACATACCTCCAGTTCCTCTGAATGTCTTGACGGCACCGTGGCCTTTTGCAATGTGGGGCATTGATATGATCAGCGAGATCAGACCTACGGCATCTAATGGGCATCGTTTCATCTTGGTAGCAATTGATTACTTTATGAAATGGGTTGAAGTGGCCTCCTTTTCTACTGTGACCAAAAACGTCGTGGCACAGTTTATTCGGCATAATCTGATTTGTTGATATGGTGTACCAGAGAGGATCATTACGGACAATGGTACCAATCTCAACAATAAGATGATCACCGAGCTCTGCGAGCAATTCAAGATACAACATCACAATTATTCTCCCTATCGGCCGAAGATGAATGGGGTTGTAGAAGCGGCTAATAAGAACATTAAGAAGATTGTGCAGAAGATGATGGTGACATACAAAGATTGGCACGAGATGTTACCATTTGCTCTTCATGGGTACCGTACCTCAGTGCGGACGTCAACAGGGGCAACACCCTATTCCTTGGTATATGGCATGGAAGCAGTCTTGCCCATTGAAGTTCAGATACCCTCTCTTCGGATCATGAAGGATGCAGGTTTGAGTGAAGATGACTAGATTCAGACCCGGCTTGATCTGCTGAACCTAATCGACGAAAAGAGACTTACTGCTATTTGTCATGGTCAGACGTACCAAAAACGGATGATCAAGGCATTTAACAAGAAAGTCAGAAGACAAGAGTATCAAGTTGGGGACCTGGTAATCAAGCGCATTATCCTACCTCAAGGTGATCCCAGGGGCAAATGGACCCCTACTTATGAAGGGCCATTTATGGTTAAGAACATTTTCTCAGGAGGAGTTATGATTCTAACCACCATGGATGGTGATGACCTTCCTCACCCCGTCAATGCAGACATAGTGAAAAGATACTACGCATAATCAAAGACCCGCTAGGTTGACTGGCCTAGGCAAAAATAAGGGCTTCCCGGCGAACCAAAAGGGTTCGGGAAAAAGTAAGGGATGAAAATGAAAAAATCCGTACACCCGGCAAGTCGAAAACCTGAAAAGGCGGCTTGGGCAAAAATGGGTATCCCGGTGGACTGAAAACCCGAAAGGGAGGTCCAGGCAAAAATTAGGGATAACCGTAACACTATGTCTCATTGGATCACCTTGCATCCAGGCTTCAGTATCGACTATCAAGCTCAGACGGCACTAATCAATCTGATCTACCTTCAACCAGTAGCAAAGTGATGAGATGCATGAAGACATAAAGGCAATAGCAGAGTTGGAACCCAGTGGGATTATTCACATAGCTATTTTGTTTTCTTTTCACAAATTGTATAAACTCTATTTGTTCGGCGGTGTTCTCTTACTAGGACGTCAGCCTCTTGTACAAAAACGCCTATTTACAGGCCAAACTCCAAAATCATTACAAATTCATTTTCAGACAAATTTCAAACTGTTTTTCCTTTATCTGTTTTTGTTTTGCAAAGAACGTCCAATGTTCATTTTTTATATATGTATTTAATTGCTGCTCATAAATATCTACATGCAAAACGAAAGATGAATTACTGGTAATATCAGAAGTAGGGGAAATAAGAATTGTCTGAACTGTACAGTTGCTCTGTCCACCAGGTACCAAGGTATATTCAACTGAAGAATATAACCAAGATACCTTCACTCCCCGCAGAATAAGGCAGTAATGGTAGCTCTCCCAACTGAGACTTGCAGCTATGTACAAATCAGCGACACTCTCCCCAAGCAGACTTAGTCTACCATCAGCCCTAAAATGGCTTGGTATCCCCAGAAGGTCTTAATATTCCCCAGTGGAGTATAAGAATATTCTCCAGCAAGTATCAGAGTATCCCCGGCAATCTTAATACTCCCCGACAAAGTATAAGAATGTTCCCCGGTGGAATACAAGATACCTCTAGTGGAGTCAACATTTTCCGAGCGCGGTCTAAAAAAGCTTCCCCAACGGAGTTGAATCATCATCCCCAGTAGACTCTGGAAGCTTATCCCCTGCAGAGCACAAATAAATCTCCCCAGCCAAACTCAGAGGGTTATCCCCACAAGAGTCTAACAGGTTTATCCCCAGCAAGTTGCAGCTGAAAGATCATCCCCCGGTGAAGTTCTGTCCTTTCACAAACAGGACTTCAATCCTCAACAGATTCAATATCACCAGCAACGGTAATCCATCCCCAGCGGAGCTTATCAGCGGAATCCCCAGCGGAGTTTATCATTAAAATCTTCAGCAGAATATCTTCCCCACAAAGTAATTCCCCTCGGAGTAATCTTCTCATCAGTTTATACCCCAACGGAGTTATCCTCTCCTGCAAGTTTATCATCTTCGTTCATCATCCCCAGCAGAAACGAAGAATCCAACTCTATTCTCCAGCAGCTCCGGGATTTATTTTCCCCAGCTAAAACATTATATACCCATACATCATGATACATGCATATATGCATCATACGAATACAATCTCATTTATTTTGAGAACATCATTGCCTGATCCATATCATGCATTGCATATGACTGACATTTACCTTTCAAGAAAGATACAGTTAAAGTTCTCAGTTGCGTCGAAGACCTGACCGGTTCTTAAATCTCAATTGAATTATCCTCAGTTGAATTTCAGATAAGGTTCTCAATCTCGACAGTTTCCCTACGTCATAGTATGGACGAGTGCTATAACCTCAACGGTATACTATGTTGAGCACTAGTCAGTTCCTAGATCTTGATGTTTTCCTCCGTCATAGTGTGGACGAGTTCTCTAATTTCAATGGTATACTACGTTGAAGACATGATTGTTCCTAGATCTTGATGTTTACCTCCGTCATAGTGTGGACAAGTTCTCTAATTTCAACGGTATACTACGTTGAAGACCAGACAGTTCCTAGATCTTGATGAAGATGTTTCCCTACGTCATAGTGTGGACAAGTTCTATAACCTCAACGGTATACTATGTTGAGCACTAGTCAGTTCCTAGATCTTGATGTTTTCCTCCATCATAGTATGGACGAGTTCTCTAATTTCAACGGTATACTATGTTGAAGACCAGGCGGTTCCTAGATCTTGATGAAGATTTTTCCCTACGTCATAGTGTGGACGAGTGCTATAACCTCAACAGTATACTACGTTGAGCACTAGTCAGTTCCTAGATCTTGATGTTTTCCTCTGTCATAGTGTGGACGAGTTCTCTAATTTCAATGGTATACTACGTTGATGACCAGACAGTTCCTAGATCTTGATGAAGATGTTTCCCTACGTCATAATGTGGACGAGTACTATAACCTTAACGGTATACTACGTTGAACACTAGTCTGTTCCTAGATCTTGATGTTTTCCTCCATCAAAGTGTGGACGAGTTCTACAATCTCAACAGTATACTATGTTGAATACTAGACAGTTCATAGATCTTGATGAAGATGTTTCCCCCTAATTGATTTATGGACATGTTCTTAAGACTCAGCCGAGGCATTCTCTCAGTTGAAGTACAGGCAAGTTCCTAAATCTCAACAAAAGTTAGGCTTCCCCAACGGAATCTCCTACAACAACAGGTATGCAAGTTCTTATGCGATCGAAACTCCTGCAGATGGCATATGTAATCCCATCCTCCTACCAACAATCTCCAAATGTCATCTGTAAGCCCATTCTCGACATCACAATGCTGATATTACACCATGCGAGTGCAAATTTCTGGGCACTCTAGTGTTCAATTATCTTCCACCTTCGGATCACGAAAGGCTCGAAAGCCAATCTATATCCTCAGGTTTAAGAAAATTGAACAGGGGAAACTGTTGTACCCCAAAATTTTCCCTCCCATATTTCTCAATACATGTCAAGAATAATCTCCAAGTGACCCAAGTTAGCTCAAGAGTTGGACAATCAAATCACCTCCTAAGGCAGTCAATTCAAAATTAGGGTTTTGTGTTGCATCAAGATCCTTACATACAAATGGCCTCAAATTCTCCCCAATGTCCTAATATGTTCTCAAGACCATCCATGTCAAATTTCAAGCCTTGCAGAGAAAGTTTGGTCAGTCAATTGCTCAAGAGGTCCAAAAATCGACTGTGCTAGAGCAAAAGTCAACTGTGACCTACAAACAGTCAAACCTCAATATTTTTTGTCAACATTCTCATTTTTAAGGATAATTCATCATTTGATCAAGGGTTGATCATGATTCATCAAGGATTGCTCAAGATTCATCAAGATTCAAAAGTTGCTAAATTAGGGTTTTGCAGGAAAAGTCAACTCAATTTTGACCAAACATACCTTTCTCATACTTTATGAGAAATGACCCATCCAAAGCTCATTTTGAAGATGATGCAACTTCCTACAATCCATCTTCACACCCCAAGATCAAGAAATTCTCTCACAAAAAGTTACAAATTTTGGACATTATAGGTCATTTTTGAAAGTCAACAAAAACACCTTTTTTGCCAAAGCTTATAACTTGAGCATGGAATTTCAAAATGATATGCAACCAAAAGGGTTGATTAGAGGACATCACAAGGTTTCTAAAAATTCCAAAAACACCTCCAAAAGTTCAAAATTGAGGAAGTTAGGCATTGTTGAAGTTGGGCATTTTTCAAAAATTGCCAAAAGTCAACTATCCCCAAAACTTCAAATTTTGACAAAAGGGCCATCTTTTTTCCACTTGATTTGATCTTGTCACACCACACACGTGTCCTATATTCAGTTTCATGTCCATTCATTAATGTTTCTATTTTATTTGATTTTTATTTGATTAATTCATTTTAAATCAATATTAATCCAAATAAAATCCAAATATTGATGGAATAGGATCTTTTTGATCATTACAGGTTTTAATTATCATGATGTACAAGATCAAATTCGTACCATGCCATGTTGTGAACAAAATATTTGATTTGAGACATTTTTGGAAGCTTATTCATGGAAGATCAAATCATATCTTCAGTCATCAATTTACAAGGATTCCAAGCCCAAGATTTGACCTAATTGTTTCTATGATACATATACAACATGAAGCACACAAGGACACGACCAAAAAAGATGCACAAACGGCCAGACAAAACTTGGAAAAAAGCTTGAAAATCTTGAAACTGAAATCATACTTAGAGCTCGATTCAAAGCAAAATCTCCATATAGACCTCTTGCTGGAGATCCACTGAAGCTGTTGCAACCATTCACAAGCTCTGAAACCTCCTAAAACTCACTGTAAGTAGTCCTGAACATAACCCTGTACATGAGATCGTGATTCTGTATTTTGGCATCTTTTGGACAAATCATTTGTATAATCATGCTTGCCATTCAATTTCCAGTCTTTCTGCATCATTTAATTTTGTTTTCATGAGCTATATCACCATACCCGAACCTAGGGTTTTGGAGGTTTGCATTTAGGCGTTTGTTTTGCAGGAACAATTGGGACAAATAACGTCCATGGTTGTGTTCAAGGAAGAGAGATGATCATGATGATGTTCTTAAAACTCGTTTCCATGGCCTACAGATGATTTTAGAAGGCAGCTAGGGATTTTGCTACGGATTCAAATCCACAGGAAATAAACCAGGGCCATTGGAGAAGATGAAGACGTGTTCACATCCGATTGGCCCAATCAAACCAAATCTCGCGCGTTTTTTAATTTCCAGCATATTATTTGCTTTTTTCTTATAATATTAGTTATCTATTGTAATAACAAATTGAGTGCGTTGGATGAGTGGTAGTGGAAGGCATGCATAGTCCAATGGGACCTGGGTTCGAATCCCAGGTCCCCCAACATATTTGCTATTATTTTCTTGCAGTTGGTTCAGCGTCTCTCATGCCTTGTGTTCTACCATACACTTAAAATTTCCAGGCGCCAGATGGCCTCCAGGCCAAATCTGAAAGCCAGGATTGAAGGCTTACCATACTCTACAGTCAATGCATACGCATGGGATGGTGAAAGTCAAAGCAGGTTGGTTTGGATTGGGCTTCATAATTGCTATCCTCACCTTCAAATCAGGCCCACACCCCTTTGGTTATTTCTTTCTATATCTTTTATTTATTTTATTTATTTGTCTTTATATTATTATCTTTATTATTTAAACTAATTTATTTATTTATTTTCCTTATAAAAATCAAAACCACAAAAAAATATGTTTTATTTTATTAAATTAATTCATCACTTTTATTTTTTTGTAAATAAATTAAATTAATCAATTTAGTATTTAATTAGGTTTAACTTTTAACATCTTTTGCAATAATTAAAATCAATTTAGAATATTAGGTTTTTATTAATATTAATCCATTTTATTTTTATTTCCTTAAATATTCAAAAACCCAAAAATATTTTTATTAATTAATTAATTAATTTTGACCTAATTTAATTTCCATTTAATTCAAAAAATAACAAAAAAAACATGCTTCCTTTTCAAAAAGGGTCAAAACCCTAAAAAACTCGCCCGATTAAATTTCTCGCACGCGTATTGTTTTATCCAATATTGTAATTGCTTCCGGTATGTAATAGCTTTTAATCAGGACTTTAATTATTTATCGCTTTCTTTTATTTTCCGCAATTTAAATTAAAGGGTTTGTTTTTGGCGATGTAAATACACGATGCCTTGTAATAGTTTAGATTTAATTTTCGGAAATTTAATTTCCGCAACTATACACTATTAAATGTTTGATAATAGGGAATGCATGACAAGATCCAATGTATGAACTTAAAATCAACATAGCTCACCCATGACATGTACAAAGATAAATTAACCGAAATAACACACTTGCACATGCCACTCTTAGGGTACACCTCACTTGGTTGCCTTCGAATGTGGTCATTGAGTATAGGAAGTTTTAGAGGTCGTCCTCTTGTCCGAAGATCATAAGTTGCCTCGAAACGGTTGCCTCGGAATAAAATGATCTAAGACATTAGGGTTACCGCTAAGGCGTCCTAACGTTGCTTTAGTGACCACACGTCCCTTAATCGAATTGACCCGAAAACTACAACGACGATGCTACCTACTCCTCAATAGTGGGATAGCATTGTCTAAAGGACATTAGCACGGTTGAATTCCTTTTTCGAGTAGGTAGATAGTTCTTAAGTACTTGCTCCTTTTAAAACAAAACAAAACTTTTCGCACTTACACTCCTTTCAAACAAAAACTCTTTTCAAACCCACAAACACAAAGAAAAGAAAATTTTGAAAACACAATGAGCAAGTACCTAAGAGCCCGTGGATAACCACGGATAGAAAGGGTACTAACACCTTCCCTTTCTATAATCTACCTCCCGAACCCGAGAAACATCTCGAAAAAGGAATTTTTATGTGCTTTTGTCCTTTCCTTGTTGGATAAAATAAAATACGGTGGCGACTCTTGCTTACCGCGACATTTTGCAAAAACAAACGCAAAACGCGAACCAGCATTCCAAAACAGTCAGTTTTATTCCCACCGATCACAAGCCCTCCTTATCCGGAAGAATAGCAAGATGGCAGGTGATCTTAACCGAGTATGACATCCAATACACAACCCAAAAAGCAATCAAGGGGAGTGTATTGGCGGATCATTTGGCGCATCAGGCTGTGGATGACTACCAGTCCATGAATTTCGAGTTCCCGGATGAGAACATCATGTTGGTAACTGACTGCGAAGAACCTAGACCGGATGAAGGACCCGATGAGGGATCCCGATTGTCTATGTATTTTGATATAGCACCAAACGCTTTGGGTAACAGCATTGGCGCTGTAATTATATCTCCTGAGGGTTGTCATACTCCGTTCACCGCCCGATTATGTTTCAACTGCACCAACAATATGGCGGAGTATGAAGCGTGTATCATGGGGCTCCGAGCTGCGATTGACCTAAGGATTAAGTTCTTGAATGTATTCGGAGATTCCGCTCTGGTAATAAGTCAGATCAAAGGCGAGTGGGATACGAAGCACCTGAATCTTATTCCTTACAAAGAGTATGTACCGACATTGCTCCCACACTTTGAGGAGGTAACCTTTGAACATTTCCCAAGAGAGGAGAATCAGTTAGCGGATGCGCTAGCTACCATGTCTTCTATGTTCAAAGTCAGGTGGGACAATGAAGCTCCCCAGATTACCATTGAGAGGTTGGATGAACCCGCACATTGTTGTGACCTTGAGACTGAAGAGGTGGCAGATAAACCCTGGTTTCACGAGGTAAAGAGGTATCTTGAGGCTCAAGAATACCCCGAGGGGGCGTATGTTAATGATAAGAAGTTTCTGAGAAGATTCGCTGCAAAGTTCTTCATCAGTAATGGTATCCTCTATAAGCGTAACCATGATTCAACCTTACTATGGTGTGTAGACAAGAGCGAGGCAGAAAGGATCATGGCAGAGTTACATGAAGGTACCTTCGAAACTCATTCCAGTGGATATACCATGGCAAAGAAAATCCTGCGGGCAGGATATTACTGGTCCACTATGGAAGCTGGTCGTTATCAGCACTCTCGAACCTGTCATAAGTGCCAAGTCTATGCTGATAAAGTGCATGTACCTCCGGCTCCCCTGAATGTTTTGATAGCTCCTTGGCCCTTTGCAATGTGGGGCATCAACATGATCAGTGAGATCAGACCTACTGCGTCTAACGGGCATTGTTTCATTCTAGTAGCAATTGATTACTTTACAAAGTGGGTTGAGGCAACTTCCTTTGCTATAGTAACCTAGAATGTCGTGGCGCGGTTCATCCGACACAACCTGATCTGTCGATATGGTGTACTAGAGAGAATTATTATTGACAATGGTACAAATATCAATAACACAATGATCACCGAGCTCTGTAAGCAGTTCAAGATACAACATCATAATTCTTCTCCCTATCGGTCGAAGATGAATGGGGCTGTTGAAGCAGCTAACAAGAACATCAAGAAAATTATGCAGAAGATGACGGTGACATACAAAGACTGGCATGAGATGTTACCATTCTCTCTTCATGGGTATCATACCTCAGCACGGATGTCGACAAGGGCAACACCCTACTCTTTGGTGTATGGCATGGAGGCAGTCCTACCCATCGAAGTCCAGATACCCTCTCTCAGGATTATGAAGGATGCGGGTTTGAACGAAGACGACTAGATCCAAACCCGACTAGATCAGCTGAATCTAATCAATGAAAAGAGACTTACTTCTATCTATCATGGTCAGACGTATCAAAAGTGAATGATCAAGGCTTTTAACAAGAAAGTCAGACGTCAGGAATATCAAGTCGGGGATCTTGTGATCAAACGCATCATACTACCGCAAGGTGATCCCAGGGGCAAATGGACCCCCATATAAGAAGGGCCATTTGTGGTTAAGAACATTTTCTCTGGAGGAGCTATGATTCTAACCACCATGGATGGTGACGACCTTCCTCACCCCGTCAATGCAGACATAGTGAAAAGATACTACGCATTATCAAAGACCCGCTAGGTAGACTGGCCTAGGCAAAAGTAAGGGCTTCCCGGCGAACCAAAAGGGTCCGGGCAAAAGTAAGGGATGAAAATGAAAAAAATTGTACACCCAGCAAGTCGAAAACCTAAAAAGGCAACTTGGGCAAAAAAGGGTATCCCGGTGGGCTGAAAACCCGAAAGGGCGGTCTAGGAAAAAATTAGGGATCAAAGCGTAACATTATGTCTCATTGGATCATCTTGCAACCAGACTTCAGTATCGACTATCAAGCTCAGACGGCGCCAATCAACCTGATCCACCTTCGACCAAGCAGCAAAGCGATGAGACGTTTGAAGATATAAAGGCAATAGCAGAGTTGCAACCCAATGGGGTTCATTTCACATAGTTGTTTTTCTTTCTTAAAACACAAATTGTAATTTCTATCTTTCGGCGGTGTTCTCTTACTAGAGCGTCAGCCTCTTTGTACAAAACTCTTATTATAGGCCAACTTAAAAATCAATACAATTCATTTTCACAAAGCTTTGATTTATTTTCTTTTTCCTGTTTTGTTTTGCTAGAACGTCCAATGGTTCATTTTTTTATATATGCATTTGAAAATAGTTGCTACTCATAAATATTTACATAAAAAAAACAAAAGACAATTACTCATAATTCCAGGAGCAGGGAAAACAAGAAGTGCTCAGACCTTATAGTTACTCTGCCCATCAGGTGTCGGGATAGAGCCAGCTTGAGAACATGAGTAGTGGTACATACACTCCCCACAGAGTAAAAAGTATCTGAAGACAATGATGTTAGCTTTCCCGAACAGGAAATAACTCTCCCCAGTTGAGGTTCACAATCACGAGTAAGTCGGTAAATTTTTTCCCATGCACAGTTTATTTCTCTCACGAGCAGAAATTTAGTCTCCAATAGAATTCATTATCGCCAACAATGGAAATTCATCCCCAACTGAGTTGTTCCTTCAAGTCAGCAGATCTATCAACAGGGTATCTCCTCTCCAATAGAGTTATTCCCCGTAGAGTTATCCTCAGACAGAGTCTCGTCCGGCAGAATATTTACCAGCCAAGGGGAAAATCCCCAGCTAGTCATCTCTGTTCACCATCCCCAATAGAAGTAAAGGAAATATGGTTTTGCAGCAGTCAAGAATACCATTTCTCATACTCTCCAAACAGCAGCCAGGGATTTATTTTCCCGGACTCAGATTATTACGTCAGCATTTCATGTTCATACATCATGACATGTGCATACATTACATATAGCATAGTCTCATTTATTTTGAGAACATCATCATACAATGCATCTCATGCATCGCACATAACTAACCTTGTATTTCTTTCAGGAAAGACAATTATTATCAACAATTCCCCGCAGGTCCATGATCAACACTCGAAGCTAAACAGAGTAATCCAGGTTTCTTCTTACAGCCCTACTACCCAGGCTTTCATATCGAAGTAACCCTACCATCCAGGTTTCTTCTCACAGCCCTACTATCCAGGCTTTCGTATCGAAGTAACCCTACCATCCAGGTTTCTTCTTACATCCCTACTACCCAGGCTTTCGTATCGAAGTAACCCTATCATCCAGGTTCCTTCTCACAGCCCTACTATCCAGGCTTTCATATCGAAGTAACCCCACTATCCAGGTACCTACTATCCAGGTTCCTTCTCACAGCCCTACTATCCAGGCTTTCATATCAAAGAAACCCTACTATCCAGGTTCCTTCTCACAGCCCTACCATCCAGGCTTTCATATCGAAGTAACCCTATTATCCAGGTTCCTTCTCACAGCCCTACCATCCAGGCTTTCATATCGAAGTAACCCTACTATCCAGGTTCCTTCTCCTAACCTTACTAGCCGGGTTTTTTCTTCCTTTATTATCCCCATACAACAGTCCATAACACTCTAAGACCTGGACCCGATCAAACACAATTGATTTCACATTTCCCCAGAGAGTCGCGGTGCACCATATACCCCGACCAGATACGCAATTCACCTTTGCTTCCCCAAACTGGAGTTATTCCCCAGTAGAGTAACGGACAACTGAAGCGCCTAAAACTCTACTTCTCTCAAGACAGAGATCAACATTCCCCAGCGAAGTCCTCCTCAACAACAAGTATACGGGTTCTCACAAAGGAATCTCTTATGCGATCGACATCTCTTCGGATGGCATCTTTAAGCCCATCTCCGACAATTCTCTAGCAGCTACCAAATGGCATATATAAGCCCATTCCCGATATCACAAATAAATATCACTTCATGCGAGTGCAAATTTCTTGGCACTCTAGTATTCAATCATCTTCTACCTTCAGATCACGAAAGGCACACAAGCCAATCTACATCCTCAAGTTTAAGAAGATTGAACAGGGGCAGCTATTGTACCCCAAAATTTTCCCTCTCATATTTCTCAATACATGTCAAGTGAGGTCCTCAAATTTCTCAAGGAAGTCCAAGACTTGACCAGACAAACTCTCTCCTAAGACAGTCCACCTCAAATTAGGGTTTAATTTTTCATCAAGATGCTTGAATCCAAAGGATCCCAAATTCTCACCATTGTCCTAATATGTTCTCAAGATCATCCATGTCAAGTTTCAAGCCTTACAGAAGAAGTTTGCTCAGTCAATTGCTCAAAGGCCTGAAAATCGACTATGATAGGTCAAAAGTCAACTGCGACCAATATACAGTCAAACTTCAAGATTTTTGGCCAACACCCTCATTTTGAAGTATCATTCATCATTTGATCAAGGTTTGATCATGATTCATCAAGGATTTCTCACAATTTATCAAAACCCAAAAGTTGCTAAATTAGGGTTTTGTAGGAAAAGTCAACTCAACTTTTACCTAGCATAACTTTCTCATACTTTATCAGAAATGACCCATTCAAAGCTCATTTTAAAGAGGATGAAATTCCCTATAATTAATATTCATCCCCCAAGTTCAAAATATGCACTCACAAAAAGATATAAATTTTGACATTATAGGTCATTTTGAAAAATCAACAAAAACACCTTTTGGGTAAAAGCTTCATAAATGAACATGGAAGACTCAATTGAGATGAGACCAAAAGGGTTGCTTAGAGGACATCCTAAGGTTTCTAAAAAGTCCAAGAACACCCTCCTAGGTTCAAAATTGAGAGAGATATGCATTGTCAAAGTTGGGAATTTTTGGGAAATTGTCAAAAGTCAACATTGATCAAAATTGAATTATTTTCCACATGGGCCCATATTTTCAAGATTGCATCTCATTCCTAGCATAGTCCACGATCTATGGGACCCTCCATGCTTTATTTATTTATTTATTTAATATATTTTGATTTTTATTCATTTAAAATTCAAATAAAATCAAATAAATCCAAATAAATCATATAATCTGTATTAGGGATGATTTTTGCATTGACGGAAGATCTTATGTGCTATCAATTGAGAATCAATTCGTGCAAGACTGATTTGGATGGAAAAAGATTGAATTGAAGCAAATTTGGGAAGATATCATATGTCATGAAAGACCAAATCAAATCTTCATAATGGGCAAGATTGAATTTGTTTTTGTTGACCTAATATTTTGCATTACATATACAGAAGAGATCCAAGGCAAGAGAAGAGGTTGAGCAGTCGTGAAAGAGGCAGAAAAAAGTTCCAAATTTTCAAAGAAAAAGTTCAGATCGGATCTTGCTCTAGAGGCCGTTTCAAGCTTTTCCAAGGATCAATTCACATTCCCAGGCACGCATTGAACCTGTAGCAAGCATTCACACTGCCTGAAACCTCAAGAATCGTGTTCTACATCTCCCACAGTTTGTCCAAAAATTTGATTTTGATTTCACTAATCTACGCATCTTTAGTGCTTTTGATTTCCATACTCATTTTTATCATCATGTTTGCAAGCTAATCATTCTATTCAATTGTATTTTTTATTATTGTATGTGAATCTGCCATGGCTAGGGTTTTGTATTCTTGTTTAGGGCTTTTTCATGCAGGCAAAATTGGGCGTTAACTCTGGTACCATGATACTCGTGAGGATGATACGAGTTGATTGGTACCAGCCATGGTCATTTATCTTGAGCCTACGCAATTTTGGAGATGGACAAGGTTATACCTATAGCAAGCGTCTGTAGGTAAAAGCTTGATATGCTAAGGCGACGGAGAGAGGAAGAAGAAGCTGGTGTGGCAACATGTGATTTGCTTGTTTGAATTTCGTGTGTTGGTTGGCTCCACTAGCTTGTTTTTGCATATTATATTATGTTTTCATATCACTTGCAAGTTAACACCATGGCTCAGATGGCTGGGTTGAAGGCCTTTGATGCACACGTCCTGGGTTCGATCCCAGGCGTGTGCATTTTGTTATTTTCTTGCTTATTTCAGGCAGATCTCATACATTGCAGTAGCGCATGCCTACTATATGCTCTTGTGGTCCACCATTGGATCAATCAGCCAGTTGGATCCAACGCTCAGGTAGCAAGTAGTCTACCATGCTCCTCAAGTCAACGTGCACACTAGATCAAGCAAGTCAAGCAAGCCTTAGCTATTTGGGCCCAGCAATTCAGATAGCACCCCCCTTTTTCAGCAACACCACCAGGCCCATTTACTACCTTTTTTTTATTTCTTTTATTTATTTTTTATTCTTTTAAATTTCCTTTATTTATTTTAATTCACAAATTAATTTATTTTCCACAAAATCATAAAATCAATAATCCACAAAAAAAAATTATTAGGATTAGTTTTTTTTTATTATCATCAAATTTAATTTAATTTAGTTTAACCTAGGGAAACTTTAATTTATTTTCTCAATTAAAATTAAATTAGAAAATTAGGTTAACTTTTAATTTTATTTCCTCTTTTTCTCAAATAAATAAAAATACAAATATAGGTTCTAGAATAAATTTATTTATTTTTCTTAATTTAAAATTAATTAGAATTAGGATTTTCTTTTAATTTAATGATTCTTTTATTTTCTCAAAGAAACATAACAAAATATTTTTTTTAATCAATCGCAATTAGGTTTAGGAAAGGGTCAAAACCCTAGTCGTCCCGTATACGATTCATCGCGCGCGTGTTATTTATTTTTGCCAATATTGTTGTAATTGTTCATGGTTTGTAATAGTTTAATCTAGGACTTTTTACTTATCGCTTTTCCCTGGGTTTTTTGGCTATGTAATTAATCCCCCTCCCTGGAGCCTTATAATAGCGTAGATTTACTTTCTCGCATTTTAATTCTCGCAAATATTTGACTGTTTAGATGTATGTTAATAGGATTGTATGACAAGAATGCATGACAAATTAATCCAGTTAGAAAACCCTAATGTGCAAAGACTAAATAATTGAAAACAGATCACTCGCACATACCACTCTTAGGTTATAATCGCACTTCGGTCGCCTTCGGTAAATGATCATTAAGTATAGGGTGTCTTAGTGGTTATCCTCCTGTCTAAAAAGATAAAATGTTGCCTCGGAAATGTTGCCCCGATTACGATCTTAAGACTCTAGGGTTATTACTAAGGTGTCCCAACATTTCTTTAGTGATCGTACGTCCCTTTCGAATTGACCCTTACAACTCCAACGACAGTGCTACCTATTTCTCAATAGTAGGATAGCGCTGTCTAAAGGAAACGAGAATAGAAACGATCTTTTTTCGAGTAGGTAGATGCTAGTAGGTACTTGCTTAAATCAAAACTCTTCACACTTACAAATTTTAAAACAACTTTGTCACACCTTTGAGAACGGATACAAGGGTTATCACGAAGTCAAAATTTTCAAAACAAAGCACATACACAAGCAATTTTAAAAGATCCCATATGCAAGTACCTAAGAGCCCATGGAAAACCATGGATTGAAAGGTTGCTAACACCTTCCCTTTCTATAATCTACCCCCCCCCCCCCCCCCCCCCGTACTCAGAATATCTCGAAAAAGGATTTTTTTTTCTGTACTTTTTTCCTTTCCGGTTGGATGAAATAAAAGTCGGTGGCGACTCTTACTTACCGCGACATTTTGCGAACACAAAACGTAAAATGCAAACCAGCGTCAAACAGTCGGTTCTGCCATCGTATCAGAGTATCTAAAGGGGTTTAATAGATACCCCTTTTAAAAATTCCAAATAAATTTGGTTTTGAAAAAGTTTACTAAAGTACGACGAGAAAGCTTTTTTAAATTATCGCCTATACGAACATTATTGGGAAGCTCAGATATGCAAACCGTAAAAACAAAATTCAATATGTAATATGAATGACAATAGAATTAAAAAAGCTTGAAACAATTGGAATTTATTTATCATTTAATCAACTTCACTTAGCAAGGCTATTTCCAATGGTAATATTAAAAGAACTAGTTTAGTCAATTTATCAAACACTTGGTGTGCAAATGAATTTTTAGAATTTTTCCTTTGGTTGTGTTAATACACAAAACCACTTATACTCAAAAGTGATTATAAGCTATATCAACACTTACGATAAAATCAAAATTGATTAGGAAAATTCTTACAATTCAAATGATAACGCAATGTTATTTGAAATATTGATTAATGAATATCTTAGTAAGTAAAAAGAAAATAATAAAAGTGACACAAGGAATTTGTCTTCATAGTTCCCCACTATCGTCCTCACGTATGAATACGTTTGCCCCTAATTTCAATGGAATTAGGATGATTCTTACTATGAAAATTTTTTGATACAAGAGAAGTGTTCAAGAGCAACTCCATAAACCCTAAGCTTGTTGTTGATTCAACCCATTCTACACTTTTGATCTTGAGATAGACTAAAACACAATAGATTAAAAATGACTATCTGGATCTTGCTACTCTTTTGCAGTCTTTATATCCAAAGATTTCGTGCACCTTCAATTTAAAACTATTGCAACACAAAACTTCGATTCTATCCTGTACTCCAAGTTACTTCCTTGCAAAGATTTCAAGCACTCCAAGGTTCCTTGCAAAGATTTTAAGCACTCCAAGGTTATTCACTTTATCGTAATTACCTCTCAAATTTCTAGCATGAAAACTCTCAAATCACCAATGATCTTGGAGGACAAACCCGAGGTTTTTCCAGGATAAAAACCCCCTTCAAAACTCCACCCAATACACAATTGAACACTAGTAATCCTCGTCTAGATGGAACCCCAATGGGATATCATTACAATGTAATGTCAGTATGTATGCATAGTTTAGAGATTTAAGATGAAGAGAGAATGAAAGAGTATTTATAGTTTTGTAACTTTTAGGGCCAAAGGGGTAAGTTTAAAATAAAAAGATTTAAAGAAATTAAATATAACAGTATGTGTCGACCTATGTATCATATGTATCGACACATACAATAATTTTAAAATGTATGTGTCGACCTATGAGAATCCATGTGTCGACCTAAACAAGTCAGAAGCTACAGGCTTTGAAACAAAAGTAAATGTGTCGACCTGAAAAGTAGATGTATCGACTCATAAAATAAGAATTTTTACAATTTAAGAAAAGTTTCAATATGTGTCGATCTGAGTCATGCATATGTTGGCCTAAGACTTATATAGGCTACAGGCTTTAATAATGTGTTACATGTGTCGACCGGAAATACGAATGTGTCGACACATGCAGTGAAAAATCATGCAAAAAACTTTTTTTAAGAACTTGAATCAATTTCAATATGCTATTTGATGATTCCTAAGACCTCTAATGCAGAGGAGTGCCACAAGACATAAGGATACTATCCAATACTCAGAAGTTCAAGATTTTCCTAGTTTTTTACATCATTTAAAATATTTGACGACGAAGTTTGTACTCACATACTCTCCCTTTTTTATTATGGAAAAACTTGTGGATATGCATTCCTTTGTATTTCTTGAAGGCTCCCCCTAACTTTGTGCTTTCGTACTTTGAATCACATCTGCTCCCCCCCCCCCCCCCCCCCTTTTGACAACATCAAAAAGAAAGATAGTAAACCGTGTGAAGTAACATAGTTCCATAATAGTACTAATACAATAATCAGAAACTATTTTGCATAGAAGAGAAACAAATACATATCCCCATATATATATATATATATATATATATATATATATATATATATATATATATATATATATATATATATATATATATATATATATATATATATATATGTGATGTTTCTAAATTTTAAATAACAAGCAAGAAACATTAGAACAAATGCAATGAATTGCATATACTAAATAAGAAAGATATGACAATAATGTGAAGTTGTTTTTGAAGTGTCATAGACAAGTAACACCAGTATCAATTTTTAACAAGTAGCGTTTGTATCATTTTTTACACAGAAACTACAAAATATGTAACAGAATACATTGTTTGACATGATCATATATATATATATATATATATATATATATATATATATATATATATATATATATATATATATATATGGATTAAGCTAATATCTTCTTCTTCATCCATCCATGTGTAATATCTTCGGAGACAATATGGAGCATATATCTCATAACATAATATCAACAAGATTGGTTGTCAGTTTGTTTTTTCCACTACGAATAATTTTCATTTATTAATGTCATACTAATATACGTAAATAATTTAATTTCAAAAGAGCACAATTGTTATACTTATTTATGGATAAATGTAGTCTGACTTTTTACCCATAAGATTTTTTTTGCGTGCATTAAATTTTTTCGTCGCTCTACACATATCCGTTAAAATTAAACATGAATAAAAACTATTCAACTCTAAAGTCAAATTTGAGTATAAGAAATAATACCACTTACCCACTCAAAGCGTTAACCACAACGTCAGGCAGAATTGAGTGCACCGAGCAAAACACAATTATATTATTTCTCTTGGGTCATATAATAAGTAGTTGTCATTGTCTTATGCCTAAATATTCAGAATAATTAATAATGTGGATAAAATTGTTTTATAAATGAAAACACAAATCAATATATACTTACTCGCGGTAAAATGAGGCAATATAACAATATTTGATGCTCCATTTCTCCATCAACTTCTCTTGTAAGTAATTTTTGATTTCGTGTCCTGGAGAACCGCGAGTAAGAGAAATCCTCACAGCATCTAAGATACTATACTTATTTAGAATATTAATTTCAACACAAACCTCATAGATGTACCTGCAAGGTAAAATCATTATGTTAAAGTATAAGAACGTATAAATATAAATAGAAATCAACATAAAACTATACTTACGAGATCCACATTTGCAATATGGAATTGTCTCGTTCCTCACCTCCCTTCAAAAATTCATGTATAGCAGTCTTGTTATGAAAGAACAACTGTTGTGGATCATGAATTAATTTAATATGCATAATTATGGCTTGATACTCGGTATCATCATCTCTAGTCTCTGAAGGCTGTCTTGATTTGATGGTGGTGAGGGTTTAACACTTCCCTGGTTGGCAGAAAAACTATGTGTAGCGCTTGTATAACCCATAACTTTCTCAACTACATTCTCTCAAATTTCCTACTGATTTGAGTTATGTGTGGCTAAATATTACCAATAAAATCAATTTCTGCATCATAGAAACAACATAAATACATTCCAAAATTAAAATATGCAAACAATAATAACAACAACATACAGCTTATACCTCAAGAACATTGTGGGTACACTTCTCAGACACCTTCTCCTCATTCATCCTCTCTCCTTCCTCCTTGTCCTTTTGGACATTCTCCCACAGAGTATGCAACAACCTCTCCTCCTCCAAGAACTTCTCTTGCACTGTTTGCAACAACCTCTCCCTCTCATCCTCCAAGAATTTCTCCCGCACCGTCTGCAACTAGCTCTCCCTCTCATCGTCCAAGAATTTCACCCACACCGTCTACAACCAGATATCCCTCTCTTCCTCCAAGAACCTATCTCGCTCCTCCTTCCACTTGTCTCTGGCCTTCCACACTCAACAGAAACAATTTCTTCAACCTCTCTCTTACTAATTTTCTCTGTAGATGATGTAGTGCATCCAAAATATACCTTGAAGCCAACGCCTCTACCAAGACCACAGACACGCCCAAGATGCTCCTCGGTTCCAATCGCTTCTACCAAGATGTCATGACGACCTTGTGAAGTGAAGAGACCGGCCTTGGTTTTTTCAACAAGATCATCTTACAAAACATGAAATTTCATCTTTACCAAATTGATTTAACTAAAATAAATATTATTGAAAAAGTATATACTTGCAATCCTTTGACCCACTTCGCATGTAGCATCTAATGTGTATTCGTCGTCTTTTCTTTGGCGTGCCCTCTTCCATTTCTCATGGCGTAATGGTGGAGATGAAGTGTGATCAAGACTTATAGGATCTCTCAGCTCTTCGTCTCTTTTTTTCCAGTTGAAACCAAAACACCAAGATACAATTATGTGATGTTATGTAATGTGTAAACTATAAGTTGTTTTAATTGTGACATTTTGGTTTTCAAGTAATATATAATTTAAGGTTCTTAAACCAATTTTTATTATTATTATGATACAATTATTATTATTATTATTATTATTATTATTATTATTATTATTATTATTATTATTATTATAATAACTATATCACAAATGCAAATTGTTTGTTCTGTTGTGATTATTGGTTCTGTTGTAAAATGACCCACCAAAATAATACAGGTTAAAAATGGGGAAATTATGAAAGCATGATTAAATTTATTACTTCAGCAGAAAGTTTCACAATGATTAAATAACACAACCGTTGTAATATCTCACGTGATGTCCTGAATAGTATAAATACATAAATGCTGCTACTGAGAATCGAACCTAGGACCTTTATGTATATCACAACAGTTTGTTGGCTCAACCGTTGTGATAGGATGCACGCTTTCCAATTTTCTACAACGGTCACTTGACCATAATTAAAAGTAACACATATACAACCACACACTACATAACAACACTTGGTCCCATGTGATTATATATCTTTCTCAACCGTTGTTGAACAATCTTAATCAATTGGTGGAGCTATTGCTGCAGCCAACACTGACAGTTGAAAAATCTGAACATGAAAGGTATCTCTGTTATCCAGTTTAAGCAATTTCATTGACATTAGAGTTCATTTTTGGAATTTATAGGTAATGGAGCAATGCATATATCCAAATTTTATTAGGTAGAACTATGTTACATGGGTAGAACTCTAATGCACACATAATTCAAGTCTACTTAAACTGGGAAATGAAATTGTTTCAGATATGATTTTGCCACAAATCTTCCTATGGGGTATATCACCAAATTTTGAATTCTTGCTAATGATCTTGCCGGTTCATTTTACATTTCCATCCGATTTCATTTAATATATTAAGTTTTGTCAATGTTTAAAGTTTTTAGCGATAAGGGAATTTGTTTTGGGAATATAAATTAAGGGGAAGAAATGGTTTTTTGTTTAACTTGTCTTGCAAAAATTAGCTGAACCAGTTTTTGTGTTGATTACATGTGGTTTTATATATACATGAGGAACAACCTTTTAATGAAACTGAAGAAATTGAAGAGAAATGGGAGTGGACTTTGAAACTTTATTTCTTTATAAAATTGTCCAACTAACTTTCAATATGAGTACAAAGTGATTTATATAGGATTACAATATGGAATATTAGGAGTTACATCAATAAATATTTCTAGTTCCCTAAAGGAATAAACATTCCACTGTCCAAGGAAATTTGTCTTTTGCATTACCCAAGACTGATTTGAATTTAACCAACAAAACTCCCCCATAAATTTAAATATTCCTTTGATCCATCATGCCTAGCATTTTCTTGACTCTGTTGAATAGCTCCTTCAGAGTGGTTTTGTAAGAATGTTTACTGCTTGATCCTTGCTTGCAACATGCTTCAGTTTGATGCTTCCATCCTTCACATGTTCTCGAATGAAGTGGAATTGAACATTAATGTGCTTGCTTCTTTCGTGGTTGACTGGATTCTTCGCCAGTTCGATTGCAGATTTGTTGTCAACTTAAATTATTGTTGGATCTTCTTGTTTCAATTCCATCCTGATCAGCAATCTTCTCAGCCATATTGCATGGCATACGCACCAAGATGCTGCCACATACTCTGCTTTATAGGTCGAAAGAGTTACTATGGGTTGCTTCCCTGACAGCCAGGTGAATGCAGTGTTTCCCTTGAAGAACACATATCCTAAAGTGCTCTTTCGATCATCTATGTCACCACACCAATCACTGTCAGAGTAGCCAGTCAGCTTGTATTCTTCTTCTTTCGAGTAGAACATTCCAACTGACACAATTCCTTAGACATATCGAAGGATTCTCTTCAGAGCTTTCCAGTGTGAAACAACTAGTTCTTCCATGAAATGACTCACAATTCCAACACTCAATGAAAGATCTGGACTTGTGAATGTAAGGTATCAAAGACTTCCCACCAAGCTTCGAAATTTGTTTACTTCGACACGCTCTCCCCCATCGAATTTCGAAAGCTTTGCTCCTGGCTCCATTGGTGTCGAAATGGGATTGCAGCTATCCATTTTAAATATTTTCAGGATATCTTTTGCATATTTTTCTTGTGAGATGAAGATTCATGTTTCTTCTTGTCGAACCTCCAGACCAAGAAAGTATTTCATCAGGCCTAAGTCAGTCATCTCAAATTCATGTGTCATTGTGCCTTTGAACTTTTCGATCATCTGATTGTTGTTGCCCAAGAAGATTAAATCATCAATATAGAGAGCAACATGCAATATTTTCTCTTTTTGTTTTTTCACATACAGGGCATGTCCGTAGGGACATTGCTGAAATCCATTTTCTTTGAAGTATGTGTCAATTCGTGTATTCCATGCTCGTGGTGCCTGCTTCAACCCATAAAGTTCCTTCTTTAGCTTTAGCACATTTCCTTCATTTTTTATTTTCATGAATCCAGGGAGTTGTTTGATATAAACTTCTTCTTCGAGCACGCCATTCAAAAAGGCTAACTTGACATCCATCTGATGTATTTTCCATTTGTATTGAGCAGTTTGAGATATGAGCAATCGAATTGTCTCCATTCTCGCAACAGGTGTAAACACTTCATCATAATCGATTCCTTCTTTTTGCTTGTATCCTTTTTCCACAAGTCGCGCCTTGTATCTCTCGATTTCACCTTGTGCATTTATCTTTTTCTTAAACACCCCTTCACACCAATTGTTTGACTTCCTTTTGGTAACTCTGCTAGTTCCCAAGTATCATTGTGTTCGAGAGCCTTAATTTCTTCATTCATTGCATCCTTCCAATTTTTGTTTCTTATGGCTTCGTCAAAACTGACATCTTCAGTGTCTGCCAACAAACATACGAGATGCGCTTCTTTTGTGTTTTCATACAAGTCTTATAAACTTCGCAACCTGGGCTGTGAGAGTCCATCTTCATCATCAGAGTTTTTTGGTTCTATCGAAGTTTCTTTCGATATAGCATCTGGTATATCGATCACAACTTCAGTTGAGTTGTCCCAGTCTCACTTGCTTTCTTTGTTTACTCGAACATCTCTACTTACTATCACCTTTTTGTTTATTGGGTTGAAAAGTCTGTAACCTTTCATTTTCTCATCATACCCAATGAGTATGTATTTCTAACTCTTATCTTCCAGCTTTGTTCTTCTTTGATCAGGCACATGTGCATAAGCCACACTTCCAAACACTTTGAAGTGAGATACAGTTGGCTTTTGTCCACTCCAAGCTTCTTGAGGTGTTAAATCTCCTAACTTCGAATATGGACATCTATTATGAACGTAGATTGCACATTGTACAGCTTCTGTCCAAAATTCCTTCGACATGTTCTTGCTCTTAAGCATTTATCGAACAATGTCAAGGACTGTTCGTTTCTTTCTTTCGGCCACACCATTTTGTTGAGGTGAGTATGCTGCAGTCAGAAATATCCTTATGCCTTGTTCTTCACAGTACTTCATAAAGGTTGTCGAAGTATATTCCCCACCTCTATCTGATCGAAGAGATTTGATGTGCTTGTCTGTTGCTTTCTCTACCATTATCTTAAACTTCTTGAATACTTTGAAGGCTTCTGAATTTTCTTTCAGAAAATACACCTATATTTTCCTTGAGTAATCATCAATAAAGGATATAAAGTACTTTTTTTCACTGAAGGATTCTGGGGTAATTGGTCCACATATGTCTGTGTGAATCAGTTCCAGAATTTGTTTGGCCTGATATTCTACCTTCGATTGAAATGAAGTTCTCGTATGTTTGCCAAACACACATTCTTCACAGAACTTTCCTTCGAATTCTACGTCTTGAAGTCCATGCACCATATTTTTATTTGCTAACCTCCTTAGTCCAGCTTGATGTAGATGACCAAAACATAAATGCCACAGGGATGCTTGGTCTTTGACATTGACTTGCAAACACTTTTCTCGAATGCTTCTCAAATTCAACTTGTATATTCGATTTCTCCCCATTTCGAATTGAGCAACCAGACGTCCTGACTTGTCTTTTAAGTGAAAGCTTTGATCTTCCATGAGAATCGAATAGCCCTTTTCTGTGAGTTGTCCCAGACTCAAAATATTTGCTTTGAGGTTTGGTACATAGTACACATCTTGGATTGATCCTATCAAATCATCCTTCTGCAAGAAACTGATTGTTCCTTTTCCTTCGACCCTTACTTTCGACGCATCTCCAAAGGAAACATGACCATCCTCAATTTTCTTTATTTATTTGAACAAGAGCTTATGACCACACATATGGTTGCTTGCTCCTGAGTCCAGGTACCACATAATGTCATTTTCTTCATCTGCTTCCTTTTGAGTCATCAACAGAAATCCTTCATTCGATTCTGTTTCTAGGGCAAGATTTGTTGTTTCTTCTATCTTTCTTCTGAGTCGACAATCTTTTGCAAGATGTCCTATTTTACCACAATTGTAGCAACTGTAGAAGTTGTACTCTTTCGCATAGTGTCCGTGTTTGTTACATTTGTAACATTCGATATTGTTGTATTTCAATCTACCACCTCTCTGGCCACGTCCTCTGCCACGCCAATTCTGTTGGCTTGAATTTCCTCTGTCGAAGTTGTTATTTTGGTAACTTCGACCACCATTACGTCCTCCACGACCATGTCCTCTCCCATGCTAATTTTGAGAGAAAAGTGTCTTTTCGTCTCTGTTGGATTCTGCATCCTCGAGTGTCTCCTCCTCCTTCTTTATTTTTGCACTGATCATGTGCCTCAAGCAAACCAGTCACTTCTTCGACAGTGATTATCGAAAGATCCTTCGTATCTTCTATTGTGTATACTATGTTTTCGAACTTGTCTGTTAATGATCTCAGAATCTTTTCGACAATATGAGCATCAGTCATTGCTTCTCCATTTTAATTGAGTTGGTTTTCCACCGTCTGCACACGAGTGATGTAGTCTGATACGGGCTTTGTCTCCTTCATATTCATTCTCTCCATTTCTTCTCGAAGAGTCTGCAATCGAACTTGCTTGACTCTATTTTCTCCTTTGAAATCCTTTTCGAGCGTGTCTCACGCCTCCTTCGATGTAGTCGAACCAACAACCTTTTTGAAAACTGATTCGTCAACTGCTCTGAACAGCATGTACAATGCTGTTTTATCCTTTGCTCGTGTTTCTTTCAACGCCTTGTTCTGAGCAACTGCGTATGACGTCGTATTTGATGGTTCTTCAAATCCATCGTTAGTTACTTCCCATACATCTAACGATCCCAACAACGCCTTCATCTGGATACTCCAGTTCTCATAATTCGACTTTGAAAATCGTGGCAGTGGAATTTGACCCCTCATATTTGTCATGCGCTCCGATATCAATTTGAAGAAATTGAAGAGAAATGAGAGTGGACTTTGAAACTTTCTTTCTTTATAAAATTGTCCAACTAACTTTCAATATAAGTACAAAGTGATTTATATAGGATCACAATATGAAATATTAGGAGTTACATCAATAACTATTTCTAGTTCTCTAAAGAAATAAACTTCCCACTGCCTAAAAGAATGTGTCTTTTGTATTACCCAAGACTGATTTGAATTTAACCAATAGAAATAGGTGAGAGCTCAAGACTTTCTTCACTGCGCAGGAGTTTCTGTCAGCGTTAGTATAACAAAGTTCAATTTTGGTTTGAACTTCACCAAAGACGTTGATATATCTGGTCTCTTTGTCTCTTCATTTGGCCTCCTTTAAATATAAATTTTTTAGACTCTGTTGAATAGTTTATGCAATATCCTACATTTTCAGGACAATTATCAACTTGCATGGATATTGGACATTGCATGGGCAAAAAGTATTAAATCAGGGAACCCAATTGAAGTCGATTAATCCCTGAGGAGGTAAAAAGTATTAAATCAGCCATGATGCAATAATTAATCTATCATCATTTTCAAATAGACAATAAATGCTACTTTTGTAGTTCAAAATTTAAAGGTAGACCAATAAGTTGCAGGCTATCAAACAAAGTATGTTGCACAAACATAGTTACTTTTATACTTTGTTGCTGTGAAGAAATTGTATTTGGCGATATCTATTAGATTTGTCGTGATCTGAATGCTAATAGACATCAATTTATTATTTTGCAGGCAAACAGACAATTGCGCAAATGGTTTGAAGATGATCATGCACTTGAGCGTGCTATTATCGGATAATATGTCTCCGACCAAATATGTTCAAGTATCGTCCTTTACATGTTTTTAATTATAACATAGATAAGTCAGATATTCGACGAAGTCAAGGATCCCTTTTATTTCAAGGTCGGTATTTGATGATGTTTGGTTAATTTCACAAAATAACATTTTTTTTATAAAAATTTTACTATCTTATTTAAAAATCGTGGATCGGAGAACCAACTTAAAGTCATTTCAAATTGCAGCCTATTATGGAGTGACTATGGACTTCGTTCTCTTGCCAAAACAAAGTCTCGGGCATATACATTGTTATCCATTTTTAATAACTAATTGTTTTATTTTGGAAATGAATGTCCCAACAAGGTGAGAAAGCACTGACAGTGTTCAAATCCAGCAAGGATGAGAATCGCAGTTCTGTTGCTTTGTTGTTCATTCGTCTCGCATGGTTTGCTGTTCACTCATATGCAAATTAAGTAAAGATTACTGCTTATTCACATTGCTTAAATACATTATAATTTCAGCTGCTTTTTAAATATTAGTGTGTATGGAGTCCTTTGTTTTTGTTAAATCATAATGTAATAGCGTGTTTCCTATCATAATATTCTAAATTGTAGATTCCTGTTGGTTTACTAAAGTATCATGGCATCACATGTTGATGACTTATATCTAATGTATACATGACAAATATTGTTTACTTTATGTTTGGAATTTTGAGTTATGATTGGATAATGGTGAAACTTGATAAATCTTGTTGTAATAGGATTTTCATTTTAGTTATCACTATCCAAATTCAAAAACAAGAATTGGATCACTGAGTTTTCATATTAAATATTATGAAACCATAAATCAAATTCGGATATTTTAACTTTTTATAGTTGCACTCTTTGAATTTAAAGGAAAATGATAAATTGTCAATGAAAATACCCTTTCACGGTGTTGTTTTGTTTATTTTAACGGGTATGTGCATCAGGGCTTAATGTCTAAGGATAGGATACGACAACATATTTTTAAATAAGTGTTGCCTAAAAGTAAAATTTGGCAGCTCTTATGCTCTAAAAGTGCTACCAAATAATGGTTACACCAATGAAGATAATTAGTTGGAACTGCACGGAGTTGGAGAGTCTCCGTACAGTTCTAGCCTTGCTAAGTCTCATCAGTTTGGAAAATCCTGATTTTCTTATGGAAACTCGTCTGAAGGAGAATGAAGTGAGAAGTATCAAAGTTAGGTCTGGATTTGAAGAAGGTGTAGTGGTTGATTGTTGTGGTGAAGATAAGCGAAGATCCGGTGGTCTAATTTTTCTCTGGAGAGAGACTTTGTTGGTTGATATTATCTCTTACTCCCTCAACAACATTAGTGGGTTAGTTAAGGGAGGCAATGGTGAGCAAGATTGGTTTTTCAAATGGGATGTACGGTTTTCTGGAAGAGACAAATAAATGGAAAACCTGGAAATTGTTGGAGGAAGTCATAAAAAAGGAAGGGAAGAAAGTGGTGTGCTTTGGGGATTTAAACGACATCCTATTTGAACAGGAAAAGATTGGTGATTTGCATAGGTTATTGTCTCAACTCTCATGGGGGCGTCAAACTCTTGAAATATGTGGTCTAGTGGATTTGGGCTTTGAGGACTACCCTTTCACTTGGTCCAACGAAAGACTCGACGCTAATAACATTCAGTGCAGACTCGATCGTGTGGTTGCCTCGAATTGTTTCGCTCAAAGGTTTGATCTGATACAAGCCAATCACCTATCTCGTAATGGATCTGCCCACGCGGTTATTACTGATTCTGTATAGCGGCAAGCAACAAAAGTTTTGGAAATATTTATCTGGGAATTTATCGTGTCCACGGAGATTGGTTAGTGAATTGTCGTTTGACAATTTCTCGCGTTAATGAATTTGGGGTTGAATGGGTTGAAAGAAAATGTATTAATAGAAAATAAATGTATAAAAAGGAAAAAGGAATAACTTATCAAGCATGCATATATACTACTTCTTAAAGACTTAAACCTATCGACCTGTTATACTCAACCTACAACATTCATCAATGTCACTATGTATCACTCACAACCTAAGTCATTTCTAACCCAAATTGAGAGGCCGACTGCATCACCTCGGTAGCAATCTCTCAATCACCTCAAAAACACATAAGTTAATTGTGCTCGCCTGTATCGACGATCTCTCAGAGCGACACAAACAACATAGAGGCATTAAGCTCTGATACCCAAGTATATGTCAACTCTAAATCTATCTCTAGAGTTCAAAAACTAACAGATAATCATCCTAGATAAGAATCTAAGCAGTATATGTCTATAACAACTTAAATCTCTGACACAGAGTAAAAATCCAGGACAACAATCCACAAAGATTCGTAAAGCAAGTTTTATATAACACCAAGGGCGACAAATATACATGAGTTCAAAGAAAATATACATACAAACTCAACCAATAGAGAATACACAAAGAAGAAGAGAAATAAATCACAGATCTATCGGTTTATCAGTGCCGATCAAAGAGTAATCCACCCCAGATCATCTGTATGCAAGCTCCATAATTGTTATCTAAGTTTATCCTAAGAAAATTTACAAGTTGATGGAGTTGGAAGCAAAAACTTCCCCAAAACCATAACCTAAATATGACTAAAAATGAAGTTATTAAATAAATCTCAGCAGACCGCGCTAAGCGGCCTCAGCGCACTAAGTGGGTTGCACGATATTTACACACTAAACTAACCTAAACCGCACTAAGCGGATATTCGCGCTAAGTTGGCTTCAAAACTTTAGTTCTCCTAAAATAGTAGAACACAAGCATCCCACTACAAAATGTGATGAGTGCCACTCACGCTTAGCGACCTTTGCGCGCTAAGCAGACTCTCCTAGACAAAATATCCCAAAATTGATCTTTTATTTCGAAAACATGCATCCGGAGTCGTGTCTTCGACACCTTATTCCTCAATGTTCTAAAATACAATAAATACCTACAAAATGAATGAAAAAACATCAAACGATATATTATATACACAAAAATACAAATAAACACAAACTAAATGTTTTACACAAAAGTCAGGGTTATTCAAGATATTAACAATAAAAAGTCGATAAGTGCAACAAAAAGTATATACAAAAATAGCTACAATTTGCACTTATCAAACGCTCCCCAACTTGAACTTGTTTGTCCTCAAACACAGTCAAACAACTCAAAGAATCAAAAGTAATCAACCAAAATATCATGAATCGACAAGTTTTGAAAACGGAAAACAAATGCAATAGCTCAACTGAAAAATGGTACACACGAAGAAACATACTTACCACTAAAATACGATGATAACATAAACATGAGACAAATGCTAAATACAAAAATTATGCCAAACATTCTAAAACAATACTAGTTCACAAAGGAATCACACCTAGCAAACACAATCATCGGTAGATGAAAAACACACAAAAATTGGGTATTTTCACTCATCCAACAATCTTGCAAACAATAGAATAAATTGTGCATTCATCCAAAAATTTACATTGAAAATAAAAAAGCAAGAACCTCAAGGACTTTTCAAGGTTGTAACATGGTCGGGTGAACAAACAAAGGATAATTCCTAAGACTAATTGAAACAAAAACTTGCCTAAACCTAAAGGAGTGATCAATTCACCAAAGTTTCAAACAATAGAATTTCAATCAAACTTCTTCATCCCAAGTGTTACACCAAACACACATCACTTATTAACACAACATTATTCCATACTCTTTTTGTTTTTGTTTTTCAAAACTCTTTTCAATTTTTTTATTTCTTTTTTTCTCTTCTTTCTTTTTCACATTTTTTTATTTTTCTTTCTTTCTCAGCCTCATAGGAATCAACCAATAAATACACAATCATTTTTATCTCCAACTTGAATTCAACCATACATTAAAGTGAATACTCCCTACTTTCTAAGGCAAAATAAAAATTCAAACCAAAACAATGGTTGAGGGTTCAAGAAAACAACGAATCAATATTCATGCAAAAAGGGAAACTAAACACTCATGGACAAGCATTTAGAAAATACAACATGGATATTGACAAAAAGCTCAAAGGGGTTACTAATGATCACACACTCACAAGGTGAATTGACTATTTGGCCAAGGTAGTTGTGCTCAAAATGGAACAAAAAATGCCTTGATCATGTTTATTCTTTCATACAAACAATACAAACAAAAGATTAAGCATAATAAAATCCAGCTAAAACAAGAGTTGTGATCTCCAATATATGTAAGTAATGGAAAGCTACCTCACAAAAAGGATAGAAACTAAAGTAATTCACAAATGGATAAGTATACAAAAGAAGGAATGACATAAAAATTGTAAAAAGTCTAAGTATCATGAATATGATCAAGTATAGAAAGCGATAAACACATACCTCGAACGTGTACAAAACTTTTAACAAAATCATTACCACGCATTTGCAAGTTGAAACACTCAAACTTGGAAAATCACCAAATGTAACTTCAAGCTATCGAACCAAAATTGAGTCCAAACAATAACAAAACAATTAATTATACTAATATTATTCACTATTTAAATCATAGGTGGAAGTGGGAAAAAGGAAAGTCAAGCAAAAAATTAAAAAGAATTCACTGGCTCTGCACAGCAGGGCGCGGTAAGTTGCACAAATTGCACTAAGCGTGCTACACCAGTTGCAGAAAAATAGGACAACAACAAGTGCAGTTTTTATGCAAGCTCCAATTACACCTACATAACCTCAATGTACAAAATATTTATAACATACAAACTTCCTTAAGATAAACACGACAAGCTTGCGAAAAAACACAAATTGACATAACGAAACAAACGGGTGAAAACGAATTAACAAGTTGTAAAGTGAAAATTTGAGAATTTAAAACAAGTCCAATTTCAACTTGTTAAAACACAAGGCAACACATACATAGACAAATACAAAAAAAAATATGCTTGTTTTACGTCATAAGCTCGACGCCTTTATTGTGCGAGCTAGTAACATCCTCTCGTCATGCCATGGTATTGTCACACCGTGCAAACCTAAAGAAAATGTCCTAACATGCACACAACAAATATTATGAAAACGAGACAATTCACAACAATACGTGAAAATAAAGAAAAACACATATATGCACAAGTATGGAAACTAAACACAAAACATGTACAAGTAAAAATAGACAAGTTTATGTAAATATTCTATACAACATATATATTAATTACAAGACTCAAAAACAAAGAAACTATCACAATACAAAACAATAAACACCAATCCCCTGCAACAACACTATTTTGCTAATGTTGTATAGTGGCAAGCAACAAAAGTTTTGGAAATATTTATCCGGGAACTTATCGTGTCCACGGAGATTGGTTATTGAATTTTTGTTCGACAATTTCTCGCGTTAATGAGTTTGGGGGTTGAATGGGTTGAAAGAAAATATATTAATACAAAATAAATGTATAAAAAGGAAAAAAGAATAACTTATCAAGCATGCTGTTGTACCCCAAAATTTGCCCTCCCATATTTCTCAAAACATTTCAAGAAAAATTCACAAGTCCAACCCGGCGCGTCATATTTAGGTGTTCTTTCGCCAAGATATCTCTGATAACGTATTCTCAAATTCAGGTTCGGCTCAAGAGTCAATTCTTTAAAGAAGGTATCCGAATGTGTGAGTTTTCTCGAAGAAATATGGTGAAAAAAGTGTGCTGAAAGTGCAGTTTTTACGCGCTAAAAAATTCATAACTTGAAGATCGTTGCTCGTTTTAAACCAGTTCCAGTGGCCAAAACTCCGTCTTGACGTTATCTATGTTTTCATCTCTCACGGCTGGAAGCCAATTTCGATCAGAAGGTCTTCAAAAATGTGGATTTATCAAGTATTTACATACAGAAAATTTGTGACAGAAGTTTATTTGCGTCATGTTCAGAAAATCATAACTTGGTCGATTTTCATCGTATCGAGCTGGTTCTGGTGCCAAAATTTCACAAATTGAGTTGGCTACATTTTCACAGAAGGTATTGAGTTCAAACGGTATTCAAAAGGCCTTCGTTTTTTGCTCAGAGTGCGTGACACACCGAAAATCCTGAATGCTGAATATTATTTCATTTGGGCCGAAACATCGAAAGTTCATAACTCGGTCAATTTTTATCGGATTGGGCTCATATTTTTACACAAGGTCACTGACTCATAGATCTACAACTTTGCTTCAAAAGTCGAGACCGGATTATGCTCCTATCAATACCAGTTTTTTATTGAAGAACGTGTCAGAGTCGACACTGAAGCCCAAAATAAGTTTGTCTGAGCTGAAACTTCAAAAATTCATAACTAATTCACCGTTTATCCGATTGAGCCGATTGTCGGACAGGAGTTAGTTCTCGATATCGGCTAAATTTTGTTTTCACATTTCAACTTCAAAAATTGCACTTAAGTCCCTGAGATTTAGCCTGGAAAGTGACGAACTCAAGTGAACATTGGAGGCCCAATTGCACATTCAAAGCCCATTTTCTTTACCCTAATTTCCATTATATAATCACATTCTTTTCACACAAACCAGGGGAGAAAAAAGAGGGAAAAAACTTTGCCACAACACTGTTAGAATATCAAATTCTTTCAAGAACCCTAAAACCTTGAAATCCTTATTACAAATCCCTCTCTCACTACAAACAAGTCATCTCAGTTACAAACCAACATCTCACTACTTCTTCAGTAAGGGTAAGACTGACTTGATCTCCATGATCAAAATGGCATAAAAGCATTCATGTCACTACTTTTCCAGTAAGGGTAAGATTGATTTGATCTCCATGATCAAAAGGGTATAATCATTCATACATGCCATATTGTGCCTAAACATTAAATTTCTTCATATATTGGCTTTATTTGTATTTTATGATATATAGTAATTTATTTAATGTGTTCATGAGATTCAATACTGCAGATTTAGACAGGATCCCATGCAGGTTCATTAAGGAACGTTGAGGCCAAAACACAAATGGCCAAAAGCCAAAAGCCAAATGGCCAAAACAGAACAGCTTACACATGACACCAATACATGGCGAGACAGACATCTTGAGAATGTTAAGGAACGTTGAGGCCAGAACACAAATGGCCAAAAGCCAAAACACAAATGGCCAAAACAAAACAGTTTACACATGACGCCAATAACTGTTTCACCCCTCCAATCAGGCTCGTATACTCCTAAACTCTCTCTCTATTTGTATTATGTTCCTTTAATTAATTAATCGTTATTATTTTTATTAATCACTAACCAATTAACATTTTTTCCTAATAAAATCAAAAACACAAAAAAATATATTTTATTTATTAAAATTAAATTCAGCGCTTTATTTTTGTAAATAAATTAATTTAATCAATTTAGCTTTAATTAGATTTAACTTTTAATATTTTTTGCAATATTTAAAATCAATTTAGAATATTAGGTTTTTATTAGCATTAATTCAATTTAGTTTATATCTTTAAAAACTCAAAAATCCAAAAATATTTTAATTAATTAATTAGTTTATTAATTTAATTGTTAACTTAATTTAATTTCTTTTAATCCAAAAATAACCAAAAAATCACTTCCTTTCAAAAAAGGGTCAAAACCCCAAAAAACTCGCATCCGATTTAATTTCCCGCACGCGATCCATTTTATCATATTATTGTATCTGTTTCCCGGAATGTAATAGTTTAATTTAGGACTTTTATTTACCGCTTTTATTTATTTTTCGCAATTTACTTTTCAAGGGTTTGTTTTTGGCGATGTAAATACCCGACGCCTTGTAATAGCTTAGATTTAATTTCCCGCAATTTACTTCCCGCAAATTATTAAACTGTTAATTATGCATGACAAGACTTGTATGACAAATAAAACCAACTCGTAGCTCACAAATGCATGTTCAAAGATAAACCTTAACTGAAAAACAACACACATGCACATGCCACTCCTAGGGTACGCCTCACTGGTTGCCTCGAACGTGGTCATCAAGTATAGGGTATTTTAGAGGTCGCCCTCCTGTCTAAAGATCCAGTTGCCTCGAAACGGTTGCCTCGGATAAAAAAGGATCTAGGACATTAGGGTTACTTCTAAGGTGTCCTACTATTGCTTCGGTGACCACATGTCCCTAATAATCGAATTGACCCGAATAACTTCAACGACGGTGCTACCTACTTCTCAATAGTGGGATAGTACTGTCTAAAGGACATTTACACAACTTAATTTCTTTAGAGTAGGTAGAGGTTCTAAGGTACTTGCTCTTTTCAAACAGACAAAAACAACTTTTCACACCTACACTTTCTAAAAGTTTTCAAACAAATTTTTCATACACTCTTGAGGACAGATACAAGAGTCACTTAGAAATCTTTCAAACGAAACTTTTTCAAAACCCACACACACTTGAAAAGCAAACATCTTTTGAAAACATAAGAGCAAGTACCTAAGAGCCTGTGGATAACCACGGATAGAAAGGGTGCTAACACCTTCCCTTTCTATAAATCTACCTCCCGAACCGAGAAACATTCTCAAAGAAGGAATTGTGTTGTGCTTTTGTCCTTTCCATGTTGGAGAACATAAAAGATGGTGGCGACTCTTGCTTACCGCGACATACGCGATCCAGCATTCCAAAACAGTCAGTTCTATTTCCATCGATCACAGAACTGGCGACTCTGCTGGGGAAATACTTAAAGTGAGGTGTACCTTAGGATTAGACCACCCTTATGTTTTCAATTGCCTGTTTTGATTGCTTTAATATTGTGGGCCTGTTTTGGGAGTTTCATAGATCCTAACCCGGATCTGGGGGATACCCTTTAGAAGTAGCAATAAACTGTGAGGGAACTGTGCGGGGTATACCGACATGGTTGAAGCAGTAGCTACGTTGATGTGGCACTTTGGTGAGTACCCGTAACCCTTGAGTCAAGTCAAGGAGAGTACGGGGCCTCCACGTGGTGTCGTGAAGCATCAACTGACCTTAGGAACCTTACTTGGCCATCCTGGCCTCTTTAGGGGTAGTGAGATGACCGACTTTGGTGCAGTCCGAAGTTGGTAGATACTCGATACTACACTCATTGAGGGTTGTTTCTTGGAATATTTTGATCGCCAGTTCAGTGGCTAAATCAAAACAATGAACACAGAAAAGAACCCAATGATATTGAGCTCCTTAGAACCCAGTTACTTCTGATAGGACAGGTTTTTGAGCCCACCAACTTCAAGAGGGTAGTACCTAAACTTCATGCTGGCCTAAACTCTAAGGGCTGTCTTGTGTGACTTGTGTGCCTTTAAACTTGGACTACTTGCACATTCTTGTTACCTAACACATGAGTTTCTTGCAGGGTTTGGTTACAGTCCTTAATCTGGACTCATAACAGGGTTTACTTACCTCACTCCACGCATAGCATAACATCATAACATCATACCATTGCATACATCCTGCATAAGGACTAATCCATTTCAAGGATCTCAAGGGTTTGTGATACAGGTCATGACGAATCAAATGTCTAGCAAGGGGCAAAGGGGATTTATTTTCCTCTAGCCAAGGTTGATAACTTGAGTCAGGGGCTATGACCCACTCGATATGGTGAGCTTTGACTCTTGAAGAAGGACTCTCAACAACATGAAGTTCCTTCAATCAAGTTACCAGATTCTAACAATTTTCTTGTTTACCCCCGCGAGATCCTTGAAAACATTGCATACATATATCATACATATCGTTGCATAACAGGTACCCTTGTTACAGGTCACTTACCATCTTCGTTGTTTATTTCAGCAATGGCTTCCCAACAAGACAACCAGGATCTTCATGCTTAAGAGACTCAGTTCGGGGAAATCCTCCTAAATCTATCCAAGGGGCAGGAAGAGCTGAGAACACTCCTCATGGGGAATTTGGTCAGGAAGAGTCCTGAAGACGACAAGGACGAACAGCTGAAACATCTGCAAGCTGAGGTGGATGCAATAAGAACCCAGATGCTGGGGCAAATGGCTCTTATCCAAGGCTTGGCTCGGGAGCAAGAAGAGTTGAGAACCATGGTCAACCAGCTTCATCAAGAGAAATACAACATGAAGCAAACAGTCCAAGTCAGGGACCAGGTCATTGATCAGCTTCCAAGAGGACAAGAGTCTGGTATGGCGAAGAATAGGCCTCTCCAAATTGCTACCACTTCACAGGTCCAACTAAAACCTCGCCCAGAGCAACGGGTTGATCAAAGTAAGCCCCGAAGGCAATTTACCAAGCTCAACACGTCGCTGTCTCAAGCTTTACAACACCTGTTGAGGTTGAATTTGGTAACTCTAAGGGCTCCTCCCCGGAATCCCAACATCTCTGCTCCTACTTATCATCCCAATAGAAGATGTGCATACCACTCTGATGGTCCGGGACATGACACAAACGACTGTTGGTCTCTGAAGAACAAGATCCAGGACCTGATTGATGAAGGAGCAGTGGAATTCACCCAAGATGGCCAGGCTGAGTTCTTCTACTATCCCTGCAAGATTCACCATTTGAAGTGACAAGCCCTGAGACGAGAAAACTTTTGTTCATTCGAATGTTCAAGTTGTATTTTTCTTTGATTGTTCAAACAATTATTGTCATAGCGAACTTTATTACTTTATCAATGCATCGCATATGTCTGTTTTGAATCAATATATTCGCATTCGCTATATTCAAACTGCTTTCATTTTTGTGATGTTCAAACTCTCAATTAATAATTCTAATCCTCTTGAGGGAGGATGACGAAAACGATACCACGATCTTTACAGTATGCTTTTGGACAAACCCCGCTGATGAGGTACAGGCATTGTTTCAAATCCTAAACACTGGAGTTATAAGGAAGATAATCCCTCGTCAACCCCTTCGAGCCAAAGAAGTAGGAGTTTTTCTTTTCGCAAAAATTAAAACCCTTAATCATAACCTGGGGCAGGGTAGTTTTCTCAGTTGATCCAGACGCACAATGAACAACATCAAAGGAGTCCTTCCAAAACAAAAGATGGGGATGGTTATGTATAATCATAAGGACAGGCAGTCGTTATCTTTCAAAATAAAAGCCTAACAAGTCAAAACCTATGAAGGAGACTTACAAAACTGGGGCATCCCGCTGACTGTAATAACAAAAGGAACAGTTCAGGCAAAAAACAGGGATAACAAAATCAAAAAGAAAGAGGTCATACAAACCCTCAACCAAAAAAGGAAATGACTGCCTATTCAAAATAAATTGTCAACGTCCGAACCATCACTGGTATATCAAGGACAAAGACTCAAACAAGGTCTAACGCACGATCAGCTGAGTTTAGGTTTGAAGAACATCACGAAGAGCGGGTGGGTACAAATATAATTTGAGCCTTTATCCTTTATTTCTTAAACCGTGAACCAGGCCACGTTACAACCCTTAAAAGTCCTAGCTGAGGCATGGGTTAGTTCGAAAGCATACTGTTACGAAAGGTATCCTGACTCCTTAAGGCTTGCGGTAAAATAACGAGTTGACATCACAATTTAAAAAAAAAAAATTCACTTGCTTTTATGAAAAAATGCATTTTTTAAAAAAACTTCAAGACAGGCACAAGCTTTGCATTTTTTAAATAACATTGTTTGCATATGACTTTTTGTTCGAACAACAGAGAAATTCGCACGAAGAATATCTGATGAACAAAAGCACTCCCAACCAAGGGGCAGACATGATCGTGGTCCATCATCTGGGGCAGTCCAGTCAAGATTCAGAGAATCTCTCAAATGCCAAACAGCCAGGGGAAGATCTCCATTTGAATCACTTGGGGCATTGGGCATGAATTCCAGCGACGAATCTTGCATGATCAGACATCTTCTGGTAGTATGGCGACACAACTCTACGGACAGTGACAACTCCCTGCACTCTGAAAGCATGGACATAGTCGGAAAAAAATACTACGCATGATGAAAGACCCGCTAGGTTGACACACCTAGGCAAAAATAAGGGTTTCCCGGCGAACCAAAAGGGTTCGGGCAAAAATAAGGGATGAAATGAAAAAATCTGTACACCCGACAAGTCGAAAACCTAAAAAGGCGGCTTGGGCAAAAATGGGTATCCCAGTGGATTAAAAACCCGAAAGGGCGGTCCAGGCAAAAGTTAGGGATCACAGCGTACGACTATGTCCCGTCATCTCGCCACTTGCCTACCAGAAGAAGATTTATCAATCGACAGTCATCAAGACCTCCACAAGTATCTTCTCCCACAGAAGCTGGGGCAATAGAAATGGTCCAAACTGTACAAGCTGCTCTGTCCACAAGGTACAAGAATATGACCAAGATACCTTCACTCCCCGCAGAGTAAGACAAGATTCAGCAATACTCTCCCCCGAGTAGAGTTGGTCTCCCAGCAGCCCTAAAAAGGCACAGTATCCCCAGCAAGTCCGTAATACTCTCCCCCAAGCAGAGTTGGTCTACCATCAGTCCTGAAGAGGTTGGGTATCCCCAGAAGATCTCAATATTCTCCAGCAAAGTGTACGGATATTCCTCAGCAAGCATCCCCAGCAGTCTTAATATAAGATTGTTCCCCGGCGGAATACCAGACACCCCAGTGGAACTACTTCCCCAGTACAGTCCAAAGTTTCCCCAGGAAAGTTGAATCATCCTCCCCAGTAAGATTCTGGAAGCTTATCCCCAGTAGATTCTGGAAGCTTATCGCCTGCAGAGTACATATGTCTCTCCCCGACCATATCCAAAGGTTATTCTCCACCAGAGCTTATAACTGGGTTATCCTCAGCTAATTACAACGGAAAGATCGTCCTCGGCGAAGTTCTTCCTACCCCCAACGGAGTCCATCAAATTCCCCAACATAACTTATCAATGGTATCCCCAGCGGAGTTATCATCAAAAACTCAGCGAAGTACCTCTTCCCACAGAGTAATTCCCCGCAGAGTAATCTCTTCGCCAAGTTTATTCACCAACGGAGTCATCTTCTCCTAACGGTTTATTCTTGCACTCAACATCCCCAGCGGAAGCGAGAGACTCTACTCTCGACATCAGCCCAGGAGTTAACTTCCCGGCATCCGTCAAGGATTTCTTTTCCTAGACGAAAATACATTCATAAACATCACATCTTCATACATTATAGCATGCATACGCATCATATCACAAATCTCATTTATTTTTGAGGACATCTTAATATCATGCAATTCATGCATCATGACACTGCATACAGCTAACGTTTTGCCTTTTCAGGAAAAAAGGTCAATCCAAAGATGATTACTATCAACTGTCGCAATTCCAGATTCGATACCTGTATCTAGCCAGGGCATATCTGTGAGTGATTGATTGTGGATTCGATACCTGTATCTAGCCAGGGCATATCTACATTAAAGAGATTAAAGAGATAGCTGGGAAATGCTCCAGATATGGATGCTAGTCTTTTGCTTATTCAAAGTTTCTTCTCAGAGATAGTTCAGATATGCTCCAGAACCGGATGCTATTCTGTTGCTTATTCAGAGTTGCTTATTCAGAAATAGCTTGGAAATGCTCCAGACATGGATGTTATTCTTCTGCTTATTCAAGAGTTTCTTTTCGGAGATAGCTTGGAAATGCTCCAGATATGGATGCTGTTCTTTTGCTTATTCAGATTTTCTCTTCAGAGATAGCTTAGAGATGCTCCAGGCATGGATGCTATTCTTCTGCTTATTCAAGAGTTTCTTATTCAGAGATAGCTGGGAAATGCTCCAGATATGGATGCTATTCTTTTGCTTATTCAAAGTTTCTTCTCAGAGATAGTTCAGATATGCTCCAGAACCGGATGCTATTCTGTTGCTTATTCAGAGTTGCTTATTCAGAAATAGCTTGGAAATGCTCCAGACATGGATGCTATTCTTTTGCTTATCCAAAGTTTCTTCCAGAAATGGCTTAGAGATGCTCCTGACCCGGATGCTATTCTATCGCTTATTCAGAGTTTCTTCCCAGAAATGGCTTGGAAATGCTCCAGACATGGACGCTATTCTTTTGCTTAATCAGAGTTTCCTTTCAGAGATAGCTTGGAAATGCTCCAGACATGGACGCTATTCTTTTGCTTATTCAGAGTTTCCTGTCAGAGATGGCTTAGAGATACTCCAGATCCGGATGTTATTCTTTTGCCTATTCAGATTTCTCTCCAGAGATGGCCTAGAGATGCTCCAGATCCCGACGCTATTCTACTGCTTATTCAGATTCAAACTTCTAAAGACAACTTAGAGATGCTCCAGACCCGGATGCTATTCTATTGTTTAGTCCAGATTCATTCAAAAGATATTCCAAATACGATCCGGATTCGGATAATACTCTGTCACTCACTCAGATAAAATATGGATATACCCCAGACGTGGTGGTCATTCTACTGTTTATTCAGACGTCAGCAATTAGATATAGACTATATATGCTCCAGACACGGAAGCCACTCTATTTCTTATTCAGATTCAACTATACATTACACTTCCAAATGGCATCTATAAGCCCATTCCCGACAAGATTCTGTCACATTTCCAAATGGCAACTATAAGCCCATTCCCGACAAGGTTCTGTCACATCTCCAGATGGCATCTACAAGCCCATCCTCCTATACATCATCTCTCCAAATGGCATCTGTAAGCCCATTCCCGACATCACACTGCTGATACTCTACTATGCGAGTGCAAATTTGTGGGCACTCTAGTGTTCAATCATCTTCCACCTTCGGATCACGAAAGGCACGCAAGTCAATCTACATCCTCAGGTTTAAGAAGATTGAACAGGGGCAACTGTTGTACCCCAAAATTTGCCCTCCCATATTTCTCAAAACATTTCAAGAAAAATTCACAAGTCCAACCCAGCGCGTCATATTTAGGTGTTCTTTCGCCAAGATATCTCTGATAACGTATTCTCAAATTCAGGTTCAGCTCAAGAGTCAATTCTTTAAAGAAGGTATTCGAATGTGTGAGTTTTCTCGAAGAAATATGGTGAAAAAAGTGTGCTGAAAGTGCAGTTTTTACGCGCTAAAAAATTCATAGCTTGAAGATCGTGGCTCGTTTTGAACCCATTCCATTGGCCAAAATTCCGTCTTGACGTTATCTATGTTTTCATCTCTCACGGATGGAAGCCAATTTCGATCAGAAGGTCTTCAAAAATGTGGATTTATCAAGTATTTCCATACAGAAAATTTGTGACAGAAGTATATTTGCGTCATGTTCAGAAAATCATAACTTGGTTGATTTTCATCGTATCGAGCTGGTTCCGGCGCCAAAATTTCACAAATTGAGTTGGCTACATTTTTACAGAAGGTATTGAGTTCAAACGGTATTCAAAAGGCCTTCGTTTTTTTCTCAGAGTGCGTGACACGCCGAAAATCCTGAATGCTGAATATTATTTCATCTGGGCCGAAACATCGAAAATTCATAACTCGGTCAATTTTTATCGGATTGGGCTCATATTTTTACACAAGGTCACTGACTCATAGATCTATTACTTTGCTTCAAAAGTCGAGACCGGATTATGCTCCTATCAATACCAGTTTTTTATTGAAGAACGTGTCAGAGTCGACACTGGAGCACAAAATAAGTTTGTCTGAGCTGAAACTTCAAAAATTCATAACTAATTCACCATTTATCCGATTGAGCCGATTTTCGGACAGGAGTTAGTTCTCGATATCGGCTAAATTTCGTTTTCACATTTCAACTTCAAAAATTGCACTTAAGTCCCTGCGATTTAGCCTGGAAAGTGACGAACTCAAGTGAACATTGGAGGCCCAATTGCACATTCAAAGCCCATTTTCTTTACCCTAATTTCCATTATATAATCACATTCTTTTCACACAAACCAGGGGAGAAAAAAGAGAAAAAAAACTTTGCCACAATACTGTTAGAATATCAAATTCTTTCAAGAACCCTAAAACCTTGAAATCCTTATTATAAATCCCTCTCTCACTACAAACAAGTCATCTCAGTTACAAACCAACATCTCACTACTTCTTCAGTAAGGGTAAGACTGACTTGATCTCCATGATCAAAAGGGCATAAAAGCATTCATGTCACTACTTTTCCAGTAAGGGTAAGATTGATTTGATCTCCATGATCAAAAGGGTATAATCATTCATACATGTCATATTGTGCCTAAACATTAAATTTCTTCATATATTGGCTTTATTTGTATTTTATGATATATAGTAATTTATTTAATGTGTTCATGAGATTCAACACTGCAGATTTAGACAGGATCCCATGCAGGTTCATTAAGGAACGTTGAGGTCAAAACACAAATGGCCAAAAGCCAAAAGCCAAATGGTCAAAACAGAACAGCTTACACATGACACCAATACATGGCGAGGCAGACATCTTGAGAATGTTAAGGAACGTTGAGGCCAGAACACAAATGGCCAAAAGCCAAAACACAAATGGCCAAAACAAAAAGGTTTACACATGACGCCAATAACTGTTTCACCCCTCCAATCAGGCTCGTATACTCCTAAACTCTCTCTATATTTGTATTATGTTCCTTTAATTAATTAATCGTTATTATTTTTATTAATCACTAACCAATTAACATTTTTTCCTAATAAAATCAAAAACACAAAAAAAAATATTTTATTTATTAAAATTAAATTCAGTGCTTTATTTTTGTAAATAAATTAATTTAATCAATTTAGCTTTAATTAGATTTAACTTTTAATATTTTTTGCAATATTTGAAATCAATTTAGAATATTAGGTTTTTATTAGCATTAATTCAATTTAGTTTATTTCTTTAAAAACTCAAAAATCCAAAAATATTTTAATTAATTAATTAGTTTATTAATTTAATTGTTAACTTAATTTAATTTCTTTTAATCCAAAAATAACCAAAAAATCACTTCCTTTCAAAAAAGGGTCAAAATCCCAAAAAACTCGCATCCGATTTAATTTCCCGCACGCGATCCATTTTATCATATTATTGTATCTGTTTCCCGGAATGTAATAGTTTAATTTAGGATTTTTATTTACCGCTTTTATTTATTTTTCGCAATTTACTTTTCAAGGGTTTGTTTTTGGCGATGTAAATACCCGACACCTTGTAATAGCTTAGATTTAATTTCCCGCAATTTACTTCCCGCAAATTATTAAACTGTTAATTATGCATGACAAGACTTGTATGACAAATAAAACCAACTCGTAGCTCACAAATGCATGTTCAAAGATAAACCTTAACTGAAAAACAACACACATGCACATGCCACTCCTAGGGTACGCCTCACTGGTTGCCTCGAACGTGGTCATCAAGTATAGGGTATTTTAGAGGTCGCCCTCCTGTCTAAAGATCCAGTTGCCTCGAAACGGTTGCCTCGGATAAAAAAGGATCTAGGACATTAGGGTTACTTCTAAGGTGTCCTACTATTGCTTCGGTGACCACATGTCCCTAATAATCGAATTGACCCGAATAACTCCAACGACGGTGCTACCTACTTCTCAATAGTGGGATAGTACTGTCTAAAGGACATTTACACAGCTTAATTTCTTTAGAGTAGGTAGAGGTTCTAAGGTACTTGCTCTTTTCAAACAGACAAAAACAACTTTTCACACCTACACTTTCTAAAAGTTTTCAAACAAATTTTTCATACACTCTTGAGGACAGATACAAGAGTCACTTAGAAATCTTTCAAACGAAACTTTTTCAAAACCCATGCACACTTGAAAAGCAAACATCTTTTGAAAACATAAGAGCAAGTACCTAAGAGCCCGTGTATAACCACGGATAGAAAGGGTGCTAACACCTTCCCTTTCTATAAATCTACCTCCCGAACCGAGAAACATTCTCAAAGAAGGAATTTTGCTGTGCTTTTGTCCTTTCCATGTTGGAGAACATAAAAGACGGTGGCGACTCTTGCTTACCGCGACATATGCGATCCAGCATTCCAAAACAGTCAGTTCTATTTCCACCGATCACACATGCATATATACTACTTCTAACACACTTAAACCTATCGACCTGTTATACTCAACCTACAATATTCATCAATGTCACTACGTATCACTCACAACTTAAGTCATTTCTAACCCAAATTGAGAGGCCGACTGTATCACCTCGGTAGCGATCTCTCAACCACCTCAACAACACAGAAGTCAACCATGCTCGCCTCTATCGATGATCTCTCAGAGCGACACAAACAACACAGAAGCGTTAAGCTCTGATACCCAAGTAGATATCAACTTTAAATCTATCTCTAGATTTCAGAAACTAACAGATAATCATCCTAGATAAGTATCTAAGCAGTATATGAAATTCTGACAGCAGATACTCAATGTCACAGTGAATGTTATGACACCGTATCTGACTTTCTATAAGACAGTAAATAAAAACAGTAAAGAACACAGTCAATTGTTTACCCAGTTCAGTGTGAAACAACACCTACTCTGGGGGCTACCAAGCCAGGGAGGAAATCCACTATAAGAGATATTAATTCAGGAATAAACCAACCAGTTTAGCTCCTTCACTTAAGACCTACCCAATGCAACTTCAATCTAAGTTCAACTTAAACCTGAGTTCCTACTCACTCCCCCTCAATCACAGCAGTGATACTTAAAACAATTGACTAATGAAATAATGAAGACACTCTTCAGAACATACACTTGATTATGCTTCACAGCTTTTTAATCAAGTAACACAAACACGCGTGCTTCACAGCTTTGAGTGATACATAAAACTAACTTGACTTTGCTTCAAAGCTTTAGTCAAGAGACACAAACACTCTTGCTTCAAAGCTTTGAGTGATACAAAAACCCTTACAATCAAAACCTATTCCAAGTCACTTATCACAATGATAATTGCTTGGATTACAGCAGTTAAAACTATACAGCTCCTAATTGATCTTCAGTCAAAGAGTTACTCTGCAACCAGCATTCCTGTTGAATATATATGCAGTTGTTTCTTCAGTTAGGGTTTCCACAAAAAGCTAGGGTTAATTAGGTTTAACCTTAAGACTTGGTCATAAGACTTTATCAACCAGATTAGGGTTGAGCTAGGTTAACCTAAAGTCCACGTGAGATTCTGTTCTGGAAAGAATGAACCAACTTCCTGAAAAATCTCAGAATTAACCAAACTGCATATCTGTTAGATCAGTACAGGATGTCTTAACATTTGTTATGACATCACAATTCCTGTTTACTGATTTTGGTAGAAGGCAATAAATGTGATCATTGCAAAATGCTCAGATACACACTCATAAACAGTAGCTACTGTATGCCATACTTTTTCTGCATAAAGTACCTAATAAACCAGAATGTTATGACATCAGTCATGACATTTACACACCTAGTTTTACCAAAAATACATGCCAATAACTAAACACTTACAAACTCCCCCTTTGGCAGATTTTTGGCTAAAACCCCTAAGCAATCAGAGAATAGAGAGCAGCAGAATGAATATGACTGTAGAAAAAATATGATGTCTACCAAGAATAAACACAAAATATCTCCCCCTCTTTAGCCACAAATAGGCCAAAGATACATGTACTTATATGTTATACAGTCATCCAAAATAAGTAATAAAAACAACAAATAAAATCTGAAAACACTTGCATCAACAGGAACCAGCATCAGGCTTGTCAACTCCACCAAACTTTAAGCATTGTCATCTTCAGAGGAGCTACTTTCTTCAGCATTGAGCTGATCTTCAGCATCACCCTCTTCCCTTTTGTTTCCTTCAGTCTCCTCCTGTTCTAATCTGGCAATTAGGTTTTCTAGAGTCTTTTTCCTTGTCTCCAGCTCTTTGCAGGTCTCTTTCAATACAGCTATAACATCAGATGTCTTGGACTGAGTTTTTACAGATGATGTCTCAGCTGATGTTATGACAATGTCAGGGACATGAGATCCCTGAAATAGCTTGTAGTGTAACCCAAGAGCAGGAGCTCTTTTGCGAGCAGTATCTCTTTCCACCAGGATATAAGGGTACTGATCAAGGATAATTCCACATAGGAGGGAGGGAAAGGCAATAGGGCCTTTAACAGCATATCTACCAGCATGTTTTAAAGTTTGATCAAAAATATACCTGCCATAGTCAAATTCAGTCTTGGTTCCAACAGCATAAATGAATCTCCCCAATCCTGTGGAGATGGTTGATTTATGGTTGGTAGGGACCCTGTTGGCTGCACCAATCTTGTACAGGATGGCAAATTTCATGCTTAGTTTGCTGGCATTCAGCTTGCCTTTTAAGGGCCAGCACTTGACTTGTCTTGCTGTGATGGTTTGGCATACTTCATTGTCAGTGACTTCTAGTTCAGGGCAAGCCTCATTTGATCTTCCAAGAAATTTGTTAATTTCAGATGGAGAGATATTAACCCTTCTTCCTCTCACATAGACACATTCAAAGTCAGCTGACCTTCCATCATCACATTCATCAGACAAATTCACTATGAATTATTTGACAAGATTTTCATAACATTTGGTAAATTTTACCACAGTCTTCATTAGTCCAGCAGCTTTGATCAGGTCCATGATTTCCTTACAATCCATGGCACCATTGTTTAGATCTCTTTCCAAGGCTATTCTCTTCAAGCAAACATACTTCCATCTGTTGGCATTTTCAGGGTGGTGAAATGAAATGTTGTCAGTGGGGACTTCAGGAACTCTAGCCATTTTGCTGGAAGGGAGTTTCCTTCTGAGAGGAATGTCTTCAGCATCAATTTCAAATTCTGATTCCTCATCAGAATCAGAAGGCTCAGGTTCTTTTCTCTTCTTTGTTATTGGTTGTCTCGCATGCTTTAAGAAACTCCCAGTATGCACTTGGGCTTTCACCTTCCCTTTGGACAGTCCAGTCTTCACAGATTCTACACCAGTCTTGCCTTCAGACCTGGTTTTCTTATCAGTAGGTTTCTCTTTGGTCAGACATTTTGCAGCATCCTGATTACCCTTTCTGTTCATCATTCTCCTAGCTATGCTAGGGTTGATATTTGCAATTAGGTCATTGTCTGAGTATTCCTCATCCACATCAATAACAGGTGGTTCAACATTCTTCTCTGAAGGGTTCTGAATATCATCAAGGTTTTTAGATGATTTCTGAATGTTGTCATTTGGTGTCTCAACATTCTCAGAGACATCTGGATTTGCTTCAACATTTGGGCTTGCTGATTCTTGATTTAATGGAACAGAAATCCCCGGTACAGAGTGGTTCTCACTCAGTATTCTTGTAACAAGCCTAGCTATTGCTTGATGAACATAAGCTGCTCCTTCCCTATTTGGTACAGAAGATGAAGGTTGAGAGGGATTACTGGATGAAGTAGCTTGAGACCTTCCTGCATGCCTTGTTCTCAGCTTTTTGACCTTGGAGGGGTTAGTTGCCATTTCTCTAAGAGGAGTAATCTCCAGGACTTCAGAATCCATGCATGAGGTGATTGCCCGAGAATCTTGATCAGATGATGAAGAGGAAACGGTCGTCTTGGATGAGGATGATGGTTGAGACATTTTGATTGACTTAGAAAACCAGTAGCAACTAGAGAGAAAACTTTGATTGAGAGAAAGGGATTTGTTGCAAAGTCGAGAGAGGAAGGAGGCAAATGAGTGTCTATTCAACTTCTTAATAATTTTGAAAGAATTGGGAAAACATATGATTAACCCACTCAAAATAGACTTAACAAAAATAACTCCTTCAACCCTTGTTTTAAGCAAAATTAATTGCTACAATTTCTCATGTTGGCAAATACCCAACTTCTGCCCCTCAAGTTTTCAAATTGATTTGCATCAAGTGCCTTGGTAAAAATGTCAGCCAGTTGTAGCTCAGTGGCAACATGTTCCAGATTAATTGTTTTCTCCTCTACAAGATCTCTGATTAAGTGATGTCTAATGTCAATGTACTTGGTCCTGCTATGCTGAATAGGGTTCTTGGAAATGTTGATTGTACTCAGATTGTCACAGTACAATGTCATAACATCTTGTGTGACATTATACTCAGTGAGCATCTGTGTCATCCAGATAATTTGAGAACAGCTACTACCAGCTGCAATGAATTCAGCTTCAGCACAAAAATGAAAAGGAAGTCTTTTGGCATGTATCATAGCTCTGGCAGATTCCTGTATGGTCCTATTTTTCCTCTTTTTAACTCCATTTTGTTGAGGAGTTATAGGAGAAGAGAATTCATGACTAATTCCTTCTGAGGAACAGAACTTATTAAACTTACTGTTTTCAAATTCCTTGTCATGATCACTTCTGATTCTGACAATACACCCTTCTTTTTCTCTTTGAAAATTCTTTTGCACAGTTCTTTAAAAACTTCAAACACATTAGATTTTTCCCTAATGAAGTTAATCCAGGTGAATCTGGAATGGTCATCCACAACAACATAGGCATATCTCTTTCCACCAAGACTTTCCACCTACATTGGTCCCATCAGATCCATATGTAGAAGTTCCAGAACCTTAGAGGTGGTCAGATGTCTTGACTTTGGATGTGACATCCTAGTCTGCTTACCAACCTGACATTCACCATAAACTCTCCCTTCATCAATTTGCAGTCTTGGAATCCCTCTGACTGCCTCCATGGAGATAATCCTTTTCATTCCTCTTAGATGAAGATGGCCAAGTTTTTGGTGCCACAGTTTCACCTCTTTTTCTTCTTTGGCAATATAACACACAATGGAGTAATTAGTGTTCTCTGGCTCCCACAAGTAACAGTTGTCTTTAGATCTGACTCCTTTCATTACAACTTCTTGTTTTTCATTAATTACAAGACATTCAGATTTTGAGAAGTTGACCTTGAATCCTAGATCACATAATTGACTAATACTAATGAGATTAGCAGTCAGGCCTTTTACCAATAGTACTTCATTCAGATTTGGAACTCCAGGGCAGTCCAAATTACCAACTCCTTTGATTTCACCTCTAGCACCATCTCCAAAGGTCACATAACTAGTGGTGTGAGGTTTAACATTATTGAGAAGGTTCTTGATTCCAGTCATGTGCTTAGAACACCCACTGTCAAAGTACCAGTCTTCCTTTGCAGAGACTCTCAGGGATGTGTGGGCTATCAGGGCAGTAGCCTTTTTCTTCCATTGAGGAGTATATGGTACCCTGTTAGACTTAGGTTTGACACCTGGGTTCTGATTAGGGTATCCATACAATCTGAAGCAAAAAGGCTTTATGTGACCAAACCTCCCACAATGATGACATCTCCATCTTTGGTACTTTTTGTTCATATTTCTCTGTTCCCCATGTTGAGTGTTATGTTGAGACATCTGCTTTGACATTTGTTTATCAGACCTGATCTTCTTGTCTGCACCAGATTTCTTTGCTGCCACAAATCCTAGACCAGAATTGTTTCCCACATTTTGTCCAACCTGAAGGATTTCTTCCAATTTGTCAGTTCCATTTGTCAGCATCTTGACAGATTTGGTCATCTTGTTCAGTTTTGAGTTCAGCATTTGAACTTCCCCTTCTAGATGACTTATAGTTTCAAGGTCTGCCCTTTTTTCAGCCTCCAACTTTATGATGAGTTTTGTTTGTCTCTCATTTTGCACACAGACTTCAGCACTTCTGATACACAATTTCTTGTAAGTATCAGCCAGTTCTTCAAATGTCACTTCCTCATCACTAGTGTCACTTTCAGAGGTACAAACACCAGTTAGTGCAGTAACTAGTTTGGCAGATTCTTCTTCAGAATTACTTTCTGAATCACAGTCAGACCAGGTAACAGCCATTCCTTTCTTTTGTTTCTTAAAAAAGGTAGGACATTCAGCTCAAATATGCCCATATCCTTCACAACCATGGCATTGAATTCCTCTGCCTTGATTTCCCTTCTCTTCAGACCTTGGTCTTCTGCTGGAGTCATAAGATCTGTTAATGTCAGAGGGGATGTTCTCAACATTTGAACTTGACTTTGGATCCATTCTCTTGATGAGTTTGTTGAATTGTCTTCCAAGCATGGCTATAGCTTCTGAAATATTTTCTTCTTCATCCTCCTTGTTTTCATCTTCAGTGTTGGATACAAGTGCTATGCTCTTGTTTTTCTTGTCAACATTGTCACTGATCCCCATCTCAAAAGTCTGAAGAGACCCAATGAGTTCATCCACCTTTAGCTTGCTGATGTCCTGGGCTTCCTCTATAGCAGTTACCTTCATTGCAAATCTTTTAGGCAGGGATCTGAGAATCTTTCTCACCAGTTTTTCTTCAGACATCTTTTCATCCAATGCTCCTGAGGTGTTGGCAATCTCCAAGATGTTCATGTGAAACTAATGAATGGTTTCATCTTCCTTCATCCTTAGGTTCTCAAACTTGGTAGTCAGCATCTGAAGCCTTGACATTTTTACTTTGGATGTGCCCTCATGGGTAGTTTTGAGAGTGTCCCACACTTCCTTGGCCAGTTCACATTGATGTACTAGTCTGAATATGTTTCTATCAATTCCATTGAACAAGGCATTTATAGCTTTGGAATTACCCAAGGCTAACTCATCTTCCTCTTTGCTCCATTCTTCCTCAGGCTTCAGACTGATTGTCCCATCTTTCTCAGTTATGGTGGGATGGTTCCATCCTTTGTCAGCAGCTCTCCAAGCCTTTTTGTCCAGTGATTTTAAGAAGGCAATCATACGAGGTTTCCAGTAGTCATAATTTGTTCCATCCAGAATGGGTGGTCTGTTTCCAAAAACTCCTTCTTTGTCCATAGTGCCAGAAAGTGATATCCCTAGATCTCACCCAGTAATACAGGCAGGGTGCCTGCTCTGATACCAATTGAAATTCTGGCAGCAGATACTCAATGTCACAGTGAATGTTATGACACCGTATCTGACTTTCTATAAGACAGTAAATAAAAATAGTAAAGAACACAGTCAATTGTTTACCCAGTTCAGTGTGAAACAACACCTACTCTGGGGGCTACCAAGCCAGGGAGGAAATCCACTATAAGAGATATTAATTCAGGAATAAATCAACCAGTTTATCTCCTTCACTTAAGACCTACCCAATGCAACTTCAATCTAAGTTCAACTTAAACCTGAGTTCCTACTCACTCCCCCTCAATCACAGCAGTGATACTTAAAACAATTGACTAATGAAATAATGAAGACACTCTTCAGAACATACACTTGATTATGCTTCACAGCTTTTTAATCAAGTAACACAAACACTCGTGCTTCACAGCTTTGAGTGATACATAAAACTAACTTGACTTTGCTACAAAGCTTTAGTCAAGAGACACAAACACTCTTGCTTCAAAGCTTTGAGTGATACAAAAACCCTTACAATCAAAAACTATTCCAAGTCACTTATCACAATGATACTTGCTTGGATTACAGCAGTTAAAACTATACAACTCCTAATTGATCTTCAGTCAAAGAGTTACTTTGCAACCAGCATTCCTGTTGAATATATATGCAGTCGTTTCTTCAGTTAGGGTTTCCACAAAAAGCTAGGGTTAATTAGGTTTAACCTTAAGACTTGGTCACAAGACTTTATCAACCAGATTAGGGTTGAGCTAGGTTAACCTAAAGTCCACGTGAGATTCTGTTCTGGAAAGAATGAACCAACTTCCTGAAAAATCTCAGAATTAACCAAACTGCATATATGTTAGATTAGTACAGGATGTATTAACATTTGTTATGACATCAGAATTCTTGTTTACTGATTTTGGTAGAAGGCAATAAATGTGATCATTGCAAATTGCTCAGATACACACTCATAAACAGTAGCTACTTTATTCCATACTTTTTCTGCATAAAGTACCTAATAAACCAGAATGTTATGACATCAGTCATGACATTTACACACCTGGTTTTACCAAAAATACATGCCAATAACTAAACACTTACAAACTCCCCCTTTGGCAGATTTTTTGGCTAAAACCCCTAAGCAATCAGAGAATAGAGAGCAGCAGAATGAATATGACTGCAGAAAAAATATGATGTCTACCAAGAATTAACACAAAATATCTCCCCCTCTTTAGCCACAAATAGGCCAAAGATACATGTACTTGTATGTTATACAGTCATCCAAAATAAGTAATAAAAACAATATATAAAATCTGAAAACACTTGCATCAACAGGAACCAGCATCAGGCTTGTCAACTCCACCAAACTTTAAGCACTGTCATCTTCAGAGGAGCTACTTTCTTCAGCATTGAGCTGATCTTCAGCAACACCCTCTTCCCTTTTGTTTCCTTCAGTCTCCTCCTGTTCTAATCTGGCAATTATGTTTTCTAGAGTCTTTTTCCTTGTCTCCAACTCTTTACAGGTCTCTTTCAATACAGCTATAACATCAGATGTCTTGGACTGAGTTTTTACAGATGATGTCTCTGCTGATGTTATGACAATGTCAGGGACATGAGATCCCTGAAATAGCTTGTAGTGTAACCCAAGAGCAGGAGCTCTTTTGCAAGCAGTATCTCTTTCCACCAGGATATCAGGGTACTGATCAAGGATAATTCCACATAGGAGGGAGGGAAAGGCAATAGAGCCTTTACCAGCATATCTACCAGCATGTTTTAAAGTTTGATCAAAAATATACCTGCCATAGTCAAATTCAGTCTTGGTTTCAACAGCATAAATGAATCTCCCCAATCCTGTGGAGATGGTTGATTTATGGTTGGTAGGGACCCTGTTGGCTGCACCAATATTGTACAGGATGGCAAATTTCATGCTTAGTTTGCTGGCATTCAGCTTGCCTTTTAAGGGCCAGCACTTGACTTGTCTTGCTGTGATGGTTTGGCATACTTCATTGTCAGTGACTTCTAGTTCAGGGCAAGCCTCATTTGATCTTCCAAGAAATTTGTTAATTTCAGATGGAGAGATATTAACCCTTCTTCCTCTCACATAGACACATTCAAAGTCAGCTGACCTTCCATCATCACATTCATCAGACAAATTCACTATGAATTATTTGACAAGATTTTCATAACATTTGGTAAATTTTACCACAGTCTTCATTAGTCCAGCAGCTTTGATCAGGTCCATGATTTCCTTACAATCCATGGCACCATTGTTTAGATCTCTTTCCAAGGCTATTCTCTTCAAGCAAACATACTTCCATCTGTTGGCATTTTCAGGGTGGTGAAATGAAATGTTGTCAGTGGGGACTTCAGGAACTCTAGCCATTTTGCTGGAAGGGAGTTTCCTTCTGAGAGGAATGTCTTCAGCATCAATTTCAAATTCTGATTCCTCATCAGAATCAGAAGGCTCAGGTTCTTTTCTCTTCTTTGTTATTGGTTGTCTCGCATGCTTTAAGAGACTCCCAGTATGCACTTGGGCTTTCACCTTCCCTTTGGACAGTCCAGTCTTCACAGATTCTACACCAGTCTTGCCTTCAGACCTGGTTTTCTTATCAGTAGGTTTCTCTTTGGTCAGACATTTTGCAGCATCCTGATTACCCTTTCTGTTCATCATTCTCCTAGCTATGCTAGGGTTGATATTTGCAATTAGGTCATTGTTTGAGTATTCCTCATCCACATCAATAACAAGTGGTTCAACATTCTTCTCTGAAGGGTTCTGAATATCATCAAGGTTTTCAGATGATTTCTAAATGTTGTCATTTGGTGTCTCAACATTCTCAGAGACATCTGGATTTGCTTCAACATTTGGGCTTGCTGATTCTTGATTTAATGGAACAGAAATCCCCGGTACAGAGTGGTTCTCACTCAGTATTCTTGTAACAAGCCTAGCTATTGCTTGATGTACATAAGCTGCGCCTTCCCTATTTGGTACAGAAGATGAAGGTTGAGAGGGATTACCAGATGAAGTAGCTTGAGACCTTCCTGCATGCCTTGTTCTCAGCTTTTTGACCTTGGAGGGGTTAGTTGCCATTTCTCTAAGAGGAGTAATCTCTAGGACTTCAGAATCCATGCATGAGGTGATTGCCCGAGAATCTTGATCAGATGATGAAGATGAAACGGTCGTCTTGGATGAGGATGATGGTTGAGACATTTTGATTGACTTAGAAAACCAGTAGCAACTAGAGAGAAAACTTTGATTGAGAGAAAGGGATTTGTTGCAAAGTCGAGAGAGGAAGGAGGCAAATGAGTGTCTATTCAACTTCTTAATAATTTTGAAAGAATTGGGAAAACATATGATTAACCCACTCAAAATAGACTTAACAAAAATAACTCCTTCAACCCTTGTTTTAAGCAAAATTAATTGCTACAATTTCTCATGTTGGCAAATACCCAACTTTTGCCCCTCAAGTTTTCAAATTGATTTGCATCAAGTGCCTTGGTAAAAATGTCAGCCAGTTGTAGCTCAGTGGCAACATGTTCCATATTAATTGTTTTCTCCTCTACAAGATCTCTGATTAAGTGATGTCTAATGTCAATGTACTTGGTCCTGCTATGCTGAATAGGGTTCTTGGAAATGTTGATTGTACTCAGATTATCACAGTACAATGTCATAACATCTTGTGTGACATTATACTCAGTGAGCATCTGTGTCATCCAGATAATTTGAGAACAGCTACTACCAGCTGCAATGTATTCAGCTTCTGCACAAAAATGAAAAGGAAGTCTTTTGGCATGTATCATAGCTTTGGCAGATTCCTGTATGGTCCTATTTTTCCTCTTTTCAACTCCATTTTGTTGAGGAGTTATAGGAGAAGAGAATTCATGACTAATTCCTTCTGAGGAACAAAACTTATTAAACTTATTGTTTTCAAATTCCTTGTCATGATCACTTCTGATTCTGACAATACACCCTTCTTTTTCTCTTTGAATTCTTTTGCACAGTTCTTTAAAAACTTCAAACACATCAGATTTTTCCCTAATGAAGTTAATCCAGGTGAATCTGGAATGGTCATCCACAACAACATAGGCATATCTCTTTCCACCAAGAATTTCCACCTGCATTGGTCCCATCAGATCCATATGTAGAAGTTCCAGAACCTTAGAGGTGGTCAGATGTCTTGACTTTGGATGTGACATCCTAGTCTGCTTACCAACCTGACATTCACCACAAACTCTCCCTTCATCAATTTGCAGTCTTGGAATCCCTCTGACTGCCTCCATGGAGATAATCCTTTTCATTCCTCTTAGATAAAGATGGCCAAGTTTTTGGTGCCACAGTTTCACCTCTTTTTCTTCTTTGGCAATAGAACACACAGTGGAGTAATTAGTGTTCTCAGGCTCCCACAAGTAACAGTTGTCTTTAGATCTGACTCCTTTCATTACAACTTCTTGTTTTTCATTAATTACAAGACATTCAGATTTTGAGAAGTTGACCTTGAATCCTAGATCACATAATTGACTGATACTAATGAGATTAGCAGTCAGGCCTTTTACCAATAGTACTTCATTCAGATTTGGAACTCCAGGGCAGTCCAAATTACCAACTCCTTTGATTTCACCTCTAGCACCATCTCCAAAGGTCACATAACTAGTGGTGTGAGGTTTAACATTATTGAGAAGGTTCTTGATTCCAGTCATGTGCTTAGAACACCCACTGTCAAAGTACCAGTCTTCCTTTACAGAGACTCTCAGGGAAGTGTGGGCTATCAGGGCAGTTGCCTTTTTCTTCCATTGAGGAGTATGTGGTACCCTGTTAGACTTAGGTTTGACACCTGGGTTCTGATTAGGGTATCCATATAATCTGAAGCAGAAAGGCTTTATGTGACCAAACCTCCCACAATGATGACATCTCCATCTTTGGTACTTTTTCTTCATATTTCTCTGTTCCCAATGTTGAGTGTTATGTTGAGACATCTGCTTTGACATTTGTTTTTCAGACCTGATCTTCTTGTCTGCACCAGATTTCTTTGCTGCCACAAATCCTAGACCAGAATTGTTTCCCACATTTTGTCCAACCTGAAGAATTTCTTCCAATTTGTCAGTTCCATTTGTCAGCATCTTGACAGATTTGGTCATCTGGTTCAGTTTTGAGTTCAGCATTTGAACTTCCCCTTCTAGATGACTTATAGTTTCAAGGTCTGCCCTTTTTTCAGCCTCCAACTTTATGATGAGTTTTGTTTGTCTCTCATTTTGCACACAGACTTCATCACTTCTGATACACAATTTCTTGTAAGTATCAGCCAGTTCTTCAAATGTCACTTCCTCATCACTAGTGTCACTTTCAGAGGTACAAACACTAGTTAGTGCAGTAACTAGTTTGGCAGATTCTTCTTCAGAATTACTTTCTGAATCACAGTCAGACCAGGTAACAGCCATTCCTTTCTTTTGTTTCTTAAGAAAGGTAGGACATTCAGCTCGAATATGCCCATATCCTTCACAACCATGGCATTGAATTCCTCTGCCTTGATTTCCCTTCTCTTCAGACCTTGGTCTTCTGCTGGAGTCATAAGATCTGTTAATGTCAGAGGGGATGTTCTCAACATTTGAACTTGACTTTGGATCCATTCTCTTGATGAGTTTGTTGAATTGTCTTCCAAGCATGGCTATAGCTTCTGAAATATTTTCTTCTTCATCCTCCTTGTTTTCATCTTCAGTGTTGGATACAAGTGCTATGCTCTTGTTTTTCTTGTCAACATTGTCACTGATCCCCATCTCAAAAGTCTGAAGAGACCCAATGAGTTCATCCACCTTTAGCTTGTTGATGTCCTGGGCTTCCTCTATAGCAGTTACCTTCATTGCAAATCTTTTAGGCAGGGATCTGAGAATCTTTCTCACCAGTTTTTCTTCAGACATCTTTTCACCCAATGCTCCTGAGGTGTTGGCAATCTCCAAGATGTTCATGTGAAACTCATGAATGGTTTCATCTTCCTTCATCCTTAGGTTCTCAAACTTGGTAGTCAGCATCTGAAGCCTTGACATTTTTACTTTGGATGTGCCCTCATGGGTAGTTTTGAGAGTGTCCCACACTTCCTTGGCCAGTTCACATTGATGTACTAGTCTGAATATGTTTCTATTAATTCCATTGAACAAGGCATTTAAAGCTTTGGAATCACCCAGGGCTAACTCATCTTCTTCTTTGCTCCATTCTTCCTCAGGCTTCAGACTGATTGTCCCATCTTTCTCAGTTATGGTGGGATGGTTCCATCCTTTGTCAGCAGCTCTCCAAGCCTTTTTGTCCAGTGATTTTAAGATGGCAATCATACGAGGTTTCCAGTAGTCATAATTTATTCCATCCAGAATGGGTGGTCTGTTTCCAAAAACTCTTTCTTTGTCCATAGTGCCAGAAAGTGATATCCCTAGATCTCACCCAGTAATACAGGCAGGGTGCCTGCTCTGATACCAATTGAAATTCTGGCAGCAGATACTCAATGTCACAGTGAATGTTATGACACCGTATCTGACTTTCTATAAGACAGTAAATAAAAATAGTAAAGAACACAGTCAATTGTTTACCCAGTTCAGTGTGAAACAACACCTACTCTGGGGGCTACCAAGCCAGGGAGGAAATCCACTATAAGAGATATTAATTCAGGAATAAACCAACCAGTTTATCTCCTTCACTTAAGACCTACCCAATGCAACTTCAATCTAAGTTCAACTTAAACCTGAGTTCCTACTCACTCCCCCTCAATAACAACAGTGATACTTAAAACAATTGACTAATGAAATAATGAAGACACTCTTCAGAACATACACTTGATTATGCTTCACAGCTTTTTAATCAAGTAACACAAACACTCGTGCTTCACAACTTTGAGTGATACATAAAACTAACTTGACTTTGCTTCAAAGCTTTAGTCAAGAGACACAAACACTCTTGCTTCAAAGCTTTGAGTGATACAAAAACCCTTACAATCAAAACTTATTCCAAGTTACTTATCACAATAATACTTGCTTGGATTACAGCAGTTAAAACTATACAGCTCCTAATTGATCTTCAGTCAAAGAGTTACTCTGCAACCAGCATTCCTGTTGAATATATATGCAGCTGTTTCTTCAGTTAGGGTTTCCACAAAAAGTTAGGGTTAATTAGGTTTAACCTTAAGACTTGGTTACAAGACTTTATCAACCAGATTAGGGTTGAGCTAGGTTAACCTAAAGTCCACGTGAGATTCTGTTCTGGAAAGAATGAACCAACTTCCTGAAAAATCTCAGAATTAACCAAACTGCATATCTGTTAGATCAGTACAGGATGTCTTAACATTTGTTATGACATCAGAATTCCTGTTTACTGATTTTGGTATAAGGCAACAAATGTGATCATTGCAAAATGCTCAGATACACACTCATAAACAGTAGCTACTGTATGCCATACTTTTTCTGCATAAAGTACCTAATAAACCAGAATGTTATGACATCAGTCATGACATTTACACACCTGGTTTTACCAAAAATACATGCCAATAACTAAACACTTACAGTATATGTCTATAAAAACTTAAATCCCTAACACAGAGTAAAAATTCAAGACAAAAATCCACAATGATTCGTAAAGCAAGTTTTATATAACGCCAAGGGCGACAAATATACATGAGTTCAAAGAAAATATACATACAAACTCAACCAATAGAGAATACACAAAGAAGAAGAGAAACGAATCACAGATCTACCAGTTTGTCAGTGTCAATCGAAGAGCAATCCACCTCAGATCATTCGTATACAAGCTCCATAGTTGTTATCTAGGCTAATCCTAACAAAATTTACAAGTTGATGGAGTTGGGAGCAAAAACTTCCCCAAAACCATAACCTAAAAATGACTGAGAATGAAGTTATAAAACAAATCTCAGCAGACCATGCTAAGCGGCCTCAGCGCACTAAGCGGGTTGCACGATATTTACATACTAAACCGACCTAAACTGTGCTAAGCACGTTATACGCACTAAGCGGGATTTAAAACTTGGGTTCTGCCAAAATAGTAGAATGCAAGCAGCACGCTACAAAATGTGTTGAGCGTCACTCGCGTTTAGCGACCTCTACGCGCTAAGCGGGCTCTCCTGCATAAAATGTCCTAAAACTGATCTTTTATTCCAAAAACATGCATCCGGAGTCGTACCTTCAACACCTTATTCCTCAATTCTCCAAAATACAACAAATACCTACAAAATGAATGGAAAAACATCAAACAATACGCTATGTACACAAAAACACAAATAAACACAAACTAGACGTATTTACACAAAAGTCGAGGTTATCAATGATATTAACAACTAAAAGTAGATAAGTGCAACAAAAAGTATATACAAAAATAGATACAATTTGCACTTATCAGTTATTTCCATTATCCTGGATGCTACTGTAGAAGAGCCTATTCGTAAACGTAAACATGTTTTTAGGTTTGAGGAAGCATGATTGAAGGACCCAAAATGTGAAGGATTGATTGATAATTTCTTGAATGGGACAAGCATTCAGGGTCTGAATCGCATCGAAGCCATGAAAGCTCTTGAGAACCACTTTAAAGAGTTTAGAATCGAAAATGCGTCGAAGGAGTTGGTCAGAATGGAAAATCTGCTTAAAGAGGAGAAAAGATGGAATGGAAACGAGGAGGAAATAAACACGTTTAAGGCCATCGAGAAACAACGAAATGAGTTGTTGAAAGTATAGGAAATTATATCGTGCCAAAACAGTAGATCGGTGTGGTTGTAGCATGGGGACCTCAATACCAATTTCTTCCATGGAAAGGCGAAGTAAAGAAGGAAAACAAATACCATCAACAAGCTCAAATGCAAAAGTGGTAAGTGGTAGAAAGGCCATAGCAATTGCGAAAAACTTCTTGTAAAGTACTTTCGTGAGTTATTCTCCCCCTCTAATCCCCAACAAATAGAACAATATTATGATGTTGTCCAGAATAGGTTGTCTCAAGATCATAAGAACTGGTGCGAAGAGGTTTTTTCAACAGTGGAGGTCAAGGAGGCTTTGCTTCAGATGCACCATTTAAAGGCCTCATGTACTGAAGGTCTACCAGCTTTTTTCTATCATAAGTTTTGGCACATCGTGTGTGAGGACGTGGCGAGGATAATGTTGGATGTCCTCAATAACAAAAGAGATCCCAGGTCTATGAACTCTACTTTTATCGCTTTGATCCCGAAGTGTAAGAACCCATCTTCTCCAAAGGATCTTCGTCCCATTAGCTTATCTAATGTTATCATGAAAGTGGTGATGAAAACAATAGCGAACAGGTTGAAAAGGTTTTTACCTGAAGTGATTGATGAGGAACAAAGTGCTTTTGTTCATGGAAGATTGATAACAGGCAATGCTCTCATAGCTCTGGAATGCTTCCATTGGCTTAAAAAGAAAAAAAACATTGGAAGAGGGGTGTAATGGCGCTAAAGTTGGATATGTCGAAGGCATATGATCGGTTGGAGTGGGATTTTATTACAATGATGCTTAGTTCAATGGGATTCCCTAGTCACTTGGTACGTCTCATTCACAGATGAATTTCCATTGTTTCTTACCAGATTCTCATTAACGGCCAACCCAGCAAGAGCTTATATCCGAAGAGGGGCCTCCGTCAAGGAGACCCTCTCTCACCTTATTTATTCATTCTCTATGCTAATGTTTTTTCAGGTATGATAAATAAGGAGGTATAGAGCGGAAGCATTCACAGCATCAAGGTTGCAAGACACGCTCCAACCATTTCCCATTTGTTCTTCACTGATGATTGTCTCCTATTCACAAGAGAAAATGTTCAAGAAGCTAGAAAGGTTCAAGCTATCATGCATAATTATCACATGGCCACAGGACAAGTGGTCAATTGGGAAAAATTGGAAGCCTCCTTCAGCCACAATGTTGAAGATCATGTGAAAGACGCTATACGAGAGGAATTGCAAGTTTTGACAGTTGAGAATCACCTGAAATACCTTGGTCATTCTGTCATTTTTGGCAGATCAAAGAGAGATGTTTTCTAAGTGTTTAAAGAAAGAGTGTAGAAGAAGTTAAAGGGCTAGAAGGAAAATTTCTTGTCTCAGGCAAAAAAAGAGGTTCTTATCAAACCAGTAGCTCAAGCCATTTCGAGTTTACAAACTTCCAGAGAGTTGCTTCCAAGATGTTGAGGCCATGATTGCAAACTGCTGGCGGGGATCTAAGGATGGGAAGAGGAAGATTCACTGGCTAAAATGGGAGAAGTTAGCAAGTTCTAAGAAGGAATGTGGTATGCGTTTATATGGAATTAGTAACTTCAACCAAAGCTTGTTGGGTAAACATTATTGGAGACTTTTGCAGGATTAAGAGTCTCTCCTTGCTATGGTTTTGAAAGGAAGATACTACCCTCAGAGCTCAATTTTTGTGGCCTTTACAGGTTATAATACGAGCTACGTGTGGATGAGTATACTAGGGGAAGAGAAGTGGTGGAAAAGGGGATGATTTGGAGAATCGGCAATGGTGAAAAGGTGCGGATTTGGGGTGATAACTTGCTGCCAGAGATTTTAGGTTTCAAGCTCCATAATATTGCTGACTCTGCTAATTTAGAAGATAGAGTTTGTGAATTAGTTGACAGAGATACGAGATGCTGGAACAGTGGTTTGGTTCAGAGGAATCTCATCCCTTTGGAGGCGGCTCATGTTCTTAATCTTCCCATTTCGATGAGACTTCTGGAGGATGAGAAAATCCAATTTTTTGAGAAGGGTGGAAATCTCTGTCAAGACAGCATATCATATGCTCCAAAAAAGTGACTCCTCCAAGAATCCTGGACCTTTGGCTACTCTAAATCAAAAGCTCTGGAAGTCCATATGGCACCTTAATGTTCCTCGAAGGGTCCGTAGTTTCCTTTGGCGGCTGGATAAAACATCTTGCCCACAAAAACTAATCTTCAAGCAAAAGGTGTTCTTCTCGATATGACTTGTTCGCTTTGCAACTCAGCTTCTGAATCAAGAGATCACCTCTTTATGCAATGTGAGTTCACTAAAGCTTGTTTCTTCTCGTCTCCCTTGGGCTTTCGAATTCTTGCTGATATGGAGTTGCTAGAGTGGCTTTCTAGTGTTTTTTGTTCTCCCAACAAGGATTGTGCTCGAATCATTGACACTACCTTGAGGAAAATCTAGACATCTAGAAACAATGTGTTGTATAATTATAAAATGGCAAAACCGGAAGCCATTGCGGATGAAGCTTGGCAAAGTGTGGAGGAATTTTCAAATGCGAAGCATCTGAGTAGTAAAGAGGATGTTTCATGTCAAAACCCTTTTCTTGAGCAGGTTTCGAAAGATGTCTGTGTTGTGAAAGTGGATGCGGGTTGCATTGATTTGGGAGGTATTACCTTTGGTTGTATTGCTAAGGATAAATCTAATAAAGTCTTGGTGGTGGCCTGTAAATTAGAGATGATTAGTGCTGAGCAAGAGGTAATGGAGCTGCTTTCCATTCGCTGGTGTTTGATCCTTCTACAAGAATTGAGCTTCGAGAAAATTCTTATCCAGTCGGTTTCTTCCATAATTATTGATTGCATAAACTCTATCTTGTCCAGAGCTAGCGTGAAGCACTTAGTTGTAGATGTTAGAACTCTTTTAGCTAGCTTTAAGGTTGCACCAATTATGTTTCTGAATAGGAATTTCAGTGAGGAAGCTCATAATCTAGCTTGTTTAGTCAAGACCAGAGGATACAATACCTAGTTTGGTGCTTGTCCTCCTGAGGACAGCGTTTGTACTCCTTCTATTGCCCTTGAGGCCTAAAGAAATTGTCTTTCCGTAAAAAAAATGCTTTCTAGAAGAAACATTGTTAAAATATGTATTATAACAACATTTTTACGTTTAAAAAAATGTTGTCTATACTTATAATAGTGCTAAAATAGACTACGCTTAAGAGTGTTGGTAAAAGCCTCAAAAGTGTTGTCTAAGATTTTTTTTGGTATATCGATAACTTTAACCTTTTTAATCTTCATCTCATTAATTATACCCTACCCTCTCAAGGAACAATCAACTCAAAAGTTGAAATATAAAAGGTGTGTTTACAAGATACTTTTAAGAAAGTAGATTACACAAGTTAAAATACAAAGATGAAGACAAAAGTGTTTCTAGCAAGTATATGAACAAAAGTTCCTTACTTTACAGCTCTTTACAAAATAATTAAATATTTACGTTTGAGAGTTCACGTAAAAAGTTCTTTAGAACCGTTGTTTAGAACCATTCTAGAATTTGACAATGTCTTTGTAATACGTACTTTGTATCTCTTCAAAATCATATTATGTTGATTTCATAAACTGATAACGTCGCACGTCATTCTTTGAGACTCAAAATCTGCTAGCAAAAGTTACACACTAGCACTACTACAAATAATGCTTGTAATGTCGGATGTGAAATGCGTTTTATCTCGGCTACCCATGCGAGGTAAACAAGGTCGTCATGAAAAGTATCCACTCACCACCTCGGTGTTTTAAACACCAAGGTGATAATTGAAAAGCTCATGGGTTCGATCCCTAGGATCTGCATATTTTTATTTTCTACATTTTGTTGCGCGCGTCATATGGTTGTTAGTTTTATTTACAATCCGAGGTAATAAGGTATTCATTTACTTCGGTTTTATGTAAAAATTGAGGGGTTTAAAATGAATCCTTTTGACTAAATTTATCAATTTCACTTGCATGTATCATTTTCACTGACCGACATCATATCAATATAATAAATATATTAGCTTGTCAGTATCGTTTTTTACACAAAAACTATAAAATATGTAACATAATTGGAATATATATATATATATATATATATATATATATATATATATATATATATATATATATATATATATATATATATATATATATATATATATATATATATATATATATATATATATATATATCATTTTAAACCAAATGTGCAAATTTACATTGTTATCATCAAGATAAAATACATTGTTTGACATGATCATATATGTATATCAAAATGACAAAACCTACGTTCATATGAAAAATAAGATTACCGCAACCAAGAAAACTATTGTTGTGGTTGTCGAGCTTCATAATGAGATAAGAAAACATTTCCCAAAACGTGATCGGATGTCATCAATATCTTCTATTAAGTATGGCGTTTGGATGCTAAGCTCCTACAATTAGAACAAAATTTAAACTATGATAAGTTAAAAACAACAACATTAGTTTAAGAAGTATATATATATATATATATATATATATATATATATATATATATATATATATATATATATATATATATATATATATATATATATATATATATATATATATATATGGTTTAAGCTAATACCTTCTTCTTCATCCATCCATGTGTAATACCTCCAAAGACAATATGAATCATATATCTCGTAACATAATATCCATAAGAATGGTCGTCGGTTTGTTTTCGCCACTACAATAATTTTCATTTATTAATGTCACACTAAAACACACAGATAATATAATATCATAAAGCATAATTGATATACTTGGGTAAATATAGACTGGCTTTTTACCCATAAGTTTTTTTTCGCGCATTAAATTCCTCCATCACTCTACACACGTCGGTTAAAATTAAACATGAATAAAACCTATTCAATTTTAAAGTGAAATTTGAATATAAAAAATAATATCACTTACCCACTCAAAGCGTTAACCACAACTTCGGGCAGTGTCGAGTGCATCGATCAAAACACAATTATATTATTTCTCTTGGAACAAAAAACAAGTAGTTGCCAATGTCCCTTGCATAAACATTCATAATAATTAATAATATGGATAAAAAAAAATTTATAAATGAAATCATAAATTAATATATACTTACTCGTAGTAAAATGGGGCAATCTAACAATCTTTGATGCTCGCTTTCTCTATCAACATCTCTTGTAAGTAATTTTTAATTTCGTTTCCTGGAGAACCGCGAGTTAGAGCAATCCTCGCAGCATCTAAGATTCAATACTTATTTAAAATCTTCATTTCAACACATACCTCATGGATGTACCTGCAAGGTCAAATATTTATGTTAAAGTACAATAACGTATGAATATAAATAGAAATCAACATAAAACTATACTTACGAGATCCAAATTTGCAATATTGAATAGTCTAGTTCCTCATCTCCCTTCAAAAATTCATGTGTAGCGGTCTTGTTAAGAAAGAACAATTGTTGTGGATCATGACTTAATTTAATACCCATAATTATGGTTTTAATACTCGACATCATCATCTCTAGTCTCTGAAGGCTATCTTGATTTGGTGGTGGTGAGGGTTCAACACTGCCTTGGTTGACACAAAAACCATGTGTCGCGCTTGTACCACTCCTAACTTTCTCAACTAAATTCTCTCAAATTTCCAACTCATTTGAATTTTTATTTGCTAAATATACCTAATGAACTCAATTTATGCATCATAAAAACAACATAAATACAATTCAAAATATAAATATGCAAACAATAATAACAACAACATACAACTTATACCTCAAGAACATCGCGGGTACACTCCTCAGACACCTTCTCATCATTCATCCTCTCTCGCTCCTCTTGCTCCTTCTGAACACTCTCCCGCACAGTATGCAACAACTTTTCCCTCTCCTTCTCCAAGAACTTCTCCTGCACCATCTTTAACAACCTCTCTCTCTCTTCCTCCAAGAACTTATCCCACATCATCTAGAACCAGCTCTCCCTCTCATCCTCCAAGAATTTCTCCTGCACCGTCTGCAACCAGATCCTCCTCTCGTCCTCTAAGAACATATCCCACTTCTCCTTCCACTTGTCCCTGGCCTTCCCTAACTCAACATCAACAATCTCTTCAACCTCTCTCTTACTAATTTTCTCTATAGATTATGTAGTGCATCCAAAATATACTTTGAAGCCAACGCCTCTACCAAGATATCACGATGACCTTGTGAAGTGAAGAGGCCGACCTTGGTTTATTCAACAAGAGCATCCTACAAAACATGAAATTTCATCTTTACCAAATTGATTTAAATAAAATAAATATTTTTGAAAAAAGTATCTACTTACAATCCTTTGAGCCACTTCGTACGTAACATCTGATGTGTACTCGCCGTCTTTTCTTTGGTGTTCCCTCTTCTATTTCTTGTGGCGTGATGGGGACGATGGACTACGATCAAGACTTGTAGAATCTCCCAGCTCTTCATCCCTTTTTTTCGTTGAAACCAAAATACCAAGATACAATTATGTGATGTTATGTAATGTGTAAATTGTATGTTCTTTTAATTGTTACATTTTGATTTTGAAGTAATATACAATTTAAGGTTCTTAAACCAATTTTTATTGTTATTTTGATACAATATTATTATTTTGATAACTATATCACAAATGCAAATTGTTTGTTCTGTTGTGATCGTTTATTCTGCTGTAATATGATCCACCAAAATACAGGTTAAAAAATGGGGAAAATTATGAAAACAGGATAAAATTGATTACTTTAGCTGAAAGTTTCGCAATGGTTAAATAACACAACTGTCGTAATATCTCGCATGCTGTTCAAAATAATATAAATATCAAAATGGCGCTGCTGAGAATCGAACCTAAGACCTTTATGTATATCACAACAGTCCGTTGACTCAACTGTTGTGATAAGACGTGCAGTTTCCCTTTTTCTACTACGGTCACTGGACCGTAATTGTAAGTAACACATATACAACCACACGCTACATAATAATGTCTAATCCCACATACTTATATATCTTTTCCATTCGTTATTGAATGTCATTTCCGTGTTAGTGTGTATTGGATCCTCTCAATAATCTTAATGAATTAGTGAAGCTACCGCTGCCGCCAACACTGACAGCTGAAAAATCTGAACATCAAAGGTATCTCTGTTGCCTAGTTTAAGCAATTTCATTGGAATCTGTAGGTAATGGAGCAATGTATATAGCCAGATTTGATTAAGTAGAACTTTGTTACATGTATACATCGGTATAACTCTAATGCATATATAATTCCAGTCTACTTAAACTGGGAAACGAATTTGTTTCAGATGATCTTGCCACAAATCTTCCTATGAGGTATATCACCAAATTGTGAATTCTTGCTAATGACCTTTGAATGAAACAGGTGGAAGCTCAATATTTTAATGACTATGCAGGAGTTTCTGCCAGCGGTGGTTTGACAACGTTGATATAACAAAATTCAATATTGGTTTAAACTTCACCAAAGACGTTCATATATCTGGTCTCTTTGTCTCTTCATTTGGTCTTCTTTAAATATGAACTTTTTACACTTTGTTGAATAGTTTCTGCAAAATCCTACATTTTCAAGACAATTATCAACTTGCATGGGAATTGGACATTGCATGGGAAAAAAGTATTAAATCTGGGAATCCAATTGAAGTCAATTAATCCCTGAGGAGGTAAAAAGTATTAAATCAACCATGATACAATAATTAATCTGTCATCATTTTCAAATAGTTTAACTTGATATTCTGTTGCGCGAGGTAACTGAAGATACAATAATTAAGGTAGACCAATTAGTTGTAGGCTCTCAGACAAAGTATGTTGCACAAACATAGTTACTTTTATACTTTGTTGCTGAGAAGAAATTGTATTTTGCAATATCTAGTAGATTTGTCGTGATCTGAATGTTAATAGGCGTCAATTTATTATTTTGCACGAAAACGGATAATCGCACAAATGGTTTGATGATGATGATGCACTTGAACGTGCTATTAGCGGAGAATATGTCTCTGATCAAATATATTTGAGTATTGTCCTTTATATTTTTTTAACTATAACATAGATAAGTCTGGTATTCCACAAAGTCAAGGGTCCCTTTTATTTTAAGGCTAATATTTGATGATGTTTGGTTAATTTCACGAAATAACATATTTTTTTATAATTTTTCTATCGTATTCAGGAATCGCGGATCTTGGAGAACCATCTTGAAGTCATTTCAAATCGCAACCTATTATGGAGTGATTGCGGACTTCGGTCTCTTGCCAAAACAAGGTCTCGGCTGTAACGCCCAGAATTCTAGAATTAAATATTTATTTAATTAATTTAAAGTGAATATATGAGTCATTGTGAAATATTTGATGTATATGATGTTTTGATGTTTTTATATGAGTTCTTGTGATGATTTATGATGATGAGATGAATATGATGGTTAATATGATGTTTGATGTGATGGTCCGTGTGGTGTAGTGGGAATTGAGATGATTAAGAGGAGTTTTAGTAATTTAGAATAATTAGAATAATTACTTAGAATTATTTTAATTAGATAATTAGAAATAAAATACGAGGTAGAAACTATGAGGACATGGTGGTCATTTGGGAATAATATGTGAGGACAATAGTGGAAGACTAACTATGTGAGACAAAAGATATATGGGACTTTAGAAACGCTCATTTTGTACGATAGTTTTGGGAGAAAAGACAGAGGCAAAACTAGGGCAAAAAGAGGCAAGAAGGAGCATAGGAATTTCGGTAGAGCACGAAGAGGATTTGATTGCTAGCAATAATCTAAGGTAAGGGGTGTTTATCATTTTTATTATAATCGATCTAAGGTCTAGATAAATGTATGATGTATTGGGTTTTGGTGTTTTGGTGATTGTGTTGCAATTAATGAATTTGTGTTAGAATTGGTGAAAACACCTTGTTGAATTGCCATGAGTTTGTGTATATAATGCCTATAATATTGTATGGTTATTAATGATGATTATATGTTGAAATCTATGAGGATTGGGGCTGTTGTGGAGCAAAATCGCAAGAATTGGAACTGGTTTTTATGCAGGAAATCGCAATAGGAAAATGTTATCCGTGCATGATCGACGGGCGATGGGAAGTGTCTTTGGGCGATGGTGGTTTCGCATGGCCGTCGCTAGGCGAAACACGAAGCGATGAAGGACATAGAAGATGGATGTTACTGTAGTGAGTCGCTCCAAGCTTCGGTGGGCGAAGCGGATGCGAAGGTGCGTCACCAGGAGATGAAGTGGTGTCGTCGGTGATGGTGTCCAGAATGGAAGGGTTGTTTAGGATTTTACAAGAGGTCATAACTTGAATTTCAGAACTCGGTTTGAGGTGTCATTCAAAGTGTTGGATATCAAACGGAGTGAAATTTAATTAGATGAAATAAACAGAGAAATAAGAAGTATATTCCCAATACCTAAGTTAGAATTAAGTTAGGTTTTCCGTGTTGGATTATGATGATGTTGTGATGATGTTTTGTTTATTATGACGGTATGATGATGTTGTGATTATGTTTTATTTATTATGACAATATGACGATGTTTTGATGATTTTTTGTTTATTACAATGATATGACGATGTTGTGATGAATTCAAGAATCATTATTCAATTTGACTAGTTGTGGTAGTATTTATTGTGCCGTTACACATCATGCATTCATGATAGCTTAGGACTTCGGTCCAGTTATGTTGTTAGGACCTCGGTCAAGCGAAGATGATAAGATAATAGTTCAGTGAATGCATAAATCCTATAGTGTGGATTGAGTGAAAATTTTTGAAGTGTTTTGGTTCCAAGTGGCAATCGATCCTATTGGTGGGGATCTTTTAGATAACAATGACTGAGTCATCATTGAAGTTTTGGTACCACATGTATGAGTCTATGATGTTGCATTATATTATAAGTGCATAATGATGGAATTAAATGATGTTGGTTGATAATTGGTGTTTTGATGATGTGTATTTATGTATTGATGATGTTGTGAAGGCGTGAGTAAAAAATGAGGTTCTGATAATGTGTGATGCCTTTCCTAAGTGCATGTCTACTATATTTATTCCTTATGTCTTTTGTAATGATTATGATTTACTCATCCTTTTTGCTTGGAAATGTTGCCTCTATCCGCGGGTAACTTGTAGTTGATTAGGAATAACTCGTAGAAGCTTAAAGGATAGCTTCAGAGTGCATTTATTTGCTTTTCGTTGAATAAAGGGTGTCTTGCTCTAATATGTAACATCAGGATTGTGATCGATTAATTGTGAACCATGCATTATGATGTTATAAATATGAAGTTTGATGATTTTATTAATATTTGAACTACCTTTCATGGTATTGAGATTATTTTATGAAGAATTTTAAGACTCTTATTTCCACTGCGAAGTTCGAAATTAAATGGTTATGAATACCAAGGATTCTATTTAAGTTTTAAAATGTTGTTGTAACCCGTGTTACGGAGCAGGATTATTTGTTATATGATTCTTATGTGAAGATGTGAAATCCTTGCTATCGTTTTACATTTATTTATTTATTAAAAATATTTGTGAAAATCGTGGGGTTTTAGAAGGGTGTTACATTAGTGGTATCAGAGCAGGTTGGTCTGTTCGGTCAGGATGTTGAGTCTGTAGTATATGATAGTAGAATATTGTCGAGATAGTTTCTAACCATTGTGACTGTTATTAGCATGAAAAGAGAAACGGCTAGAAGAAATGATGATGCAATTGTTGCTGCTTTGCAGGCTATGGCTCAAGTTATGCAACATCAGCCTAATGCTAGTGGGAATGATGGATCTCGTGTTTTGGAGACGTTTCAGAGGAATCATCCACCTATTTTCAAGAGTAGGTTTGATAATGATAGAGCACAAGTTTGGCTTAAGGATATTGAAAGAATCTTTTTCATCATGGATTTCACAGAAGTGTAGAAGGTGCGGTTTGCTATGCATCAACTGGAAGAGGAAGTTAATGACTGGTGGGTTGGTACCTGTCAGAGACTAGCAACATTAGGTAAAGCTATTACTTGGGCTATGTTTAGTAGGGAGTTTCTGAGGAAGTACTTTCCAGAGCATGTGAGTGGAAAGGAAGAGATTGAGTTCCTGGAGTTGAAACAAGGGAACTTAATTGTGACTCACTATACTTCGAGGTTTGTGGAACTGGCCAAGTATTATTCGTATTACAGTGAAGCAACTATTGAATTCTCGGGTGCATTAAGTTTGAGAACGGATTGCATCTGGAGATCAAACAGGAAATCGGGTATCAGCAGATCCGTATATTTTTCAGAGTTGGTGGACAATTGTAGAATTTATGAAGAAGACAACAAAGCTCATTCAGCTCATCACAAGAGTTTGAACGAGAAAAGAGGAAAGTGGTACCAAGACCGTAAGAAGTCTTATGATGCCCCAGTTGATAAAGGGAAACAAAAGGCTTATGATGGGAAGAACACAAGTGGGGGAGGAGCTCCCGCTCCTGTCAAGTGTTATAGGTGTGGTGAGCAAGGTGACCGTTCTAACGAATATGAGAATAAGGTGCTGAGGCGCTACAAATATGGTAAGATGGGTCATCATCCTCCTGAATGCAAGAACAATGGTCCAACCTGTTTCAATTATGGAGAACATGGTCATATAAAAACCTAATGTTAGAAGTCGAAGAGGGACGTTGTTGCCCAGACCAACGGTAGAGTGTTCACTATGAGTGGATCAGAAGATTCCAAGAAAGATAACTTGATTCAAGGTACTTGTTTATTGATACTGTTTCTACTCGTTCATATATTTAACTTGAATGTCCTACTAAGATGGAATTTAAATTGTCTGATATGAATGGTAGTACGGTAATAAATACTCATGGTAGTGGTTCTGTTACTACTATGTATGTTTGTTCGAAAGGTCCCTTGACTATCTATTGTTAAGTGTCAACTTTTATATAAAATTCATATAAATTATTGACACTTTCAAACCTTTTATTTTACTTTTGTATGGTTAAATACTTATTTTAAGTCATTTTGCATGAGCACATAGAATTGTGAATGTTTAATTTGTTTGTTAGTGTTTCAAAAACATGTGTGCAGATAAGATGGAAAAAGGGAGAATTTATGCTTTCCAAGCAAGAGAAATAAATGTGTTGATTCTGCAAAGGATCTCCCGACGACAGGATCCGTCGCCCGACGAAAATGGTGAAGAAAAGATGATTAATTTGGGTTTGTTTTTGTATTGCTTCGCCCCTGGATCGCCTGGCGAAAGAAGGATCGCCCGGCAAAGCATTCTTGTCTCCAGACGATGAAACATGCTCTTTTGAAGTTATAACACACTCACCTGGTCACGTGTGGCATCTAGACAGCGTCACCTGACGATGGAGCGCAGATGGCCATACTTTTTGGTTACTTTTTTCCACCTTTTAGGGAAACTTTTCACCAACTTTTATCTTTTGGAGGGAAGAAAATCTGATTTAAGTTGTAGAAATCTTTTGTTCTATGGATCATAATATCATAAGATAGAAAAACACTTTTTGTTCTTATCTTTTGGGAGAGGAGAAAAACAATACTCTTGCATCTTGAATCAAGGAGAGTTGAAGATTGATGTTCATCAACACTCATTGTTTATTCAGTGATCAAGGTATCATGACCATGAGTAGCTAAGCACTTTTTGTGTCAAGGTTAGAAGTAGTCAACCTAGACTTTATGTATTTATTTTAATCATTTTGTATATGAACATGGTTGAAGATTAATAAATATTGAATATCTTTGTATCATTGTTCTTTTTATGGTTTGGTTCATTATTGAGAAGTAAGTTCCAAGCTTGACCTAAGATATTCATCTACTAATAAACGAGCTTTGGACATAGATTTGTGAGTTAGTATTCACTTGTATCAAGCTTTAAAGATTATCATGTTAATATTTAGATTGAGAGATCATTTAATGATTAACATGATAACACTCACAATATTGCTTAGACATGAGAAATATTGAGAGGATACGTGAATGTATCGATCATTGATTAGTTTATATGCATGATTAATCGAATATATTTGGAATAGATTGATGAAATCTAATCTTGACATGCCTTTTTATCAAAACAAACCTTTTCAAACAACAACCTCTCTTTTATCCAAATCACCATCTAGTGCATGAAACTTAATCTTTTGTTACTAAAAGCAAATACCAAAACTTTGTTTATGATTCAAACATTTAAAGTCACTAAAACTATAGAACAACATTAATATCACACCAATCCCTAAGGAAAACGATAATATGAATAGTTGTGTTGAAAACTGGAATATCACACCAATCCCCGAGGAATGCAGACCAAAGGCATTTAGAAATGAAAACTAAAATTCTACAATTGTTGTATCATAACCCTTTCACTGGGTTATATCATGAAGATCCTTACACCCATCTCAAAAAAAATTGTGAGATAGCGGGTGCTATAGGAGATCCCTAGGAGGATGAAGAACAAATGTTTAAAATATTATTCCCATATTAGTTGATTGGTAAAGCTAAGGATTGGTATCTTGACGAACCTAATCACCTCATGACAGATTGGAATAGACTTGAAGAAAAATTTCTTGAAAGTTTTTTCCCACAATCACGTTTCTTGGCAGCCAAAATGGCTATATCGGTGTTCTCTCAAGGTGGAGTAGAGTCATTGAATGAAGCTTGGGAAAGATACAAATCTATGTTGAGAAAATGTCCAAGTCATGGTGTGATATGGTGGCAGAACCGACTGTTAATACTGGTTTGCGTTTTTTATTTGCAAATGTCGCGGTAAGCAAGAGTCGCCATCGACTTTTATTTTATCCAATCAGGAAAAGGAAAAAGAACAGAAAAAACCTTTTTCGAGAATTTTTATGAGTACGGGGGGTAGATTATAGAAAGGGAAGGTGTTAGCACCCTTTATATCCATGTTTTTCCATGGGCTCTTAGGTACTTGCTCATTTTGAAATTGCTTGTGTATGCTTTGCTTTGAAAAGTTTTGTTTTACTTCGTTTTAACCCTTGTTTTTGTCCTCAAGAGTGTTACGAAGTGTTTCAAAAACTGTAGTTTGAAAAGTTTGTTTGAAAGTGTATGGTGTAAAAGGTTTGTTGTTGTGAGCAGGTACCTAACAATTATCTACCTACTCGAAAAAAGGCATTATTTTCCTCCTATCCTTTACACCGGGTTATCCTACTATTAGTGAGTAGGTAACCCTAGTCGTTGGATGTTTGAGGGACTATCGAAAGGGACGTTTATGGTCATTAAAGGCAACATGTATGGATACCTTAGCATTTCGAAGGGACTATTGTCATAAGATCAATTCGTAGGCAACTCGAGGGACAAGTGGGGACTGTGATCTTTATGGAGACTTTGAATCGTGGGTCATTGCTAAGGTATCCCTAAGTTCGAGGGACACGACCATTATTTCCGAGGCAACCAAGTGAGGCAAACCCTAGGAGTGCAAGTCTGCAAAAGTGTTTGATTTCAGTTATTTATCTTGTAATTTAGTGATCTATTTAATTGATCAAGCATACAAACCTAGATTGCTAACAATTATACACAAGCATTCAAAATATAAAAACGAGAAGGTAAAGGTCCTACGCTATTACAGGGCTTTTGCAGATACATAATTGTCTTGACTGAAAATAAAAATGCGGAAGTTTAAACCCTAATTACTATTACAACCTCGAAACAGTTACAATAATAATAAAAGGAATTAAAATGCGCGGGACGATTTAAAATGTGAGAATTAAAGAAAACCTAAAAGTTCAATTGAAAAATATTTTTGTTATTTTTTGGAGAAAAGATTAAATTATGTACAAATTAAAAACCTAATTTCTAAATTATAATAAAAGGAATTAAATTTTCCCTAATTTTAATTAAACTAATTAATTAGGGAAAATAAAAAATTTTATGAAAAAAAAGATTTTTATGTTTTTGTGATTAAGTTAATAAAAAACATGATTTTGTGTTATTTTGTAAAAAAGAAAATGATTTAGAAAATAATTAAAAGAAATAAAAATAAAAAAGATAGAAACTGGGCCTGTTTCAGCAATTGCGGGGGTGCCATGAGGAATTTGTCTTTAGGCCCAAAGAGCTGAGCCCAGCCAGCACGCTTGATTCTGTGTTGGACAAGTTTGGAAGGTACACCATAGTCTTTCATTGATGGGCGTTGGTTCTGGATTGGTGATGAATCCAGTGGTTGAGATCCTGGGTTGTATAGTGGACGTTTGGAGGTATGATGCACATGATCTGCTGAAACAGAGTTAGAAAATAAAATTGTTGGGACCTAGGATCGAACCCAGGCCCTCCCACTTTCAAGCGTGCGTCTTTGCCATCTGAGCTGCGTGGATTAGTTATTAACATAACAATAACAATATATAATATATGAAAAGCAAGTGGATAATTGAATAAAAGAAAACATGTGCCAACCATTCAAATGGTCCAATGATAGCCAGACACGTTAGTTCTTCTTCCTTGTCCGTCGTATTAGGTCTGTAACCTTTACCTACGGCCAAGCTTCCATGGCTGTAACCATGTGCCATTCAAAAATTACGTACAAGCAATATAAATAAGATTTAAGACCATGGATCGATTGGGTTTGACCCCCTGATCACAATGGTATCCTTCTTTAGGGCCAATTGTTCCTGCATTTGAAAGCCTAAAACAACAAGGCAAACCCTAGCTATGGAAAATATTCATACAAGCGTTAAAACTTCAATTAAAGGGTCTAGACACGTTGCAAACATGACAACAAACACGAATATACCATTAAAACATGTTCATGATGCAAGAATCATAGTAATCGGATTTTGAAAAAGAAGCAAACGGTGACGATCGTATGTTCGGTTTCTGGGCTTGGGAGGACTGGAAAATGATTGGAACTTGTTCTGGAGATGCACAGGAATCGATTGGTGGCTTTGAAAGTCTTTGAATCGATTGGTGATGCTCTAGTAAGAGAATGGCGCCGTAAAAAATGGAAATTATTACAGAAATTGTGTACAAAAAGAAAACAGCTATATGTAGTGATCCCATTGGGTTTCAATTCTGCTACTGCCCCTCTGTCTTCGAGAATCTCATCACTTTACTGCTTGTCCGAAGCTGACTGGATTGATCGGTACCGTTTGAGCTTGATATATGATTACCGAAGTCTGATTGCAAGGTGATCCAATGGGACATAGTGATACGCTTTAATCCCTAACTTTTTCCTGGATCGCCCTTTTGGGTTTTCAGTCTATCGGGATACCCTTTTTTGCCCAGACCTCCCTTTCGGGTTTTCGACTTTCCTGGTGTATAGATTTTTTTCATTTTTTATCCCTAATTTTTGCCCGAACCCTTTTGGTTCACCGGGATACCCTTATTTTTTCCTAGGTATGTCAACCTAGAGGGTCTTTATTATGCGTAGTATCTTTTCACTATGTCCGCATTGACAGGGTGTGGAAGGTCGTCACCATCCATGGTGGTCAGAATCATGGCCCCACCGAAAAATATGTTCTTGACTACAAATGGTCCCTCATAGGTGGGATTCCATTTGCCCCTGGGATCACCTTGCGGAAATATATGCGCTTGATTACCAAATCCCCTACTTGATACACTTATTGTCTGACTTTCTTGTTGAAGGCCTTGATCATCCATTTCTGATACATTTGACCATGGCAGACAGCAGTAAGTCTTTTCTCGTTAACTAAGTTCAATTGATCAAGTCGAGTATGTGCTGCCTTGGCTTTTGTTTTGTGCGCTGTGCTTGTTATTGGTCTGCATGTTATGCTTGTTGCTTGCTTGCGCGCTATGCTTGTTGCTTGCTTTGACAGTTTGTTCATTTGGAAATTTTTCTTTCTCTTTTTCCTTTTTTGTGAACCAAAGAGAACAACTCTTTGTGATTTGCAATTTGGGAGAAAATAAGACATGATGAAAAATATCTCCCTGACTGATTCCAAACGCAAACCCTTATGATGACGTAACAATCAGTTAATTAATTCTTGTTTGAATTTTTTTCATGTTTTGATTGCTAACCGTTTTTCTTTTTTCTTGTTTCATGAGCACGATTTATTTTACGGCAAGCAGGATTGTAAGAACATGGAGGATTCTCTTAAAGAAGAAGAAACAACAATTGAAGGAGAAAGAATTGATTCCCTTTTTGTTTTTTGTAATTCTGTAACTGTAACTTGTAATTCGTGACATGCCTTGTAACTCGTCTCAACAAAAGTGTAATGAACATACAAGCTGGAATGAATTTATTTTGAATGAATCAAATAACTCTTGCATTCTATTTAAAATTCTGAAATTCTCTCTTGAATAATTCGAACGCACATCTCAACTTTGTAACTTACACTTCAAGAAATTGTGAGCAATTGTTATAACTTGTATTCCAAACACATCACGCGCCTTATAATCAAACTCTCAAACAAAACAAAATGAATGCTTAAGAATTTAATTCCACTGATTTATTCGAACCCAAAACAATGGTTGCTTTGAACCTTGATCTTCAAATCATGTCTGAACCACACTCGCACTTCTTGAACAGAACTCTGACTTTGACATTCAGCCCATCATAACTTGAAACTTAAGCAACAAAAACAAATCTTGATTATCATGAACCTTTAACCTCATTTTCTGAAGTGCTCGAACTCTACATCTAATGCACTGAGCTTTGAGCCATCCTCGAGGCAGGTGAAAGAAAAATCTTCACAGAAACCAAAAATCTAAAAACCCCAGCATCTTGACCGGCACACATAGGGAAATAAACCCTAATCCAAGCTCTGATAAATTTGAGCGAGAACCAAACTTGTAACCTGACGACACAATTCATTCCATGATCCGCTAATCAAGAACCAGATGTGCTTCCTTTTTACCTGATAAGAAAACCTCAAAACAAGATTAGACATAAAGAGGGCGCAGCCCTAAAACTTTAAACCAAAGCGCCTGATTCCATGAGATGCGGGATATGCAAATGACTGAATAATAAAATGATACAAACAGAATGAAAAGTTCAAAAACCAGACAAAAACAAAAGAGATAGGGCAAATTTGGGGTACTACAGCTGCCCCTATTTAATCGTCTTAAACCTGAACGCGAGATTGGCGTCGGCCTTTCGAGAGTTCAAGGTGGAAGATGATTAAATACCAGGACCCAAAATTTGCCCTGGAGAGGTGGTGTGAGTGTCATTCATTGGTGTGAATGTCTGCTTGGGGAGAGACAAATTGATCTTCTGGTGGACTGACCATGATGGATAAACATGGTTTAAAAAAGGTAGCTTGTACCGGGGTAACGGTACCAATACAAGGTTCTCGATGGAGTGGGCGATACAGTGACTGAAAGGATATGGTTGACAATATCGTGATGACTGAAAGTAAGAAACTTAAGGATAACACGAAGGTAAAGTCTATGGAAGACTTAAGATCCTAAGAATATGGCGCAGCGACAAGATCTACGGACGATCTACGACCTTAAAAAATGTAATGCGATGGTAAGATCTACAGACGATCTACGACCTTAGAAAAAAGATGATGATACGGTAAGATCTACGGACGATCTACGACCTTATAATAGGTAAAAAGGAGAAGGTAAAGTCTACGGACGACCTACGACCTTAGGAAATGAAGTGAAGGTAAGATCTACGGACTATTTACAACCTGAGAGGATGAGAGGGTAAAGTCTACGGACGACCTACGTCCCTAGGAAAGATAAAGTGACGATAAGATCTACGGATGATCTACGATCCTAGAAAGATAAAGCGATGGTAAAATCTACGCACGATCTACGACCCTAGAAAGATAAAGCGACGGTAAGATCTACGGACGATCTACGACCCTAGAAAGATAAAGCGACAGTAAGATCTACGGATGATCTACGACCCTAGAAAGATAAAGCGACAATAAGATCTACGAACGATCTACGACCCTAGAAAGATAAAGCGACTGTATGATCTACGAACGATCTACGACCCTAGAAAGATAAAGTGACGGTAAGATCTACGGATGATCTACGACCTTAAAAACATAACGCGATGGTAAGATCTACGGACGATCTATGACCTTAAGAGAGGTAAAGTGAAAGTAAGATCTACGGAAGATCTACAACCTTAGGAAATGTAAAGTGAGGGGAAGATCTACGGACGATCTATAACCCTAAAAGATGATGAGAGGGTAAAGTCTACGGACGACCTATGACCCTAGGAAGGATAAAGCGAAGGTAAGATCTACGGACGATCTATGACCCTAACATGTAAAGGTAAGATCTACGAACGATCTACGACCCTAAGAAGACACCACTATGGTAAGATCTACGGAAGATCTATGACCTTAAGAGATAACTTGACGGTAAGATCTACGGATGATCTACGACCTTAAAAAGAGATGATGAGAGGGTAAAGTCTACGGTCGACCTATGACCCTAGGAAGATAAAGCGAAGGTAAGATCTACGGATGATCTACGACCCTAGAATGCGAAGGTAAGATCTACGGACGATCTACGAACCTAAGAAGACACCATTATGGTAAGATCTACGGACGATCTATGACCTTAAAAGATAACTTGATGGTAAGATCTACGGATGATCTACGACCTTAAAAAGAGATGATGAGAGGGTAAAGTCTACGGATGACCTACGACCCTAAGAGAGATAAAGTGAGTATTGAGAGTCGGGGAGCATGACGTACTAAAACCCTGGTTTATTTTAGTTGGTAGTGTAGTAACAGATGTTAACTAGGAATTGTAAGTGTTTGCTTGTTGGCATTAATTTTTGGTAAAACCATATTTGCGAATGTCATGACTGATGTCATAACATTCTAGGCTAAAGTCAAATTCTGCAGAAGGAAAGCTCTACAGGAACAACTCAGTATGATTGAATATCATGATGATTAAGCTATGATCATATGTACTGAATTCTACCAAAATCAGTGAGCAGGATACATTATGTCATAACCAATGTTAAGACATCCTGTACTGATCAAGTTATTGTGCATATTTATTGTTCCTGAGAATTTTCAGGAATCTGGTGTGCTATTCTGAGTTGAAGTATATTGACTAGATCAATATGCTCACGTGGATATTAGGTTAACCTTGCTTAACCCTAATCTGTTATGATGAAAGCCCAAGACCAAGTCTTTAGGTTAACTTTGGTTAACCCTAACTATTTTTATGGAAGCCCAAAAATGAAGAATAAACTGCTTATATATTTCTCACGAATCCTAATGGTGAGCAGCACTTTTGAAGAGAAGATCAATAAGGCATTTTGTAGTTGTGATAGTTTTAGTAACTACTGTGAGCCAAGCAATTATCACTTGATAAGTTACTTAGTGTAGGATTTGGTTGTAAGGGTTGTTTATCACTCAAAGCTTTGAAGCACGAGTGTTGTGTCTCTTGATTAAATATTTGAAGCAAAATCAAGCGTGTGTATTGAAGAATGTCTTCATAATCTTATTAATCAGTAGATTAGTATCACTGCTGTGATTGAGGGGGAATGAGTAAGAACTCAGGTTTAAGTAGGACTTAGATTGAAGTTGAATTGGGTAGGTCTTAAGTGAAGGAGATAAACTGGTTGGTTTATTCCTAAATTAATACCTCTTGTAGTGAATTTCCTCCCTGGCTTGGTAGCCCCCAGATGTAGGTGTTGTTATACACTGAACTGGGTTAACAATTGATTGTGTTCTTTACTGTCTTCTAAATTACTGTTTGGTTTGTGTACAATTTGTGAGATACGGTGTCATAACATTCACTGTGACATTAAGTATCTGTTGCCAGAATTTCAGGAATTATGAAGATGAAAATTTTGTGAGGATGTTTTGTTGATTTGGGATTGATCTGGCTCATGCTTCATATGCATTTGAATTGTGACATGATGATCCGTGGATATGCTATGCGTTTGAGGATGTAATGCAATATGTCGTGATGATTATTGTATGCAAAAAATGTCAAAAACTCATTGGGATCTATTGCTCGTCATCTTGAGGTACCAACATGGAATGGTACTTGAAAACTGAGAGAAAGAGTCAGCCTTGCTAAGTTCGCTGGGGAATTAAATCTTGCTGAGGAGAAAAGACTTGATCCAAATTCCTTCATGTGTTGGACTTTTGTGAATGACTGAAAAGAGACGTTGATCCCAAACAATGCCCCAAGTCTCTCCGTGTGGGAAAATCGGGCGCTCGGTCAAATGTAAGGAGGTGACGAGGATGAAATCTTGGTCAAGGTGACCGTTATGACTTGCTACCTGCACAGAAGAGCGAACACTTGAACGCCACAACATTCCCTTGGGATGCCTCCAAATCCATGTAATTTAGTGTTTCACATCTTAGCTCGTGATTATTAGTGACTTATTTTTTCAATGCAATGCTTAACAAAGAATTTAAATCACAATTCGCATACGAGAAATAAAGTAAAAGAACATAACAAAGATTTTTTAATGGAAAGTGTGATACGGTGGGAGAACTGACTTGAGGTTTGCGTTTGTATTCACAAATGTTGCGGTTAGCAAGAGTCGCCACCGACTTTTTATTTTATCCTAAGGAAAGGTTAAAAAGCACAGCAAAAACCTTTTGAGATGTTTTCTTGGGTTCGGGGAGTAGATTATAGAAAGGGAAGGTATTAGCACCCTTTCTATCCATGGTTATCCATGGGCTCTTAGTTACTTGCTTAGATCACTTGCCTTTTGTTTTCAATTGTTTTAAATGGTGCTTGAGTATGTGTGTGGGTTTGAAAATGTTTTTTTTTTAGAAAAGAGGCCAATGTGGTGGCAACCTTTGTAATGATCCATGTGGGGATGTATACAAAGATGTATGTCTTTTGAAAAAGTTTTCATTTGTTTTTGAAAGTTGTTTTGAAAGTGTAGTGATGTGTGATTTTGAAATTAAGCAAGTGTTTTGTTTTGCAAGTTGATTCAAGTAACTAAGAGGTTACCTACTCCTAAATTTCTCAAAAGATCATTGCTATACTTTAACCCTTTTAATAAGTTTGCTCCACCATTGTATTTGGTGGGCAACCTTGTGTTAGGATGTGAAAGGGACAGGCGCGGGTCATCATTTTAGACCATAATTGCAACGACGTTGAATGTCTTTGGGCAATTTCTTTAAGGGACTTGATCATTTGTTTTTGTTTGTTTTGAAAAGTTTTATCGAGGGACTATGATCATTCAAACTGTTTGCTTTGCCCAAAGAAGTTCAACATACAATATGGCCCATTTATTTGAAGGCAACAAGTGGAATACCCTAGGGGGTGCAAGTGTGATTTGTGTGTCCATTTTCATGCTTGTTTATCTTGTATTAGGTCAAACTATTTTTTTGTCGTTTTTTCGCATACAAACCCTAATTCTAGCATGTTATCATTAGAAAGCAATAAAGTGCGAAATTAAAATTACTAAGCTATTACAAAACCAAATATGGGAAGGGGGGTACAAATGTTCAAATGGGGATATTGACAAGAATTTAAATCTAAATTATTACATCAATTGAGTATTTGCAATTTAAATAATGTACAAAGGATTAAATAAAAATGCAAGATGCACAAAAATGTTTTGTATATGTATGAAAAATATTATTTATGTAAAAGAGAAAAGAAAGTAAAAAATGTATTATTTTTTGGGGTATTTTGAACTTAGGGTAAAAACCCTAATTTTTAAAGAAAAAAGGTATTATTTTCTAATTTAATACAACTATTTATTCATTATTTATAAAAATAAAATAAAATGAAGTGTATTATGGAAAAAGGTATTTTTATATCAAATATTAATAAAAATAAAAAAAATCAAGTATTTTTATATTTTGTCTTAAATATATTAATAATCACATATATATATATATATATATATATATATATATATATATATATATATATATATATATATATATATATATATATATATATATATATATATATATATATATATATATATATATATATATATATATATATTAAACCCTAAATATGTATTATGCACAAAAATAAATATTTATTTAATATTTTAATAAAATAAATAAAAGAGTATTTTTTGTGTGAAATATTTTCAGAAAGTAAATAAAAATAAAAATGTATTTACACCATTTTTCTATTTTATTCTAATAATGGTATAGATATATTTATGTACAAACAAAGAAAATAAACAAATAAATATGCAATAAATGCAAAAAATGATGGAAAAAATATTTTTAATTTTTAAATGCCATGAGAAAAAATAAACAAAGTTAATCAAAAAAGAAAAAGTCAAAAATGTTAAGAAATGAACAAATGGGCTCAGGGGGGTGTGAATCAAAAAAGGTGGTGTGAAAAGTGAAATAACACAGGCCCAGCCCACTGACCATTGTCTTCAACCTCCAGCTTCAAACATTTGAAAAACGCGCGCCCCTGTTCCTCAATGTCTAACTCCTGATTCTTGGCTTTTCAGCAAAAACTCATAACACAAGAAATGTTCAGCATGAAGAGACGGTTTCAACCATATAAATAACTTGACCTATCTCTCTAAGATGAGGGAGAATTTCTCCTCCCCCAATTTCTGACCTAACTTTTCATCAATGTTCAGACATGAAATTCTCTAAGCACACGAAACATAAATGAAATCTAATCATATGAGCATGTTCAGGGCTATGATTGTGACATGTTTTCTTCAAAAACCTAAAGCTAACAATGCCTAATAAGAGAGATGGAACTCCATGAATATACCTGTTCAGTTGGAATCGAGCTTGGCAATGGAGGATGTTTCAGAGTGAAATGATGACTTGTACAGCTTCCTTGAAGTGTAAGGAAGCTTTTCCAATTCCTACTTTGTCTTGAAACTCCCTGAATCGAGCTAATGAACTTCAACTGCAAAACAGAAAATTAAAAATGGTGAAGTGGCTTGGAGGTGTTACAGGTCTGATTTTAGGACATGGTTAGCTTGCATATGTTGTAGGGAAGGTAGAGGAAAAGGTTTGGATCAAAATGCTCGAAGGGATTGGGAGTTTGCACTCAAACTGCAGGGGCTCCCCTGTTTGTACAGTTTTGAGGTGATTAGAGCAATGGGAGTGTTTCAGATGGCAAGGGCTCGTGTGTTAGCTTGGATTTGGTCTATGGAATGTGTTTGATAGCTTTTGTGTTGTGTATGTGAGCTGAGATGAGAGATAGCATAAGTTATGGACCTTTCTTCACACTTAAGCTACAAAGTGCAACTTGGCTCTCTAGGTCAGTACAGGCCCTCCCACTATGCTGCTATCCCTTGCCTTGATCAGTGCAATTTGCTCACAAACTTGTGCCAAGAAGATCTTGATTGTACCACTTGGATTGCAAACTTGACATAAAGTTCTTCTTTTCAAGAATGGAAATAATGCTTTTTCTAGTTTAGGCTTAATTCCTTGTGTAATGACCAAAGGCTTAGAATAACAACTTGGTTCAATGGTTTTGCATTAAATTAAGGAGTGTAATTTGGTTTAAGGACCTGCAAAGTAGCACAAACTATGCTGAGTTTAAATTTGCCAAGTTTAGGAACATGTCTTGATGAAGAACAAAAGTGAATTTTTGCCAACTTGTGAAATTCGAATCTCTCAAGTTATGAGGTTGTTTGATGAGTTCTTGGACATTTTGGAAAGCTTGGAATGTGTACTACAATCCATCTTTGAAATGCAAATCAAAATTCCAAGTGGAAGGGTATGAAAAGTGGCCTTGAAGTGGGGTAGAAAACCTTGTCAAAATAGGTTAAATTTCACTAAGTTAAAAATGGTTTAGTGCCCTTATTCAAAAAATTATAACTTGAGATACAAGCTTCAAATGAGAAAACTTTGTGAATCAAAGTTGTAGATTATGCAACAAGCTACAACTTTCATGTTTTGACTTTTGTTTGAATCCAAATGGATCATGGTGAAAAGATGGGGCAAAGTTGGGGAAAAATTAGGGTTTTTCATAACTTAGAAAAATTCTAAGTTATGAAAAATTCCATTTTCAAACCCTAATTTGCATTTTGTGATTTCTTGATGAACAAGTTTCATGATTTGGCATGTTTTGATGAAAAATGAATCTTGACTCTTGATTTTGACCAAAAAGTCAAAGTTTGACTTTTCAGTATACAGTCAAAATTGATCAATTGACTGGGAAATTCAACTGTCAATCTTGTGTACTTGGGATCTTTTGAGCTTGATGAATGTGTCAAGATAATTCCATGGGATCCTTGAGTCCATATGTGAGCTTGGTTTGCCATTGGCTAGGTCAAACAGTCAAAAATTGCCTTTGTGCAGTCAAAACTCTAAAAATGACCATTTTGCCCTTTTGGTGATCTGATCCAATTTCTTGTGGAATTGTGATCCAAACTTGATCAAATGGTCCATAGGAGTTCATAATGTTGATGTGGATCAAATTTCATGAGATTTGACTGTCAATTGGCCACAGTTGACTTTTTCCCCAATACAGTTGATTTCTAGGTCAACTGTCCAATTGACTGGGCAAAACTTGGAATCAAGACTTGAAACTTGGTGAGGATAAACTTGGGAGTCCAACATGAAGCATGAAAGTCATTTTGGGCATTTTAGGTCAAAACATCTTTGGGCAAACACAAACCCTAATTTGAGTCCATAGTGCAAGGAGAAGCTTTGAGCAGAGGAAACCCTAACTGTATCTTGATCTTCAAAGGTCTTGTGATGAGAGAATGTTGGGGAAATGGGAGGGCAAATTTTGGGGTACAACAGTTGCCCCTGTTCAATCTTCTTGGACCTGAAGAGTTAGATTGGCAAGTTTGCCTTTCGTGACTCGAGGGTAAAAGGAGATTGGACACTAGAGTGCCCGGAAATTTGCACTCGCATGCTGGAGTCTCAACAATGTGGTGTTGGGAATGGGCTTATAGATGGCATTTGGAGAGATGGTGGATAGGGAGATGGGCTTTTAGATGCCATCTGGAGAAGTGACGGAACCTTGTCGGGAATGGGCTTATAGATGCCATTTGGAAGTGTCGGTCGCATAAGAGATTCCTTTGCGAGAAACTTGTGTATTTGAGGAAAGAGGATGTTTTCCTGGCTTGTTACAGGTGTTTGATCTTCAGTCTCTTTATGCAGATATGCCCTGGCTAGATACAGGTATCGAATCTACAATCAGTTGCTCACAGATGTGCCCTGGCTGGATACAGGAGTCGAATCCGGAAATAGTTGTCAATAGATGTGCCCTGGCTGGATACAGGAATCGAATCTTCGAACTCTTCAGACGTGCCCTGGCTAGATACAGGAGTCGAGTCTGGAAACGTGGTCAACAGATATGCCCTGGCTGGATACAGGAATCAAATCTGGAATTGTTGTAGTTGATAGATGTGCCCTGGCTGGATACAGGAATCGAATCTTCGAACTCTTCAGACGTGCCCTGGCTAGATACAGGAGTCGAGTCTAGAAATTGATCACTCTCAGATGTGCCCTGGCTAGATACAGGTATCGAATCTGGAATTGTGACAGTTGAAGGTAGTCGTTTTTGAGATTGTCTTTTTCCTGAAAAGGCAAAAACGTAAGTTGTATGCAATGTCATGATGTATGATATGCATGATATCATGATGTTCAACATGAGATGTTGTATGCGTTTCATCATGTATGTAAGCAAGATGTATGAAAATGTGAAATGTTTATGAGTGTAATTTCATCTTAGGAAAATAAATCCTTGACGAACGATCGGAGAATTGCTCTGTGGAAGAGATATTTGGCCGAAGTTTTGATGAAAGGCCTGCTGAGGATTTTAACGATGGATTCCGCTGAGGATAATGATGATAAACTCCGCTGAGGAACTCCAAAGATAAACTCTGCTTGGGAATACCAAAGATAGACTTCGCTGGGGATTTGAAGGAAATTTGCCGAGAGCGGTCTTCCGTGGCTTTTAGCTGAGGATAACCCAGTTATAAGTCCTTGTGAGGAAATAACTCTAAATAAAACTCGGGCGAGACGTCCGTTCTTCGCAGGGATAAGCTTGCAGAATCTACTGGGGATGAGCTTTAAGACCTGCCGGGGAACGTTGTGTCCTTTCAGGATCGACGGGGAACCAACTCCGCTTGGGGAAAGTATTTGTCGCATCCTGTTTTACTCTGCGGGGAATTGAGATGATTTGGCCACATTCTTCAGTTGAACCTACCTTGGTGCCTTGGCGGACAAAACAACCAGACTGCATTAGACAACTCCACATTGCCCCTGTCTTTGATGTCACCTGTAATTAATCTCTTGTTTCATATGCAAACATTTATGAATCAGCAATTTAATGTCAAATTCATATATCAAAAATGAACATTGGACGTTCTTCGCAAGACAAAACAAAAAAAAGGAAAACAATGGTAATTTGTATGGACAAGTGAATTTGTATTGATTTAAACTTTGCCTGTGAATAGGCGTTTTTGTACAAGAGGCTGACATCCTAGTAAGAGGACATCGCCAAATAGTATAGAGTTTACAATTTGAAAAAGGAAACAAAACAGCTATGTGAACAATCCCACTGGGTTCCAACTATGCTATCGCCTTTATGTCTTCGAACGTCTCATCGCTTTGCTGCCTAATTTGAAGATGAAGCTGATTGGTCAATGCCGAAATCTGGAGCCAGATAGTTGATGCCGAATTCCGGATGCGAAGTGATCCAATGAGACATAGTGTTACGCTTTTATCCCTAACTTTTGCCTGGACCGCCCTTTCGGGTTTTCAGTCCACCGGGATACCCATTTTTGCCCAAGCCGCCCTTTCAGGTTTTCGACTTACCGGGTGTACAGATTTTATTCATTTCATCCCTTATTTTTGCCCGAACCCTTTTGGTTCGCCGGGAAGCCCTTATTTTTGCCTAGGTATGTCAACCTAGCGGGTCTTTTATTTAGGCGTAGTATTTTTTCACTATGTCTGCATTGGCGGGGTGAGGAAGGTCGTCACCATCCATGGTGGTTAGGATCATGGCTCCTCCTGAGAACACGCGCTTAACCACAAATGGCCCTTCGTAAGTAGGGGTCCATTTGCCCCGGGGATCACTTTGAGGAAGGATGATGCATTTGATTACCAGGTCCCCAACTTGATACTCTTGCGGTCTGACTTTCTTGTTAAATGCCCTGATCATCCGTTTCTGATACGTTTGACCATGACAGATAGCAGTGAGCCTCTTTTCGTCAATCAGATTTAATTGATCAAGTCGAGTCTGGATCCAATCCTCTTCATTCAAGTCTGCATCCTTCATTATCCGGAGAGAGGGTATCTGGATTTCAATTGGCAAGACTGCCTCCATGCCATAGACCAAGGAGAAGGGAGTTGCCCCGGTTGATGTCCTTGCTGAGGTGCGGTACCCATGAAGAGCGAACGGTAACATCTCGTGCCAATCTTTATAGGTCACTGTCATCTTCTGCACAATTTTCTTGATATTTTTATTGGCTGCCTCTACAGCCCCATTCATCTTCGGCCGGTAGGGAGAAGAATTGTGGTGCTGTATCTTGAATTGTTCACAGAGTTCAGTGATCATTTTGTTATTGAGATTGGTACCATTGTCCGTAATGATTCTTTCCGGGACTCCGTACCGACAGATCAGATTATGCCGGATGAAACGTGCCACGACGCTCTTGGTTACTGTGGCATAGGAAGCTGCCTCAACCCATTTTGTGAAATAATCGATCGCCACCAAGATGAAGCGATGCCCATTGGATGCCGTTGGTCGGATCTCACCGATCATATCGATGCCCCACATTGCGAAAGGCCAAGGCGCCGTCAGGACATTCAAAGGAACCGGAGGGATATGCACCTTGTCAGCATAGATCTGGCATTTATGACAAGTTCGGGAGTGTTGGTAACAATCGGCTTCCATTGTGGACCAGAAATATCCTGCCCGAAGGATTTTCTTAGCCATGGTGTGTCCACTGGAATGTGTTCCAAATGTACCTTCATGCAGCTCCATCATGATTTTCTCCGCTTCAGCCTTATCCACACAACGCAGCAGAGTCGAATCATGATTCCGTTTGTAGAGAATGCCGTTGCTGAGGAAGAATTTTGCAGCAAATCTCCTCATGAATTTCTTATCATTGGCAAATGCACCTTCAGGGTATTCCTGAGTCTCCAAATACCTCTTCACCTCATGATACCAGGGCCTTTCAGCCACCTTCTCAGCCTCGAGCTCACAGCAGTATGCCGGTTCATCCAACTTCCAGATAATGATTCGGGGAGCCTCATTGTCCCATTTAACTTTGAACATTGAAGACATCGTGGCTAGTGCGTCCGCTAGCTGATTCTCCTCTCTAGGGAAATGTTCGAAAGTTATCTCTTCAAAGTGAGGGAGCAAGGTCGACACATACTCCTTGTAAGGAATAAGATTCGGGTGTTTCGTATCCCACTCGCCCTTGATCTGATTGATCACGAGAGCGGAATCTCCGAAGACACTTAGGAATTTTATCCTTAAGTCGATTGCAGCTTGTAAACCCATGATACATGCCTCATATTCTGCCATATTGTTGGTGCAGCTGAAACATAATCGGGCGGTGAGGGGAGTATGAGTTCCCTTGGGAGATATGATTACAGCGCCGACGCCGTTACCCAAAGCATTGGAGGCTCCATCAAAATGCATAGACCATCGGGATCCTTCCTCAGGTCCTTCATCCGGTCCAGGTACTTCACAGTCAGTTACCACCATGATATCTTCATCCGGAAAATCAAAGTTTAATGATTGGTAATCGTCCACAGGTTGGTGTGCCAGATGATCTGCCAGTACACTTCCCTTAATTGCTTTCTGAGTTGTATACTGGATATCATATTCTGTTAAGATCATTTTCCATCTAGCTATTCTTCCAGACAGAGCGGGCTTTTCAAATATGTACTTGATGGGATCCATCTTTGAAATCAATAAGGTAGTGTGAGTCAACATATACTGTCTCAGCCGGCGAGCAGCCCATACAAGAGCGCAACAAGTTTTCTCGAGCAGTGAGTAACGAGACTCACAGTTGGTAAACTTTTTGCTCAAGTAATAAATAGCGTGCTCTTTTCGGCCAGACTCGTCATGCTGCCCCAGCACACACCCCATTGAATTATCAAGCACTGTCAAGTATAGTATCAGAGGTCTTCCTTCCACCGGTGGCATAAGAATGGGTGGCTCTTGGAGATATTCCTTTATTCTTTCAAAGGCGGCTTGACATTCATCATTCCAGCGTACTACTTGATCTTTCTTCAGCAATTTGAAGATTGGCTCACAAGTAGCGGTCAGATGTGAGATGAATCGGGCAATGTAATTCAGTCGTCCTAGGAAACCTCTGACTTCTTTCTCTGTTTTTGGAGTCGGCATTTCTTGTATGGCTTTTACCTTGGCAGGATCCACCTGAATACCTTTGTCACTTACGATGAAACCTAACAACTTTCCGGATCTTACCCCAAAGGTGCATTTGTTGGGATTCAACCTCAGCTTGTATAACTTGAGTCGGTCAAACAACTTCCTCAGATGGTCAAGGTGCTCCTCCTCAGTTTGAGACCTTGCAATCATGTCATCAACGTATACTTCAATCTCATGATGGATCATATCATGGAATAAAGCAACCATGGCACGTTGATAGGTTGCCCCAGCATTTTTCAATCCGAATGGCATGACCTTATAACAGAAAGTGCCCCACTGAGTCACGAAGGTAGTCTTCTCCATATCCTATGGAGCCATCTTAATCTGATTATACCCTGAAAAACCATCCATGAAGGAGAACACCTTGTGTTGAGCTGTATTGTCAACCAGGACATCAATGTGAGGTAGGGGGAAGTCATCCTTGGGGCTGGCCCTGTTCAAGTCCCTGTAGTCGACACACATTCTGACTTTACCGTCCTTCTTTGGTACTGGCACCACATTGGCAACCCACTGGGGGTAGGAAGTCACTGCAAGGAACCCGGCATCAAACTGCTTCATAACCTCGGCCTTGATCTTTTCAGACATCTCTGGACGCATCCGTCGAACTTTCTGCTTTACCGGAGGGCAATCTTCCTTGGTTGGCAGGTGGTGAACTACAATGTCGGCGTCCAAACCAGGCATATCTTCATAGGACCAAGAAAAGATCTCCATGTAGTCTTGCAGCATCTGGATCAATCGTTGCTTCACGCTGAGCTCTAGATTGGCACCGATCTTGACCTCTTTCCTTTCTGTCTCAGTACCCAAGTTAATTGTCTCCACAGGCTCTTCATGTGGTTGAATAGCCCTCTCTTCCTGGAGTAGCAGTCTCGCGAGTTCACCGGGCACTTCGCAATCATCTTCACCTTCGTCTTCGGCCAAGTTGATCGGATTTTCGAAGTCATAACTGGCGGTAGCAGAGCTGTTACCAGTGAGATCCAGAGTGGATTGAAACCTGTATAAGTGAGTGTGTGTAAATATAGCTGTTTTGCGATATATATAACACAGAAAGGAAAAGAGCAAAAGATTTGACATGCAACAAACGTCCAATGTTTTGATTGATGATATATGGAAATGTCATACAAAAAGCCCTCACAAATGGAGCTACGATGCCCCGGGTAGGACACCGAGCCAACAAAGTTTTAAAATATTGTTTGTTACAAATTTGGAAATCAAAAGAAATTAATTACTGCGTGACAAATGTGATAGGGGTAAAATCCTTCGTCGTCCAGTTGCTTGGTTCGTTGCTGGTAGTCGGGTAGATCCAACTGTCAAACTCAGCTTCCTCCACATCCTCCTCGATAGCATTCACCCTTGAGCTGGAAATAAACACCGGAGCCTTTCCGATCTTCTCTTTGCGCACCGCCTTCTGAGCCTCTGCAGTAAAGCCTAGCCCAAACTTGTCGTTCTTCTGAGTGAAGTCAGGAAGCTGACCCCAGTGTGCATAATTGCCTTTCTGAACCACAGCCCGGGCATCCCTTAGGGAAGCCATCTTCAAGGAATCATTCTCTTCGGCCATTGTCTCTGCAGCTGCTGAAATTGGATGTACCTCCTCGAAATGCTGAAAGGGGGTTTCAATAAACTCTCCGTCCATCTCGATGTACCTGAAGGAATTCAAATGGCTCACCATATACTCCTCTTCTCCTTGCACAGTGACGATCTTCCCCCTGACGGGATACTTCAGCTTCTGGTGCAAGGTGGAGGTCACTGCCCCAGCTTTATGGATCCAAGGTCGACCCAACAGACAAGAGTACGATGGACGTATATCCATCACGTAAAAGGTAGAGTCAAACACTTGAGAGCCCACACGAATAGGGATGTTAACCTCTCCATGAACCATCCTTTTGGAACCGTCAAAGGCCCTGACGATGATATTGCTGGGTTTCAACTCCAGGCCTTCATAATCCAGACGATCTAAAGCCTTTTTCGGAAGAACATTCAAGGAAGAACCAGTATCCACCAATACATGCGCCAGAGTAGTGCCCCTGCATTCGATAGAGACATGCAGGGCATCATTGTGGTCTCTTCCTTTCGCAGTCAGGTCAGCATCTGAGAAACCCAAGCCATTGTCTGCTGTCAGATTTGCTATGCAATCAGTGAACTGGACTGCAGACGTTTCTTGCGGCACATGGGCCGTCTTGAGAAATGAGATCAAGGCCTTAGCATGAGCCTCGGAGCATAGTAGTAAGGAGAGCAGGGAGATCTTGGAGGGCGTATGCCCCAACTGCTCGACAACGTTAAAATCACTTTTCTTTATTATTTTCAGAATCTCCTCCATTTCTTGTCGGGAGGCCTCAGCATTTAAGGGTATTGGTGCCTCCATCCGGGCAGGCTCTTCTTCAATCCCTTTGCCCCGAGCATTTGATGACTCGGCAGCAGGGGAAACAATTTGATCAGCAACAGGACCAGGTAAACTTGTAGGTTTTATGAGGAGGGGTTTTCGAATAGCGGGCGGCGCAATGTCAGGCGAGAAGAGCCTGCCACTGCGGGTAACTTTGGCTGGACCAGTGATGTCGCAGATACTAGCGCTAGTGTCAAATTCTTGTTTGATTCCATTTACATACACATCTGCCCCATAATGCCAGGGGACAGCTTTATCAGACACGTAGGAGAGGGGCCCCGGAACAGTAATGATCACAGGCGCAACTGTCATGATTTGAATAGGCTTCTTCGGGGGAGCCTTGATTGTATTTTTGAAGATGGTAATCACAGAAACTTCTTTCATCGGAACCAATTGAACAGCAGTCTTTTTGAATAGAATCTCCTTGCTATCCATTAGGCCTTGGATGCCTAACCTCAGCAAGGGACAATCAGATAGGGAAATAGCACAGAACAGGCAACCTTCACCGCAACCCGGAAATAAACCGGCCCGCAGTAGGTTCTTCTTAACAGTCTTCAGAGGGGTAACAACTTCATCTACCGAAACAGCGTACATTTCTTCTTCGATGGCATTTACCCTATGCTGGGGCATAGGAGCCGTTACAACATTTGGTCTCTCCGGCGCTTCAAACTGAATTTCCTTTGCGTCGATCAGATCTTGCACTTTGTTTCTCAAGGCCCAGCAATCATCAGTAGTGTGCCCGGGACTATCAGAATGATAAGCACACCGGGAATTTGGGTTGTATTTAGGAGACGCAGTGTTGACGACCTTAGGAGCTTCTTTGAGGGCCACCAGGTTGGTGGATAACAGTTGGGGTAAAATTTGAGATAATGTCATACTTAGTCGGGTATACTGCCTCTTGGGCCTTTCGCTTCTTTGTTGATTGTACTGCTGAGGAGCAGCAACAGGTTTGGAGATGACCAAAGCATTGACGGCTTGGCGACTTTCGGGCTTGACTTGTCTTCTAGGACCATAGACGGCACTTGCTTCTTTCTTAAACGGCCTCTTCTCAGCACTTGTAGAGGCAGCCTTCTGTATCTTGCCTGACCTGATGCCAGCTTCAATTCTTTCTCCTGTTAATATCAAATCTGTAAATCCAGCGGAGGAGTTACCAACCAAATGATTGAAAAACGGACCAGACAACGTCCCCAGAAACATATCAACCAGTTCTCGATCAGTCAATGGAGGCTGCACCCTGCCAGCCAAATCTCTCCATTTTTGAGCGTACTCTTTGAACCCTTCACCCGTTCCTAGAGACATACCCTGAAGTTGGGTACGTGTAGGAGCGAGATCAGAATTGTATTGGTATTGTCTGTAGAATGCGGTTGCCAAATCTTCCCAGTGCCGGATGCTAGCTCCATCCAATTGGTAGAACCATTCAAGCTGTGACCCCGAGAGGCTATCTTGAAAGAAGTGAATCCAGAGGTTCTTATCCGCCGTGTAAGGTTGGATTTTCCTTACGTACGACCTTAGATGCAGCTTTGGGCAGGAGACCCCATCATATTTGGCGAAGGCAGGCGCCTTAAACTTGTGTGGAATGACTACCCCAGAAGATAACCCCAAATCTCCGAAATCCAGTCCCGGCACATTCTGAATTTCCATGGCGCTTAAGCGGTCCTCCAATTGCTTGTATCTGTCAGCAGCAGGTGGGTATTGTTCGTCGTTATAGTCCGTCTCGTTGTCGGAGACTGCGGGACTAGGAGCTCCTCCCCCTTGGGGACTATTTTTCTCAGCAGAAGAAGTGGTTGGATCAGCTTCATTGTGGAGTGTGTTCCCAAATCTGCGTCCGGTGTTGAACAATGCAGTCCTCTTTTTCTTCTTCTTCTTCATGAGTAGAGTCTTCAACTCTTGCTGACCTTGGGCCAGGCTTAGGACCATCTCTTGAAACTGTGCACTTTGGGCCTGAAGGGCCTTGATTGCCTGCTCACTGGATGAGTCTGGATTCATGATGACTGTTCACACAAACAGCGAAGAAAATTAAGCAACCTGCGAAATAGGGTACCTGCTATGCATATGGTGCAATGGAATGCGTATGTATGCAATGCATTCAAGGATTTAGAATATTCAAAATTTGTTGTAGACAAAAAGGAACGCACATTATATTAATAAGGAGAAATTCGTTAGTACATAAATGCCCCATGGGCCAAATATTACAAAATAACTCCTTAAGGTAAAAAAACATTGCGCATCCTCTTTGGCGCGATGTAGGTGTTGAGATTCCTTTCCTCATGCAGCAGGCGGGTGAGGTCCAGGACCTTCTTTTCACTAGCATGTAGACTGGTCTCAAGAGAATTCCGTTCTTCCTTAAGCTGGACCCAGCTCTTCTGCATCTCTTCCCAGGAGGTGGGCATGTCGGGATGTTGAATGGTGTAGGATGCTTCTCCTTCCAAGACTGGTTCTTTGATCACAGGAAGCATATGAGGATAAGGCATCACTAACTTCTGGGAGCGGGCTCGTACCCACTTGAGGTAAGGTTCCAACGGGATGGAGTTTCGGCGCCCCAATGTCTTGCTGTCTATCCTACTTGGCATCCTCCAAGCTTTGATAAATTTCTGACGAAGTACTTGAGTATCGTTGTCGAAGTCGAAAACTATGTCAGGAATTAACATGTCATGAGGGCCATCCCTCCGAGCATAACCAAACTGTCTCCAAGCCAGGCATGGGTTGTGGGTAATACCTCCTTTGATTCCCAATAAAGGAACATTAGGGTACTCCCCGCAACGATCAATGATAGTGACGTCTTCCCTGGACCTAGGACACCAATGTATATCTGCATGCGTAAGAGTCATTAACCGTTGTGACCATCTCAAACCCCGCTCGTTCTTCAAAACTGATTGTGGAAGGTGCGAAATAAACCACCTTCCCAAGAGAGGAGTGCAACACATAAGGACACCCCTTCTTCTCATGGTTCGAGTGTAACATGAGTGAAGGATGTCCCCCAGCAACGTAGGTATAGGATTCTTGGTCATGAAGATCTGGACAGCACTGATATCAATAAGCTGATCTGGATTAGGGAACAACACCAAACCATAGACAAGGAGGGCCATAAGTTCTTCAAAAGCTCGTAGGTCAAGGGAGTTCCAACATTCTTGAGCCTTTTCAAACAGAAATCTGGCTAAGAACCCTTTGATACCACTTCTAACTTCCCAATGTCCCTTGAGGTCAGATGTCTGTAGGTGCAAGGCTTTAGCAATCTCTTCAAGCTTGGGTTCCTCTTCCGTACCGTTGTAGGGTAGTTGATCAAGGATAGGGACCTTCAAAAGTCGGGAGAACTCTTCCAATGTAGGCACCAACTGATAATCCGGGAAGGTGAAGCAGTGATGCAGAGGGTCAAAGAATTGGAACAGGACCTTTATCAAGTCCTCCTCAATGTTGGTGTTAACTAAGTTGATGAGTCTTCCATGTCTCTCACTGAATGAAGAACCCTCGGGAATCCTGGACAGAAGTTCCTTAAGCTGAGGAGGGATCTTTACAAGGCTAATCTGAATTGTCTTTCTGCGAGCAGTTTCCATGTCCTATAAAACAAGAACAAAGATGAAGATTCGAAACCCTTGAAATGGTTAGTCAATGCTCATGATGTTTGTATGATGTAATGATGTGATGATTAAACACACTATAAACATTCACAAAGGCAAACATGGTAAGGCACACAAGTCACACAAACCCTTAGAGTTTAGGCCTGCATGGGGTCTGGGTATTACCCTCTTGAAGTTTGGTGGGCTCAACCTGTCCTATCAAAAGTAACCGGGTTCTAAAGGTCCCAATATCACTGGATTGCTTTCATTGTTCATCGTTTCGATTTAGCCACTGAACTGGCGACCGAAATATTCCAGGAAAGCAACCCTCAATTGAGTGTAGTATCGAGTATCAACCAACCTCGGACTGCACCAAAGTCAGTTATCTCACTACCCTAAAAAGGCCAAGATGGTTCAATTAAGGTTCCTAAGGTCAGTTGATGCTTCACGACACCACGCGGCGGCCCCGTACTCTCCTTGACTGAACTCAAGGGTTACCGGTACACACCAAAGTGCCACATCAACGTAGCAGACTGTTTCAACCATGTCGGTATACCCCGCACAGTTCCCTCACAGCCTTGTTGCTACTTTCTAAGAAGGTATCCCCAGATCCGGGTTAGGATCTATAAAACTCCGATACAAAGCCCACAAATGTAAAAGCAAACAAAGCAAGCAATTGAAAACAAAGGTGATCTAAACCCTAAGGTTACTCCACTTTAAAAGTTTTCCCCAACAGAGTCGCCAGTTCTGTGATACGGTGGGAGAACTGACTTGAGGTTTGCGTTTGTATTCGCAAATGTTGCGGTTAGCAAGAGTCGCCACCGACTTTTTATTTTATCCTAAGGAAAGGTTAAAAAGCACAGCAAAAACCTTTTGAGATGTTTTCTTGGGTTCGGGGAGTAGATTATAGAAAGGGAAGGTATTAGCACCCTTTCTATCCATGGTTATCCATGGGCTCTTAGTTACTTGCTTAGATCACTTGCCTTTTGTTTTCAATTGTTTTAAATGGTGCTTGAGTATGTGTGTGGGTTTGAAAATGTTTTTTTTTTAGAAAAGAGGCCAATGTGGTGGCAACCTTTGTAATGATCCATGTGGGGATGTATACAAAGATGTATGTCTTTTGAAAAAGTTTTCATTTGTTTTTGAAAGTTGTTTTGAAAGTGTAGTGATGTGTGATTTTGAAATTAAGCAAGTGTTTTGTTTTGCAAGTTGATTCAAGTAACTAAGAGGTTACCTACTCCTAAATTTCTCAAAAGATCATTGCTATACTTTAACCCTTTTAATAAGTTTGCTCCACCATTGTATTTGGTGGGAAACCTTGTGTTAGGATGTGAAAGGGACAGGCGCGGGTCATCGTTTTAGACCATAATTGCAACGACGTTGAATGTCTTTGGGCAATTTCTTTAAGGGACTTGATCATTTGTTTTTGTTTGTTTTGAAAAGTTTTATCGAGGGACTATGATCATTCAAACTGTTTGCTTTGCCCAAAGAAGTTCAACATACAATATGGCCCATTTATTTGAAGGCAACAAGTGGAATACCCTAGGGGGTGCAAGTGTGATTTGTGTGTCCATTTTCATGCTTGTTTATCTTGTATTAGGTCAAACTATTTTTTTGTCGTTTTTTCGCATACAAACCCTAATTCTAGCATGTTATCATTAGAAAGCAATAAAGTGCGAAATTAAAATTACTAAGCTATTACAAAACCAAATATGGGAAGGGGGGTACAAATGTTCAAATGGGGATATTGACAAGAATTTAAATCTAAATTATTACATCAATTGAGTATTTGCAATTTAAATAATGTACAAAGGATTAAATAAAAATGCAAGATGCACAAAAATGTTTTGTATATGTATGAAAAATATTATTTATGTAAAAGAGAAAAGAAAGTAAAAAATGTATTATTTTTTGGGGTATTTTGAACTTAGGGTAAAAACCCTAATTTTTAAAGAAAAAAGGTATTATTTTCTAATTTAATACAACTATTTATTCATTATTTATAAAAATAAAATAAAATGAAGTGTATTATGGAAAAAGGTATTTTTATATCAAATATTAATAAAAATAAAAAAAATCAAGTATTTTTATATTTTGTCTTAAATATATTAATAATCACATATATATATATATATATATATATATATATATATATATATATATATATATATATATATATATATATATATATATATATATATATATATATATATATATATATATATATATATATATATATATATATATATATATATATATATATATATATATATATATATATATATATATATATATATATATATATATATATATATATATATTAAACCCTAAATATGTATTATGCACAAAAATAAATATTTATTTAATATTTTAATAAAATAAATAAAAGAGTATTTTTTGTGTGAAATATTTTCAGAAAGTAAATAAAAATAAAAATGTATTTACACCATTTTTCTATTTTATTCTAATAATGGTATAGATATATTTATGTACAAACAAAGAAAATAAACAAATAAATATGCAATAAATGCAAAAAATGATGGAAAAAATATTTTTAATTTTTAAATGCCATGAGAAAAAATAAACAAAGTTAATCAAAAAAGAAAAAGTCAAAAATGTTAAGAAATGAACAAATGGGCTCAGGGGGGTGTGAATCAAAAAAGGTGGTGTGAAAAGTGAAATAACACAGGCCCAGCCCACTGACCATTGTCTTCAACCTCCAGCTTCAAACATTTGAAAAACGCGCGCCCCTGTTCCTCAATGTCTAACTCCTGATTCTTGGCTTTTCAGCAAAAACTCATAACACAAGAAATGTTCAGCATGAAGAGACGGTTTCAACCATATAAATAACTTGACCTATCTCTCTAAGATGAGGGAGAATTTCTCCTCCCCCAATTTCTGACCTAACTTTTCATCAATGTTCAGACATGAAATTCTCTAAGCACACGAAACATAAATGAAATCTAATCATATGAGCATGTTCAGGGCTATGATTGTGACATGTTTTCTTCAAAAACCTAAAGCTAACAATGCCTAATAAGAGAGATGGAACTCCATGAATATACCTGTTCAGTTGGAATCGAGCTTGGCAATGGAGGATGTTTCAGAGTGAAATGATGACTTGTACAGCTTCCTTGAAGTGTAAGGAAGCTTTTCCAATTCCTACTTTGTCTTGAAACTCCCTGAATCGAGCTAATGAACTTCAACTGCAAAACAGAAAATTAAAAATGGTGAAGTGGCTTGGAGGTGTTACAGGTCTGATTTTAGGACATGGTTAGCTTGCATATGTTGTAGGGAAGGTAGAGGAAAAGGTTTGGATCAAAATGCTCGAAGGGATTGGGAGTTTGCACTCAAACTGCAGGGGCTCCCCTGTTTGTACAGTTTTGAGGTGATTAGAGCAATGGGAGTGTTTCAGATGGCAAGGGCTCGTGTGTTAGCTTGGATTTGGTCTATGGAATGTGTTTGATAGCTTTTGTGTTGTGTATGTGAGCTGAGATGAGAGATAGCATAAGTTATGGACCTTTCTTCACACTTAAGCTACAAAGTGCAACTTGGCTCTCTAGGTCAGTACAGGCCCTCCCACTATGCTGCTATCCCTTGCCTTGATCAGTGCAATTTGCTCACAAACTTGTGCCAAGAAGATCTTGATTGTACCACTTGGATTGCAAACTTGACATAAAGTTCTTCTTTTCAAGAATGGAAATAATGCTTTTTCTAGTTTAGGCTTAATTCCTTGTGTAATGACCAAAGGCTTAGAATAACAACTTGGTTCAATGGTTTTGCATTAAATTAAGGAGTGTAATTTGGTTTAAGGACCTGCAAAGTAGCACAAACTATGCTGAGTTCAAATTTGCCAAGTTTAGGAACATGTCTTGATGAAGAACAAAAGTGAATTTTTGCCAACTTGTGAAATTCGAATCTCTCAAGTTATGAGGTTGTTTGATGAGTTCTTGGACATTTTGGAAAGCTTGGAATATGTACTACAATCCATCTTTGAAATGCAAATCAAAATTCCAAGTGGAAGGGTATGAAAAGTGGCCTTGAAGTGGGGTAGAAAACCTTGTCAAAATAGGTTAAATTTCACTAAGTTAAAAATGGTTTAGTGCCCTTATTCAAAAAATTATAACTTGAGATACAAGCTTCAAATGAGAAAACTTTGTGAATCAAAGTTGTAGATTATGAAACAAGCTACAACTTTCATGTTTTGACTTTTGTTTGAATCCAAATGGATCATGGTGAAAAGATGGGGCAAAGTTGGGAAAAAATTAGGGTTTTTCATAACTTAGAAAAATTCTAAGTTATGAAAAATTCCATTTTCAAACCCTAATTTGCATTTTGTGATTTCTTGATGAACAAGTTTCATGATTTGGCATGTTTTGATGAAAAATGAATCTTGACTCTTGATTTTGACCAAAAAGTCAAAGTTTGACTTTTCAGTATACAGTCAAAATTGATCAATTGACTGGGAAATTCAACTGTCAATCTTGTGTACTTGGGATCTTTTGAGCTTGATGAATGTGTCAAGATAATTCCATGGGATCCTTGAGTCCATATGTGAGCTTGGTTTGCCATTGGCTAGGTCAAACAGTCAAAAATTGCCTTTGTGCAGTCAAAACCCTAAAAATGACCATTTTGCCCTTTTGGTGATCTGATCCAATTTCTTGTGGAATTGTGATCCAAACTTGATCAAATGGTCCATAGGAGTTCATAATGTTGATGTGGATCAAATTTCATGAGATTTGACTGTCAATTGGCCACAGTTGACTTTTTCCCCAATACAGTTGATTTCTAGGTCAACTGTCCAATTGACTGGGCAAAACTTGGAATCAAGACTTGAAACTTGGTGAGGATAAACTTGGGAGTCCAACATGAAGCATGAAAGTCATTTTGGGCATTTTAGGTCAAAACATCTTTGGGAAAACACAAACCCTAATTTGAGTCCATAGTGCAAGGAGAAGCTTTGAGCAGAGGAAACCCTAACTGTATCTTGATCTTCAAAGGTCTTGTGATGAGAGAATGTTGGGGAAATGGGAGGGCAAATTTTGGGGTACAACAGAAAGGACAAATTTTATTAATGAGTTTGGCCCGTGAATGGGCATTCATACATATATACAACTCCTAAATGAGGAAATTGCAGAGAAGAAAAGAAATACAACGGGTAAAATGGCAATAAGAAAATCTCGAATTTCTGTTAAAATTGATATTGCTATAGTTCTCGCATCTTGGGTCGTCCTAGTTCCGTGCTTCCAAAAGATAATAGTTAGATCGATCTATCCCGCATTAAGAGGGTGTACATGAAGAGTCTTCAGACTGCATTCTCTCGCTTTTCTGTCCCTAATTTTTGCCTGGATCTCCCTTTCGGGTTTTCAATCCACCGGGACACCCATTTTTGCCTAAGTCGCCCTTTCGGGTTTTCGACTTAGCGGTTTATTCTCTTTTCTTTCCTTTTTTAGCCCTAACTTTTGCCTAAGCCGCCCTTTCGGGTTTTCAACTTAGTGGGTCCTTTCATGCGTAGTATTTTTTGACTGAGTCTAAATTGACTGGAAGAGGAACGTCTTCCCCATCCATGTTTGTCAGTATTAGAGCACCTCCTGAGAAAGCTTTCTTCACGATGTAGGGTCCCTCATAGTTGGGAGTCCACTTGCCTCTTGGATTAGTATGGATTGGGAGAATCTTTCTTAAGACCAGGTCACCTGAGTGGAACTCTCGAGGCCGAATCTTCTTGTCAAATTCCCTCTGTTGTACCCCAAAATTTGCCCTCCCATATTCTTCAAGATTCCTCAAGGGTTGCACAGTCCAATTGCCTCCTAACACCGTAAATATTAGGGTTTTGATTCTCTCAAGGAATTCGAGGTTTTCAATGGCTCAATCAAGTCCCATAGGCCCATATACATTGTCAAGCATCTACATATCAAGTCTCAAGACTCACAGGGTCAAATTGCACAGTCAAAAGCTTCATTTGCTTCACAATCAACTGCAGGGGCAAAATGGTCATTTTACAGTCAAAAGTCGAAATTTTTGGTCAACCTCTTATTTTGAGCCCACAATCATCATTTGATCAAGTCTTGATCATGATTCCACAAGCATGGCTCAAAAATCATCAAAGATGCAAAAGTTACTATTTTTGGACAGTAGAAAAGTCAACTGTAACTTGACCAAGGCATAACTTTTTCATGGTTCATCATAAAAATCCCATCCAATTCTCATTTTTAAGGGAATGATATTTCCTACAACTCATCTTCACATTCCAAGTCCAAGAAATTCTCTCACAAAAAGTTATCAATTTCTACATTATAGGTCAATTTCAAAAGTCAACAAAAATGCACTTTAAGTCAAAGACCATAACTTGAGATTGGTAAATCAAAATGACATGGGACCAAAGGTATTAGTTAGAGGACTTCAAGACCTTTCCAAAATGTCCAAGAACATGTTCATATGATCAAAATTGAGCAAGATATGCATTGGAGAAGTTGGGAAATTTTTGTGAATTTGCAAAAGTCAACTTTGCTCAAAACACCTCATTTTTGCTAATGGGCCTCAAATTTCTTCTTGAAACATTGTCCAAGGCCTATGCACGACCCATTGAGCTTAAATTGATTTATTTTCTTATTTTTAATTAATTAATTGAATTTTTTATTAATATTAATTCATTTAATTGATTTAAAATGTAGGAAATTCAAAGATATGGTTTTTAAATCTTTTTATGAAGCAAATATGACCAAGACAAGATGGAGATTTCGTGTGCACATCAAGGGGACCAAAATCTCCCAATTTGGCAAGGTTTCTCAATAAAAAAGATGCTAAAAGATTTGATTGAAAATCAAATATTGAAACCATAATGCAAAGGATTTCTTGTGCAAGATTTACCCTAGTTTCATTCCATTACATATACTGAAGCCAAACCTAATCCCATACACGTGAGATTGCTGCAAGAAACACCATAGCAACATTGAAAAAAAACAAGAAAAAGTGAAAACTATTTTTGGCCTTCCAGCACGATTCAAAACTTTCTCTTGATTCTAATATATTGCTAGCACTCCCAGGAACATATTGCAATTGAAATCAAGCCTTAACACTTAAAGAACGCGCAAGAACAGTCCCTTGGTTTGTCATTTTTTTTTCAGAATCTCATCTCACAATTCATGCATATTTAACATCTTTTGTTGTTTGTTTTATGTTCATAGAACTCAGGTGAAGCTTTTGGTACAAGACAATTGGATTAAGATGCCCTGAAACAGAAAACGCCATTAATGGATTTTAGGGTTTCCAAGCTTCAAAATTAGGGATTTCTAGCACAGGAAAAATTAGACCTTCTCACGCATATGGTTGAATTCGTCAAGGCCAGACGAATCAAACCCAACCCTCGCGCCTTATTTATATAGCTTCTACGCCTAATCGCTATTTTTGGTCATGCTATTTTGTGGGGGTTAAAAACTCCCGCTAATTGTTTATCTTTTACAGGGAAACGAGGAAGAAGACAATAGGTGTAAGTACGTGATTGGATAATTCAAATATAACGCGCGCTTTCATAATTTCCATCATGTTGATTGATTATTAATAATATATTTGTTTAGCATTATACATACAAACGCGTGTAGGTTGGCTCAGTGGTTGGTGATCTGGCTGTGTATCATTGGGACCTGGGTTCGATTCCCAGGTCCCCCACATATTGTTTCTATTTTTTCTTAACATGGTTATGTGCAGGCTATCCAAGACATTCCACCATGGACTCTTACAAATCAATGCGCCAAGTGGCCACTAACAGCAATCCAAGGGTCAGGATGGAAGAACACCATGCTCCTGGTCAATCCACGCTCTAGGCTATCCAGAAAGTCAACGCAGGCTTGGCTTAATGGGCCTAAAATTTCCAGCAAAACCTCCTAATTGGGTCCATCAACCCCCCTGGTTCTTTCACAATTTTCCTTTTATTTTCTTTTTACTAATTTTTATTAACTCTTATTAATTATTATTATTAATTCATAAATTAATTATTTTTCATATTAAATTCAGAAACTTAAAATATTAAATATTTTTATTGTTTACTATTTTCACTATTAATTATTTTGTAAGTAAACACTAACATTAATTAATTTAGTCTTTTTGTTAATTAGGTTTAATTTTAATCTTTTTCATAACAAATAAAGCAAACTTAGAATTAGGGTTTTTCATTTGACTTTTAATTTCTTTTATTTTTATTTTCATAAAAAACACAAAAATACTTTTTCTTTTAATTATTTAATTAATTAGTATTAGGTTTAATATTTAATAAATTGCAAAAAAAGGACAAATTCAATTCTTTTCTCAAAAAGGGTCAAAACCCTAAGACGTTCCCGATTTAATTTCTTTCGCGCTCTAATTCCTTTTGATTATATTTATGTATCTGTTTCCGAGGATGTAATAGTTAATTAGGCCTTTATCGCTTTCTTTTACTTTCCGCATTTATTTTCCAAACGGGTTTTGTTTTTGGCGATGTATAGACCCGCGCCTTGTAATAGCGTAGCTTTACCTTTCCGCACTTTATTTTACGCACTCTTAACTGTTAATATGCATGAAAGACTTGTATGACAAATAAAATCAATCCGTAGCTCACAAATGCATGTTCAAAGATAAACATAAACTGAAACAACACACATGCACATGCCACTCCTAGGGTACGCCTCACTGGTTGCCTCGACGTGGTCGTCAAGTATAGGGTGTTTTAGAGGTCGCCCTCCTGTCTAAAGATCCAGTTGCCTCGAAACGGTTGCCTCGGATAAAAAGGATCTAGGACATTAGGGTTACCACTAAGGTGTCCTACTATTGCTTTGGTGACCACACATGTCCCTTAATCGAATTGACTCGAATACCTCCAACGACGGTGATACCTACCTCTCAATGGTGGGATAACACTATCTAAAGGACTCTTACACAGCCTAATTCCTTAGAGTAGGTAGATTTCTCCTGGGTACTTGCTCTTTCAAAACAAAAAACAATCTTTTCGCACTTACACTTTCAAAAAGTTTTCAAACAAATATTTCATACACTCTTGAGGACAGATACAAGAGTTACCTAAAAATTTTTCAAACGAAACTTTTTCAAAACCCACATACACTTGAAAAGCAAACAATTTTTGAAAACATAAGAGCAAGTACCTAAGAGCCCGTGGATAACCACGGATAGAAAGGGTGCTAACACCTTCCCTTTCTATAAATCTACCTCCCGAACCGAGAGACATCTCGAAAAAGGAATTTTGCTGTGCTTTTGTCCTTTCCTTGTTGGAGAACATAAAAGATGGTGGCGACTCTTGCTTACCGCGACATTTCGCGAACCAGCTTAAAAACAGTCAGTTCTATTTCCACCGATCACACCCTCTTGAGACGCTATTGGTATAACTGACCATGACAAATGGCTGCCAGGCGCTTTTCTTCGATGGTATTGAGTTGGTCGAGTCTCGTTTGAATCCATTCTGCTTCATCAAGTTTAGTATCCATCAGGACCCTTAACGAAGGAATCTCCACTTCGACCGGTAAGGTACGTATGGTTACAATGTTAGCAATCCAAGGCGGGTAATTTTTCACAGATAGGAAACCTGCTTCGAGCTGTTTCTGAACCTCTTCTTTGATCTTCAAGGCCATGTCGGGTCTGGTCCTTCTTGGTTTTTGCTTTACCGGAGGACATTTTTGCTTGAGTGGCAATATATGCATTACTATATCAGTATCTAAGCCGGGAATGTCTTCATACGACCAGGCGAAGATGTTAGCATACTCTTGAAGCAATTCAATCAACCCCTTATTTTCTTCACTTTGCAAGGCGTCCCCTATCTTGACTTCTCTCTTTACCTCTTAAGTACCGAGATTGACAACTTTTGTTTCTTCTTGATACAGATGGATGACCTTCTCTTCCTGTCTCAAGAGTCTGGCTAGTTCTTCAGGGACTTCACAATCTTCCTCATTATCTTCGTTAGCATGATCAACTGAATTCTCAAGGATATAAGGAGCCATATCATTATCATTTCCAACAGAGTCCGAGACGGATCTGCATGATCGATGATTTTGTGTTTTATTTTTAGAAAGCGCAAAAGAATATTTAGAATATGAAAAGAAAAGTATTTCCAATTTTATTTTGAAAAATTAAAAGTAAAAGAAAAGACAAAGAACAAAATTGTATGCGAAAGTGCGATTTTTCATTCAATGTTAAACGACGATTGAAACATAAGGGCCCCCTTCTACAAGCTGGCAGTATGCCTTGGGCAAGACATATGACTTAAAATGGAAACAGAAAATTACACATCAAGGAAAACAACTTCAGGGATTTCCAAGGAAGTCCAATTGCTGAGCTTCTGGTCTGGCGCAACTTGATAGATAAATCTTGAAATATCCTCATTGCCACCTTCAACGTCTGTGGAGAGCACTTGTCCTTCTTTGCTTACGCCAGCACTGACGAACACTTCAGAAATTAGGGGAACCTTCTGTCCTTTGAGCGGAAACTAACCAGCTTGCACGGAGGGTGATGGCTGATACCTAAGACCAAAACGATTTTTCTTCTCTGGAACTTCAATCAATTTTCCCCAACTGTCATGGGGAGGTCTAGCTTCTATAAGGGCTTTGGCATCCTTTAAAGAGGCCAGGGGTATCTCAGACTTCTTACATTCCATGACGAGGACTTTGTCAATAGTAACAATCTCCAGAGCTTGAAAGGGCAACTCTTGTACCTCGCCTTCCACTTCCACGTAACGGTAGGTAGTCAGATTATTAATCACTATGTCTTCTTCCCCGCAAACGACGACAACTTGGTCATTCACAATGAACTTCAAGCATTGATGAAGGGTAGATGTCACAGCTCCTGCTACATGAATCCATGGACAACCCAAAAGGAAAGTATAGGATGGGCAAATGTCCATAACATAGAATGACAAATAGAAAGTGTGGGGACCAATCTTGACAGGAAAATCCACTTCTCCATCCACCGATCTTCTCGAACCATCAAACGCTCGAACATTTAGAGTGGAGGGCCTCATCATTACTCCGTCCATATTCATCTTAAACAAAGTAACATTAGGCATCACATTTAGTGAAGAACCTGTATCCACCAAAACTCGAGATAAAACAGTGTCCAAACACTTCATATAAACATACATCGCTTTATTGTGGGCTCTGCCTTCAATTGGGAGTTCATCATCGCAGAAACCCAAACAATTTCCCACAACAATATTGGTGACTATTCCTTCAAACTGGGCCACAGAGATGTCTTGGGTAACATGAGCAGAACATAAGGTCTTCAATAAGGCATTGCGGTGGGCCTCTGAACACAAAAGGAGAGATAATATGGAAATCTTGGATGGTGTCTGGTTGATCGAGTCCACTACTTTGTAATCACTCCGCTTGAGAATTCTCAAAAGTTTCTCCACTTCTTGTCCTTCAGAAAGTTCGGGTTGATTATCCATTGCTTTCTTTCCCCTGGCCTTAGCTAGAGCTTCACTGTTAGTTTCCTTAGGAGGTGGTGGTGGAGGAGAAAAGATCTGACCACTGCGAGTCATGTTACTTGTTCCCGCAATGTTGGTAACATTCTTGTCACCAACCGGAGGGCACTCATACCTCTTTCCATGAATATATACTACATTATACTCCCATGGAACTGCCTTCGAGTCGTTGCTTGTAGGAGGAATAGGAGCTTGAATCATTGTGGGGGTAATAGGAACCTGAATTGTTAACGGAATACTGGGGGTGGCTGAAAAACTTCTAGGATAGTAGGGGATTTCCAGGACATCAATTTCTTCTTCTCGGAATACTTTCTCTATCTGTAAGACACCTTCATCGATCAACTGTTGGATGGTCGTATTCAACTTGGCACACTCTTCTAGTTTTGAAGAACAAGTTAAGCAGAAGTCATGGAGTTCTTGTAGCACTCCATGCTTCAACAAACGTTCTCTGACCGTTTCCAAAGATATCTTAATTTTATCAACCTTTGATACCAAAACCCGTTCATTAACTTCTTCAATAGCGTGGACTGTTCCCCCTTGATGAGGAGGCATGGGATTATTTTGAATATTTGGACCAACAGGTTTGAAGTTGATGGCTTTCGCATTGATGAGATCTTGAACTTTGCACTTGAAAGCTCTGCAGTTTTCAATTGTATGGCCTGGGGCACCAGAATGGAATTCGCAATGAGCATTAGTATCATATCCCCTAGGGAGAGGATTTGGCAGTGGACCGAGTTCGTGCAATTGAACCATTTGACTAGAAAGTAACTATGGGAGAAGCTGACCGTAGGACATGGGAATAAGATCAAACCTTCTTTCAGGGGCTCTCTGTCTTTGAGGATCTCTCGGGCCTTGGATATGTTGATTCGGTTGTTCGATAGATCCTTTTATTACAAGAATTTGATCTTGAAATTCGTGATAAAAAAGGATCTGAAAATTTGGTAGCAAATTATTTATCCCGTTTGGTCAATATAGAGGTGACAATCAATAAAAAAGAAATAGAGGAATCATTTCCTGATGAGCAACTAATGATGGTTAAGAAGGACCTTGGTTCTCAAATTTGGCAAATTTTAGAGCTACAGGTGTCATTTCGGAAGATTTCAATGCTCAACAAAAGAAAAAGTTTCTTTGAGATGCAAAATATTTCATGTGGGATGAACGCTATTTGTTCAAATTAGGGGTGGATAATTTATTAATGAGATGTGTGACCAAGGAAGAAGCAAAAAGCATCTTGTGGCATTATCATAATTCCCCTTATGGTGGACATTTTAGCGGTAACCGGACAACAACAAAGGTTTTACAGTCTAGGTTTTATTGGCCGTTAGTGTATACCGATTCTTTTTCACATGCAAAAAGTTGTGATAGTTGCCAAAGAACGGGAGGAATAACAAAAAGACACGAAATACCTCTTCAAAACACACTTGAAGTACAGGTGTTTGATTTTTGGGGAATAGATTTTATTGGTCCATTTCGTTCCTCATGTTCTAATGAATACATCTTGGAAGCCGTGGATTACGTATCAAACTGGGTTGAGGCAATAAAATCTACAAAAGCTAATGCCAAAACTGTGATTAAATTTTTAAAGAAAAACATTTTCACCCACTTTGGTACTCCAAGAGTCTTGATAAGTGATGGAGGTTCGCATTTTTGTAATTCCAAATTGAAAAGAGTATTGGAGCATTTTGGAGTTAAGCACAAGGTGGCTACACCATATCATCTTCAAACCAATGGCCAAGCCGAAGTGTTAAAATGAGAAATAAAAACAATTCTTGAGAAAACCGTTTCTTCATCAAGAAAAGATTGGTCTTTAAAAGTGGACGAAGCTCTTTGGGCATATCGTATGGCATTTAAAGCTCTGATGGGTCTTACTCTGTTTCAAATGGTTTACGGGAAATCATGCCATCTTTTGGTGGAACTTGAACACGAGGCTTTTTGGGCATTGAAGTTTTTGAATTTCGGTCAAGATCAAGCTGGTTCCAAGAGGAAAGAAGAGTTGCATGAATTGCATGAGTTGAGATTACAAGCTTATGAATCTTCTAGGATTTACAAAGACAAAGTTAAGAAATTTCACGATAGAAAAATCAAGCCAAAGCATTTTGAATTGGGTCAATTGGTTTTATTGTTCAATTCTTGGGTCAAGTTATTTCCGGGAAAATTAAAATCAAAATGGTCGGGGCCTTTCATGGTGAAAGAAGTCAAGCATTATGGAGAAATTATGTTAGAAGATCCCATCTCTAAGGAAGTGTAGAATGTGAATGGCCAGAGGTTGAAAGTATACATTGGAGGAGAGGTAATCCACAAAACAAGTGTGGTCCGTCTCAGTGATTTTTGAAATCACCGTAGACCTTCAAGCTCGAAAACAAGTTAAACAAAGCGCTTGTTAGGAGGCACCCTAAAACTGTAAGTATTTTGTTTTATGTGTGTTATTTCCTTTAAAGTTGCTGTAGAACAAACTTGTGGAACAAATTCTGCAACAAAATTTTGTTATTCAGTTTCTGCCTAGCATCGTCGGGCAATGGAAAATTTCGCCAGGCGACTCTGAGTTTTTAGCGCGCTTCTGCTGTGCATTTTAATTCACTTTTCTATGTTGGGTCAACTAGGCCCACGGGTTAAATCCTTTTTTAACCCTCTTTTGACCTAAAAATTATTCATTGCCTCATTACTTCATTGTTTCTCCTCCATATTCCCAAAAATGATCTCCAATCACTCATCTTGCACCTTCATCCCACACCTCAAGAATCTAAGGTAACATTCTCTTTTATCTTCTTTATGATTTGCAAGGGGTAAGTTTTGCCATGAAGAAAAAAATCAAGTTAGGAACTTTTGAATTAATAATTATGATAATGATGCATGTGGTTAGAAGGGATTAACATGTAGGATTCACCATGAAAATGCCTTAAAGTTGCTGGAAATTGGTCTTTGGGCATTGTGGCTTTGTTGTGAAATCTGCAGAATTTTTGCCAAAATTTGTAGGCTGTCGCTTGATGACAGGATTCATCGCCCAACGACGCTAGTCAGTAGTAACATCATTATTTGTTTATGTGAATTTTGTAGATTGTTTTGAAAAATTCGCAGGCTGTCGCCCTGCGATAGGATTCATCGCCCAGCGATGGAAGGAAAAATCAACATCTTTGATTTTTCATAAAAATTCTGAAAGTTTTATATTGCTTTGATTTTTGACAAGAAGATTCTATGTTGTTTTGTGTTGGTTTCATGTCTTGAAGATGACTCAAAAAACGGATTTCCGCTTGAAACCTGTGAGGGAGATTGTAGGAAATAGTTCGAGCCAATCGTGCAACTTTGAGGAGCGCAGGTTTGTAAGCGCGGATGATGAAGATAGATTCAACATGTTGGTGGGAAGACAGTTTGTTTCAGAGGAAAAGTTTTCTATTGATACTCATGGTTCGTATAGGAAACCAATGGAAATTTTTATTAGAAAAAAATGGGAGGTGCTTATCGATCCAGTTGACAAGATCAGCTATGAATTGTTAAGGAAATTTTATGCAAATTCTCTTCCGGCTGAGGGGGAGAAATTTCTTTTTCGAACCACAGTAATAGGAAAATCTTTGCATTTTGATAGGAACTCGATTAATAACTTTTTGGGAAACCCTCTCCAATTATGCTTGCATGAAATTGATGAATTCAACAAAGAGCTGAGAAAGTTTAGGAATCATGACTCTATCGCCAGTGCTATTTTGCTTGAGGAGAGGAGTATGGAATTAAATGCGGCAAGCATTCCTTTTCGATACAATCAGGAAGATATAACAACCGAAGCTTAGGTTGTACTTCTTTTGGTTCTTCACAACATTAAACCTAAACTTCATAGGTCTTCTATTCCTATTAATGTTGCTTTGCTCGTGCAGTGTATCTTAGAGGACAAAGCGGTGGATGTGGCTGGCATTATTTCAAAAGCAATGTGACAATTTGTTGAAGGCACTAAGACAAAAGAGGTCAACTCTCGTGTACGTCTTCCTTTCCCTTGTCTTATCACTTCCATGTGCCTAGAAAAAGGAATTTTGATGCCTGAGGAGATTAATGAAAAAGTATGGGGGGTTATAAATGATAATTATCTTGTCCGTTATTGCTTGGGAAAATTGGCCATGAAAAGAAATAAGAAGAATGTTGTGGGTGAGTCATCTGGTGTTCAATAAGCAACTGAGGGTCTTGATTATTCTAATTGGGGCCCTAGAATGAGGGAGACCCGTAACTACACTTGGTACATGTTTGAAGCACATCAAAGATCCGAAAGCTTCCTTCATGACTCCATGGAAAATCTTTTTCTGCAACAATAAAACCCTTATGAGACAGTTGCTTTCCCTTCCCAAGCCGAGTATAATGCCTTCTGCAATTGGCCCGAGGACAGGCGCCCTTTCTTTTCAGAGGGGGCAACACATGCTGGAGCACATGATAATGATAGTAATGATGGTGATGAGGGCAGTGAAAACATGGAGTTTTGAGGTTTTGACAACAAAGTGAAGAAGTTTAAATTTCAGTTTTTATGCTAGTTGGTAAAGTTTTTAATTATTGAAACATTTGGTTGTGTTTTGAAAAACAAAAAAATTGTGGTTGTAATTTGGGATTTCCCCCTTTTTTAGTGGGTAGTGGTACCCTTTTTATTTGAAGAATTTATTTTGATTAGATTTTGATAGATTATGATTCTTGGTAGTTTATTAAAATGATTTGAGCAGTAGATATTGTGTTTCGTTTTTTTTAAAAAGAAGAAAAAAAGGGTTGAAGAAGTGCTCAAGGAGCAAGTTGATTCTTTGGGACTCGATCGATCTCGGGATTTGGGTGGTGATGATACAAATCTCAAAAAATTGCATAAATAAGGTATTATTTTATCGTTTTATAGAATGTTAGCATAATCATGAAAATAATGCTTTAAGCAAAGAGATAGTTATGCATTGTTATGTAAATATGTGTGCATGTTTGAATCAGTAGAACATAACCACAAATGTGAAAGACTTTCCATTATTCACCAAAGTATTAAAGTTTTAGTAATTATTGTTTTAGCTCGAACGATTCATGTTAAATCTTGTTGATTGAGAAGAAATCTTGGAAACTTAGAAGTGATCAAGGCATTGTTTCTGCATTATGAGAGTTACCACCATTTCCAAAAGGGCTTAATCTAACCTTGTGAGTTTGTGAATATTTGTGAATGCTTTTGAGCCTTAAATATTTTTTTTGAAATGAATCTATCATAAAGCTAAGAAATTTCTAAGTATACCACTTAATAGTTGTGTTGATGCTTGAAGAAGAGCAAGGAAAAGTCAATGATGATTCATACTTAAACACTTTTTATTTATAAACACTTTACCCAATTTTGAAATTAACCTATTTTGAAGAGAATTCAGTAAAAAAAATGAGAAAGAAATGTTTAAAGTATGGGAGGTTGGTTATAATAGAAGAAAGAATTGGTGGCACAATGCATCCTTTAAGAAATTCTTAACAAAAAAAAGGAAGCATTATTAAAGAAAAAGAAAAAAAAATAAAGAGAGAAGGGTGCATTGTGAGTAAGAGAAATCAAAAGTTGAAATAGAAAGAAGGATGAAGAAAAATGAATGTTGTGAATTTGTGAAATTCTCTTCATGATCTTTACCCTCTTTTTTTCAATAGCCTTACATATATAATCCCTTGTTCTTAACCGTAGCCCAGTTACAACCAAGAAAAGTCCTTTTTTGATCTATGTTTCCTTGATATTCTTTTCGACTTATTTGATGAATGCAGGAATTGTTCTGGATGTTAGTGTTGTACCCCAAAATTTGCCCTCTCATTTCTCAAGAATTTCCTCCCAAGATCTCCCATGACATCCAGTTTGCAGCACTAATACATCAACTTGGATTTGGAATTGACACAAGGGCAAAATGGTCAATTACACACTAAAAAGTCAAACTTTGACTTTTGGATCAAAATCAAGTTCCAAGAATCATATTTCATTAAGACATATTGGAAAATGAAATTTGTTTCATTAAGAAAATCAAAAGTCAAGATTATGTTGAAAAAGTCAAAATTCTAAATATTTAGAAATTTTTCTAAGTGTTTAAGAAATATGATAAATTCAGAACTTCTGGCTTGATTTCCACCATGATGCAAGTTGATTCTGGAAGAACTTCTAACACAAGAGTTGTAGACCTCAATGAGATCTAAAACATTGTTGAACATAACTTCTTCTAGAAATGCTGGGATTTCAAGTTATACATCTTCAAGGGCGCGTCATTTAAAACTGAAGCACTCAGTAAATTCTGGACCTTTTCAAAACAGGATTTGGTTAGAACTTCTGGACCAGTTTTCACGAAGGTCCAATCAGAATTTGCAAGAGTAATTCAAAGAGGTGCTGCAAAGTGTGTTACAAGCTTTCTAGAAAGTCTGAGAATTCACTCAGAACATGTTGGAGCAAAGAGATTGAAAGGTCAGAAGTTGGATGTTCATTCTAAGTTACACTGATGCTGAACTTCTGACCCAGAATTAAGTTATGATGCATAATCTCATATTTTAGGATTTCTGGTTTGATAAATATCATCATCATTTAATGCTCACAACAACTTTTGGGTTTTTATCCAAAGGATTTCCTCACGTGTGAGATAGAAGTACTATTGTTGTCTTTGGAAAGCAGACTTTTGCACAAGTTTATGCTGGACCCATGTTTGCTTTTTCCTCTGAGGATACTTTTCCTTAATTCATGCTTACAAATCTAACTTAGGCACGACTAAAAGCTTCTAACCACCACACTTGTTTAACTTGCTTCAAGAACAAGTCAGTGCCCTAACATGAGGTTGTACTCTTGACTTCTCCAAGCTACAAGATCCTTGCCTATAAATTAAACTTCATTAGAAACTGTAAAGAGGTTGAAAAATTGAAAAGAAAAGCTTTGAAACCTTGCTAAAATCTCCCAAGAACTTAAAGTTGCAGCCCAAATACAAAACCTGCTAGTCTTTGATTTTTTCATTCAAATTCCAATTTTCCTCAAGTGTTTCTCAACCAAATCATCAACATAGTTTTTGATACACATTTAGAAGTCATCCTAACCCCTGTTTTCAGACTGCATTTCCATCTCCACCAATTTCTATTTCAAAATCAGAACTTTGCTTCTTGGCTGTTCCAGAATTTTCCAGCCATTCACAACTCAAGTTAAAGATTGTTCCAAGCCTTCTGAGCACGTGGGAAAGCTGACCAGAGCACCACTGTAGGTAGAATTGGATTCTAATTCAGAACAAATCTCCAGAAGACAAGGTAAGTTCCTTCTAACTTTAGTCACATTTCTCAGACATTGATAGGCTTGCATATTCAAAAATACAATGTAGACATCCCGACTCTGATTCTGTACATATTCATAGATTTCATATTTTTTTGCCTAAGTAGAGAAAAGTTCAATCCAGATCATCTTGAGGAGATTAGGACTCAGAATTGGGATTAGCAGTTACATGCTTGTTTCTGATTTACAGTTCTGATACTTTATATTTCTGAAACCATAATGAAACCTGCTATAACTGCTATAACTATTATGTGTGTATTTTCAGTTTTGCTGAGAAATGACTAAGCTGCAGATGTTCTGATTAGCATGGAGAAAGAGATGAAGTTCATCATCAGAACTTACCTTGTGCCATATATTTATGTTTTTGCTTCTAATACCAGATGTATAGCCACCCCAGTGGTAGAAAGCCTGTGCATAAGACATTAGTGTTAAGGGTCCTGAGTTCTAGCCCTAGAAACAACTTTTTTTTTTATGTTTATTTCCTGACTTTTTACCCCATTAATTGGACCAGAACTTCTAGATCAATCCCTTTAATTGCTTGTCAAAACAGTGATCCTAGGCCAGAACCTCTAGGCATTCCCTCCAACAGCATTGACACCTCACATACTCATTATCAAAATTTCTAGGTGTCTAGCTACATTAGAACTTCCACACTCTCTCTCAATAATCAGAACTTTTGACCTTCCAGTAACATTAGAACTTCTAGGCTGGCAGTTGCATCAGAACTCCTAGGATTTCCCTTGTCCCCAACAACCCTAGAACTTTAAAGTACCCGGATCTAGAACTTCTAACCTTCCTCTTTCCTACTAACATTTCTCTTTTTGCAGCGTATCAGAGTCAGAACTTTTGTTCCCTCTCATTTCAGCAACGTGCTGATTTTGACCCCTTCTCCTCTTGTTATTTTATTTTATCTTTAATAATAAAAAACACTAACACTATTTTTATACATCACATACTTTATTTCTTTAAAAAATAAAAAGACAAAAAATATTCTCTTGAGCAAACTTATTTCTTCTCTTGACAAAAACCAAACAAAATCCTTTTCTTTTCCATTCATATCCTTGTATATCATATTTTCACTTCTTTTACATCATTCAATATTTCAATATGGTTGTAATAGATAATTAGGTTTAATTTCTTACAATCCCCATTTGCAAATTTGTATACCCCATCCCCCTGATGATGTAATAGCGTAGTAATTTTACTTTCCGCAATTTATGGCTTTCATATAAATGCTAATAATTAGGGTCTGTATGGAAAGATAAAATCAACAAGTAGATAATCCTAATCCAAGATAATGCATGCAAATCAAAAACACTATTCACACATGCACCCTTAGGGTAATTCCACTTGTTGCCTTACAAAAATGGCCATGTTATGCATGTGAGATATCTTTGCAAACACAATCAAAAATACAAGATCATAGTCCCCCAATGACGCTACAAATGTTTCCTTTTAAATGATCTTAGTCCCTCAAAGAGAAATGCTAAGATATCTCACAACATTGCTATCATGACTATACGATGACCCACGCTCGTCCCTTTACATCCAAAGATAAGGCTTCTTACCAATCAATGGTAAGATAGCAATATCAAAGGAAGGAAGAAATGAACAAAGACTTTTGTGTAGGTAGATTGTTCCTAGTTGCTTGCCCACTTTCAAAACAAACATCCTTGCAAACACGCACCAAACACTTTCAAAACATGAAATATTTTCAAAAAGTCTAACACTTTGTACACTTTCTTACGAACGAGAACCATTAAAAAGTTTGCCTAAACGAAGGTGCCTTTTCAAAATACTTTCAAAACCACCACAAAGCACATTTTCAAGCAAAGCAAGTGATCTAGCAAGCAACTAAGAGCCCATAGATAACTATGGATGAAAAGTGTGCTAACACCTTCCCTTTTCATAATCTACCCCCCGAACTCAAGAAATAATCTCAAAGGTCTTTTTTGTTCTTTTTCACCTTTCCTTTTGGATAAAAGAAAAGTCGGTGGCGACTCTTGCTAACCGCAACATTTACGATCAAACGCAAACATCCCAAGTCAGTTCTTCCACTGTATTACAGTTAGCATAGTTACTATTGAGTGTGATTTGTCCCTTGTCTTAAGTACATAAGCCACATTCGGTTGATGGAGAGTAGTTGATTCAAGTATGAACATGTTGTTACTAATGTATGCATAGCTATATTTTTGTGTTTAGAACTTATTTCATTATCACGCTTTGATTTTGAAAACAGTTGATTTGTGTTGTAACTGCATCTTGTGAGTTTGAACCATCCGAATTGATCTTGTTGATTTTGTTCACCTAAATTCATCTTGTTATCTTAGTGTTTAACTTTGAATTAGGGACAATCAAAGATTCTAGTTGGGGAGAGTTGTTAAGTGTCAGCTTTTGTATAAAATTCATATCAATTATTGACACTTTCAAACCTTTTATTTTACTTTTGATTAGGTTAAATAATTATTTTAAGTTATTTTGCATTAGTACATAGAATTGTGAATGTTTAATTTGTTTGTTAGTGTTTCAGAAACATGTGTGCAGATAAGAAGGCAAAAAGGGAGAATTTATGCTTTCCAAGAAAGAGAAAGAAATGTGTTGATTCTACAAAGGATCTCTCGATGACAGGATGCGTCGCTGATAACACGAAAACGTATCGCTTTTTAGGCCTAATTTACACGAGTTATTTGTACGTTTTTATCGAATAATATGCATCACAAAGGTATTTTTATTTGTTTTCAGGTAAATTATATTTTCCAAGGCATAAGATGGCAAATAAGCTAAAAGGAGCAAAACAAGCTAAGAAATGGCAAGAAGAAAGAATAAAAATGACATTCTGCCAAGAAACTCACACCAGATGACGTTACGAGCGCAACGCTTAGTGTTACGAACGTAACGCCTAGCGCACACTGTTACGAACGTAACGTAACGCGTTACGAACGTAACAAAGGGCCTAGATGTTACGAACGTAATGAATTCCATTATGAACGTAACACTTAAAAACTCAGTTTATGGAGTCAGCCACGAAGCAACCCACACGAAGTCCACACGACCTCATTCCATCAGTTGAGAATTTAACGCACGCACTGAAATAATGGAACATGACAGTTACAAGAGAGAGCCTATATATATATGTTCAAGACTTCACTTTGAAAGGGTCGGAGAATTTGTTTCAGAACCGTAATTTCTTTTTGCATTGCTTTATTTTGTTTTCTTGCTTTTGAACCATCATTTTTCTTTCAAGCCTCTGTAATTTTCCAGTTCCCTAAAGTGTTAATTCTTCACATCGAAGGATTAACGCACACTTAGTTCTATATTTCAATTAATTGTATCGCAAAAGCTACTGTACGAATTCAAGATTACTACAACAATATAAATTACAGGTTTTTTATACAATTCGATCTTTGTTGTTTATATGTTATGTTGATTATTTTCATGAACTGTATTTTACGTTGCATGTTTGCTAAATACATTATGTCTGGATAATTTTGTTTGTACCGGTATGTGACTCTTAAGCACCGAATGAATTCGGTGATAACTTGGCTAAAATCTTTTATAAATAAATTATGGTTTCCAATTTCCATATTTAATTTAACTACCCTTGTCACGAGAGTGAAAGGATATTTAACACGGTTTTTCCACGAGAGTGGGAAATTAATTAAGTCAAGAACCTGCATGCGAGAGCTGGGGTTCGACCCAGATAGTGGTAATGAAACATTAATTTTAAATACACGAGAGGGTTTTAACAAATTAATTAAACTCGAGTTGTTTTCAAAAAGTGTTATTAAATTTAAAGTGCATCCACTAGGTTTAGTAGCATAATTTATTTCATGAACACGAGAGTGTATGTCTCGGGTGTTTAAACAATTCGTTTTTACCGAAATTCTTTATATGTCAAGTGATTCACCGAGTTCCCAAAGTCCGACTATCACATATCGGTATAACTATTACTATTGCTTTTAATTAAAACCTTTTTCCCCTAAAACCAAATATTCATCACTTAGTTAAACATTTGTAACATTAGATCGTATGCGATTGATCCTCAGTCTATGTGGGTTCGATAATCATTTAAAAGTAGAACGACTAAACTGTATACTTGCAGTTAGTATCCCGATAGACTCATAAAGTCCCGATCAAGTTTTTAGCGTCGTTGTCGGGGACTGATTAGTCAATTAAGTACGATTCTTCTGTTGCACGTTTAGACTAGGCAACAGAAACCCTTTTTTGATTGTATGCCAAGGACTCGCTCACAAGGCGAACCTCTTGACAAATCTACGGACGAACCTGAACGTATCCTTTCTGTAAGACGTGCAGTCAGGGATTACTGTTTAAATTACGCTATTCCTTTATCGAAACTTGAAATCAAGATTGATTCTGAAACAAATTCTAATTCTTCCTCTGAAACTGAAACCAATCCAGAAATAGACATGGCCGAAGAACGAAGGACCCGTCCACTGAAGGAGTACGCAGCTCCATCACAACAAGAACCCCACAATAACATTGCTGCTCCAACAATTAATCGAAACTATTTTGAGTTGAAACCGTCATTGATATCAGCTATCCAACAACGCCAATTCTCTGGAAATCCTACCGAGGATCCAAATGAACATCTTGCAAAATTCGTTCAATTTTCCGACACAGTTATAGCAAATGGTGTTAGTAAAGAAGCAATAAGATTACGTCTTTTTCCTTTTTCGCTAAGAGATAGAGCTTGGGCTTGGTTGCAATCCTTGCCATCAAATTCTGTCACTATGTGGGAAGGACTTAAGACTGTATTCTTAGCACGATACTTTCCCCTAAGAAAAACTGATGCATTAAGAGCTCAAATCAACGGATTTAGGCAGAAGGACACTGAATCGCTATTCGATGCATGGGAACGCTACAAAGATATAATGCGAATGTGCCCACATCACGAATTAGAAGACTGGTTGATTATCCATACGTTTTACAATGGACTCTTTTACAACACAAGACTCTCTATAGATGCCGCCGCAGGTGGTACACTGATGGACAAGCCTTACGATGAAGCTAACCAACTCATTGAAAATATGGCTCAAAACCACTATCAGTGGGGAGGAGAAAGAACACCTGTGGAGAAAACTCCAGCCAAAAGTGGGATGTACAAGATTAATAGCCTAGATAAAGTTAATGCTAAGGTAGATGCTCTTACCCAAAAGATAGAAAGCTTGACCTTACCTCATGCAACCACCATGGCTACCGTAACCCCAAACTGTGAAGTTTGTGGAGTTCCTGGTCATGTTGGAACCGAATGTCAAATCCTAGCAGGAATATCAGTTGATCAGGTGAATTACACTAAAGCTAATCCTTATGCTAATACCTATAATCCTGGTTGGAAAAACCATCCTAACTTCTCGTACAAGAATAATAACGCTTTATATGCACCTGGCCAAGCACCCGCTGTACCTCCAGGGTATCAAAAACCCGCTGCTAATGTTCCTAACATTCCTAGGAAGTCTAACCTTGAAATCCTAATGGAAAACTTTATTGCTACTCAAGCTCAACAAAACAAAGAATTCCTTAATCAAAACGTTCACACCGGTGAACAATTGAAGCAATTAGCAAATAAGGTAGATGCCCTAGCAACTCACAATAAAATGTTAGAAACCCAAATCTCCCAAGTAGCACAACACCAAGCTAGTTTTGCCGCACCTGCTGGTACATTTCATGGACAACCACAACCCAATCCTAAAGGACATGCTAATGCTATCATATTACGAAGTGGGACAACACTTGATGGACCGATAGATCCTAGACTCCAAAACCCGACCATGTATCAAAAACCTGAAAAGGAAGCAGAGAAATCGAAGGAACAATCTGAGAATGTAGAGGAAGACACAAACGAGAGCGGAGAGGTTTCAGAAAAAGATAAACCTTACGTACCTCCACCGCCATGTAAACCACCAATTCCATACCCTCAAAGACTTACAAAATCCAAAAATGAGGGATAATTCAAGAAATTCGTAGAACTTCTGAAACAACTAAACGTCACTATTCCGTTTACAGAAGTTATAACTCAAATGTCGTCATATGCTAAATTCCTAAAGGAAATACTGTCTAATAAGAAAAAAATTGTTGAAAACGAAACAGTTATACTAACTGCCGAATGTAGCGCCATAATTCAAAATAACATGCCTCCAAAGCTAAAGGATCCTGGTAGTTTCTCCATACCATGTGTAATTGGAAAATCTGTCATAGACAAAGCTCTATGCGATTTAGGAGCAAGTGTTAGTCTAATGCCCTTATCTATTTGCGAGAAGCTCAAACTAGGTGACATGAGACCTACCAAGATGTCCTTATAACTAGCCGACAGATCAGTCAAATTCCCTGTTGGTATGCTAGAAAACATTACAGTCCGAATAGGACAATTTTACATATCTACTGACTTTATAATAATGGACATAAAGGAAGATTCAAATATTCTCATCATATTAGGGAGGCCATTTTTAGCCACTGCAGGAGCCATTATCGATGTTAAGAAAGGAAAGCTTACCTTCGAGGTAGGAGAAGAAAAAGTAGAATTTATTATTTCCCAATTCTTCAAAGCCCCTGCTATAGACGACTCACGCTGTTTCCTAGATATTATCGATGAATGTGTCAAAGAACTAGAAAGTTAAGAAGACACATATTCTGGAATATTGAAAATTCCGACACTATCTATTTTCGAGGATGATGACTGGAGACAAGAATATCACGATGCCAACCTAAGCGAATGTTTCGCCTTAACACCCGATCCTACCCCAACTGCTAAGAAAACTGGTATAGAACTTAAAACGTTACCTAAAATCTAAGGTGTGAATTTTTAGATAAAGAACTCGAACGGCCAGTTATAGTCAATGCCAACTTAGGGAAGATCGAAACCGAAAAACTTCTTAATGTGTTAAGGAAGTATCCAACCGCGTTGGGATATAACATATCAGATCTAAAAGGAATAAGTCCTTCTATTTGTATGCACCACATTATGCTAGAAGAGGACTGCAAGACTTCTAGAGAACATCAAAGACGAATAAATCCTATTTTAAGTGAAGTCGTAAAGAAAGAAGTGAAGAAACTACTAGAGGCAGGCATCATATACCCGATATTCGATAGCAACTGGGTCAGTCCAGTTCACGTAGTACCTAAGAAAGGAGGTGTTACAGTTATAACAAACACAAAAGGCAAATCGGTAGCACAACGTACCCAAACAGGATGGAGAATGTGTATCGATTACAGAAAACTAAACAAAGCTACACGCAAGGACCATTTCCCATTACCATTCATATATCAAATGCTCGAGCGCTTAACTAAACATTCCCATTTCTGCTATCTTGATGGATACTCAGGATTCTTTCAAATTCCCATTCATCCTGATGATCAAGAGAAAACTACATTCACATGCACGTATGGTACCTTTGCATACCGAAGAATGCCATTTGGACTATGTAACGCACCTGCAACTTTTCAACGATGCATGATGGCGATTTTCGCAAACTTTTTGGACAGAATTATGGAAGTATTCATGGACGATTTTTCTGTCTGCGGAGAAAGTTTTGACGGATGTTTATCAAATCTTGAGTTGGTACTAAAACGCTGTGTCAATGTCAACCTAGTGCTCAACTGGGAAATATGTCATTTCATGGTGAGACAAGGAATTGTGTTGGGTCACATTGTATCAAACAGAGGGATTGAAGTCGATAAAGCAAAAATCAAAATTATCGAAAACCTTCAACCACCCAAAACAGTTAGAGAAATAAGAAGTTTTCTAGGACACACTGGTTTTTACCGACGTTTTATAAAAGATTTCTCTAAAATCACTAAGCCACTAACTGAACTATTGATGAAAGACGCTGAGTTTATTTTCAATGATAAATGCTTAAACGCATTTGAGACGCTTAAAGAAGCATTAATTTCAGCACCTATAATGCAACCTCCTGATTGGAACCAACCATTTGAAATAATGTGCGACGCGAGCGATTATGCTGTAGGCGCAGTCCTAGGACAACGCAAGGATAAAAAGCTTCACGCTATTTACTACGCAAGCAGAACACTTGATCCCACACAAATGAATTACGCCACTACGGAAAAGGAACTCTTAGCTGTTGTATTCGCGTTGGACAAATTTCGTTCCTACTTAGTAGGCACCAAAATTGTTATTTACACGAATCATGCTGCGATCCGATACTTGCTAAGTAAGAAAGACGCTAAACCAAGACTACTCAGATGGATCTTACTCCTACAAGAGTTTGACTTGGAAATAAAAGACAAAAGGGGAACTGAAAACGTAGTAGCATACCATTTATCAAGATTGGATGGAATCCAAACCAAGAGTGTTCCCATAAACGATGATTTCCCATATGAACGCCTTATTACTCAACTAGAGACAGCTCCTACCAACAGTTTAGAACAATGCGATGAACATTTAACAACTGCGGTAGTAGAAGCTATCTGTACCAACACCACATTACCATGGTACACTGATTTTGTTAACTACTTAGCCGCTGGTGTTCTACCACCCGATTTAACGTACCAACAACGAAAGAAATTCTTCCATGATCTTAGACAATACTTTTGGGATGAACCACTACTCTTTAAAAGAGGCGCCGATGGTATCTACCGTTGCTGTGTTCCTAACGATGAAGTGGAAAACGTCATTGCTCATTGCCATTCCGCCCCTTATGGTGGACATTCTAGCACGTCAAAAACTTGTGCAAAAATTCTAAAAGCTGGTCTTTTTTGGCCCACTTTATTGAAAGACGTCCACGTAGCAATTATGAACTGCGATAGATGTCAGCGCACAGGAAATATATCTAGACATGACGAAATGCCGCAAAAAGGGATTCTCGAAGTTGAAATTTTAGATGTATGGGGAATTGATTTCATGGGACTGTTTCCCGCATCCTTTGGAAATAAGTATATACTGGTAGCTGTTGATTATGTATCAAAATGGATTGAAGTCGTCGCTGCACCCATAAACGATACACGAGTGGCACTTAAATTATTCAAGAATGTTATCTTCCCACGATTCGGTATACCAAGATTAGTAATTAGTGATGGTGGTTCCCATTTTATCTCTAGAATTTTCGAAAAACTACTTTCAAAATATGGCGTTAAACATCGCATAGCCACACCATACCATCCTCAAACAAGTGGACAAGTGGAAGTGTCCAATAGGGAAATTAAACAAATCCTTAAGAAGCCCGTAGCCACATCTAGAAAGGATTGGTCCTCCAAGCTAAATGATGCTCTTTGGGCATATAGGACAGCTTTTAAAACCCCTATAGGAACAACACCGTTTAAATTAGTTTATGGAAAATCTTGTCATTTGCCAGTAGAACTAGAACATAAAGCTTATTGGGCTATTAAAACTCTTAACTTAAATTACACGACTGCTGGCGAGAAACGAATATTAGATATCCATGAATTAGAAGAATTGCGTTTAGACGCTTATGAAAATGCTATAATCTATAAGGAGACAACAAAAAAATGGCATGATAAGCGTATCTCGAGGAAAGAATTTAAGGAAGGAGACATTATACTCCTATTCAACTCTAGACTGAAACTCTTTCCGGGTAAATTACGTTCCAGGTGGTCAGGACCATTTGAAATTAATAAAGTTTTCCCTAGTGGTGCGATAGAAATTAAAGAAAATTCTATATAACCATTTATAGTCAATGGCCAGCGTTTAAAGCATTATTTTAACGTCGAAAATCTAAACTATTCGGCTTATCTGAAATTAAGTGAGCCACCTACCCCAATACCTAACTGAATAGGTACTGTCTGTCGAGCCATCGACATGAAACAAAAGTGCTTCATGGGAGGCAACCCATGTTTACTTTTAATTGTTTTTGTTGTTTTGATATGTGTGATCGGTGGATCTGGAACTGACTGTTTAACGCTGGTTCGTGAAATATCGCGGAAGCAAGAGTCGCCACCGTCTTTTATTTTCTCCAAATGGAAAGGACAAAAGCACAGAAAAATTCCTTATAGAGATTGCTCTCGGTTCGGGAGGTAGGTTATAGAAAGGGAAGGTGTTAGCACCCTTTCTATCCATGGTTATCCATGGGCTCTTAGATACTTGCTCATTTGTGTTTTCAAAAATGGTTTGTTTGCTTTTCAACTGTGGGTTTTAAAAAAGGTTTCTTTGAAGATTTCAGTTTGACTCTTGTATCGGTCCTCAAGAGTGTTTGAAAAATTGCTTTCGAAAGCTTTTGAAAAGGTGTCGGTGTGAAAAGTATTTTTTGAATTTGTTTTGAAATTAGAGCAAGTATCTAGAGGCGTCTACCTACCCTAAGCAATTCGTCTGTGTAGATGTCCTTTAAAGTAGTGCCATCCCACCATTGAGAGGTAGGTAGCACCACCGTTGGAGGTGTTCGAGTCAATTCGAAGGTTCGGGAATGGTGATCACCAGAGCAATAGGAAGACACCTTAGAAGCTACCCTCATGCCAGGTTCCCGAATCATGAGGACTTACTAAGACATCCTCTACTCGACGATCACCTTTCGAGGCAAGGTAACAGTGAGGCGTACCCTAGGGGTGGTGTGTGATTTGTGTGCCAGATTCATTTATTTTTGTCTTGTTCATGTCATGGGTGATCTACGCGTTTGTTTTTATTTTAATCATTCATTCTTGCATGCAATTATTAATAGTTAAAAAGTTGCGAGAAATATAAAGTTCCTAAACTATTACAAAGGCGCGGGTCCACATCGCAAAATTTAATCCAAGACCCGATTTGACAAAAAATAAAGGAAAGTGCGAGAAATTAAATTTACACGGCTTTGGGAGAATTACATAAATATTATAAGAAATAAAATAAAATGCGCGAATTGAATTAAAATTGAAAGCGAGGGCGTTGGACCCTTTTTAATGAAATTAAATTATATTAACAAATTAATTAAAATAAAATAAAAAGAAATTATTTTTGAGGGTTTTTGGTATTTATGATTTTTTATGTGAATTAAATGAAATTTAAACCTAATTCTAGCTATTTTTTAATTTATTAAGAAAATATGAAAATTACCTAAAATTAAACCTAATTAATTAATGCAATTTGATTTATAAAAATAAGTAATTAATTATTAGTGATGAGAAAATAAAAATAAAAAGTAATTAAAGTAATTAAAACCTAATTCTACAAGTTTTTAATTTATTAAGAAAAGATATTAAAATTAACCCTAGAATTGAAAATTAAATTAAATGATATTATTTATTTACAAAAAATACTAAGTCAAATATATTTATTTTTTTGTCTTTTCTGATTTTTTACTATTTTTTATATTTTATGAAAATAAATTAAATTAAAGAATTAAAGAGAAATTAATTAAAACAAATAAAAATAGAAAAATATAAAAGAAGATAAAAGAGCAAACCATGGGGGTTCTGTCCCCAAATTGGAGGTTTTTTGGCAATTCTGGCCCAATAATTTCCTGGCCTCGTTGACTTTGTTGGCTTGCATATGACTTCTTTGACTCATGCCCATGGTATTCACCAGATCTGGGCCTTCAGATTGTCTTCAGTGGCCATGTGGCACACCAGGATTAGGGGCGTATGATAGGCCTTCAGGGAGCCAGCTGCACAGAATGACGTTAGAAAAAATATTATGGAAAGGGAGGGGGACCTGGGATTCGAACCCAGGTCCCTGTGGTTATAGGACAACGCACCAACCGTCTGCACCAAATGCTTACTTTGTAGGATTAGTGGACAATAAAGAACATATATCATAAAACACGCTAGTAACATTAACTCAAAAAAATGCGCGAAAATTTAAATGAACCAACCATCGCCTTAGACCTCATCTTCTTCTTCCTTGTTGCGCTTTACCTGAAATAAAAAACAACTGAATAGCGGGGGTTTTAAACCCCCACTAAATGATGAACAGAAAAATAGCGAATACGCCCTCCTGCTTCATAAATTAGGCGCGAGGTGTGTGTTCAAATCGTCCAAGTCTCCTGATTTCAACCATGGCATTGAGGTGTCCTAATTTTACAATATGCATAAACGCCCAATTTCACAGCTTGGTAACCCTAATAATCGCCCATGGTGAAATCGCGTATGGTGTACAAAAATTCAATCAAACTACATGGTTAGCTTCAGAAAGGTCTCATTAGTATAAATCAATCAAAGAAGTGCAAGAATGATGCGTATAAATTGATGCACGAATACAAAAAAAATATGATGAACAGGGTTGTTTCGTGTTACCAATTCTTGAGGTTACAAGCTATGATTTTGATCCAGGAACTTCCCTTGATGTCTCAGAAGGTGATAGAATGGTTATTTCACCTTGAAACCTCTTGGAATCCTGTTTTCAATTTTGAAAATTTTAGGCAAAAACTCAAACTTTTCTCTTGGTTTCTGGCGCAGCTTTCATGTTATGAACACTAGGGTTTGCATGAGTATAAGTATTGGAATGATTAGGGTTGAGTTTTTGGTCCAAAGAATCTTTGCAATGATGGAATCAATATTTGATTTTCATGCCATAATTTTTCAATATTTTTCATGCTAATTTGATACCAATCATGTCCAATTACCATTGATTCTTTCCCTATCTGATTTGCACGAAATCTTGAGTGTATTTCATGTATAAAAAGATTTGATTGCATTGGTTTGGTATTTTTTCCATATTTTAATTAATTAAATGAATTATTAGCAATTAAAAATTCAAATAAATAAATAAAAATGATGAAAAACTTCCCTTTGGGCCAAATGGTCGTGCACATGCTTTGGATGATGGATTTTGGAAGAAAATGTGGCCCATTAGCAATTTTAGGACATTTGAAGCAAAGTTGACTTTTCAAAATACCCAAAAGTTTCCCAACTTCCACAAGGCATATCTTACTCAATTTTTAAGCTTTGCTCATGTTCTTGGACATTTTGGAAAGGTCTTGAAGTACTCTAACCAATGCCTTTGGTCCCATGTCATGTTGATTTACCAATCTCAAGTTATGGCCTTTGACTTAAAGTCCCTTTTTGTTGACTTTTGAAAATGACCTATAATGTTGAAATTGATAACTTTTTGTGAGAGCATTTCTTGGACTTGAAGTGTGAAGAGGAGTTGTAGGAAATGTCTTTCTCTTCAAAATGAGCTTTGGATGGAATTTTTCTGATAATCCATGTGGAAGTTATGCCTTGGTCAAGCTACAGTTGACTTTTTCAACTGTCCAAATATGGAAACTTTTGCATCTTGAGACTTTTTGAGCCAAGCTTTGAGAATCATGATCAAGAATTGATCAAATGATGTTTGTGGCTTCAAAATGAGATGTTGACCAAAAATTTGAACTTTTGACTGTCAAATGACCATTTTGCCTCTACAGTTGACTGTAGTGCAATTAGGGTTTTTGACTGTGCAATTTTGTGCTGTGAGTCTTGAAACTTGACATGAAGATACTTGACCATGGTTGTAGGCATGTAGGACTTGATTGAACCCTTGGAAACTTCATTTTCTTTGTCAGAACCAAAACCCTAGTTTTTGACTGTTAGGAGGCCCTTGAACTGTGCAACCTTTGGGGAATTTTGAAGCATGCTTTTTGTAAATCTTGAAGAATATGGTAAAATTTTGGGGTACAACAATATGCTTTTTATTTTTTAACTTTGTTTTAATCTTTCAATTTTTATGTTGCATCCTTTATTTCTTTTTATTTGAACTTCTTTTTCTTTTGATTAACTTCAGCATTTTAACTTGAAAATACTAACTTAGTTTTTCATACATTTATTAAATATTTTCAGGGTAATTCATTAGCTTTATTTTTTTAGCTCCATGGCACATATGAACTACATGAACATAACCCTGAGAGGTAGGCATCAGAGAAGGCACTTTGAGGATCTAGCTGAGCGAGAGATGCGTCCAACCATTTATGCTGACGACCATGCGATGAAAGCCTTAGGCATTCATGAGAGCATTATGTATCTGCTTAACCAAATAGGTTGGGACGTTGCTCCAATTCGGAGACGCTATTGTACCTACCGTAAGCTGACCCTTGAATTTTGGAGCACACTAAGCTATCTGCCAAACCATGGGATAGGTTTCGACCGCGGGCTGATCACCTTCAGAATGTTTAATATGGACTACCGCTACAATCATAGGGAGTTTCCCGATCTGTTAGGATTCCCTAATGGCCCTGATGTTTTCACCATGACCCAAGAAGACCGAATTCTAGATCATGACCTTGATTACTTCTGGGGTAGTATTGCTGGAAACAACCATCCTGAGCCAAATGATCTTTACTCGGAGTCCATCCATAACCCTGCTATTGGGTACTTCCACAAAATCATTGCCCACACCCTCTTCTGAAAAGAGCAGAATGTTACAGCTGTGTCACGTGATGAGCTTTTCATCATGTATTGTGCTTCGCAGAACCGTCCAGTTAATGGTGCCACCTACATGATTGCTAATATGGAGCGCATTATCCAAACAGAGAATGCACCAATCCTCATAGGTGGTTTAGTTACTATGATCTCCAATGCTATTGGACTTCGAAGACCTATGTTAGGAATAAATCCGCACTGTGGGATTAGGCCAATGAATATTGAGTTTTTCTTTAACACTAGCTTCATAAGAATCCTTGGGCCGAATGAATTTGAGCTGCTGATTAACCATGAAACTGTTCACCAGTTTGTACTCCCAAATCCTATTACTAGTGTCCATAATAGAGCAAATTGGCTTTTTAATCTCCACCATCCTCCTACACCGCCTTCGACTCTATCCACTATTCAAATTTATGAAGTCCCAAATACCCCTCCAGCTGCTGAAGAATCCGATCCTGAAACACCACCTGGATACCACCAATTTCCTGACCCATGGGATCAGCCTGTAGTGTCCACTGAGTCTACCTTCCCAGTTCCTGAGACACCACCACCACCTCCACCTGCTGTCACACTCGACTCTTTGAATACTGAAATAACTGGCATGCGAGGTGAGCTTACCTCTTTACGTGAGGATTTCCATGGTTTTATGGATTTGGTAACTGAACAATTGGATTTCATTCACCAACATCTGTTCTCTACTCATTGTCGCTAGGAGTTGTCGTAGTTATGTTAATGTGTTCCGTTTCTTGCATTTATGTACACAGTGAGGTCACTGTTTCGTCTAAGTGTGGGGGAGGAACCTTAGTTTTAGTTTTTTTTATTCCATGCATTTAGTTATTGTTTGTTCCAAATTGTTACTGTTTTTGTTTGTTTCAAATTCTAAACAATTCTATTAGTTAATGATATTTCATTTATTTATCATCAGTTTCAATTTTACTGTCATTATTTTTTCTTCTCTTACGAGCTATTACTGTTATTGTTTAGTGCTAATATTGCTGCTTTACACTACTGTTACTATATTCAACTATGATGTTATGTGTTTTATCTTCCCTAATAATAACAACTGCCGCTAATTATGCTAAGGAGAATGGCACGATAATGAATATGAAAAATTGAGTATGTTTGATTCTAAGCTATTTTCCCATAAACAGAGGTGTTACGAACACAACACCGCTGTTACGAACGTAACAGTCCCTTTTGCGTTACGAACGTAACTCCCCTGCGTTGCGAACGTAACGGGGCTCCTCTCTGTTACGAAACAGAAACAGAGGCGCATCGCTTCATTTTTCTTTCCCCTCTCATTCTTCCAAACGCGCTGTAAACCCTAGCACTTACTCACGTTCAAAATTCTCCACCATTCCCATTTTTTCAAACTTCCTGCATTAAGAGCATTCATTCCCATTTAAGAGCAACCCACATTTACATCCTATAAAGAGCTTCACATAGTTTCATCCCATTCCATTCGAACACTCTCTGCAAAATCTCTCCTTCACCACTTTCATAGTAGAACCTTGCTTCAGTCAACAAATTATCAATGGAGAACAGAGAGGCTAACATGGCTGGAATTGTTTTTAGGAATCAAGACGATGGACACCAAAGGGAGCAATATTTGAAGTTTCACCGTAGGGGAATCTTAGCCATGAGATATCTCGACGATGATTGTCTCAACAAATTGGGAATATTTGATGGAGTGCATTGGCTGCTCCGTCTCTCTGGCCTCTCATTCGCATGCACGCAACATCACCCGACATACCCTAAGTTGATGCTCGAGTTCCTTAGTTCGTTCTCGTATTCAACACCGAGTGATGACGCCATGTTCCTCACGGGCACCACATCTTTCCGTATGTTCAACACCGAATATACGTTAGACCAAGAAAGAATCACGGAGCTACTCAAATTTTCAATTAAGGAAGACGAATCCGAGACGGTGCACCACAAGGTCCCTGCTACCGAATATTGGACCGTTGTTTTGTTTGAATTATGGAAGAAAATCACCAATGACTCGACAGGAAATTGGGATGAGTGTCTGGCATCTCACATTCAAAACCCCACCACTAGGTAGTACTTCAAGATTCTCTCCAACACCATTTTTGGACGAGCTAATAGCAACAAAGTCAACTCAAAGGAGGTATTTTTCCTTCATTGCTGCTTAGCTGGGAAAACCAAGGTAAATGCTACTCCGTTCCTTCTACGTCATATTGAGTCCCTTTGTGCAAGGGGACAACAACCATTTTTGATCGGAGGACTGATAACCACATTAGCTCATGGGCTTAATTTGCAAAGCCAACTGGAGACTCTTGATGCTCTACCGCCTCTTCTCATGGATTTGGATAACTGCAAATACATGCGTTTGATTAGGAACCGAGATGATGGAAGGTATAATTTGATGGTGAAGAACACGATTGTTCCAAGTGCGATTATGCCAGATAGGTTGCTCACAAATGTGTCGAATATGGATAAGTGGATTTATGATTTAAATGCCCCTGAACCCGACCTAGCTTCTCAGATGAATCAAAATCCTCAACCTATTGATGAGGTAGAAGAAGAAATGAATGCACAGCAGCAGACAGCACCTCAACAGGATATACCAAGCACTTCTACTAGGCGCAGAAGAAGGCCTCGTTGCCCGACTACTGAAGAACTTTATGAGGCAATGATAGATCAAAACCAAAGGATGACAGATATGCATGCTCAGCTTACCCGCTAATCCTAATAGGCCACTGATATCCAAGCTCAGCAAACTGCAATGATGCAACTCATGCAACAAATGCGGCATCAACAAATTGAACAAGGAGCTAGGTATGAGGCCCGTATGGATACTTTGACGACAAAAATGGGTGGTTTGAGTGTACGCATGGACGATTTTCAAGAGATCCTGCGCCATTTTGGATTTCCTGGCTTTGATAGGCAGAGAAGAGGTCGTGGAAGAGCCAGAGGGAGAGGGCCTGAATGAAGATATCTCCTCCCATTCTTACCTCCTTTACCTTATTTCGAAACATTGAGGACAATGTTAGATTTAAGTGTGGGGGAGGAAACTCTATCATTTTATTTCTCTTTCTAGATTAGATTTAATTTTTCGCATCATTTTTCCTTTCTTGTACTTTCCCTTCAATAAAACAACTTCATGTACAATTAAGTCCTTAATTGCTAAGTTCTTTTTCGTGCATTATTGGATTTCCCCAAACTTTACAATTCTTGAGCCATGACGAAAAATTTATGATTATCACACAACGCGATGTGTCCAAACGACTAGCTAAAACCAAATATTCAATTAAGTTTAGGCCACTTGAGGAAGTTTGACAAAATCGTTACGGTTTTGACATTTTAGAACTCCACCTTATGTGATGCCATTTTGGGTACTTTTTATACCGCCAACCATGAATTTTACTTTAAATTAGCCCCTAGTAGTTTATCTAGCAGTCAACACCGTCAAAACACAAACTACGCAAGAAACCGATGAATATAAGTGAATGATCCGAAAGAGATGATGATAAAATAGCAATCTTTGTCTTGAAATGCCCAAAGTAAGTTAGGTGACCCTCACTCGGTCATTTAGCCCAAAGGATATAATTCTCACAAGATAAAAGAAAACTTATTATAAATTGTTTCAGAAGTATCTGGTACTGAACCTGGTAGGGCGGACTACAGACCGATCCCCTGCAATTTACAATTAAGTTATAAAAAGAAGGGGTTACCACTTATAAGTGCCAGAACCCCAAGAATCAACAGATCATAGTCGCTAACCGGTTACTTTGCTATGTGCGTATGGAGATAAAGCGCTTAATTTGATTGCGCTTGAATGAACACAGTTGAAATTTAGTTTAAAGGGTTGATTGGTGTTATAACAACATGACTCGGAACGGTTTGCACAATTGGAGTACTCTAATGTCGTCACCGTACCTCTTTTGCGTCTAAATCTCTTGGCCTAATCAAAATTTACAAACTAGCTAGTTTGTGAACATCGTCGCGTGTGTTTAATTCGTCGTTTTTATAAACCGCCTTATCTTTTTGCTTGAGGACAAGCAAAGGTTCAAGTGTAGGGGAGTTTGATAACACGAAAACGTATCGCTTTTTAGGCCTAATTTACACGAGTTATTTGTATGTTTTTATCGAATAATATGCATGACGAAGGTATTTTTATTTTTTTCCAGGTAAATTATATTTTCCAAGGCATAAGATGGCAAATAATCTAAAAGGAGAAAAACAAGCTAAGAAATGGCAAGAAGAAAGAATAAAAATGACATTCTGCCAAGAAACTCACACCAGATGACGTTACGAGCACAACGCTTAGTGTTACGAACATAACGCCTAGCGCACACTGTTACGAACGTAACGCGTTACAAACGTAACAGAGGGCCTAGCTGTTACAAACGTAATGAATTCCATTATGAACGTAACACTTAAAAACTCAGTTTATGGAGTCAGCCACGAAGCAGCCCACACGAAGCCCACACGACCTCATTCCATCAGTTGAGAATTTAACGCACGTACTGAAATAATGGAACATGACAGTTACAAGAGAGAGCCTATATATATGTTCAAGAATTCACTTTGAAAGGGTTGGAGAATTTGTTTCAGAACCGTAATTTCTTTTTGCATTGCTTTATTTTGTTTTCTTGCTTTTGAACCATCATTTTACTTTCAAGCCTCTGTAATTTTCCAGTTCCCTAAAGTGTTAATTCTTCACATCAAAGGATTAACACACACTTAGTTCTATATTTCAATTAATTGTATCGCAAAAGCTACTGTACGAATTCAAGATTACCACGACAATATAAATTACAGGTTTTTTATGCAATTCAATCTTTGTTGTTTATATGCTATGTTGATTATTTTCATGAACTGTATTTTACATTGCATGTTTTCTAAATACACTATGTCTGGCTAATTTTGTTTGTATCGGTATGTGACTCTTAAGCACCGAAGGAATTCGGTGATAACTTAGCTAAAATCTTTTATAAATAAATTCTTGTTTCTAATTTCCATATTTAATTTAACTATCCTTGTCACGAGAGTGAAAGGATATTTAACACGATTTTGCCACGAGAGTGGGAAATTAATTAAGGCAAGAACCTGCATGCGAGAGCTGAGGTTCGACCCAGATAGTGGTAACAAAACATTAATTTTTAAATACACGAGAGTGTTTTAACAAATTAATTAAACTCGAGTTGTTTTCAAAAAGTGTTATTAAATTTAAAGTGCATCCACTAGGTTTAGTAGCATAACTTATTTCATGAACACGAGAGTGTATGTCTCAGGTTTTTAAACAATTCGTTTTTATCGAAATACTTTATATACCAAGTGATTCACCGAGTTCCCGAAGTCCGACTATCACATATCGGTATAACTATTACTATTGCTTTTAATTAAAACCTTTTTCCCCTAAAACCAAATATTCATCGCTTAGTTAAACATTTGTAACATTAGATCGTATGCGATTGTTCCTCAGTCTCTGTGGGTTCGATAATCATTTAAAACTAGAACGACTAAACTGTATACTTGCAGTTAGTATCCCGATGGACTCATAAAGTCCCGATCAGTCGCCCGACAAAAATGGTGAAGAAAATATGATTATTTTGGGTTTATTTCTGTATTGCTTCGCCCCTGGATCGCCTGGCGAAAGAAGGATCACCCGGCAAAGCATTATTTTCGCCAGGCGATGAAAGATTCTCTTTTGAAGTTATAACACGCCCAGCTGGTCACGTGTGGCATCTAGCCAACATCGCCCGGAGATGCTTTATGGTCGTCCAATGATGGAGCGCAGATGGCCATACTTTTTGCCACCTTTTAGGGAAACTTTTCACCAACTTTTATCTTTTGGAGGGAAGAAAATCTTATTTGAGTTGTAGAAACCTTTTGTTCTATGGATCATAACATCATAAGATAGAAAAATACTTTTTGTTCTTATCTTTTGGGAGAGTAGAAAAACAACACTCTTGCATGTTGAATCAAGGAGACTTGAAGATTGATGTTCATCAACACTCATTGTTTATTCATTGATCAAGGTATCATGATCATGAGTAGCTAAGCACTTTTTGTGTCAAGGTTAGAAGTAGTCAACCTAGACTTTATGTATTTCTTTTAATCATTTTGTATATGAACTTGGTTGAAGATTAATACATGTTGAATATCATTGTATCATTGTTCTTTTTATGGTTTGGTTCATTATTGAGAAGTAAGTTCCAAGCTTGACCTAATATATTCATCTACTAATAAACAAGCTCTAGACATAGATTTGTGAGTTAGTATTCACTTGTATCAAGCTTTAAAGATTATCATGTTAATAGTTAGGTTTAGAGGTCATTTAATGATTAACATGATAACACTCACAATATTGCTTAAACATGAGAAATATTGAGTGGATACGTGAATGTATCGATCATTGATTAGTTCATATGCATGACTAATCGAATATATTTGGAATAGAATGATGAAAACTAATCTTAACATGCCTTTTTATCAAAACAACCCTTTTCAAACAACAACCTCTCTTTTATCCAAATCAAAATCTAGTGTTTGAAACTTAATCTTTTTTTACTAAAAGCAAATACTAAAACTTTGTTTATGATTCAAACACTTAAAGTCACAAAAACTATATAACAACATTAATATCACACCAATCCCTGAGGAAAACGATAATATAAATATTTGTAATGAAAATAATTACAACATATATGCTGAGATTTTTGTGATGGATTTTGTGTGTCTACCCTTACACCAAATCGATGTTATCCTTGGGATGAACTGGTTGGAGTTCAACTATGATCATGTTAATTGTTATAATAAGAATTTGAGGTTTCCTAAGTTTGGTAATAATGGAGAATTGATGTTGTTGACCGCTAAGCAAGTGAATGAACTTTTAAAAGATGAAGTTGATGTTTGTGATGTTCGCGTCATTGCAAGTTGATGGTAAAGATATGAATATGGAGTTACCAGTTATCTGTGGATTTCCAGAGGTGTTTCCAGATGACATCACTAATTTACCTCCTGAACGTGAAGTGGAGTTTTCTATAGATTTGATACCAGGTACTAGTCCAGTATCGATGACTCCTTATAGAATGTCAGCTCCATAGCTGAGCGAGTTGAAGAAAAAACTAGAAGAGATGCTCGAGAAGAAGTTTGTTTGACCGAGTGTTTCACCATGGGGTGCTCTTGTGTTGCTAGTCAAGAAGAAAGATGGAAGTATGAGGCTGTGTGTAGATTACAAACTGTTTAATAAAGTGACAATTAAGAATAAGTATACACTACCAAGAATTCACGATTTAATGGATCAATTAGTGGACGCGTGTGTTTTCAGAAAGATTGATTGAGGTCGAGTTATCGTCATATTCGAGTTAAACCAGATGATATCCCGAATACAGCTTTTGGAATGAGGTATGGTGATGTCGTTTGGTGTATCGAATATGCCAGGTGTTTTCAAGGAGTATATGAATAAAACTTTTCATTCCTACCTGGATAAGTTTGTAGTAGTCTTTATTGACGATATTCTGATATATTCTAAGTCAAAAGAAGAGTATGTTGAGAATTTACGAATGGTGTTGCTAGTGTTAATGGAAAATAAATTATATGCAAAGTTGTCGAAGTGTGAATTTTGGTTAAAGGAAGTTAGTTTTCTTGGGCATGTGATTTCTAGTGGTGGGATTGTTGTGGATCCTTCTAAAGTTGATGATGTATTGCAATGGGAGACTCCAAAGTCTACAATCGAGTTACGAAGTTTTCTTGGTTTGGCAGGTTATTAACGAAGATTCGTTGAAGGATTTTCTAAGTTGGCTAAACCGTTAACTAAGTTGATTCAAAAGGGTCAAGCTTATATGTTGGATGTTGCATGCGAAGAAAACTTTATAGAATTAAATAAGAGGTTGACAACCGCTCTAGTGTTGATTATGCCTAATCCGAGTGAGTCTTTTGTGGTGTATTGTGATGCGTCTAAGATGGGTATTGGTGGTGTGCTAATGCAAAATGGGCAAGTTGTTTCTTATGCTTCTAGACAACTCAGAGTTCATGAAAGGAATTATCCCACGCATGACTTAGAGTTAGCAGTGGTGGTGTTTGTATTGAAGATTTGAAGACATTACCTTTTTAGTTCTAAATTTGAAGTTTTAGTGATGACAAAAGTTTGAAGTATTTGTTCGACCAACAAGAAATAAATATGAGTCAGAGAAGGTGGCTTGAATTATTGAAAGACTATGACTTTCATTTGAGTTACCATCCTGGTAAATCAATATTAGTTGTTGATGCATTGAGTAGGAAATCATTGCATTTGTTAATGCTTATGGTTCGAGAGTTAGAAATGATTGAAAAGTTTAGAGATATGAGCTTCGTGTGTGAAGAGACTTCTAATAGTGTAAGGTTAGGAATGTTTAAGTTGACTAGTGGTATTATAGAAGAAATCTGAGAAGGTCAGAAGTTTTATTTGAGGTTAGTCGACCAATTGACTTTGATTAACCAAGGTAAAGGATAAAAGTTCAGAATTGATGAGAATGGTATAATGAATTTTGGCGATAGAGTGTGCGTTCCAGATATTCTCGAACTTAAGAAGAGTATTATTGAGGAAGGACATAGAAGTGGGTTGTGTATTCATCCCAGTGCTACAAAGATGTATTAAGACTTGAAGAAATAATTCTGGTGGCCTGGTATGAAAAAGGAAGTTGCAAATTTGTTTAGCTTGCTTGACTTGTCAGAAGTTGAAGATTAAGCATCAGAAGCCAATGTGTATTATGCAACCATTGAGTATTCCAGAATGGAAGTGGGGCAGTGTTTCCAAGGATTTTGTGTCAGGTTTGTCAAAGACTGCTAAAGGCAATGATTCAATTTGGAGGATTATGGATAGGTTGACTAAGTCGGCTCATTTTTTGCCGATAAAGATTAATCATCCTATGGAGAAGCTAACTGAGATATATATTAAGGAAATTATGAAATGGCATGGGATACCTTTGAGTATCGTGTTAGATAGGGATCCGAGGTTTACGTCGAAATTGTGCACTTGTTTGCATAATGCTTTTGGTACTAAGTCGAGGTTGAGTTTTGCATATCATCCTCAGACGGATTGTCAGATAGAAAGAACTATTCAGTCTTTAGAATATCTACTAAGGGGTTGTATGCTAGAACAAGGAGGAGCTTAGGATAGTCACTTTTCATTAATTGAGTTTATTTATGATAATATTTTTCATTCTAGTGTGCATTGCTATAACAGTGAAAAGTAGGGTCACGTAGCTAGGAATTGTTGTTACAGAAAAGACAGGGGATTGACAAGCAAGGATGAAGGAGCAAACCTTGCATGCCAAGATTCAGATGATTCTGAAGGTGGTATGGTGGTTATGGCTGTTGTTGCAGATAACCATGTCGAATCCAAAATCTAATTTCTCGATTCAGATCGCTTATACCACATGAATGGTCGAAAGGAGTGGTTGGCAAATTTTGACGAGTCGAAGAAGAGCAAGGTAAAACTTGCTGATAATAGTTTGTTGCAAGCAGAAGGTACTGTAAATATAATCTTCCAAACAAGTAATGAAGGGAAAGTTATGATCAAAGATGTGTTTTATGTACCTGGAATAAAGTGTAACTTTCTAAGTGTTGGACAACTAGTTGAAAAAGGTTTCTCAATTGTCATGAAAAATGGGATTTTGAAATTGTTCAACACCAAGAACAATTTGGTGTTAAAATCTCCATTTTTGAAGAACCGGACATTTAAGACTATGATCAGTTCGACTGAAGTTTAATGTTTGAAAATTGTTGTTTACCACAAGGATAGTTGGTTGTGGCATTTGAGGTTTGGACATTTGAATTTTTTATCACTCAATCAACTGATTACTCAAGATATGGTTACTATAATTCCAAGTTTTGAGATGCGTGAAAAACACTGTGAATGTTGTTTAGTAGGAAAGAAATCCAGAAACTCTTTCGTTTCAACTATGTCAATGAGATCATCTTGCATACTAGAAGTGGTACATTCAGATGTATATGGTCCATTCGAAGAACATTCAATTGGTGGAAACAAATATTTTATTTCATTTGTCGATGTGTTTAGTCAAAATTTATGGATCTGTGATTAAACAAAAGGACAAAGTATTCAAAATGTTTAAGAGATTCAAGATACTTGTCAAAAAGCAGAGTGAGAAGAATATCAAAGTTCTGCAACAAATGGAGGTGACGAATACACATCCAAGATGTTTGAAGATTTCTATGCAGAACATGGTGTTGATCATGAGGTAACTGCTCCTTATACACCTCAACATAATGGAATTTTTGAAAGAATAAACATAACCATATTAGATATGGAGAGATGCATGCTGAAGCAAATGAATTTTCCAAAGTCTTTATAGGGAGAAGTTGTTTCGACTGCAGTTTATATTTTGAATAGGTTTACTACTAAGATATTGAAGAACAAGGTTCCTAAAGAAGTGTGGAGTGGCAAACGACCATCAGTAAGTCATTTGAGGGTGTTTGGCTCTATCTGTTACAAGCATATTCCTGATGTTTGAAGAAGGAAGCTTGATGACAAAGTGAACCTATGATTCTGATAGAATATCATAAAACTGGTGCATACAGGCTATTTAATCCAATTAATGAGAAAATTATGTTGAGTCGAGATATTGTAATTAATGAAAATTCTTCCTGGGATTGGAATTCTAGCAATTCAAGTAACAAGCCATTGATGAGTTCTGATTTCGACGAAGAAACAAATGAAGTAGAGGTCGAAGGAATTGTTAAGAATCCAGTCGAAGTCAAAGAAGAAGCATATGCTGACATTCCCGACAAATTCGATGTCGAAGAGGCTGTGGTTGAAACAAGCCAAAGACCTCAAAGAATTAGAGCTCTTCCAACAAGACTTCATGATTATGAAGTGGTGGGTGATGATGAAGTCACATCAGATGGAGAATTAGTTCATTTTGCTTTACTTGCAAGTGCTGAACCAATTAACTATAGATAAGCTGTGAAGCTAAACAGTGGAAGTTAGCTATGGTCGAATAGTTATAGGCAATCGAAAGAAATAACACATGGGAGTTAGTCGAATTACCAGCATATACAAAAGTTATCGAAGTAAAGTGGATATTCAAGTTGAAACATAATGTTGATGGCTCGATAGTAAGACATAAATCAAGATTAGTAGCTCGAGGGTTTCTTCAAATAGAAAGACTCAACTACTCTGAAGTATTTACTCTAGTAGCAAGATTTGATACTATTCAACTAGTGGTAATATTGACGTGCAACCAAGGCTGGTCAACATTTCATTTAGATGTGAAATCAACATTTCTGAATGGTCCTTTAGACGAAGAGGTCTATATCACACAACCTCTAGGGTTTATGATTCAGAAGGAAGCGAGTAAAGTGTATAAGCTTCACAAACCGCTCTATAGACTCAAGCAAGCACCTAAGTCATGGAACAAGAAGATCGACTCATACTTAGTCGAATTGGGATTTGTCAAATGCAAATCTGAGTATGGTGTCTATGTTCAGGTTGTATCACAAGATATAATAATCATCTGCTTATATGTCGATGACTTGCTAGCGACTGGAAATAACTTGGAGAACTTGTTGAAGTTTAAAGAGCCGATGATTAAGGAATTTGAAATGTCGGATCTATGGAAATTATCTTATTTCTTAGGTATATGGAATTTCAAATGTAGAAGCAATGTATGGTGCTACATCAAAGGAAGTATGTCAAAGAAATACTCAAGAGATTCAGAATGGATGATTCGAATCCTAAATCCTCACCTGTCGAACCAAATGTAAAATTGGAGAAGAATGTAGAGGAAGACAAAGTCGATGTAACTTTATTCAAGAAAATTGTGGGATCTCTGAGGTATGTGTGCAACAGTCGACCTGATATAGGTTTCGCTGTAGGATTCGTAAGCAGATATATGAGTGAACCAAGAGTGTCACATATGAAGGTTGCAAGAAGAATCCTGAGATATTTAAACGGTTCGATAAACTGTGAAATACTATTTCGACGTTATTTTGAAGATAAAGAAACAATAGTTAATTGTTTTTCAGATGTTGATTGGTGGGGAGATAAGGAAGGTCGAAGAAGCATAATTGCATATTTCTTTCAAGTATTTGGTGCCATAATCTCATGGTTTTAGAAAAAAATAGCTTGTGGTGCAATTATCATCTTGTGAAGCTGAATATATAGCAGGATCCTATGCTGCATGTCAAGAAATATGGATCAGATATGTACTTGAAGAAATAAAGGTCGAAGTGAAGAAACCTCTTGTATTGCAAATCGACAACAAGTCAGCCATAAATCTGGCGAAGAATCCCGTTCTGCATGGAAGAAGTAAACATATTGAAGCAAGATTTCACTTCTTGAGGGAAATGGTAAATCAAGGTAAACTTGAAGTAAGACATTGCTCGAGTGAAGCACAGTTGACTGACATTTTTACCAAATGATTGAAGATTGACAAATTCCTGAGTTTGAGAAAGAAATTAGGAAAAGTTCAGATTGACTATTTTTAAGGATGTTCGACAACTTGGATTATGGGGGTGTGTTTAAATATTAAATTAGATTTGTTAAAATATTAGATTAGATTTAATATAATCTAAGTTGGGTAGATCTAAGCCAATTATAGTTGTATATAAATAGTCATAGTCTGTATTATTATTTGTACAATTCAATAATACAAATATTTATTTCTATTATTATTCTCTCTTTCTCTCCTCACTAAAAGTGTCTCTCGCACTAACAAAAGACATATATATATATATATATATATATATATATATATATATATATATATATATATATATATATATATATATATATATATATATATATATATATATATATATATATATATATATATATATATATATATATATATATATTTTGAATTTTGAGGTGGAATTAGAATGAGATGAGGGAAAAAAATGTGTTAGTAAATTGCTGAGTTTGAAGTTTAAATGAAGGAGAAATTGTCTGACTCTCTTTAATGATCTAAGTGAAGTCTTTGCAATCCAAGTCAAAATTATATTGACCTCTTGATTAATGTTAATTCAATAAATGTAAATGAATGTGGAGTTGCAAATTGGAAATTTCAGTTAAATGAATTGTAAATTGAGAAATTAAATTGAATTAAATTGTAAATATAATCCACTTTACAATGTGAAATATTGGTGAATTTGAATCTTTACCATGTGCAATAGAAACGTGAATCAAAATGGAAATTGTGTGATGATTCCATGTAAGACAAAATATGTCTAATTTGAAATAAGATTCTACTGTCAATTAAAACTCAAGTTTAAAATGAAATGCAATTAAATTGAATTTAATTTAGATGGTAATTTGAGTGAATTTGAATTTGAATGGAATTTTGAGTGAATTTGAATTTTGCAATCAATTCAGATGAAATTTGAAAATTGAAATTTGAATGAGTTTGAAATTGAGTTTTGTTGTAACTTACTGGTATAATATGCTTGACACAGTGAAAGATGCAAAAATTGATTTGGTTATAATAATTTAAAAAATAAAAAATTGAAAGTAATAAATTAAATGAAATAATAGAAAAATGAAGCGTTACTAATTCAATGTCCAGTTCTCGCTGCTACTTTTATATATATATATATATATATATATATATATATATATATATATATATATATATATATATATATATATATATATATATATATATATATATATATATATATATATTTAAAAGTAGCAGCGAGAACTGGACATTGAATTAATAACGCTTCATTTTTCTATTATTTCATTTAATTTATTACTTTCAAATTTTTATTTTTTAAATTATTATAACCAAATCAATTTTTGCATCTTTCACTGTGTCAAGCATATTATACCAGTAAGTTACAACAAAACTCAATTTCAAACTCATTCAAATTTCAATTATATATATATATATATATATATATATATATATATATATATATATATATATATATATATATATATATATATATATATATATATATAATAACTAAAGGATGTTTTCTTTTGCATTGTAAAACAATTTTGTTTTTATTATTATTATTTTTATTGCATTTTGAAAATAAAAGGGTGCGTATCACATTAGAATTGTATGAATATTGAATATAGATATAATATATAGAAAGTTAAAATATATATTATTGATGTAAAATAATTTTTGTAAGACATTTTTTTGCTCTTTTAATAATATGTCTTTTTTTTTTTTTAAAGAATAATAAATTTTTTTGATAAACCAATTTTATTTTTCTTATTAACATTTTTATTATATTTTAAAAATAAAAACGTGCGTACCATATCAGTATCCATGTAAACAGACATGTAACACATCAGTATCATGTGAACGTACAGATAACACACTAATATCGTGTAAACGCACGAGTAATCATATCAAAATTCATGCGAACGTTCGAGTTTTTACATTTTTTTACAATTAAATAAAATATAACTAAAATTTATGTCAAGTTGTACTATTGAAATTTATTTGTTTTATATTTTAAACTATAGTCTAAAATTTAATAAATACAACATTAAACTTAATTCTTTTAGATCATTATCTTTTTGGACTTTTATATAAAATTACTTTTCTACTAATTTTCAACTAATTCTAATTTTGGATATTTATTTGTCTCATTTATTAAACTTTATAAACCTTTTTATTCAAAAATATTTTGATATTTTCTAATTTGTTTGAATTCTCATTACAAACAGGTGACAATTTGCGATCAACTTCAGTACCCGTGCGGACGAACGAGTATTCCACTAGTTATAAATAGAGGGAGTAACCCTCATTTTTATAACCAACTCAGAAAGAGTATTCACGGAATTTGGAGTTGCAAGTGAATGAGATTTTTCCACAATTTATAGGCAGAGAGAAACTCTGCAGAAAATCATCATCTTCTCCATATTTTATCAAATCCTAATTTTCTTTCTTCCTCAATTCTTCTTTCTTCTCATTGTCAGTGTGTGGTGATAACAATCTTGTTCATCAAGATTGATAGAAATTTATCATAGATTTTAATGAATTTCAAACAATTCCAAATATATTTAGTATAATATATATTAAATAACATATCTCCCAAAATAAAAAACTAAAATTTTCACAAATATTTTTCTTCCAAAAAAAAAATAAAGATATTATTTTAAATCAAAACTTTATTTTATGGCAACAAATTATATTTGAATCAAATCTAAGATTTGTGATATAGATCACAATAAAATATTTAAATTCAAATAAAAAGTTTATTTCTATTAAATTTCTTTGATTTTCTTTTATATAAAATCAAGATCGAAATAAATAATAAATATTTAGGAATATAATACAATTAATAAACAAAAAATTGCAATCATCCATGAAGAAATATTTATTCATTTTTGTGCAAAATATTTCGAAGATGTATAATCTTTACAAAAACATTAAAAAAAACATGTGTACATATAAATTTATATGGAAGAACTTAAACCATAAAAATCATTTCAAAACATATATACACACAATCATAAATTTCGTACTATCATAATGATTTAAAAAATAAAGAAAATATCTCCAAATATTATCATAAAAATTCATGTATTGTAAAATAAAATTCACACAATCATGAATTTCAAATATATATTTCATAATCGTATATCCACAAAAAAAATTGAAGTTTAGTGGGCAAATCTCAATAAACTTAGCATGAAAACTAGGCTCTGATACTACTTGTTTGAATTAATTCAATAACAATTAATCACATATACATGTTCTACATATTATACCATATACTTTTGTGCAGAATAGAATAAATAAATATCAACATGTATATAATTTCAGGATCTACGACATGCTAGTATATACGAGATGAGATTTCAAGAATACTTGAATCCATAAGATACAATTCTTTTGGGAATGGTATCTGTAATCCTGAAACACAAAAGTGTAAAGACAAGTGACCGACACTTGTTGACTTGTGGATCTTCCTCAATCGGTACTTCTGATACCTTGAACACTCTTCAGATGGGGAGAAGAGGTAAAATGCTTGTGTACGATATATTGGAGACCATAGCCTATATATAGTGTGATGGCTAATTAGGTTTCTCATTATTCCCGAATGGGCCATCCTGACATACACTCATATTTGAATTCATACTCAATTAATTAATTAATTAATTCCTAAATAAAATATAAATGGCCTTTTTCATATTATTTGATCACATAATTATTTAAGGAACTTTATTTGATAAAATAACTAATATAATTATATAAATATATTTGGCCACATAATTATTGGAGTACTAACATAAGACTAAATTATTAAAATATTCCAACATTATATATATATATATATATATATATATATATATATATATATATATATATATATATATATATATATATATATATATATATATATATATATATATATATATATATATATATATATATATATATATATATATATATATAAGAACCTGCCAAGGAATGCCTTCTATAAATAAATTCTTGAAATCTAGACTCGAAATGACTCTTCGCATCATCCACTTTGTCCATCCAACCATTCGCCAAATTAATCCCCCAAAACACTATTTATCTTGAACCTCTAATTCATTATTTTATGAAATTTTTTAGAATTTGAATCTCCTTCAACTAGCCACTTTTGCCTAACCTTTAGTCTAAGCTCATTCTCCTTATCTAAACTCGAACGTCACACCTTATTAGTAGTTATAGACCTCTTATGAGCCATCTCATCAACATCTAAAACTCCATCATTGGCCACCTAAAAGTTCAAAGCATTCAACTCTTTAATCACACCTTCCACCCTCAAATTAAACATAACCAACACTTCTTTACTCCAACTTCTTAAATCACTTTTAATAAGTTTAAGATTTTCTTTGAAAGAATAAAAAGGATTTCCCATCACAATCAAATATTCTAAACGTTCTTAATCGGAAAATAATAAGTGTAATACTTTGCTAATACAATATCTTTGGTTAGCTATTCTGAATCTGACTTTACCAGTTGCAAATGGGATAGAAAAAACACTAGTGGGACTGTTCATTTCTTTTCAAACTCCTTAGTAAGTTGGCATAGAAAAAACAAGTTTTTGTTTCTTTTTCAATTGCCGAGGCGGAATACGTTGTCGCCGGTAATTATTGTGCCTAAATTTTGTGGCTTAAACAAAAATGTCTCGACTTCAATGTTAAACTTGAAGGTATTCCTATTTTTTGTGACAATACAAGTGCCAATAATATAAACAATAATTCGTTTTCGCATTCATGCACAAAACATATTGATATTAGACATAATTTCCTTAGGGATCATGTAGAAAAGGGTGTGTTGTATTCGATCATGTTGATAGCAAAAATCAACTTGCCGATATTTTTACAAAACCACTCACGACATAACCTTTCTTCTACATCCTTAGGGAACTTGTTGTTCTCGGTATCTCGGATAGGTTGCAACTTGACTAAGTTGCATGCTCTTTATTTTATGATTGTATATTCCTTCATAATCTACTATATCTAAATCAAGCGTTAGTGAGGGAATTCGTCTTCAATCGTCCATGGAGGTAATATCGTTCTTATCTATTCGATCTCTCTTGATCATGTGTAAGTGTTAAACTTGCTTTACAATATGTATTTTTCATCCTTGATGTGATTGATATGTGTAGGGTTTCTAATTATTGTGTGAATGACATAAATCAACATGAGAATTCTGAATAATTAAAATTTGGATTGCATATGTTGACTCTCGAATTGTAGTCGTCGACATACACTGAAGCACTTCCTATTCTAAATTTGGTGTTTTGTGGTGCAAGTTATAACCTTCTTTATTTGCATGTCATACATATGTTATTAGCCTTTTATCTTAATAACAACTTACTTTGTGTTTGTTGGTTTTATTGGTAAATTCAATTGGTTTGTAATGATCCTCTTGTGTTTGCTTGAGTATGTCCACTATTATATGTTTTTCACTAGCTACATTTTATGTGAATGGTTGTTGGTGTTTTAGATTGCAAAGTAGATAATGATTTTTCCATTTTATATGTTTCTTTTACCCATGACCTTGTGCTTTTCTCTTTTTAATGTTTGTCAAAAGGGTAAAAGAGAGTAGAAGAAATATAGTGAGCAAGAAATTGCAGATTTATGCCCTAAGGAATGCACAAATTCATGGGAACATATTTGGTTAAGGTACTTGAGGAATCAAGTAGAAAACTTGATTAGGTTTTGCCATCATAAAAAAAGGGGTAGTATGTGAGATCAAGGTACCTCTATCCTTATTTTAATGATGTCAAAATGTTCATAGCATCTTGCATCTGTGCTTCTGATATGGGTTGGTTCCTTGGAAAATTTACAATTGGAAATGGTTTAATTGACACTCCTTGAAAGGAATAAATTTTTCCTATTTCAACTGCTTGCATCGACTTACACCATGATTAGGTTGAATCATAAACTGTTCAAGGTGAATGGACCATACTCAGGAGTACTCATGTCGACTCTTTTGGTCGACTCATATTGGGAGAAAAATATTTTCTGTTTGCGTCGACTCATGCAGAAGTTAGGTCGACTCATAGATTGAAGAAGGACATTGCATTAAGCTCAGGACTGCTCGCTTTGACCCTTCCGGTCGACTCATACTGGGAGTGAAATATCTTTTATTTTCTTCGACTCATACCCTGTTGTGGTTGATGCATCGCTTCTCAAAAGGTCATCCTACCAGGCTAAGGATTGCTCGCGTCGAGAGAGCTGTCTGCATAGGTCGATCACTCGCTGTTGTAAGCCAATTTTTTGCTATGTTTTTAGGTCTTGTCTATTTGGTATCATATAAATATTAATTTGCTTTCATCATTTGGTGCTAACAAGAAAACTTGAAATATATACACCAAATTCTTATTATCTTTATCCTCTCATAGCATGCATCAACAATTACAAATACAATTTTTGTTAATTAAAGTGTAGAGCTATGGTGATAACGTTCAAATTGAAGTTTGATTTCATATTTGGGTTGAGAATTGAGTGGGTTTTTTATTGAATAAAACTGTTAGGGTTTTATCCTCTAAGAATGCGTTTGGTGCGGGGTTTTTTGCATAAGTCTTTGGTTCATTGAATTCAGCCGAGTGAAAGGGTTGAGAAATGATGGGTTTTCTCAATCAAGTAGCGGTAACCAAAGGATTGTGAAGGAGGATTTGGGGTTAATTTTCTTGCGATCAGGTTGTACCCCAAAATTTTCCCTCCCATTTTTCTTTAAGACATTCTCATGAGGTCCTCATATGCTCAAGTTGGCTCAAGAATTGATCAAACAAATTCTCCTTCTAAGCAATGGGTCCACAACTAGGGTTTTGTGTTTCACAAGGAATATTGGGTTATCAAGGTCTCAAGTGGTTTTATGATTCTCCATAGGTCTCCAAGAATGCTCATGTCAAGTTTCAAGCCTTGCATCACAAGTTTGCTCAGTCAATGGCTCAAATGACTGAAAATCAACTATATTGGGTAAAAAGTCAATTATGATCAACATACAGTCAAACTTCAATATTTTTGGACAACATCAACATTTTTAAGTCACATTTATCATTTTATTAACGGTTGATCATGATTCCTCAAGAAAAGCCCTCAAATCATCAAAAGTCAAAAGTCACCAAATTAGGGTTTCCTTAGGAGAAGTCAACTGAACTTTGACCAAGCATAACTTTCACATGCTTCATGATCTTTTCCCAAACCAAATATAATTTTGAAGGGAATTCAATTCTCTACAACTTTGTCTCTCTAAGCTCAAGTCCAAAAAATGCATCATTTGAGAGATATAAGCTAATACATTACAGGTCATTCCAAAAGTTAACAAAAAGACACTTTTTGTCAAGGCAACTTGCATCAAGATAAAGTCTTTAAAAAAAATGATTGACATATAGGTTGTAGAGGACATCTTGATATTTCCAAAAAGTACAATATCACCTTCAAAAGATAAAAGTTGAGAGAGTTCTGACCATTTCAAGTTGGGAAATTTTGAGCAAATGCATGAAGTCCAAGTTGGGCAAGCTTGATATTTTGGGTTAATGGGCCATTGTTTAAGAGTCCAAACATGCTATATACTCCTTATATACCTCATAACTCATTATTACACGCCTTGGTTTTTTTATTTATTTTTTATTTTTATTAATTTAAAGTCAAAATAAAATAAGATAAAAATCATATTTTATTACAAGAGTCCAAGCCCATCACATCTTTTTCCTAATTTTCTCTATATATTCATATCAATTTATACATCAAAGGAGAACCCTTACATACGAGAAAACCTTGCCACAAATTTGCAAAAAAACATCAAACTTTTCCAAGAACCCTAGAATTTCCAAACTCTTGTTGCAACCCCTTTCACTATAAAACCTTCATTCCATTCTCTTCCAGCAATCATATAGAGTAAGTTTGGGCCAAATTTGATGGTCCAAAGCATGTGAATCACAATACATGGAATCTTCGGTTTTCATAATGTGCATGATGTTCATATCTTGATTTTTTTCTTTGCTTTAACAAGTACTAACGTCCCTAATATGTTTATGAGGTTTGATAGTGCAGGTTTGAACAATCATGGAGGTCCCATGCATACTGAATCGTGAACCACCATACTAGCACCGATTGCACATGTTTTCACCATAGCTATTAATCCCTTGCGCTTTAGCCTTCAAAATGATCCCATTGGATTCACAACCTCTATTTTAGGGGGGTAGGACATTGTTGGATCACTAACGCTTTGGTTTTTGCAAGATTTAAAAAAATAGGCCGTCAGAGAAGACGACCGGAGCTAGGGCTCCGACGCTTCTCTGGTCAATATATTTGTTTATATATCATATATTAATTGATTTAGTTATGTGAAACAACCGACCGAACCGTCATCAAACAATAAAGTCGTCGTTGAACGTCTTTTATCCCACATGAAGGGAAAGGTAAACATCGAGAAAACCTAAGAAGGGAGAAGTCACGGTCTTGCGATCATAGAGATCGAGTAAGGTAGTCGGTTATGCGTGGGGAAGGTATTAGCACCCCTCACGTATGTAGTACTCTATGATATCCACTCTTGTTTATTCTAATCTAAGGGTGTATATAAAATTATATGTCTAAAGCTTAAAAGCTAGAAAGAAAGATGCAAAGAGGGAATGCATGAAAAAGAGAAAACATAGGGAAAAGAAGGAAATAATTACAAAGTTCGCTCGGCTGAGCTCGTAACTAGATGCCTACGTATCCCTTTTAAGGAATCAGAGCGTCGTAGTTTGGCTCACATATTTTGGTTTGTTTTTGTTTTTTAGTTAAAAAGACAAAAGTGATAATCAAGATGGCAAAGCATGAGATAAAATGACAAAACATCAGCAACAATGATAAAACATCAAAACAAGGACGACAAGACATCACATTGCAACAAAAACTGAGATAAGATGATAACACATCGGCATGATAGTAAAATATCAGATAGGATGATAAAACATCACACTGAACAATGATATTGAAAATCAAAGTAGGATAACAAACATATGCAATGACGAAGCATCGACAAAAAGATAGTAAAATATTATGGCAAAGATGACAATACATTATAATTTAGATGATAAAACATCACACCTGACAATGATATTGAAAAATCGAAGTAGGATAACAAACATATGTGATGGATAAGCATCGGCAAAAAGATAGAAAAATATCATGGTAAAAGATGTAAGATGTCAACAAGACAAGATTTAAAACAGAGCCAAAAGGCGCACAAACAATTAAGATTGGTTTGTATTTTTTACCTTGAAGAAGGATTTAAGTTTATTAGAGATGTTTTATGGTTTTCCAAGAAAAAGAAAGTTTTTGTTTTAAGATGCAAGGATGCAAAAGATAGAAAAACATCTAAGGGAGACTATCCTAAATCTATCCCTAACGTTATCATGCAATGATTAATCCTATGGTCGAGGATGAAGGGGTAATATCTACCTAAGTGGACATACATGGATAACTATCTTAATGTCTAGCTCGATGACTAATCCTACCCGAGAAATCCTAAGGAAGCATGGAAAATATCTCATAATAGAGACGCGAGAGAAATCATACTATCATATGAGAAAGCGCGAGCATGGATGACAAAACATCCAATGGGAGATGGAAAAAAATGTCACAGATCCTGTTACAATAAATCAAATAAATAGATGGAAAAACATCTAGACAAACAAAAGCTCGAGCATCACTCGAATATCAAACACCTACAAGGCGCAAGCCAATTAGTAAAAAGGGAGGTCTCACCATAGACAAGCAACCAAGCATCAGACCAAGGGTCAAGCCATAGCCAAGGGGAACGAATCACCCGAGTCAATCAAGCTATAAAATTATGGGAATATAAAAAGGTCCTTCATCGTGGTATCAACTACCAGGGCAAGAAAGAACTGAGGGAAAGGACACATTGTATGCGTACACTAAGCATCAACGTTGGTTAACACGAGCTAAAGAAAGCGTGGGGATCCGATTGCGGGAACCCTTTTCACTTGCCTTTAAAGGGCTTAGACTTATTCAGATCTTGGGCATATGTTTAGAGTGTCTGTTTGTAGAAATTGAGCATAGGAATGACACGAACTATAATGTGCGGGGGTCGATCACAAACCCTCTCTACTCGCCTCCTTTTGAGGACTTACCACCTGTAATATAATGCATGCACAATCATTAAACAAACAAAAACATGGCTTCCTAGTGAGGACTTCCTGAATTGCCTGCCAAGTGGCACAGACTCCCAATCCTAAGTAAGCAGTAAAATGCGGGAAAGGGTAAATTGAATGAGAAAGTACCGAATGGATATAATCTACAAATAAGCAAGTCAGTAGTTGTGTCGTAAGACATAAGCATCAAGGCCTTAATGTGAAAATAAATCACGAATGGTGTGTAGTAGACACAACCATACAAACATTCTGCAAGGTAATACATACAGACAAAACCCACAAAAGTGCATATATATATATATATATATATATATATATATATATATATATATATATATATATATATATATATATATATATATATATATATATATATATATATATATATATATATATATATATATATATATATATATATATATATATATATATATATATATATATATATATATCCCATAGATATGAGAAACAAAATAGATCGCCTCAAAAGCAAAGTTGTATTCCACAAATAAAGTGGAACACAAAGTAAAGAAGGCCCATGAAGTACCTTGCACAACTCAACAAAATGATTAGTATTAACAAGGTAAGATAAAATGTGAACATAAACATGCCATACATTTATCATATATCATGTCTAATAATGGGCTCGATTGGTCAAGTAATCATGGAGAAACAAGTCCAGTGAAAATGAGATCAGAAGTTAACACATAAGGTTAGTGTATCTTAAAACCTATGGAAGCCCCACAATAAACTCTACTAGAATAATCCTAAAATACAAACATAAGACTAGGTCAAAAAATCAACCCTAAAATATACCCTAAGAGTAAAAGAAGTGCGAGGAAAGGGTAGATGAGAGATGAACATGATTAAGGGAGTATCATATCATACAAGTCAGTGGAAAACCAAATATCTAGAAATCACATTCAAACATTATAAGCCACGCAAGAAAAGTCACACATGTATCATACAAAAGGGAAGTGTTAAAAAGAAACAAACAAACAAGTTTACATTCAGAATCATGGAATGTGTGACTTATGATATGTTATCTCAAGATGAGACTCAAGAGTAACCAAGTAGAAGTTGAAACTTCATACATAAACAAAGTAACCTAATTGATGAGCAAGATCATCTAAAAGGAATTAAAGGCATTTTGTCTTATATCAAATGAAGTTGATAAAAATCAAATGAAAATATTAAAGAATCTTATTTGTCCATGGGTGATGATAAAACCCTCATAAGATACTAATCATAAACCATAAAACCTTAAGAAATGTTAATAAGGTAACACACTTAAGTGTCATGATATTAAAGAAATATAGTCCCTGAATGCATATAAACAAAGTGATATAGGTAATTTAAACTCAAGGTCCTTGGATTTTATGGGAAAAAACCAAAATCAAAGTATAATGTTGGGACAAGTTTCACAATCATAAGAAGCAAACATCAACAACTAAAATTCAAAACCATAAGCAAGAGGTAAATATAAATCCCATTGTGTCACCATGATGAGCTAGCAAGTGAATACTAACCAAGTGGAACATAGGTGCATAGAGAGTGGAGATTAGAAGATAAGTAAAAACAAAACTTAAACATAAAGAAATGTGGGACATAAAGTCCTCCCAAGCAAACATACACAAACTAGGTCAAAAATGAGTATATAGCTCCTATTGTGTCATCAAGATGAGTTGGTAATGAGATATCAACCAAGGAATCTAGGAGAAAAGTAAAAAAGGTATGAAGGTGTGATCGGTGGGAATAGAACTGACTGTTTTTTAAGCTGGTTCGCGAAATGTCGCGGTAAGCAAGAGTCGCCACTGTCTTTTATGTTCTCCAACATGGAAAGGACAAAAGCACAGCAAAATTCCTTCTTTGAGAATGTTTCTCGGTTCGGGAGGTAGATTTATAGAAAGGGAAGGTGTTAGCACCCTTTCTATCCGTGGTTATCCACGGGCTCTTAGGTACTTGCTCTTATGTTTTCAAAAATTTGTTTGCTTTTCAAGTGTGTGTGGGTTTTGAAAAAGTTTTGTTTGAAAAATTTCTAAGTAACTCTTGTATCTGTCCTCAAGAGTGTATAAAAAGTTTGTTTGAAAACTTTTGAAAGTGTGGGTGTGAAAAGTTGTTTTTGTTTGTTTTGAAAAGAGCAAGTACCCAGGAGAATCTACCTACTCTAAGGAATTAGGATGTGTAAGAGTCCTTTAGATAGTGCTATCCTACCATTGAGAGGTAGGTAGCACCATCGTTGGAGTTGTTCGGGTCAATTCGATTATGAGAGACATGTGTGGTCACCAAAGCAATGGTAGGACATCTTAGCGGCAACCCTAATGTCCTAGATCCTTTTATCCGAGGCAACCGTTTCGAGGCAACTGGATCTTTAGACAAAGGGCGACCTCTAAGACACCCTATACTTGATGACCACATCGAGGCAACCAGTGAGGCGTACCCTAAGAGTGGTATGTGCATGTGTGTTTGTTTTCATGTTATGTTTATCTTGTACATGTTATTTGTGAGCTACAGATTGGTTTTATTATTCATACATTCTTGCAGGCATATTAACAGTTAGGAGTGCGGGAAATAAATTGCAGAAATGTAAATCTAACTATTACAAGGCGCGGGTATATACATCGCCAAAAACAAAAACCCATTTTGGAAAATAAAGTACGAGAATTTAAATAAGACGATAAAATCCTAATTAACTATTACATACTCTGTACAGGTACAAAATAATGAATTAAAAATAAATACGCGCGAAAGATTGAATCGGGAACGTCTTAGGGTTTTGACACTTTTTTGAGAAAGAATTGAATTTTATCCCTTTTTTGCAATTAATTAAAATTTAGACCTAATTACTAATTAATTAATTAATTATTAAAAGAAAAAAATGTTTTTTTTTGTATTTTTATGTTTTTAATGAAATAAAATAAAAAAAGAAATTAAAAATTGAAAGTGAAAGACCTAATTCTAAATTAATTTTACTTATTAAAAAAATGTTAAAATTGTCCTAATTACACAACTAATTAATTAATGTTAGAATTTATTTACAAAAATAATTAGTAGTAAAATTAATAAATAAGAATAATAAAAAATATTAGTTTTTTTGATTTTTTTTTTTTATGAAAAATAATTATCTGTGAATTAAATAATAATAATAATAGTTATTAAAGAAAATAAAAAAGAAGAAAAAAATGTGAAAAATGAATAATAAACCAGGGGTGCTGGACCCAATATGGGGGTGAATCTGGAATTTGCTGGCCCATTAATGATCAGGCCTTTTGACTTTTACAATCAGCTGCGTGTGCATTGATCAGATAACATGGTGTTCCCCTTCTTTTGGCCTTTGGATCACTGCTTGATGACACTTGGCATTTGGGCGCTGGAGTCACATGGTGGACTGCTCTTGGGAACCTATACACAATTACGTGAAGAAAAAATACATGGAAATTATGGGGGACCTGGGATTCGAACCCAGGTCCCAAGGGATGATTCCTGTACGCCTTAGCCAGCTGAGCTATGTGTCTTAATTGAAACAATAATAACAACTAAATATTATATTAGTAAATCAGCGTATATGCTAAAAAAACAAAAAAACGCGCGTTGGTTTGAAATGACCAATCACGTATCAAAACGCCATCATCTTCTTCGCGTTTCCTGTAAAATAAAAGTTAGATAGCGGGGGTTTTAAACCCCCACAAACTGCAAAATGCAAAAAGAGCGATTAGCTTTGTGCGTTATATAAAAAAGGCGCGATGGTATCAACATGTTCGTCTCAATCCCCTGAGTTCAACCATAGGTCTTATGAAGCCTGATTTTTCCTGTGCTGGAAATCCCCAAATTGCAAGCTTCGAAAACCTAGAATTCGTTAATGGTGGATTTCGAAAACCCCAAATTGCAAGCTTCGAAAACCTTGAAAGGGCCTCTAAGGTGGAATTCAGTTTCAAACTTTCTTGAGTTTTTTTGGAATTGGTTTGGCCGTTTTGTGCAGTGTTCAGGTCGTGAATGAGGTTGGGAAGGCTTGCTTATGTATGTATGAAGGGAATTAGGTCAACATCTAGGCTTGGGATCCATTGCATTGATGTTTGGAGATTCTTGTTTAACCACCATTAAAGACCTTCCAAACTTGGTTCAAATATTGAATTTTATGCATAAATAAGCTTGGCACAATTTTGGCAGCTAGCATATGACACATAAAAGTCATTCAAATCAAAAGATGTTATTTAATTAATTTTTTTTATTTTATTTGAATTTTATGGATTTAACATGAATTAAATCAATAAAAATTAAATAAAATAGAAAAATTAATGTTTAATCTTGAAATTGATCATGGGACACGTGGGTGGCATGACAAAGCTGAATCAAGTGGAAGAAAGTGGGCCCTTTTGTCAAAAATTGAAGTTTTAAGGATAGTTGACTTTTGCCATTTCACAAAAATTTCCCAACTTCTCCAATGCATATCTTGCTCAATTTTGATCGTATGAACATGTTCTTGGACATTTTGGAAAGGTCTTGAAGTCCTCTAACCAATGCCTTTTGTCCCAAGTCATTTGGATTTACCAATATCAAGTTATGGTCTTTGACTTAAAGTGCCTTTTTGTTGACTTTTGAAAATGACCTATAATGTTGAAATTGATAACTTTTTGTGAGAGCATTTCTTGGACTTGGAATGTGAATATGAGTTGTAGGAAATGTCCTCCCCTTCAAAATGAGCATTGGATGGGATTTTTCTGATAAACCATGAAAAAGTTATGCCTTGGTCAAGTTACAGTTGACTTTTCAGCTGTCCAAAAATGGAAACTTTTGCATCTTGATGATTTTTGAGCCATTCTTGTGGAATCATGATCAAGACTTGATAAAATGATGATTGTGGACTCAAAATAAGATGTTGACCAAAATTTTTGACTTTTGACTGCCAAATGACCATTTAACCCCTACAGTTGACTCTGAAGCAATTAGGGCTTTTGACTGTGCAACTTGACCCTGTGAGCCTTGAAACTTGACATGTGGATGCTTGACAATGTATACAGGAATATGAGACTTGATTGGGCCATTGAAAACCTCAAATTCACTGAAGAAACCAAAACCCTAATTTGACTGGCTTAGGAGGGTGTTTGAACTGTGTAACCCTTGAGTAACCTTGAACCAATTGAAGATGATTCTTGGCAAACTTGAAGAATATGGGAGGGCAAATTTTGGGGTACAACAGTTTCCCCTGTTCAATCTTCTTAGACCTGAGGATATAGATTGGCTTGCGTGCCTTTCGTGATCCGAAGGTGGAAGATGATTGAAGACTAAAGTGCCCAGAAATTTGCACTCGCATAGTAGAGTATCAGCGGTGTGATGGCGGGAATGGGCTTATAGATGCCATTTGGAGAGATAATGGATAGGAGGATGGGCTTATAGATGCCATCTGGAAGTGTGACAGAACCTTGTCGGGAATGGGCTTATAGATGCCATTTGGAAGTGTGACAGAACCTTGTCGGGAATGGGCTTATAGATGCCATTTGGAAGTGTAATGGATAGTTGTGGAGATGGGCTTAAAGATGCCATCTGGGGTGTCGATCGCGTAAGAGATTCCTTAGCGAGAACTTGCTTACCTGAGAAAGAAAGATAATTACCTGGCCTGTTACAGGGGTTGATCTTCAATCTCTTCGTGCAGATATGCCCTGGCTGGATACAGGTATCGAATCTGGAATTAGTCGTCCACAGATATGCCCTGGCTGGATACAGGTGTCGAATCTCTGAACTTCTTCATGCAGACATGCCCTGGCTGGATACAGATGTCGAATATACTCACAGATATGCCCTGGCTGGATACAGGAATTGAATCTGGAATTGGTCATCTACAGATATGCCCTGGCTGGATACAGGTATCAAATCTTTAAACTCTTTATGCAGATATGCCCTGGCTGGATACAGGAATCAAATCTACTCACAGATATGCACTGGCTGGATACAGGAATCGAATCTGGAATTTGTCGTCTACAGATATGCCCTGGCTGGATACAGGAATCGAATCTCTAAACTCTTCATGCAGATATGCTCTGGCTGGATACAGGAATTGAATCTACTCACAGATATGCCCTGGCTGGATACAGGAATCGAATCTGGAATTGGTCGTCTACAGATATTCCCTGGCTGGATACAGGTATCGAATCTCTAAACCCTTCATGCAGACATGCCCTGGCTGGATACAAGAATCGAATCTACTCACAGATATGCCCTGGCTGGATACAGGAATCGAATCTGGAATTGGTCGTCTACAGATATGCCCTGGCTGGATACAGGTATCGAATCTCTAAACTCTTCATGCAGATATGCCCTGGATGGATACAGGTATCGAATCTACAATCAGTTACTCACAGATATGCCCTGGCTAGATACAGGAATCGAATCTGGAATTGGTCGTCTACAGATATGCCCTGGCTAGATACAGGTATCGAATCTCTAAACTCTTCATGCAGATATGCCCTGGCTGGATACATGAATCGAATCTACAATCAGTTACTCACAGATATGCCCTGGCTAGATATAGGAATCGAATCTGGAATTGGTCGTCTACAGATATGCCCTGGCTGGATACAGGTATCGAATCTCTAAACTCTTCATGCAGATATGCCCTGGCTGGATACAAGAATCGAATCTACTCAAAGATATGCCCTGGCTGGATACAGGAATCGAATCTGGAATTAGTCGTCTACAGATATGCCCTGGCTGGATACAGGAATCGAATCTCTAAACTCTTCATGTAGATATGCCCTGGCTGGGTACAGGAATCGAATCTACTCACAAATATGCCCTGGCTGGATACAGGAATCGAGTCTGGAATTAGTCGTCTACAGATATGCCCCGGCTGGATACAGGTATCGAATCTCTAAACTTTTCATGCAAACATGCCCTAGCTGGATACAGGAATCGAATCTACTCACAGATATGCCCTGGATGGATACAGGAGTCGAATATGGAATTGGTCGTTTACAGATATGCCCTGGCTGGATACAGGTACCGAATCTCTAAACTCTTCATGCAGACATGCCCTGGCTGGATACAGGTATCGAATCCATAATCAATCACTCACAGATATGCCCTGGCTAGATACAAGAATTGAATCTGGAATTGCGACAGTTGATAATAATCATCTTTGGATTGACCTTTTTTCTGAAAAGGCAAAACATCAGTTGTATGAAATGTCATGATGTATGAAATGCATGACGTCATGATGTTCTCAAGAATAAATGAGATTGTGTGTTATGATGCGTATATGCATGCGTCATGGTGTATGATAATGTGATGTTTATGAATGTATTTTTGTCTAGGAAAATAAATCCTTGACGAATGCCGGGAAGATAACTCCTGGGCTGATGCTGAAGATTAGAGTTCTTCGTTTCCGCTGGGGATGTTGATTGTAAGAATAAACCGGTTAGGAGAAGATGACTCCGTTGAGGAATAAACTTGTTGAAGAGATTACTCTGTGGGGAATTACTCTGTGGGAAGAGATACTTCGCTAAGGTTTGATGATAACTCCACTGGGGATTCCATTGATAAGTCATGTTGGGGAACTTGATGAACTCCGTTGGGGATAGGAAGAACTTTTCCGAGGACGATCTTTCCGTGGTAATTAGTTGAGGATAACCCAGTTATAAGCTCTGGTGGGGAATAACCTTTGAATAAAGCCGGGGAGATGCGTTCGTACTCTGCCGGTGGATAAGCTTCCAGAATCTACTGGGGATAAGCTTCCAAAATCTACTGGGGAGATGATCAACTCTCCTGGGGAAACTTTTGAACTGTACTGGGAAATGTGGCTCCCCTGGGGTGTCTGTATTCCACCGGGGAACAATCTTATATTAAGACTGCCGGGGATGCTTGTTTAGGAACATCTGTATACTCCGCTGGGGAATGTTGAGATCTTCTGGGGATGCCCCACTTCCTTAAGGCTGACAGTAGACCAACTCTGCTTAGGAAGAGTGTTCCTGACTTGCTATGGATATTGTGCCTTTCGGGGCTGGTTCGAGACCAAACTCTGCTTGAGGAGAGTATTGCTGAATCTTGTCTTACCCTGCGGGGAGTGGAGATATCCATGGGCTCTTAGGTACTTGCTTTTATGTTTTTAAAAGATGTTTGCTTTTCAAGTGTGTGTGGGTTTTGAAAAAGTTTCGTTTGAAAAATTTCTAAGTAACTCTTGTATCTGTCCTCAAGAGTGTATGAAAAATTTGTTTGAAAACTTTTGAAAGTGCGGGTGCGAAAAGTTGTTTTGTTTGTTTGAAAAGAGCAAGTACCCAGGAGAATCTACCTACTCTAAGGAATTAGGCTGTGTAAGAGTCCTTTAGATAGTGCTATCCCACCATTGAGAGGTAGGTAGCACCGTCATTGGAGGTGTTTGGGTCAATTCGTTTGTAGGGACATGTGTGGTCACCGAAGCAATAGTAGGACACCTTAGCGGTAACCCTAATGTCCTAGATCCTTTTTATCCGAGGCAACCGTTTCGAGGCAACTGGATCTTTAGATAGGAGGGCGACCTCTAAGACACCCTATACTTGACGACCACGTTTCGAAGGCAACGGGTGAAGCGTACCCTAGGAGTTGCGTGTGCATTGTGTGTTGTATTCAGTTAATGTTTGTCTTTGTTATTAGTGAGCTACGAGTTATTTTTATTTACATACATTCTTGCATGCAAGTTAACAGTTAAGGGGGTGCCGAAAGTAAATTGCAGAAACATAAATCCTACGCTATTACAAGGCGCGGGTCTATACATCGCCAAAAATTACAAAGACCCGTTTTTAGTAAATGAATACGGAAAGTAAATAAAAACAGTAAAAGTCCTAATTACTATTACATGTCTTGGGAGCAATTACATAATAATCCAAAATAAGGAAATAAAATTAAAATGCGCACGAAAGAAGAATCGGGAATGTCTTAAGGGTGTTGACCCTTTTTTAGAAAAGAGAAATTGATTTTTTTGGCTTTTTGTCAATTAAAATGAAATTAAAGCTAATTAATGACTAATTAATTAATTTAATTAAAAGAACATATTTTTTTGTTTTTATGTTTTTATGAAATAAAAGGAATGAAATAAAATTAAAAGTTAACTTTACCTAATTCTAGATCTATTTTAATTATTTAAGAAAAGGAATTAAAATTGCCTAATTAAACTATTTTAGTTAATGTTTATTTACAAAATAAAATAATAATAATAATAATGTTGTTAATTCTTTTTGGATTTTTTTAATGAAAATGTTAATTGATTAATTGTTAATAATAAAAATAAAATAAAGGTTAGAAATTAAATAATAGAAAATGACAAAACAAAAATGAAAAAAAGAAGTAAAACCAAGGGGGGGGGGGGGGTGTGGGCTGAAATGGAGGTGTTGAATTGAGAATTGTGGCCCATTTGAGCAAGCCACGTTGACTTTCTTGGATTTCCTATAGCGCCCTTTGACTGGGCACATGGTACTCTTTCTTTTTGGGCCTTTAGATCTGCCTTGATGACACCTGGCTGCTTGGATCTGTGAGGCTCATGGTGTCCAGCGCTTGGAATGCTGCACAGGAAAGCTTTTGGAAAAATAATATGGAAATTATAAGGGGACCTGGGAATCGAACCCAGGTCCCAGAGATTGCATGACACGTTCACCACCACTGGACCAAACCTGCGCATTTGTTATTATAATGGAAAAGAAATATAATATACAAAAACTGCATTATATGCTGGAAATACGAAAACGCGCGCTTTAATTCAAATCTACCATACGTATATGAACACGTCATCTTCGTCTTCTTCGTACCTGCAAAAAAGAAATAAGATAGCGGGGGTTTTTAACCCCCACTAAGTGCAATGGAAAAAAATAACGAATAGAAATTGGGGCAACATAAAAAAGGCGCGATGGGTCCATTTTGTTCGTCTTGTCCAGCTGAATTCGTCCATGCCTGTTTGGAGCCCTGATTTTACAGTATGGTGAAACCCCCAATTTTAAACCTTGAAAACCCTAAAGTTCTTTAATGGCAAGTCGTGATTCTGTATACGATAATGAAATTAGACAATGCCAATAGCTTTGGAAGGATGTCAACAACACAAACCAATCAAGAGAATGTATGAAAAATGCATGGAATGTGATATGTAAATTGAGAAATATATGCAAACCGTATGAGTTGGTGGGGATGATTCTAATGGGGTTAAGCCTCGTTCTTGATTGCAATGGCTTCCTGGAAGGGTCAGGAACGTGTTTTGATTGAAAGGGAAGGTTGAATTGCACTGTAAGATCGTTTTCAGTTTGTGAATTTGCTCTTGAAAATTTGAAAGTTGTTTATGCTGTCTATGCGTTTCTAGGTCGTGAATCTGTATTGGGAAGCTTGCATATATGTCATGTAATGAGTATCCATCCAAATAATGGTCATTGAACCTTTGCATTCATGTTTGAGATTTTGCCATAAACTCCATTGAAACAACTTGCCATTTTTGTGTCAAATTTGAATTTTTGCTTGGAATAGGCCCTTGCACGAATTTGGAAGGTATTTCAAGGTGTATCAAAGCTATTCAACACAAAATATATCCCTCCATTAATTTCTTTGATTTTTATTTGAATTTTAAAGATTTAAAATGAATTAAATCAAATAAAATTAAATAAAAATGAAAAAATTAATTTTAAATCTTGGAATAAATTGTGGGACACGTGGGAAGCATGGCCAAGCTGAATCAAGTGGAAAAAGTGGGGCCCTTTTGTCAAAAATGAAGTTTCAAGGATAATTGACTTTGGCCATTTCACAAAAATTTCCTAACTTCTCCAATGCATATCTTGCTCCATTTTGAAGCTATGAACATGTTCTTGGACATTTTGGAAAGGTCTTGAAGTCCTCTAACCAATGTCTTTGGTCCCATGTCATTTTGATTCACCAATCTCAAGTTATGGTCTTTGACTTAAAGTCCCTTTTTGTTGACTTTTGAAAATGACCTATAATGTTGAAATTGATAACTTTTTGTGAGAGCATTTCTTGGACTTGGAGTGTGAAGATGAGTTGTAGGAAATGTCTTCCCATTCAAGATGAGCATTGGATGGGATTTTTCTGATGAACCATGGAAAAGTTATGCCTTGGTCAAGTTACAGTTGAATTTTCAGCTGTCCAAAAATAGAAACTTTTGCATCTTGATGATTTTTGAGCCATTCTTGTGGAATCATGGTCAAGACTTGACCAAATGATGATTGTGGCTTCAAAATAAGATGTTGACCAAAATTTTTGACTTTTGACTGCCAAATGACCATTTTGCCCCTGCAGTTGACTATGAAGCAATTAGGGTTTTTGACTGTGCAACTTGACCTTGTGAGCCTTGAAACTTGACATGTATGTGCTTGACAATGTGTATGAGCATATGGGAGTTGATTGAGCCCTTGAAAACCTCAACTTCCTTGCAAGAACCAAAACCCTAATTTGACTGGCTTAGGAGAGTGGTTGACTGTGTAGCCCTTGAGTAGACTTTGAACCATTTGAGGTGATGCTTGTCAAAACTTGAAGATTATGGGAGGGCAAATTTTGGGGTACAACACGTTCCTTGGCCGAACCTACCTTGGTACCTTGGTGGACAGAGCAACTAGATCGCTTAGACAACTCATTATTGCCCCTGTTTCTGATGTCACCTGTAATTAGTCCTTTGTTTCGCATGCAAATATTTACGAGTTAGCAATTAATGTCAAATGCATATATCACAATTGAACATTGGACGTTCTTCGTAAGACAAAACAGAAAAAGGAAAAACAATTGGCAATTTGTATGGAAAAGTGGATTTGTATTGATTTTGAATTTGCCTGTAAATAGGCGTTTGTGTACAAGAGGCTGACGTCCTAGTAAGAGAACGCCGCCGAACAACATAGAGTTTATACAATTTTGTAAAGGAAAACAAAACAGCTATGTGAAAAATCCCATTGGGTTCCAACTCTGCTATCGCCTTTATGTTTTCAAGCGTCTCATCACTTTGCTTCTCAGTTGAAGATGAAGCTGACTGATCGGTGCCGTCTGAACCTGATAGTTGATGCCGAAGTCTGGATGCAAGGTGATCCAATAAGACATAGTATTATGCTTATCCTTAACTTTTGCCTGGACCGCCCTTTCGGGTTTTCAGTCCATCGGGATACCCATTTTTGCCCAAGCCGCCTTTTCAGGTTTTCGACTTGCCGGGTGTACAGATTTTTTTCATTTCATCCCTTATTTTTACCCGAACCCTTTTGGTTCGCCGGGAAGCCCTTATTTTTGCCTAGGTGTGTCAACCTAGCGGGTCTTTTATTCATGCGTAGTATCTTTTTACTATGTCTGCATTGGCGGGGTGAGGAAGGTCGTCACCATCCATGGTGGTTAGAATCATAGCTCCTCCTGAGAAGATATGTTTAACCACAAATGGCCCTTCGTATGTAGGGGTCCATTTGCCCCTGGGATCCTTTTGAGGAATAGTGATGCGCTTGATTACCAGGTCTCCGACTTGATACTCTTGTCGTCTGACTTTCTTGTTAAATGCCCTGATCATCCGTTTTTGGTACGTTTGACCATGACAAATAGCGGTGAGTCTCTTTTCGTCAATTAGGTTTAATTGATCAAGCCGGGTCTGGATCCAGTCATCTTTGCTCAGACCTACATCCTTCATTATCCGGAGAGAGGGTATCTGGACTTCAATAGGCAAGACTGCCTCCATGCCATAGACCAAGGAAAAGGGAGTTGCCCCTATTGACGTCCGTGCTGAGGTATGGTATCCATGAAGAGCAAATGGTAACATCTCGTGCCAATCTTTGTAGGTCACTGTCATCTTCTGCACAATCTTCTTGATATTCTTATTTGCTGCTTCGACAGCCCCATTCATCTTCGACCGGTAGGGAGAAGAGTTGTGGTGCTGTATCTTGATATGCTCGCAGAGCTCAGTGATCATATTGTTGTTAAGATTGGTACCATTATCTGTAATGATCCTCTCAGGTACACCGTATCGACAGATCAGGTTGTGTCGAATGAACTGTGCCACGACGTTCTTGGTTACCGTAGCATAGGAAGCTGCTTCAACCCACTTTGTGAAGTAATCAATCGCTACCAGGATGAAGCGATGCCCGTTGGATGCCGTAGGTATAATCTCGCCGATCATATCAATGCCCCACATTGCAAAAGGCCAAGGTGCTGTCAAGACGTTCAAGGGAACTGGAGGAATGTTCACCTTATCAGCATAGATCTGGCACTTGTGACATGTCCGAGAATGTTGGTAACAGTCAGCTTCCATTGTGGACCAGTAATATCCTGCCCGAAGGATTTTCTTTGCCGCAGTATGCCCACTGGAATGTGTTCCGAAGGTACCTTCGTGTAGCTTCGCCATGATCTTTTCTGCTTCAGTCTTATCCACACAACATAGTAGGGTTGAATCATGGTTTCGCTTGTGTAGAATGCCATTGTTGAGGAAGAACTTTGCAGGGAACCTTCTCAGAAACTTCTTGTCGTTGACGGATTCACCCTCGGGGTATTCTTGAGCTTCCAAGTACCTATTCACTTCATGATACCAAGGTTTTTCAGCTACCTCTTCAGCTTCAAGATCACAACAATGTGTAGGTTCATCCAATTTCCAGATAATGATCTGGGGAGCCTCATTATCCCATTTGACTTTGAACATAGAAGAAATCGTAGCTAACACGTCCGCCAACTGGTTCTCCTCTCTTGGGAAGTGTTCAAAAGTTATCTCCTCGAAGTGGGGGATTAACGTCAACACATACTCTTTGTAAGGAATAAGATTTGGGTATTTCGTATCCCACTCGCCTTTGATCTGATTGATCACGAGAGAGGAATCTCCGAAGACACTCAGAAACTTGATCCTTAAGTCAATTGCATCTTGGAGACCCATGATGCATGCCTCATACTCCACCATGTTGTTGGTGCAGTTGAAACATAGCCGGGCGGTAAGTGGAGTATGAGTGCCTTTAGGGGATATGATCACGGCGCCAACACTGTTACCCAAAGCGTTTGAGGCTCCGTCAAAGTGCATAGACCATCGGGATCCTTCCTCAGGTCCTTCATCCGGTCCAGGTACTTCACAATCAGTCACTACCATGATATTCTCGTCTGGAAATTCAAAGTTTATCGACTGGTAATCGTCCACTGCCTGGTGTGCCAAATGGTCTGCCAATACACTTCCCTTGATTGCTTTTTGAGTCGTGTACTGGATGTCATATTCCGTCAAGATCATCTGCCATCTTGCTATTCTTCCGGACAAGGCAGGCTTTCCGAAGATGTACTTGATCGGATCCATTTTTGAAATCAACAGAGTAGTGTGAGTCAACATATACTGTCTCAGCCGGCGAGCAGCCCATACCAAAGCGCAACAAGTTTTCTCGAGCAGTGAGTATCGGGTCTCACAGTCGGTAAACTTTTTGCTAAGGTAATAAATGGCGTGCTCTTTTCGGCCAGACTCGTCATGCTTCCCCAGCACACACCCCATTGAGTTGTCCAGTACTGTCAAGTATAAGATTAGAGGTCTCCCTTCAACCGGAGGTATAAGAATGGGTGGTTCTTGGAGATACTCCTTAATTCTGTCGAAAGCGGCCTGACATTCATCGTTCCAACGTACTACTTGATCTTTCTTCAGTAGCTTGAAGATTGGTTCACAGGTAGCAGTTAGGTGTGAGATGAATCGGGCAATATAGTTCAGTCGTCCTAGAAAGCCTCTAACTTCTTTCTCTGTCTTGGGAACTGGCATCTCTTGTATGGCTTTCACCTTGGCGGGGTCCACTTGAATACCTTTGCCGCTTACGACGAAGCCTAGCAATTTTCAAGATCTCACCCCGAAGGTGCACTTGTTCGGGTTCAACCTCAGCTTGTACAACTTCAGACGGTTAAACAGCTTCTGTAGATGGTCAAGGTGTTCCTCCTTAGTTTGGGACCTTGCAATCATATCGTCGACATATACTTTAATCTCATGATGGATCATGTCATGAAATAAAGCAACCATGGCACGTTGGTAGGTTGCCCCAGCATTTTTCAACCCAAAAGGCATGACCTTGTAGCAAAAGGTGCCCCACTGAGTAACAAAAGTGGTCTTCTCCATGTCTTCAGGAGCCATCTTAATTTGATTATAACCTGAGAACCCATCCATGAAGGAGAATACTTTATGCTGAGCAGTGTTATCAACCAGAACATCGATATGAGGCAGAGGGAAATCATCCTTGGGGCTTGCCCTGTTCAAATCCATGTAATCAACACACATCCGGACCTTACCATCCTTCTTCAGCACTGGAACCACGTTGGCAACCCACTGAGGGTAAGAAGTCACTGCAAGAAAACCAGCGTCAAATTGTTTCATAACCTCAGCTTTGATTTTCTCGGACATATCTGGACGCATACGGCGGACCTTCTGTTTTACCGGAGGGCATTCTTCCTTGGTAGGCAGCTGATGAACTACAATGTCGGTATCCAACCCAGGCATGTCTTCGTAGGACCAGGTAAAGATTTCCACGTAGTCATGCAGCATCTGAATCAACCGTTGTTTCACACTGAGCTCCAGATTGGCACCAATCTTAACTTCCTTTCTGTCTGTCTCAGTACCCAGATTTACCGTTTCCACTGGCTCTTCATGTGGCTGAATGGCCCTCTCTTCCTGGAGTAGCAATCTTGCAAGCTCACCAGGCACTTCGCAATCATCTTCAACTTCGTCTTCGGCTAAGTTGATCGGATTTTCGAAGTCATAATTGGCAGTAGTAGAGTCGTTACCAGTGGGATCCAGAGTGGATTGGAACCTGTATAAGTGAGTGTATGTAAATATAGCTGTTTTGCAATATATAAAGAAATAAAGGGAGCGCAAGATTTGAAATGCGAAAAATGTCCAATGCTTTTATTCATGATATATGGAGGTGACAAACAATAAGCCCTCATAAATGAAGCCACGGTGTCCCGGGTAAGACACCGAGCCATAAAGTTTCAGATTATTGTTTGTTACAAATTCAAAACAAAGGAGTTCATTACTGAGTGACAAAAGTAATAGGTATGAAATCTTTCGCCGTCTAGTTGCTTGGTCCACCGTTGGTCGTCGGGTAGATCCAACTGTCAAATTCGGATTCCTCCACTTCGTCTTCAATAGCATTTACTCCCCGGTTGGTGACAAATACGGGAGGTCTTCCAATCGTTGCCTTACGCACAGCCCTCTGAGCTTCTGCAGTGAAACCCAAGCCAAATTTGTCAGTCTTTGGAGTGAAATCAGGAAGTCGGCCCCAGTTCTCACACTCACCCTTCTCGATAACAGCCCGGGTATCCTTCAAGGAAGCCATCTTCAACGGAGAATCTTCTTCAGTCACAGCTTCTGCTGCTGCCAATGTCTGAGGCACCTCTTCAAAGTGTTGAAAGGGGGTCTCAATGAACTCCCCGTCCATCTCTACGTACCGGAACGAGTTGAGGTGGTTGACCATGTATTCCTCCTCCCCCTGCACTGTAACAATCTTCCCTCGGACCGGGTACTTCAACTTCTGATGCAATGTGGAGGTAACAACTCCAGCCTTGTGGATCCAAGGACGACCCAGCAAACAAGAGTAGGACGGTCGGATGTCCATCACATAGAAAGTAGAATCAAAAAGCTGAGACCCAACCCTGATTGGAATGTCAACTTCGCCATGCACCATCCTTTTCGACCCGTCAAAGGCCCGGACAACAATGTTACTAGGCTTGAGCTCTAAACCCTCATAATCCAACCTGTCTAGGGCCTTCTTGGGTAATACGTTCAACGAAGAACCGGTGTCTACCAACACATGGGCAAGAGTAGTGCCCCTGCATTCAATGGAGACATGCAGGGCGTTGTTATGGTTCTTTCCCTTGGCAGTCAGATCAGCGTCAGAGAAACCCAACCCATTATCAGCAGTCAAATTGTCCACACAATCGGTAAATTGATCAGCAGACGTTTCTTGTGGCACATGGGCCGTCTTCAGGAAGGAAATCAGGGCCTTGGCATGGGCCTTTGAACACAACAACAATGATAGCATAGAGATCTTAGAGGGGGTGTGCCCCAGCTGCTCAACGACGTTGAAATCACTCTTCTTGATAATCTTGAGGATCTCTTCCATCTCTTGCTTGGAAGCCTCAACAGTGGTTGTCTTTGGTGCCTCCGTCCGGGCAGGCATATCAGTAGCAATCCCTTTGCCCCGAGCGTCAGATGACTCGGCAGCAGGGGTAGAAACAGGAACTTGGTCAGGAAGGGAAGCAGGCACACTGGCAGGTGTGATGACCAGAGGTCTTTGAATTGTTGGTGGCGCAATATCTGGTGAGAAAAGCCTACCACTACGAGTAACCTTGGCAGGCCCGGTGATGTTGCTGACACCGGTACCAGTATCAAACTCTTGTTTTAATCCAAGTACATAAACATCTGCCCCATAATGCCACAGGACCGCTTTGTCAGATGTATAAGGGATGGGCCCCGGAACAGTAATGATGATGGGAGCAATCTTCTGAGTAGACATGATTTTGACAGGCTTCTTTGAGAGAGCCTTAGGGGGGTTGTTGAAAATAGTGACAATAGACACTTCTCCAGTACAGACAGCAGGAACAACAATCTTCTTGAACAAGATCTCTTTGCTATCCATCAGGTTTTGGACGCCTGACTTCAGTAAAGGACAACCAGCAGGTGAAACAACACATAACTGGCAACCTTTACTACATCCTGGAAATAAACCGGCCAGCAACAGGTTCCTCTTGACAGTCAACAGCGGAGTAACAATATCATCCACAGAGGCTACATACAGGTCCTCCTCAACAACATTCACTCCATGCTGGGGCATGGGAGCAGTCACAACATTGGGCCTTTCGGGTGCCTCGAACTGTATTTCCTTAGCATCAATAAGGTCATGAACCTTATTCCTTAGGGCCCAAAAATCATCAATAGAATGCCCCGGGCTATCAGAGTGATAAGCGCAACGGGTGTTGGGGTTGTACTTCAGAGATGTTGTGTTTACCACCTTCGGAGCTTCCTTGACAGTTACCAGATTGGTTGACAGCAGTTGCGGCAAAATCTGAGACAGGGTCATGCTGAGCCGAGTGTACTGCCTTTTGGGCCTCTCACCTCTTGGCTGAGGAGCAGCAGCAGGCTTAGAAATAACCACCGCGTTGACAGCTTGGCGGCGTTCCAGATTGTTTTGTCTTCTGGGACCATACACAACACTAGCTTCCTTCTTGAAGGGCTTCTTTTCAGTACTTGCGGAGGCACCTTTCTGTATTTTCCCCGATTTGATACCAGCTTCGATCCTCTCACCAGTCAGGATCAGGTCTGTAAACCCAGCAGAGGAATTACCAATCAGGTGATTAAAGAATGGACCAGACAGGGTCCCCAAGAACATGTCCACGAGTTCACGGTCAGTCAATGGTGGCTGCACCCTGCCAGCCAGGTCTCTCCACTTCTACGCGTACTCCTTAAAACCTTCACCCGTTCCTAGTGACATACCCTGGAGCTGGATACGCGTAGGAGCGAGGTCGGAATTGTACTGATACTGCTTATAAAAAGCAGTAGCCAAGTCCTCCCAGTTACGAATATTGGTTCCATCCAGCTGATAGAACCATTCGAGTTGAGTCCCTGAAAGACTCTCTTGGAAGAAATGGATCCATAAGTTCTTGTCTGTAGTGTAAGGTTGGATCTTCCTTACATATGATCTGAGATGCAGCTTAGGACAGGAAGCCCTGTCGTACTTCACAAAGGCAGGTGCCTTGAACTTGTGTGGGATCACCACCCCAGAAGATAAACCTAAGTCTCTAAAATCCAACCCAGGCACACGTTGAATCTCCATAGCATTTAACCGGTTCTCCAGCTGTTTGTATCTATCCTCAGCAGGAGGGTACTGTTCATCATTGAAATCTGTCTCGGTGTCAGAGACCACGGGACTAGGAACCCTTCCCTCTTGGTGGATGCCTTCCCCAACAGATGGAGTAGTCCGCTCAGCTTCATTCTGCAGTGTATTCCCGAATCTGCGTCCAGTGTTGAACAACACAGTCCTCTTCTTCTTCTTCTTCTTCTTCAGGAGTAAAGCCTTCAGCTCCTGTTGTCCCTGGGCTAAGTTCATGACCAGCTCTTGAAACTGGGCGTTCTGGGCCTGGAGGGCCTTGATAGCTTGTTCGATAGTAGGTTCAGGATTCATGATGCTTGCTGAAATAAACAGCGAAGAAGATTAAGCAACTTGTAGAAAAAGGGTACCTGTTATGCACATGATGCATGATATGATACTTATGCAATGCATTCAAGGGTTCGAAAGTTCAAATTCGTTGTAGACAAAAAAGAAACACTTTTTATTAGGAAATAAATCTGTTCAGTACATCAGGGCCTCATGGGCAAAACATTACAAAATAATTAATCCCAAAAGACACTGCGCATCCTCTTTGTAGTGATGTAGGTGTTGAGAGTCTTTTCCTCGTGAAGTAGACGGGTGAGCTCCAAGACCTTCTTCTCACTGGCATGTAGACTGGTTTCAAGAGAATTTCGTTCTTCCTTGAGTTGGATCCAGCTCTTTTGCATTTCTTCCCAAGATGTTGGCATGTCAGGATGTTGGATAATGTAGGACACCTCTCCCTCCAAAACCGGCTCTTTGATCACAGGGAGTACATGAGGATATGGCATTACCAGCTTCTGGGAGCGCGCTCGTACCCACTTGAGATAAGGCTCCAAGGGGATGGAGTTCTTGTGCCCCAGTGTCTTGCTATCTACCCTGTTGGGCATCCTCCAAGCTCTGATAAACCTCTGGCGAAGTCCTTGTGCATCGTTGTCGAAGTCAAAAACTATGTCAGGAATCAACATGTCATGAGGGCTATCCCTCCGAGCATATCCAAACTGTCTCAAAGCCAGACACGGGTTGTAAGTAATACCTCCTCTGATTCCAAGTAAAGGAACATTAGGAAACTCTCCGCAACGATCAATGATAGTGACATTTTCTCTGGACCGAGAACACCAATGTATATCAGCATGTGTAAGAGTCATCAATCGTTGTGACCATCTCAAACCCCGCTCGTTCTTCAAAACTGACTGTGGAAGGTGCGAAATAAACCACCTTGCCAGGAGAGGAGTGCAGCACATGAGAACACCTCTTTTTCTCATGGTTCGAGTGTGACATGAGTGGAGGGTGCCCCCAAGCAACGTAGGTATATGATTCCTGGACATGAAGATCTTGACAACATTGATATCTATAAGCTGATCTGGATTCGGGAACAACACCAACCCATAGACAAGGAGTGCTACAACTTCTTCAAAGGCTTGTAGGTTAAGGGAATTCCAACATTCTTGGGCCTTCTCAAACAGGAACTTTGCCAAGAATCCTTTGATACCACTTCTAACTTCCCAATGTCCCTTGATGTCAGAGGGTTGTAGGCATAGTGCTTTAGCAACCTCTTCAAGTTTTGGTTCCCTTTCCGTACTGTTGTAGGGTAGTTGACTAAGGATAGGAATCTTCAGAAGCTGGGAAAACTCTTCCAAAGTAGGCACCAATTGATAATCCGGGAAAGTAAAACAGTGGTGCAAAGGGTCAAAGAACTGGAAGAGAACCTTTATCATATCTTCTTCAATGTTGGTGTTGCCCAAGCTGATGAGTCTACCATGCCTTTCACTGAAGGAAGAGTTCTCGGGAATCCTGGATGCAAGCTCCTTAAGCTGAGGAGGGACCCTTACAAGGTTGATCTGAATTGTCTTTCTGCGGATAGTTTCCATGTCCTACAAAACAAGAACAAAGATGAAGATTCGAACCCTTGAAGTGGTTAGTGGATGCATATGATGATGTATGATGTTATGATAGAACACACCATAAGTATTCACAAAAGGCAAACATGATAAGGCACACAAGTCACACCAGACAACCCTTAGATTTTAGGCCAACACGAAGTTTGGGGTACTACCCTCTTGAAGTTGGTGGGCTCAAAACATGTCCTATCAAAAGTAACCGGGTTCTAAGGAGCTCAATATCATTGGGTTGTTTTCTATGTTCATTGTTTTGATTTAGCCACTGAACTGGCGATCAAAATATTCCAAGAAAACAACCCTCAATGAGTGTAGTATCGAGTATCAACCAACTTCGGACTGCACCAAAGTCGGTCATCTCACTACCCCTAAAGAGGCCAGGATGGTTCAAGTAAGGTTCCTAAGGTCAGTTGATGCTTCACGACACCACGCGGCGGCCCCGTACTCTCCTTGACTTGACTCAAGGGTTACCGGTACTCACCAAAGTGCCACATCAACGTAGAAACTGCTTCAACCGTGTCGGTATACCCCGCACAGTTCCCTCACAGTTTTGTTGCTACCTAAAAGGTATCCCCAGATCCGAGTTAGGATCTATGAAAACTCCCAAAACAGGCCCACAATATTTAAAGCAAATAACCAAGCAATTGAAAACATAAGAGTGGTCTAATCCTAAGGTACACCTCACTTTTATTCTCCACAGCAGAGTCCCCAGTTCTGTGATCGGTGGGAATAGAACTGACTATTTTTTAAGCTGGTTCGCGAAATGTCGCGGTAAGCAAGAGTCGCCATCGTCTTTTATGTTCTCCAACATGGAAAGGACAAAAGCACATCAAAATTCCTTCTTTGAGAATGTTTCTCGGTTCGGGAGGTAGATTTATAGAAAGGGAAGGTGTTAGCACCCTTTCTATCCGTGGTTATCCACGGGCTCTTAGGTACTTGCTCTTATGTTTTCAAAAATTTGTTTGCTTTTCAAGTGTGTGTGGGTTTTGAAAAAGTTTCGTTTGAAAAATTTCTAAGTAACTCTTGTATCTGTCCTCAAGAGTGTATGAAAAATTTGTTTGAAAACTTTTGAAAGTGTGGGTGCGAAAAGTTGTTTTTGTTTGTTTTGAAAAGAGCAAGTACCCAGGAGAATCTACCTACTCTAAGGAATTAGGTTGTGTAAGAGTCTTTTAGATAGTGCTATCCCACCATTGAGAGGTAGGTAGCACCATCGTTGGAGTTGTTCGGGTCAATTCGATTATGAGGGACATGTGTGGTCACCAAAGCAATGGTAGGACATCTTAGCGGCAACCCTAATGTCCTAGATCCTTTTATCTGAGGCAACCGTTTCGAGGCAACTGGATCTTTAGACAAAGGGCGACCTCTAAGACACCCTATACTTGATGACCACATCGAGGCAACCAGTGAGGCGTACCCTAAGAGTGGTATGTGCATGTGTGTTTGTTTTCATGTTATGTTTTTCTTGTACATGTTATTTGTGAGCTACGAATTGGTTTTATTATTCATACATTCTTGCAGGCATATTAACAATTAGGAGTGCGGAAAATAAATTGCAGAAATGTAAATCTAACTATTACAAGGCGCGGGTATATACATCGCCAAAAACAAAAACCCGTTTTGGAAAATAAAAAACGAGAATTTAAATAAGACGATAAAATCCTAATTAACTATTACATACTCTGTACAGGTACAAAATAATGAATTAAAAATAAATACGCGCGAAAGATTGAATCGGGAACGTCTTAGGGTTTTGACCCTTTTTTGAGAAAGAATTGAATTTTATCCCTTTTTTGCAATTAATTAAAATTTAGACCTAATTACTAATTAATTAATTAATTATTAAAAGAAAAAAATGTTTTTTTTTTGTATTTTTATGTTTTTAATGAAATAAAATAAAAAAAGAAATTAAAAATTGAAAGTGAAAGACCTAATTCTAAATTAATTTTACTTATTAAAAAAATGTTAAAATTGTCCTAATTACACAACTAATTAATTAATGTTAGAATTTATTTACAAAAATAATTAGTAGTAAAATTAATAAATAAGAATAATAAAAAATATTAGTTTTTTTGATTTTTTTTTTGTTTATGAAAAATAATTATCTGTGAATTAAATAATAATAATAATAGTTATTAAAGAAAATAAAAAAGAAGAAAAAAAGTGAAAAATGAATAATAAACCAGGGGTGCTGGACCCAATATGGGGGTGAATCTGGAATTTGCTGGCCCATTAATGATCAGGCCTTTTGACTTTTACAATCAGCTGCGTGTGCATTGACCAGATAGCATGGTGTTCCCCTTCTTTTGGCCTTTGGATCACTGCTTGATGACACTTGGCATTTGGGCGCTGGAGTCACATGGTGGACTGCTCTTGGGAACCTGTACACAATTACGTGAAGAAAAAATACATGGAAATTATGGGGGACCTGGGATTCGAACCCAGGTCCCAAGGGATGATTCCTGTACGCCATAGCCAGCTGAGCTATGTGTCTTAATTGAAACAATAATAACAACTAAATATTATATTAGTAAATCAGTGTATATGCTAAAAAAAATAAAAAAACGCGCGTTGGTTTGAAATGACCAATCACGTATCAACACGCAATCATCTTCTTTGCGTTTCCTGTAAAATAAAAGTTAGATAACGGGGGTTTTAAACCCCCACAAACTGCAAAATGCAAAAATAGCGATTAGCTTTGTGCGTTATATAAAAAAGGCGCGATGGTATCAACATGTTCATCTCAATCCCCTGAGTTCAACCATGGGTCTTATGAAGCCTGATTTTTCCTGTGTTGGAAATCCCCAAATTGCAAGCTTCGAAAACCTAGAATTCGTTAATGGTGGATTTCGTTTCACTGCATAATAATTCAATTAAGTAATACCAACAACTTTATATGGATGCAAGCAATACAAAACAAGCCATAAATCTCATCAAATGCTCATGAATCGTGCATTTTGATTCTAAAAAAAAGGACAAACCGTGGGACTATGGTGGACGATTCCTTGAGTTCTAGCAAGTGGTTTTGATCCCAAATCACTCCTGAAGCTTCCAGCAATAGGTCTGAATATTTAAATCTCTATGAAAGGGCCTCTAAGGTGGAATTCAGTTTCAAACTTTCTTGAGTTTTTTTGGATTTGGTTTGGCCGTTTTGTGCAGTGTTCAGGTCGTGAATGAGGTTGGGAAGGCTTGCTTATGTATGTATGAAGGGAATTAGGTCAACAACTAGGCTTGGGATCCATTGCATTGATGTTTGGAGATTCTTGTTTAACCACCATTAAAGACCTTCCAAACTTGGTTCAAATTTTGAATTTTATGCATAAATAAGCTTGGCACGATTTTGGAAGCTAGCATATGACACATAAAAGTCATTCAAATCAAAAGATGTTATTTAATTAATTTTTTTTTGATTTTATTTGAATTTTATGGATTTAAAATGAATTAAATCAATAAAAATTAAATAAAATAGAAAAATTAATGTTTAATCTTGAAATTGATCATAGGACACGTGGGTGGCATGACAAAGCTGAATCAAGTGGAAGAAAGTGGGCCCTTTTGTCAAAAATTGAAGTTTTAAGGATAGTTGACTTTTGCCATTTCACAAAAATTTCCCAACTTCTCCAATGCATATCTTGCTCAATTTTGATCATATGAACATGTTCTTGGACATTTTGGAAAAGTCTTGAAGTCATCTAACCAATGCCTTTGGTCCCATGTCATTTGGATTTACCATTCTCAAGTTATGGTCTTTGACTTAAAGTGCCTTTTTGTTGACTTTTGAAAATGACCTATAATGTTGAAATTGATAACTTTTTGTGAGAGCATTTCTTGGACTTGGAATGTGAATATGAGTTGTAGGAAATGTCCTCCCCTTCAAAATGAGCATTGGATGGGATTTTTCTGATGAACCATGAAAAAGTTATGCCTTGGTCAAGTTACAGTTGACTTTTCAGCTGTCCAAAAATGGAAACTTTTGCATCTTGATGATTTTTGAGCCATTCTTGTGGAATCATGATCAAGACTTGATCAAATTATGATTGTGGACTCAAAATAAGATGTTTACCAAATTTTTTGACTTTTGACTGCCAAATGACCATTTTACCCCTACAGTTAACTGTGAAGCAATTAGGGCTTTTGACTTTGCAACTTGACCCTGTAAGCCTTGAAACTTGACATGTGGATGCTTGAAAATGTATACAGGTATATGAGACTTGATTGGGCCATTGAAAACCTCAAATTCACTGAAGAAACCAAAACCCTAATTTGACTGGCTTAGGAGGGTGTTTGAACTGTGCAACCCTTGAGTAACCTTGAACCAATTGAAGATGATTCTTGGCAAACTTGAAGAATATGGGAGGGAAAATTTTGGGGTACAACAGAAGGTCCTCAAATTCATAAGTAATTTCACAATGCACTACTCATGATGTATCAAAGGAATTTGGTAAAAAGAGTGCATCAAAACTACTAATTTTGACCATATTTAGTGAACTCAAACACACAAGCAATCACAAATTAGGGAACTTAAATGAACCAATGAAATGAAATTAGGACATTAACAAGTTGTGAAAATAGGGTACAAATGATAAGGCTTATTTACTTAAATGTTGCATAAATGCATTTCAATATATCTAACTCCAAACAAAAAAACATAAGCAAAAGATCAATTATGATGAGGAAAGAAAAATGATCAAAAGAGATCAAATGTCTCTCAAACCTTGAGTAAGGTTATCCTTGAGTTATCATATATCAAAATCACTTTGAATCATAATCATGATGAAGACTTGATCAATGGTTTACCAAAAATTCCCCAAATTAGGGTTTTAACTTGCTCAATTTAGGAGCTCCACAACAATGATCATCAAAGTATACAATGGACAAAATGAAATTGTTCCAAGATCATGAGATATCAAGGGAGTCTAGGGGCTAACATAAATGTAATGATCAGCCTCAAAAAGTTCACACAAAGAACAACTATAGATCATAAGATTCAAACAAATCACAAAGCATTGCAAACAAACAAAATCGAGTCAAAAATAGAAAAAGGATTTCTAAAATCAAACCAAATTAATCCTATAACTATAAGGGTTCCTAAAAGTTAGAGGCATAGTCAAAAGTCCTTAGAATGAGGAGGATATATGGTTTTTAAATTCAAATGTCCAAACTAGTTATCAAAGTGTTAAAGTTGGACATGTTTCACAAATTAATTTGGATAAAATGCGAAACCAAACTTAAAATATTAACAAATATGATTTAAATGATCTCAACTCAATCAAAACCTTAAGACATATTTTCTTTGATTTTTAGAAGCAATAAAGAATAGTGGATTAAATATTTCATGAGGCTTAAGCAAACACAGGGGCTAAAAATAGCAATCATCTTCCAAAATTATGAAAATCAAGCAAACTTAATTATAAACCAAAATAAAAAATCAAAGGAAATAAGCACAATGCCTAAGGGCCAGTAAATGTATTTTTTCTGGATTTTTATAAATGGAGAAAATTGCAAAGTTAAATTAAATTTCAAACACAAGTAATAAAAACCTAAAAAAAGGACATAATACTTCTACAATTTAAAAATCAATGCAAAACCAAATATGAAATGTATTAAACATTACCTAAAGTTAATTAGGACATAAATGAACCCTAAGAATATTTTTGTTAATTTTTAGAATTAATGGAAAATTAAAATAAAATCACTATGTTATATTAACACGTGAATGGCCATTTCATAAACCAAACTTGTAGATCCCACTACGCACTCAATTTTTAACCAAATTCTATGATTCGAAGCACATTTTCAAGATCAAACAACAAAATGCATCATCAGAATCATAGATTCACAGATCATCCAATATAGAGTAAGAAATCAAGGCTAACAAATCATGAAAACACAGAAAAATGCAAAAATTCAAGAGTTCAAATCAAGCTTCATGATTCAAATCAATCCAAATTATACGCCAGGTCTAGTTCCTGGCCAGCTAACAACATGATTTCAAGCTCAATATCAAACAAACACAAGCTATAATCACGTGAATTTCGATATGAACATACCTCCACAGTTGGAAAATAAATCCAACTAATGCCTCTGAAACAATGTGAAACCCTGAGAATCTTCACTCTAAGACTTCTCTGAAGTAGAATTAAGGAAGAAACGAGCTCTGGAAACAGAGAAATGATAAATTTGAAGCTTGATTTTCTTGACAGAGAGAGAGAGAGAGAATTCAAAGCTGGATTTCTTTGCGAATGAAGCCCCTCCTTTCAAATATGAGGGTTGTTGTGACTATATAGTGCGTGAAGGGTAAGGGTATGATAGTCTTTAGAGGATAACAAAGCCGTTGGAAACAATTTGTAAAAAGAAACAGAAAAACAAAGAGAGAGTGAGGTCCTCACGTTTTGCTTCGGATTGGACCATTTTTTGTGTCATTTTCATGGGCTCAGAATGAATGGGGATGAGAGAGAGTAATGACGTGTCCTCTATTGCACATGAGGTGGTAAAAAAATTTAAAAACATAATTACCATTTTTGGCAAAAAAATGCAAAGTGAGGTTGTGCATGGATGATGTCACATGGTTTTCACTTTTGGCAAGAGGAATGTGGTACTAAGCGTGCTATTTTGATGTATGTAAAGGCCTGAAACTAGCTGAACACCAAGATGTGCATAAATCTAAATCATCATGCATATGTCAAACTCCAATGACCAGTTACCTTCAAACCCAAGCCTTGCTAAAGTGGCTCGTGTGTTTTCTTGTTTATAGAGGCCTATCAAAATAATTCACAATGAGCTTCAATATGTGCTTTGGATCATTGAAAGTGGAGAAAAAATGAGTGAGATATGGTTATTCAAATTTGAGAAAACATAAGGATACCTGCCCAGGAAAAAATGGGCGTGCATGGGTCCTACATGGGGCATGCATACCAGTTTTGAGATTATGACTTCCCATGATCACATCTTGATCAATCTTAAATTGGATGGCTCCATGTTCATTGGAAAGTTTCATGTCTAAATGCAACGTGCTCCAATTAAAATTTCAAAATGATGCTTGACTAAAAAGAAATCAAGCCATGAAAATGATCATGATTCCTCAAGAAATGCTCCTAACCCATCAAAAGTAAAAAATGGAAAATTAGGGTTTCTATAGGAAAAGTCAACCAACCAAGCATAACTTTCTCATACTTTATCAAAATTTTTCCAACCAAAGCTCATTTTGAATAGAATTCAATTCCCTACAACTTCTATGAAGCCCTCAGGTTCATAAAATGCACCATTTGAAAGGTATAAGTTCATACATTACAGGTCATTTTTAGAAAGTCAATAAAAACCACTTTTTTCCAAGACCTTTTATATCAAGATAACATCGTCAAATGCAAAATTGATCAAAAGAGGGATTGAATTAGATATCTTGGGCTTTCTAAAAAGTACAAGATCATCATCATGAGATAAAAATTGAGCAAGTTATGGCTTTCCCAAGTTGGGAAAGTTTTGGAAATTTCAAGAATGGTGCATTGAGCAAATTTGGATTTTTGAGTCAATGGCCTAACCTTTTAAGGTTCAAATATCTTCCTAAGGTCATAGAGGATCTCTAATCTTATTTTGGAATGGTCTTATATTTTCTACCCATTTTTTACATATTTATTTTAATTTATTTCAAGTAAATATAAAATAAATGGTATAAAATATTTGGAAATGGGCTTAGGCATAAGGGCTAGTGTTTTGACTTTCTAGGAGGCCCCAGGATTCGAGCAAACTGACCAGATGCATTGAACATGGAAAAATGGCATGAAATATCAAGTTTGGTAATTTTTAAAAATGGTGATAATGGCTTTAAACCATGGCTTTATGGGCTTTATTCTTTCCTCATTATCTTGTCCCATTCTTCCATGCTATAAGTAGATCCTTTTGGAAAGCCAAACACACACATAGGCAACGCATAGAAGCTCTCCAAATTCTCCATTTTTCTCAAAGTTAAGGCAATCAGAAAGTTTGTTCTCCTTCCTGACTCTATCAGGAGCAGATCCATACCAATTACACTCCCTGTGGTGCCCAGAAACAACCAAACCCTCACTCTCCGATTGGTAAGGTTCTCATTTTCGAAACCTTAAATTTATTCATTTTTTATTGATCTTTTGTGCTTAGATATGATCAGGATGATGATTAGATCTGAAAAGGAGCCTTATACGCTAGCTTGGACGTGTGCATGACCATTTGTTATTTTTGACTGTGTTTCTCATATTTGTGTCATAGCTCCGTTTGTAGCTCGTTTCATGCCAATATAAGGCCACCATTGAACTCAGGGCCATCAATTTAAGGGGTAGGGTCCCTACCACCCATTAATGTTTGCGTTTTTTGCAGATTAATATTTGGGGCTACCGGAGAAGACGACTGGAGTTGGCTCCGGCGTCTTTGACTTCAGCTGACTCTGACAGCGGCTGACATGGCTAGATTGTGATCATTGATTCTCCCATTTAAAATACAGGGACCAACAGTGAAGGCACGCGTTGATGAGCTGCCATTACTTCATGTTTTATATTATATTGTTTTCTTGTCATTACACTAGCGATTGAACAGACTGGACCAGTGGAAGAAGCAGTGTGAGTAAGGAATGTTTATATGCAAGAGAAGGGGTTCAATCCCTGCCTCTTGCATATTATTTTTATAAATTTTCTTTCAGATTGAATGCAGCATAGAGCCAGTATGTACACGGTGTATTTCAAATCTTGGCCATCAAAAAATCACCAACATGGATCTAACGCCTCACATGTGTGTTGCCACCATGCACCCCTTCAGCTTGGATGTACAAAATCCTTGACAAAGGTTGTGGGCTCTGATTTACTGGGCCTATCACGTTTTCAATCAGCACCCCCTTGTTTTGCTGAATAACCCCAGGCCCATTTGTTTTGTTTTAATATTTTCTTTTTTAATTTTTGCTTTCATTTATTTAATTAACCATAAAAATCAGAAAGTCACCAAAAATATTAGGTTTGTATTTTTTTTTTAAATTAAACTAATTTTGTAAACAATTTAAATAAATATTTTAAATATTTTCTTTAATTTAAAATGAAGTAGAACTTAGGATTTAATTAGATTTAATTATTTTCTTTTCATAATAAAAAAAAAAAAGCTTATACTATTTTTCTTAATTAATTTTTTATTTTCTAAATAGACTTTATGATGTTTAATTTAATTATTTTTCTTAATTAAAATAAAAACCAAACAAATAAGTTCTTGTTTACTTAGAATATTTTATTAGGTTTCTAGACGCTTCTTTATTTCGTGCGCGCGTTTTATATTATTATGTATCTGCCTATGGATTGTAATAGCCCTAATTAGGATTTTCATTTTTTAGCACTTTACTTTTCGTCCATTATTATGTATCTACACCAAAGCCCTGTAATAGCGTAGGAACCTTTATTTCTCGCTTTTACATTCTTGTATGCTTGTACATAATTGCTAGTAAGTAGGTGGGCATGACAAGATTAATCAAATTAATTGTTAGAACACTAACCTCAAGATGATATAACTGGAAAAAAACACACTGTTGCACACTTGCACCCTTAGGATATTCCTCACTTGGTTTCCTCAGAAACGGTCACGTCCCTCGAACATAGGGGTATCTTAGCAAAGACCCTTGGTATAAAAGTCATCATAAAAGATCATGGTCCCTAAACGTCCCTCGAGTTGCCTATGAGAAAATGATCTTGTCCCTCGATGTTGCCTATATGATGACAGTCCTTTCGAACGCTAAGATATCCATACCTGTTGCCTTCAATGACCATAGCGTCCCTTTCGATATTCCCTCAACATCCGATGATAGGGCTACCTACTCACTAATAGTAGGATAGCACTATCTAAAGGAAAGGAGGAAAAGAACATCCTTTCTCGAGTAGGTAGATGGTTCTTAAGTACTTTCTCAAAAACAACACGTTTCACACTTACACACTTTTCAAAAACTTATTTTCAAAAACGCTTTATCACACTCTTGAAGACTGATACAAGAGTAACCATAAAGCAAACAAAAACTTTCAAAACACACAAACACAAACAGTTTTCAAAAATGAGCGAGTACCTAAGAGCTCATGGAAAACCACTGATGGAAAGGGTGCTAATACCTTCCCTTTCCATAATCTACCCCCTTACTCAGAAAATATTGAAAAAGGTCTTTTTCTATTCTTTTCACCCTTTCCTTTGTTGGATAAAAGAAAAGTCGGTGGCAACTCTTGGTTACCCCGACATTTGCGAACAAAAAACGCAAAAACCAGTATTAAACAGTCGGTTCTGCCACCGTATCACAGAACTGGCGACTCTGCTGGGGAATATTATAAAAGTGGGGTTTACCTTAGGGTCTAGATCATTTAGAAATTGTTTGCTTGTTTATTTTCTCTTTTAAGGGATTGTTTGGGTTACTATAGATCCCACCCGGATCTGGGGAAACCTGTTAGGTAAGTAGCAATAGATCGTGGAAACTGTGCGGGGTATACCGACACGGTTGAAGTGATGGCTACATTTATGAGACACTTTGGTTGGTACCGGTAACCCTTGAGTTAATCAAGGAGAATACGGGGCAGTTGCGTGGTGTCATAAAGCGTCAACTGACCTTAGAACCTTTAAATGAACAACTTGGCCATTAGGACGTAGCGAGATGGCCGTCTTTGGTGTATTGTCAAAGTCGGAAGATACTCGATGCTACACTCATTGAGACTTGACTCTTGAGTTTTGTTTGGTTGCGAGTCAGTCGCCTATCGAACGAAGCTTGTGGGAAAGGTCAGTGATATTGAGATCCCTTAGAACCCGGTTACAATTTATAGGACAGGTTGAACCAATCCAACTTCAAGAGGGTATGACCTTAAAACCCATGCAAGCCTTAAATCTAAGGTTTTGGTGTGATTTGCTTGTGCTTGCTATATATGTGATTTCTTAGTATAATCATGACATCATGACATGGCATATCATACTAACTATTTTAAGGATTTTCTAGGGCTTATCTTTGTTTTGTTTTGTAGGATATGACATCCGCTCGCAGAAACATTATCCAAATCAACCTTGTGAAAGTGCATTCTAAACTCAAGGACTTAGCATCAAGGATTCCTGAAAGCTCTCCCTTCACTGAAAAACATGGTCGACTTCTCAACTTGGTCACTACAACCCCTAATTAAGAAATTTTAAAGGTGCTCTTCCAGTTCTTTGAACCGTTGCACAACTGCTTCACCTTCCCTGATTACCAGTTAGTGCCTACTATGGAGAAGTTTTCTCAGTTATTGGGGCTACCTATCCTTAATCAGCTACCATTCAACAGTACAGAAAGAGACCAAAGCTTGAAGACATTACTTAAGTTCTATCTTTACAACGGTATGATATAATGGGAAATTAGGAAACCAGAAGAAGTATCCAAGGATTTCCAGCTAAGTTTCTATTTGAGAGAGCCCACTATTTTTGGGATAGCCAGGATTTACAAGCTTTTGAGGAGGTGTTGCCCTTCTCATCTATGGGATTGTACTATTCCCTAACACGAACCAACTCATAGATGCGAATGCAGTTAAGGTTTTTCTGTCACATAATTCGGTACCTACCTTACTTGAGGATATTCTACACTCCCTGCATACTCGCACTCTAAAGAGAAGAGGGACCCTTCTGTGTTGCACTCCTTTATTGGCTAGGTAGTTTATTTTGCACCTACCCCGGTCTATTTTGAATAATAAGCAGGTTATGAGATGGTCTCATCGGTTGATGTCCCTTACACATTCAGATATTCATTGGTGCTCGTGATCCTTGGAGAATGTTACTATCATTGATCACTGTGGAGAATTCCCTAATGTCCCTCTCTTAGGCATTAGGGGAGGAATCACTTATAATCCTTGTTTGGAATTGCGACAATTTGGTTATGCCAGAAGGGATGGTCCTCACGACACACTCATCCAAGGAATCACATTTGACTATGAGAATGATGTTGAGGGTTATCGTAAGAGGTTCATTCGAGCTTGGGGCATGATAAGCAGAGTTGATAGCAAGACACTGGGGCACAAGAATTCCATCCCTCTTGAGCCTTACCTAAAATTGGTAAGAGCTCTTGCTCAATGTCTTATGATGCCTTACCCCGCCATCTTACCTGTGATTATGGAGCCAATTGCTGAGGGAGACACTCTTTACATTGTTCTCCATCCTGACATGCCAACTGATCTTGAGGAGCTACGGAAGTCTTGGATCCAACTTAAAGAAGAACATGATACCTTTGAAACCCAATCATACGCCAGCGAGAAGAATGTTTTAAAGCTCACCCGGTTACTTCACGAGGAGAGGAGCATAAATGCCTACATTACACCAAAAAGGATGCGCTTGTGGGAAGCTTGAAGTCTTCCTTATGCTTGGAAAATTTTATTGTTGCTTTGTTCCCTTTTGTAAGCCCAAGAGGCATCGTTGTGACCAATAAAACTTCTTAATGAAATTAACGTTTGTTCTCTTTCTGTTTAAGAAAATTTGAGCCTTAGAAATCCTTGAAAACATTGCATACATATATCATACATATAATTGCATAAGCAGGTTTCAAAGCAGGTTTCTCATCCTCTTCGTTGTTTATTTCAGCAATGGCTCTAGAACAAATAGTGAAGGATCTACAGACTCAGAATGCCCAATTTCAACAGATGATCATGGCTCATACCAAGGGGCAAGAGGAACTGAAAGCCATGCTTATTAAAGAAAAGAAGAAGCCAAAGAAGCTAATTGGGTTAGTGAATTTGGGAAGAAGGATCAAAGAACCAGTGCAGCGAGCCTCTGAACTGATAACTTCATCAAAGGAAGGAAACAATCAAGAGGAGGAAACAAGAGAAGAAGAATCCAGTCCAAAAGAATTCGATGGTGAATCTGACTATGATGAGGAGCAGTATCCTCCTGCTGATGAGAAATACAAACAACTGGAAGATCGTCTAAACGCAATGGAGGTTCGGAAGGTACCAGGTCTGGAATTTGAAGAGCTGGGTTTGGTCTCTGGGGTTGTTATCCAGGAAAATTTCAAGGTGCTGGTGTTCGCCAAATATGATGGGGTTTCATGTCCCAAGATGCACCTCCGGTCTTATGTGAGGAAGATCCAGCCTCACACTACTGACAAAGACTTATGGGTCCACTTCTTTCAGGATTGTCTGTTTGGAACTTAACTAGATTGGTTCTACCAGCTGGAAAGGGCCAACATTCATAATTGGGAAGACATGGCTGCTTCTTTCTACAAGCAGTATCAGTAAAATGCAGATCTTGCTCCCATCCGTACACAACTCCAAAATATGTCTATGGGTTCGAGTGAGAGATTTAAAGACTATGCTCAAAAATGGAGGGACTTAGCAGGAAGAGTCCAACCTCCCCTGTCTGATAGGGAGCTAGTGGATATGTTTTTGGGTACTTTATCTAGTCTGTTTTTCAATCACCTAATTGGAAGCTCCTCAGCCGGCTTCACTGAATTGATCTTGATGGGAGAAAGAGTGGAAGCTGGAATTAGGAGTGGGAAGATTCAAAGGGACGCATCCTCCAATACAGTAAGGAATCCGTTTACTGGGAAGAAAGAGGTTAGTGATGTGTATCATCAAAGGAACCAGGAAAGAACTGAACGCCGTCCAGCGGTAGGGGTTGTCATGATCTCTAAGCCTGCACCCACTCAACAAAGGAATAATCAACCGAGAACAGAAAGGTAGGTAAGACAGTTTACCCGGATAAATATGACTTTATCCTAAGTTTTGCCTCATTTGTTGAAATCTAATCTGGTAACCTTGCGGGAAGCTCCGAAGAATACCAACACTGCCTCTCCCCGCTATAACCCTAATGCTCGCTGTGCATACCATTCGGAAAGTCCAGGTCATGATACAAAAAACTGTTGGGCTTTGAAAAACAAGGTGCAAGAGCTTCTCGAGGCGAAGGAAATTGAATTTGACGCCCTTGAGATACCCAATGTTATCACTTCTTCTATGCCCAAGCACGACCGTAGTGTTAACGCTATTGAAGATGATGTGTTTGTTACTTCTATTGAAGAACTTGTTACTCTTCTCTTGATTGTTAAGTGGAACCTGTTGAAGGCCGGTTTATTTTCGGGCTGTGGCGAAGGTTGCCACTTATGTTTATTTCTACCGACTGGTTGTCAATTGTTGAAGGAAGGTGTTCAGAGCCTGATGGATGATAGAGAGATTTTGTTTGAGAAGACTCTCGTTCCAACCATTTATTGCAAGGATATTTCAATAATAACCATTTCCGCCAATCCTCCCAGGGTCTCCACCAAAAGACCCATCAAGATTACATCTATTCTGAAGGTGACTCCACTGATAATTACTATGCCAGGGCCAATCTCATACTCCTTAGACAAAACTGTTCCATGGAACTATGGGAGTGATGTCTACTACCACGGTGTCAAGCAAGATCTGCTGGTTGTTGAAGAACAGGTTTTTGAGAAGGCTGACCCAAACATTAGCAACATTGTTGGAACCAACAAAATAACCAGAAGTGGAAGAGTGTTCTCCCCTGAGATTTCTCCTCTAAAAGCTGTTATTGGTCCTGTGATCATTCCTACTTTTGTTCATGCTGATACTTCTACTACAATTCCTATGATTACCCCTGCCGACACCCCTATCACTGAGTCGGCTGAGACTCGGGGCAAAGACATATTGATTGAGCATGTCCAGATGAAGGCACAATCAGTATCTATCCCAGAGACTTCCAAGAAGGAAGTGGAATAAATTTTAAAGATTATCAAGAAGAGAGACTACAATGTGGTTGAGCAGCTGGGGAAGACCCCTTCAAATATTTCTATGCTAGCCTTACTACTATGCTCCGAAGCCCATGCAAAGGATTTGGTGAAGTTCATTAAGACGACCCGTGTGCCACAAGAAACATCCGCTGACCAGTTTGAAGATTGTATGGCTAACTTGACGGCTTATAACTGTTTGGGTTTTTCTGATGTTAATCTAACACCCAGAGGGAGGAAACACAATGATGTGCTGCATGTTTCCATCGAGTGCAGGGGAACTACTTTGGCCCATGTCCTAGCAGATACTGGTTCATCACTGAACGTGCTTCCCAAGAAGTCTATGGATAGACTAGACTCTGAAGGTTTGACCTTGAAGCCTAGCAACATAATATTTAGGGCTTTCGATGATTCGAAGAGAATGGTGCACGAGGAGGTGGACATCCCCATCAAAGTTGGTTCTTAGACCTTTGAATCCACCTTCCATGTGATCGATATCAGACCATCTTATTCTTGTTTGTTGGGTCGCCCTTAGATCCTTGGGGTATGAGATGTCACATCTACTATGCATCAGATGATGAAGTACCCGGTAAAAGGAAAGATTGTCACGGTACACGGTGAAGAAGAATACATGGTCAGTCACTTGAGCTCCATCAGGTACGTAGAAATGGATGGAGAGTTCATCGAGACTCCATGTCATAACTTCGAAGAGGTGCCTCAGACTATGGCTGCAACCGAAACTGTCACCAATCTTCCAAAGATCACCAGACCTCCCTTGAAGATGGCTTCTCCCAAGGATGAAAAAGCAGTTATTGAAGAAGGTGGGTCTACCGTCTAGGGTCATCTCCCTGATATTCCATACAAGTCTGATAAGTTTGGTTTGGGTTTCTCTTCATGGAATCAAAGGGTTGTCCTTCGTGCTCGTGCTGGAAGACCTCCCCTACGCATCAACAATCATGGGGTCAACGCTCTAGAAGATAATGATGGTGACGATGACATGGATAACTAGATCTTCCCTACTACCAACGGTGGACCCAGTAACTGGATGGAAAAAGACTTTGTATCGATTACTTTTGTTCATAAGTAATTGTCTTTTTTGTTTTTTGGATATGTAATAAACAATATAACTTTATGGCCATGTGTTTTACCCAGGGCACATTGGTTTATTTGCGAGGGTTATCATATTTCAATTACATATGGAATTAATAAAGCATTGGACGTTTATGCATACAAATTTTGCGCTATCTGTTTTTCTTTTCTGCTTTTTACTTTGTCTATATAGCTATGCTCTTAAACACACTCATGTATCAAACTGCAGATCCATATCCACTCTAGATCCCATTAATAACAGTTATGTTATTGCCGGTTATGACTTTGAAAATCCGATAAACCAACCCGAGGATGAAGGTGAGGAAGATTGTGAGGTACAGGGAGAACTTGCTAGGCTGTTACAGTAGGAAGAAAGGGCTATACAGTCTCATGAAGAGCCAGTTGAGACAATAAACTTGGGCATGGAGGAAGACAGAAAAGAAGTCAAGATCGGTGAAAGTCTGGGGCTTAATGTCAAACAGCGGTTGATACAGATGTTGCATGATTATGTTGCGATCTTTTCCTGGTCATATGAAGACATGCTAGGACTGGATACGGATATTATGGTTCACCGTCTGCCAACTAAAGAAGATTGCCCTCTGGTAAAGCAGAAGGTCCGTCGTATGCACCCTGAAATGTCAGAGAAGATTAAAGCAGAAGTTATGAAACAGTTAAACACTTGGTTCCTAGTTGTCACCTCTTATCCCCAATGGGTTGCCAACATAGTTCCAGTGCCTAAATAGGAAGGCAAGGTACAAATGTGTGTGGACTACAGAGATTTGAATAAGGCAAGCCCCAAAGATGACTTTATGCCCCCCCCCCCATATCGACGTTCTGGTTGACAACACCGTGCAACACAAGATCTTTTCCTTCATGGATGGTTTCTCTAGTTACAATCAGATCAAGATGGCACCAGAAGACATGGAGATGATAACCTTCGTTACGCAATGGGGCATTTTCTACTACAAAGTGATGCAGTTTGGATTAAAGAAATCTGGGGAAACCTATAAGCAAGCCATGATAGATTTGTTTCATAACATGATTCACCATGAGATAGAGGTCTATGTGGATGATATGATAGCCAAGTCTCAAACTGAGGAAGAACACCTTGATCATCTACAAAAGCTGTTTGATAGGTTGAAGACGTACAAGCCGAGGTTAAATCCGAACAAGTGCACCTTCAAAGTAAGGTCTGGTAAACTCTTAGGTTTCATTGTCAGTTACAAAGTGTTGTACCTCAAAATTTTCCATCCCATATTTGGCAATACATTTCATGTGAGGTCCTCAAATTGCTCAAGGAAGTCCAAGGGTTGACCAGACAAACTCTCTCCTAAGGCAGTCTACCCCATATTAGGGTTTCATTTTGCATTAAGATGTTTGAATCCAAAGAATCCCAAATGCTCACCACTGTCCTAATATGTTCTGAAGATCATCCATATCAAGTTTCAAGCCTTGTAGAGAAAATTTGTTCAGTCAATTGCTCAAATGCCTGAAAATCGACTATGCTAGGGCAAAAGTCAAATGTGGCCCACATACAGTCAAACTTCAAGATTTTTGATCAACATTATCATTTTGAAGTATTATTCATCATTTTATCAAGGGTTGATCATGATTCCTCAAGGATTTCTCACAATTCATCAAAATCCAAAAGTTGCTAAATTAAGGGTTTTGCAGGAAAAGTCAACTCAACTTTGACCAAGCATAACTTCTCATACTTTATCAAAAATGACGCATCCAAATCTCATTTTGAAGAGGATGTAATTCCCTACGATTCATCTTCAGCTCCCAAGTTCAAAATATGCACTCACAAGAAGATATAAATTTGGACATTATAGGTCATTTTGAAAAGTCAATAAAAACACCTTTTAGGTCAAAGCTTCATACATGAACATGGAAGACTAAATTTAGATGAGACCAAAAAGGTTGCTTATAGGACATCTAAAGATTTCTAAAAAGACAAATAAAATATCTCTAGGGTCAAAATTGAGAGAGTTATGCATTGACCAAGTTGACCCTTTTTGCAAAATTGCCAAAAGTCAAAAGTGTCCAAAATTGCATTTTTTTGTCAAATGTGCCCAACTTTTTATGCTTGCACTGAGTTTATAATGTGACCCGCGAACCATGGGACCTTCCACTTGTCATTCTTTTATTTTTGTTATTTATTTTGATTTTTATTTCATTTAAATCAAAAAAAATCAACATAAAATAATGAAAATATCAAAAACTAATTAAATCTTGAGATTTTGTGCATGATTAGGTTCATTATACAGCTGGAGACAAAATCAAATTGTGCAAGGCTTCATTTGGACACAAAAAGATTGGATTTTCTTGATTTGGAAAGATTTAGTGCAAGGATTGAATCATGAATCAATATTCATAATTGGAAGAGATTTGATACAAAATTGCAACCCTAATACACTCTAGTATACATAAGGAACAAGTGCAGATAAAAAAGAGAGGCTAGAGGCGTGCAAAGGCAAAGAAAAAATTGCAAAAATTCAAGAAAAAAGTGCAAACTGATTTCCAAGTTTCAGGCCATCTCAATCCATTCTAATCATGCCAATCAATTCCTGGACTCCCCAGGATCATGTTTCGATCGCTAGCAAACTTCCCCATGCCTTGAAACGCCCTGTAAGAGTTGCACAGTTTGTCTCCTTTCTTGAATTCGAATATCTTGATTCTGGCATATTTAACATGATTGATTGGCATATTTTTAACCCTTGAGATGTTTGCAAGCTAATGGTTATATTTAATTGCATTTTTATTGAATGAACACGAAACTGCCATGGCTAGGGTTCTTTCTTTGTTTTTAGGGGTTTTATGTACAGGGAAAATTGGCCATTAATAATGGGACCATGATGCTCCTGAGGTTGCAACGAGTAGATTGGTACCATTGGTTTTCATTTATCATGCGTGTACAAGGTTTTGGAAATACGCAGGGTTATACCCACAGTGAACGTTCGTAGGTAAAAGCTTTGATCTCTAAAATGACAGGCCAGCAAAGGAGACGATGGCGTGGCAGCTTGTGACACGTCCATTTGAATTTCGCGTATTTTGAAATCAATTCTTTTACTTTTCCCATATTATGTTATATTATTGTTATAACTACAACTAATCATCCTGGCTCAGTTAGCAGCGTGGCAAGGGGATAATTCTCAAGGACCTGGGTTCGATCCCCAGGTCCCAACTTTAGCTTCATATTATTTTTCTTTACATGATCAGGTGCGCTGGTATCCCATGTGTCCACCATGCATCATCAACATCCAACCATCAGATCACCAACAAGCCAAATCTAAGGCCTTCCCCTTGAAGGACCACCATGCGCCCCAGTCAAGCATGTGTAGGGGATTGGACAAAGTCAACAAAGGCCTGAGTTTGTTGGGCTTAGATTTGCAAACAACACCCCTCTTGTGCTGTTTACCACATGCCCATCTTAATCTTTCTTTTATATTTATTTCATTTATTTATTTAATTAGCTTAATTATTTTCAACCAAAATTAATTTCTTTTTTTCACAAAAAATCATAAAATCAAGGGTTTCACAAAAAATTAGAATTAGGTTTTATTTTATCAAATTTAATTTAATATTAGTTTAATTTAATTTAGGGTAATTCTAACTTTTTTATATAATTAAAATCAATTAGAAAAATTAGGGTTAGACTTTTGATTTAATTTTTATTTCTTTTCTCAAAAGTAAAAAATACAAAAATAGGTTAATTTAATTATTTTCTCTTAAATTAAAATAATTCGTAATTATTATTCAATTGAGCTTTATTTTCTCAAATAACATAAAAACGACAAAAAATGATTTTTCTTTTAAATTGCAATTAGGTATAGTGGGGTCAAAACCCTAATTATTTTGCATTCGAGTCATCGCACGTGATTATTATTTTTTTTGCAATATTGATGTAACTGTCTACAGTATGTAATAATTTAATCTAGGATTTCCTTTTACTTATTGTCTTTTACGGGTTTTTTGGCTATGTAATTAATCCCTACCCTGAAGCATTGTAATAGCCTAGGTTTTATGTTCTCTCATTTTAATTCTCGCAAATATTAACTGTTTAGATGTATGTTAATAGGATTGTATGACAATATTGCATGATAATTTAAAACGGATAGAAAACCCTAATGTGCAAAGATAATAACTGAAATCAAATCACTCGCACATGTGCACTCCTAGGATATAGTCTCACTTCGGTTGCCTTTGGTAAACGATCATTAAGTATTGGGTGTCTTAGTGGTTGCCCTCCTGTCTAACAAATATATAAAGTCCCATTCCGAAATGTTGCCTCGGAAACGTCGCCTCGAAAATGTTGCCTCAAATTTGATCTTAAGACTCTAGGGTTATTACTAAGATGTCCTAACATTGCTTTAGTGATCGTACGCCCCTTTCGAATTGACCCTTACAACTCCAACGACGGTGCTACCTATTCCTTAATAATAGGATAGTGCTGTCTAAAGGAAAATGAACAGTCTTTTTTGAGTAGGTAGATTAGTTCTTAAGTACTTGCTCAAAACAAACAAACTTTTTCACACCAAACACTTTTCAAACAAAGTTTTCAAAAACAACTTCGTAACACT